>OY821789.1:22690187-23940187 GCA_963682175.1 Triglochin maritima
GGGAGAGATATTGTTATTTTTGTGATTTTTCGATTAAGGGAAGAAAGAGAGAACAATAGTAAGTTTGGTTTGAGAATTTTGGTTTTTGATTATCTAAAGCAAGAACAACAAAACAAAACTAAGAAGAAAACAAATATAGATGGGAGTCCAGCGGGTGGAGGTTTAGATTGCGGGTTTTGATTAGAGAATTCTGAAACTTATAATAAATCACATTAGTTATATAAAGCATTACATGATAAATGACTCAACATAAATTCAAGTAATCAAAATATACTAATACGAAATTAAAATAATAACTTGATTCTTCTTCTCATCACCCTAAATCCGTCACCCCCACCCTTTGGAGAGAGTTAGAAACTCATGGATGGAGGGAAGGAGAAGGGGTCCTAGAGAAACTACAAAAGAAAACTAAAAACAAGAAATAAAATAACAGAATTTTATTGCCAAAATATGGATCAAAAACAAGAACTCCCCACAACATCGTTCTCGGGGCTATTTATAGCTGATACAAGGGACCTAAGTATAAAATTGGAAAGTACACGCGTCACACCACGACTGGACAAAATTCGGAGGCGCGGATCGACAGGGGTGCGGCGGAATCGCCGCACAATACATGTAACTTGCGGCTAAATCGCCGCACAATATGCTCTGATTGGATCCGGATTTTTGCTGTGTTTATGGTATGATTTAATCCTCCTTTGCGCGTCTGGATTGATTCTTTCCTATCTTTTGAGCTCCGACTTTATTTCTTTATATATTTGGAGATCCACATTGATTTTTCTTTAGACTTTCTCCATAATAATAGAAGCTACTCATAATTTGCAATTAGGTCCTTGGCTTTTTGCAATTAAGTCCCTGGCTCCTTTTGTGCTTAAGTCCTTGTCCTTTTTGTAATTAGGTGTTGAATGCTTTTATGCTTGGATGAACTTCGATTTGAATCCCGATAATCTTGAACTTCGTCTTTATGATAGGAATGAGTCTCTTGCACGCATTTATGCTCGGGATATGGGTAATTTGTATTCAGGTCCCTATATTCTGTAAATAAGACTAAACACATACCTTAGTAGCATTTATTGATATAAAATTAATCTAAATGAAAGACATATGATGCAATGTATGCAATGCATCAACAATGCATGATTTAGGTGTGGGGGGTGTTTATATATCTATATATCTATCTATCTATCTATCTATCTATCTATCTATTTATCTATCTATCTATCTATATATTCTGCTAATTAAAAAAAATCAATGTTTCATGACATAACTTGTGATTGAACTGCCAAAACCTGTGTACAAATTGCATTGAGTTTTTGTTCCTTATTATATAGTTCTGCTTGTAGAAATTATGACATAAATCTAAGTTCCAAAGAAATAACCCATTACCCTTTAAGACATGTATGCACTTAAATTGGATGAATCAAATCCTTGAAGTGGTTGATAAAAACGCAGAGGTTGAGGAAAATATACTGGGAAGTGTGGACTTCTAATAGCAATTAAGCCTTGAGGAAAATAAAAGTAAAAAAAATAAAGGAATAAAGTGAGGAAAACACATTTTGCAAAAATGATTACAAAACTCAAGCCTTCGAGTCACTGGTCCGTAGGGGTATCTTAAAACCCGGTAACTTGAGTCTGCCAGCTCGGGATTACCGACCAAACTCGCTACACGAATGCAAAAATGGTAAAAGTGTCAAAAAAAGCAAATGTGTTGAATCACGGAAAAAAATACTTTAAGATACTCAATGCCCAAAGCTAAAAGAATGATCCATGCCATGGTTGATCCGAATGATACTTCACCACCAGAGGAGGCGTGCAAAATAATTTAAGTGATAACAAGTGTAGAAGGGTTAGTGGTGTGAATATTGGAGGAACAAAGACCAAGTCAGAATTCTTATGAGTTAGATTTATATAATGAGCATGCAAGAATTCTAAGTGAGATGTATAAGGTCGAGGTGGAGATATTGAGAGTTATTAATGAAATGTTGAATTAAGACTTTGTGGGTGTGTCAACTGGAAACCCTCACGAGACAATACTCGTCCTCTAAGGAAACTTAGGGGTTTAAAGGCTTCTTGCACATGCTAAGTGCAACCGTGATTCCTACGAAAGTGAGTTAGAATTTACATGTTTTCATTTTTCTTATGTTTTGTTTTGCTAGGGACTAGCAAAATCTAGGTGTGGGGGTATTTGATGCATTGCATACATTGCATCATATGTCTTTCATTTAGATTAATTTTATATCAATAAATGCTACTAAGGTATGTGTTTAGTCTTATTTACAGAATACAGGGACCTGAATGCAAATTACCCATATCCCGAGAATAAAAGCGTGCAAGATTCTCATTTCTGTCATGAAGACCAAGTTCAAGATTATCGGGGTTCAAATTGAAGTCCATCCAAGCATAAAAGCATTCAAAGACCTAATTACAAAAAGGCCAAGGACCTAAGCACAAAAATAGCCAGGGACTTAATTGCAAAAAGCCGAGGACCAGACTGCAAATTACAAGTACCAAAATATTATTTTGGGGAAGTTCTAAAGAAAAATAAATTTGGATCTCCAAATATATGAAGAATTAATTCGGAGCTCAAAAGAAAGGAAAGAAATCAATCCGGACGCGCAAATGACATTTAAATCATACCATAAACACACCGGAAAAATCCGGATCCAATCAGAGCTAAAATTGCGGCGATTTCACCGCACATCACAAACAACTTGCGGCGAAAACGTCGCACCCCTTTCGATCCGTGGCCCCGGATTTTGTCCAGTCGTGTCATGACGCGTGTACTTTCCTATTTTATACATGGGTCCCTTGTATTGGCTATAAATAGCCCCGAAACGATGTTGTGAAAAAAAAGTTGTTATTCCATTCTTTAGCAATAAAATTATGTTGATTTATTTCGTGTTTTTAGTTTTCTTTTGTAGTTTCTCTAGGACCCCTTCTTCTTCCCTCCATCCATGAGTTTCTAACTCTCTCCAAAGGGTGGGGGTGATGGATTTAGGGTGATGAGAAGAAGAATGATGTTATTATTTTAATTTCGTGTTGGTATGTTTTGATTACTTGAGTTTATGTTGAATCATTTATCATGTAATGCTTTATAACTAATGTGATTTATTATAAGTTTCAGATTTCTCTAAACAAAACCCGATATCTAAACCCCCACCCGCTTGACTCTCATCCATATTTGCTTTCTTCTTAGTTTTTTGTTGTTCTTGCTTTAGAAAATTGAAAATACAAAAATCTCAAACCAACCTTATTTCTCTCTCTTTCTTTCCTTAATCGAAAATCACAAAAATATAAATATTTCTCCCTCCTTGTGTTCGAACCGTACTTGCCGCGTCTTCATCGACGTTGTGCACTTGCGGTATAAATAAAATTCTCATCAGTATACATGTTATGTAGATGATGAATGCTAAACATTGTTGTATGTGAGAAATGTTAGTATGCTTGCTTGAATTAATAAGAACTTTTACTTGATGGTTTCTGCCATAATGTTAGGTACATTCCCTGCTTGTTTATGTTCTTAATAACAAACTTGTCATGATCATATTAATCTCCTAGGTTAGTGCATTAAATGATAGGTCTTGCCATTAGGTACTTCTTATGCATTAACAAATACTAACTACACTTGAGCTTATTGTATGCATTCACCACACTTATTTCATGTGTACACACACTCCACCCCTTAGGGGTGTTTCCCATTCCTGAATTTCATCTTTCCTATTAGTAGTTGGTTAGCTTAGTTTTAGTTCGTTTTATACTTTCATTTCCTTCTTTGTTGCTACTAGTTTTGTGTAGTTTAGTTTAATCATTCTTTCTCTCCTTTCTTTACCACTCGCCTTCAAACAAACTAAAGTCGACACACCTCCCTATGGATCAACCCATATTTGCCACCGCTTCAACACGGCCGTGCACTTGCGGTTTGATTGACATCATTTCATGCTTATATTTGTACCTTATATCCATTATCTTACACCTAAGCAATGCTACGTGACGAGTTTTATGTTTAGTTTTCAGGAATAAAGAGGTTTGAAGAGAAGAGCCATGAAAGGACCCAAAAGCAGGAAAAAGGACTTAATTGTGAGACTTGAGGACCAAGATGCAATGGAGAAGGACCTGATCGTAAGACCGAAGGACCTAAGAGCAAAACAGGAAACTCCACACCATCATGAGGAGTATTTTGGCAATTCGATTCGGGTCGGAGCTCCAATAAACAAAGTAGATGCATCAAAGACCAACAAAGACCACCAGGAAAGCCCACAACCAAAACCAACTCGATCTGGATCATATAGACCGCCAATTGGCGGTCTTGGACTGCTAATTGGCGGTCCATATGTCTCCAGATCCGTTAAGATTTGTGCTGGGCTTGTATTAGTGTATTCTTAGTCTATTTTTGGTTTTGGTTTAGTCCCACATCAGGGGATTGTCCCCGATTAGCTTTTTCCATGCTTATAAATAGAACTCTTCACCTTCCATTATAATTACCCATTGCTTGGTGGCATTCTCTATACTAAGGAGTGAGCCTTGAAGGAAAAACTCAAGGTGGAGAAGAATGCTACCTTCAATGTGAGTCATTTGTTAATAAAATAATTCTTCTAGTTTCTTTTAATCTTGTCTTTTAATTTGTGCATGTTTGTTTAGTGTTTCCTTTCTTTTTATGTTTCTTTAATGCTTCTTGCCTTCTTAGTTAACTTTCATTTCAGTATTATGCTTTCTTTTGCTAATATAGTTAGTGTAATGAGTAGTGAGTAGTTCCATCCCCATTTGGGGGTGGGGAAATATGTGATATAATCATGTAGTGTATTAAGTGTGTGTTATCTTTATCCCTTGAGCTTTATATGATTTCCATCACCATCTAATGGGTTTTCACTCTTATCTTTGATATGCTAATGCTCTTGAATGAAGCTTAGCTTATGCTTTGATTAGTGGACCTATTTTATGGGGAATGATAAGGTTAGGATATGGATGAAGTTAATATTGGAAACACAATTTGTAGTGTATGTGCTCTTGTTGCCTTTACCTTAGCTAATGTCTTGTATGTTTTAATGATGTAGTGAAATCTTAATTCATGTGGAGGCATAGTAGGGTATAGTCTTTATACTTGAGTTCATGTAGCTTCATTCCAATTATTGTCTTGTATGTTTTAATGATGTAGTCTTATCTTAATTCATGTGGAGGCAAAGTTGGATGTAGTTTTATGATTTCATGCACTACATGTTGTGAGGAGCTTAATGAACACACACACACTTCTTTATGTTCACATTATTTCTCTACCCCCTTTGGGGTTTAGTTTTCTTGCTTTTCTTCCATTTCCTTTTTGCATCTTAGTGTAGTTTAGTGTAACCAACCTTTCTTCCCTTTCTTTACCTCTCGCCTTCGCACAAACCAAGTGTCGACACACCTCCCAGTGGACGACCCGTATTTGCCACCGCTTCAACGCGGCCGTGCACTTGCGGTTAAATATAAAACGATCAATCAAGTTTTTGGCGCCGTTGCCGGGGAGGTGCTCTGTCCAGACGTTGGTTGGGACGATTCGAGGGGTTTTTAATTTTTGTTTTCAGTTTTTCTTAGTTTCAGGGAACCACAAGATCAAGGGGAGGCTACTGGAGAAGTTTGAGGAAGAGAAGACCTAAACAGACCGCCAATCAGCGGTTGAAGACCGCCAATTGGCGGCCTGGTGAGAGTTTCTTGCCTTGTAATTTTTTCTGGTAGTTAGTGTTGCAATTTGTGTTATCTGGGAGCCCTATTTTGCATGTTGTGACTTCTGGTTTGCTCCCAGATCATTAATCACTCCCCCATTAATCAACTTGGCCTTAAAATCCAAAGCAAAAGACTACACGTTCTTATTTGTTTAGGTCACGTATCATGTATTAACTTAGGCATATATTTGTCTTTTCTTTTAGCTTTCTTTTCAGTTGTTGAGTGCTGGCGTGAGGTACGCATTTCCTACACTCATTCATGCATCTTGTATGCCCATGCATTAGTTAGTAGGAATTGCATCAGGACAAGAGTGAGAGAGCGTTTGATTGGAGCGATTGATTGCTAGATCTAGGATCAAATCGCTACCAAGGAGGGGTTGTCCCATAAAAGATAAGGTGGGGGATTTCATCACCCTTTCCTTGGCCCCAAAAACCACTCTTAATAAAGCCTTAACTAAAAGCAAGTAGACATTGGCCCTAAGGATTGCGGGCGCACTAGGAGAGTAATCTAGTTGAGACCGTCATGACCTGATCGGCGTTGCCTACCTTGTCGATAGTAGGAGGTACTGGATCTCCGGATCTGGTATCACTTGCTGGGCATTGTGGTCTTCGTTGTAGGGAGGTGAGACGTGTCGAGGCTAGTGACCTCGAAGTTAGGCGTCGTCTAGCCTAAGGACCCATTGCCTTTCATTGTTTGAGCCGTGCTTGCTAGTTAGGCTTCTTCCTGATCCCTCTACCCACGCTAGCTTTAGGGATTCTTCCCTTCTCCTCTGAGTCATCTTCTTCTCACCTACTTCTACGTTTTAGTCTCCTCCCCTTTACACTCTCTAGTAGCGTTTTAGGGTCGAGTCGAGCACTTTTTGCGAGCTTAACCTCGTGGTGGTGAGAGTGGTCGACTCGGGAGTTCTCTGTTGAGATGGATGGTTACATGGGCGACCATCCATATCATTGTTGGGACCAGGATGATTCTCCCTGGTACTCCGGACCCATGCAACCTGGGGTGGCTCAGACTAACACCCCGTATGGTTGGGATGATCGCAATTGTGTGACTGAGCAATCTTCATATTGGGGTAACATGAGAGAGGCACCGACTGCTAGACCACAATCTAGTTTCGTTGGATCATACACTGGTCATCAAACTGAGACATTGCAAGAAACTTTGGCCTCTTTCATGCGTGTGGCAGACGACATGTTTGTACCGGTGGCTCCAGTAGCCGTACCATGCGACTGTTGTGGGTTGAGTGGTCATGTCACTGGGGAATGTCCTTATGTTCCCCCAGAGCCTGAGTATGAGCATACATTTTCCCAAAATGCTCATTATGACCATTACGCATCCGCGTACAATCCGAGAGTGATGGATTCATGGGGAGACAATTCATATCCAAATTCTTATACTTCATGTTCACCCCAGTATCCTCCTCCCGAATACCCAGAATTCTACCAACACCCCACTCCAAATCATTGGACTCATTCTCAGCCAATCAACACCCAACCTCAAAATTTCCCAAGCTCTGACTTGGACCTCATCGTTGACCGCATACCTGATTCCTTGAAACAAACTTTCCTTACGTTCATGGAAACCACTTAACAGTCCATACAAAATATGACACTGCAAGTGAGTCAAATGTCGCAGCAATTACGTGAACGTGAGGAGAGTGACATTTCATGTCAACATGAGGATTCTTCTTTTGATATCGAACCACCACCACATCCACAAATTCAAAGCACAACCTTTCAAAGTCAAACTCCTAGTCAGTCTGAGGGACTTGGGGTTTCAATTCACGATCACTTAGTGGAGGATTCGATTCAAATTGAGAATAACTTGGACCAGCTTCATTATGAGTCGGCACAGGATTGTGCCTTATCTTTTTGTCCCGTGGCCCTTGAGCCACATGATCTTCATGTTGTGCCTCTTAAGGACTCACCTCTGGTGGAGAAAGAGCTCCCTAGTACCCTCAATTTCAAACAACCTGATGAGAGTTTGCCTCTCACTATTGTTCCTGATCATCTTGGAAATGATGGAACATCAAACAACTACATTGCTCATGAGGGTATTAGGAGTTCCTTGGAGGATACTTTGGGTATGAGACCCACTTCCTGTTCTCCTGGTGAGTTGGACATGCATAACGAGGTGCTTGACCTTGTTCCGACCCACCAGCCTGTTGGTTGGAGAGTTTGGATTGACGATCATAACTTCAGCAGCGCAACGGGAGAAACTCTTCTTCCGTTGCCCCTCATTTCCCAAACTCTTGAGAGGTTCAAGCTCTTTCAGTTTGATCCTTTGAATGAGACGCCTTTGCGTCCAATTCATGAACCTCTCATTTCATCCGGTGCTCTTTGTGAAGGGGGCCCACGCATGCGTATTCTGGCCCCGCGTGGTGTCAAGTTCCCTTTCCAAGTGCATTGACCCACTCTTGAGGTTCTCATTTGATGTGTTTTGACAAATGAAGATGGGAACTTATATTTGTACATAGTTATAAAAAAACAAAAAAAGAAGAAAAAAAAACAAAATAAATAAAATAAAAGACTCCTTCAGTGAGCATCGATTGTTGTGAGCCCCAACCCTTGTGTATTTGGGCTCCATTTCTTTCACGTATTTGTATCCCTTCTTTAACAACATCTCACAGGTCTTGAGGGAATTCGGGTTGTGTCCATCAACATGACCATGAACTTCCCTTTGTACTTCATGTTGGTGAGATCTTTCCTTTTTCATGCATAAATCCATGTAGTCTTTTGCTCACATTCATTGAGGACAATGCATGAAGTAGGTGAGGGGGGGTGTTTTACGTGTCTACATAGTTGAGTCTTTTTCCTTTGATTTTGTTTTCTTTTGTTTTCATTGTTAGGGTCATGATAGTGTGCTGCATTTAATATCGATATATCTGCTTGCCATGATCCTTGGGTGACTTGTCTTCTTTTGCTTGCCTAGTGCTTCAAAATTTTCACATTTCTTTCAAAATATTCATGTGTTTGCGAAAGAAAATGTTTTGTGGGTTTTGCGTGTGTTTAGCATGTGCAAAACCGTTGAGAGGCAAAGTAAAAAGAAAGCTCCCAAAATTGTCTTGAACTTGATGCATTAGGATATCTAGTACAAGGCTTTAGGATTTATCGAGTCGTTAGGATGCACCCCAGTTTTTCTTTGGGGGTGAGTAATCATAGGGTTTCAGTGCTCAAACATTCAAAGAAGTCCACCCTGAACTTAGTGAGTCAATAATTCGTGTTTGTTAATTTAGGAAGTTTGTTGTAGTCAAGGACCCTTTAAATTCTGTTGTGAGACATTAAGTGTAGGGGTTTTGGTTCATGTGTAGATAAAAAATAAGTGAGTAGGTGTTCTCTCTTCTCGCACGGCTCCTATCACTCGGGAAAGTAGGTCTGAGGGGACTTTGTGCCTGGTGCTTTCGAGTCATCTGACTTCGGATGCGCCGACCGAACTCCCGTTACACGGGTGGTAGGGATTGCCCTATGTGGAGATTTGGGGAAAGGTGTACGTGATAGTGTAAGTCCTCATGGGCAATGATGCACGAAACCTAACCCTGGGAGAATGAAGCTCCAACTAATAAAAAGAAAAAAAAAAGAAACAAAAATGTGAAAAGAAACAAAAAGAAAAAAAAATGCAAATAAGAACCTTGATGGACCTTACACTTTGTATCACTTGAGGATCTTGAGGTTGTCCATGTCTTTCACTTAATTCCTTATTTAACTTGCACGAATGGTTTATTAGGCTAGGTGTGGACTGATCACCTATATAGAGTCGGCCCGTAGGATTACTGCGTCCATTGATCGACAAAATATTTCCAACGAGTCGAGGTCTAGATTGAATAATGCATTTCGTTCGGATTTTGTGGGTATATCCGCTGAAAACCCTCAGGAGACAACACTCCTCCTTGGCAACAAAGAGGTTTAACGGCTTATTCCACGTGCTAAGTGCAACCGTGATTCCCACGAAAGTGAGTTAGGATTTCTTGTTTTTCGTTTGCTTTTCTCTTTCTTTGTTTTGCTCGGGACTAGCAAAAACTTAGGTGTGGGGGTATTTGATTGACATCATTTCATGCTTATATTTGTACCTTATATCCATTATCTTACACCTAAGCAATGCTACGTGACGAGTTTTATGTTTAGTTTTCAGGAATAAAGAGGTTTGAAGAGAAGAGCCATGAAAGGACCCAAAAGCAGGAAAAAGGACTTAATTGTGAGACCTGAGGACCAAGATGCAATGGAGAAGGACCTGATCGTAAGACCGAAGGACCTAAGAGCAAAACAGGAAACTCCACACCATCATGAGGAGTATTTTGGCAATTCGATTCGGGTCGGAGCTCCAATAAACAAAGTAGATGCATCAAAGACCAACAAAGACCACCAGGAAAGCCCACAACCAAAACCAACTCGATCTGGATCATATAGACCGCCAATTGGCGGTCTTGGACCGCTAATTGGCGGTCCATATGTCTCCAGATCCGCTAAGATTTGTGCTGGGCTTGTATTAGTGTATTCTTAGTCTATTTTTGGTATTGGTTTAGTCCCACATCGGGGGATTGTCCCCGATTAGCTTTTTCCATGCTTATAAATAGAACTCTTCACCTTCCATTGTAATTACTCATTGCTTGGTGGCATTCTCTCTACTAAGGAGTGAGCCTTGAAGCAAAAACTCAAGGTGGAGAAGAATGCTACCTTCAATGTGAGTGATTTGTTAATAAAATAATTCTTCTAGTTTCTTTTAATCTTGTCTTTTAATTTGTGCATGTTTGTTTAGTGTTTCCTTTCCTTTTATGTTTCTTTAATGTTTCTTGCCTTCTTAGTTAACTTTCATTTCAGTATTATGCTTTCTTTTGCTAATATAGTAGTGTAATGAGTAGTGAGTAGTTCCATCCCCATTTGGGGGTGGGGAAATATGTGATATAATCATGTAGTGTATTAAGTGTGTGTTATCTTTATCCCTTGAGCTTTATATGATTTCCATCACCATCTAATGGGTTTTCACTCTTATCTTTGATATGCTAATGCTCTTGAATGAAGCTTAGCTTATGCTTTGATTAGTGGACCTATTTTATGGGGAATGATAAGGTTAGGATATGGATGAAGTTAATATTGGAAACACAATTTGTAGTGTATGTGCTCTTGTTGCCTTTACCTTAGCTAATGTCTTGTATGTTTTAATGATGTAGTGAAATCTTAATTCATGTGGAGGCATAGTAGGGTATAGTCTTTATACTTGAGTTCATGTAGCTTCATTCCAATTATTGTCTTGTATGTTTTAATGATGTAGTCTTATCTTAATTCATGTGGAGGCAAAGTTGGATGTAGTTTTATGATTTCATGCACTACATGTTGTGAGGAGCTTAATGAAGACACACACACTTCTTTATGTTCACATTATTTCTCTACCCCATTTGGGGTTTAGTTTTCTTGCTTTTCTTCCATTTCCTTTTTGCATCTTAGTGTAGTTTAGTGTAACCAACCTTTCTTCCCTTTCTTTACCTCTCGCCTTCGCACAAACCAAGTGTCGACACACCTCACAGTGGACGACCCGTATTTGCCACCACTTCAACGCGGCCGTGCACTTGCGGTTAAATATAAAACGATCAATCACGGTTATAATTAAAACATTCAATCAATGGTGATTTCAAGTGAGAAGATGTGAGCACAAGGGTTTAGAGAAAAAATTAGAGTAGTAATGAGATTTGAGCTTAGAGAAAGATTGGTAACCTTAGATTAGTGTTCTCAGCTCAATTTATAAGCTCTAAATTAGTTCTAGCCGTTGGGATTGAAATGGTAAAAAGTTGTGCAAGAAATCACAAGTCAGGAAGTGACATGACACATTTCAGGACACGATCGGTCGACCGGATTGGGTTAATCAGTTGACCGGAATGCAAAAGTTAATGGTTCGGTCGAACGAAGATGAAAACGGTCGGACCCACTGGGCTAGAGCTTAAGTGATCGGTCGAACGGACTGGATAACTAGTTTGACCGAAAAAGACCAGTAAGACTGGATCAGGAAAAGATACAAGTATCGGTCGACCGTGAAGAGAGTTTTGGTCCACCATTTGACGTGTTGGATTTCGGACAGGATAAAGCCAAAGGCAATCGGTCGAACAGAATGAATTGACGGTTCGAACGAAAACTTCTAGTAAAATTGGGTATAGGAAGTTTTCGAGATTCGGTCGACCGTTAGGCAAAGTTCGATCGGACGGAAGACCAAATCCAAAAGAGGGGTTAGTTGAGAAATGTGTATACGACCGTTGGAATATATGATAAGTATAACGGTCATTTTTATTACGAATTCGGAAATGCAAATAGTCGAACAAAAGCTATGTTTCAGTTGACCGAAAATCTCACTAACCAGGACACGTGTCGACAACTGATAGGCTGGAGGATTTGTATCAGACGAACTAATTCCTATAACTTAACAAGGTGAAACGGTCGAACATAATAGGTATGCCGGTCGACCATTTTCAGACATGCAAAACAAATGAATGTAACGGTTAAACATGATGAGAAATTTGGTCGACCGTTTGGACATAACAGGGCATTCTGGATAGTCTGAAGAAAACTGGTCGAACCAAATGGTTCTACAGGTCGACCGGTTGAGTGCAAAAATCCAGTTCTAGGTTTCTAATGAGTTTCAATGATTTCTTATTGAAGTCTAAAGATAATTGGAATGTTATGTGAGACTTCTATAGGTTTTCTAAGTGTCATGCAATGCAATGAATCAAAGATTTCAAGTGCCAAGTTACATTTGTAACCTAAATACACAGAATGTAAACCTAACTACGCTTCAATCTTCATCTCTCAATTCAACTCAAACGTGGTTCCTGAAACGTTAGATAATACAAGTATATGCAAGCAATGATCTTTAATTGATACATGTGTTTATTGATTTGTTAATTAATCATCAAAATAGATTAACAATTATTAGCCAAAAAGCCAACAGAAATGACTCGAAAGACTCTCCGGTCACTCTCTGACGATTGGGAGGAGAAGACGACCGCCATCGAAGAAACACAAGATCTCACCAAATTGTTGGTCGAGGAGCTAATGGGAAGTCTCATGACATATGAGATACAAATGAAAGACCACAAGAAGAAGGGAGCTAAGAAATCCTTGGTGTTACACACCGTCGCCAATTCCAACAAAGAAGATAGTGACATTGAAGAGTTGGCGACACAACAATTCAAGTGTTTCTCAAAGAAGAGAAAGAAAGGAGAAAAGAGAAGAAGAAGAAGAAAAGAAAGAGAAAAAAGAAGAAGAAAGCTCTCACAGCAACTTGGGACACTTCATCATCTTCATCAATTGAAGGTGAATTCGCCCCGATGTGCTTCATGGCAGTAGAAGATGACGATAGTGAGGTATCTTCTTGCTCTAGTCGCGATTCAATTGATTCAAATAATTCAAATGCATATAATGAACTTCAATGTGAATTCAATGAATTGCTTGAAAATTTTGAGAAAATTTGTCAAAAAAAACAAAGTAGCTAAAAAGAAAATCAATGAGCTACATTCTCAAATTGGATCTATCATGAATAAGAAAAATGAATTGCTTGTTAGTTGTGATAAAATTGCATCAGAGAACACTCATTTGATTGTTGCAACTCTAAATGCAAAACCTTCATGTAGTGATGATATTCAAGATCTAATTGCTAAGAATGTTAAATTACAAAAAGATCTTGAAAGATTTACTAAGGGAAAGAAAATGCTTGATATGCTCATATGTAGTCAAAAAAAAACTTTAGATAAGCATGGTTTAGGCTATTATGTTAACAACTACAAAAATCATGTTATTAATACTACATTGAATGGAAAGCATTTCTTTGTGAATAAAAGTTCCTCAAGTGTTTGGGCACTTAAAACCAAAATGGTCTGGGTACCAAAAATTAATGTCAAAGCACCCAAGGTTGTTTGGGTACCAAAATATTCACTTGTAGGTACTTAGAAGGAGGAGAATAGGTAGCGATCGACACAAGCAATAAAAGATCGATTCCAAGCTTCAAAGAAATCATTTGGATCGAATTCATAAAGTCGTCGTCGCTATCGAAAGGAGATTGGAACCAATACTAAATCGAGGATCAAAAGTTTGGTGACATTTTCAATCCTCTTAAACTTTAACATTTGGTTTTAATCTAGGATTATTGCATGCTTAATTGATATCATACGTCTTTGCTTTTAGGCCTTAGTTATAGGGGGAACATATAATGTTATATCATCTAATTAAGGGGGACAATTATGTAATCCTATACCTTCACATCATATGCTTGTATTGTTTGCATTTGATTGATGTCAAATGGGAAAAATGATAAGGATTGAGCTTCAATTTACTCATACTATACATATTGTTAGGGGAAGTATCTTATACATGCATAGTTTACATATATGAAGGGGGAGCAATCATATAGAAAATGGGAGAAATTAAATTGAAACTTAAGTATTAAGATATAGATTTTACATCATAAAAAATGGAGAGATTGTTGGCTTTTTGGCCTTAATCTATATTAATTTTGATGATTAATCAATCTAATCTTAATCAATCAAAGTGAGCAAACATGATTACATGCATTGCATACATATTTCTATACTTGCAATCATCTTAATAGGTTGATCAATATAATCAAGAAAATGACCATTGGGACAAAGACATCAAGACTCAAGATTTGTAATCAAAGCTTTGGACGAAGACATGTCATTTTGTATTTATTGAGTCCATAAGGTTTAATGTAAACTTGAGCACTAGGAATCTGTGCCGTCAAGATTCGGTAAACCGAACCCCTCACGGTCAACCGAAACCTTTCTAGTTCGGTCCACCGAACACCTATCGGTTACCCGAATACTTCCCATCAGTAAAACTTAGTTGTTATCTGGAATTGCCCCGACGGAAGACCGAACCACCTTCCGTCAACTGAATAGCCCTGGACCGGTTTTGGACTTTACTCCAACGATCACATTCAAATCAAGTTCTTAGACACCAATTGACTTGTCCTAATTTGGACGACCAAATACCAATCGGTCAACCGAGTCCATCTTGGCTTTAGGTGCCCAACGACTATTCTGGGCTTTTCGGGATGTCTTTGTTGGTCTTTGATGCATCTACTTCACTTGTTGGAGCTCCGACCCGAATAGAATTGCCAAAATACTCCCCATGATGGTGTGGAGTTTTCTGTTTTGCTCTTTGGTCCTTTGGTCTTACGTTCAGGTCCTTCTCCTTTGCATCTTAGTCCCCAGGTCTCACAATTCAGTCCTTTTTCCTTGCTTTTGGGTCCTTTTATGCTTCATCTCTTCAAACCTATTTATTTCTGAAATTCAAACATAAAACTTGTCACGTAGCATTGTTTAGGTGAAAGATAATGGATATAAGATACAAATATAAGCATGAAATGATGTCAATCAAATACCCACACACCTAAGTTTTGCTAGTCCCGAGCAAAACAAAGAAAGAGAAAAGCATACGAAAAACAAGAAATCCTAACTCACTTTCGTAGGAATCACGGTTGCACTTAGCACGTGCAGCAAGCCGTTAAACCTCCTTGTCTCCAAGGAGGAGGAGTGTTGTCTCTTGAGGGTTTTCAATGAATACACCCACAAAATCCGAACAAAGATGCATTAATTAATCTAGCTACACGACTCGTTGGACTTATTTTGTCGATCATGGGACACGGTAATACTACGGACTCTATATATGTAATCGGTCCACACACCTAGCCTAATGAATTATTCGTGAAAGTTAGTCAAGGACTTAAGTGAAAGACATGGGCAACCTTAACTTCTGAATGTGATACAATGTGTAAAGTCCATTAAGGTTCTTATTTGACTCTTTTTTTCCTTTTTTTTCTTTTTCCTTAGAGCATTTTATTGGTTGGTGTTTGATTCTCCCAGGGTCAGGTTTGATGCATCATTGCCTATGATGACTTACACTATCACATACACCTTCCCCCAAATCTCCACATAGGGCGATCCCTACCACCCGTGTAACGGGACTTTGGTCGGTGCATCCCAAGTCAGATTACTCGAAAGCACCAGGCACAAAGTCCCCTCAGACCTACTTTCCCGAGTGATAGGAGCCGTGGGAGAAGAGAGAATACCACTTATTCACTTATATACATGGGAATCAAAACCCCTACACTTACAGTTTCACAAAAAGAGTTTAAGGGTCCTTGACTACGACAAACTTCCTTATACTAACACACACGAATTATTGACTCACTAGGTTCAGGGTGGACTTCTTTAAATGTTTGAGTACTGAAACCCTATGATTACACGCCCCCCGACGGAAAACCGAGGTGCATCCTAACGACTCGATAAGACCTAAAGCCTGCAAACTAGATATCCTAATGCATCAAGTTCAAGACAATTTTGGGAGCTTTCTTTTAACTTTGCCTCTCAACGGTTTTGCACATGCTAAACACACACAAAACCTACAAAAACATCTTCTTCTGCAAACACATGAAAATTTTGAAAGAAATGTGAAAATTTTAAAGCACTAGGCAAGCAAAAGAAGACAAGTCACCCAAGGATCATGGCAAACAGATATATCAATGTTAAATGCAGCACACTAACTTGACCCTAGCAGTACAACCAAAAGAAAACGAAATAAAAACAAAAAACACACAAACTACGTACAAACGTGAAAACACCCCCACACCTAATTCATGCATTGTTCTCAATGAATGTGAGCATGATACTACATGGATTTATGCATGAAAAAGGGAAGATCTCACCAACATGAAGTGAAACAGGAAGTTCATGGTTATAACGATGGACACAAACCCGAATTCCCTCAAAACCTGTGAGATATTGAAGAAGGGAGACAAATGTGTGAAGAAATTGGGCCAAAGTACATAAGGATTGGGGCCCACAACAATCAATGCTCGCTCATGGAGTCTTTTATTACATTTTTTACAAGGTATATACATCAACAAAGATATTCTCATAATCATTTGGTCAAGGAACATCAAATGAGAACATCGAGTTATGTGGACCAGAGACTTGCCGAGATTGGCAAACTTCACTGGTACTCTGAGGGTCATGAGGGGTGAAAGGTGAAAGCTGAAAGGCTCGAACCCCTCATGATATTGGTTGGGTGTAGGCAACATGAATGAATGAAGTTGTGTTGCCTCACTAGGGTTTAGTTGCTCATCGAACAAAACCCTCCAACCAATAGGTGGGTGCATCGGAATGAGTTCATCACGCTCATTCAATGGATGCAGCAGACCTGCATCACTAAGAATGGGGCTTCTCCCCAAGTCATCCAACAAGGATCTCCCACCATCATTTATATCATCAAGCATAAGCTCGGTCGTAGGTGGGTCCTTCTTGGAGTCAAGATGAAGCTCAAATGGCTCAATGGCCAAGGGACATGAGATAGAGACACCTTCTGGTATAGGCAAATAATGAGGTGTCTCACTCTCACTAGTAATCTCAACTGAATCATGCAACGAATACTCCTTTTGGACATTCATGTTTGATGCCAACTGACTCTGTTGCATTGCAAAGTCAGGCAATGCGTTTTCACTGGGCCCACAAACACTCTCAATGGGTTGCATTGGTGTTAAGGGTGTTCGTTGATTTTGCGGTGCTTTCTCTAATTGGAAGATGAGATTGAGATTTAAAGGTTGATCCATGGGCTCCTGTTGCCTACCAGAGTTGAACACATGAAACTCGATACTCATGTTACTGAATGAGAGCTTCATGAGACCATTTCTACAATTAATTAAGGCGTTGAAAGTTGCCAGAAATGGTCTACCCAAAATCAAAGTAATTTGAGAGTGGATGTTCGCAACAGGATTGGTATCGAGGACAACAAAATCGACTGTAAATATAAAATCTCCAACTTTGATAAGCACGTCCTCGATAATCCCCTTTGGAATACAAATGGATCTATCCGCCAATTGGAGGGTGATCTTAGTTGGTTTCAATTCTCCCAAATTCAACTGTTGATAAATAGAAAATGGGAGGAGGTTGACTGCTGATCCTAAATCAAGCAATACATGACTCATGCAGTGTCTCCTATTGTACACTGAATAGTAGGACACCCAGGGTCCTTGTATTTTGTGTAGGCGGGATTGGACAAAAGTGAGCTTACATTGGCAGCCAAGAATGCTTTCTTAGGAACATTGGTCTTACTCTTGGTTGTGCAGAGATCCTTCAACACTTTGGCATATTGAGGTATTTATTGGATGACATCCAACAAGGGGATGTTAACCTTCACTTGCTTAAACACCTCTAATATCTTATCCATTGTGTCACTCTGCTTTTTGGTTAACCTACTTGGATAGGGAACTTTTGGCAGGTAGGTTTCCTACGGTGCCTGAGAAGGAGGCGTTGGTGTATTACCCTCACCCTCGGCCTCTTTTTCACCACCATTCCCACTGCGGGGCTGCATAGATGGTGGTGCTGCCAAGGAAATATGAATTTCAACCTGCTTTCGATTCCTTAAGGTTACAATGGAATTGACATGGTGAACATGTTCCTCCACATGGTTCACTTGCCGCCCCCGAGGTACCACATTCTTATTTTGCATGTGTTGTTGCTGGTACAAGCGGGGGTTAGGCTCAGGCTGGCTAGGCAGAGACCCTCTCTCTCTTTCATGTACAGACTGAGCCAATTGGCCCATCTGAAGCTCTAGAGATTTGATGGTCTGCTGATTTGAAGTGAGAACTTGACTTGTGGTTGACATAAAAAATTTCATTGAGTTTTCAAGTCCACGAGTCAAGGTCTCAAGCGAATTGAATCGGGTTTCTATATTATTTGAATTTGGGAAACCCGATTGATTGGTGATTGGAGCTTGGGGTGGTTGATAAGATTGTGCATGCATGGGAGGTTGGTATGATTGGTTTGGTGGTCGAGAGGAATTTGAAGGACCACGCGGGGCATTATTTTGGTTCCATGAAAAATTGGGGTGGTTCCTCCATCCAGGATTATAAGATGATGAGTATGGTCATTCCTAGCTCTGTCATAGATGGCGTTGACATGTTCCATCTCAGGAGGAATGGACGCACACTCGATTTCTACATGACCTATCCTACCACATGAATGACAGGGAACTCGACCAGATGTGGACATGTGAGGTGCACCTTGTTGGTTAGAGCTCAATCGAATCCATGCGGCGCATGAAGGCTGCCATGCGTGCCTCGGTGGCTGTAGTGGTATCGACAGCAAATGCGGCACCCGATCTAGTCGAGTTTGCATTTGCGATCCTCGCTCCTATGCTAGATGATTCTGGGGGTTCCCTCAACCTCTCCCATTGCATGTTTTTTCAGCGAGGTCTTCTAGGAAAGCCCATGCCTCCTTTTCATTTTTTACTAAGAACTCTCCTTGACAAATGGACTCAAGGAGCGTTCGGGACGGGATGTGAAGACCCTCGTAAACAATCTGACAAAGACGCCACAACTCAATGCCATGGTGAGGGCATGAGGATAGTAGCTCCTTGAACCTCTCTTGATATGCATGAAATGTTTCGGTCTCAAGTTGATAGAACGAATTGATTTCGTTACTCAATTTTTGAGTCCGATGATTTGGGAAGTACTTCTTGAGGAATGCAGATTGAAACTCATCCCAAGTCCTAAAGGCATTTGCCTAGTTTCTGTATAACCACTTCTTGGCGTCATCCTTTAGTGCAAAAGGAACAAGCCTAAGATGGATTGAGTCTGTGCTAAGTTGTTGCAGCTTGAACATAGCACAAACCTCCTCAAATTCCGTGAGAAAGATATAGGGGTCACATTTCCCTGTGAAGTGAGGGAGCATGGAAATAAACTGAGGCTTAACCTTAAAATGGTTCCCATTTGCCTCTGGAAATACGATGCATGAGGGTAGAGCAGTACGGCTCGGGTAGCATCGATCACGTAGAGGTATGAGAGCGATAACATGAAGAACATGTGGAATAGGTGGGTCCAGCAACTGCTCCTCCTTGCGGAAATTAGCAGCCATTGAACCTGGACTATGTGCGACACGAGAGGAGGAAGGCGTCGAGAAATCGACTACCCAAGCAGGGTTGACAACGCGCCTCGTCAACTGGCCACTCTCATCTCGTGACCATGAAAGCATGCACACAAGTGCACACACACAAACCAAAACTTTTTTTAACCAAAGAATGTGCGTAGAGGATAAGACGGGAGGACACAGGAGAGAAAGAATGACTCAGGAGAGAAGGGAAGAAGTCCTTATGCTACGGCGGGTGGGTACAAGTAGAAGCACATAAGCAAACAAGGCTCAAACAATCCTAAGGTCGCTATAGGTCCTTACAGCTAGACGACGCCTAACTGCGAGGTCACACGGCCTCAACACGCCTCACCTCCCTACAACGAGGACCACAAAGCCCAGCAAGTGAGCCACGATCCGGAGATCTCGTCTCTCCTACTATCGACAAAGTGGGCAACGCCAATCAGGCCATGACGGTCGTGACCAGATTACTCTCCTAATGAGTCTGAGATCCTTAGTGTGGTTTGTGGGGCGAAGGAAAGGGTGATGAAACCCCCCACCTTATCTTTTATGGGGCATCCCCTCCTTAGTAGCGTTTTGGAGTCTTAATCTAAAATCAACTCTCCAAACAAACGCTCAACTCACAGTTGTTTCAATGCACTTCCTACTAACTAATGCATGTTCATATAGAATGCATGAATGAGAGTAGAAGGTGCGTACCTCACGCCAGCACTCAGCAACTGAAAATAAAGCTAAAATAAAAGACAATCTACATGCCTAAGTCACATACATGATGCATGGCCTAAACAAGAAAGAATGCCTAATCTTTTGCTTTGGGTTTTAGGGTCCAAGTTGCTTAAAGGAGGTTTTATTATTGATCTGGGAACAAACTATAAGTCAAAACATGCCAAATCAAGTCCCAGATTACTACATCAATTATGGCAACAAGATGAAGAAACGAGAAGGGAAATAGGGCTCACCAGACCGCTGATTGGCGGTCCAAAGTGTCCAGGTTGCCTCCTAATTTCTCCAGCTACCTCTCCTGGCGACTCCAAGTCTTCTGAAACAAAGAAAAACTACAAAACACAAATTAAATCCACTCGAATCGTCCAAACAAGAGTCTGGACTGGCACCTCCCCGGCAACGGTGCCAAAAACTTGTTTATACGTTTTAATTAAACCGCAAGTGCACGACGTCGGTGAAGACGTGGCAAATACAGGTCGTCCACAGGGAGGTGAGCAGCCTCTCGTTTGCATGAAATCAAGTGGAAAAAATAGGGAAGAGAGTTTGATTATCCTACTCTACGCTACACTTCACTACAAAGTACGAAATGCGAACGAAAGCAATAAACGATGAACTACCAAACTAAACTAAGAACTAAATAAGTGCTGGAATTCAAAAATAGAAAACCCCTAAGGGGTGGAGTGAGTGCACACATGCAAAGAGGTGGGTGTTGAACACATTCTTTAAGCACAAATAAAGGTGGTGTTATCATGCATAGGAAGTGTCTAAATGTTATGGCAAAACCTATCAATCCATTCACCAACCTATTTGATTAACATTTACATATATAAGTTGTTTATTTCAGAACCTAAACAAGCATGAGAGGTGTCTAATCATTTTTGAAAAACTCATCAAGTTATAAATTCTATCCTAAACAAGCAAGCATAGATTCATGTTTTATCAACACATTGTAAATAAAGCATTCATTCCATTCTCTAATGCATGTATGAACATCAACTCCACCCCCCAAAGGGGATGGAACTACTCACTACACATTAGACTAATTATTAAACTAAGCGAGGAAAGCATATTAACTAAGCTACTAAAACTATTGAAATGAAATTAAACAAAGTAAAACAAGTAACATGAAACAAACAACATAATAAAGAACTTTTATTAAAATGACTCACAATTCAAGTAGCATCCTCCTACTTTAGTGTGTGCTTCAAGGCCTCACTTCTAGTAGGAAGAATAATCACTTAAAATGTGAAGTGATTACAATGGAAGGTGAAGAGTTCTATTTATAGCCATAGAAAAAGGCAATCCGGGACAATCCCCCGATGTGGGACTAAACAAATACCAGAAATGGACTAAATACACACTAATACGCGACCCACACAAATCTTAGCGGATTTGGGCCAAAACAGACCACCAATTGGCGGTCTATGTGGTCCGGATCACGCTGGATTTTATTCTGGGCTTTTCTTGATGTCTTTGTTGGTCTTTGATGCATCTCCTTCACTTGTTGGAGCTCCGACCCGAATAGAATTGCCAAAATACTCCCCATGACGGTGAGAAGTTTTCTGTTTTGCTCTTTGGTCATTTGGTCTTACGTTCAGGTCCTTCTACCTTGCATCTTAGTCCCAGGTCTCACAATTCAGTCCTTTTTCCCTGCTTTTGGGTCCTTTTATGCTTCATCTCTTCAAACCTATTTATTTCTGAAATTCAAACATAAAACTCATCATGTAGCATTGTTGAGGTGAAAGATAATGGATAAAGGATACAAATATAAGCATGAAATGATGTCAATCATATGACCATGCATTAGTTAGTAGGAATTGCACTGGGACAAGAGTGAGTTGAGCGTTTGATTAGAGTGTTGATTGCTAGATTTAAGTTCAAAACGCTACTAAGGAAGGGTTGTCCCATAAAAGATAAGGTGGAGGATTTCATCACCCTTTCCTTGGCCCCAAAAATCACTCTTAATAAAAGCCTTAATTCTAAAAGCAAATAGATATTGGCCCTAAGGATTTCGGACGCACTAGGAGAGTAATCTAGTCGAGACCGTCATGGCTTGATCGGCGTTGCCTACCTTGTCGATAGAAGGAGGTACTGGATCTCCAGATCTGGTATCACTTGCTGGGCATTGTGGTCTTTGTTGTAGGGAGGTGAGGCGTGTCGAGGCTAGTGACCTCGAAGTTAGGCGTCGTCTAGCCTAAGAACCTATTGCCTTACATTGTTTGAGTCGTGCTTGCTAGATTAGGCTTCTACCTTCACCCATTACCCACGCTAGCTCTAGGATTCTTCCCACCTCATCTGAGTCCTCTCCTTATCTATTTTCTACGAGTAGTCTCCTCCTCTGAGTACACCTTCTGTTGTGTGTTTCTTAGAGTGGAGTCGAGCATTTTATGCGAGGTTGGGCTTGTTCTAGTGAGACGGCTCGACTTGAGAGAGTGCATTTTTCTGAAATGGACGGTCTTGGTGAGCGACCATCTCTGCCTCGTGCTCGTTTGGAGCATGAGGCCAAGTCGTCTCGTGGTGGCGAAGGAGATCGGGTTCCATACATGGATTACCTCGGTCCGCTCCCACCACCACATATACCTCCTTCTCCTCCTCCTCTGACTCCAGAGGAAGGGAGATTCGGTCAAGATCGAGTTTTTGGTGCACCACCACGTTTAGCTCGACAGGATAGACTGATGACTTTGTGGGAGCGTACCCATATTGTTCGGGCCGCGCAGCCTTCTTGCATAGTTCTTCCCCCAGCTTGCGGGAACAACTATGAGCTGAAATCTCAGTATGTGAGCATGCTTCCTACCTTCACTGCCAATAAGGAGGATCCGTATATTTTTATACGTGAATTCAAGGAAGTATGTCTAGGATCTACTAGCCCCTAAACTTAGTCTAAAGGGGGGGGGGGGGTGAATAGACTAATTACGGTTTTAATAGAACTATGCCAAACTAAAAGATACGACAATAAATATAAAAGAGAGAACAAACAAACCACTACTCCGGATGTAAAGAGGTTTGGATCCAACAACCGGATCCTAGTCCTCTCTTACGAATTGTTATTACTCGAGCAACTTCGCGTCCTCCACTAATCCGATCTCCGTTGCGGGCCGAGATCACGCCTTTACACCACAAGCTTTGCGAACACCCTCGCCTAGCTTGGACCACCTTCTCACAATCGAGAAGAGCTTCACTCCGGAAGCTTGTACAACTCTTGAAGACTAATACTTCAGCAACTAATCTTGAGCACTTGAAATGAATGATGCAATCTATGACTGGTGGTTTCAAGTGAGAAGATGTGGGCACAAGGGTTTAGAGCAATTTGAGAGTAGTAGTTAGATTTTGAGCTTACAGAAAGATTGGTGGTCTTGTATTAGTGTTCTTAGCTCTATTTATAAGCTCTAAACAAGTTCTTGCCGTTGGGATTGAAGTGATGAAAAGACGTGCAAGAAAATACAATTCAAAAAGTGACAGGACACATTTCTGGTGACGAATGGTCGACCGGATCGTGTACCACGGTCGACCGGAATTAGGTAGTGCTCGGTTCGGTCGAGCGAAGACACTAACGGTCGAACGGTTTGGAATACCAGTTCGACCGAAAATGGACAGTAGGACTGAGTCTGGAAAAGACAAGTATCGGTCAACCGTAAGTAGAGTTTCGGTCGACTGATTGACATGTTGGATTTGAGACACGATAACAACAAGTGTAATCGGTCGAACGAGGTGAGTTCATAGTTCGACCAAAAATGCCGAGTAAGAATGGGACAGGGATGAATGAAGACGCGGTCGACCGTTAAGGAGAATTGCGGTCGACCGGAAGACCAAATCCAAAATGGGGTTACTTGGGAAAACGTGTATACGACCGTTGGAGTATACGACAAGTATAATGGTCATATTAAATACAAATACGAAAAACTATAAGTCGAACAGATATGAAGTTTCGGTCGACCGAAAGTCTCACTGACTGGACACGTGTCGATAATTGATAGGCTGAAATATTTGTATAGGGTAAACTAATATCTATCACTCGACAAGGTGAGACGGTCGAACAGAACAATTGTTTCGGTCGACCGATATCTAACAGTCAAACAGGATTTGAGGAAACGGTAGAACAAAATGTATATGTCGGTTGACCGATTTCAGACAGGCAAACCAGATAGAATGCACGGTCGAACGGGAAATGAATATGGGTCGACCGTGTTGGACAGATTTCGTTGCCTGGGAAGGTCTGTTGGAAATCGGTCGAACCAAATGGTTATACCGGTCGACCGTTTTAGTGCAAATTTCCTGTTCTACGATTCTAATGAGTTTAGTTGAATTCCTAATGAGGTCTAGGATAGTTGGAATATAGTGTGAGACTTCTATAGGTATCCTAAGTGATGTGTAATGCAATGAATCATGGATTTCAAGTGTCAAGTTACATTTGTGGCCTAAATACATGGAATATAAACCTAACTACGCTTCAATCTTCATCTTTAATTCAACCCAAAACTTGATTCCTGAAACGTTATATTATACACGTATATGCAAGAAATGATCTTTTAATTGATACATGTTTTTATTGATATGTTGATTAATCATCAAAACGGATTAATGATTATTAGCTAAAAAACCAACAATCTCCCCCTTTTTTATGATAACTTATCAATCTAAATACATGTTTACAGTTAATTTTTATCATTTACAAACAATATCTAAAGCTCCACCTATCTTATAACCCCCTATCTATAAGCATGTATTTATTTCTCCCCCTATGGCATAATCAAAAAGTCTCATGAGGTAATATGATAAGCGATGTAAGCATAGGCATGAGATATAGTAACGGAAGCGAGATTATTAAGCCAAAAAAAATGAGAGACAACAATAAACCATGCATTTAACTTAGAATCCAAAACATACATCAAAGTCAACGTCGAAATCAAATAATACAATAGGTTCAAAGCAAAATACAACAATAAGCCAAAGTTTGAAACAACAACATCATAAACTGAAGTACAACGACAAAACGAAACACACACTCCATAAAACCAACACCGAATCACCCAAGCCTTTGATCACGCAGCAGCGAGGTGAGAGAGTCAAGAGAAGCTTCAATCCGGCCGAGCTGCGCAGATGTGGAGGCCTCAAGCGCATCAAAACAAGCATTAGAGGATGCCTCAAACGCATCTAATCAAGCAAAAGTGGAGGCCTCGAAAGAGTGAACCTAATCTGATAGTTGCAGAAAACGATATTGATCAATGGAAGAGGAAGAGGACCACTGCCCTTGAGCCCATGCAGCAGAGTCTCCCTGACCCCACCAGGAGCTGGAAGCATGAGGGACATGACGAGGCATCCACCACGGATCTTCGGACACCTCTTCTTCTTCTTCTTCTTCTTCTCCTTCTTCTTCTTCAGAATTATCGTCTGATTCCTCAGCAGGGGAATGAGGTGGAGAACAAGGGGGAATGGACTTCATCTTTGAGAGAGTGGTCTTACAAATGGGAAATTTGTAGACCAAGGAAGGATATTGGTTCACATCGATTTGCCAATGTTCAAACACTGCAGTGAGCCACATTGGATAGGGAAGGTAGGAGCCACTACGATGAGTCATATGCAAAATCATAAAAGTTTGCCAATCCACCAAGATTCTTTTGTAGCGACAGTAAATGCACATGAGTGCCATTTTAGAGATCTCATTTCGATGACCAAATTTAGGAAGAAGGTTGTATGAGACGATTTGGGCAAGGATTCGAGGAACGGGATATAAAGTGAGGCGTTGTGTTTGTATCGACCGTTCACTAAAGGTGGTGGAATGGCATACAAGTCGGTGACAATTTTTGCAAGTTCGGTGTTTGGAAGAGCACCGAGAGGATACTCAAGGTAAATGTGGGTGCCCCCCGAATCTAAATGAAGAGCGTCGGACAATAGGGTGGGGGTAACACTAAATTCCTTGCCATTGATCATGGTGGTTAGAAATTGATGATTTGGGACTTTACGTAGATTTCAATAAAATTGTTGGACTAGGAATGGATAGTATGGTTTAAATGCAATTTTTGTGAGTAAAAAGGTTAGCTTGTTTGCATATAAAAGAGGTTTTAATGAAAAAGAAGCGAAGTCCGCTACCTCAACCTTCCGACAAGGTATGACGTTGGCAACGGAGAAGTTTTCGTCCCAAGCTTGTTGAGCGACATCATCAACGGGGAAGAAGTGAAGCAAGTGTGGTACCGAAGAAGCCAGAGCACGAGAAGAGGAGGGTTGTGCGTCTTGTTTCTTCTTTGAACGACGCTCGGTAACCCCCTCTTGAGTGGGTCGTTTCTTGGAGATAGTGATCTTCGAGCGAACCATTTAGGAGGAGGAGGGTGGAGAAGGAAGAAGGTGGTCGATGGGAGTCGAAAATTGGACTGACAAGTGGAGGAGTACGGCTGGAGTGGGCAGGCGGTCGACCGAAATAAGAGGGACGTCACCTAGGGCTTGAAGAGTGGAAGGAGAAGAATGAAGAGAGAAGCCTCGTAAAAGCCCAAATATGTGCTGAAACGACACGAACGGTCGACCGTTCGCATGTCCCGGTCGACCGGTGGGTTAAAAAAATTTAAAACCTGACCGCACTGCCACTGGTCAAAATCGATCGGACGAGAATTACGAAACGGTCGACCGAGAGAAAAAAATGGAAGACCAGGGCACCTACTGGCATGTTTCGGTTGGACGAAACATAGATAAACGGTCGACCGTAAAAGGAGTTTCAAAGAACGTGAAAGTATTGTCGATTTTTGGTCGGACGTAAATGAGATAAATGGTCGACCGAAACAAGAGTTTCAAAGAACGTGGAAGTACTATCGATTTTCGGTCGGACGTAAAAGAGGTCGTCGGTCGACCGAAAGCGGGAGTGAAACAAGGAAAGCTGCTGAGTGATTTTCGGTTGGACAAAAACAAACACACGGTCGACCGAAATAACTATACGGTCGTCCGTAACTTAGAAATGGTTCGACCGGACACTTAAGTGAACTTAAGTCAGATCGACCAAACAAGAAACGGTCGAACGAAGTAGAATAAGTGGTCGACCAAAACAGAACAGGGAAACTAAAAAACAACACAGCAAGCAACCGGTCAACCGAACACAATAAAGTGGTCGACCGAAGGAAACAAAAAAAATTAAAACTGCTTGGAGAAACAGTAATCCAGTCGAACGAAACTTCAGTTCGGTTTGACTGAATAACGTCTGAAAATGCATAATTTTGAAAAACACCCAATAAATCTGCAAACACTTGGAAAAACACCTTAACCTAGTATCAAAATTCGACAAAGAAGCATGAAATTTCCAAGTTACAAGTCATTTAAATTGCAATGCCTAGATTTAGCCTTATATGAAAGAATTGATCAACGTTTAAAGGTTTTGTGAAGATATCCGCAAGTTTATCATTAGTGGGAACAAATAAAATCTTAATGTCTTCCTTTGTTGCATGATCTCTAAGAAAATGATGTCTAACCTCAATGTGCTTAGTTCGAGAATGCAATATGGGATTTTTCGAAAGATTTATTGCACTAGTATTATCACAAAGTATAGGAGTAGTGTGAAACTCAAGTTTCAAGTCTTTGAGGGTTTGAGGGTTTGCCTCATCCACAAGACTTGTGCACATGCATAACCGGTGGCAATGTATTCGGCCTCGGTTGTCGACAATGCAACACTATTTTGTTTCTTACTAAACCAAGAGACAAGCGATTTTCCCAAGAAATGACAAGTGCCACTAGTACTTTTACGATCTAAAATGCAACCAGCATAGTCGGCGTCACTATAGGCAACAAGATCAAAAGTTCTAGTCTTGGGGTAAAACAAACCAAATTCTTGAGATCCTTTGAGACAGCAAAAAATACGTTTAAAGCATTGAAATGAGATTCTTTAGGACAAGCTTGAAAACGAGCACATAAACACACGGAAAACATAATATCCGGACGACTAGCGGTAAGATAAAGCAAGGATCCGATCATACCTCGATATTTCTTGATATCCACCTCCTTGCCATTTTCATCTTTATCTAGCTTAGTGCTAGTGCTCATGGGAGTGTTGTGTGGCTTGCTATCTTCAAGACCAAAGTGTTTTAAGAGTTCTCTTGTGTACTTTGCTTGGTGTATGAAGTTCCCATCTTTAGTTTGCTTAATTTGAAGTCCGAGGAAGAAGTTTAGTTCACCAATTAAGCTCCTCTCGAACTCCCCCTGCATAGACTTGGAAAATTCTTTGCAAAGACGCGGGTTACTTGCACCAAATATTATATCATCAACATAGATTTGTACCACTAGTAAATCATGATTATAAGTTTTAACAAAAAAGTGGTATCCACTTTACCCACACAAAAAACCTTCGTTGATTAAGAAATTCTTCAACCGCTCATACCAAGCTCTAGGAGCTTGTTTGAGGCCATAAAGAGCATTCTTAAGTTTAAACACATGGTTTGGGTAAGTTTCATTTACAAATCCGGGGGGTTGTGCCACATAAACTTCTTCATTTATAAAGCCATTTAGGAAAGCACTTTTAACATCCATTAGAAATAATTTTATGTCCATGGAAGATGCATATGCTAATAACATGCAAATGACTTCCATTCGAGCGACGAGGGCATAAGTTCATCAAAGTCTATACGCTCCTCTTGGCGATAGCCTTGAGCAACGAGTCTAGCTTTGTTTCTAATTACATTCCCATCTTCGTCAAGTTTGTTTCGAAATATCCATTTAGTTCCAATAATCGTTTGGTTAGAAGGTTTTTCAACAAGTTCCCATACATTATTTCGAACAAATTGATTTAGCTCTTCGTGCATAGCCATTAGCCAAAATTCGTCATTACATCCTTGTTCTACTTTCTTAGGTTCTAATGTAGAGATAAATGCATAAGAATCACAAACTACATGTGCTTTAGACCGAGTCGTCACAGCTTGAGAAACATCTCCAATCACGAAGTCCTTCGGATGATCCTTTCTATAGGTCCAATCCTTACGAAGATCCTCCACGTCCTCTTGTAGAAAACTTGGAGGTTCTTGATGAGACTCAAGAGGAACATCTTGTGATGTCTAATGATATCCATGCAATCATCATTAAGAGAGGAGTTATCTACACAACCTAACTCGTCAAAGTTAACGTGTAGAGTTCCTCAACACAACTTGTTCGTTTATTGTAGATTCTATACGCTTTACTCCTATCGGAATACCCTAAAAAGATTGCCTCATCAGATTTTGCATCAAATTTATCCAAGTTGTCTTTAGTATTGAGGACAAAACATTTTGAGCCAAAAACTTTAAAATATGAAATTTTAGGAGGCCTGTCATGCCAATGTTCAAATGGAGTTTTCTTTAAAATAGGTCTAATGAGAACACGGTTCAACACATAGCAAGAAGTATTAACGGCTTCGCACCAAAAATATTTTGGAAGCCCTTTTTCCACAAGCATTGTTCGTGCCATTTCTTGAACAGTTCTATTCTTCCTCTCAACTACCCCATTTTGTTGAGGAGTGCGAGGAAAAGAAAAGTTGTGCTCAATTCCATATTTTTCACAAAACTTATGAAATGATTCATTTTCAAATTCTCCTCCATGATCACTACGAATAGTAATTATGTTAGAATCTTTTTCCCTTTGAACACGTTTACAAAAACTTTTAAATCTTTCAAAAGCGTCATACTTGTTAGCTAAAAACAAAACCCAAGTGAATCTTGAAAAGTCGTCAACAATCACAAATGCATATCTTTTTACCGATGGTGGACTTCGACGTCATACTGGGGATGGACTGGCTGTCCCAGTACGACATGCGGGTCTTTTGCCATGAGAAGAAGATCCTGATCCCGATGGAGGGCGTGCCAGATGTTCTGATCAGAGGTGCGAGGAGCAGAGGGGGTCGTCTGATTGTGTCTACGGTTAAGGCACAGAGACTGATACAGCAGGGATGCAGAGCGTTTGTGGCCACGCTGGTAGTTCCTGATCCTGAGACGAGGAGGCTGGAGGACATAGAGATCGTGCAGGAATTTCCGGATGTGTTTCCAGCAGAGATTCCAGCGTTACCGCCGCACCGAGAGGTCGAGTTCAGCATCGAGTTGGTTGCAGGTACGACACCTCAGTCGAAGGCACCTTATCGGATGGCACCTGCTGAGTTGACAGAGTTGAAGAAGCAGTTGCAGGAGTTGATGGAGTCCGGGTTCATTCGACCGAGTGTTTCTCCATGGGGAGCGCCTGTGCTCTTCGTGAAGAAGAAGGATGGATCGTTGCGGATGTGCATTGACTACAGGATGCTGAATAAGGTTACCGTTCGGAACCGGTACCCTTTGCCCAGGATTGATGATTTGTTTGATCAGTTGCAGATGGCGAGAGTGTTCTCGAAGATCGATCTGCGTTCGGGTTATCACCAGTTGCGGATCAGGGAGGCAGATGTTCAGAAGACAGCCTTCAGGACGCGGTACGGCCACTACGAGTTCTTGGTGATGCCGTTTGGACTGACGAATGCACCTGCAGCATTCATGGATCTGATGAATAGGACCTTCCAGCCGTACCTTGACAGATTTGTCGTGGTGTTCGTGGATGACATCTTGGTATACTCGCCTGACAGGGAGCAACATCGAGAGCACCTGAGGATTGTGCTTGGCATCTTGAGGGATCAGCAGCTTTATGCCAAGTACACGAAGTGTGAGTTTTGGTTGGACCAGGTGGCTTTTCTGGGGCATATTGTGTCAGCGGATGGGATATCGGTGGATCCGGCAAAGGTCGAGGCTGTGACTCAGTGGAGAGCCCCGACGAGCGTGACGGAGATCAGGAGTTTCGTAGGGCTGGCAGGGTACTACAGACGGTTTATTCAGGATTTCTCCAGACTTGCGTCGCCGCTGACAGCGTTGACGCAGAAGGGCGTCAAGTTCGTTTGGTCCCAGAAGTGCGAGGACAGCTTTCAGGAGCTGAAGAGGCGATTGACGACAGCACCTATTCTGACGCTACCGAGTGGCAGTGGAGGCTACGTGATTTACAGCGATGCATCAGGGATAGGCTTGGGTTGTGTTCTGATGCAGCATGGGAAGGTGGTCACGTACGCTTCGAGGCAGATGAAGGTGCACGAGAAGAACTACCCTACTCATGATCTGGAGTTGGCAGCGGTAGTTCATGCGTTGAAGACCTGGCGGCACTATCTGTATGGCGAGCAGTTCGAGGTCTTCACCGACCATCAGAGTCTGAAGTATTTGTTCTCGCAGAAGGAGCTGAATATGAGGCAGCACAGATGGCTTGAGTTCATTAAGGACTACGACTTCTCCATTTCCTATCATCCGGGGAAGGCGAATTCGGTTGCAGATGCGCTGAGCAGGAAGGTGGAGGTTTCTGTCGCGAGTCTGTGCATCCAGGAGTGGAGGCTACTCGAGGCTTTGTTAGAGTGGAGGCCGTTCACAGAGGGCTCAGAGGGAGCAGTGATTGCTGGGCTTCGGGTGGAGCCGCAGACTGTCTCACGGTTGGTTCAGGCTCAGCAGGGGGATGATGAGTTAGCTGGTCTGCTACAGTTGGCTTCCAGAGATGGATCAGATTTCAGTGTGGGGGTTGATGGTGGTCTGAGGTTCAGGAGTCGGATTTGGGTGTCGAAGGTTGATGGGCTGAGAGATGACATCATGGAGGAGGCACACAGAGCTAGATACACCATTCATCCGGGGAGCACGAAGATGTATAAGGACCTGCAGTGGAACTTCTGGTGGAAGGGCATGAAGAAGGATATTGCAGAGTTTGTGGAGAGATGCTTGGTCTGCCAGCAGGTGAAGATTGAGCATCAGAGGCCAGCAGGACCGATGCAGTGTATTGAGCTTCCTGAGTGGAAGTGGGAGCACGTGACGATGGATTTGGTCACGGGTTTGCCGAAGACGAGGAGATTCCACGACACGATTTGGGTGATAGTCGATCGACTGACCAAGTCGGCGCATTTCTTAGCGATCAGGACCACGTTGCCTTTGGAGGGTCTGGCTAAGTTGTACGTGGAGGAGATAGTCAAGTTGCATGGAGTGCCAGTGAGCATCATCTCCGATCGAGATCCTCGCTTCACTTCCAGATTTTGGGGGAGTCTGCAGCAGGCTTTGGGGACGCGTCTGAGATTCAGTACAGCGTTTCATCCGCAGACCGATGGGCAGTCAGAGAGGACGATTCAGACCCTGGAGGATATGCTGAGAGCATGCACACTGGATTGGGCAGGGCACTGGGATGAGCACCTGCCGCTGATAGAGTTCGCCTACAACAACAGCTACCACTCGAGTATTGGGATGGCACCGTACGAGGCATTGTACGGGAGGCCTTGCAGATCACCGTTATGCTGGAGTGATGTGGGCGAGAGGCAGTTAGTTGGGCCAGAGATCGTGCAGATGTATGCAGAGAAGGTGGATGTGATCAGGAGGAGACTGGCCACAGCGCAGAGCAGGCAGAAGAGTTATGCAGATCGACGCAGACGAGTGCTGAGTTTCGAGGTGGGCGACCATGTGTTTCTGAAGATTTCCCCAGCCCGAGGTGTGATGAGGTTTGGGAAGAAGGGGAAGCTCAGTCCGAGATATGTTGGACCGTTTGAGATCCTCGACCGAGTTGGAGAGGTTGCCTACCGGATTGCGTTGCCGCCGCAGTTTTCAGGTCTGCATAATGTCTTCCATGTGTCGATGCTGAGGAAGTATGTGGCAGATCCGTCGCACGTTATTGAGATAGCAGTCCCAGAGATTCAGCAGGACTTGTGGCTCGAGGAGAGGCCAGTCGAGATTGTTGATCGCATGGATCACCAGCTCAGGAGGAGGACCATCCCGATGGTGAAGGTCAGGTGGCAGCATCACAGTGAGCGCGAGGCCACATGGGAGATTGAGGAGGACGTCAGAAGGCAGTATCCAGAGCTTTTCGGTGAGTGGTTGCTTTGATTTCGGGATGAAATCCTTTTAAGTTGGGTGGATTGTTATATCCCTAACCCTTTTTAGGGTTAATTCGTGGTTAAGAGGAGAGAAGGAGGTATGGTGGGTTTGACTTTGTGGAGAGAGAGAGAGGTATGGGTGGAGGCATGGGTGAGGGATGGGGAGACGTGTTGAGGGATGGAAGGAGTGTGGGGGGTTGCTTTAAGAGCACCCAACCCTTCTTCCTCTTCTTTTCTTTTCCTTCCTTGTTTTCTCTCACACCATCCTCATCTTCTTCTCTCTTTGGCGTCGAGCAGCTCCGGGGGGTCGGTGACGGAGGTGGACAAGCGGTCCAGGCAGGAGAGTTGCGGCGGTGAGCGCGAGGAGAGGTCACCGGAGACGGCGTGCGCGAGCGGTGCTCCGGCTTGGTTCGTCGTTCTCGTGAGGTATGCCGCTCCTTAGTGTGGTTTGTTTGTTGACCCTCATGTGAGGGATGCGTTGGTCGAGTCGGGGGAGGTCGGAGACCTCTCCGGCGACGCGTTTCTTCGTAAAACCTCGGCTGGCGCGAGGTTGAAGACGACCAACGGTCGACCGGACCCTTCGGGCGGTCGACCGTTTTAGCACTGTTTGCCCGACTTTAACCTTCACCGGTCGAACGATGCCTTGGGGCGGTCGACCGGTAGTGCATTATTGCTGGTGAGTTGGGATTTTTCTACCTGTTGTCGGTCGACCGGTCCTTGTTGTGTTCGACCGGAACTTAAGTGTACCTGTTAGTTTTGCATGATTTGTTCGACCGATTTCATGTGACGTTCGACCGATCGTTTGTTGTTCGACCGTTGGAGGTTTGCGTTCGACCGATTATATGACTTAGAATAATAGGTTGACCCTGTCTGTTTTCGGTCGACCGAGACCCCTGAGTCGGTCGACCGATAGAGTTGAATTTAATGTTGACCAGACTCCGGATTTTGACCTCGTTCGGTCGACCGATTTTAGACTTTTGTTCGACCGTTTGGGAATTAGTGTTGCGCAGTGAGTTCTACCGATTCAGACTTTCAGTCGATCGAATTCCTCGTGGAAACGGTCGACCGGTTAGACTATTTCGGTCGACCGAATCTGCTCAGAACTGAATTCCTGGGTCCCGTTGTGAATGCCAACTCTGTCCACGGAAACCCGTGTCCTCGCTTTGTGCGTGAGCCGGGAGGTGATGGTGGGTGCGCTTGCGTGCCTGCCCAGGGACCGCCGGGTGGAAGGGTGTGGGTGTTCGGGGTGCGTCTCCTCCAGGTAGGGAGTGGGACTTATGAGACATGTTTGATTAGACTCATTGTAGTGTAGCAGGCCTGAGCGATCGCGGATCCCAGTGTTGATGTTGTGCGGGCACGCAACTGGCGTTGGGTGAGGTGACTACCGGCCCACGGGCTACGGAGGTCGTTGCCCTGCTTTTATAGCGGCGCGGTTGGTGTTCGCGGCTCGAGGAGCCTGATGACCTGGCAGACTTCGGTCTGGACCGTCCGATGCTGTGCCGGACGTTGTGATGGACCACCGATGCTGTGCCGGTGATGCCGCCGAGGTTGTGCCGGCGATGATGATTGTTGGGTCGAGGCTGTGCCGGCTATGTTGTTTTCCTCGGCTGGGCACCTACCGAGATGATGTTGTTATACCTTCCGGGCGACGGCCCCGTTGGTCCCTGTGGCCCCGACCACTGAGATTTACAGATCTGTTTCTATCGGCGCGTAGACGTGACAGAGGCTCCCTGCCGAACCCTTGAGTAGTGTAGCTGCGTGTGGGGGGGGCGATGTCGCGGGCTGCTAGACTGCATGTGCCTGCAGTAGGTCTCTTCGGGAGACCCGATGATTGATTGTCGGACTGATGTCCTGTTTTACCCTTCGGGGGAACTGTTTTCCATTTCTGTTGATGCCATGACATGCTACTAGTATGATAGGTTCATTATGTGATGCATGCATATAGGTGGGTTGGCATACGGGGTTTCCTTCTGGAAACTCAGGCATTGTTGTTGCATCTTTTTCAGGATCGCAGTAGGTCCGGGTGGGTGGTGACCGAGGACGGAGCGCTTTGGAGTCGGATCCTCTTCGGCAGTTGCTAGACCGTACGACTACTTGTATTCTATTCCTTGTATCAGTATTGTAGTTGTACATCTTTTGGAAAACTCCTTGTATTTTGGGTGCACCCGGATTTATATATTTATATATTAGTGACGTTCCCGCGTGAGTTGTCTGTTATGTTGGTTATTTTGAAATTTTAAATCTTCCGCTGTTTCGGGACGTTACAGTCCTACTATCTCTTGTGTGATTGGTGATGTATCCATACATCGAGCCTTATTGGACCTTGGTGCATCTGTTAATCTTCTGTCATATTCTGTCTACGTCCACCTCGGTCTTGGAGACCTCAAACAAAAAAAACCACTCTTAAATTGGCTAATAGGTCTATGAAGAAACTGAGGGGTGTGGTGCAAGATGTGCTGAGCAAAGTGGGAGAGTTCATTTATCCAGTCGACTTTTTTGTTTTGGATACTGAACCTGTGCCAAACCCACTTGGACAAATTACTGTTATTCTGGGGCGACCATTTCTAGTGACTTCCAATGCCTTGATCAATTGTCGCAATGGTCTGATGCGCTTGACTTATGGTAGTCAATGCGTTGATTTCAACATCTTCACCATCGGCAAGAAGGCAGGTGCCTTCAATGACCCTGTTGGGGTCAACCTTATCCAGGGCATGGATGAGATAGAAGTTGAGGGAACCTTCAAGTACTTCAGAGAATTGTTCGATGGAGATCTTGAAGGTGGTGAAGATGTTTCACCTGGGCTGGCACAACAAGGTGCCTTATCTTCTGATCACGTGGCCTTAGAGCCACATCCTTTTGATCACGTGGCCTTAGAGCCACATCCTTTTGATCATGTGGATCTTGAGCCACACGATACCATTTTTATGGCCTCTGGGCCACATGCTCTTCATTCTGTATCTGCTGAGGACCCCATGTGGGTTAAGAATCAACCACCTGATACCATACATTTCAAACAACCAGACAGAGGTTCATCTCTTGTTCATGGCTCCTATATTGCTCTCTCTCAAGAGGCATCAAATGACCACAACACTTATAAGGGTATCAGGTAGTCTAGCAATTCTGCTTTGTATGTTGTGAGCCCATGCAGGTGCATTTTTGGCTCGAGAGATGGCAGGTTCCCATTTGATGTCCCTTGACATATGAAGATGTGAGCCCATTTTTGTACATAGTTAAAAAATGAAAGAAAAGAAAAAAGAAGAAGAAAAGAAAACGAAGAAAAAGACTCCTTCAGTGAGCATCGATTGTTGTGGGCTCCAACGCTTGAGTATTTGGGCCCCATTTCTTTTACGTATTTGTATCCCTTCTTTAGCATCTCACAAGTTTTGAGGGAATTCGGGTTTGTGTCCATCACTATAACCATGAATTTCCTTTTGCGCTTCATACTGGTGAGATCTTCCATTTTTCATGCATAAATTCATGCAGTATCTTGTTCACATTCATTGAGGACAATGCATAAAGTAGGTGTGGGGGTGTTTTATGTGTGTAAATAGTCGAGTCTTTTCCTTTGATTTTGTTTTCTTTTGTGTGTATTGATAGGGTCATATTAGTGTGCTACATTTAATATCGATATATCTGCTTGTCATGATCCTTGGGTGACTTGTCTTCTTTTGCTTGCCTAGTGCTTTAAAATTTTCACATTTCTTTCAAAATCTCATGTGTTTACGAATGAAAATGTTTTGTGGGTTTTTCTTGTGTTTAGCATGTGCAAATCTGTTCAGAGGCAAAGTAAAAAGAAAGCTACCAAAATTGTCTTGAACTTGATGCATTAGGATATCTTGTATACCGACTTATGGTCTTATCGAGTCGCTAGGATGCACCCCGGTTTTTCCCTCAGGGGCGAGTAATCATAGGGTTTCGGTACTCAAACAATTAAAGAAGTCTACCCTGAACCTAGGGAGTCAATAATTCATGTCTATTAATTTAAGGAAGTTTGTTGTAGTCAAGGACCCTTTAAATATTATTGTGAGACATTAACTGTAGGGGTTTTGGTTCATGTGTAGATAAGAAATAAGTGAGTAGGTGTTCTCTCTTCTCGCACGGCTCCTATCACTCGGGAAATTAGGTCTGAGGGGACTTTGTGCCTGGTGCTTTTGAGTCATCTGACTTCGGATACACGGACCGAACTCCCGTTACACAGGTGTACGTGATAGTGTAAGTCCTCATAGGCAATGATGCACGAAACCTGACCCTGGGATAATGAAACTCCAACTAATAATAAATATAAGTAAGGGAATAAACAAAAAGAAAAAAATGGTAATGCAAATAAGAACCTTAACGGACTTTACACTTTGTATCACTTGAGGATGTTGAGGTTGTCCATGTCTTTCACTTAATTCCTTATTTAACTTCACGAATGTTTCATTAGGCTAGGTGTGTGTACTAATTACCTATATAGAGTCAGCCTGTAGGATTACTGCGTCCAATGATCGCTAAAAATGAGTCCATCGAGTCGAGATTCTAGATTGAATAATGCATCTCTGTTCGGATTTTGTGGGTATATCCGCCGAAAACCCTCAGGAGACAACACCCCTCCTCCTTGGCGACAAGGTGGTTTAACAGCTTGTTGCACGTGTTAAGTGCAACCGTGATTCCTACGAAAGTGAGTTAGGATTTCTTATTTTCCATATGCTTCGTTTTCTTTGTTTTACTCGGGACTAGCAAAAGTTAGGTTTGGGGTATTTGATTGACATCATTTCATGCTTACATTTGTATCTTATATCCATTATCTTTCCCCAAACCAATGCTACGTAACGAGCTTTATGTTTGAATTTCATAAATAAATTGGTTTGAAGAGAAGAGACATGAAATGATCTAAAAACAGGAAAAATGACTGAGTTGAGAGACTCGAGGGCTAAGATGCAAGATCGAAGGACCTGAATGCAAGATAGAAGGACCAATGAGCAAAAAAGAATACTCCACACCATCGTGGGGAGTATTTTGGCAATTCTATCCGGGTCGGAGCTCCAACAAGCAAAGTAGATGCATCAAAGACAAACAAATACATCCAGAAAAGCCCAGAAGAAAATCCAAAGCTATCCGAACACTGTAGACCGCTTATTGGAGGTCTTTTTGGTCCGGATCCGCTAAGATTTATTTAGGGCGTGTATTAGAGTGTGTTTAGTCTATTTTTGGTATTTGTTTAGTCCCATACTGGAGGATTGTCCCTGATTACCTTTTTATATGGCTATAAATAGAACTCTCTCTCCTCTCTTGTACTATATCTCTCTCTTGGTGGCCATCCTCTCTACTAGGAGTTCAAGCCTTGAAGCAAAAACACTGGTGGAGAGAGACTACTTTTAATTGAGTGAGTAATAATAGATGTTTCCTTTTGGTTATGTTGTTTCTTTCTTAGTTTAATTTCCTTTCATATGCTTGCTTGCTTCTTTTGTTTTATGTCCTTTTAGTTTCTTTAATATTTCTTGCTTGCCTAGTTTAATTTCATTTCAGTAGAATGTTTTATTTTAATGTAGGTTGTAGTGTAATGATTAGTGAGTAGTTCCATCCCCATTTAGGGGGTGGAGAAATATGTGATATGATCATGTGGTGTATTAGGTGTGTGTTATCTTAATCCTTTGAGCCTTATATGATTTCGATAACCATCTAATGGGATTTCACTCTTGTCTTTGATATGGTAATGCTCTTGAATGAAGCTTAGCTTATGCTTAGATTAGTGGACCTATTTTATGAGGAATGATAACGTGAGGATATGGATGGAGTTGATGAAGGAAACATGATTTGTAGTTGCATGTTCTCTTGTTGCCTTTACCTTGGTTAATGTCTTGTATGTTTTAATGATTGCGTAAATCTTATTTCATGTGGAGGCATAGTGAGGGTTTGGTCTTTATACATGATTTCATTTAGCTTCCTTCCAATTATTGTCATGTATGTTTTAATGATATTGTGTTATCTTAATTCATGTGGAGGCAAAGTTGGATGTAGTTTTATGATTTTCATGTACTACATGTTTTGATGAGCTTAATTGAACACACACATACACACATCTTTGTATTCACACTCTTTTCTCTACCCCTATGGGGTTTAGTTTTATTGCTTATTGTCCATTTCCTTTTGCATTTTAGTGTAGTTTAGTTAACGTTCCTTTCCCACTCGCCTTCGAACAAACTAAAGTCGACACACCTCCCTGTGGATTGACCCGTATTTGCCACTGCTTCAACGTGGTCGTGCACTTGCGGTTTAATTAAAACGTTCAATCAGTGATCAATAAGGATTTATATGTTCTTCATCTCATATTAGAGATTAGATTGACATGTAATCATGTGGTTGTCTTTGTCCTAATATTGAGTAGTGTTTTGTATGTTTTAATGATGATGATGAATCATCATGCATGTAGAGACACACTCAGGATTGTGGTATTATAAGATTTTCATGTTATGTATGTCATAAGTGCTTAATGGTACACTCACACAAATCACACATTTACAATTTTGTACGCATTCTTCACCTCCTATGGGATTAGTATACATCGGCCCTAAAAACCACACTAATCCGAAGCCCAAATTAAAATCAAGTAGACATAGGCCCTAAAAGCTCCAGACGCAGCTAGGAGACAATCTCATTCTCGACGTCATGACCTGAATGTCGTTGTTTGCTTAGTTGCATTGAGACTTTTGGGACCTTCAGGTCTCGACTTTCTCATTTGGCTTTGTGACATACGGTCGAGAGGGGTGTGGCCTTCAGAAGTATGGCGAGTCACGGTTAGGCGTCGTGTAGCCTAAGGTCCTATAGTCAACCTCAGGATTGTTTAAGTCGTGTTTGCTAGATTAGGCTTCTACCCAATCCCACTACCTGTGCTAGTTCTTAAGGCATTTTCTCTTCTCAACTGAGTCATCTTCTCCTCTACTTCAATTGTTTAGTCTCCTCCTCACTACACATTCTCTTAGTGTTTTGGGGTCGAGCCGAGCATTTTTTACGAGCGTGATCTCGTAGTAGGAGAGTAGTCAATTTGAGAGTGTTATTGTTGAGTTGGATGGTTACATGGGTGATCATTCATTTCATTGTTGGGACTTGGACTACTCCCCTAGTATACCAAACCCATGCATCCTTGGGTGCCTAAGACAAACACCCAACTGGGTTGGGACTATTTTAATTATGTAGACGAGTAATCTTTAGATTGGGGTGATATGAGAGAGGCACCAACTACTAGACCATCATCAAGTTATGTTGAATAACACGTTGGTGAACAAATTATGTCATTACAAGAAACTTTGGCCTCTTTCATGCGTGTCGTAGAGGGTATGACTGGATCAGTTGTTCCAGAAGCGACGTCTGATGACCAGAGAGGTTTAAGTGGACAAGTGTTCAAAAAGTGTTCGTATGTTCCTCCTGAACCCAAATATGAGGATTTCCCTCAAAGTACTCATTATGACCCATCTCGTTGGATGTTATGAATAAAATTTCATCCTCGAAATTTCTATCCAAAAAGCTCTGAATAGACTCTCTGTACATCCTCAATCTCCCTATTTGGGGCAGTGCCTGACATAATGCTTTTTTTTCTCCACAACCCAGACACGCTTCAGTCTTGAGATAACATTCTTTTCCAGCATGGTTATTACCACAATGCCTACACAAACCCTTGTGGTGTCCCTCGGAAATTCTTTTGTGTGTCCTTGGCTCATTGCCAGACTCTCCTCGGGATCTACCATCACCACTATTGTGAGGTGTTCTCTTCTCATGAAAATTCTCCTATTAATCCTCTTTCAGGATGGTGTCACACTTGATAGCTTCCTCTAGGGTATTCAACATCCTCACTAGAACCTTTGAACTCAGGTGCCTATTAAGTCCCTTTGGTGAACTTCATGCCTATTAAGTCCCTTGGTGAACTTCATGGCTCACTTCTTCGTTGTGACATAGATATTCAGACATTAACGCTCTAGCGAGTTGAACTTGTTGATGTACTGCACCAGGGTCATATTCCTTTGCCTCAATTCGAAAACTCCTCTCTCTTCTTATCTCTGACATGCTGAGGGAAATACTTCACAGAGAACTCCCTCAAAAACTCCTCCCACTCGATAACCTCCCGGTCTCCAAAGACCACTACAGATGTGGCCCTCCACCATCTAGATGCTTGCTCCCCAAGAATGTACGTAGTGAGGTCTACATTCATCTCATCTGGGCAGCCAAGAACTTTGAATACCCACTGGATCTTCTAAAGCCAGTCCACCGCTGCAACTGGGTTTAATTTACCATGCAATGTGGGTGGATTATGCTTCATGATTTTTTCATAAAGATCCCAAGCTATTTCCGTGGACTCGGACCCTCTGCTCCTCCATTATGCCGTCGGTAATCTGCAAATCGTCCCAATGAGGGCCGCAATTCATACAAGTTACTATTCTTGGTGTACGATGTGCCAGTCGAGGAGCCCAACATAAACCATTTAAATGTTATGATTCAAATGAGTTATCATATAAATCATACGTAAGTCTACCTCGTTCACAAATTTTTCAGCTTTTCATAACATTTGCTTGAATTTTTCAAATGATACTGTAACGCCCCTTATCCGCACTCGGGACACACCAGTCAATACAAATTAAAACCAAGCGAAAAAGGAACATTAACTAAAAACCGTCAAGTCGAGGCCTCAATAATTATAATAAATTATAACAAGGTGACAATGTCAGAGTACAATGTGGAAAGGAAATACAAGACTACTAAGAGAAGCAACAAAATACATAACAACCGAGCTCAACTGATCCAGTCCACGCGTCCCAAGCCCAAGTCACCTTCAACCGCCTACCGCGTCCCACCAGCACAACATCAGCCACCCCTGAGTCTCAAATCAAGACTCAGTACACCACCCCAACCCGACACCATACAAGGTCTAGCCGTCCCTGAAGGCTCACACTACACTCGTGTCCCAAGGCGACCACGCGTCTAGTGAAGCCGAGCGTGCACCTCAACTCGCTCTCATGGTAGAACTGTCACACGTCCCAAAGCGACCACACGCCTAGTCAGGCCGATCGTACACTCTCCCAAACAGTCACTCGTCACAATGCGGGTGAGTTGACAAGTCTGCATCCAATTCCGGAAATCCGACCGCACGCCCGAGTCCGTGAGCAACGCTCCCAAACGATCACTCGTCACAATGTGGTGGACCCTCCTAGACCGCCACAACACAAGGGGAAACACCTAACACTTAGTTATATGTGCCTCACACGTTGTCCTCACCACCCGACCACACGCCTGAGCCTTTGAACAACGCTCCAACGGACGGGTAAATGCAATTTTACACCAAACTTACGGGTCACACAACCCCAACAATTCATAGCATAAGTTTCACTAAAACATTCACAAATTATAGAGCAATAAACATAAACATATAAGCAGTATAAAGAGACTACAACTCTAAAACCCACCAACAAGGGTACAACGGAAAAATAGCAAATAGTCCAATTATTAGTTTATTAAACAAATACAACTAAATCTAGGATTTTCGAGGCAATTTATACAGTTCTTAACTATTTAACCGGTTATAATTAATTTCAGGATTTTTCCAACAATTATTCCAAATATCTATTCTTTAATCAAATACTATAAAACTAAGTATGTATAATGCAATTTACCCGACCAATTCTCAACAAATCAAATACAATTAAATCACGAATTTATTCCTCAAAATATCCAATTATTCATTATATTTTCCATATAAATATCATGGCAACACATATGTATCACCTATTAATCCATAATGTTAAGAACATACCAAGAGGGCATATTAACAAACACCTAACATGCATCAAATTATCGAACTCGAATGTCAACCTCATACTCTATTAACTCAACCCATAACATTCCTAAACATGACATAATGTGCAACCAAGATATGCATGAACATGTGGTCAACCAATGATTGGTAAGCAACCACAATATGAAATATTTAGTCCACAACCATGATGGCATCAATATATAGATCAAGTATAGCTTACATTGAATACTAAATCAACAAAACATAGCAATTAACATGCATTGGGAGGAAAACAAATGATACTCCAACATTCGAGATAAGAGGCATTTCATCAAACACGTGGTGGGCACCGATCAAAACGACTTTGTAAGCCTAACTAACGTCGGACTACCTCAGCTCAGCCACCACCGACCACCTCAGCTCAGCCACCACTGTGCCACCACAGCCCAACAAACCATCCAAAATCCATCCGAACTAAAAAACGTCCGAAAACCCCCAAACCAACTCTTCAGATTCAAATCTACTTGAGTGGTTGGCGTACCTTGACTCAAATCGAGTTGAGAAGAACTCCCCGGAGAAGGGGATGCCTTCCCCTCCATGCGCAGGTGCCCACACCGGAGCTCCCTCCCCCACCCCACCCCCATCGTCGCTGTCGCCGTCGTTGTTGTTGGAGTTGTGGTGAGAGGGATGAGAATTGGGGGAGAGATGGATTTGGGGAGGGGTTAGGGATTTAGGATTTGGGGTTTGGAAGAAGAAGATGCGGAGGAAGGAGAAGGGGTGAGAGTTTCACAGATGCAATTAAGAGTCAACGGGCATGTCTAAATAAGAAGCTTGACATACTGGAAGATAAGTTGGTGGTGGTTGTATTTCAAGCTGCTCCAACAAATCCATCTTTGTTTTACCATGACAGAAATGCAGCGATACAATATCTAGTTAAAAAAAGAACTTCTTTGTTCATATGAATAGTAGACAACCATGCTCGAAATTACAACGAAAAATTTATCAAAATTTCAAACACCATGTTGATGTGTAGAACTGGAGCCCTATATGTTTAATGTTAAATTGTGGCTTTTTTGAAATATTTATTGCTACAATATTTTTTTCTTCATTTTAGCCTTATAGCTTCTAAACTACTCTCACGACAATTGGGTCGGTGGAAAAGGAGTTTCAATGATTGGAGGTTTTATTTCATACAGAAGTATTAATGAAAATGTGAAGGTCTTGGTTTGGCTTAATTTTTCTTGATTCTAGAAGGATCCTTGATAAGCGAAAAGGCCCAGAAGATGATTTAGGAAAAATAAAAAAAGACTTGGATAAAAAAAAGAGATGTGGGTTTTATATTTTGAAGTTGTTGTTTGCATAATAGGCCGCATAAATGGCATTGACTTTTGTCCATGTTGTGTTTATGAGCTTTTTTAGTGGTTTGGTTCAATCAGTGATGAAACGTCCCGAGCCCGGACAACTGCTCACCCGCTAAAACCCAGTGCGTTAAGATACTATCCATGATCCTGAGTGCTGCGCACTCTGATATTTAAATCCATCTGATAGGCCCATAAATAATCTGAAAAATATAATCAACAAATTGTGAGCTCGACAGCCCGCAAGTTCCAACCGTCAATCAATCAGAATCATAATCATGTGGAAATAACATAGAATATGACATTCAGTTAATGAGCACGATCAAGAGACATGCATCACAAATAATATGCATCCATAACAATCTGGAACCCCCATTCGGATTCGACCACATCCTGTGCTTCTGAAATCTATCAATCAGTCAGACGCACACCTGGTAGCTCCACACTAACGACAGGCAGCCCTTTCCTCTCTCGGGTGGCTCCACGCTGTCCGCTAGGCAGCTCTTTCCTAAGTTGCTCTGCCAGAAACATACACACAACCACATGACATGTCGACCGAAACACCACCATGCAATCATATGCATATCAATGAATTCAACATCAATACTCAGCATGCATGCAACTACGAATATCAAGAGAGACAGACATGATATGAAAATGAAGAATAACGAATCAGTACTTGCCTCAAAATCTCCATCTTTTTCTTCTCTATATTCTTCTCAAAATTCTATCTTCTCCTAAAACCACACAATCATCCAACAATCGTAATTAGTCCATTAAGATATTTGATTATTACCTCAACTAAAAAATTCAGGATATTACATTCTACCCTCCTTAAAAGAAATTTCGTCCTCGAAATTTGATCTCAATATTGTCTCAATCCAAACAAATCAATACAAATTTTTCAACTCATTATTTATCAAATCTAAAAACCTAACACCACTTATCGATCATAATTTAGATAATCAATCCAGCCAAATCCAAATTCACATTTGAACTCAAGTCCAAATATCTCTAAATTCATCTTTCATTATTTATTAATAATTTGGTAGCAAATCCAACCAAGTCAAAATTCACATTTAAATCAATAGTCAATACTTTTAAATTCAATTTCTCAAATTCCAATCCAATCAAATTTTTATTTCAAATCCAAATCTCGACTAATACCGAGGATCGTATTGCTCTGATACCATTTGTAACGCCCCGAGCCTGGACAACTGCTCACCCGCCCGAACCCGGTGCGTTAAGATACGATCCACGATCCTGAGCGCTGCGCATTCTGATATTTAAATCCATTTGATAGGCCCATAATTAATCTGAAAAATATAATCAACAAATTGTGAGCTCGACAGCCCGCAAGTTCTAACCGTCAATCAATCAGAATCATAATCATGTGGAAATAACATAGAATATGATATTCAGTCAATGAACACGATCAAAAGACATGCATCACAAATAATATGCATCCATAACAATCTGGAACCCCCATTTGGATTCGACCACATCCTGTGCTTCTGAAATCTATCAATCAGTCAGACGCACACCTAGTAGCTCCACACTAACGACAGGCAGCCCTTTCCTCTCTCGGGTGGCTCCACGCTGTCCGCTAGGCAGCTCTTTCCTAAGTTGCTCTGCCAGAAACATACACACAGCCACAGGACATGTCGACCGAAACACCACCATGCAATCATATGCATATCAATGAATTCAACATCAATACTCAGCATGCATGCAACTACGAATATCAAGAGAGACAGACATGATATGAAACTGAAGAATAAGGAATCAGTACTTGCCTCAAAATCTCCATCTTTTTCTTCTCTATATTCTTCTCAAAATTCCATCTTCTCCTAAAACCACACAATCATCCAACAATCGTAATTAGTCCATTAAGATATTTGATTATTACCTCAACTAAAAAATTCAGGATATTACATTCTACCCTCCTTAAAAGAAATTTTGTCCTCGAAATTTGATCTCAATATTGTCTCAATCCAAACAAATCAATACAAATTTTTCAACTCATTATTTATCAAATCTAAAAACCTAACACCACTTATCGCTCATAATTTAGATAATCAATCCAGCCAAATCCAAATTCACATTTGAACTCAAGTCCAAATATCTCTAAATTCATCTTTCATTATTTATTAATAATTTGGTAGCAAATCCAACCAAGTCAAAATTCACATTTAAATCAATAGTTAATACTTTTAAATTCAATTTCTTAAATTCCAATCCAATCAAATTTTTATTTCAAATCCAAATCCCGACTAATTCCGAGGATCGTATTGCTCTGATACCATTTGTAACGCCCCGAGCCTGGACAACTGCTCACCCGCCCGAACCCGGTGCGTTAAGATACGATCCACGATCCTGAGCGCTGCGCATTCTGATATTTAAATCCATTTGATAGGCCCATAATTAATATGAAAAATATAATCAACAAATTGTGAGCTCGACAGCCCGCAAGTTCCAACCGTCAATCAATCAGAATCATAATCATGTGGAAATAACATAGAATATGATATTCAGTCAATGAACACGATCAAGAGACATGCATCACAAATAATATGCATGCATAATAATCTGGAACCCCCATTCGGATTCGACCACATCCTGTGCTTCTGAAATCTATCAATCAGTCAGACGCACACCTGGTAGCTCCACACTAACGACAGGCAGCCCTTTCCTCTCTCGGGTGGCTCCACGCTGTCCGCTAGGCAGCTCTTTCCTAAGTTGCTATGCCATAAACATACACACAGCCACAGGACATGTCGACCGAAACACCACCATGCAATCATATGCATATCAATGAATTCAACATCAATACTCAGCATGCATGCAACTACGAATATCAAGAGAGACAGACATGATATGAAACTGAAGAATAACGAATCAGTACTTGCCTCAAAATCTCCATCTTTTTCTTCTCTATATTCTTCTCAAAATTCTATCTTCTCACCACACAATCATCCAACAATCTCAATTAGTTCATTAAGATATTTGATTATTACCTCAACTAAAAAATTCAGGATATTACATTCTACCCTCCTTAAAAGAAATTTCGTCCTCAAAATTTGATCTCAATATTGTCTCAATCCAAACAAATCAATACAAATTTTTCAACTCATTATTTATCAAATCTAAAAACCTAACACCACTTATCGCTCATAATTTAGATAATCAATCTAGCCAAATCCAAATTCACATTTGAACTCAAGTCCAAATATCTCTAAATTCATCTTTCATTATTTATTAATAATTTGGTAGCAAATCCAACCAAGTCAAAATTCACATTTAAATCAATAGTCAATACTTTTAAATTCAATTTCTCAAATTCCAATCCAATCAAATTTTTATTTCAAATCCAAATCTCGACTAATTCCGAGGATCGTATTGCTCTGATACCATTTGTAACGCCCCGAGCCTGGACAACTTCTCACCCGCCCGAACCCAGTGCGTTAAGATACGATCCACGATCCTGAGCGCTGCGCATTCTGATATTTAAATCCATTTGATAGGCCCATAATTAATCTGAAAAATATAATCAACAAATTGTGAGCTCGACAGCCCGCAAGTTCCAACCGTTAATCAATCAGAATCATAATCATGTGGAAATAACATAGAATATGATATTCAGTCAATGAACACGATCAAGAGACATGCATCACAAATAATATGCATGCATAACAATCTGGAACCCCCATTCGGATTCGACCACATCCTGTGCTTCTGAAATCTATCAATCAGTCAGACGCACACCTGGTAGCTCCACACTAACGACAGGCAGCCATTTCCTCTGTCGGGTGGCTCCACGCTGTCCGCTAGGCAGCTCTTTACTAAGTTGCTCTGCCAGAAACATACACACAGCCACAGGACATGTCGACCGAAACACCACCATGCAATCATATGCATATCAATGAATTCAACATCAATACTCAGCATGCATGCAACTACGAATATCAAGAGAGACAGACATGATATGAAACTGAAGAATAACGAATCAGTACTTGCCTCAAAATCTCCATCTTTTTCTTCTCTATATTCTTCTCAAAATTCCATCTTCTCCTAAGACCACACAATCATCAAACAATCTTAATTAGTTCATTAAGATATTTGATTATTACCTCAACTAAAAAATTCAGGATATTACAAGTGATGTATGTCTCTAAAGACATTATTTTACTGGGTATGGTTTTCTCTCTATCAGTTTATTAGCATTTCTTTCAGTGAACAAGTGATCATAGGATTTGCTCCTTGTTCTTCCTCATTTATAAAATTTCAAATTAATTTGCTTATTGTTCTTCATGATGTATGAAATTTCAAATCAATGATATTTTTCATGTGTTGCATAAACATATATTTTAATGATATAACAGCAGTGAAATATTAATTAATGCTATTATTGTTTGCTTATGAATTTTTAAGTAATGGTTTCTTTGAGATTATTTTCGAACGACTATGCTTCTAATTAATATTATGTATTGTATATAAATTTTTGTAGGAGTGATAACTGGTTCCTAGTTGGGCAAAATGTAAGACTTGTAGAAGCAGAATGATATGTAAATAAACCTAAAACTGGTGGGCAACCTTTCATCAAGGTTCACTATTTAATTATCACAAACACCTGAAATGCAAGACTGTCCTGCTGATCAAGGAAATAAATGATATTAGCAATTGTAAAAACATGGATCTATATTATTACTAATAGTTAAATTTGAAGAGGATAAATATAAGACATATAAATCAAACATTTATAAGAAGGCAATATCGGGGAGTGCCATGTTAAGTCAATGATACAACATGTTCTTTGACCGTTTAGTACTTGGATAAACAACATTTTTAGTCTAATTTGGTCGAAGACCATCACGTGGTGAAAGTAAAATCTTTAATCTATTTCTTGATGTTGCTCTTGAGATAGCTACATATAATGACCATGTGAGAAGTAAGCATATACCAAGCATTTGTAGTATTTGGCCTTGACTTTTGTTTATCGTCACCGCAAAAACCGCCTCACATTCAATCTGTTAGGCAAGGTTAGGGGGTTGGTTGTGGTTGATCGGGACCGGTCACGGGGTTGGTTGAAGGCTGCTTGGGAGGGACTAGGTCGGTGTGGGTGGTAGTGAATGGTTGAGTCCAGGATGGGCAGGACCGGTCGGAAGGGGTGGGTTGATGGCTGCTCGGCAGGAAACGGGTCAGTGTTGGTGATCAGGGATGGTCGTGGTAGGTCGGAGATGCTAAGGGCTGGTTGGAAATTGGGAGGCACTGTTCGGACGTTTCCATGGGGCGTGAAAATTTCTCACGTGCAAATGAAAATTACTGGCACTAATGGTTGCTGTGTGATTGAATTTTGGGTGAAAAGTAAGAGTGAAAACAAATTACAATATTTTGTAATATTATATAGGGTTAATTACAGTTTGACCCCCTGAACTATGCCTTTGTATCACTTTGCCCCCCTGAACTTTCAAAGTTAACAGTTACCTCACCTGAACTTTAATTTTGTAACACTTTGCCCCCCTGAACTTCAAAAACTCATTATTTAACACACATTCGATGTTTTTTTCCTAATTTTTTTTGTTGTATCCCTAATACACTCCTAAACCTATATTTACGTGAAAGTTTGGAACGAAACGGAGGTCGGATATGGTTGGAATTTGGGTCGGTTTGACACCAAATTCCAACCATATCCGACCCAAATTCCAACCATATCTGACCTCCGTTTCGATCCAAACTTTCACGTAAATATAGGTTTAGGAGTGTATTAGGGATACAACAAAAACATTTAGGAAAAAAACGTCGAATGTGTGTTAAATAATGAGTTTTTGAAGTTCAGGGGGGCAAAGTGTTACAAAATTAAAGTTCAAGGGAGGTAACTGTTAACTTTGAAAGTTCAGGGGGGCAAAGTGATACCAAGGCATAGTTCAGGGGGTCAAACTGTAATTAACCCTTTTATATACCACGTCAGATATTATTTAAAACTTGAAGTGCTATGTCGTACTATTAAGAAGAAAAGGTCACCAAAATCTCAAATACAATGTATTTTCACGTTGGATGTTATTGTACATACAGATGTGGCATCTCTTATTATTAAGAAATGAAACGTCGTAATAAATTCTAATAAAAAGGATATCTTACGTTGCATGTTAAAGTAAAATCCGACGAGTTATATCTTATTTTTAAGAAACATATCGTCGCAAAAAAAGCAATAAAAAACATCTCACGTTGGATATTACCCTACAATCCGACCTGGTATGTCTTATTATTAAGAAACGAAATGTCACAACAAAATCAAATAAAAAAGATATCTCGTGTCGGATATTAGCATACAAACTGACATGGTATGTCTTATTTTTAGGAATCAAAACACACAATAAAATCTAGTAAAAAGGACATCTTAAGTCATATGTTAACGTAAAATCCGACGTGTTATGTCTCGTTATTAAGTAATAGATCGTGATAAAAAACCCAATAAAAGGGACATCTTGGGTCGGATATTTCCCTATAATCCTACATGGTATGCACTTCAAGAAATTTGGGTTGCAACTAGGGTTGCACAGCACATGGGTCAGGTTGGGTCGGGTTGGGGTTAGAACCCGACCCAACCCAAAAAATCGGGTTTGTGAAAAACCCAAACCGAACCTGAACCCGAGCCGACTCGGGTTCAACCCAACCCGACACAAAATTTTCGGTTGGGTTGGGTCGGTTCGGGTTGGACCCGAAATCAATAAAGTTTTGTCAAATTTCACCTAACAAAGCCTAATTTTAACCAAAACAATAACAAAATCTTCACAGTGAAAGATACAGAACAACAAGCATTCACATTAAAATCTTCACAGGAAACACTGATTCAAACATCAAATCACTGAACATAACTCACACCACCATCTTCATGAACTCGTTTCGGAAACAAAATATGTGAGATCTTGAGCCTAATCCTAATCCTAATTGTGCCTTAATCTTGTTTAGGTGGAGATTAGGATGGAGTGGAGATGGACGGCTGGGATTGAGAGGGATGGATGAAGGGCTTGGACGTTGTGGATGAGATGAGTTGTTGAGATGGAGAGGTGTGGAATGGATGGTGGAGATGGAAGGGTGGGGAGATATTTGAAGGTGAGTTTCTCTCTCCCTCTCTTTCACATTTCCCTCTCCCTCTCATTCATCTCTCTCTCTCTCTCTCTCTCTCTCTCTCTCCAGTAGTGAGCTCCAGCGGGTGTTCGAGCTCCGGCGAGTGGGTGATCTCCGGCAAGTGAGGAGCGGTGAAGGTGGTAGTTGGAGGTGAGTTCGTAGTTGTGCTAGACCGTTCCTTTTGCTTCGTTCCCTCTCCCTCAACCTAACTCGTGTGCTGGGGTTGTGGTTGTTTGGTGGAGGTCGTCGGAGGTGGATTCGTGAGTGTGGATCGTCGAGGAGAAGTGGATCGTCGTTTGGATGCGAGGTTCGTCGACGGATCGTTATTTGGGGGGGCACGCTCGTGGTGTAGTTGGAAGTCGACGGTAGGCCTTTCGGTATGTCAAGCTCACTCACTTAATTATCGTGAGTAGTTGGAAGTCGACGGTAGGCCTTTCGGCTCGTCGCGAGTAAATGTGCAGCAGATTTCACTGCCTGATCGGTCGACCGGTTGGTGCAAACGGTCGACCGTTCGTGAAGAAATTCGGGTTCTGCCTCAAATCGGTCGAACGATGCCCTTGGGGCGGTCGACCGATCATGCATAGGAGGCAAACCTGGTGAGTTTCGGTCGACCGGGTCCCCTTTGCCGGTCGACCGTGTGCACTGTCTTAAGTCGGTTGGGGGCGTAGACCATATAAACGGTCGACCGCTCGTCGATTTCCGTCCGACCGTGACTTAAGTGAGAATAGTGGTCGGTTCGACCGAATGAGGGTTCGGTCGACCGGACTTGTGCGCTGAGCATGGGTAACGCTCTGGAGGAATTCGGTCGACCGAGATATGCTCGGTGTTCGACCGAATTCATGGTGCGAGTGAGGGATTATTCCCTGGACGGATTCGGTCGACCGAGAGTGCTCGGGGGTTCGACCGAATTCGTTGTGGTGTTGAGGGATTTTTCCCTGGTGACTTTCGGTCGACCGGGACCCCTTTGTCGGTCGACCGATTGGTCGTTTTGTTCGTTGAACCGGGAGTTGACAATCTAAACGGTCGACCGTCCCTTGATTTGGGTTCGACCGAACCAGTATGGTGTTGGGAATCGGTCGACCGATGGAGTGCCGGTCGAAGTGGATTGCCCTGTATTTGCTTGATTCGGTCGACCGAGACTTTTTGTTCGGTCGACCGTTTGTGTCCTATTTTGCACTATGGAGGTGCTGTGGTTGTGGTCGTCCGTGTGGGGCGAGTTGTGGTGCCGTTGTTCTTCCGGCGAGTGTGCTAGGTGCACGAGTGTTGCGGTGGTTGGTTGAAAATAGACCTAGAGCCCCGTAACTGTGTGAGAGCTGCGGTTGGTTGAAATTAGACCTGGAGCCCAGCTAGTGTGTACGGAGTTGGTTGAAATTAGACCTGGAGCTCCGTAGTGCGTTCGGGTTGGTTGAAATTAGACCTGGAGCCTGAGCAGGGACCGCGTGTAGGGGTTGGTTGAAATTAGACCTGGAGCCCTTATACGTTTGGGTTGGTTGAAATTAGACCTGGAGCCCTTGGTCGTGTCGTTGTAGTTGTGGTTGGTTTAAATTAGACCTGGAGCCCAGCTTGGCGACGAGTGGGAGTCGCGGTGGTTGGTTGAGATTAGACCTGGAGCCCCGTGACTGTGGTGTGTGCGGTGGTTGGTTGAGATTAGACCTGGAGCCCCGTACCTGTGGTGTGTGCTGTGGTTGGGTGAGAGAGCCCTGGGGCCCAGCCGGTTGCGATGCTTTTCTTGTTGAGTAGAACTGCATGCTAGGATGATTTTATTCATGCATTTAGAGTTTGGCATACGGGGTTTACTTCTGGAAACTCAGGCATTGTTGCATGTTTACTTTCAGGCCGTGATCGGCGTTAGGGGGTGGTGACCGAGGACAGGAGCACCGCTACCGGATCCAGCTTTCTCTCAGTTGAGGTCGTGTGATTACTGTTTCCTTTGTATATGCTTTTGATGTAATCACAACTTTTGTATAGTCTAATGTTCGTACATATATATTATATATGTTGGTGCACCTGTGTTCCCTTATTTACGTAATATCCTCTGTTGATTGAGTGTTTATAAATTTTAAAATTTTCCGCTGCTTGAGGATGTTACAACTTGGTATCAGAGCGGTCTGTTCCAGTGTTCTTATCCAAAGAAACCACCCTTAGAGTTTTAGAGTCTGCATTAGTTCATGCATTCATGGTTTTGATGTGTGTTGTTCTTTGTGTGTAGATGCCTCCGAGACGCGTGAGACCTCCCCCATGGGACCGTGACACCAGTGGGGATACTGGGAGTACGGACTGGACTGAGGAGCGGCGGATGCTCTATGATACGGTGGGCGCGACTGGGAGCAATGTTGGATCGCCAGTCAGGCAGAGGAGAGCCAGCAGCGGCAGGAGCGAAGCTCGACCGCTTTATGAGACAACACCCGCCTAACTTTGATGGTAGAGGAGAGTCTGAGGCTGCGGAGGACTGGGTCCTGAAGATTCAGGAGATCCTTCGGGCGATTGAGTGCCCGCCTGAGAGGCAGATGAGGATTGGCAGCATATGTGTTGGGCGGAGACGCGTCCAACTGGTGGAGGACCACATCTGCGGTGGTGTTTGAGGGCAGGGCTGAGGTCAGCTGGGAGGAATTCCTACGGGAGTTCAATGAGCAGTATTTCCCCGAGCATGTCAGAGACGGGAGGAGAGAGGAGTTTATGACTCTCGAGCAGGGAGAGGCGACCCTGGCTGAGTATACCCGGAGGTTCAACGAGCTGGAGCGTTACTGTCCGGAGATCTGTGTGACGCTGCTGCAGACGGCGAGGAAGTTCATACGGGGGCTGAGGAAGCACCTCCGTACTCAGGTCACCTATAGTATGCCGCAGACACTGGCAGATGCGGTGAGATTTCCGACGATTATTGATCAGGATTACCAGCAGAATTATGCTGAGGCCAGGAGAGCTCCGGGGAAGGTCAGTGGACGTCAGGGTGCTCCGCTAGCAGAGAACCCGGGCAAGAGGCCCCGGATCGGAGGAGGTGGATCACGCCAGCCTGAGGCGTGCAGAGGTTGTGGCAGAGTTCACTCTGGAGAGTGTTGGGGCCGCGCAGTGTGCCACGGGTGTGGCAAGCCAGGCCATTTTATGAGACATTGTCAGGGTGGGCCAGGCGGGTCCAGCCGGCAGGTGCAGAGGCGGAGGTCGCCCACCTTTTGCGCCGCAGCGACAGCAGGGTCAGAGGACTGGACGAGTCTTTACCATCCAGGCGGATGAGGCGAGAGATGCCAGCACGGTGGTGGAAGGTACGCTCTTTGTTGCTGGGTTGAGTGCGAGAGTGCTGTTTGATTGTGGGGCCACACACTCGTTCATTTCGGAGCGATTTGCGAGCGTGTTAGGCTGTACCCCTGCGATGTTGACTGCCACGTTGGAAGTAAGCACACCCTTGGGTCTGGTGGGCATTGTGGGGAGCTTCCTCCCCAGCGCCACGATTGTTTCGGGAGATCAGGAGTTTCCGGCTGACCTGATCTTGTTGCCGATGGAGGACTTCGACGTCATACTGGGGATGGATTGGTTGTCCCAGTACGATGTGCGAGTTTTGTGTCGGGAGAAGAAGATCCTGATCCCGAGGAAGGGTCTACCTGATGTGCTGATCAGGGGGACGAAAGATAGAGGAGGCAGAGTGATCGTATCAGCACTGAGGGCACAGAAGTTGTTGCAGCAGGGTTACAGAGCTTTCGTGGCCACTTTAGTAATTCCAGATCCAGAGGCGAGGAGATTGGAGGACATTGAGATTGTTCGGGAGTTCCCAGATGTATTTGCAGATGAGGTCACTGGGTTGCCGCCTCACAGAGAGATTGAGTTTGGGATCGATTTGGTAGTTGGGACTACGCCACAGTCGAAGGCGCCGTATCGGATGGCACCTGCTGAGCTGGCAGAGCTGAAGAAGCAGTTGCAGGACCTGATGGATTCGGGATTTATCCGCCCTAGTGTCTCACCTTGGGGAGCGCCAGTACTCTTCGTGAAGAAGAAGGACGGATCACTGCGGATGTGTATTGATTACAAGATGCTGAACAAGGTTACCGTGAGGAATCGGTATCCCTTGCCCAGGATCGAGGACCTGTTTGACCAGTTGCAGTCAGCGCAGGTGTTCTCGAAGATTGATCTGCGATCCGGTTATCATCAGCTGAGGATCAGAGAGGCAGACGTGCAGAAGACAGCATTCAGGACGAGGTACGAGCATTACGAGTTTCTGGTGATGTCGTTTGGGTTGACAAACGCGCCTGCAGCGTTTGTGGATTTGATGAACAAGACGTTCAGTCAGTACCTCGACCGGTTTGTGATCGTCTTCGTGGACGATATTTTGGTTTACTCGCCAGATGTGCAGCAGCATCGAGAGCACTTGAGAGTTGTACTTGGCATTTTGGGGGATCATCAGTTGTATGCCAAGCTATCGAAGTGCGAGTTCTGGCTGAGCAGTGTCGCCTTCTTGGGACACATCGTCTCAGGTGACGGGATTTCCGTAGATCCAGCAAAGGTCGAGGCTGTTACACAGTGGAGAGCCCCGACGAGTGTGGCAGAGGTCAGGAGTTTTGTGGGTATAGCGGGTTATTATCGCCGCTTTATTCAGGATTTCTCGAGGTTGGCTTCACCGTTGACGGCTCTGACGCGGAAGGCCGTCGAGTTCGTGTGGTCCCAGAAGTGCGAGGACAGTTTTCAGGAACTGAAGAGTCGGCTGACGACTGCTCCAGTTCTGACACTTCCCAGTGGCAGTGGTGGTTTTGTGGTTTACAGTGACGCGTCAGGCGTTGGACTGGGATGTGTACTTATGCAGCACGGGAAGGTGGTTGCATACGCTTCGAGGCAGTTGAAGGTGCACGAGAGGAACTACCCCACTCATGATTTGGACTTGGCGGCAGTGGTGCACGCTTTGAAGACCTGGAGGCATTACTTGTATGGCGAGCGATTCGAGGTGTTCACAGATCATCAGAGCCTAAAGTATCTGTTTTCGCAGAAGGAGTTGAATATGAGGCAGCGCAGATGGCTCGAGCTGATTAAGGATTATGATGTCACCATCTCGTACCATCCGGGGAAGGCGAATTCGGTAGCTGACGCTTTGAGCATGAAGGTGGAGGTTACTGCAGCAGGTCTTTGTATCAAGGAGTGGAAGCTGCTTGAGGCGTTGACCGAGTGGAGACCGTTCGCCGATGAGTCGCGAGGTGCAGTGATCGCCGGGCTGAGAGTGGAGCCTCAGCTGGTCTCGAGTATTGTTCAGGCTCAGAGTACTGATGATGAGTTAGCTGGGTTGCTGCAGTTAGCTGCCAGAGATGGATCAGACTTCAGTATTGGAGTTGATGGTGGGCTGAGGTTCAGAGGCCATGTCTAGGTGCCGAAGGGAGAAGATCTGAGGCAGGACATTTTGGAGGAGGCGCATAGATCCCGTTATTCGATCCACACGGGCAGCACGAAGATGTTTAGAGATCTTCAGATGAATTTCTGGTAGAAGAGGATGAAGACGGAGATCGCAGAGTTTGTTGGCAGATGTCTGATTTGTCAGCAGGTGAAGATTGAGCACCAGAGACCTGCAGGGCCGATGCAGAGGATCGAGCTTCCAGAGTGGAAGTGGGAGCATGTGACGATGGATTTTGTCACCGGGCTGCCGAAGACGAGAGGATTGCACGACGCGATTTGGGTTATAGTCGATCGACTGACCAAGTCGGCGTATTTCTTAGCTATCTGGACCACTCTACCTCTGGAGGGTCTAGCTAAGTTGTATATTGAGGAGATTGTCATGCTTCATGGAGTGCCCGTGAGTATTATTTCAGATCGAGATCCGAGGTTCACTTCCAGATTCTGGGGGAGTTTGCAGCAGGCCTTAGGCACTCGGTTGAAGTTCAGTACGGCATTCCATCCGCAGACAGACGGTCAGTCTGAGAGGACCATCCAGACGCTAGAGGATATGTTGCGAGCGTGTACTCTGGATTGGGCAGGTCATTGGGATGAGCATCTGCCATTGATCGAGTTCGCCTACAACAACAGCTATCATTCGAGCATTGGGATGGCACCGTACGAGGCCCTGTATGGGAGACCGTGTAGATCACTGGTATGCTGGAGTGATGTAGGCGAGAGACAGCTAGTTGGTCCTGAGATTGTGCAGATGTATGCTGAAAAGGTTGATGTGATCAGGTAGAGACTAGCGACTGCGCAGAGCAGGCAGAAGAGCTACGCGGATAGGCGTAGTCGAGAGCTGAGATTTGAGGCAGGTGACCATGTCTTCCTGAGGATTTCACCATCTCGAGGAGTGATAAGGTTTGGGAAGAAGGGGAAGCTCAGTCTGAGGTATGTCGGACCGTTTGAGATTCTCGAGCGGATTGGAGAGGTTTCCTACAGGGTAGCGCTGCCGCCGCAGTTTTCGGGTCTTCACAACGTCTTCCATGTTTCGATGTTGAGGAAGTACGTAGCGGATCCTTCTCATGTGATTCAGTTGGAGGTTCCAGAGATCCGTCAGGATTTGTCTCTTGAGGAGAGACCGGTTGAGATTGTGGATCGGATGGAGCATCAGTTGAGGAGGAGGACCATTCCGATGGTGAAGGTAAGGTGGCAGCACCACAGTGAACGAGAGGCCACTTGGGAGATCGAGGAGGAGGTCCGGAAGGAGTTTCCGGACTTGTTTGGTGAGCTTCAGTTTTAATTTCAAGGACGAAATTCTTTTAGGAGGGTGGATTGTGAGATCTTGATCCTAATCCTAATCCTAATTGTGCCTTAATCTTGTTTAGGTGGAGATTAGGATGGAGTGGAGATGGACGGCTGGGATTGAGAGGGATGGATGAAGGGCTTGGATGTTGTGGACGAGATGAGTGGTTGAGATGGAGAGGTGTGGAATGGATGGTGGAGATGGAAGGGTGGGGAGATATTTAGAGGTGAGTTTCCCTCTCCCTCTCTTTCACGTTTCCCTCTCTCTCTCGTTCGTCTCTCTCTCTCTCTCTCCAGCAGTGAGCTCCGGCGAGTGGGTGATCTCCGGCAAGTGAGGAGCGGTGAAGGTGGTAGTTGGAGGTGAGTTCGTAGTTGTGCTAGACCGTTCCTTTTGCTTCGCTCCCTCTCCCTCAACCTAACTCGTGTGCTGGGGTTGTGGTTGTTTGGTGGAGGTCGTCGGAGGTGGATTCGTGAGTGTGGATCGTCGAGGAGGAATGGATCGTCGTTTGGACGCGAGGTTCGTCGACGGATCGTGATTTGGGGAGGCACGCTCGTGGAGGCGTCGTCGTGGTTCTTCTAAGGTCTCTTCAGACCTTCCGGTATGTCAAGCTCACTCACTTAATTATCGTGAGTAGTTGGAAGTCGACGGTAGGCCTTTCGGCTCGTCGCGAGTAAATGTGCAGCAGATTTCACTGCCTGATCGGTCGACCGGTTGGTGCAAACGGTCGACCGTTCGTGAAGAAATTCGGGTTCTGCCTCAAATAGGTCGAACGATGCCCTTGGGGCGGTCGACCGATCATGCATAGGAGGCAAACCTGGTGAGTTTCGGTCGACCGGGTCCCCTTTGCCGGTCGACCGTGTGCACTGTCTTAAGTCGGTTGGGGGCGTAGACCATCTAAACGGTCGACCGCTCGTCGATTTCCGTCTGACCGTGACTTAAGTGAGAATAGTGGTCGGTTCGACCGAATGAGGGTTCGGTCGACCGGACTTGTGCGCTGAGCGTGGGGAACGCTCTGGAAGAATTCGGTCGACCGAGATGTGCTCGGCGTTCGACCGAATTCATGGTGCGAGTGAGGGATTATTCCCTGGACGGATTCGGTCGACCGAGAGTGCTCGGGGGTTCGACCGAATTCGTTGTGGTGTTGAAGGATTTTTCCCTGGTGACTTTCGGTCGACCGGGACCCCTTTGTCGGTCGACCGATTGGTCGTTTTGTTCGTTGAGCTGGGAGTTGACCATCTAAACGGTCGACCGTCCCTTGATATGGGTTCGACCGAACGAGTGTGGTGTTGGGAATCGGTCGACCGATGGAGTGCCGGTCGAAGTGGATTGCCCTGTATTTGCTTGATTCGGTCGATCGTTTGTGTCCTGTTTTGCACTATGGAGGTGTTGTGGTTGTGGTCGTCTGTGTGGGGCGAGTTGTGGTGCCGATGTTCTTCCGGCGAGTGTGCTAGGCGCACGAGTGTTGCGGTGGTTGGTTGAAAATAGACCTGGAGCCCCGTAACTGTGTGAGAGCTACGGTTGGTTGAAATTAGACCTGGGGCCCATCTAGTCTGTATGGAGTTGGTTGAAATTAGACCTGGAGCTCCGTAGTGCGTTCGGGTTGGTTGAAATTAGACCTGGAGCCTGAGCAGGGACCGCGTGTAGGGGTTGGTTGAAATTAGACCTGGAGCCCTTATACGTTTGGGTTGGTTGAAATTAGACCTGGAGCCCTTGGTCGTGTCGTGGTAGCTGTGGTTGGTTGAAATTAGACCTGGAGCCTAGCTTGGCGATGAGTGTGAGTCGCGGTGGTTGGTTGAGATTAGACCTGGAGCCCCATGACTGTGGTGTGTGCGGTGGTTGGTTGAGATTAGACCTGGAGCCCCGTACCTGTGGTGTGTGCTGTGGTTGGGTGAGAGAGCCCTGGAGCCCAGCCGGTTGCGATGCTTTTCTTGTTGAGTAGAACTGCATGCTAGGATGATTTTATTCATGCATTTAGAGTTTGGCATACGGGGTTTCCTTCTGGAAACTCAGGCATTGTTGCATGTTTACTTTCAGGCCGTGATCGGCGTTAGGGGGTGGTGACCGAGGAGAGGAGCACCGCTACCGGATCCAGCTTTCTCTCAGTTGAGGTCGTGTGATTACTGTTTCCTTTGTATATGCTTTTGATGTAATCACAACTTTTGTATACTCTGATGTTCATATATATATATATATTATATATGTTGGTGCACCTGTCTTCCCTTATTTGCGTAATATCCTCTGTTGATTGAGTGTTTATAAATTTTATAATTTTCCGCTGCTTGAGGATGTTACAAAATAACAGCGAGAGAGACTACATTTCCAGACTTACATAACAATGATATCTGTAAAAATAATAAGTTGCAGCATTTGATTCCATCAAGAAAAAGTAGGAAAAAAAAGTCTAAAACCTCTATCAGAAACATATATTTATTTGACACTTTCTTTTCCAATCACAATCTCTATAAACATATCTGAAATAAGAAAGAAGCAAGACTCCAGTTTCTAGCATTGTAAAACAATGCCTACTTACAAACCCACACCACATATTTATAATTAAATGTCTGCATGAAACATCACCAAAATATACAACAAACTAACACCAACATATTTTTATAAAAAAATAAGTGTTTTAATTAGATTGTGGGAAGTAAAAAAGTACCTCCCAAAAACTTACTGACTACAAATTTTATAAGGAACTATCTTCCTTAACCAACATTCAGTTGTGAAAAAACATGGCTAGGTGAGACATCTACTTCTCTAAAATTTGGCTGAGGGGGAGATGAGAGATCGGTTGAGGTTGTTGAGGCGAGGACTGAGGGGCGAGGAGAGGGCTGAGGGGGAGGAGGGGGCTGAGGCACGGAGAGGAGAGCTTGAGGGGCCGAGGGATGCAGAGGGCTGAGGGAGTGAGGGGGAGGAGGGGGCTGAGGTCCATGAGAGGGCTGAGGGAGTGAGGGGGATGTGCGAGTAGTGAGGGAGAGGAGATCTGTAGTGTTTTTTGGTTTGGGTTAGATCTTAGGATGAACAATCAGGATATATTGGGAAAAAATATAAAAAAAATATCTTCGGGTTCGGGTTGGGTCAACCCAACCTCTCAATCCCAACCCGACCTGAAAATTTGGTTTTCAGAATTTTGCAACCCAACCCAACCCGAATCCCTTCCCAACTCGACCCAACCCAACCCGACCAGTCGGGTTCGGGTTGGTTTTTGGGTTCAACCCGACCTGTGTGCACCCCTAACTACAACCATGCTAGAATTCGTCGCTGATTCAGATATCAATGACATAGGGGACAATTAGCCATAAATAAATCCAGACGTTGTAAAACTAGCCTTATGCTTTCCACAAACCGGACTCTTCACCTGAACCCAACCAAATCAACAAACCCCCAAATGGTTTATCCCACCCAAAACACTAAATTGCCGCCTCCCACAGTCATTGTTGCTTCTCACTGTCGTGGTTCACACCGTCGCTCCTCGTCATTGCGACTACCACCACTGCCCTTCATCATCGCGTCTCCCACTGACTTCTCCCAGCGTGATTGCCAGCAGTGGCCTTCTCATCGCACCTTTGACTTCTACTTGATCTCCGACTTCAAACTTGATAGCAGCAACTGAATTAACCGTTTGTTATCAGGTCGGATCCATGCACCGCAACTTAAACCAAACCAGGGCGAATCAAACAGTCGTAAGCACTTGACTTAAGAACCATCCGATGAGTGCATTTTAATCATTTTAGGAGTTTCCTATTTTGTTTGTTAGATTTGAAATTGACGTGGCATACATGTCAGATAGATTGTAACGAATTTTCCTTTGTGGTTCATCGACTATAAATGAGACCTTACAACCCGATTAGGGTTGGCATTGGATTTTGCACAAAAATTAGGGTTTTGGAGCTGGAGCCCGACGAGTGCTCAAAACACGCATTCTCCCTTTGTCCACCACTCCCAAGGTCTTGTTGTCCCAATTCCATCGACAATGACCGAAAACACTCATCGTCATGGTCGAGCAAACCTTACAGTCATCGATGTTGGTCTGGGACTTACAATTTGGTATCAGATCCCCCACTGACACCCAATTCGGAGGACGACGACTGGTAAGAGCTATTCTAGAGCTTACTCAAGGATAAAATCTTGGCGATTAAATGTCAGATTGATCAGATGGTGGCGGGTTGGAGATCTAAGTCCCATGAGGAAAGAGACCGTCGTGGTGGCCGACCTTCGTATTCTGACTCCTTTCCATTCCAGGTTAAGCCAATTTTTATCCACTTCGCATCCTATTCGACGGAGGAGGAACCCTAGGACTGGGTCTTCAAAGTGGAGGAGTACTTCGACCTCCACCAGACGTTGGAGCATCAAAAGGTTCAGTTAGCAAGCTTCCAATTGGAGGGGAAGGCTCTGAAGTGGTTCCGATGGGTCTGCCGCAACACTAAGATCATGGATTGGAAGCAGATGGTAGAAGCTTTGGGGTGGTTTGGAAAGGAAGATGAGAATAGAAGAACCTAAGTCAAATTGGGAAGCGGTGAGGTTGGCTTGGTTGTTTGAAAGTGAGGCTCAGTTAGGGACCAAGAAGAGTAAAGGACCTCCGTCTACTGCTGAGTTCCCTAAACCTAGACCATCCGTACCACCAAGAACTCCAAGAGTAGTCATACCTATCTCAAGTGAGCTTGAAAAAGAAAGTTTAAGGAGAAGAGCCAAGGGATTGTGCTACAAATGTGATGAAAACTGATCAAGAAATCATGTGTGTGATCCTAGTACGACCTTCCTCATTAGCCTAAATAGGAGTTATGAGAATGAGGAAGAAGGATTTAGGAACGATGACCCTCTAATCTCAAACTAAATGCAAAACAAAAACAGTAAGCAAAGGATTAGGAGAGAAACATGCAAACCACAAAACAACACCGGAGAGTTCAGAGAGGTTCGACATTGCACCCAATCCTAGTCCTCTTCGCAAGCCTCACTCGATCCTCTGAGCCTCGCATTTGGTTCCAATATTCGATCTCCATTTAGGGTCGATATCATAACCTTTACAAACACCAAGCGTCACGAACAAACTCACCTCGCTCATGTCTCCACTCACAATTTGAGAGGGAGTTTACTCGAAGCTTTACAACTCGGTGATATTTGAATATGGAAATTGATCACAATCTAACTAACAGTCTCTAACTTGAGCACAATTGATATATAATTTGGGAATTGATATGCAAGTGGTGAAGTTTGGCTTTTGAGTGTGTTTAGGCTTTGAAGGCTTACGAATTGAGAACACAGAGTATAGTTGAATGGGGGGTGTAAGGTTCTAAATTGTGTATGTTGAGTGTTGTTTATATAGGCTTAAAATCTTGGAGAGTCGTTGGGAAGTTGGTGGATATTTGGACCAATGAGAAGCAAGGTGTGAATTAAGCTCGAGTAGAATTCAAGGCAGGTTATTTGGATTGGTCAGATTTAAGCATTCAGTTGACTAAATAGGCTTCAGATCACCATTCACCAACTTCCAGTAACTATTTTCAATTTCTCTCTATTTAATTTTGGTTCACCGTTCCAACGCGAAAAATCGATAAGAATAGATTGTCACTATTTAAACAGGTTTCGTAGACAATGTGTACTCGGTTGACCAAATTTTGCGTGGGTTTTTGGCTGACAGCTAAGTCTCAAATAGTCGTTGAGTACAACGTACAACTGCCACATGGAGATATCCACTAGGCACCTAAAGACAAGAAGAGACATGTTGGACAAGACAATTGGTCTCTAAGGTTTAATTCAAATACGACCGTTGGAGAAAAGTCCAAATCCGAACTGAGTCACTTCAGTTGACCGAAGGTGGTTCAGTCGTCCGACCTGATAATTCCAGAAAGCATCTTACAGTCTACTGTTGAATGATTTTGGTTGACCTTTCGGGGTTCGGTAGACTGAACTTGGTCGGGACAGAATCCTAGTGCTCAAGTTTACATTAAACCTTATGGACTTAATAAATATTACAAGTCTTGGTCCAAAGCTTTGATTAGAAGTCTTCATTATTGTGTCTTTGTCCCAATGCTCATTCTCTTGAAGATCTTAATCAACCTATTAAGATAATTGGCATGTATTTGCAATGCATGTAATCTTGTTTGTCTACTTTGATTAACTATGTTGATTGATAAAGATTAGTTTGATTAATCATCAAAATCAAACTTGTCACTGCTTCCATGTGGCCGTGCACTTGCGGTTTCAAACTGATAAGAAATTTAATCAAGTTTTTGGCATGGTTGCCGGGGAGTCAGTTTCGTTTTGCGTCAACCATTTCGGTGGTTTTTTCTTTCTTTTCCTTTTGTTTTATTCTCTATCTGAGTGGTATTCAGGGAGTTGATGGTGGTAGAAGAACAAATTGAATCAGGAATGCATTGAGGTGAAACTGTCGAGAAAACTTTCCGTACCAGTCCAGCCATAGTGGACTTTGACCCACCACTAGCGGATCAGGTTTGTATTTTTCGCTTGATAGTTCATTACTCAAAATTCTAGTTAAAGCATGCATTACTTAGTAAGGTGCATCAGGACAAGTGTGAGTGGAGCATTTGTTTGGAGAGTGATTGATAGATTTAAGACTCAACGCTACTAAGGAGGGGCTGTCATTCAAGATAAGGTGGGACATTTCATCACCATTTCCTAGACCCCAAAAACCACACTAATCTGAAGCCCAAATTAAAATGAAGTAGCCATCGGCCCTAAGGGTTCCGGACGTACTTAGGAGAAAATCTAATTCTCGACGTCATGGCCTTGACGTTGTGTTTTTGCTTAGTTGCATTGAGACTTTTGGGACCTCCAAGTCTCGACTTTCTCATTCAACTTTGTGACCTGCAGCCGAGGGGGCTGAGGCCTTCGGAAGAATGGAGAGTCGTGGTTAGGCGTCGTCTAGCCTAAGGTCCTATTGTCAGCCTTGGTTTGTTTGAGTCGTGTTTGCTAGCTTAGGCTTCTACCCAATCCCACTACCTGTGCTAGTTCTTAAGGCATTTTCTCTTCTCACCTGAGTCATCTTCCCCTCTACTTTAATTGTTTAGTCTCCTCCTCTACAACACATTCTCTTAGTATTTTAGGATCAAATTGAGCATTTTTTTTGGCAAGCCTGATCTCGTGGTGGTGAGAGTAGTCAATTTGAGAGTGTTATTGTTGAGTTGGATGGTTACATGGGTGATCATTCATTTCATTGTTGGGACCAGGACTACTCTCCCTGGTATACCCAACCCATGCATCCTGGGGTGCCTAAGACAAACACCCAATCGGGTTGGGACTATTTTAATTATGTAGTTGAGCAGTCTTTAGATTGGGGTGATATGAGAGAGGCACCAACTGCTAGACCATCATCAAGTTATGTTAAATCATACGTTGGTGAATTTTTTTGTCATTACAAGAAACATTGGCCTCTTTCGTGTGTGTGGTAGAGGGTATGATTGGATCAGTCATTCCAGAAGCGACGTCCGATGACCAAAGAGGTTTAAGTGGTCAAGTGTTCGAAAAGTGTTCGTATGTTCCTCCTGAACCCGAATATGATGATTTCCCCCAAAGTACTCATTATGACCCATATGCATTCACGTATAACCTAGGGATGACATATTGTAATATCCTTAATCCTTCTTAAGACTAATCTTGTTTTGGCCTTGATTAGGTGCTTAATGGAGTGGATTAAGATGGAGGGCTGAGTTTGGTTTGGTTTGGATGAGATGGGATGGATGGTGGAGATTTGGGGGGGAGGGTTTAAGTGGTGAGTGTGTTTCTCTCTCTCCCTCTCTCTCGCGTTTCCTCTCTCTCACCCGCTCAAACTCTCTCCCTCTCTCTGATCAGAACTTTGGCGTGCGGAGGATCTCGAGGAGTGGTTCTCGGAAGGCGAGGTGAAGCTCGGACATTCGCCGGAGGGGAATAGATCGTTGATCGGTTGGTTTTCGCCAGAGGACGTGTTTTGCGAGGAAAAGCTCGCCGTCGAGTCTTCGAAGGCTTCTTCAAGTCTTCAAGGTATGTCAAGCTTTACTTTGATGCTCACTTATGCTTTGGTGGGTGTTGGGGTGGTCGACGGTAGGCCGGAGGGCTCGTCGGACCCGTGCAGCAGCGTTCTGCACTATAATCGGTCGACCGGTGGCATGGTTCGGTCGACCGGTTGTAGAGAATTTTGGGCGGAAACCCTTGCACCGGTCGAACGATACTCATCGAGTGGTCGACCGGTGGTACGTTTTATCAAGGGAAAAAGGCTCTGCGTGTTTTCGGTCGAACGGGACCCCTTTGCCGGTCGACCGAAAGCACTGTTGTAAGTCGGTTGGGGGCGTTGACCATCCAAACGGTCGACCGCCTTGTTGACTCGTTCGACCGGCGATTAAAAATGACTTAAGTTGGTTCGACCGCGAGATGCTTCGGTCGACCGTTGCACTATGCGGATTTTGGGGTTTGGTACTGGTCGTTTTCGGTCGACCGGTGAGTTTGGGTCGTTCGACCGTTGGTGCATATTATTGTGGCACGAGTTTTTACTGGTCGAATTCGGTCGAACGGGACCCCTTTGCCGTTCGACCGATTGACAGTTTTGTTGGTTGGGCCAGTCCTGCTGAGAGGATTCGGTCGACCGGTTGGGAGATTTCGTTCGACCGTTTGGTACGGTTTTTGTGTGTTCTTGTGTTGTGAAGCCAGCTCGAGATGACAACGGATCTCCGGCCCTAGTGGAGTGATCGGTGCCGGCCTGAGAGTGGTTCATGGGTGTTGTCGGGCCAGCCCAAGAAGGCAACGGATCTCCGGCCCTAGTGGGGTGATCGGTGCCGACCTGAGGGTGGTTCGCGTGTGGGGCCAGCTTAAGATGGCAACGGATCTCCGGCCCTAGAGGGGTGACGGTGCCGGCCTGAGAGTGGTCTTCTGGACAGCTCAAGATGGCAGCGGTACAGAGGATACCGACCTGAGAGTAATCCAGCGGTGCATGGGGCACGTGTGTGTGTGTTGACCGAGGATATTTCCGGTCGTGGTGCCTGGGGCACGCGTGTTGTCGTCGAGGGAGTTTCCGGCAGTGGTGCCTGGGGCACGTGTGTGAGGGTGGGGCTACAGGACCCACGAGACCCGTCACTGTTTGGTGTCTACTGTGGTAGGGAGAGAGTTCCCGGGGACCCAGTGAGACGTTGATTGTGTTTTGCACTTCATATCATGCATGCCTTAGATGTCTATTCATTTATTGTTATAGAGGTTTGGCATACGGGGTTTCATCTCGGGAAACTCAGACATATTCATGTTTTATGTCAGGTCATAGGCAGCATTAGGAGGTAGTGACCGAGGAGGAGCGCTTTCGGGGCCGGATCCTGCTTTCTTTGTTTTTGAGGTCCGAGTGATTACAAGTACATTTTCCTTATCTTTTGTTGTAATCACACTTTTGTAAACTCTCAGATATATATTGTATATATGTTGGTGCACCAGTTGGCCTTTTTCTTTGGTAATATCCTCGGGTTATGTTTTATTAAAAATTTAAATTTCTTCCGCTTTCGAGGATGTTACAAATTGGTATCAGAGCAGTCTGTTCCGACGCACTTGTCCAAAGGAGCCACCTTAGATGTCTTTTAGATAGTTGCATTTTAGAGCAAACATCCATAATCATCTGATTTCCAGTTTTGTTGTCTCGTGTGTAGATGCCTCCGAGACGCAAGAGACTTCCCCCACGTGGCCCGAGTACCAGTGAGGAGACTGGCGCCATGGATTGGGCGGAGGAGCGCCAGATTCTCTTCGACACTGTGCAGAGGCTGGGCGTTCTTTTAGATCGTCAGTCTGGCAGAGAGGAGACGACAGGGGTAGGGGCGGTGCACGACCGGTTTATGCGCCAGCACCCACCTACATTTGATGGCAGAGGAGATGCTGAGGCTGCCGAGGACTGGGTTTTTAAGATCCAGGAGATCTTCCAGGCGATTGGGAGTCCACCAGAGAGGATGGTGGGATTGGCCACGTATGTGTTGGGCGGCGAGGCGTCCAACTGGTGGAGAACCACGACTGCAGTGGTGTTTCCGGGCAGGGCAGATATCAGCTGGGATGAGTTCCTCAGGGAATTCAACGAGCAGTTCTTCCCAGAGCATGTCAGGGACGTGAAGAGAGAGGAGTTCATGAGCCTCGAGCAGGGTGAGATGTCATTGGCGGATTACGTCTGGAAGTTCAACGCTTTGGAGCGTTATTGTCCGGAGTTCTGTGTGACCCCGATTCAGAGGGCAAGGAAGTTTATACAGGGGCTTCGGAAGCAGCTCCGTACCCGCGTGACGTACAGTATGCCTCAGACCTTAGCAGATGCTGTGAAGTTCGCGACTCTCATTGACCAGGACTATCAGGAAAACTATGCAGAGTCCAAGAGGCCTCAGGGGAAGAGTAGTGGACGTCCAGGAGCTCCACTGGCAGGAAATCCGGGCAAGAGGCCCCGGATTGAGGGGAGTGGTGCACGCTAGCCGAGCCATGCAGGAAGTGTGGCAGAGCCCACCCAGGTCGTGAGTGTGGGAGCCGTCCTGGAGTTTGTTTCAGTTGTGGCCAGCCAGACCATTATGCCAAAGACTGCAGGAGCGGACCAGGCGAGTCCAGTTCTCGAGTGAGACCTCCGGTAGCAGGTAGAGGCGGAGGCCGTCATCCCTTTTCACCACCTCAGCAGGGACGGAGGACCGGATGGGTATTCACCATTCAGGCAGAGGAGGCGAAGGACGTCAGCACTGTGGTGGAAGGTACGCTCTTGATTGCTGGGTTTGTAGCCAGAGTGTTGTTTGATTGTGGGGCCACGCATTCGTTCATTTCTGAGAGATTTGCGAGTGTGTTGGGCCGTACCCCTGCGATGTTGACTGTCACATTGGAAGTCAGCACACCCTTGGGTTTGGTGGGCACTGTGGGGAGCTTCCTCCCCGGTGCCACGATTGTTTCGGAAGATCAGGAGTTTCCTGCTGACCTGATCTTGTTGCCGATGGAGGATTTCGATGTTATACTGGGGATGGATTGGCTATCCCAGTATGATGTTCGGGTTTTGTGCCAGGAGAAGAAGATTCTGATCCCGAGGAATGAGCTACCTGATTTGCTGATCAGGGGGAAGAAAGACAAAGGTGGTCGGGTCGTAGTGTCAACAGTGAGGGCACGGAAGCTGCTTGAGCAGGGCTGCGGAGCTTTCGTTGCTACCTTGGTTGTTCCAGATCTAGAGATGAGATCGTTGGAGGACATAGAGATTGTCCAGGAGTTTGTTGATGTGTTTTCAGATGTTTCTGGGTTGCCGCCGCACAGGGAGTTGGAGTTCGGTATTGATTTGTTGGCTGGGACCACTCCACAGTCGAAGGCTCCTTCAGGATGGCACCGGCTGAGTTAGCTGAGCTGAAGAAGCAGCTGCAGGAATTGTTGGATACTGGGTTTATCCGCCCCAGTGTCTCACCTTGGGGAGCTCCGGTACTATTTGTGAAGAAGAAAGATGGCTCATTGAGGATGTGCATCGACTACAGGATGCTGAACAAGGTTACTGTGAGGAATCAGTATCCTTTACCCAGGATTGAGGACATGTTTGACCAGCTGCAGTCAGCGAAGATATTTTCGAAGATTGATTTGCGATCCGGGTATCATCAGTTGAGGATCAGAGAGGCAGATGTTCAGAAGACAGCTTTTCAGACGAGATACGGGCACTTTGAGTTTCTGGTGATGCCGTTCGGGTTGACGAACGCGCCTGCATCTTTCATGGATCTGATGAACATGACGTTCAGTCAGTACCTCGACCGATTCGTGGTGGTCTTTGTAGACGACATCTTGATTTATTCACCGGACATAGAGCAGCACAGGGAGCACTTGCGGATCGTGCTTGGCATTCTGAGAGATCATCAGCTGTTTGCCAAGTTTTCGAAGTGCGAGTTCTGGTTGGACAGTGTCGCTTTTCTTGGTCACATTGTATCTTGGGCTGGGATATCAGTGGATCCAGCGAAGGTGGAGGCAGTGACTCAGTGGAGAGCACCGACGAGTGTGACGGAGATCAGGAGCTTTGTTGGATTGGCGGGTTATTATCGTTGATTCATCAAGGACTTCTCGAGGCTTGCTTCACCTTTGACGGCACTGACGCAGAAGGGAGTAAAATTTGTTTGGTCCCAGAAGTGCGAGGACAGTTTTCAGGAACTGAAGAGTCGGTTGACGACTGCTCCAGTTCTGACTCTTCTTAGTGGCAGTGGAGGTTTTGTGATTTATAGTGACGCATCTGGTGTGCGGTTGGGTTGTATACTGATGCAGCACGGTCAGGTGGTTGCTTATACGTCGAGGCAGTTGAAAGTACACGAGAGGAACTACCCTACTCACGATTAGGAGTTGGCGGCAGTGGTTCACGCACTGAAGACCTGGCGTCATTATCTGTACGGGGAGAAGTTCGAGGTTTTCACGGACCACCGGAGTCTGAAGTATCTGTTTTCGCAGAAGGAGCTGAATATGAGGCAGCGGAGGTGGCTTGAGCTGATCAAGGACTATGATTTCACCATCTCCTATCATCCGGGGAAGGCGAATACAGTCGCAGATGCTTTGAGTAGGAAGGTGGAAATTTCAGCTGCTGGTTTGTGTATTCAGGAGTGGAAACTGCTCGAGACTTTGTTAGAATGGAAGCCATTCACCACGGACTCTGAGGGCGCAGTGATAGTTGGGTTAAGAGTCGAGCCTCAGATGGTCTCGAGTATTGTCCAGGCTCAGAGGGCTGATGAAGATTTAGCTGGGCTGTTGCAGTTGGTTGCCAGAGACGGATCAGATTTCAGTATAGGAGTTGACGGAGGTCTGAGATTCAGGGGCCGAGTCTGGGTGCCCAATGGGGGAGAGCTGAAGAAGGAAATCTTGGAGGAGGCACACAGGTTCCTTTATTCCATCCACCCGGGTAGCACGAAGATGTACAAGGATCTTCAGAGGAATTTCTGGTGGAAGGGGATGAAGACTGAGATAGCGGAGTTTGTTGGCAGATGTCTGGTTTGTCAGCAGGTGAAGATTGAGCACCAGAGACCCGCGGACCGATGCAGAGGATAGATTTGCCAGAGTGGAAATGGGAGCATGTGACGATGGATTTCGTCACCGGGTTGCCGAGGACGAGGAGATCTCATGACGCGATTTGGGTGATAGTTGATCGACAGACCAAGTCGTCACATTTTCTGGAAATCCGGACCACATTACCCTTGGAGGACCTGGCTAGGCTGTACATTGATGAGATAGTTCGTTTGCATGGGGTACCAGTTAGTATTATATCTGATCGAGACACCAGGTTTACTTCCAGATTTTGGGAAGTCTGCAGCAGTCTCTGGGGACACGGTTGAAGTTTAGTACAGCATTTCACCCGCAGACAGATGGGTAGTCGGAGAGGACGATCCAGACTCTAGAGGACATGCTGCGAGCTTGTGCACTAGATTGGAAAGGGCACTGGGATGAGCACCTACCGCTGATAGAGTTCGCCTACAACAACAGTTACCATTCGAGTATCGGAATGGCATCGTACGAGGCTTTGTACGGGAGACCTTGTAGATCGCCAGTGTGCTGGAGCGATGTAGGCGAGAGACGGCTGATCGGGCCTGAGATTGTGCAGATGTATGCCGAGAAAGTTGATGTGATCAGGCAGAGATTAGCGACAGCACAGAGCAGGCAGAAGAGCTACGCGGATCGGCGTAGGTGGGTGTTGATGTTTGAGGTAGGCGATCACGTTTTCCTGAAGATTTCACCATCTCAAGGAGTGATGAGGTTCGGGAAGAAAGGGAAGCTCAGTCCGAGGTACGTCGGGCCGTTTGAGATTCTCGATCGGATCGGAGAGGTTGCCTACAGGATTGCGTTGCCGCCGCAGTTTTTGGGTCTTCACAACGTCTTCCACGTTTCTATGTTGAGGAAGTACGTGACTGATCCTTCTCACGTGATTCAGTTAGAGGTTCTGGAGATCCGTCAGGATTTGTCTCTCGAGGAGAGACCTGTGGAGATCATGGATCAGATGGACCACCAGCTCAGGAGGAGGACCATTCTGATGGTGAAGGTCAGGTGGCAGCACCATAGTGAGCGAGAGGCTACTTGGGAAGTGGAGGAAGAAGTCCGGAAGGAGTTCCCGGAATTGTTTGGTGAGTTTCGGTCCTAATTTCGTGGACGAAATTCTTTTAAGGAGGGTGGATTGTAATATCCTTAATCCTTCTTAAGACTAATCTTGTTTTGGCCTTGATTAGGTGCTTAATGGAGTGGATTAAGATGGAGGGCTGAGATTTGTTTGGTTTGGATGAGATGGGATGGATGGTGGAGATTTGGGGGGGGGGGGGGGAGGGTTTAAGTGGTGAGTGTGTTTCTCTCTCTCCCTCTCTCTCGCGTTTCCTCTCTCTCACCCGCTCAAACTCTCTCCCTCTCTCTGATCAGAGCTTTGGCGTGCGGAGGAGCTCGAGGAGTGGTTCTCGGAAGGCGAGGTGAAGCTCGGACGTTCGCCGGAGGGGAATAGATCGTTGATCGGTTGGTTTTCGCCAGAGGACGTGTTTTGCGAGGAAAAGCTCACCGTCGAGTCTTCGAAGGCTTCTTCAAGTCTTCAAGGTATGTCAAGCTTTACTTTGATGCTCACTTATGCTTTGGTGGGTGTTGGGGTGGTCGACGGAGGCCGGAGGGCTCGTCGGACCCGTGCAGTAGCGTTCTGCACTATAATCGGTCGACCGGTGGCATGGTTTGGTCGACCGGTTGTAGAGAATTTTGGGCGGAAACCCATGCACCGGTCGAACGATACTCTTCGAGTGGTCGACCGGTGGTACGTTTTATCAAGGGAAAAAGGCTCTGCGTGTTTTCGGTCGAACGTGACCCCTTTACCGGTCGACCGAAAGCACTGTTGTAAATCGGTTGGGGGCGTTGACCATCCAAACGGTCGACCGCCTTGTTGACTCGTTCGACCGGCGAGTAAAAATGACTTAAGTTGGTTTGACCGCGAGATGCTTCGGTCGACCATTGCACTATGCGGATTTTGGGGTTTGGTACTGGTCGTTTTTGGTCGACCGGTGAGTTTGGGTCGTTCGACCGTTGGTGCATATTACTGTGGCACGAGTTTTTACTGGTCGAATTCGGTCGAACGGGACCCCTTTGTCGTTCGATCGATTGACAGTTTTGTTGGTTGGGCCAGTCCTGCTGAGAGGATTCGGTCGACCGGTTGGGAGATTTCGTTCGACCGTTTGGTACGGTTTTTGTGTGTTCTTGTGTTGTGAAGCCAGCTCGAGATGGCAACGGATCTCCGGCCCTAGTGGGGTGACCGGTGCCGGCCTGAGAATGGTTCACGGGTGTTGTCGGGCCAGCCCAAGAAGGCAACGGATCTCCGGCCCTAGTGGGGTGATCGGTGCCAGCCTGAGGGTGGTTCGCGTGTGGGGCCAGCTCAAGATGGCAACGGATCTCCGGCCCTAGAGGGGTGACGGTGCCGGCCTGAGAGTGGTCGTCTGGACAGCTCAAGATGGCAGCGGTACAGAGGATACCGACCTGAGAGTAATCCAGCGGTGCCTGGGGCACGTATGTGTGTTGACCGAGGATATTTCCGGTCGTGGTGCCTGGGGCACGCGTGTTGTCGCCGAGGGAGTTTCCGGCAGTGGTGCCTGGGGCACGTGTGTGAGGGTGGGGCTAGAGGACCCGTGAGACCCGTCGCTGTTTGGTGTCTACTGTGGTAGGGAGAGAGTTCCCGGGGACCCAGTGAGACGTTGATTGTCTTTTGCACTTCATATCATGCATGCCTTAGATGTCTATTCATTTATTGTTATAGAGGTTTGGCATACGGGGTTTCCTCTCGGGAAACTCAGGCATATTCATGTTTTATGTCAGGTCGTAGGCAGCATTAGGAGGTGGTGACCGAGGAGGAGCGCTTTCGGGGCCGGATCCTGCTTCCTTGGTTATTGAGGTCCGAGTGATTACATGTACATTTTCCTTATCTTTTGTTGTAATCACACTTTTGTAAACTCTCAGATATGTATTGTATATATGTTGGTGCACCAGTTTGCCTTTTTCTTTGGTAATATCCTCGGGTTATGTTTTATTAAAAATTTAAATTTCTTCCGCTTTCGAGGATGTTACACATATTCATAGGGAAACCAAAGAAATACTCAATAATATACATCCTGCTCGCCTCAATATACACCTCCTAAATACCTATAATTCTACCACCAACCAACTACCAATCATTGGACTCATACTCAGCCTATTAACACCCAACCCAAAAATTTCCAAACTTCTGACTTGGGCCTCATAGTTGACTCCCGACTTGATTCCTTAGAATAAACCCTACACACATTCATGCAAACCACTCAAAATTTGATGAAGTCCAACTTGAATTTCTTACAATCTCTTGAAATGCAAGTGTGTTAGATGACACAACAATTAAGTGAACGTGAGGAGGTTGACTGATTGACATCATTTCATGCTTATATTTGTATCTTATATCAATTATCTTATACCTAAGCATTGCTACGTGACGAATTTTATGTTTGAATTTCAGAAATAAATAGGTTTGAAGAGATGCAGCATAACAGGACCCAAGAGCAGGGAAAAATGACTGAGTTGTGAGACCTTGGGACTAAGATGCAAGGGAGAAGGACCTGAACGTAACACCGAAGGACCAAAGAGCAAAACAGAAAACTCCACACCGTCATGAGGAGTATTTTGGCAATTCGATTCGGGTCGGAGCTCCAATAAACGAAGTATATGCATCAAAGACCAACAAAGACATCCAGAAAAGCCCACAACAAATTCCAGACGGATCCAGACCCGATAGACCGCCAATTGGCGGTCAGTTTGGCTCCGAATCCGCTAATCTTTGGTGGGCATGTGTATGAGAGTGTGTTTATTCTATTTCTGGTAATTGTTTAGTCCCATACCGGGGGATTGTCCCGGATTACCTTTTTCTATGGCTATAAATAGAACTCTTCACCTTCTATTGTAAACTACCCATTGTTTGGTGGCAGTCTCTCTACTTGGAGTAAGCCTTGAAGCAAAACTCAAGGTGGAGAAGAATGCTACCTTCAATGTGAGTCCTTTTTAATAAAATAATTGTTCTTAGTTTCTTTTAATCTTGTCTTTTAATTTTTGCATGCTTTTTTAGTTTATTTTCCTTTCCTTTTAGCTTCTTTAATATTTTTTGGTTGCTTAGGTCAATTTCATTTCAGTACAATTTTTCATTTTGTTAATGTAGTTAGTGTAATAATTAGTGAGTAGTTTCATCCCCATTTGGGGGGTGGAGAAATATGTGATGTAATTTTGTGATGTATTAGGTGTGTGTTATCTTAATCCTTTGAACCTTATATGATTTCCATAACCATCTAATGGGATTTCACTCTTGTCTTTGATATGCTAATGCTCTTGAATAAAGCTTAGCATATGCTTAGAATAGTGGACCTATTTTATGGGGAATGATGAGGTAAGGATAAGGATGGAATTAATATAGGAAACATGACTTGTAGTGTATGTGCTCTTGTTTCCTTTACCTTGGTTAATGCCTTGTATGTTTTAATGATATTGCGTTATCTTATTTCATGTGGAGGCATAGTAGGGTCTAGTCTTTATACATGAGTTCATTTAGCTTCATTCCAATTAATGTCTTGTATGTTTTAATGATATGATCTTATCTTATTTCATGTGGAGGCAAGGTTAGATTTAGTTTTATGATTTTCATACACTACATGTTGTGATGAGCTTAATTGAACACACACACATACACATATATTTGTATTCACATTCTTTCTCTACCCCTTTGGGGTTTAGTTTTATTGCTTATTGTCCATTTCCTTTTGCATTTTAGTGTAGTTTAGTGTAATCAATCTATCTCTTCTTTCTTTCCCACTCTCCTTCGCACAAACCAAAAGTCTAAACACCTCCCTATGGATCGACCAGTATTTGCCACCGCTTCAACGTGGTCGTGCACTTGCGGTTAATTAAAAAATTTCAATCAAGTTTTTGGCACCGTTGCCGGGGAGGTGTTCTGTCCAGACTTTCGTTTGGACGATTCGAGTGGTTTTAATTTTTGTTTTTTTAGTTTTGGTGTGTTTAAGGCATTCTGAGGATCAAGGGGAAGTGATTGGAGGAATTTGAGAGCCAAAGACGCAAAAGGGACCGCCAATTGGCGGCCTGGTAAGCCTCAATCGCTCACAATTTTGTTCTGGTTGTTTTGTTGTTCATTGTAGTTATCTGGGAGCACTATTTTGCATGCTGTGACTTCTAGTTTGCTCCCAGATTGAAAATCAATCCCCTTTAATCAACTTGGACCATAAAACTCAAAGCAAAACATTAGACTTCTTGCCATCTAGGTCATGCATCATTTGTAGACCTTGCATGCATTTGTCTTTTCTTTGCTTTACATTTTGTTGTTGATGGCTGGCGTGAGGTACGTGCACCCAAATCTCTCATTCATGCATGTTTCGATAATGCATTAGTTAGTAAGGTGCATCGGGACAAGAGTGAGTTGAGTGTTTGATTGGAGTGATTGATTGCTAGATTTAAGATCAAAACGCTACTTAGGAGGGGCTGTTCCATAAGAGATAAAGTGGGGGATTTCATCACCCTTTCCTTAAGAAAGCCTTAATTCTAAAAGCAAGTTGACATTGGCCCTAAGGATTTTGGACGCACTAGGAGAGTGATCTAGTTGAGACCGTCATGGCCTGATCGACGTTGCCTACCTTGTCGATAGTGGGAGGTACTGGATCTCCGGATCTGGTATCACTTGCTGGGCATTGTGGTCTTTGTCGTAGGGAGGTGAGGCATGTCGAGACTAGAGATCTCAAAGTTAGGCGTCATCTAGCCTAAGGACCCATAGCTATAAGTTGTTTGAGCCGTGCTTGCTAGATTAGGCTTCTACCCTCTCCCACTACCCACGCTAGTTTTTAGGGATTCTTCCCTTCTCCTCTGAGTAATCTTCTTCTCAACTACTTCTACGTTATAGTATCCTCCCCTTTACACTCTCTGGTAGCGTTTTAGGGTCGAGTCGAGCACTTTTTGCGAGTTTAGCCTCGTGGTGGTGAGAGTGGTCGACTCGAGAGTTTTTTGTTGAGATGGATGGTTACATGGGCGACCATCCATATCATTGTTGGGACCAGGACAATTCTCCCTAGTACTCCGGACCCATGCATCCTGGGGTGCCTCAGACAAACACCCCGTATGGTTGGGTAATCTTAATTGTGTGACTGAGCATTCTTCATATTGGGGTAATATGAGAGAGGCACCGACTGCTAGACCACCATCTAGTTACGTCGGATCATATGTTGGTCATCAAACTGAGACATTACAAGAACCTTTGGCCTCTTTCATGCATGTGGTAGATGTCATGAGTGCACCGGTGGCTCCAGTAGTCGTACCGTGTGACTGTTGTGGGTTGACTGGTCATGCTATTGGGGAATGTCCTTATGTTGCCCCTGAGCCTGAGTATGAGCACACATTTTCCCAAAATGCTTATTATGACCATTTCGCATTCGCGTACAAACCAAGAGGGATGGATTCGTGGGGAGACAATTCTTATTCAAATTCTTATACATCATTTCCACCCCAGTATCCTCCTCCCAAATACCCAGAAGTCTACCGACACCCCACTCCAAATCATTGGACTCATTCTCAGCCCATCAACATCTAACCCTAAAATTTCTCAAATTCTGACTTGGACCTCATAGTTGACCGCATACCTGATTCCTTGAAACAAACTTTCCTTACGTTCATGGAAACCACTCAAAAGTCCATAAAAAATATGGCACTGCAAGTGAGTCAAATGACGCAGCAATTACGTGAAGGTGAGGAAAGTAACTTTTCTTGTCAACATGAGGATTTATCTTCAGATATCGAACCCCCACCACTTCCACAAATTCAAAGCACAATCTTTCAAAGTCAAGCTCCTAGTCAGTCTGAGGGACTTGGGATTTCAATTCACGATCACTTGGTGGAGGATTCGATTCCAACTGAGCATAGCATGGACCAGTTCTATTATGAGTCGGCACAAGATTGTGCCTTACCTTTTTGTCTCGTGGCCCTTGAGCCACATAATCTTATTGTTGTACCTCCTAAGGACTCATCTTCGGTGGAGCAAGAGCTCCCTAGTACCCTTAATCTCATACGAGCTGATGAGAGTTTGCCTCCCACTATTGTTCCTGATCACCTTGGAAATGATGGGACGTCAAATAATTACATTGCCAATGAGGGTATTGGGAGTTCCTTAGGGGATATCTTGGGTGAAAGACCCACTTCCTGTTCACCTGGTGAGTCAGACAAGGATAATAAGGTTCTTGATCTCGTTCCGACACACCAACCTATTGGTTGGAGTGTTTGGATTGATGATCCTGAGATCATCAATCTTGAGAGGTTTAAGCTCTTTCAGTTGCGCAATTGATCCCAAACTCTTGAGAGGTTTAAGCTCTTTCAGTTTGATCCTTTGAATGAGACGTCTTTGTGTCCAATTCATGAACCTCTCCTTTCATCTTGTGCTCTTTGTGAGGAGGGCCCACACTTGAGTATTCTGGCCCCGCATGGTGTCATGTTCTCTTTCCAAGGGCATTGACCCACTTTTGAGGTTCCCATTTGATGTCCTTTGACAAATGAAGATGGGAAGTTATGTTTGTACATAGTTATGTTTATAAAAAAAGTACAATAAAAGACTCCTTCTGTGAGCATCAATTGTTGTGGGCTCCAACGCTTGAGTATTTGGGCCTCATTTCTTTCACGTATTCGTATTCCTTCTTTAGCATCTCAAAGGTTTTGAGGAAATTCGGGTGTTTGTCCATCAACTTAACCTTGAACTTCTTTTTGCGCTTCATATTGGTGAGATCTTTCCCTTTTCATGCATAAATCCATGTAGTATTTTGCTCACATTCATGGAGGACAATGCATGAAGTAGGTGTGGGGGGTGTTTTACGTGTGTACATAGTCGAGTCTTTGATTTTATTTTCTTTTGTGTGCATTGTTAGGGTCATGTTAGTGTGTTGCATTTAATATCGATATATCTGCTTGCCATGATCCTTGGGTGACTTGTCTTCTTTTGTTTGCCTAGTGCTTCAAAATTTTCATATTTCTTTCAAAATCTTCATGTGTTTGTGAAAGAAAATGTTTTGTGGGTTTTGCGTGTGTTTGGCATGTGCAAAACCGTTGAGAGGCAAAGTAAAAAGAAAGGTCCCAAAATTGTCTTGAACTTAATGCATTAGGATATCAAGTACAGTGGCTTTAGGATTTATCTAGTCGTTAGGATGCATCCCAGTTTTCCCTCGGGGGTGAGTAATCATAGGGTTGCAGTGCTGAAATATTTAAAGAACTCCACCCTGAACCTAGTGAGTCAATAATTCGTCTGTTAATTTAAGGGAGTTTGCTGTAGTCAAAGACCCTTTAAATCTTGTTGTGAGACATTAAGTGTAGGGGTTTTGGTTCATGTATAGATAAGAAATAAGTGAGTAAATGTTCTCTCTTCTCACACGGCTCCTATCACTCGGGAAAGTAGGTCTTAGGGGACTTTGTGCCTGGTGCTTTCGAGTCATCTGACTTGGGATGCGCCGACCGAACTCTCGTTACACGGGTGGTAGGGATTGCCCTATGTGGAGATTTGGGGAAAGGTGTACGTGATAGTGTAAGTCCTCATAGGCAATGATGCACGAAACCTGACCCTGGGAGAATGAAACTCCAACTAATAAAAAGAAAAGAAGAAAAAAATGAGAAAAGTAACAAAAAGAAAAAATGGGTAATGCAAATAAGAACCTTAATGGACTTTACACTTTGTATCACTTGAGGATGTTGAGGTTGTCCATGTCTTTTACTTAATTCCTTATTTAATTTGCACGAATGGTTCATTAGGCTAGGTGTGTGGACTGATTACCTTTATAGAGTCGGCCTGTAGGATTACCGCGTCCAATGATCGACAAAAATATGTCCAACGAGTCGAGTGTCTAGATTAAATAATGCATCTTGTTCAGATTTTGTGGGTATATCCGCTGAAAACCCTCAGGAGACAACACTCCTCCTTGGCAACAAGGAGGTTTAACGGCTTGTTGCACATGCTAAGTGCAACCGTGATTCCTACGAAAGTGAGTTAGGATTTCTTGTTTCTTGTTTGTTTTTCTCTTTCTTTGTTTTGCTCGGGACTAGCAAAAACTTAGTTGTGGGGGTATTTGATTGACATCATTTCATGCTTATATTTGTATCTTATATCCATTATCTTACACCTAAGAAATGCTACGTGACGAGTTTTATGTTTGAATTTCAGAAATAAATAGGTTTGAAGAGATGAAGCATAAAATGACCCAAGAGCAGGGAAAAATGACTGAGTTGTGAGACCTATGATTAGGTGTGTGTTATCTTAATCCTTTGAAGTTTATATGATTTCCATAACCATCTAATGGGATTTCACTCTTGTCTTTGATATGCTAATGATCTTGAATAAAGCTTAGCATATGCATAGAATAGTGGACCTATTTTATGGGGAATGATGAGGTAAGGATATGGATGGAATTAATATAGGAAACATGACTTGTAGTGTATGTGCTCTTGTTGCCTTTACCTTGGTTAATGCCTTGTATGTTTTAATGATATCGGGTTATCTTATTTAATGTGGAGGCATAGTATAGTCTAGTCTTTATACATGAGTTCATTTAGCTTCATTCCAATTATTGTCTTGTATGTTTTAATGATATGATTTTATCTTATTTCATGTGGATGCAAGGTTGGATTTAGTTTTATGATTTTCATACACTACATGTTGTGATGAGCTTAATTGAACACACACACGTACACATATATTTGTATTCATATTCTTTCTCTACCCCCTTTGGGATTTTGTTTTATTGCTTATTGTCCATTTCCTTTTGCATTTTAGTGTAGTTTAGTGTAATCAATCCTTCTCTCCTTTCTTTCCCACTTGCCTTCGAACAAACCAGAGTCGACAAACCTCCCTGTGGATCGACCCGTATTTGCCACCGCTCCAACGTGGCCGTTTGCTTGCGGTTAATTAAAACATATCAATCATTGACTTTCCTGTCAACATGAGGATTCATCTTCTGATATCAAACCACCACATCCACAAATACAACGCACAATTTTCTAAAGTCAAACTCCTAGTTAGTCTGATGGACTTGGGGTTTCAGTTCATGATAACTTGGTGGAGGATTCGATCTAAATTAAAAATAACATGGTCCAGCCTGATTTTGAGTTGGCATAGGATCGTGCCTTATATTTTTGTCTCGTGGCCTTTAAGCCACATGATCCTAATGTTGTGCTCCTCAAGGACCCATCTTTGGTCGAGTAGCAGCTCCCCAATACTCTTACTTTCATAAAACCTGATGAGGGTATTGAGAGGTCCTTAAAGGATATCTTGGGTGAAAGACCCACTTTCTGTTCGCTGGTGTGTTGGGTAAGTGTAACGAGGTTCTTGACCACGTTGCGACACACTAGTCTGTTGGTTGGAGACTTTTGATTGATGATCATGATTTTGATACTGTAACCGAAGAAACTGTTCTTCCATTGAGAATTTGTTGCCAAACTCTTGAGATGTTAGAGCTCTTCTAGTTTGATCCTTTGAATGAAACACCTTTGCGTCCAATTCATGAACCTCCCTCGATATCTGGAACACTTTGTGAGGGGGTCCCACACATGAGTATTTTGGCCCACGTGGTGTTATGTTACCATTCTAGGTACATTTATCCACTATGAGGTTCCCTTTCATTGTCCTTTGACAAAGGACGATGAGAACTTCTTTTTGTATATATAGTTATATTAAAAAAACTGGTTGTCGTGGCTCCCCCTCCTTGAGGATTTGGGCTCCATTTGTTAACTTGTATTCCCTTCTTAAGTATCTCACAGGTTTTGGGGAATTTGGGGTTTTGTCTATCAATATAACCACAAACTTCATTTTGCGATTCACCTTGGTGAGATCTTATCTTGTTCATGCATAAATTCATGTAGTATCATACTTACATTCATTGAGGACAATGTTGAAGTACGCGTGGGGGAGAGTTTTATCATCTGTATATAGTCGAGACTTTTCTTTTTCTTTTCTTTTATTTTCTTTGTATTTAAGGGTCATGATAGTGTGCTGCATTTTACATTGATATATCTTGCTATACCATGATCTTTGGGTGACTTACCTTCTTTTGCTTGCTGAGTGCTTTAAATTTTCACTTTTCTTTTATAATCTTAATGTGTTTGCGAAGAAAATATTGTGTGGATTTACTTGCGTACAACATTTGCAAAACCGTTGAGGGGCAAAGTAAAAAGAAAGCTCCCAAAATCAACTTGAACATGATGCATTAGGATATCTAATACACCAACTTTTGGTCTTATCTAGTCACAAGGATGCACCTCGGTTTTCCCTCGGGGAGAATGCAATCATAGGATTTAAGTACTCAAACAAATAAAGAAGTCAACTCTGAACCTAGTGAGTTGATGAATTTGTATTTATATTAGCATGAGGATGAATTTGTATATATTAGTATAAGGAAGTTTGTGAAATCTTAAGTGTAGGGGTTTTGGTTTATATGTAGATACGAAATAATTTAGTGTGGTGTTCTCTCTTCTCGCACGGCTCCTGTTACTCGGGAAATTAGGTCGGAATGAGACTTAATACCTAGTGCTTTCGAGTCATCTAACTTGTGATGCAATGACCGAACTCCCATTACAAGGGGGATAAGGATCGCTTTAGGTGGACATTTGGGAGAAGGTGTACGTTATAGTGTAACTCCTCACAGGCAACGATGAACAAAACTAGAACCTAGGACAATGAAACACCAACCAATTTTAATTCCATGTTCTCCAAACAGAAAAGAAAAAATTAGACAAAAAACAAAGAAGAACCTTAATGGACTTCACATAACGTATTATCTCAGGATATTAAGGTTTCCATTTCCTTTACTCAAGTCCTTAATTAACTTGCACGAATGGATCTCTACGCTAGGTGTTTAGAGAATATACATATATATAAAATCGGTCCGTAGTATTACCGTATCCAATGATCGACAAAAGTAGGTTCATCGAGTCATGTTGCTAGGTTGAATAATGTATCAATGTTTGGATTTTGTGGGTATACCCGCTAAAAACCCCCAGGAGACACCAATCCTCCTCCTTGGCGATAAGCGGGTTTAATGGCTTGTTTCACGTGCTAAGTGCAACCGTGATTCCTACGAAAGTGAGTTTGGATTTCCCATATCTATAGTTGTTTTTATTTCTTTGTTTTGCTGGGGACTAGGAAAAGATTAGTGTGGGGGTATTTCATTACTCACATATCATACAGTGCATTCATCCTATATACTCATTACTTCACCCCATATTTGTGCTACTCAGGTATTTCTTTTATACATTTCAACGTTTAGGTAATAAAGAAGAGAAAGAAAGTTAAAAGTGTTGGCTTTTTACCCTTTAATCTTAATTTTGATGATTACCAAACTAATATTATGCACAACTACAAACATCACACACATCATATTGTCAAATTGCAGATATTTTGTGTTCCGAACAATGTAGGTGATAAAACCAAGGGACTAATCAACTTCAAGATCAAGGCTCAAGACTTGTAATCAAAGCTCAAAGACTTCATATGTAATTTTATATTTATTTGAGTTATAGGATCAAATGTACACTTAATGCACAAAGGATAGACCTGTCTCTGTCGGTCGACCGTTTGCCTCTTAGTCTACCGAATCTGTTCACAACGGATGACCGAGTTACCCTCAGTAAACAGTTTCCTTAGAGTCAGTAACCACTTGATCTCCTGGAATCCTTGTTCCGGTGTACCGAACCCTACCTGGTCAACTGTCTCTTTAGAGTCAGTAAACACTTGATCTTTCTAGAACCCTTGTGTCGGTTTACCAACCTCTACCCGGTCAATCGTTTCATTATCCTCAGTAGCTTCGAAATTTTCTCTGGATATCTCTATTAAGTGTACCGAAGTGGTATCGGTCATCCGAACTTCACTTGTGTCTTTTGGCCTAAACGACTTCAACTTATTGGCCCACGTGGCACAAACTAACTCCAACAGACTTATCTTTTCTCGTTTAGCAACAACCTTTGAAACGTCCATATCGGTCTACCGATTACCCTTCGGTTTACCGAAGACTTGTTATCAATCAAAACATAATGGATATTTTCCACGTAATATTTTGATCGTTATCAATAAACCGATTTCCTAGGCAATGTCAGCAGAAAACCAGCACATGTATTGGTCAACCGACCATGCCACGGTATTCCGAACAAGATCACGAAGTCACAACAATTCTTTACTGTCCAATTGGAATGGTGAACCGAAGTGTTCTCCGTCAACCGAATTTAATTGCTTGATATTATGAAAAACATACTGGAAGTTGGTGATCAGTTATCCGAGTCAGTCAATCGAGTTCTTCAATCTGACCAATTAACCCACATTTTGTCGGACGACCGTTGGTGTCCCAATCGACAGAATTCGTCTTGAATTCTGCCCGAGCTTTAGTCACATCTTGATTCTTATAGGTCCAAACCTCACCAACTTACCATAACGGCTCTATTTGTTTTGAAGGCTATATAAGCTTCACTTAAGAGACACATTTACTCCTCTTCTTCAAAGCCTTCAAAGCTCCACCAACTCTCAAACTTCCATTAAATTCACTCCATGCTTAATTTTAATCCTTGAGTGCATTCAAGTTAGAGTTCAACAACCTCATTCAATTTCCATTGTGTTGTAAAGCTTCAAGGAAGCACCCTCTCGGGTTGTGAGATGAAATCCGAGCAAGGCGAGGGTGTTCGCAAGGCTCCGATTGTAAAATGGTGTATCTTCGACCCGGAACGAAGATAATAATGAATTCTCAAGTAGGGATCAGAGGAGCGATCGGAACTTGAGGAGAGGACTAGATCACGGTGGTGTGATTGAACCTCTTTTAATATCCGGAGTCATCTTGTGGTTTGCAATCCTTCTCTTATTATTTTAATTTTGCAATTATTTAAGAAAATTGGGAGATAATCTATTCGCCCCCTCTAGATTAGTGATCGATCGACTCACAAAAAGGACCTAAATGCAAGAAGAATGGATTGATTTGGAAGCCTTCTGGATCTGTTAGTCATGCTGAAGGACCAGAATGCAAGTCGGAAAGGACCTAGGTGAATGATGAGTTGAGGATAAGATTTGAGTGGATAAAGAGATATGATTGACATGTGAGCATGTGGTTATATTTAGCCATATCTTATGTAGTGGTTTTTATGATTTAATGATGGTGATAAATGTTAATCCATGTGAAAACAACTTAGGATAATGGCCATTATATATGTCCATACTAATTCATGTCATGAGAGTGCAATTGTACACACACGCGTCACATATCTACATTTTTGCACGCATTGTCCACCTCCTACGGGACTAGTTATATTAGGTTATTTTCAGCACCTTGCATCTCATTATTTAGTTAATTTCAACACACTCAACTTTCATTTACTTCCCCACTCGAGTATGCTCAACGACGACCCGCACTCACTCCTCGTGGACACGACCCGTACTTGCCACATCTCCAACATGGTCATGCACTTGCGGTTTTGAACTTTAATTTCCCAATAGATTTCATAGAGGGTCTCCCAAATTCCCAGGGATTCTCTTGTATGTTGGTGGTGGTAGACAGAGTCAGAAAATACTCACACTTTATCCCCTTGAAGGATCCCTTTCACTACTACACAGGTGGACCAAAGGTTTGTGAAAGAAGTGATTAAGTTGCATGGTGATTGATCGTTTTATTTAAACCGCAAGTGCACGACCGCGTTGAAGCGATGGCAAATACGGGTCATCCACTAGGAGGTGTGTCGACAATTGGTTTGTTCGAAGGCGAGTGGTAAAAGAAGGAGAGAAATATGGATTACACTACACTACACTAATCTAAACTAGTAAACTAACAAAGCTGAAATGAAATCACTAACAAACAAAGCTAAACAACAAATGAAGAAGATAAAACCTCAAGAAGGAAAACCCCTAAGGGGTGGAGTGTGTGTGTGCACATGAAATAAGTGTGGTGTGGAATGCATACAAGAAGCTCAAGTTAGTTAGTGTTTGTTAATGCATAAGAGGTACCTAATGGCAAAACCTATCATTTACAACACTAACTTATATGAACAATATGAGCAATGCAAGGTTGTTATTAAGACACTTAGACAAGCATGGAATGTACCTAAGCTATGGCAGAAACCATCAAGTAAGGTTCTTAATAATTCAAGCAAGCATAGTAATATCTCTCACAAAACATTCATATTAAGCATTCATACCATCTACATAACATGTACACACATCTACTCCACCCGCAAAGGGGATGGAACTACTCACACATATTTAAACTAACTACTCTAATAAAATGAACCATTATACTAAAATGAAACTATACTAATCAAGCAAGAAATATTAAAGACGCCTAAAACAAAACAAGCACCAAAGCAAACACATTAAAGGAAATTAACTAAGCAAGAATTAACAAGCTAATGAAAACATCTATTATTAACTCACTCAAATTACAAGCAGCCCTTCCTCCACCAGAGTTTTGCTTCAAGGCTTCACTCTTAGTAGGGTAGATGGCCACCAAAGAGAGAGATGGATACAATGGGAGGTGAAGAGTTCTATTTATAAGCATGAAAAAAGCTAATCCGGGACAACCCCCCGATGTGGGACTAAACCAATACCAAAAATAGACTAAGCATACACTAATCAAGCAAGAAATATTCAAGAAGCATAAAACAAAACAAACAAGCATGCATATGAATGGAAATGAAACTAAGAGAGAAACAACACAATTAAAGGAAAAACATCTATTATTAACTCACTCAATACAAGCAGCGCTTCCTCCACCAGAGTTTTGCTTCAAGGCTTCACTCTTAGTCGGGAAGACGACCACCAAAGAGGGAGATGGATACAATGGAAGGTGAAGAGTTTTTTTATAAGCATGGAAAAAGCTAATCCGGGACAATCCCCCGATGTGGTACTAAACCAATACCAAAAATAGCCTAAACAAACATTAATACAAGTCCAGGCGAAATCTTAGCGGATCTGGGATGATCCAGACTGCCAATTGGCGGTCTATAAGGCCTAGATCCGTCTGCTTTTTGTGTTGGGCTTTGCTTGAAGTATTTCCTGGTCTTCGATGCATCTACTTGGTTTGTTGGAGCTCCGACCCGAATCGAATTGCCAAAATACTCCCCATGATGGTGTGGAGTTTCCTGTTTTGCTCTTAGGTCCTTCAGTCTTACGATCAGGTCCTTCTCCCTTGCATCTTAGTCCCCAGGTCTCACAATTAAGTCATTTTTCCTGCTTTTGGGTCATTTCATGGCTCTTCTCTTCAAACCTCTTTATTCCTGAAAACTAAACATAAAACTCATCACGTAACATTGCTTAGGTGTAAGATAACGGATATAAGATACAAATATAAGCATGAAACGATGTCATTCAAATACCCCCACACCTAAGTTTTTGCTAGTCCCGAGCAAAACAAAGAAAGAGAAAAGCAAACGAGAAACACGAAATCCTAACTCACTTTCGTAGGAATCACGGTTGCACTTAGCACGTGTAACAAGCCGTTAAACCTCTTTATTGCCAAGGAGGATGAGTGTTGTCTCCTGAGGGGTTTTAGCGGATATACCCACAAAATTCGAACAAGATGCATTATTCAATCTAGACACTCGACTCGTTGGAAATATTTTGTCGATCATTGGACGCGGTAATCCTACGGGCCGTCTCTATATAGGTAATCAGTCCACACCTAGCCTAATGAACCATTCGTGCAAGTTAAATAAGAAATTAAGTGAAAGACATGGACAACCTCAACATCCTCAAGTGATACAAAGTGTAAGGTCCATTAAGGTTCTTATTTGCATTACCTTTTTTTTCTTTTCTCATATTTTTTCTTCTTCTTTTTCTTTTTATTAGTTGGAGCTTCATTCTCCCAGGGTCAGGTTTCGTGCATCATTTCCCATGAGGACTTACACTATCACGTACACCTTTCCCCAAATCTCCACATAGGGCAATCCATACCACCCGTGTAACGAGAGTTTGGTCGGCGCATCCCAAGTCAGATGACTCGAAAGCATCAGGCACAAAGTCCCCTCATACCTACTTTCCCGAGTGATAGGAGCCGTGCGAGAAGAGAGAACACCGACTCACTTATTTCTTATCTACACATGAACCAAAACCCCTACACTTAATGTCTCACAACAAGATTTAAAGGGTCCTTGACAACAACATACTTCCTTAAGTTAACAGACACAAATTATTGACTCATTAGGTTCAGGGTGGACTTCTTTGAATGTTTGAGTACTGAAACCCTATGATTAATCACCCCCAAGGGAAAACTGGGGTGCATCCTAATGACTCGATAAATCCGAAAGCCACTGTACTAGATATCCTAATGCATCAAGTTCAAGACAATTTTGGGAGCTTTCTTTTTACTTTGCCTCTCAACGGTTTTGCACATGCTAAACACACGCAAAACCACAAAACATTTTCTTTCGCAAACACATGAAGATTTTGAAAGAAATGTGAAACTTTTAAAGCACTAGGCAAGCAAAAGAAGACAAGTCACCCAAGGATCATGCCAAGCAGATATATCAATATTAAATGCAACACACTAACATGACCTTATCAATACACACAAAAGAAAACAAAATGCAAATAAAAGACTCGAGTATGTACACACGTAAAACACCCCCCCACACCTACTTCATGCATTGTCCACAATGAATGCGAGCAAGATACTACATGGATGTATGCATGAAAAAGGAGAGATCTCACCAACATGAAGTACAAAGGGAAGTTCAAGGTCATGTTGATGGACACAACCCAAATTCCCCTCTAAACCTGGGAGATACTTAAAATGGGAGACCAAATACGTGAAAGAAAGGGGGCCCAAATACTCAAGGGTTGAAGCCCACACCAATCGATGCTCACTGAAGGAGTCTTTTATTGTACTTTTTTCTTTTTGTTTTTATTTTATAATTATGTACAAAAATGGGCTCCCATCTTCATATCTCAAGGGACATCAAATGGGAACCTGCCATCTCTCGAGCAAGAAATGCACATGCATGGGCTCGCAACATACAAAACAGAATTGCTTGACCACCTGGCACCCTTATATACAATGTGGTCGTTCGATGCCTCTTGAGAGCTAGCAAAAGAGGAGCATGAATGAGAGGTGAACCTCTATCAGGTTGAAGGGTATCAGGTGATTGATTCTTAACCCACATGGGGTCCTCAACAGATACAGAATGAAGATCATGTGGCCCAGAGACCATAAAAATAGTATCTTATGGCTCAAAAGCCACGTGATCAAAAGGATGTGGCTCAAGGGCCACGTTATCAAAAAGAAGTGGCTCAAGGCCACAAGATCAGAAGAATGTGGCTCAAGGGCCACAAGATGAAAAGGAGGTGGCACTGAGGCCACGTGATCAGAACATAAGACACCTTCTTGTGCCAGCTCAGGTGAAACATCTTCACCACCTTCAGAATTTCCATCGAATAATTCTCTGAAGTACTTGAAGGTGCCCTCAACTTCAATTTCATCCAAACTCTGGGTAAGGTTGACCCCAACAGGGTCATTGAAGGCACCTGGCTTCTTTCCGATGGTGAAGATGTTGAAATCAGTGCATTGACTACCATATGTCAAGCGCATCAGACCATTGCGACAATTGATCAATGCATTGGAAGTCGCAAGGAATGGTCGCCCCAGAATGACAGGAATTTGTCCAAGTGGGTTTGGCACAGGTTCAGTATCCAAGACAAAGAAGTCGACTTGATAAATGAACTCTCCCACTTTGATCAGCACATCTTCCACCACACCCCTCAGTTTCTTCATAGACCTATCAGCCAATTGAAGAGTGGTTTTTGTTTGTTTGAGGTCTCCAAGACCGAGGTGGACGTAGACAGAATATGACAGAAGATTAACAGATGCACCAAGGTCCAATAAAGCTCGATGTATTGACACATCACCAATCACACAAGAGATAGTAGGACAGCCAGGGTCCTTGTACTTCACTTGCACGGGTTGTGCCCACAAAGAACTCACGTTAGCCGCAAGAAAAGCTTTCTTTGGAACATGAATTTTTCTCTTCTTGGTGCATAAGTCCTTGAGAACCTTGGCATAAGGTGGCATTTGCTGAATCACCTCCAACAGAGGGATGTTCACCTTAACTTGACTAAACATCTCATGCATCTTGTCATGCTAATCTGAGGTTTTCTTTTTAAGGCGCTCAAGGAATGGCGCCTTCGGAGCATAAGGATGCGAAGGAACCCCAGAATTCTGGTCAAAAGAAACATTAGTGGGGAACTCAGAATCTGATTCCTTCGACACAAGAGGAGACAAGGGGACCTCAGGGTTCGGCCCCTTTGTCAAAGGAAATGTAGAAAGAACCTCAGGATCTGGCTCCTTCCTGGAAGTATTTGTGGATGGAGCCTCAGGATCCGACTCCCTCAAAGATGCAGGTATCACCGCAGGTGTGGTGACTCCAAGAGATGGTGATGACAAGGAAGTCACCCCAATGTGGTTATCCACCTCCTTACCAGACCTCAAAGTATGAATCACATTAATGTTATGGGTCGGTTCAGAGGAAGCATGAGGTACAGGTGGCCTTCCTTGAGAATGGGTACCCCGAGGATTTACCTCAGGTTTACTCGGGAACTGACCCTTCTCGCGTTCATGAAATTGATGAGCCAACTGGCTAACTTGCATTTCCAAAGTCTTGACTGTACTTTGCAACGCTTGAAGGGTCGGATCACAAGAAGGGTCCTTAGGGTCAACCCGCTGGGGTGGTGGAGTCTGGTTAGAATAACCCGATGATGAGGCATGAGGAGGTTGGTAATTATGGTTCTGAGACCTTTGATGTGGAGGTTCGTAGGTCGCCGATGGGCGTGGAGGTTAAGGTTGAGCGTGCGAGCTCTGACCGTGACCCCCACTAGGCCCCTAAGAGAAGTTAGGATGGTTACGCCATCCCGGGTTGTAGGAGTGACTGTACGGGTCGTTACGGGGCCTCTCTTGATACATCGCATTTGCATGCTCAGTATCCCTTGGAGCGTAAGCGCATTCCAAGCCATCATGGCCCGTAAGTCCACACCTACCACACCCAGGAGTAGCGACCTGAGCTACAGGAGCTCGGTCTAACTCTAAACTCTCAATCCTACGCATGAGAGCAACCATTTTTGCCTCAGACGCGATCGATGACTCAACTTGATAAGATCCAGACGCGATCGATGACGCGACGCAGGAGGCTGGTGGCTCTCTCATGGTATCCCACTCGAAGGTACGTTCACCCATAGACTCAAAAGTATCCCATGCCTCCTCGATGGGTTTCATTTGGAAGTCACCCTGACACATCGACTCCAACAATATACGGGTGTTGTAGTTGTTGCCCTCATAAACAATTTGGCACAGCTTCTGATTGACATCATTTCATGCTCATATTTGTATCTTATATCCATTATCTTACACCTAAGCAATGCTACGTCATGAGTTTTATGTTTAGTTTTCAGGAAAAAAGAGGTTTGAAGAGAAGAACCATGAAAGGACCTAAAAGCAGGAAAAAGGACTTAATTGTGAGACCTAGGGACTGAGATGCAAGATCGAAAGACCTGAACGTAAGATCAAAGGACCAACGAACAAACAAGAATACTTCACACCATCATGGGGAGTATTTTGGCAATTCTGTTCGGGTCGGAGCTCCAAAAAGCGAAGTAGATGAATCAAAGACAAACAAAACCTTCCAGAAAAGCCCAGAAGAAAATCTAGACCAATCAAACCACTGTAGACCGCTAATTAGCGGTCCACGACCGCTAATTGGCGGTCACTTTGGGCCCAAATCCGTTAAGATTTCTTTAGGTTACGTATTAGTGTGTATTTAGTCGATTTCTAGTATTTGTTTAGTCCCACATCGGGGGATTGTCCCGGATTAGTGTTTTCCATGCCTATAAATATAACTCTTCACCTTCTATTGTAATCACTCATTGCTTGGTGGCATTCTCTCTACTAAGGAGTGAGCCTTGAAGCAAAAACTCTAGGTGGAGAAGAATGCTACCTTCAATGTGAGTCATTTGTTAATAAAATAATTCTTCTAGTTTCTTTTAATATTGTCTTTTAATTTGTGCATGTTTGTTTAGTCTTTCATTTCCTTTTAAGCTTCTTTAATACTTCTTGCTTTCTTAGTTAACTTTCATTTCAGTATTATGCTCTCTTTTGTTAATATAGTTAGTGTAATGAGTAGTGAGTAGTTCCATCCCCTTTGGAGGTGGAGTAGATGTAGGTACATGTTATGTAAGTGGTATGAATGCTTAATATGAATGTTTTGTGTTGATATTAGTATACTTGCTTGAATTATTAAGAACCTTACTTGATGGTTTCTGCCATAGCTTAGGTACATTCCATGCTTGTCTAAGTGTCTTAATAACAACCTTGCATTGCTCATATTATGCACATAAGTTAGTGTTGTAATGATAGGTCTTGCCATAGTTAGGTACTTCTTATGCATTAACAACACTAACTACTTGAGCTTCTTGTATGCATTTATATCACACTTATTTCATGTGCACACACACACACACTCCACCCGTGAGGGGTTTTCATTCCTGTGATTTTATCTTTTGCATTAGTTGATTAGCTTAGTTGTTTAGTTCATTTTAGCTTGTTTGTTTACAAGTTTAGCATTGTAGTGTAGTTTAGTGTAATACATCCTTCTTCCTTTTCTTTACCTCTCGCCTTCGCACAAACCCAGTGTCGACACACCTCCCTGTGGACGACCCGTATTTGCCACCGCTTCAACGCGGCCGTGCACTTGCGGTTAATATAAAACGATCAATCAGCTGCCATAGCTCAAGTTTTTGGCGTCGTTGCCGGGGAGGTGCTCTGTCCAGACCTTGGTTTGGACGATTCGAGTGTTTTTTAATTTTTTGTTTCCAGTTTTACTCAGTTCCAGGCAACCATCTGATCAAGGGGAGGCAACTGGACAAGTTTGAGGACCAGAAGATCCAAAAGGACCGCCAATCAGCGGTTGGAGACCGCCAATTGGCGGCCTGGTGAGGGTTTCCTGCTTCAAAATTTGTTCTGGTAGTTAGTGTTGTAATTTCTGTTATCTGGGAGCCATATTTTGCATGCTGTGACTTCTCTTTTGATCCTAGATCATTAATCACTCCCCCATTAATCAACTTGGACCATAAAACTCAAAGCAAAAGATTAGACTCCTTGCCATCTAGGTCATGCATCATGTGTAGACCTTGCATGCATTTGTCTTTTCTTTTTTTTACATTTTGTTGTTGATTGCTGGCGTGAGGTACGTGCACCCAAATCTCTCATTCATGCATGTTTCAATCATGCATTAGTTAGTAAGGTGCATCGGGACAAGAGTGAGAGAGCATTTGATTGGAGTTATTGATTGCTAGATCTAGGATTAAATAGCTACTAAGGAGGGGTTGTCCCATAAAAGATAAGGTGGGGGATTTCATCACCCTTTCCTTGGCCCCAAAAATCACTCTTACTCAAAGCCTTAATTCTAAAAGCAAGTAGACATTGGCCCTAATGATTTTGGACGCACTAGGAGAGTGATCTAGTTGAGACCGTCATGGCCTGATCGGCGTTGCCTACCTTGTCGATAGTAGGAGGTATTAGATCTCCGGATCTGCTATCACTTGCTAGGCATTGTGGTCCTCGTTGTAGGGAGGTGAGACGTGTCGAGGCTAGTGACCTCGAAGTTAGGCGTCGTCTTGCCTAAGGACCCATTGCCTTACATTGTTTGAGTCGTGCTTGCTAGTTAGGCTTCTTCCTGATCCCTCTACCCACGCTAGCTCTAGGGATTCTTCCCTTCTCCTCTGAGTCATCTTCTTCTCACCTACTTCTACGTTTTAGTCTCCTCCCCTTTACACTCTCTAGTAGCGTTTTAGGGTCGAGTCGAGCACTTTTTGCGAGCTTAGTCTCGTGGTGGTGAGAGTGGTCGACTCGAGAGTTGTTTGTTGAGAAGGATGGTTACATGGGCGACCATCCATATCATTGTTGGGACCAGGACAATTCTTCCTGGTATTCCGGACCCATGCAACCGGGGGTGGTTCAGACGAACACCCCGTATGGTTGGGATAATCTTCATTGTGTGACTGAGCAATCTTCATATTGGGGTAACATGAGAGAGGCACCGACTGCTATACCACCATCTAGTTATGTCAGATCATATGTTGGTCATCAAAGTGAGACATTACAAGAACCTTTGGCCTCTTTCATGCATGTGGTAGATGACATGGGTGCACCAGTGGCTCCAGTAGCCATACCGTGTCACTATTGTGGGTTGAGTGGTCATGATTTCGGGGAATGTCCTTATGTTCCCCCAGAGCCTGAGTATGAGCATACCTTTTCCCAAAATGCTCAATATGACCATTACGCATCCGCGTACAACCCGAGAGGGATGGATTCCTGGGGAGACAACTCGTATTCGAATTCTTATACTTCATTTCCACCCCAGTATCCTCCTCCCGAATACCCTGAATTCTACCAACACCCCACTTCTAATCATTGGACTCATTCTCAGCCCATTAACACCCAACCCCAAAATTTCCCAAGCTCTGACTTGGACCTCATAGTTGACCACATACCTGATTCCTCGAAACAAACTTTCCTTACGGTCATGGAAACCATTCAACAGTCCGTACAAAATATGGCGCTGCAAGTGAGTCAAATGTCGCAGCAATTACGTGAACGTGAGGAGAGTAAATTTTCTTGTCAACATGAGGATTCATCTTTTGATATCGAACCGCCACCACCACATCCACAAATTCAGACCACAATCTTTCAAAGTCAAACTCCTAGCCAGTCTGAGGGACTTGGGGTTTCAATTCACGATCACTTGGTGGAGGATTCGATTCCAATTGAGAATACTATGGACCAGCTTCTTTATGAGTCGACACAGGATTGTGCCTTATCTTCTTGTCCCGTGGCCCTTGAGCCACATGATCTTATTGTTGTACCTCCTAAGGACTCACCTTTGGTGGAGCAAGAGCTCCCTAGTACCCTTAATCTCATACGACCTGATGAGAGTTTGCCTCTCACTATTGTTCCTGATCACCTTGGAAATGATGGAACATCAAACAACTACATTGCTCATGAGGGTATTAGGAGTTCCTTGGAGGATACCTTGGGTATGAGACCCACTTCCTGTTCTCCTGGTGAGTTGGACATGCATAACGAGGTGCTTGACCTCGTTCCGACCCACCAGCCTGTTGGTTGGAGAGTTTGGATTGATGATCATAACTTCAGTTCTGCAACGGGAGAAACTCTTCCTCCGTTGCCCCTTATTTTCCAAACTCTCGAGAGGTTCAAGCTCTTTCAGTTTGATCCTTTGAATGTGACGCCTTTGCGTCCAATTCATGAACCTCTCATTCCATCTTGTGCTCTTTGTGAAGGGGGCCCAAGCATGCGTATTCTGGCCCCACGTAGTGTCATGTTCCCTTTCCAAATGCATTGACCCACTTTTGAGGTTCCCATTTTATGTCTTTTGACAAATGAAGATGGGAACTTATGTTTGTACATAGTTATAAAAAAAAGAAAAAAAAAGAAAGTACAATAAAAGACTCCTTCAGTGAGCATCGATTGTTGTGAGCCCTAACGCTTGTGTATTTGGGCTCCATTTCTTTCACGTATTTGTATCCCTTCTTTAGCATCTCACATGTTTTGAGGGAATTCAGGTTGTGTCCATCAACATGACCTTGCACTTCCCTTTGTACTTCACGTTGGTGAGATCTATTCTTTTTCATACATACCTCCATGTAGTATCTTGCTCGCATTCATTGAGGACAATGCATGAAGTAGGTGTGGGGGGGTGTTTTACGTGTGTACATAGTCGAGTCTTTTATTTGGATTTTGTTTTCTTTTGTGTGTATTGACAAGGTCATGTTAGTGTGCTTCATTTAATATCGATATATCTTCTTGCCATGATCCTTGGGTGACTTGTCTTCTTTTGCTTGCCTAGTGCTATAAAATTTTCACATTTCTTTGAAAATCTTCATGTGTTTGCGAAAGAAAATGTTTTGTGGTTTTGCGTGTGTTTAGCAAGTTCAAAACCGTTGAGAGGCAAAGTAAAAAGAAAGCTCCCAAAATTGTCTTGAACTTGATGCATTAGGATATCTAGTACTGTGGCTTTAGGATTTATCGAGTCGTTAGGATGCACCCCAGTTTTCCCTTGGGGGTGAGTAATCATAGGGTTTAATGTTCAAACATTCAAAGAAGTCCACCCTGAACCTAGTGAGTCAATAATTCGTGTTTGTTAATTTAGGAAGTTTGTTGTAGTCAAGGACCCTTTAAATCTTGTTGTGAGACATTAAGTGTAGGGGTTTTGGTTCATGTGTAGATAAGAAATAAGTGAGTAGGTGTTCTCTCTTCTCGCACGGCTCCTATCACTCGGGAAAGTAGGTCTGAGGGGACTTTGGGCCTGGTGCTTTCGAGTCATCTGACTTGGGATGCGCCGACCGAACTCCCGTTACACGGGTGGTAGGGATTGCCCTATGTGGAGATTTGGGGAAAGGTGTACGTGATAGTGTAAGTCCTCATGGGCAATGATGCACGAAACCTGACCCTGGGAGAATGAAGTTCCAACTAATAAAAAGAATAAGAAGAAAAAAATGTGAAAAGAAACAAAAAGAAAAAAAATGGTAATGCAAAAAAGAACCTTAATGGACCTTATACTTTGTATCACTTGAGGATGTTGAGGTTGTCCATGTCTTTCACTTAATTCCTTATTTAACTTGCACGAATGGTTTATTAGGCTAGGTGTGGACTGATTACCTATATAGAGTCGGCCCGTAGGATTACCGCGTCCTTTGATCGACAAATTTTGTCCAACGAGTCGAGTGTCTAGATTGAATAATGCATCTTGTTCGGATTTTGTGGGTATATCCGCTGAAAACCCTCAGGAGACAACACTCCTCCTCCTTGGAAACAAGGAGGTTTAACGGCTTGTTGCACGTGCTAAGTGCAACCGTGATTCCTACGAAAGTGAGTTAGGATTTCTTGTTTCTCGTTTGCTTTTCTCTTTCTTTGTTTTGCTCGGGACTAGCAAAAACTTAGGTGTGGGGGTATTTGATTGAAATCATTTCATGCTCATATTTGTATATTATATCCATTATCTTACACCTAAGCAATGCTACGTGACAAGTTTTATGTTTAGTTTTCAGGGATAAAGAGGTTTGAAGAGAAGAGCCATGAAAGGACCTAAAAGCAGGAAAAAGGACTTAATTGTGAGACCTAGGGACTGAGATGCAAGATCGAAAGACCTGAACGTAAGATCAAAGGACCAATGAGCAAACAAGAATACTTCACACCATCATGGGGAGTATTTTGGAAATTCTATTCGGGTCGGAGCTCCAAAAAGCGAAGTAGATACATCAATGACAAACAAAGCCTTGCAGAAAAGCACAGAAGAAAATCCAGACCAATCAAAACACTGTAGACCGCGAATTAGCGGTCCAAGACCGCTAATTGGCGGTCACTTTGGGCCCAAATCCGTTAAGATTTATTTGGGGATTGTCCCGGATTAGCTTTTTCCATGCCTATAAATATAACTTTTCACCTTCTATTGTAATCACCCATTGCTTGGTGGCATTCTCTCTACTAAGGAGTGAGCCTTGAAGCCAAAACTCAAGGTGCAGAAGAATGCTACCTTCAATGTGAGTCATTTGTTAATAAAATAATTCTTCTAGTTTCTTTTAATATTGTCTTTTAATTTGTGCATGTTTGTTTAGTCTTTCATTTACTTCTAAGCTTCTTTAATACTTCTTGCTTTCTTAATTAACTTTCATTTCAGTATTATGCTCTCTTTTGTTAATATAGTTAGTGTAATGAGTAGTGAGTAGTTCCATCCCCTTTGGGGGTGGAGTAGATGTAGGTACATGTTATGTGGTGGTATGAATGCTTAATATGAATGTTTTGTGTTGATATTAGTATGCTTGCTTGAATTATTAAGAACCTTACTTGATGGTTTCTAGCATAGCTTAGGTACATTCCATGCTTGTCTAAGTGTCTTAATAACAACCTTGCATTGCTTATATTATGCACATAAGTTAGTGTTGTAATGATAGGTCTTGCCATAGTTAGGTACTTCTTATGCATTAACAACACTAACTACTTGAGCTTCTTGTATGCATTTCATATCACACTTATTTCATGTGCACACACACACACACACTCCACCCCTGAGGGGTTTTCATTCCTGTGATTTTATCTTTTGCATTAGTTGATTAGCTTAGTTGTTTAGTTCATTTTAGCTTGTTTGTTTACAAGTTTAGCATTGTAGTGTAGTTTAGTGTAATACATCCTTCTTCCTTTTCCTTACCTCTCGCCTTCGCACAAACCAAGTGTTGACACACCTCCCAGTGGACGACCCGTATTTGCCACCGCTTCAACGCGGCCGTGCACTTGCGGATAATATAAAACGATCAATCACCTGTCATAGGTCAAATCCATGATGAGGGCACTGTTGGAGAAGGTCCTTGAACCTCTCAAAGAAACCATGAAAAGATTCGGTCTCAGTCTGATACATTTGATGTATCTGGTGTCGTATCTGTTGAGTTTTCCTTTGAGGGAAAAATCTCTTCAGAAATACGGTCACGAAGTCATCCCAAGACCGAATAGAGCTCGCCGGGAGGCTGTACATGCATTTCTTCGCGTTATCCTTCAACGTGAAAGAAATCATCCTCAACCGGACTGAATCCTCATCAAACTGTTGAGCCTGAACATGGAGCATACTTCCTCGAATTCGTGTATAAAAATAAACGGATCCTCCTTATTGGCAGTAAAGGTTGGAAGCATGCTCACATATTGAGGCTTTAGCTCATAGTTGTTCCCGCGAGCAGGGGGAAGAACTATGCAAGAAGGCTGCGCGGCCCGAACAGGATGGGTCCGCTCCCACAAAGTCATCGGTCTATCCTGTCGAGCTAAAGGTGGTGGTGCACCAAGAACTCGATCCTGACCGAATCTCCCTTCCTCTCGAGTCAGAGGAGGAGGAGAAGGAGGTCTACGTGGTGGTGGGAGAGGACCGAGGTAATCCATGTATGGAACCTGGTCTCCCTCGCCACCAGGAGACGACTCGGCCTCTTGCTCCAAAGGAGCACGAGGCGGAGATGGTCGATCACCAAGACCGTCCATCTCAGAATTAAGCACTCTCTCTAGTCGAGCGCTCTCACCAGAACGAGCCCAACCTCGCATAAAAATGCTCGACTCGACTCTAAACAACACACAACAGAAGGTGTACTCAGAGGAGGAGACTACACGTAGAGAATAGATGAGGAGAGGACTCAGATGAGTAGGAAAGAATCCTTAGATCTAACGTGGGTAGTGGGATCAGGTAGAAGCCTAACTAGCAAGCACGACTCAAACAACTTAAGGCTATGGGTCCTTAGGCTAGACGACGCCTAACTTCGAGGTCACTAGCCTCGACACGCCTCACCTCCCTACAACGAGGACCACAATGCCCATCAAGTGATACCAAATCCAGAGCTCCAGTACCTCCTACTATCGACAAGGTAGGCAACGCCGATCAGGTCATGACGGTCTCAACTAGATTACTCTCCTAGTGCGTCCGCAATCCTTAGGGCCAATATCTACTTGCTTTTAGTTAAGGCTTGATTAAGAGTGATTTTTGGGGCTAAGGAAAGGGTGATGAAATCCCCCACCTTATCTTTTATGGGACAACCCCTCCTTAGTAGCGTTTTGATCCTATATTTAGCAATCAATCGCTCCAATCAAACGCTCAACTCACTCTTGTCCTGATGCAATTCCTACTAACTAATGCATGGGCATACAAGATGCATGAATGAGTGTAGGAAATGCGTACCTCAGGCCAGTGCTCAACAACTGAAAATAAAGCTAAAAGAAAAGACAACTATATGCCTAAGTCAAGTTCATGATGCGTGACCTAAACAAATAAGAATGTCTAATCTTTTGCTTTAGATTTTAAGGCCAAGTTGATTAATGGGGATTGGTTTAATGATCTGGGAGAAAACTAGAGGTCATAGCATGCATAATAGGGTTCCCAGATAACAAAAATGAACTAATCAACTACCAGAAGAAAACTGAGAGTCAGAAACCCTCACCAGGCCGCCAATTGGCGGTCTTAGACCGTTGATTGGCGGTCCTTGTAGAAGCGTAGGTCCTCCAACTCCTCCAGTAGCCTCCCCGTGAGCTCTAGGATCCCTGAAACTAAGAAAAACTGACAAAAAAATTAAAAACCACTCGAATCGTCCAAACCAACGTCTGCACAGAGCACCTCCCCGACAACGGCGCCAAAAACTTGATTGATCGTTTATTTAAACCGCAAGTGCACGGCCGCGTTGAAGCGATGGCAAATACGGGTCGTCCACTGGGAGGTGTGTCGACAATTGGTTTGTTCGAAGGCGAGTGGTAAAAGAAGGGGAGAAAGATGGATTACACTACACTACACTAATCTAAACTAGTAAACTAACAAAGCTGAAATGAAATCACTAACAAACTGAGATGAACAACTAATGAAAAAGATACAACCTCAGGAAGGAAAACCCCTAAGGGGTGGAGTGTGTGTGTGCACATGAAATAAGTGTGGTGTGGAATGCATACAAGAAGCTCAAGTTAGTTTGTGTTTGTTAATGCATAAGAGGTACCTAATGGCAAAACCTATCATTTACAACACTAACTTATGTGAATAATAGGAGCAATGCAAGGTTGTTATTAAGACACTTAGACAAGCATGGAATGTACCAAAGCTATGGAAGAAACCATCAAGTAAGGTTCTTAATAATTCAAGAAAGCATACTAATATCTCTCACAAAACATTCATATTAAGCATTCGTACCATCTACATAACCTGTACACACGTCTACTCCACCCCCAAAGGGGATGAAACTACTCACACATATTTAAACTAACTACTCTAAGAAAATGAACCATTATACTGAAATGAAACAATACTAATCAAGCAAGAAATATTAAAGAAGCATAAAACAAAACAAGCACCAAAGCAAACACATTAAAGGAAATTAACTAAGCAAGAATTAACAAGCTAATGAAAACATCTATTATTAACTCACTCAAATTACAAGCAGCCCTTCCTCCACCAGAGTTTTGCTTCAAGGCTTCACTCTTAGTAGGGAAGATGGCCACCAAAGAGAGAGATGGATACAATGGAAGGTGAAGAGTTCTATTTATAAGCATGGAAAAAGCTAATCCGGAACAATCCCCCGATGTGGGACTAAACCAATACCAAAAATAGCCTAAACAAACATTAATACAAGTGGATGTGAAATCTTAGCGGATCTGGGATGATCCAGACCGCCAATTGGCGGTCTATAAGGCCCAGATCCGTTTGCTTTTTGTGTTGGGCCTTGCTTGAAGTAGTTCTTGGTCTTGGATGCATCTACTTGGTTTGTTGGAGCTCCGACCCCAATCGAATTGCTAAAATACTCCCCACGATGGTGTGGAGTTTCCTATTTTGCTCTTAGGTCCTTCGGTCTTACGATCAAGTCCTTCTCCCTTGTATCTTAGTCCCCAGGTCTCACAATTAAGTCGTTTTTCCTGCTTTTGGGTACTTTCATGGCTCTTCTCTTCAAACCTCTTTATTCCTGAAAACTAAACATAAAACTCATCACGTAACATTGCTCAGGTGTAAGATAATGGATATAAGATACAAATATAAGCATGAAATGATGTCAATCAAATACCCCCACACCTAAGTTTTTGCTAGTCCCGAGCAAAACAAAGAAAGAGAAAAGCAAACGAGAAACACAAAATCCTAACTCACTTTCATAGGAATCACGGTTGACTTAGCACATGCAACAAGCCGTTAAACCTCTTTGTTGCAAGGAGGAGGAGTGTTGTCTCGTGAGGGTTTTCAGCGGATATACCCACAAAATCCGAACAAGATGCATTATTCCATCTAGACACTCGACTCGTTGGAAATATTTTGTCGATCATTGGACGCGGTAATCCTACGGGCCGACTCTATATAGGTAATCAGTCCACACCTAGCCTAATGAACCATTCATGCAAGTTAAATAAGGAATTAAGTGAAAGACATGGACAACCTCAACATCCTCAAGTGATACAAAGTGTAAGGTCCATTAAGGTTCTTATTTGCATTACCTTTTTTTTCTTTTCTCATTTTTTTTCTTCTTCTTTTTCTTTTTATTAGTTGGAGCTTCATTCTCCCAGGGTTAGGTTTCGTGCATGATTGCCCATGAGGAGTTACACTGTCACGTACACCTTTCCCCAAATCTCCACATGGGGCAATCCATACCACCCGTGTAACGAGAGTTCGGTCGGCGCATCCCAAGTCAGATGACTCGAAAGCATCAGGCACAAAGTCCCCTCAGACCTACTTTCCCGAGTGATAGGAGCCGTGCGAGAAGAGAGAACACCTACTCACTTATTTCTTATCTACACATGAACCAAAACCCCTACACTTAATGTCTCACAACAAGATTTAAAGGGTCATTGACAACAACAGACTTCCTTAAGTTAACAGACAAATTATTGACTCATTAGGTTCAGGGTGGACTTCTTTGAATGTTTAAACACTAAACCCTATGATTAATCACCCCCAAGGGAAAACTGGGGTGCATCCTAACGACACGATAAATCCTAAAGTCACTGTACTAGATATCCTAATGCATCAAGTTCAAGACAATTTTGGGAGCTTTCTTTTTACTTTGCCTCTCAACGGTTTTGAACTTGCTAAACACACGCAAAACCACAAAACATTTTCTTTCGCAAATACATGAAGATTTTGAAAGAAATGTGAAAATTTTAAAGCACTAGGCAAGCAAAAGAAGACAAGTCACCCAAGGATCATGGCAAGAAGATATATCGATATTAAATGAAGCACACTAACATGACCTTATCAATACATACAAAAGAAAACAAAATCCAAATAAAAGACTCGACTATGTACACGCGTAAAACACCCCCCCACACCTACTTCATGCATTGTCCTCAATGAATGCGAGCAAGATACTACATGGATGTATGCATGAAAAAGGAGAGATCTCACCATCATTAAGTACAAAGGGAAGTTCAAGGTCATGTTGATGGACACAACCCAAATTCCCCTCAAGACCTGGGAGATACTTAAAAAGGTCGACCAAATACGTGAAAGAAAGGGGGCCCAAATACTCAAGAGTTGGAGCCCACAACAATCGATGCTCACTGAAGGAGTCTTTTATTGTACTTTTTTTCTTTTTATTTTTATTTTTATAACTATGTACAAAAATGGGCTCCCATCTTCATATGTCAAGGGACATCAAATGGGAACCCGCCATCTCTCGAGCCAGAAATGCACATGCATGGGCTCACAACATCCAAAACAGAATTGCTTAACCACCTGACACCCTTATATACATTGTGGTCGTTCGATGCCTCTTGAGAGCTAGCAAAAGAGGAGGCATGAATGAGAGGTGAACCTCTATCAGGTTGAAGGGTATGAGGTGATTGATTCTTAACCCACATGGGGTCCTCAGCAGATACAGAATGAAGATCATGTGGCCCAGAGGCCATAAAAATAGTATCTTGTGGCTCAAATGCCACGTGATCAAAAGGATGTGGCTCAAGGGCCACGTGATCAAAAAGAAGTTGCTCAAGGCGACAAAATCAGAAGAATGTGCCTCAAGGGCCACAAGATCAAAAGGAGGTGGCACTGAGTCCACGTGATCAGAACATAAGGCACCTTCTTGTGCCAGCTCAGGTGAAACATCTTCACCACCTTCAGAATTTCCATAGAATAATTCTCTGAAGTACTTGAAGGTGCCATCAACTTCAATTTCATCCAAACCCTGGGTAAGGTTGACCCCAACAGGGTCCTTGAAGGCACCTGGCTTCTTGCCGATGGTGAAGATGTTGAAATCAGCGCATTAACTACCATAAGTCAAGCGCATCAGACCATTGTGACAATTGATCAATGCATTGGAAGTCGCAAGGAATGGTCGCCCCAGAATGACATGAATTTGTCCAAGTGGGTTTGGCACAGGTTCAGTATCCAAGACAAATAAGTCGACTGGATAAATGAACTCTCCCACTTTGATCAGCACATCTTCCACCACACCCCTCAGTTTCTTCATAGACCTATCAGCCAATTGAAGAGTGGTTTTTGTTTGTTTGAGGTCTCCAAGACCGAGGTTGACGTAGACAGAATATGACAGAAGATTAACAGATGCACCAATGTCCAATAAGGCTCGATGTATGGACACATCACCAATCACACAAGAGATAGTAGGACAGCCAGGGTCCTTGTACTTGACTTGCACGGGTTGTGCCAACAAAGAACTCACGTTAGCCGCAAGAAAAGCTTTCTTTGCAACATGAGTTTTTCTCTTCTTGGTGCATAAGTCCTTGAGAACCTTGGCATAAGGTGGCATTTGCTGAATCACCTCCAACAGATGGATGTTCACCTTAACTTGCCTAAACATCTCAAGCATCTTGTCATGCTGATCTGAGGTTTTCTTTTTAAGGCGCTCAGGGAATGGCACCTTCGGAGCATAAGGATGCGAAGGAACCCCAGAATTCTGGTTAAAAGAAACATGAGTGGGGGCCTCAAAATCTGATTCCTTCGACACAAGAGGAGACAAGGGGACCTCAGGGTTCGGCCCCTTTGTCAAAGGAAATGTAGAAAGAACCTCAGGATCTGGCTGCTTCCTGGAAGTATTTGTGGAGGGAGCCTCAGGATCCGACTCCCTCAAAGATGCAGGTATCACCGTAGGTGTGGTGACTCCAAGAGATGGTGATGACAAGGAAGTCACCCCAATGTGGTTATCCACCTCCTTACCAAACCTCAAAGTATGTATCACATTAATGTTATGGGTCGGTTCAGAGGTAGCATGAGGTACAGGTGGCCTTCCTTGAGAATGGGTACCCCGAGGATTTACCTCAGGTTTACTCGGGAACTGACCCTTCTCGGGTTCATGAAATTGATGAGCCAACTGGCTAACTTGCATTTCCAAAGTCTTGACTGTACTTTACAATGCTTGAAGGGTCGGATCACAAGAAGGGTCCTTAGGGTCAACCCGCTGGGGTGGTGGAGTCTGGTTAGAATAACCCGACGATGAGGCATGAGGAGGTTGGTAATTATGGTTCTGATACCTTTGATGTGGAGGTTGGTAGGTCGCCGATGGGCGTGGAGGTTGAGGTTGAGCGTGCGAGCTCTGACCGTGACCCCCACTAGGCCCCTAAGAGAAGTTAGGATGGTTACGCCATCCCAGGTTGTAGGAGTGACTGTACGGGTCGTTACGGGGCCTCTCTTGATACTTCGCATTTGATGCTCAGTATCCCTTGGAGTGTAAGCGCATTCCAAGTCATCATGGCCCGTAAGTCCACACCTACCACACCCAGGAGTAGCGACCTGAGCTACAGGAGCTCGGTCTAACTCTAAACTCTCAATCCTACGCATGAGAGCAACCATTTCCACCTCAGCCGCGATCGATGACTCAACTTGATAAGATCCAGCTCCACCAGAAGACCTGGCGGCTGGTGGCTCTCTCATGGTATCCCACTCGAAGTTACGTACAGCCATAGACTCAAAAGTATCCCATGCCTCCTCGATGGGTTTCATTTGGAAGTCACCCTGACACATCGACTCCAACAATGTACGGGTGTTGTAGTTGATGCCCTCATAAACAATTTGGCACAGCTGCCATAACTCAAATCCATTATGAGGGCACTATTGGAGAAGGTCCTTGAACCTCTCAAAGAAACCATGAAAAGATTCGGTCTCAGTCTGATACATTTGATGTATCTGGTGCCGTATCTGTTGAGTTTTCCTTTGAGGGAAAAATCTCTTAAGAAATACGGTCACGAAGTCATCCCAAGACCGAATAGAGCTCACCGGGAGGCTGTACATTTATTTCTTCGCGTTATCCTTCAACGTGAAAGAAATCATCCTCAACCGGACTGAATCCTCGTCAAGCTGTTGAAACTTGAACATGGAGCATACTTCCTCGAATTCGCGTATAAAAATAAACGGATCCTCCTTATTGGTAGTAAAGGTTGGAAGCATGCTCACATAATGAGGCTTCAGCTCATAGTTGTTCCCACGAGCCGGGGGAAGAACAATGCAAGAAGGTTGCACGGCCCGAACAGGATGTGTCCGCTCCCACAAAGTCATCGGTCTATCCTGTCGAGCTAAAGGTGGTGGTGCACCAAGAACTCGATCCTGACCGAATCTCCCTTCCTCTCGAGTCAGAGGAGGAGGAGAAGGAGGTCTACGTGGTGGTGGGAGAGGACCGAGGTAATCCATGTATGGAACCTGGTCTCCCTCGCCACCACAAGAGGACTCGGCCTCATGCTCCAAAGGAGCACGAGGCGGAGATGGTCGATCACTAAGACCGTCCATCTCAGAATTATGCACTCTCTCTAGTCGAGCGCTCTCACCAGAACGAGCCCAACCTCGCAAAAAAAATGCTCGACTCGACTCTAAACAACACACAACAGAAGGTGTACTCGGAGGAGGAGACTACATGTAGAGAATAGATGAGGAGAGGACTCAGATGAGGAGGGAAGAATCCTTAGATCTAACGTGGGTAGTGGGATCAGGTAGAAGCCTAACTAGCAAGCACGACTCAAACAACTTAAGGCTATGGGTCCTTAGGCTAGACGACGCCAAACTTCGAGCTCACTAGACTCGACACGCCTCACCTCCCTACAACGAGGACCACAATGCCCAGCAAGTGATACTAGATCCGGAGATCCAGTACCTCCTACTATCGACAAGGTAGACAACGCCGATCAGGTCATGACGGTCTCAACTAGATTACTCTCCTAGTGCGTCCGCAATCCTTAGGGCCAATGTCTACTTGCTTTTAGTTAAGGATCGATTAAGAGTGATTTTTGGGGCTAAGGAAAGGGTGATGAAATCCCCCACCATATCTTTTATGGGACAACCCCTCCTCAGTAGCGTTTTGATCCTAAATCTAGCAATCAATCGCTCCAATCAAACGCTCAACTCACTCTTGTCCTGATGCAATTCCTACTAACTAATGCATGGGCATACAAGATGCATGAATGAGTGTAGGAAATGCGTACCTCAGGCTAGCGCTCAACAACTGAAAATAAAGCTAAAAGAAAAGACAACTATATGCCTAAGTCAAGTTCATGATGCGTGACCTAAACAAATAAGAATGTCTAATCTTTTGCTTTGGATTTTAAGCCCAAGTTGATTAATGGGGATTGGTTTAATGATCTGGGAGAAAACTAGAGGTCATAGCATGCATAATAGGGCTCCCAGATAACAAAAATGAACTAATCAACTACCAGAAGAAAACTAAGAGTCAGAAACCCTCACCAGGCCGCCAATTGGCGGTCTTAGACCGCTGATTGGCGGTCCTGGTTGAAGCGTAGGTGCTCCAACTCCTCCAGTAGCCTCCCCGTGAGCTCTAGGATCCCTGAAACTAAGAAAAACTGAAAAAAAATTTAAAAACCACTCGACTCGTCCAAACCAACGTCTGCACAAGCACCTCCCCGGCAACGGCGCCAAAAACTTGATTGATCGTTTTATTTAAACTGCAAGTGCACGGCCGCGTTGAAACGATGGCAAATTCGGGTCGTCCACTGGGAGGTGTGTCGACAATTGGTTTGTTCAAAGGCGAGTGGTAAAAGAAGGAGAGAAAGATGGATTACACTACACTACACTAATCTAAACTAGTAAACTAACAAAGCTGTAATGAAATCACTAACAAACTAAGCCTAACTAACTACTCTAATAAAATGAACCATTATACTGAAATGAAACTATACTAATCAAGCAAGAAATATTAAAGAAGCATAAAACTAAACAAGTACCAAAGCAAACACATTAAAGGAAATTAACTAAGCAAGAATTAACAAGCTAATGAAAACATCTATTATTAACTCACTCAAATTACAAGCAGCCCTTCCTCCACTCAAATTAGTAGGGAAGATGGCCACCAAAGAGAGAGATGGATACAATGGAAGATGAAGAGTTCTATTTATAAGCATGGAAAAGCTAATCCGGGACAATCCCCCGATGTGGGACTAAACCAATACCAAAAATAGCCTAAACAAACATTAATACAAGTCCAGGCAAAATCTTAGCGGATCTGGGATGATCCAGACCGCCAATTGGCGGTCTGTAAGGCCCAGATCCGTCTGCTTTTTGTGTTGGGCTTTGCTTGAAGTATTTCTTGGTCTTGGATGCATCTACTTGGTTTGTTGGAGCTCCGACCCGAATCGAATTGCCAAAATACTCCGCATGATGGTGTGGAGTTTCCTGTTTTGCTCTTAGGTCCTTCGGTCTTACGATCAGGTCCTTCTCCCTTGCATCTTAGTCCTCAGGTCTCACAATTAAGTCATTTTTCCTGCTTTTGGGTCTTTCATGGCTATTCTCTTCAAACCTCTTTATTCCTAAAAACTAAACATAAAACTCGTCACGTAGCATTGCTTAGGTGTAAGATAATAGATATAAGATACAAATATAAGCATGAAATGATGTCAATCACATGAGATCTCCAGGAGCATAGTTAGTGACAGAGATCCACTCTTCACCAACTCTTTTTGGCAAGAGTTGTTCAAAATGCAAGGAATTAAGCTCAAAATCAGCTCTACATACCATCCTCAAACTGATGGACAAAGTGAGGTGATAATAGATGTGTTGAATCCTATTTGAGGTATTTTTGTCATCCTAAGCAAGGAATTTGGAAGGACTGGATTGCCTAGGCTAAATTCAGGCACAACACCACTAAACACTCCTTTCAGATGACACCCTATGAGGCACTGTATGGTGAACCCCCACCTACCATCCTATTCTCCATTCCTGAAACTACTAAAATGGCAAAAGTGGATCAGATGCTCAGATCCAGGGAAGAGATAATGAAGTTTCTCAAGGAAAACCTTTGTAGGGCACAAAATGGAATGAAGATCCAAGTAGACAAGAAGAGAATAGAGGAGTACCAAGTAGGGGACTGGGTTTTTCTGAAGTTCCAACGATACAGATAGAAAACTCTTCAAAGTAAGGCTTCTCCAAACCTGGAGTAAGATACTCTGGACCTTACCAGATGATGCAAAGAATTGGAGTTGCTGCCTACAAGCTTTTGTTGCCTCGAACACCCTACTAAATTATTTCCTTCTTACTGATGGGTTCTTGTGTACGACAGACATGTCCATTTTGCCTCATTTAAATCCTTTTTCTTACATTTCAGTCATTTTCTGTTCCCTTCTCTTGTTTATTACCCAATACCTGAAATATAACAACAAACTCTCGAGTAGCAAAAAATTGGGGTAAAATAAAGGATATATAGCATGAGTATGATGTATGATTTCCTACTAATCATTCTCTCAACCACGACAACCAATGCAATGAGCCACTATGGATGAAATTGGGATGGCAAGACCCTGGGAGTGGTGGTGGAAGGAGAATGCGAGTTTCGAGAACTTGTCGAGCTCCAACTTCAAAGTCCTAATTTTTGCGCCCAACCCAAATCGAGTTGTAATATCTTATTTATAGTCGATGCACCACAAAGGAAAGTTTGTTACAATCTATCTGACAAACAAAATAGAAAATGCCTAAAATCCCTCCTTTGCGGAGAAGATGATGAACAATGGAGAACGATCTCTTTCGAGTGGGTCCTGCATGCCGTTGGCTTTAATTCCCAGTCGTTAGATTCCAAACCACCCCTAGTAAGCTTGATTGAAACACACCCGTTGGATGGTTCTTAAGTCACGTGTTCAAGACCGTCTGATTCTCCCTGGTTCAGGTTAAGTTGTGGTGCATGGATATGATCCGATAACTGGCGGTTAATTTAGTTACTGTTATAAACTCCTCCCCTTTAAGATTAACCTTGCCCTTAAGGTTAAGAGAAGGAAATTGAGCTTTAATCTCCTTAGAGTCTTCCTAGGTTACATCCTTGGGAGATCCCCTAAGCCATTGCACTAGCACCCGCAAACCAACTCTATTGCCTTTCTTGAAGATACTCCTCCTGAGGACTACTATAGGACTGACATCCATAACTACAACAACTGGCACTCATATTGCTACATTAATACCTCTCCACGCTTCTTCTTTAGAAGGGATAAGTATATGGAACACATTATGAATCTACGACTCCTATCACTCGGGAAATTAGGTCCAAAGGGACTTAGTACCTGGTGCTTATGAGTCATCTGACTTGGGATGCACCGATTGAACTCCTGTTAAACAGGTGGTAGGGATCGCCCTATGTGGAGATTTAGGGAAATGTGTACGTGATAGTGTAAGTCATCGCAGGCAATCATTCACGAAACCCGATCCTAGGAGAATGAAACACCAACTAGTAAAAAAAGAAAAAATAGAAAAAATAGAAAAAAATGGTAATACAAATAAAAACCTTAATGGACTTTACACGTTGTATCACTTGAGATGTTAAGGTTGCTCATATCTTTCACGTAAGTCCTTAATTAACTTGCACGAATGGTTCCCCAGGCTAGGTGTTGTGGATTGCATACATATAGAGAATCGGCCCGTAGGATTACTGTTTCCAATGATCGACAAAAATAGGTCGATCGATTGCGTGTTGCTAGGTTGAATAATGCATCAATGTTCGTATATCCACTAAAAACCCTCAGGAGACATCACTCCTCCTTGGCGACAAAGAGGTTTACCGGCTTGTTACACGTGCTAAGTGCAACCGTGATTCCTACGAAAGTGAGTTAGGATTTCCCTATTTTTCGTTGGTTTTCCTTTTTTCAATTTTCTCTTTCTTTGTTTTGCTCGAGGCTAGCAAAAGGTAAGTGTAGGGGTATTTGATTAGTAGTACATCGTACTCATGCCATATGTCCTTTATTTTACCCAAATTTTGTGCTACTCGAGTGTTTGTTGTTATATTTTAGGTATTAGGTAATAAAGAAAAGAAGGGAAGAGAAAAAAAATGAAATGTAAGAATAAAGGATTGAAATGAAGCAAAATGGACATGTCTGTCATACACAAGAACCCATCAGCAAGAGAGAAGGACGTGGACGTAAGCCCGGATGGACCAAATAGAAAACTGAGAAACTCCACACCATCTTGAGGATTATTTTAGAAATTGGATTCCGACCCAGACTCAAACAACCGACCATGGTGCACCTTACGTGATGAATTGAAGTATTTAAGAAGACATATGAAGCCGGTTCGAATCAGACTAAACATGACCGCCAATTTTGGTCAGGATCCGACCCAGCTACTTGTCATTGTGTATTATGTTGTTTGTGTCCATTTTAGGTATGTTTCAATAGTCCCACACCGGGGGATTGTCACCAGTTTTTTTTTCTTGTCTATAAATAGAACTCTTATTCCTCCTTTGTAACCAACCCATTGCTTAGTGGTCATTCTCAATACATGGAGTAAGCATTTAACAAAACTAAATTGGAGAGAAAGCTACTTGTAAGGTGAGTCATTAATAAAATAATTTCTTCTAGTTTTATTTTAATGTTGTCTCTTTTGAATGCTTGCATGTTTAGCTTAATTTTGTTTTCTTAATCTTAGTATAATTAGTTAGAATGTATTTCTTTCTTTTTATAATTGTTAGATAAATGATTAGTGGGAAGATCCACCCCATTTGGGGTGGAGGTGATGTAGATTATGTGATGTATTAATGACGAGTTCTTTTATTTGTGTCATTGCATGTGCTTAATGTAGATCTATACTCATAGCATGCTTAAACTTGTATTAGATGAGGTAACGTTCACAATAGGTACTTATCTCATGCTAGGTCTAGAGTTTATCTTGTTGCTTGTAATGATTTTATGGAAGTGACTTGTTATGTATGAATCCTTGATTAGTAGAGAATGCATGAATGGATTAAGTTGTATGAAGGGGTTAATTGATGTTCTATGTCCACACTAGGTACTTAGTTCATGCTTGAGAACTCATAATTCATCTTACCTTCACCGTATTCATGTAAATGTAGTTGATGTTAATTAGACTCCACACTAATTTCTAATTGATTTCACCTACTTTACACATTTATGCCTCATGTAATGAAGACTCACTCACTCACACACACACATACCCACAAACCTCCATATCATGGGGATTTAGTTTAATTTTTAATTCACTCATAGTTTAGTGTAGTTAGTTAGCATAATTCACTCATTCTTCTCTCATTTTCCACTCGAGTATGGTTGGAACAACAACACTCACAACTCCGTGAGGTTCGACCCGTACTTGCTGCATCTTTACCGATGTCGTGCACTTGTGGTTATTAAAATGATCAATCAGCGAACCCTGCGGTTGTAGACGTTGATCCGGGAACTAACAAACGTTCTTATCCCACATTGTTATGATTTTAATTTAGTGGTGGTTTTGTAAATTTTATGATCCTAATTTAGGTCAAATTCCAACACTATCCCTTTCAAATTGTAATTTTTGTTAATTTAGATTGTAATATAGTAGTTTTATTTTGAAAGTGTCGGACGGGGAAAGGTTGGGAGTGGGGAGGGGTGTGTTGTGTTGTTATAGGAAGCATGTTTTGGTTAGTAGGAATAATGGTGGTTTGGATTTGGACGTGTGGTCGAGGTCAGCCAATGGTGCTGCTTACTAAGGAATATGGTGGAGGAAGGTAGGAGAAGTGCAGGGGATGTGATTAGGAGAATGAAAGGTGGAAAGAATATGTTGTTTCTGAGCAGAGGTGGTCATGGGATGGAAGCGGTGGAGGTGTGGGAGACTTCTTACGACTCCAATCCCATCTTCCTCTCATCAGACTAACCACAACAACCAAATATTATTAATAATTATTGTTAGGTTTGTTCAATTTTGTATCTTCATCTCCTATTATGTTAATCTTTTTGAAGTTTTAAGTTGTAATGTATTTGTTGGCTTTATTTTGTTGATAAGATAAGGTGTAGGAAATATGACATAAAAAAGGTGATCCTAAGAATTTGGAATGACAACTATTCTATTTGTATCATCTGGTTTTATTTGAAATCAGTAATGTAATACCATAACTGTATGAGGGGAAATTGTGAAATGTATAATTAAAGATGGATACTTATTGCCAACGGTAATAGAACTACCTAGGTTTCCAGATGTCTTGAATTTCGTTTGCTGGAATCTTGATGTTGATGTGATCTTTTAAATTTTAAACGGATATTTCCATGGTGGTATCGTTTTGGACAATAACCTAACTATAACAAATCCGACAAACCGCACGAATTCGCTCCCCTATAATGGAAATGAGGGATCAAGGAAGGAGTGATTGAATTTAATTCTCCCACATTGTTTATGATCTACCTGTTGAGATAAGGATATAGTGAGCTGTTGGATTTCAGTTGGCTCTTGCCCATGGCAACATCTTCACTCTTGCATACTGCCCCGAATCTTGAAGACCCAGAAAAAGTACTAATGCTGGCCTGAGTTAAGAAAAATAAATTATGATGGAAATTGCAGATGCAACTGTTGCCACCAGAACTGCCTCGGCTCCAGCAATAACTCCCTCTGTACAAAAAGAACATAATCAGAACATACACTTCCCAAGTGAATTTATTTCAAAGAATCCATCAATTAAAACATGTTAATTATCATATTTTCTAATATTCTCATGCATGCATACCATGAGAGCATCTCTTTGCCATTATCACCTTGTGAAGATGAAGAAATCACTGAAGTTGTAATGGGGGAACAAATAGAAGGTTGAAAGTGAGAGCCTTAGAGTGGTCATAGTGGGGATTTATAGGATGTGGGTTTGATGGTTTTTGTTGGAATCGTGGGGGTGAGGAGACCATTGTTTTTTTGTATTCTTACAGGTGACATGAATAAAAAATTACATTGGTATTTTATGTTTTCCGAAACTTCCGACATTTTGGATCATTTAGTACTGCTCCATGATATATAATTCGTATATACCGTTTATAAGTCTTACCTCCTTTATCATAAAGATTGGATTTTTCTTTCCAAATTTTTGGACATCTGGCAGTATTAATCTAGCTGAATTAACCCATGGTTCTTGTTGTGCTTTTTGTTTGGTCTTTGAGTGGTGAAACTGTGGGAAGTGGTTTAGGTGCAAACTATGGTACGGTTTAATTTAGAAATGTCACACCAAACACCATTCATTGAACAAATGAAATAATTGAGCATTAATAAATGGAAGAATAATAAATTGAAGAAGTTTAACGAAAACGGTTTAGAAAGGAGTTTGTCTAGATCAATTTGACTAAAGTATCTCATACTTGTCTATGCCATGCTTGCCAATTAATTTGTGTAAATATCTAATGCTTGTCTAGATCAATTCACCATGCTTGTCAATGAGTGACATATCTCATGCTTGATCACAATATGAATAATTAGTGTCTATAGTTCACTTGTCATATTTCCATTCTCATGATTTATTTTAACTTAGGTACTATTTAGTGACATTGATGGAATCTAATAGAAGTTGGATGTATGGTTAGAGAAGTAGTTGTACATTTAGAGAAAGGCTTCATGGTTTTCTAGATTTTGCATTTGTATCAAGTCAAAGTTCACATATAGTCTGTCATTATTCTAAATGTAACAACATCCAATGGAAGACACGGGAAGATATCTATGAAGATGTTATTTGCCATGATTTCACTCGCAATTACCCATGTGGGATCTTTCATAATGAGAACTTTAGAACTTCAAATCCATCAATCACTTCACAATGTGAGGGAGAGAATGTTGAAGAATTTGATGACATGCGTCGCCTGCATGGTCCATGATTTGTTACGTAATCGAATAAATGCAAACGAGTTCCGTGATGAAAACATGGAAGATTCAATTCCTGTGGGCGGCCAAATGACAAATCTTTAGCAATATTTAGAAAATGCAGAAGAATAATTATACCCTGGCTGTAAATTGGGGCTAAAAAGTTGTTTTTCATCACAAGACTTTTCCACTTGAAGTGCTTAAGCAAGTGGATCAATAGTTCATTTGATAAATTGTTGGAGCTCTTTGCAACTGTACTTCTAGATGGTGTACATATGCCTAAAAATTACTATGAAACAAAGAAAATTATGAACAACTTAGGCTTTGGTTACAATAGGATACATGTTTGTCCTAATAATTGTATCCTCTATTGGAAAGATATGAATGAAGCCACTTCTTGTCGAGTATGTGGAGATTAACGATGGAAGGTAGTAGACAACGATGAAGATTTTAAAGATAGAATTGTTACTACATCAAAGAAGAAAAATAGGAAGAAGAAAATTTCAGAAAAAGGTCTTATGTATTTTTCTAATTAAAGATAGACATCAAATGTTGTTTTTAACAAAAGATGTGGTGTAAGACCCTCTCTCCTGATTTTATAGTAAAGTCCATCCTCATATTCGTGCTTCTGTGTTTGATGTTCATAGTATGCTTGTTGAATTGCTTGTGTATATTTTGTTTCGCAGAAGTTTTCTTTTCGGGAAAGTTTCCTATGGTAAAGCGGGCGCAACACGCCGGGAGCGTGTGCATTAGACTCGACCAATTCAACCTTGGGTGCGACTGACATTGGAGTCAATCTCTCTTGGCCAGTTGGCAGGTACGTGGGAAGGCCTGGTGGGAAAAATTGATTGAATCAATTTAATTACTGCAAGTGCACGGCCGCATTGAAACGGTGGCAAGCACGGATCTATCCACAGGGAGCGTGCGCGAGTTGGATTCATTATACTCGAGTGGGGAAAGAAAAGGAGAATAAGGTCGAAACTACACTACAATGCGAAAGAAATCGGAAAACAAGCAACAAAACTAAACCCCTTCGGGGTAGAGAGAGAACGTGGAAGTGAACATGTGTAGTGTAGTGTGTGTTCAAATTTGCTCATCAAAACATGTCATACATGAAATCCATAAAACTCAACTCCAACTTTACCTCCACATAAAATAAGATAAAATCTTATCATTAAAATATACAAGACAATAATTGAAATGAATCTAATACGTTCTCATGCATCATGACTCATATCCAACTATGTCTCCACATGAAATAAGATTTATCACAATCGTTAAAACATACAATGACATTAATTAAGATAAAGTCAACCTAAGCACACGCATGCACATGTCTTGTTCCCTTCTTCCACTCCATCCTTATCCTCACCTCATCCTTCCCCATAAAATAGGTCCAGTAATCTAAACATGTGCTAAGTTTCACTCAAGAGCATTAGCACATCAAAGATAAGAGTGAAATCCCATAAAATGGTTATGGAAATCATGTAAAGCTCAAAGGCTTAAGATTAACACACACTAATCCATCACATGATTAAATCACCTTCTTCTCCACCCCCAATGGGGATGGACTAAACTAAAGAAATGTAGAAGACTAGATTAAATAAACAACAACATAAAAGAAATTGCATCAAAGGAAAATATCAACATAATGAACAAGAACTAAACTAGATTAAGAAAATAAAAGACAAAGTTTCCTCCTCTGCAACCCCCTTATTTACACTACTAAAAGATGAAACTAAAACCTACTCTAAAAGGGGAGGGAGGAAGAAGAAGGAAGGAGGCATTACAAGTGTATTTATAGAACTTTAGAGGGTTTGGATGAAGGTCCTGGAATGCTCTGACACGACAACCCGACCTGCGGCCAAAATTTGAGACTCAGAATTCTAACCAGATCCGCCAGTGGCGGATTTTAATCCACCACTAGCGGATCAATTTTGCCCGATCGCTTCAAATTTTAATCACGACTTTAGTTCACATAATAAACACGTGGGGTATGCCCGGAGCTACTGGTTCGAGCCCACTTGGTTTTAATTTCCGATTTACTCTTCAGGTTCAAGTGATTCTGGACTTTTGCAACCAACATATTTTTCTTTACACTTAAGTCCCTCCGGGTTTTCACTTGGGTCCTTCTTGAGTTACAATCCAGTCCTTGTGCATTCCAAATAGGTCCAGAACCTTCCAAATCAGTTCATTCTTCTTGTGTTTAGGTCATTTTCTCTTCCTTTCATTTCTTTATTGCCTAAAGCCTGAAACACATCAAACAAACACTCAAGTAGCACAAATATGGGGTAAAATAAAGGATATATAGCATGAATGCAATGTACGATATGCTACTAATCAAATACCCCCATACTTACCTTTTGCTAGTCCAATTTTAGTATGTTTTCCTTTCTTTCTTTTTCTCTTTCTTTGTTTTTCTCTTTCGAGCAAAACAAAGAAAGAGAAAAATGAAAGAAAGGAAAACATACGAAAAATGGTGAAATCCTAACTCACTTTCGTAGGAATCCCGGTTGCACTTAGCACTTACAACAAGTCGTTAAACCTCATTATCGTCAAAGAGGAGTGGTGTCTCCTGAGGGTTTTCAGCGGATATACCCACAAAATCCGAACATTGATGCATTATTCAACCTAACAACTCGACTCGATGGACTCATTTTTGTCGACCATTGGATACAGTAATACTACGGGCCGACTCTATATAGGTATTTAGTCCACACACCTAGCCTAATGAACCACTCGGCCAAGTTAATTAAGGACTTAAGTGAAAGACATGGGCAACCTTAACATCCTCAAGTGATACAAAGTGTAAAGTCCATTAAGGTTCTTATTTGCATTACCAATTCCTTTTTTCTTTTCTTTTTGTTCTTCTCTTTTTTTTATTTTTTTTCATTGTTCTTCTTCTTCTAGTTGGTGTGTAATTCTCCCTGGGCCAGGTTTCATGCAACAATTTCTATGAGGACTTATAATATCACGTACACCTTTCCCCAAATCTCTACATAGGGCAATCCCAACCACATGTGTAACGGGAGTTTGGTCGATGCATCCCAAGTCAGTGACTCAAAAGTACCTGGCACAAAGTCCCCTCGGACCTAATTTACCGAGTGATAGGAGTCGTGCACAAGAGAGAACACGTACTCACTTATTTATTATCGACACATGAACCAAAACCCCTACACTTAAAGTTTCGCAACAGGAGTTTAAGGTCGCTTGACTACAACAAACTTCCTTATACTAACATACATGAATTATTCAACTCACTGTGTTCAAGGTGGACTTCTTTATTTGTTTTATTACCGAAACCCTATGATTACTCTCCCCCCGATGGAAAACCGGGGTGCATCCTTACAACTAGATAAGATCTAAAGCTGGTGTACTAGATATCGTAATCCATCATGTTCAAGTCAATTTTGGGAGCTTCCTTTTACTTTGCCTCTCAACGGTTTTGCACATGCCAAACACACGCAAAACCCGCAAATCATTTTCTTTCGCAAACACATGAAGATTTTGAAAGTAGTCAAAATTTCAAACCACCAGGCAAGAAAATGAAGACAAGTCACCCAATGATCATGGCATAGCAGATATATCAATATTAAATGTAGCACAATATCATGACCCTAACAATACAAATAAAAGAAAATGAAAAAACAAAATGAAAAAGACTCAACTCCACCTATATACAAACGTAAAGCATCCCCCACACTTACTTCATGCATTGTCCTCAATGTGTGCAAGCTACATCGTAGATGTATCTATGCATGAAAAAGTGACGATCTCACCAATGTGAAGCGCAAAAGGAAGTTGATGGTTATGTGGATGGACATATACCGGAATTTCCGAAAACCTGTGAGATACTTAAAAATGGAGACAAATACATTTGACAAATGGGACCCAAATACACTAGGGTTGGGGCTACAACAAGTTGTGCTCACTTTTGGAGTTTTTTTCTCTCTTTTTGAAATATAACTATGTACAACAATAAGTTCTCATCTTCATTTGTCAAAAGACATCAAATGGGAACCTCAAAAGTGGGTCAATGCACTTGGAAGGGGAACATGACACCCCGCAGGGCCAATATACTAATGTGTGCCCCCCCCCCCACAAAGTGCACAAATTGCGAGCAGAGGTTCATAAAATAGATGCAAAGGTGTCTCATTCAAAGGATCAAACTGAGAGAGCTCGAACCTCTCAAGAGTTTAGGAAAACTTGTGCAACGGAAGAAGAGTTTCTCCCGTTGCAGTACTAAAGTTATGATCGTCAATCCTGTGCCGACTCATAAAGAAGCTGGTCCATGCTATTCTCAATTGGAATCGAATCCTCCACCAAGTGATCGTGAATTGAAACCCCAAGTCCCTCCGACTGACTAGGAGTTTGAGTTTGAAAGATTGTGCTTTGAATTTATGGATGTGGTGGTGGTTCGATATCAAAAGATAAATCCTCATGTTGACAAGAAAGGTTATCCTCATCACGTTCACGTAATTGTTGTGTCATTTGACTCACTTGCATTTCCATAGTTTGCAAGGAATTCAAGTTAGACTTAAATAAATTTTGAGTGGTTTCCATAAACGTTTGGAGGTTTGTTTTAAGGAATCAAGTTTGGGGTCAATAGTGAGGTTCATGTTAGAATTTGGGAAATGGATGGGTTGGGTGTTTATGGGCTAAGAATGAGTCCAATGATTTGATATGGGTGGTGGGTAGTAGGGATATGGGTATTCGGGAGGAGAATAATGAGATGGGTATGATGTATAAAAATTTGAATCAATATTGTATCCCCAAGAATCCATCCCTCTCGGGTTGTACGCGGATGCGTAAAGGTCACATTGAGCATTTTGGGAAAAGGTATGCTCATACTTAGGCTCTGGGGGAACAAAAGGACATTCCCCGATTACGTGACCACTCAACCCACAACAGTCACGTGGTATGGCTACTAGAGCCACCAGAGCACTCATCTCGTCTACCGCACGCATGAAAGAGGGAAAAGGTTGTTGTAATGTCGCAGTTTGTTGACCAGCATATGATCCGACATAACTAGATGGTGGTCTAGCAGTCAGTGCCTCTCTCATATTACCCCAATCTGAAGATTGCTTAGCCACACAATTAAGAATGTCCCAACGATACGGGGTGTTTGTCTTAGGAACCCCAAGATCATGGGTCCGGAGTACCAGGGAGAATATTCTTTGTCCCAAGAATGAAATGGATGGTTTTCCATGTAATCACCATCTCAACAAAGAACTCTCGAGTCAACCACTCTCACCACCACGAGGCCAAGCTCGCAAAAAGTGCATGACAAATGCTTACAAAGAGTGTAAAGGGGAGGAGACTAGAACGTAGAAGTAGGTTAGAAGAAGATGACTCTGAGGAGAAGGGAAGAATCCCTAAAACTAGCGTGGATAGAGGGTGAGCGTAGAAGCCTAGTCTAGCAAGCATGACTCAAACAAGCTTAGGCTGGCTATGGGTCCTTAAGCTAGACGACGCCTAACTTTGAGCTCACGCGGCCTCAACACACCTCACCTCCCTACGACAAAGATCACAGAGCCCAACAAGTGAGCCAAGATCCGGATATCTCATCTCTCCTACTATCGACAAAGTGGGCAATGCTGATCAAGCTATGACGGTCGTGACCGGACTCTCCTAATGCGCCAGAGTCCTAATGGCAATGTCTACTTAATTTTAGATTAAGGCTTCACTAGAGTGTGGTTTTTGGGGCTAAGGAAGGGGTGACGAAATCCCCCACCATATCTTGAAGACTATAGGTGGTGCCCGTTAGAGATGTTTTGAAATCTTAAGCTAGCAAAAAACTCACCAAACAAGACTCACCTCACTCTTGTTACAATGCACCTTACTATCTAATGCATGATCTAAACATGCTTGAATGAGAGATCAGGTGCACATACCTCATGTCAGCAATCAATAACAAGAATGTAAAGAAAAGAAAAGACAAATACGTGCAAGGTCTACAAATGATGCATGACCTAGATGGCAATAACTATAATCTTTGCTTCAACTTTTATGGTCCAAGTTGTCTTAACAAGGGGTCATGCAAGTCAAATTAATTTTTAACACTAAAACAGAGCATGCATGGCATCAACAGTGATAGGAAACAACTAGAAAACAATAGAAGAGGCTACTATAGGAACAGAACATGAAATTGGCACACCCAATCCATCAGTGGCGGATTCAAATATGCTACCGGCGGATGTTCTGGGGATTCTGGTCCCACACTTCACAACCGCTCTTCTTTACCTCTTTAGGTTCCCATGTCCACTTGGTTTCCCTTCAACTCACCAAAAGAGAAAAGAAAACAAAAAAAGAAAAACCCCACTGAAATGGCGAACTCAACTACAAAACAACACTCCCCTGCAACGTCGCCAAAAACTTGATTGAATCAGTTTAATTACCACAAGTGCACGGCCACGTTGAAGTGGTGGCAAGCACGGGTCGATCCATAGGGAGCGTGCGCGAGTCGGATTCGCAATACTCGAGTGGGGAAAGAAAAGAGATTAAGGTCGAAACTACACTACAATGAGAAAGAAATCGGAAAACAAGCAATAAAACTAAACCCCTTTGGGGTAGAGAGAACATGGAAGTGAAAATGTGTAGTGTAGTGTGTGTTCAAATGTGCTCATCAAAACATGTCATACATGAAATCCATAAAACTCAACTCCAACTTTACCTCCACATAAAATAAGATAAAACCTTATCATTAAAACATATAAGACAATAATTGAAATGAAGCTAATAGGTTCTCATGCATCATGACTCAAATCCAACTATGTCTCCACATGAAATAAGATTTATCACAATCATTAAAACATACAAGACATTAATTAAGATAAAGTCAACCTAAGCACATGCATGCACATGTCTTGTTCCCTTCTTCCACTCCATCCTTATCCTCGCCTCATCATTCCCCATAAAATAGGCCCACTAATCTAAACATGTGCGAAGCTTCACTCAAGAGCATTAGCACATCAAAGATAAGAGTGAAATCCCATAAAATGGTTATGGAAATCTTGTAAAGCTCAAAGGCTTAAGATTAACACACTCTAATCCATCACATGATAAAATCACATTCTTCTCCACCCCCAATGGGGATGGACTACTCTCTACTCATCTCTACACTACAAAAAGCATGAAAAGAACATAAACCCATGAAATAAATTTAGAAGACTAGATTAAATAAACAACATAAAAGAAATTGCATCAAAGGAAAATATCAACATAATGAACAAGAACTAAACTAGATTAAGAAAATAAAAGACAAAGTTTGCTCCTCTCCAACCCCCTTATTTACACTACTAAAACAGGAAACTAAAACCTACTCTAATGGGGAGGGAGGAAGAAGAAGGAAGGACTCATTACAAGTGTATTTATAGAAGTTTAGAGGGTTTGGATGGATCTAGGCATAATCGGACGACTGTAAATCTGATATGGTTGTCCTGGAATGCTCTGACCTGACAACTCGACCCGCACCCAAAATTTGAGAGCCAAAAGTTTAACCATATCCGCCAGTGGTGGTTCAAATCCACCACTAGCGGATCGATTTTGTCTGATCGCCTCCAAATTTTAATCACGGCTTTAGTGCACATAGTAAACACGTGGGGTGCGCCCGGAGTTGTTGGGTCGAGCTCGTGGTTTTAATTGTCGATTTACTCCTCAGGTTTAGGAGATTCTGGACTTTTCCAACCAACATATTTTTCTTTACACTTAAGTCCCTCCGGATTTTCACTTGGATCCTTCCTGAGTTACAATCCAGTCCTTGTGCATTACAAATAGGTCCAAAACCTTCCAAATCAGTCCATTCTTCTTGTGTTTAGGTTATTTTCTCTTCCTTTCTTTTTTTATTGCCTAAAGCCTGAAACACATCAAACAAACACTCGAGTAGCACAAATATGGGGTAAAATAAAGGATATATAGCATGAATGCAATGTATGATATGCAACTAATCAGTTGGCCAACATGGGTGAGCTGGATTCCACATCAACCAAGATAATTCGAAATCTCCTGAATTTGGCAAGTGGTGATGAGAGGAAATTGGACTTGATTTTGTATCTTTTTGTGGTGTCTGTTTGCAGTAAAAGCCAAAACCCTAGCCGACTTTTGCACCCATCCTCTTCTTCCGACACTAAATCCATTCATCTTCTCTCTCTCACGTTTGGTGATGAGATCTCCAACAAGTCCAGCCGGTAAACTCCGGGTACCTTCTCCATTTGATTCTGGTATGCTTATGGCCCAACAAGAGGATATGAAGTGGGGGTTCTTGATGAGTGTTCGTCCAGCATCATGGGGCAATCCAGTCACACGTATGGGGCACGTTGCTGTTGGTGATCAGGCCGCTTGGGGTTGTGGTTGCTGGTTGGGAGGTCCTTCCCCTCCAGCACGTCTTAGACACACAATACAAGGTGGAGACATCGAGGATGTGTGATTGAGTCATGGGGGAAATTCTCAAGGTGTGTGCATGCTCTTCCCTTGTTGTTGAGTGTTAGATCTTGTTATTGCTTGATTCAGGATCTGTTACCTCGTTTATGGATGTGTTTTTCATGCTGAATACACATTGTGATTACGATTTATGTGCCGGGCAGATGAACAACGATTACGTGTAATTTTGCTGTTGAGTTCATGTCGTTTTGTTATGGATTATTGTTGTTTAGGTATATCTTGCACATGTAGGTTATCCATCGAGATCTTATTATTATTAGCCATTGTATCTGCTATCCTCATACATCATGCACATGAAGATATATTTCCCTTGAGATGATGTTATCATTCCATGAATTATTCGCTGTCTAAATGCATCATGAGCACGGGTGCTTGTCTATCGAGATCTTGTTATTATTGCATGAATCGATTGCTGCTTAGACACATCTTGTGCATGTATACTATCCACCGAGATCTAATTATTATTACACATTTTATTTGCTGTCCTCATACACCATGTGCATGTAGATATATAAATCTATTGAGATCTTGTTATCATTGCATCATTTGATTGCTGACTAGATACATCTTGTGCATGAATATGATCTATGGAGATCTAGTATAATTTCAAGCTTTATTTGCTGTCTACATACATCATGTGCATGTAGATATATATCCATTGAGATCTTGTCTTAATTCCATGATTTATTTGCTGCCTAAATACATCATGTGCACGTATGTTCATCTATAGAGATGTTGTTATTCCTGCATGAGTAATTAGTTGCTGTCTAGATAATCATGAACATGCATGTTTGCTGCTGAGATAAGGTTATTATTTCTTGGATTATTGATGTCAAGATAACCCACGTTCATGTATAATATAGCTACTGAAATTATACGATGTGATTAGTTGCTAATAAGATACCACACGTTCATGCATATTTTTGTTTCTGGATTATGTGATTATTTCATGAGTTAGTTGTTCTTAAAATGCTGCATGATTAGGTATAGTTTAGTTGCTAGATCTGTGACTATTGCATGATTTTGTTTCCGTTAAGATGTTGCATGATGTATCGTTTAGTTGCTAGTTTCATGTGATTATTTCCTAATTTAGTTGTTGTTAGGATGCTACACGTCTATGCATTATTTAGTTACTCGATTTATGGGATTATTCATGATTAGTTTCTGTTAGGAGGCTGCATATTCATGTATAAATTGCTGCTGGATTTTACGTGATCCTCTTGAATTGTTTAGATTGTTGTCGCTATATCCTACATTCACGTGTAATTTGCTGCTAAGATATCATAGGTTCTTGAATTATCTAGTTGCTAGTTGTATTTGGTTTTCATGAGTAGTTTTCCGAATGTATGACTATTGTTGCGCATATATTTCATGGTCTCTTAGCTTTTGTTGCTATTGTCAAAAGTGTGGTAATTAATGTGGATGCATGTATAGAGAGCAAGGAGTCGATGATGTGACTACTGCTTCATCACCTATAGTCGGCAAGACTCCTTGTTGTGCATAATTGTGTTGTCTTCATCTATTCATTGATTGTGGTTGTTGCCTTCGTACTTGTGGAGCGTGTGTTAGTTCCATTGTGTTATGCTTAATCGCCTGGTGGATGTTCTGTTGCTCATTGCATTGGACATGAGTTGACTTCTAATTTTGGATTGAATGTAGCTTATAGATAGCTTGCATTTGTATTTAATTAATAAATAAATTTTGGGCATGATTGTTTTGTGGCCGACATGCCAAGGGTATGACTTCTGTAATGCCCTTGATCTCATGGGTACGCACACTGGGAAAGTACTCAAGTGTCGTGATCAGAGACCTCCGCGACGACCGAAGGAGTTACAAGAAAAACCAACGAGACAGACTAACTCGACAATATATAGAGACATACATGGATAGCTGACGAATAAAAGTTACTGAAGTAACTGAATATCCATGTATGAAAGATTCATTACAAAACTTGAGTTTCAAAAAGGAAATACATCAATAAAGCGGAAGAAAAGATAACTGAAGACTTTGGTCGGCGCGTCCCTCGTGTACAGAATCATCGACACTCGTTCAGTCTGCCCTATGGAAACCTAAGTACCTGCAAGCACCGCAATAACAAATGTGTGAGTTTTCAATTAAGAAAACCATGTATGCTCCATCCAATTAGAGTTTTACAGAAGAATGCATGCAGTTTAAGTAAGACAAAAGCACCAGAAACAGAATAGAAAAGCACATAATGCATTAGACGGCAACAACTCTAACAGTCGTGCCAATCAGGCAACACCCGCAAGAAATCCCTCCAAGGTAACCAGAACACCAGCCATACTGGTCAGAAACAGAACACCAACCATGCTGGTCAGAAGCGGGTCACTCGACATTGACCCACCGCTCGACACAAATGGTACGCTGGAGAGATGCCCCAAATCGCGGAAATAAACCACATGGTGCCATCACGAATTTGGGAACATCTAACCAGAGACAAAATGGCAGTGCGCCTTCCCAGGACTTATCTTACGCCTGGCCCTCACATAGGGGTCTTAATCAAATTTCCTCTGAAGCTAGATGACCCACCCGTGGTCCGTCGGCCCAGAAAACAGAACGTGCCCATAATTAATATCATATTTAATGCAATACAAGCTACTTAGGCATCTCAAATCTAGTGTAGCTACAAAGTCTAGAACGAGCTCAAGGAAGGATATAAGAATACCCTACTCACAGCCCCAAACCACAATTAGAAACAAATGTCCCAAATAGGGATCAAACGGCAACCAATTATAACCGAATCGGTAAATCGATATAACCACTAATTTAGTCATCTACATTTCATGCTAAAGATTATGAGGTCTGAAATCTTAAGGGTCATACCCGAGCACAATATAACACATCACATCAGACATAGATCAGCATGAACAGAGTAACATAACCATGCAAATAGTAGAAGATATCAAAATTGCACCACATAATAATCGACGATATGAATTATCAATTTCAGAGCATACATGAAATCGAACTAAAATCTCAGAACATAATCAGATCTTATGTGGGCATGAAATAGTTTATATATCAGTAATACAACATGGTGAAACATGCATATAATATCAGAAGACTCAATCTATCCAATATTATTATCTATGCCTACATTCAAAAGCATGTGTTGCATTAAGATATAATATGAATAACATATAACAGGAAGGAGTCCAATTTAGTTCCGGAGTGCATGCATATCAAAAATATTAGAGAATATAACCGAAATCAGATCATGAATGTATCATATGTGCAACTGGAGCAGAAATGACTCAAACCACAAATCACAACAACCATCACACACAATGCAACCGATAGCATCAGATAAATCACCGAAAAATACAAACCTCATAGCCATGCATATGGATCCCTGACCCATCCAAACCACGTGCTCAGAGAATCCTCCCTAGGCGGTCTGAGGTGGGAGAAGGTCAGAGGAAGTCTGTCCAAGCCGTTCAGTCCAGCAACCGAACAAGAAGCGTGCAAGATGCACCAACCGCTTGGTTAACATCAACCTAGAGCACTATGCTCAAACCAAACAAGGCAATCCGACTCCTCTCACCTGTAGCCTCCCTAAGGTCCGTCCCCACCCCCTCCTGACCCCAGCCACCATCTTGATTGGCCTCACCAGCCAGCTGCCCAAAGCTAGGAGTCAAAAGGGCTGAAGGCAAACCATAGTTGGATCTTGTGTGCGCCAGCCACACCCAACCATATCCGTTGCCACCCTCAAACTCAGCCCAGAAGGAACACCTTCACACCTCACCGGAGCTCTGGTGCACTTGGCTGTCCCACAACCAGCTCCATCTAGCGCAGCTCCATGCAAGCACTAGAGGAGGATCGGTTGGTGGTGCAACGATTGCACCAGCCACCACATGGTGCTGCCTGGCCCCTCAAGCCAACACCGCCCCATAAAACTCATCAGAGGTTAGGAGCATACCTGATCTGCAAGGAGGTTGCGTGAATTTAGCCGGAGATGCTGTCCACCACTTCTCTTTCTAGCCGCACAAGGTTGCCTTTGACATTGCTTCACTCAGCTTGCCGGAGATCAGCCCACAAACAAACCGGAGAGGAGGGGATGAGTAGTATTAGGAGAGGTGTGGGTGAGAAAAGAAAAAGCTGGAGAGGGATGGCTGGTGGGGGGGGGGGGGGTTGTTTGCAACAACTCTCCAACTTCCATATTCTTCATGGCTATTCAAGCCACCTCAAACATGCCAAAAATGGCACCAAGCAAAGGCATCCAAAAGCCACGAAATTATGTGCATCCAAACCCCAAATGCACCCCTTCCAATTCCACGCCACCTCAATATGGTCTCAGCCCAAACTCGCTCCATTCACCCACTCAGATCCGCATTGAGTCGATCAAGCCAAGCAAATGCGCACTCGCCCTTTGACACGCACTCGATCGACCAACAAGGAACCCGATCAAAATTTAGGCATACAAACATACCACAAACACAATTAGATAAGATAAGAACTAAATTATGCATAAACGAGGAGTATGGACTTATTATTAATAAAGCAAGAGAGTGGGTTTTACAACTTCTATGTAGAGAACCCTATTTGAAAAGACATCTATGTAGAGAGGCCAGGCATAAGATAAGACCTGGGCAGGCACGCTGTGATTTGCTACCGGGTGGGCATTCCCAATGTCGCAATGGCACCATGTAGGTCACTTACCGTGAGTTGGGATGTCAATTCGGAAGACCGATTTATGCCAAGCGGTGGGTCACTGTCAACTGACCCACTTGTGGACTAGACCAGCATGGCTGGTGGTTGATTCATTTGTAGAGGGATCACTTCGGGTGAAGCCCGATCAGCATAGCTATGTAGAGTTATCGCCCGATGCAACTTTGTACACTTGTGTCCCTTTTACTTTGCATGTATGGTAGATAGGTTCCATGTATAACTTCTTATCCTATTTTTGGACCCAGGGTATTCCAGGTTTTCTTCATTGAAAATTCACGCCATATTCATTGTTGTTTTTGCCTCATGTACTTAGGTCTCTGACAGGGGTTGGAGGATTCTGTACACGAGGAGGTTTGGAGGATTCTGTACACGAGGGGTACGTCGACCAGATTCTTCCAGTTATCGTTTTGCTTCTACATTATTTTATGATGTATTTCCTTTTGAACTCGATGTAATGTCTTGATATTATTTTCATATATGCATAATTTCCCATTTCAGTTTATGTCTCGTTTCTAGTATCTATGGGTTCAAGGAGTAAACACTTTTGATGCATCCCAAAAAAACATTTTCAATGTGAGCCGCATTTTTATGGACAATAAATGATTTCACGACCTATGAAAACCTATGTTTTTGGAGCAGAATCTGTAATTTTACTTGTCCTTGTTGCCAAGGAGAAACTTGCTTTTGATGGTTAATAAATAGCAAAAAACATTGTTACATGGGGCATCATCGTTGGTCTACTATTGATAGTGTGATAGTTTAGCTTTTTTCTAAGATTAATGAATTAGTGAATGCAGAGTAAACTGAGAGAAGAGGAAGCTAATATGCAAGATTTTGGTTCAGCGGTTAGCATCAGTAAGAATGACGCTCTTGCAAAAGTAATGGGAAATCACGACCATGATCGTGTTCGAGGAGTAAGGTGTCTCGTTACTCCTACCGACGTGTTTGGTTTTAGAGGTGCTCCAACTCCTGAAGATAATTTTTTGAGTCGAAGTTGGAATCATTCGGAGAATGGAATACATGGGATCTCAACAACAAAATATCATTGAGCAGCAACAAACCATAGTTGACCAACAGAAGACGATCGACGAGTGAAATAAATGATGTCACATAATGAACTCGAAGTGCTCAACATGAACAATTTTTTATCCAATTGTCGAGAAGATTGGGATTCATCTTGGGTGACATGGTAATTACAAATAACAAAAAAATTTACAATAACTAAAATATCTTTTAATCAATTTTTTATGAAACTCAGGTTGAAGATGGAATGCAAGATGAATCTTCTCGATTGGCTACAAGAAAATGAACAAGGAGATGTGGGAGATGCAAAGGTTAGTTTGCTTTATTTGTTGAATCTTGACAAGTTGGAACACTTTAATTTGATTTTTTTGACTTCTTTTAAATTAAGACAAAAGTTTACTAAACATTTGACTTATGAATGTCTTACTTTTAAATTAGTTTTATGCATATGCTTGTGAAATGATAGATAGTTGCTGAATGTCATCATGATATTATATTCATGTTTCTTATGTGTAAATTTATTGGATAGAACAATGTCTTAAATGAAAAATAAGAATAGGTTGTGCAAATTTAACATGCAGTCATGGATAAAATCCGTCACTAATTAAATCGTAAATTTCTATATTAAAGACAGTCAGTAACGGAACGTCACTAAAAGTACAATGGGTTAGTCAGAAACCATGGAACTTATGTGTCATTACTAACTTGGTGTGCCAACTTATCCGCCAAAAACATACTTCTTTTGTGTCCAAAAAATAATTTTCCTTTGCCTGAACTTTTCCTAGTGTTTCTACTAGTTTTGCAGAAAGAAAATATTTTCCCTTATTTCCTTCTACCATCCAGAATCACAAAAAAACATAACTACAAAACACTAAAATTATATTTTCAAAATTGTTAAGAAATGAAATGTGATAAAAATCCAATCAAAAGGACACTCATGTCAGATTTCACCATCACAATCGACGTGCTACGTCTAATTACTGAGAAACTTAACATCTCTATCAAGTCAGATAAATACGAAATGTCACATTAGATTTTACCCTCACAACTGATGTGCTATGTCTTCTTATTGAGAAATCGAAGGTCACACCAAAGTCAAATATACAAAGATATCATATGAGAATTCATAATGCGATCAGAGACAATGGTTCAGTACAACCATAACGAGTCTATAAATTCCACTCCTTGATGGTCATAGTTCCTTATTTCATTCCAAGTTCTGATAGCAGTTCAATTCATTTCCAACACCAACAAATGACCTTCTGACACAACATCGATCACTACTCAGGTGATGATGATGACTACACTTGGGGAGGCCACCCAACCTTCAGACACTCATCTGTCCCACATCTACCCTACCACAAATGTAGGTACAGTATCAAAGCCACCGAGTTGTAATCTAACAACACCCCCAATACAATTTGCCAGAAGTTCTACATTTACTGCCAATGCTCAGGTAACACCTAGGTGTTGGAGCGGTCGCCCAGGTGCGGGCAATCCTGTTTTTATTTTATTGTTTTAATTTAAACAATTAGGAATAAAAATGAAAAAACAAGAAAAATGAAAAAAAGAAACAAATCTTACATGTTTGGGCTTCAAAACGACACCTAGATCACTGACCATAGTCTCACTAGTTACCCTCTACCCACCCAAACAGTTAGGCTTTCTATTTTATTAATTTTAGAGTCACTAGTACAGTTTAGAAGGCAATTTAAATACGATAGAATTGTCTACTCATTCAATTGGACACATTGTCTTCATCATCTGTTGGAATAATGTCTTCATCGACATCCTGGGGAGGTTCAGAACTCCATGCACTTGGATCTCCATAACTATAACAATTTATGTTGATGTCTTCAGTCAATTGGTCTTGTTTCGATGAGTTGTTTCTTTACAATGTCCTTCCCGAACATTCCTAGTTGAGAGGTGTAATGATCTAGCAAGGTTGAACACTTGTCTTGACCTTCACGGGTACGAACAAACGGGTAAATGACCTTTAAGAAGCCCAACATATGCTCGCTAATGGCTATGGTTCGTTCATCTATCGGAGTTGAGAAGAAGGTCCCTGAGTGAAGTAGGAATCTGGCTGAGTGTAGGGGTGAGCTTATTATTCTTTCTTCACCCCATCTCTTGTCGATACAGTCGACAATCTTTTGATAATGCCTTGGGTTATCCCTGAAATTTCAAATGATGGCTTCCTTGGCCTTCTCAATCACGTCGTAAAGATAACCTATTGCTAGTTTCTCATTACTATCGACAAACCTAAGAACATTGCCCATCGGTTGTGAGGTTTTGAGCGCTTTCACAATGTTGGCCCAAAGCGTTGTTGAAGAATGACTTTGACCACTTGGGTGGAGATTTCCTTCAACCTCTTGTTCTTCATCAACTTTGCATTCGGGTCATTGTAGTCAGTGAAGACAACAAAGTATCTGAGTTGGTCCTTCATGAAATAGAGCCTCTGCAATGTTAAGGAAGTTGTGGCAAATTTGGTGACCATCAACCTTAACAATAGCGTAACAAGGCACGGTCGATAAAAATGCCTCAGGATCCGTTGGCTTAAGGTGATAGTCTTCAAAAATAACTTGTTGATGTCTTCATGGATGAGGTCGATGCAATGTGCGAGACATGGAGTTCAGAAAAGATGCTCTCTCTTGCGCATCAACATTTTCCCAGCAGCTACGTACGCGGTACCGTTGTCGATGACAACATGACCAAGTACTCATCCCCTACTTCTTCAACAACATTGTCAATTAACTTGAACAAGTAGTCAGCAATGTGTGACTGTCAAGAAGCATCAACTGAACGTAAAAACATGGTTCTTGTCTGGTAATTCACTAAAAAATTGATTAAAGTCATACCGGACCTATCGGTCCATTCATCTGTCATTATTATACATCTATATAATTTCCAATCTTGCCTATATGAACTTAGAAAACCCCTAGTGACTTCAATTTCCTTTTTAAGGCATGCATTGCTAACTTCAGGATAAGTGATGGACTTTAGGCCAGAACCATATGCGGAGATAGCCTCAATGGCTTCCTTAAATTCAGTTGTATTAACAGCATTAAAAAGAATTCCACATCTATATAAAAAATATCCCTTTTTTTTAATTGTTTCACGGTCTTCTTTCTTAAAATTTCGTTCAATTGTGGTTTGTTATGTTTGGTCAACACTTGAGGTCGACTACGAAATCAATCCATTGGTCCCCAAGTATTTTGTCTTCTTCTCTTTTGAGGAGGCAATTGGGGTTGGGATGCGGGGATAGTGTCGGAACCAGTACCCTACCAGCCCCTGGATATGTCATTATCTAAATCAACAAAATCATCTAAACATGCATTTTGATTAATTTGAATGCTACTAGTAGTGGACATCTAAGCAAGTATTCTGGCTCTTAAAGTGTCAATGGCTTTATCACAAGGTCGTGTGATTGACATCATTTCATGCTTATATTTGTATCTTATATCCATTATCTTACACCTAAGCAATGCTACGTGACGAGTTTTATGTTTGAATTTCAGAAATAAAGAGGTTTGAAGAGAAGAGCCATGAAAGGACCCAAAAGCAGGAAAAAAGGACTTAATTGTGAGACCTGGGGACTGAGATGCAAGGGAGAAGGACATGAACGTAAGACCAAAGGACCTAAGAGCAAAACAGAAAACTTCACACCATCATGGGGAGTATTTTGACAATTTGATTCGGGTCGGAGCTCCAATAAACAAAGTAGATACATCAAAGACAAACAAACACATCAAGCAAAGCCCAGCATCAAAACCAGACGGATCTGGGTCCTGTAGACCGCCAATTGGCGGTCTGGATCTTCACGGATCCGATTAAACTTTTGGAGAGCGTGTATTAGATGATGTTTAGGCTATTTTTGGTATTTGTTTAGTCCCACATCGGGGGATTGTCCCGGATTACCTTTTTCTATGGCTATAAATAGAACTCTCCCTCCTCTCATGTAATCAATCTCTCTCTTGGTGGCCTTCTTCCCTACTAAGAGTGAGGCCTTGAAGCAAAACTCTGGTGGAGGAAGGGCTGCTTGTAATTTGGAGTGAGTAATAATAGAAGTTTTGTAGTTAATTGTTGTTTGTTTTAGTTTTTACATTGCTTAGTTAATTACAATTTACATGTCTTGCATGTTTCTTTAGTCTCATGTTCTTTTAGTCTTTTTAATGTTTCTTGCTTGCTTAGTGTAGTTTCATTTCAGTGTTATGCTTCATTTTATTAATATAGTTAGTGTAATGAGTAGTGAGTAGTTTCATCCCCATTTCGGGGGTGGAGAAATATGTGATATGATCATGTAGTGTATTAAGTGTGTGTTATCTTAATCCCTTGAACTTTATATGATTTCCATAACCATCTAATGGGTTTTCACTCTTATCTTTGATATGTTAATGCTCTTGAATGAAGCTTAGCTTATGCTTTGATTAGTGGACCTATTTTATGGGGAATGATAAGGTTAGGATATGGATGGAATTAATATTGGAAACACAATTTGTAGTGTATGTACTCTTGTTGCCTTTACCTTAGTTAATGTCTTGTATGTTTTAATGATATTGGGTTATCTTAATTCATGTGGAGGCATAGTAGGGTCTAGTCTTTATACATGAGTTCATTTAGCTTCATTCCAATTATTGTCTTGTATGTTTTAATGATGTAGTCTTATCTTAATTCATGTGGAGGCAAAGTTGGATGTAGTTTTATGATTTCACGCACTACATGTTGTGAGGAGCTTAATTGAACTCACACACATCTTTATATTCACATTATTTCTCTACCCCCTATGGTGTTTAGTTTTTATTGCTTATCTTTCATTTCCTTTTGCATTCTACTATAGTTTAGTGTAATCAATCTTTTTGTCCTTTCTTTACCACTCGCCTTCGAACAAACCAAAAGTTGACACACCTCCCTGTGGATCGACCCGTATTTGCCACCGCTTCAACGCGGCCGTGCACTTGCGGTTTAATATAAAACGAATCAATCATCGTGCATTACTGCCCGCTGTGTGGTGATATGTTGTTTTTGGTGGGCAATACCACCCTTAGTTACTCTACGACATATTAAGGAATTTTTATCATTTAAACTTAAGTAGTAGGTAGATTTCCAACCGGATCACTACATCTCAGGGTATTTGTTTGGGTGCACCTCTAAATGGTCATAATTGGCTCTTTACACCTGCATTTTCACTATTTACTTAAGTGCACCTACATTCACTGCATATTGCTTAGGTGCACTTCCACCATTTATAGGACCCACTTCGTTAACTTTTTTGTTAAAACCTTTACAAAATACACCTTCTAGAATTGAACTATCTTTGATATTACCTATGAAAAAAAAACCTAAACCTTCCCCCTCCATCTCTCTCCTGTTCTTTCCTCCCTCTCAAGTTCTCTCTCTCAGCCCGGTCGAACACAAGGTCCCTCTCTTGGCGTAACACCCCTAAGAAAATAAAAAGTAGATAAATCTCTTGTTTCACACGAATACATGGTTCAAATTGGGTAAACAATCAGAACAAGGAGTACGTTACGCATGCTCTATATTTTATGCTTTAATCATGTTTTGTCTTCTCTTCGGTTCCTTTATGTGGTCTTGAAGTCCCTCGTAACAGGCATCCTTTCCCTCTATGTTGATCAATTTTATGAGATTTGTAGCATAGTCATGGATGTTGTTATAGAAGACGAGGCTGATGGATCTTTTTAATAATCGCAAGTGCACAACATCGATGAAGACATGACATATACGGGTCAAACCTCAAGGAGTAGTGAATGTTGTTGTGACTACCATACTCGAGTGGGAAAGAAGAGGAGAATGAGGGGATTATGCTAAACTAACTACATTAAACGATGAATTAATCAACAATTAAACTAAACCCCTATGGACTGGAGGTGCATAAGTGTGTGTATGTGTGAGTGGTTTTTTATTACATGAGGCACGATCGTGTGAAGTAGGTGAAGTCAACTAGAAACTAGTGTGGAGTCTAATTAACATCAACTACATTTACATGAATACATGACTACTATAATTAGACATGAAGTTAAGATGCACTTTTGGTTCTCAAGAATGAACTAAGAACCTAGTGTGGACATTAGAACATCAATTAATCATCCATACAACTTAATACATTCATGCATTCTCCACTAATCAAGCATTCATACATAACAAGTCATGTACCATAACAAGGCAATCCATGACAAGAAAAAAGACAAACTCTAGATCTAGCTTGAGAGAAGTACCAAGTGTGGCCATTTTACCATCTAATACAAGTTTAAGCAAGTTACATGCATAGATCTTCATTAAGCGTATGAAATGGCACCAGACAAGACATCCCATCACTAATACATCACATAATCTACATCACCTCCACCGATAATGGGGTGGATCTACTCACTAATCATCACTACAAACATGGAAATGAAGAGATTAAGACTAAACATGGCATAAAACTCTAAATAGAAAACTAACCAACAAAATCAAAAACTAAGTGGATAGAAAGAAAGCTAATGAAGAGAGGAATCCAAATCTACCTTTAGATTAACAAAAGAGTAACATTAGAAGCTTTCTCTACTGCCCAAATTGGGTAAAACCTAAGCTATTCTAATGGTGGAGGCTGAGCTCAAGCAGAAAGGTAGGAGAAACATTGCTATTTAAAGAAGAAAGAGTGGTGTAGATGATTCTGGAAGCAATCCGACGGTAGTAATTGATTTTTTGTAGTCTGGTGCATCCAAATTAACTAGCTCGAGATTCCGGTGAAAGTTAAGGGGATTTGGACCAAAATGATTCCCCAGTGGTGGATCTTTTGGCTCTGATCTGTATCGAATTCTCCCAGAACCTTAATTTTTCTATTTTGCATGTGGGGTGCACTCCAGGGCAGCTAGTTTGAGCTTGTTTGTCCTTAATTTCCCAAATACTTCTCAAGAAAATGATTATCAGGTATTTTTGCACCAAAAATGTTTTCCTTATGCTCAGGTCCCTTCGAGTTTCATCAAGGTCCTTTCTGAATTGCAGATGGGTCATTGAGCATGACAAACATGTCAAATATGGTTGAATAAGGTCCTTTCTTCTTGCATTTAGGTTCCTTTGATTCATTTCTCCTCTTTATTACCTAAAATCTGAAACACATCAAAGAAACACTCCAGAACCACAAAATTTGGGTAACATAAAGGTTATATAGCATGAATGCAATGTATGATATGCTATAAATTAAATAGCCCCACACTTATCTTTTGCTAGTCTCAAACAAAACAAAGAAAGAGAAAATATGACAGAAAAGAAACGCATGCAAATACAAGAAATCCTAACTCACTTTCGTGGGAATCACAGTTGCACTTACCACGTGCAACAAGCCGTTAAACTCCCTTGTCGCCAAGGAGAAGTGATGTCTCCTGAGAATTTCCAGTGGATATACACAAAAAATCCGAACATTGATGCATTATTCAACCTAGCAATATGACTTGATGGACCTACTTTTGTCGATCCTTAGACACGATAATACTACGAGTCGACTCTATGTATATATCTTGTCGACACAGCTAGCCTAAGGAATCATTCATGCAAGTTAATTAAGGACTTAATTGAAAGACATGGGCAACCTTAATATCCTCAAGTGATACATCGTGTAAAGTCCATTAAGGTTCTTATTTGTAGAAGTTTTTTCTTTTTTCTCAATTTTTTTCAAAAATAAGGAGTTAAACCTGGTTGGTGTTAAAATCTCCTAGCGTCTGGTTTCGTGCATCATTGCATGTGATAACTTACATTATCATGTACACCTTTTCACAAATCTACATATAGGGCGATCCTTACCACCCATGTAATAGTAGTTTGGTTGGTGCATCCCAAGTCAGATCACTCAAAAGCACCAGGTACTAAGTCCCCTCTGACCTATTTGCCCGAGTGATTGGAGCCGTGCGAGAAGAGAAAACACCCTACTAAATTATTTCTTATCTACATACGAACCAAAACCACTATACTTAAGGTTTCACTACAGGAGTTTAAAGGGCCCTGACTACAAGAAGCTTCCTTATACTAACAGAGATGAATTCTTTGACTCATTAGGTTTACGGTGGACTTCTTTATTTATTTGAGTACTGAAACCCTATGATTACTCTCGCCCTGAGGGAAAATCAGAGTGATTCTTACGACTAGATAGGACCTAAAGCCAGTGTACTAGATATCATAATGCATCATGTTCAAGTCTATTTTGGGAGCTTCCTTTTTACTTTGCTTCTCAATGGTTTTACAACTTTTAAACGCATAGAAAATCCACAAACATTTTTTTCTCGCAAACACATGAAGATTTTGAAAAAAATGGATGGATTAAAGCATTTGGTAAGGAAAATAAGGCAAGTCACCCAAGGATCATGGTAAAGCAGGATATATCAATGTAAATTACAACACACTATCATGACCCTAACAATACAAACAAAAGAAAACAAAAGAAAAGGAAAAGGACTCGACTATGTATATACGTAACCCCCCTCTCCCCCACACACTTACTTCATGCATTGTCTTCGATGAATGTGAGTATGATACTAGGATTTATGCATTAATAAAAAAAGATCTCACCAACGTAAATCACAAACAAAAGTTCATGGTTATGTTGACGGACACAAACAGGAATTTCCTAAAACCTGTAAGATACTTATGAAAGGAATACAAGTTATCCAATGGAGCCCACTGTTGCCTTTTTGGCCTTAATCCGTATTTTGATGATTTAATCATCCTAATCTTAATCACAATCAAATGTAGTGTAGCACACATATTGCATAGCATATATATTTCTTTGTACTGACATCTACAGGTCATCAAGACTCAAGGAAGAAAGGAATTCAAGTCAAGACTTCTAGTCAAGCTATTGAACACATGTAATTTTATATTTCTTTTGAGTCTTAGGAATCTATGTCATCTTGAGCGTACAAAAGTTAAAATCCATTAACATAGACACTAGGTTCCTTATAGAAGTCATACACAAAATCTCCAATCTTTTGGACTTCAATAGGTCATCCAAACTTAGACCGGAAAACACTAAAACCTAAACCTGAACTGTCTGAGCAAAATCGGTCGACCAAACAAGTTCTCTGTTCGACCAATTGGATTAGTTAATCTGTTAGCCAATAGTGTTAAACCGATCTACCATTTTTAGCATTTTGTTTGACCGTCTACAAGTGTCATTTGATCATTAGACTTGTCGTATTATACCAACGGTCGTATTTACATTTTGTCCATACCCCAGAAATACAGTGACCACTGGTCGACCTTTGACCTGGTTTTGGTCGACCGATTATAAACATTTTGTCAACCCTTTAGTGACAGTTTTGTCAGTAGACCGACCAAATCATTCTGGTCGACCGTTTGTCCCTGGACATTCCTGGACATCAATTCTGGACTCCCTGAATGGCCGACTGTCCCACCTTTAGTTCGACCGTTCAATAACTGAACTTAAGTTATAGCCTTGTTCGTTCAACCGTCCCCTGCTCGGTCGACCGTTTTGTTGCTCGACGTCTCTGGACATTTCTGGACATCATTTTGGGACGTCGTTCGGTCGATCGTTTTACCCATTTTGATCGACCTAACTTAACCCGAATAGTGACCTGTGCTTTTCTATTTTGTGTTTCTCACACATTCATCTACCACTTTTGTCACAACTACTATAACACCTTAGGAGCTTATAAATAGAGGATTGAACACATTATTTAGACAGCTCTCCCACACACAATTGTCCCATAAATTAGAGAGAAGTCCCGCAATCCCAAAAGCTCCTACACTACATTCCAAGCCTAAATTGCACACTTTTGATCATTGATATATCCTACTCAAGTGTGCTCAAGTTAGAGAGTGTTGTTCCACTCAATATTTCTTTCAAAAGAAGTAGAGGTTTCGGTGAAGGCCCGAAGTATCCCTCTTAGATTGTGAGAGGAAGAAACCAAGTTTGCGAGGTTGTTCGTCGAGCTTGCTTTGTAAAGGCATGGTCTCCTGGCCCAGAACATGGAGAGGATAGTAAAGTTGTGAGCAGAGGTCGTGGAGTCGAGCGGAGCTTGCAAGAGAGGAAGTAGGTGGGAGGCCGAACCTCTATAAAAACAGTCGTGTCCATTGTGGTTTGCTTGTTTCTCTCTACCTTTGTTTAAATTGGTTCCGCTGCATCTTTGATTGTTTAGGTAGAGATTCAAGCTTAAAAGTGATTAAAATTAGTGACCCATAATGATCCTACAATTGGTATCAGTGCATAGGTGCTAAAATTCATCTACTTAACTGTAGTAAGCATGGGGTAACTTGCATCCACATCCACCCCTTGTGATTTAGAATCACCTACCTTCTAGACCAGCCAATTTTGATGGAACAATTTTTTGCTCATGGAAAAGTAAAATGAAGATATACTTAAGATCTATGACTAATTTAGATATGTAGTCCATGATCATAAGTCCATATGAAATGCCTAAAATAATTATAAACAATGGAGTTTAGAAGAAGAGAAATTAGCTTGCTTGAATGCCAAGGTTATAAATGTATTACATTGTGCACTTAAGTATGAACTTTTTGACCTTGTTTCTTCTTGTGAAAGTGCACATGATATTTGACAAACGCTTCAAGCTAATTATGGAGAAAATGAAGAATCCACAACCGGGAAAGAGGGAGAATCAAGCCAAATGGATGAAGCTCAAGAGAGATGGGATAAGAACACCTCAACATCATATTCCTCATCAAGCTCATCCAAGGGAGAAGATCCCCACACATGCCTCATTGGAACAATAGATGAAGAAAGTGAGGTATCTTCCAAATCTAGTTCATCTAGCTCTAGTTCTAACAATGACTCATACTCTTTTAAAGAACTACAAAATGCATTCCGTGAGCTTGTTGAAAGATATGCACTACTTTGTCAAAAGAACAAGTTAGCTAGAGAAGTAAATCATGATCTTCATTGTCAAAATGAATCTATCTTAAATGAGAAAAATGATTTACTTGCTAAACTTGATAAAATCATTTTGGAGAATGCATGCTTAAAAGATGATAATGAGAAATTGAAAACTAAACCCAACTCATCTCATGTCATTGATAGTCATACGCTTGAAAATGAAAAGAATGACTTACTTAAGAAACTTGAAGAATGAAATCTTGAAAGCAAGAACTTATTGAATGACTTGAATTACATAAATGATAAATTTATTGAATTCGAGATGCACATGGATGAAATGAATGACAAGCACATTTCTGTAATTGAAAATCCAAAAAGCATAAATGAATCTCTTATGCTTAGAAATGATGAACTTAATGCTAAAAATGAAACATTGATTAACGATTTGCATAAGTTCACAAATGGCAAGAAGAACCTTTATATACTTCTAGGAAACAAAAGACAATCATTAAACAAACATGGTTTAGCCTATAATGTCTTTTATGTGAAAAATCATCTTGTTCATGATGGTATAAATGGAAAGCATCATATTGCCATGAAAAGAACCTCAAGTATTTGGGTACCTAAATCCACTTGGGTATGGGTACCAAATGCTAAATTGAATGGACCAAAACAAAAATGGGTACCTACGTTTACACTTGTAGGTACTTGAAGAAGGATAGGAGATTGGTAGTGACCGGGCAAGCTTGAAGAGTCAAATTCTAAGCCGGTTACACTATCAAAACGAGATTGGAACCAATTCAAGGATCAAATTGGGTAGAATTTATCTATCCTCTACATTCATATTAAATTGATTCTAATCTAGGACATTATGAATGCTTAATTGTCACATCCTTTATATCATTCATTGCACATCTTATAAATGGGGAGAAAATCACATCCTATGCTTAATTGTCAAATTTGCTAATGGATTTCAAAACGGGTTAAAACATCACATGACTTAATGTTCAGGTTCATAATTGATTCATGTTTGAAAGGGGAGAATAGAATTGAACTTAATTGTCATATCATATTCATATTGATAGGGGGAGCTTAATGAATATATTTTAAATAGTGTAATGAAGTGATTGACATCATATCATGCATATATTTATGTCTTATATACTTCATTTTTAGCCTAAACAATGCTACGTAACGAGTCTCATGTTTAAGTTTCAGGTAATGTTTCATTAGTCCCATATCGGGCGATTGTCCCCGATTACTTTTTTCTATGACTATAAATAAAACTCTTCCTCCTCCTTTGTATTTCACCCATTGCTTGGTGGCACTCTCTCTTCTTAGAGTAAAGCCTTGGAACAAAACTCAAGGGGGGAAGAATTCTACTTGTAATGTAAGTCATGTAAATAAAAAAAAATTAGTTTGTTTTAATGTTGTCTTCTCTTTTAATTATTGCTTGCTTAGCTTAATTTTGTATTATCATAGTAGAAGTAATGAGAATGTTTCATTTTCTTAATGTAGTGTGTAGTTTAATGAGTAGTGAGTAGTTTCATCCCCCTTTGGGTGGGTGGAGATGATGTTCATTTATGTTTTGAGGTTTTGAATGTTTGACAAATTTAGATTGTGTAGACTTGAATGTTTGTATGTTCATCAGGTTTGTTTTATTCATCTACATATTGGGGGATTTTTTATGGGTTGTGCGATAAGATTTAGACACTTCCCATGCTTGGTTTCCTTATGTTTATTGGCTGAATTTTTTTGTTGGATATGTTACATGTTAGTCGTGTGTTTGTAATACTGTTTGCTCGCTTGATTGATTGAAAAAACTTTATTTTGATGGGTTTTTCCATAACATTTAGACAGTTCCCATGCTTAGCTTTGTTCTTCACATGAGCTCCTATTTTTTGATGAGTCTTACAATATCTTTAGACACTTCTCATGTTGAGCCTCGTCTTATGATAATCAAGTAGTAATTGCTGATACGTTGTGTGAATGGATTGATAGGCTTTCCCACATCTTTAGACACTTCCTATGCATGAAGACACACACATGTGCTTACATGCATCAATAATCACTTCTCTCACCTTATATATGTTCACACTCCACCCCTTGGGGATTTTTATTCCTGAATTTTATCTCGCTTTTGTTTTCTTTATTTGATGCTTGCTACTTTAGTGTAGTTTAGCTAGTGTAATAACAACTCTTCTCCCATCTTTTCCCACTTGCATTCGAAAGAACGAGAGTTGACACCTCCTTGTGGATCGACCCGTATTTTCCACGTCTTTACCGACGTCGTGCACTTGCGGTATTTAAAACAAACACAATCATGAAGTTCAATATTAAGGGGGAGAAACTTCATTACAAGAACTTTGGGGGAGAGAATAAATTCATTGAAAAATCTTAATTTTGATGGATGTCAAAGGGGGAGACAATATTAGGGGGTAACTTCAAATTTGCTTAAAAATTGATCAAAAACTATGCACACTCACAGGGGGAGCATTTATATGCATAGTTTACATATAGAAATTTCAAGCATAAAGATATAGGTTGCCATCATAAAAAACGGAGATTGTTGGCTTTTTGGCCTTAATACGTATTTTGATGATTTAATCAACCTAATGTTAATCACAATCAAATGTAGTGTAGAACACATATTGCACAGCATATATATTGATTTGTGCTAACATCTACAGGTGATCAAGACTCAAGGAAGAAAGGAATTCAAGTGAAGACATGTAATCCAGCTATTGAAGACATGTAATTTTATATTTTTTTTGAGTCTTAGGAATCTATGTAATCGGGAGCATACAAGAGTTAAAATTCATTCACATAGACACTAGGTTCCTTACAGCAGTCACACAGAAAAACTCAGATCATTTGGACTTCAATAGCTCACCCAAACTTAGACCGGAAAACACTAAAACCTAACCCTGAACTATCTGAGCAAAATCGATCGACCCAACAGGTTCTCTGTTTGACCGATTAGGTCAGTTAATCTGTTAGCAAATAGTGTTAAACCGATCAACTTTTTTGAGCATTTTGTTCGACCATCTACACGTGTCATTTGACCGTTAGACTTGTCGTATTATACCAACGGTCGTATTCACATTTTATCCATACCCTAGAAATACAGTGACCACCCGTCGACCATTGACCTAGTTTTGGTTAACCGAACCTAAACGTTTTTCAACCCCGTAGTGCAAGTTTTGTTGGTAGACCAGCCAAACAATTTTGGTCAACCGTTTGTCCCTGGACTTTCCTGGATCAATTTTGGACTCCCCGAACGGTCGACCGTCCCACCGGATTGATAGTTTTTATATTTAACCGCAAGTGCACGGCCGCGTTGAAGCGGTGGCAAATACGGGTCGTCCACTGGGAGGTGTGTCGACACTTGGTTTATTCGAAGGCGAGAGGTAAAAAGAAGGGAGAAAGATGTATTACACTAATCTAAACTACAAAGCTGAAATGAAATGCAAAAGGAAATGAAGATAAGCAATAAAACTAAGCCCCAAAGGGGGTAGAGAACTGATGTGAACATAAAGATGTGTGTGTGTGTGTGTTCAATTAAGCTCCTCACAACATGTAGTGCATGAAATCATAAAACTACATCCAATCTTGCCTCTACATGAATTAAGATAAGACTACATCATTAAAACATACAAGACAATGATTGGAATGAAGCTACATGAACTCAAGTATAAAGACTAGACCCTACTATACCTCTACATGAATTAAGATGACTACATCATTAAAACATACAAGACATTAGCTAAGGAAAAGGCAACAAGAGTACATACACTACACATTGTGTTTCCAACATCAACTTCATCCATATCCTAACTTTATCATTCCCCATAAAATAGGTCCACTAATCAAAGCATAAGCTAAGCTTCATTCAAGAGCATTAGCATATCAAAGATAAGAGTGGAGACCCATTAGATGGTTATGGAAATCATATAAAGCTCAAGGGATAAAAATAACACACACTTAATACACTACATTATTATATCACATATTTCTCCACCCCCCAAATGGGGATGGAACTACTCACTACTCATTACACTAACTAATTTAGCAAAGGAAAGCATAATACTGAAATGAAATTTATACTACTTAAGCAAGAAATATTAAAGAAGCATAAAACTAAACAAACAAACAAGCATGCAAAGGAAAGGAAATTAAACTAAGAGAGAAACAACATCATTAAAAGAAAACTTATATTATTAACTCACTCAATTACAAGTAGCTCTTCCTCCACTAGAGTTTTGCTTCAAGGCTTCACTCTTAGTAGGGAAGATGGCCACCAAGAGGGAGATCGATACAATGGGAGGTGAAGAGTTCTATTTATAAGCATGGAAAAAGCTAATCCGGGACAATCCCCCGATGTGGGACTAAACCAATACCAAAAATAGCCTAAACACATGCTAATACAAGTCCAGGAAGAATCTTGGCTGATTTGGGCTTAACCAGACCGCCAATTGGCGGTTCCAGACTGCCAATTGGCGGCCTATAAAGCCCAGATCCGGCTGGGTCTTCTGGTGGGCTTGCCTTGGTGTGTTTCTTGGTCTTGGATGCATCTAGCTGGTTTAGTGGAGCTCCGACCCGAATCGAATTGACAAAATACTCCTCATGATGGTGTGGAGTTTCCTGTTTTGCTCTTAGGTCCTTCTGTCTTACGATCAGGTCCTTCCCCCTTGCATCTTGGTCCCCAGGTCTCACAATTAGGTCCTTTTTTTCCTGCTTTTGGGTCCTTTCATGGCTCTTCTCTTCAAACCTCTTTATTTCTGAAAACTAAACATAAAACTCGTCACATAGCATTGCTTAGGTGTAAGATAATGGATATAAGGTACAAATATAAGCATGAAATGATGTCAATCAAATACCCCCACACCTAAGTTTTTGCTAGTCTCGAGCAAAACAAAGAAAGGAAAAAGCATACGAAAAAACAAGAAATCCTAACTCACTTTCGTAGGAATCACGGTTGCACTTAGCACTCGAGTATTTTTTAATATAACTACATACAAAAAGAAGCTCTCATCGTCCTTTATCAAAAGGATATTGAAAAGGAACCTCATAGTGGATCAATGTACCTAAAATAGGAACGTGACACCATGTGGAGACAAAATGCTCTTGTTTGGGGCCCCTCACAAAATGCACAAGATATCGAGAAAGGTTCATGAATTAGACGCAAAGATGTCTGATTCAAAGGATCATATTGAAAGAGGTCAAACCTCTCAAGAGTTTGACAACAATTGCTCAACAGAGGAAGAGTTTCCCTCGTTGCGGTATTAAAATAATGATCATCAATCCAAACTCTTCAACCAACAGACTGTTGTGTTGGAACGAGGTTAAGAACCTCGTTATGCTTTCCTGACACACTAGGCGAACAGAAAGTGGGTCTTTCTCCCAAGATATCGCTTAAGAACCTCCCAGTAACCTCATCGGGTCTTACGTAAACATGGGTATTAAGGAGTTGTCGTTCCACGAAAGATGGGTCTTTGAGGGGCACATCATTTAGATCATGTGGCTCAAGGGCCATGGGACAAAAAGATAAGGCACAATCATGTGCCAACTCAAAATCAAGTTGGTCCATGTTATTCTCAATTTGGATCGAATCCTCCACAAAATTATCGTGGATTGAAACCCCAAGTCCCTCAGTCTGACTAGGAGTTTGACTCGAAAAGATTGTGCTTTGAATTTGTGGAAGTGGTGGGGGTTCGATATTAAAAGATGAATCCCCATGTTGACAAGAAATGTTACACGATATCAAAAGATGAATCCTTACGTTCACTTAATTGTTGTGTCATCTAACTCGCTTGCATTTCCAGAGTTTGCAAGGAATTTTGAGTGGTTTACATGAACGTTTAGAGAGTTAGTTCTAAGGAATCAATTCTGGGGTCAACTGTGAGACTGAAGTTAGAATTTGTGAAAATTTGGATTGTGTTTTGATGGGTTGAGAATGATCCCAATGATTGGTAGTTGGGTATGTTGGCTTTTTGGCCTTAATCTATGTTTTGATGATTTAATTAACCTAATCTTAATTGTGATCATGTAGAGTAGCACACATATTGCATTGCAAATATATTACTTTGTGCTAACCTCTACAGGTGATCAAGACTCAAGGAAGAAAGGAAATCAATTCAAGACATGTAATCAAGCTCATTTGAAGACATGTATTTTGTATTTCTTTGAATCTTTAGGAAGTTGCGTATTTTAAGCATACTTGAGCTAAAATCAACTTAAACACACACTAGGTTCCTCATAGAAGTCAAACACGAAATTTCACATAATTTGGACTTCAATAGATCACCCAAACTTAGACCGGAAAACACTAAACCTAAACCCTAACTGTCTGCCCACATTCGGTCGACCGCAACAGACCGTTCGGTCGACCGGATGATCAAGTATCATGTTTGTGTTTTACTGCCCGGTTTCGGTCGACCGTGTTTTACCTTTCAGTCGACCGTTTGAACTTAATTTTCCGACCGTTATTTTTGTCGTATATACCCAACGGTCGTATTCGTATTAAACCAAAAATACCCCATATACATTTCATGTATCGGTCGACCGAGGACCACGTTCGGTCGACCGTTTGTCCATCTCTTGACAAACCCGAATCTCCTGTTGAAAAACGGTCGACCGCTAGACCTGTTTTGGTCGACCAAATATCCAATTGTTTGTCAACCCCAAAGTGCCTGGACGAAATCGGTCGACCGAACCACTTTCTTGTGTTCGACCGATGACTTAAGTGTACCTAAGTCGTAGCGTTGGGCGGTCGACCGTTGCTTAACCGGTCGACCGGACTTAGTGAAAATCTGCCTATCGGTCGAATTGGGTCCTGTAGTTTTTGTTTTGTGTAATCACACTTCAACTCATACCCAATCAATCCCAACGGCTCTATTCTCTCTAATGCCTATATAAGGAGTTGTAAAACACATTTTAACACAACTCTCCCACTACAAACTTATCCCAAACTTTAGAGAGAATCCCAAACACTCCAAACCTCAATTTCCACACTTTAGTGATCAATTCCTTAATCCTACTCAAGTGTGCTCAAGTTTAGAGAGTGTTGTTCCACTCAACCTTTGTTCAAGAAGCAAGGACTTCGGTGAAAGCCCGAATTGTTCCTCTCAGATTGTGAGAGAAGAAAGCCAAGCTCGCGAGGCTGTTCGTGGAGTTTGTTTTGTAAAAGGCGTTCTCTCCCGGCCCGGAACGGGGAGTGGTTAGTGAAGACGTAGGCGGAGCTCACGGAGTCGAGCGGAGCTTACAAGAGAGGACTAGGACCCAGGTGGGGTGCCGAACCTCTATAAAATCCCCGTGTCGATTGTGGTTTGCATTCTAATATTCTTTCTTTACTTGTTTGTTTATTCCGCTGCACATTTGATTGCTTAAACAAGTATAGAATTGTGATTAGCCTTCATTGTGGACCCATAGACCCATACGATCCTACAGGGTGTTGGTAGAGTTCCGGGTATTCGGGAGGAGGATATTAGGGTGGGCATGATGTATGATACTCAGGATTTCTAAGGCTTCCCTTAAGACGTGAATTCGTATGGGTCATAATGAGTACTTTGGGGAAAATCATCATATTCGTGTTCGGGAGGAACATACGAAGACTCTTTGAATACCTGACCACTTAAACCACTTTGATCATCTGACGTGGCTTCTAGAACCATCGATGCGGTCATAATCTTTACTATATGCACGAAAGAGGCCAAAGTTTCTTGTCTCAGTTTGTTTGCCAACATATGATCTAACACAACAAGATGATGGTCTAGCAGTTCATGCCTCTCTTATATCACCCTAATCTAAAGTCTGCTCAACCGCACAATTAAGATTGTCCCAACCATGTTGTGTGTTAGTCTGAGGCATCCCATGATACATGGGTTGGGTATACCAGGGAGAGTGCTCCTTGTCCCAATAATGAAATGAATGATCGCCCATGTAACCATCCATCTTGTCAATAACACTCTCATATCGACAACTCTCACCACTACGAGATCAAGGTCGCATAAAAAGCACTCGATTTGACCCTAAAACACTAAGAGAAGGTGTAAAGTGTAGGAGACTAAACAATATAAAGTAGAGAGGAAGAAGACTTGGGTAAGAAGAGAAGAAGCCTTAAGAGCTAGTGTGGGTGATGGTAGAAGCCTAATCTAGCAAAAATGGCTCAAACAAGCTTAGGCTGGCTATGAGTCCTTAGACTAGATGACACCTAACCGCCACTCTCCACACTCCTGAATGCCTCACCTTCCTTGGCCGAAGGTCACAGAGCTGTCTTGAGAGAGTCAGAAACCGGAGGCTAAAAAATCCCAAATAGCTAAGCAAACGACGACGTTAAGGCCATGACGTCGAGAATGGGTTAGTCTCTTAAGTGCTCCCAAATCCTAGGAGTCAATGTCTACTTGAGTTTAGATTAAGGCTTTTTGATTACTGTGATTTTTTGGGCCAAGGAAGGGGTGATGAAATCCGACAACTTAACTTGTATGGGACAATTCATCCTTAGTAGCATTTTTTAGTCTTGAATCTAGAAAGCAACTCTCCAAACAAACGTTCACCTTACACTTGTCCCAATGCACTTTACTAACTAATGCATGCTTTAACCCATGCATGTAGGAAGATAAGAATGCACGTACCTCATGCCAGTGGTCGGCAACAGAAAAGTAAAGAAAAGAAAGACGAATACATGCAAAGTCTACAAATGATGCATCACCTAGATAGCCATCAATCTACTCTTTTGCTTTGAGTTTTAAAGGGTAAGTTGTCTTAAAGAGGAGAATATGTATAACAAATTAATTTATGGCATCAAAACAAAGCATATATGAAGTGAACAGTGGCATATAACAACTAGAAATAACAAGATGGAGCTACCATAAAAATAGAAAATGAAAACACCTCACCCAATCCACCACTAGCGGATGCAAATCCGCTACTTGAGGATGGTTTGGGGATTCTGGTGCCCAAACATCTCCAGGATGCTCCTTTCCTATAGTGTATTTCCCTTTCCACTTAGTCTCTTGTCTAGCAACAAAACTAAAAAGAGTGAGAAAAACCCACCTAAATTGTGGAAACAACAATGACAACTACCAACTCCTCGGCAATGACGCAAAAAACTTCATTGATGGTTTTAATAACTGCAAGTGCACGACGTCGGTGAAGACGTGGTAAATACAAGTTGAACCTCAAAGAGTTGTGAGTGTTATTGTGACTACCATACTCGAGTGGGAAAGGAGAGAAAAATGATGGGATTATGCTAAACTAACTACATTAACCGATTAATTAATCAACAATTAAACTAAACCCCCATGGAGTGGATGTGGATAGGTGTGTGTGCTAGAGTGGTTCTTGATTACATGAGCCACAAGTGTGTAAAATAGGTGATGTAAACTAGAAACTAGTGTGGAGTGTAATTAACATCAACTACATTTACATGAATACATGACTACTATAGTTAGACATGAATTTAAAATGCACTTTGGGTTCTCAAGAATGAACTAAGAACCTAGCGTGGACATTACAACATCAATTAATCATCCATACAACTTAATACATTCATGCATTCTCAAATAATCAAACATCCATTCATAACAAGTCATTTACCATAACAAGATAATCCATGACAAGCAAAAATATAAACTCTTGATCTAGCATGAGAGAAGTACCTAGTGTTGCCATTTTACCATTTAATACAAGTTTAAGCAAGTTTGTTTGATTCAATTTTAATACCGCAAGTTCACGGCTATGATGAAGCGGTGACTAGTACAGGTCGAGACCATACGGAGGTGTGTCAACACTGGTTCTTCAGAAATCAAGTGGAAAAGAAGGGGAAAAGTTTGATTACACTAAACTAACAACTCACAAACGGGAAAGATGAAAGCACAAGACTAACTCAAACTAATTAACCAACTAACAAACAAGAAATATGAAATTTAGTAAGGAAAAACCCTAATGGGTGGAGTGTGTGTACACATGTGATAAGGTGGTGAAGAATGCATTTAATAAGGCACAAGTGTAGGTTTTATTTTCATACACAGGAAGTACCTAAGGGTTGTGACAAAACCTATCATTCCAATAACTAACCTAGTTGATTAACATGAGCATTAACAAATTGGTTATTAAGAACCTAAACAAGCATGAGAAGTACCTAATGGTTATGAAAAAACTCATCAAGTTAAGTATTCTTATTTAAACAAATAAGCATACACTCACATTCATCACATATTGCATAAGATAACATTCATTAACATTCTTCATAACATGTATAAACATCATCTCCACCCCCGAATGGGGATGTAACGACTCACTACACATTAAGATAGAATTATACTAAGGAATAGAAGCATTATAACTAATTATACTAAGATTAAGCAAACAAAACTAAGCTAAATATGCAAGCATTAAAAGAGACAACATTAAAAGAAAACTAAGAAAATATTTTATTTACATCGCTCACATTACAAGTAGCATTCTTCTCCACTTGAGTTTTGCTCCAAGGCTTTACTCCAAGTAGAGAGAATGACCACCAAGCAATGGGGTCATTTACAAAGGAGAAAGAAGAGTTCTATGTATACACATGAAAAAGACAACTAGGGACAATACCCCGATGTGGGACTAATGAAAAACATTTCCAGAATACACATAAACACATAATCCATATCCGTGCGATACCATGTCAGATTATGACCAAAATGGACTGCCAATTGGTGGTCACATTTTGTTGGATCGGATCCGATTTCGGGTATCTTTTTTGTTACTTCAATTTTTCACGTGGGCTGAACGCAGATTCAGTGTTTGAGTGTGCGCCCTAATCTAATTGTCAAAATACTCCTTGATTGATTCAGTTATAATAAACCGCAAGTGCACGGCCGATCCACAGGGAGGTGTGTCGACTTTGGTTAGTTCGAAGGTGTGTAGGAAACAAAGTGGAGAAAAGATTGATTAAACAAACTATACTAACTACACTACACGAGTAACCAACAAACAAGATGAAAGTGCGAGAAGAAATGAAACTAAGTGACAAATAAAAGAGGGTAGAAATCAGGAATGGGAAACCCCTAAGGGTTGAGTGTGTGTACACATGAAATAAGTGTGGTGAATTCATACAATAAGCTCAAGTGTGGTTAGTGTTTGTTAATGCATAAGAAGTACCTAATGGCAAGACCTATCATTCAAAGCACTAACCTAGGTGATTAATATAAGCATGACAAGTTTTTTATTAAGAACATAAACAAGCATTGAATGTACCTAAACATTATGGCATAAACCATCAAGTAAGAGTTCTTCTTAATTCAAACAAGCATACTAACATTTCTCACAGACAACAATGTTTAGCATTCATTCCATATACATAACATGTATAGACATCTACTCCACCCCCATAGGGGATGGAACTACTTACTAATCAATACACTACAAACTACATTAACAAAATGAAACATTCGAAGAAAGGTAATTAAACTAAGCGAACAAGAAATATTAAGGAAGCTAAATGAAAGGAAATTAAAAGAAGCATGCAAGAATTAAAAGACAAGACAATATTAAAAGAAACTAAGAAAAATTATTTTATTAACATGACTCACATTGAAAGTGGCATTCTTCTCCACCTTGAGTTTTTACTTCATGGCTTTTACTCCAAGTAGAGAGAATGCCACCAAGCAATGGGTCAATACAAATGAGGAGGAAGAGTTCTATTTATAGTCATAGAAAAAGGTAATCTGGGACAATCCCCGGATATGGGACAAAGACAATACCAAAAATAGACATAACACACAATTATACAAGACCGGACTAAACCACATCGGATTCGGAGCAACCCAGACCGCCAATTAGCGGTCCCAGACTGCCAACTGGCGGTCTACAGGGTTTGGGTCCGGTCTGGATTTTTGTGGGCTATCCTGGATGGCTTTTGTCATGTGTGATGTATCCAAGTCGGTTGCTGGAGCTCCGGCCCGAATCTAATTGCCAAAATCCTCCCCATGATGGTGTGGAGTTTCTTGATTTGCTCATTGGTCCTTTGGGCTTTCATCCGGGTCCTTCCCTCTTGCATCTCAGTCCCCAAGTCTTGCAACTCAGTCCTTTTCCTTGCTTTTGAGTCCTTCTTTGCCTCTTTTCCTCAATCCTGCTTATTCCTGAAACTTAAACATTAAACTCGTTACGTAGCATTGTTTAGGTGAAAGATAATGGATATAAGGCACAAATACATGCATGATATGATGTCAATCAAATACCCTCACACCTAACTTTTGCTAGTCCTGAGCAAAACAAAGAAAGAGAAAAATGAAAGAAAGGAAAAAGCATACGAAAAACAGGGAAATCCTAACTCACTTTCGTAGGAATCACGATTGCACTCAGCACGTACAACAAGCCGTTAAACCTCCTTGTCGCCAAGGAGGAGTGTTGTCTCCTGAGAATTTTCAGCGGATATACCCACAAAATTTAAACATAGATGCATTATTCAATCTAGAAACTTGACTCTATGGACTCACTTCTATCGATCACAGGATGCAGTAATTCTACAGGCTTACTCTATATTTGTATCCAGTCCACACACCTAGCCTAATGAATCATTCGTGCAAGTTAATTAAGTACTTAAGTGAAAGACATGGACAACCTTAACCTACTCAAGTGATACAAAGTGTAAAGTCCATTAAGGTTCTTATTGATTACCATTTTTTTATTTTTTGTTCTTTTATTTCTGTCTAGTTGGTGTTTAATTCTCCGAGGGTCAGGTTTTGTGCATCATTGCCTATGAGGACTTACACTATCACGTACACCTTTCCCCACAAATCCACATAGGGCAATCCCTACCACCCGTGTAACGGGAGTTCGGTCGGTGCATCCGAAGTCAGATGACTTGAAAGCACCAAGCACAAAGTCCCCTCGGACCTAATTTATCGAGTGATAGGACCCGTGCGAGAAGAGAGAACACGTACTCACTTATTTCTTATCTACTTATGAACTAAAAACCCTACACTTAATGTCTCACAAGAGGAGTGAAAGGGTCCTTGACTACAACAAACTTCCTTATATTAACAGACACGAATTATTGACTCAGTAGGTTCAGGGTGGACTTCTTTAATTGTTTGAGTACTGAACCCTGTGATTAACTCGCCCCCCGAGGGAATATCGGGGTGCATCCTTACGACTCAGTAAGACCTAAAGTCGGTGTACTAAATATCCTAATGCATCAAGTTCAAGAAAAAATTGGGAGCTTCTTTTTACTTTGCCTATCAACGGTTTTGCACATGCCAAACACACGCAAAACCCACGACATTTTCTTCCGCAAACACATGAAGATTTTGAAAGAAATGTCAAAATTTTAAAGCACAAGGTAAGCAAAAGAAGACAAGTCACTGATTGATAGTTTTATATTAAACCGCAAGTGCACGGCCGCGTTGAAGCGGTGGCAAATACGGGTCGATCCACAGGGAGGTGTATCGACTATTGGTTTGTGCGAAGGTGAGTGAGAAAGAATGGAGAGAAAGATTGATTACACTAAACTATACTAATCTAAACTAGTAAACTAGAAAGGCTGAAATGAAATCACAAAACAAACTAAACTAAGCAACTAATGTAGGAAGATAGAACTCAGGAATGGAAAACCCCTAAGGGGTGGAGTGTGTGTGCACATGAAATAAGTGTGGTGAATGCATACAAGAAGCTCAAGTTTAGTTAGTGTTTGTTAATGCATAAGAAGTACCTAATAGCAAGACCTATCATTTACAACACTAACCTAGGTGATTAATATGAGCAATGCAAGGTTGTTATTAAGAACATAATGAGCATGGAATGTACCTAACTATGGCAGAAACTATCAAGTAAAGTTCTTATTAATTCAAGCAAGCATACTAATATCTCTCACAAACAATAATATCTAGCATTCATACCATCTACATAACATGTACACACATCTACTCCACCCCCAAAGGGGATGGAACTACTCACACATATTTAAACTAACATTTATACTAAGGAAAGAAGACATGCTTAAACTAATTATAGAAAGACTAAACAAGAAGTTAACTAAAATACATAAAACAAAACAAACATGCAAGCATATTAAAGGAAATTAAACTAAGCAAGAAACAACATACTAATGGAAAAGATCTATTATTAACTCACTCAATTACAAGTAGCCTCTTTCTCCACTAGAGTTGTGCTTCAAGGCTTCACTCTTAGTAGAGAAGATGGCCACCAAGAGAGGAGATGGGGTACATGAGAGGAGGGAGAGTTCTATTTATAGTCATAGAAAAAGGTAATCCGGGACAATCCCCCTGTATGGCACTAAACAAATACCAAAAATAGCCTAAACAAACACTAATACATGTGCACGCAAAATCATAGCAGATCAGGAGAGATCTAGACCGCCAATTAGTGGTCCCGGACCGCCAATTGGCGGTCTACAGGATCCAGATCCATCTGGTTTTCATTCTGGACTTTTCTTGATGTATTTGTTGGTCTTGGATGCATCTACTTCGCTTGTTGGAACTCCGACCCGAATAGAATTGCCAAAATACACCCCATGATGGTGTGGAGTTTTCTGTTTTGCTCTTTGGTCCTACGGTCTTACGTTCAGGTCCTTCTCCGTTGCATTTTAGTCCCCAAGTCTCACAATTCAGTCCTTTTTCCTATCTTTTAGGTCCTTTCATGCCTCTTCTCATCAAACCTCTTTATTTCTGAAATTCAAACATAAAACTCGTTACGTAGCATTGCTTAGGTGTAAGATAATGGATATAAGATACAAATATAAGCATGAAATGATGTCAATCAGTCACCCAAGGATCATGACAAGCAGATATATCTATATTAAATGCAACACACTAACATGACCCTAACAATACAAACAAATGAAAACAAAACAAAATGAGAAAGACTCGACTATGTACACACGTAAAACACCCCCTACACCTACTTCATGCATTGTCCTCAATGAATGTGAGCATAAAACTACATGGATTTATGCACGAAAATGACAAGATCTCACCAACGTAAAGCGCAAAGGGAAGTTCATTGTTTTGTTGATTGACACAAACTCGAATTCCCGTAAAACCTATGAGATTCTAAAGAAGAGATATAAATACGTGAAAAAATAGGACCCAAATACACAAGGGTTGGGGCCCAAAACAATAAATGCTCGCTCATGGAGTCTTTTATTGTACTTTTTTTAATATAACTATGTACAAAAATAAGTTCCCATCTTCATTTGTCAAAGGAGATCAAATGAGAACCTCAAAAGTGGGTCAATGCACTTGGAAAGAGAACATGACACCACGCGGGGCCAGAATAAACATGTTTGGGCCCCCTCACAAAGAGCAAAAGATGAAAGGAGAGGTTCATGAATTAGATGCAAAGGCATTTCATTCAAAGGATCAAACTGAAAGAGCTTGAACCTCTCATGAGTTTGGGAAATATGGGCAAACCGAAGAAGAGTTTCTCCCGTTGCGGTACTAAAGTTATGGTCGTCAATCCAAACTCTCCAACCAACAGGTTGGTGGGTCGGAAAGAGGTCAAGAACCCAGTTATGCATGTCTGACTCACCAGGCGAACAGAAAGTTGGTCTCATACCGAAGGTATCCTCTAAGGCACTCCCAATACAGTCATTGGCGATGTAATTGTTTGATGTTCGATCATTTCCAAGACGATCAGGAACAATAGTGAGAGGCAAACTCACATCAGGTCGTTTGAAATTAATGGTACTAGGGAGCTCTTGCTCCACCAGAGGTGAGTCCTTAAGAGGCACAACATGAGGATCATGTGGCTCAAGGGCCACGGGACAAAAAGGTAAGGCACAATCCTTTGCTGACTCATAATGAAGTTGGTCCATGTTTTTCTCAATTAGAATTGAATCCTCCACCAAGTGATCGTGAATTGAAACCCCAAGTCCCTTAGACTGGCTAGGAGTTTGACTTTGAAATATTGTGCTTTGAATTTGTGTATGTGATGGTGGCTCAATATAATAAGATAAATCCTCATGTTTACAAGAAAAGTTACCCTCCTCACATTCACATAATTGCTACGTCATTTGACTCACTTGCAGTGCCATAATTTGTATGGATTATAGAGGGGTTTACATAAATGTAAGGAAGTTAGTTTCAAGGAATCAGGTTTGCGGTCAACTATGAGGTCTAAGTCAGAGTTTGGGAAATTTTGGGGTTGGGTGTTGATAGGCTGAGAATGAGTCCAATGATTTGGAGTGGGGTGTTGGTAGAATTCTGGGTATTCGAGAGGAGGATACTGGTGTGAAAATGATGTATAAGAATTTGAATAAGAGGTCTCCCCACGAATTCATCCCTCTCGGGTTGTACGCGGATGCGTAATCGTCATATTGAGCATTTTGGAAAAATGTATGCTCATACTCATGCTTTGGGGGAAGATAAGGACATTCCCCGATAACATGACCACTCAACCCACAATAGTCACACAGTATGGCTACTGGAGCCACCGGTGCACTCATGTCATCTACCACATGCATGAAAGATGCCAAAGGTTCTTGCAATATCTCAGTTTGATGACCAACATATGATCTGACGTAACTAGATGGTGGTCTAGCAGTCGTTGCCTCTCTCATATTACCCCAATATGAAGATTACTCAGTGACACAATTAAGATTGTCCCAACCATACGAGGTGTTTGTCTGAGGCACCCCAGGATGCATGGGTCTGGAGTACCAAGGAGAATTGTCTTGGTCCCAACAATGATATGGATGGTCGCCTATGTAACCATCCATCTCAACAAAAAACTCTTGAGTCGACCACTCTCACTACCACGAGGCCAAGCTCGCAAAAAGTGCTCGACTCAACCCTAAAACGCTAACAGAGAGTGTAAAGGCGACGAGACTAGAATGTAGAATTAGGTGAGAAGAAGATGACTCAAAGGAGAAGGGAAGAATCCCTAAAGCTAGCGTGAGTAGTGGAAGAAGGTAAAAGCCTAGTCTAGCAAACACGACTCAAGCAGCCTGTGGTCACGATAGGTACTTACAGGCAGACGACGCCTAACTGTGAGGTCACACGGCCTTAACACGCCTCACCTCCCTACGACGAAGTCACAAAGCCCAGAAAGTGAGACAAGATCCGGATATCTCGTCTCTCCTACTATCGACAAAGTGGGCGACACCGATCAGGCTATGACGGTCATAACCGGATCACTCTCCTAATGGGCCCGAGTCCTATTGGCCAATGTCTACTTGATTTTAAAATAATGATTCACTTAAGTGTGGTTTTTGAGGCTAAGGAAGGGGTGATGAAATCCCCCACCTTATCTTTAAGACTATAGGTGGTGCCCCTTAAAAATGTTTTGAAATCTTGGGCTAGCAAGTGTTGAACGTTTTATATTAAACCGCAAGTCCATGGCGTCGGTGAAGACGTGGCAAATACGGGTCGTCCACAGGGAGGTGAGCAGGCTCTCATTTGCATGAAATCAAGTGGCAAAAATAGGGAAGAGAGTTTGATTATCCTACTCTACGCTACACTACACTACGAAGTACGAAATGCGCAAGAAAGCAACAAACGATGAACTACCAAACTAAACTAAGAACTAAATAAGTGTTGGAATTCAGAAATAGGAAGCCCCTAAGGGGTGGAGTGAGTGAACATGCAAAGAGGTGGGTGTTGAACACATTCTTTAAGCACAAACAAAGGTAGTGTTATCATGCATAGGAAGTGTCTAAATGTTATGGCAAAACATATCAATCCATTCACTATCCTAGTTGATTAACATTTACATACACAAGCTGGTTATTTCAGAACCTTAAACAAGCATGAGAGGTGTCTAATCATTTTGGCAAAACTCATCAAGTTATAAGTTCTATCCTAAACAAGCAAGCATACATTCATGTTTTATCAACACATTGTAAATAAAGCATTCATTCCATTCTTTAATGCATGTATGAACATCTACTCCACCCCCCAAAGGGGTTGGAACTACTCACTACACATTAGACTAATTTTTAAACTAAGCAAGGAAAGCATATTAACTAAGCTACTAAAACTAATGAAATTAAATTAAACAAAGTAAAACCAGCAACATGAAACAAACAACATAATAAAGAAACTTTTATTAAAATGACTCACAATTCAAGTAGCATCCTCCTACTTTAGTGTGTGCTTCAAGGCCTCACTTCTAGTAGGAATAATAGCCACTCAAAATGTGAAGTGATTACAATGGAAGGTGAAGAGTTCTATTTATAGCCATAGAAAAAGGCAATCCGGGACAATCCCCCGATGTCGGACTAAACAAATACCATAAATAGAATAAACACCCTCTAATACATGTGCCCCCAAAGTTTGAGCGGATCCAGAGAGATCCAGACCGCCAATTAGCGGTCCATAAGCTTTGGATCTGGCTGGAATTTGTTGTGGGCTTTTCTGGATTTCTTTGTCGGTCTTTGATGCATATACTTTGTTTATTGGAGCTCCGACCCGAATAGAATTGCCAAAATACTCCCCAAGATGGTGTGGAGTTTTTTGTTTTGCTCTTTGGTCCTTCGGCCTTACGTTCAGGTACTTCTCCCTTGAATCTTAGTCCTCAGGTCTCACAATTCAGTTGGTTTCCCTGCTTTTGGGTCCTTTTATGCTTCATCTCTTCAAACCTATTTATTTCTGAAATTCAAACATAAAACTCGTCACATAGCATTGTTTAAGTGAAAGATAATGGATATAAGATACAAATATAAGCATGAAATGATGTCAATCAAATACCCCACACCAAACTTTTGCTAGTCCTGAGCAAAACAAAGAATGGAAAAAGCATACGAAAACACAAGAAATCCTAACTCACTTTCGTAGGAATCACGGTTGCACTTAGCACGTGCAACAAGCCATTAAACGTCCTTGTCGCCAAGTAGGAGGATTGTTGTCTCCTGAGGGTTTTCAGGGGATACACCCACAAAATCCGAACAAAGATGCATTAATCAATCTAGCTACACGACTCGTTGGACTTATTTTGTCGATCATGGGACGCGGTAATACTACGGGTCGACTCTATTCGTGAAAGTTAGTTAAGGACTTAAGTGAAAGACATGGGCAACCTTAACATCTGAATGTGATACAATGTGTAAAGTTCATTAAGGTTCTTATTTGACTCTCTCTTTTTTCTTCTTTTTTTCTTCTTTTTTCTTTGGAGCATTTTATTGGTTGGTGTTTGATTCTCCCAGGGTCAGGTTTCGTGCATCATTAGCTATGAGGACTTACACTATCACGTACACCTTCCTCCAAATCTCCACATAGGGCGATCCCTACCACCCGTGTAACGGGAGTTCGGTCAGTGCATCCTAAGTCAGATGACTCGAGAGCACCAGGAACAAAGTCCCCGCAGACCTACTTTCCCGAGTGATAGGAGCCGTGCGAGAAGAGAGAACACCACTTATTCACTTATCTACATGGGAACCAAAACCCCTACACTTACAGTTTCACAAAAAGAGTTTAAGGGCCGTTGACTACGACAAACTTCCTTATACTAACACACGAGTTATTGACTCACTAGGTTCAGGGTGGACTTCTTTAAATGTTTGAGTACTGAAACCCTATGATTACATGCCCTCCGAGGGAAAACCGGGGCGCATCCTAACGACTGGATAAGACCTAAAGCCAGTAAACTAGATATCATAATGCTTCATGTTCAACACAATTTTGGGAGCTTTCTTTTTATTTTTCCTCTCAGTGGTTTTGCACATGCTAAATACACGCAAAATCCACAAAAACATTTTCTTTCGCAAACACATGAAGATTTTGAAAGAAATGTGAAAATTTTAAAGCACTAGGCAAGCAAAAGAAGACAAGTCACCCAAGGATCATGGCAAGCAGATATATCGATATTAAATGCGGCACACTAACATGACCCTCTCAATACACACAAAAGAAAACAAAATCAAAGGAAAAAGACTCGACTATGTACACACGTAAAACACCCCCCCCCCACACACACACCTAATCCATGCATTGTCCTCAATGAATGTGAGCAAGATACTACATGGATTTATGCATGGAAAATGAAAGATCTCACCAACATAAAGTGCAAAAGGAAGTTTGTGCTTATGTTGATGGACACAAACCCGAATTCCCTCAAAACCTGTGAGATACTGAAGAAGGGAGACAAATACATGATGAAATGGGGCCCAAGTACATAATGGTTGGGGCCCACAACAATCAATGCTCGCTCATGGATCTTTTATTACTTTTTTTTCTTTTACAAGGTATATACATCAACAAAGATATTCTCATAATCATTTGGTCAAGGAACATCAAATGAGAACATCAAATGAGAACATCAAGTCATGAGGACCAGAGACTTGCTGAGATAGGCAAACTTCAGTGGTACTCTGAGGTGTCATGAGGGGTGAAAGGTCAAAGCTGAAAGGCTCAAACCCCTCATAATATTGGTTGGGTGTAGGCAACACGAATGAGTGGAGTTGTGTTGCCTCACTAGGGTTTAGTTGCTCATCAAACAAAACCATCCAACCAATAGGTTGGTGCATCGGAATGAGTTCCTCAAGCTCATTCGATGGATGCAGCAGAGCTGCATCACTAAGAATGGGGCTTCTCCCCAAGTCATCCAACAAGGACCTCCCACCATCGTTTAGATCATCAAGCATAAGCTCGGTCGTAGGTGGGTCCTTGTTGGAGTCAAGATGAAGCTCAAATGGCTCAATGGCCAAGGGACATGAGATAGAGACACCTTCTGGTATAGGCATATGATGAGGTGTCTCACTCTCACTACTAATCTCAACTGAATCATGCAACGAACACTCCTTTTGGACATTCATGTTTGTTGCCAGCTGACTCTGTTGCATTGAAAAGACAGGCAATGAGTTTTCGCTGGGCCCACAAACATTCTCAATGGGTTGCATTGGTGTTAGGGGTGTTCGTTGATTTTGCGGTGCTTTTTCTAATTGGCGGATGAGATTGAGATTTAAAGGTTGATCCATGGGCTCCTGTTGCCTACCAGAGTTGAACACATGAAACTCGGCACTCATGTTACTGAATGAGAGCTTCATGAGATCATTTCTACAATTAATTAAGGCGTTGGAAGTTGCCAGAAATGGTCTACCCAAAATCAAAGGTATTTGAGAGTTGATTGCTAGATTAGGACTCCAAAACGATACTAAGGAGGGGTTGTCCCATATTACATAAGGTGGGGGATTTCATCACCCTTTTCTTCACCCTAAAAACCACACTAATCAAGAGCCTAATTTAAAAATCAAGTAGACATTGACCCTAAGGATCTCGGGTGCATTAGGAGAGTGATCCGGTCGCGACTGTCCTGGCCTCATCGGCATCGCCAACTCTGTCGATAGTAGGAGAGACAAGATCTCCGGATCTTTTCTCACTTGCTGGGCTTTGTGGTCCTCATCGTAGGGAGGTGAGGCGTGTTGAGGCCGCGTGACCTCGCAGTTAGTCGTCGTCTAGTTGTAAGGACCTATAGTGACCTTAGGTTGTTTGAGACTTGTTTGCTTGTGTGCTTCTACCTGTACCCACCCACTGTAGAATAAGGAATTCTTCTCATCTCTCCTGAGCCATTCTCTCTTCTGTGTCCTCCCATCTTCTCCACTACGCACATTCTATTTTAATTGTCCAAAAAAAATGGTTCGTGTGTGCACCTTTGTGCGTGCTTGTGTGGGCACGAGACGAGAGTGGCCGTTTGGCGAGGCGTGTCGTCAAACTTGCCTCGGTAGTCGATTTCTGGATGCCTTCATCTTCTCGTGTCGCACACGGTCTGGGTTCCATGGATGCTCAGTACCGCGAGGAGGAGCAGTTACTGGACCCACCAGTCCCACCTGTTCTTGTTCCCGTTTCTCTACGTGATCGATGCTACCCCAGCCGTACTGTTCTACCTTCGTGCATGGAATTTCCAGAGGCTAATGAGAACCACTTTGAGGTTAAGCCTCAACTTATATCCATGCTCCCTCACTTCACTTGGAAGGGTGACCACTATATCTTTCTCAGGGAATTTGAGGAGGTCTGTGCTTTGTTCAAGCTGCAACAACTTAGCACAGACTCCATCCACCTTAGGCTTGTCCCCTTTGAGCTGAACGATGATGCGAAAAAGTGGTTGTACAGCAACCAAGAGAATGCCTTTACGACTTGGGATGAGTTTCAATCTGCATTCATCAAGAATTACTTTCCAAATCATCAGACTCAAAAACTGAGGAACAAATCAATTCGTTGTATCAGCATGAGACGGAATCATTCCATGCATATTTAGAGAGGTTCAAGGAGCTACAATCCTCATGCCCTCACCATGGCATCTAGTTGTCGCACATGTGTCAGATTGTTTACAAGGGTCTTCATATTCCATCCGGAACGCTATTTGAGTCCATGTGTCAAGGAGAGTTATTTGGAAAGGACGAAAGGGAGGCATGAGCTTTCCTACAAGACCTTACTGAGAAAACCATGCAGTGGGAGAGTGTAAGGGAACCACCAGCATAATCTAGCATAGGAGCGAGGATCACAAACTCGACTAGATCGGGTGTCGTATTTGCTGTCGATACCGCTATGGCTACCGAGACCCGCATTACGGCCTTAATGCGTCGTATGGATTCGATTGAGCCCCAAAACCAGCAAGGTGTGTCGCATGTGTCTGCATCTTGCCTGATTCCTTGTTATTTGTGTGGTAGGATAGGTCATGTAGGAGGCGAGTGTGCATCAATTCCTCCAGAGATGGAACATGTCAATGCCATCTATGATATATCCAGGAATGACCCATACTCATCATCATATAACCCTGGATGGAGGAACCACCCTAACATTTTATGGAACCAAAACAATGCCCCGGGTGGTCCTTCAAACTTCTCTCGACCACCTAACCAACCACACCCACCTCTCATGCATGCACAATCTTATCAGCCACCCCAAGCTCAAATCACCAATCAATCGGGTTTCCCAGATTCCAACAATATGGAAACACGATTCAATTCACTTGAGACCATGACTCGTCGACTTAAAAATTCAATGAATTTTTTTATATCATCCACAAGTCAAGTTCCCACTTCAAATCAGCAAACCATCAAATCTCTAGAGCTTCAGATGGGTCAATTGGCTCAGTCTGTACATGAAAGAGAGAGAGGGACTCTACCAAGCCAGCATGAGGCTAACCCCCGCATGTACCAGCAACAACACATGCAAAATGAGAGTTTGGTACCTCGGGGGCGGCAAGTGAACCATGTGGAGGAACCTTTTCACCATCCCAATGTCATTGTAACCTTAAGGAATGGAAAGCAGGTTGACAATCACATTTCCTTGGCGGCACCACCATCTATGCAGCCCCGCAATGGGAATGGTGGTGATAAAGGGGCCGAGGGTGAGGGTAATACACCAACGCCTCCTTCTCAGGCACTGTAGGAAAGCTACCTACCAAAAGCTCCCTATCCAAGTAGGTTAACCAAAAAGCAGAGTGACACAATGGATAAGATATTAGAGGTGTTTAAGCAAGTGAAGGTTAACATCCCCTTGTTGGATGTCATCCAACAAATACCTCAATATGTCAAAGTGTTGAAGGATCTCTGCACAACCAAGACGAAGACCAATGTTCCTAAGAAAGCATTCTTAGCTGCAAGTGTAAGCTCACTTTTGTCCAATCCCACATAAACAAAGTACAAAGACCCTGGGTGTCCTAATATTCAGTGTACGATTGGGGACACTAGCATGAGTAATGTATTGCTTGATTTAGGATCAGCGGTCAACATCCACCCATTTTCTGTTTATCAACAGTTGAATTTGGGAGAATTGAAATCAACTAAGATCACCCTCCAATTGGCGGATAGATTCATTCGTGTCCCAAAGGGGATTATCGAGGACGTGCTCATCAAAGTTGGAGATTTTATATTTCCTGTAGATTTTGTCATCCTCGACACCAACCCTGTTGCGAACACCCACTCTCAAATACCTTTGATTTTGGGTAGACCATTTCTGGCAACCTCCAATGCCTTAATTAATTGTAGAAATGGTCTCATGAAGCTCTCATTCGGAAACATGAGTGCCGAGTTTCATGTGTTCAACTCTGGTAGGCAACACAAACCTTTGGACCAACCTTTAAATCTCAACCTCATCCGCCAATAGAGATAGCACCAGAAAATCAACAAACACTCCTAACACCAATGCAACCCATTGAGAATGTTTGTTTGCCCAGCGAAAACTCATTGTCTGTCTTTGCAATGCAATAGAGTGAGCTGACATCAAACATGAATGTTCAAAGGGAATGTGTAACGCCCCCAATCTCGCAGGTATGTACGCACACTGGAAAAGGCTACAAGTGTCGCGATCAGAGACCTCCGCGACGACCGAATGAGTTACAAAAGACAGACCAAACAACGACTCGACAATACGTAGAGAGATCATACATGGATAGACTAACATAAACCATAACTGAAAAGTGAGAGATTATCCATATATGGTAACAAGGTCAAATACATTACATCGAGTTCAAAAGGGAAATACATCATAAATAATGCGGAAGCAAAAGACAAACTGAAGAATCTGGTCGACGTGTCCCTCGTGTACAGAATCTTCGACTACTCGTCTAGTTTGCCCTGTGGAAACCTAAGTACCTGCAAGCAGCGCATTAACAAATGCGTGAGTTTTCAATTAAGAAAACACAGTATGCCCCAGCCAAGCAATAACAGAACTATGCATCAAGTCTTACTAAGACAAGCATCAAAACATACAGAACAGAAGCGCACATAATGCATCAGAAGGCTATGACTCCACAAGCCATGCCAACCGGGCGCACTCGACACGTTCCTCGCAAGGAACCAGAACACCAACCTCGCTAGTCAGAATTGATCACTCGACAGTGACCCACCGCTCGGCACAAAATGGTGTGCCGGATAAATGTCACAATTCGTGGAAATAAACCTACACGGTGTCATCACGAACTTGGGAGCATCTACCCTGAGACAGAATGGCAGCGCGCCTGCCCAGGACTAATCTTACGCCTGGCCTCCCAACGTGAAGGTCTTATGCGAGTGACCTCTGAAGCTAGAGGACCCACTCGTGGCCAGTCGTCCCTAAAAACAGAACGTGCCCAGAATTATTAATTGGATTAAATGGAATGCAAGCTGCTTAAGCATCTAAGATCTAATGTAGTTACAGTATACAGAACGAGCTCAAGGAAGAGTATCCGGATACCCTCCTAACAACCCCAAACAAATCAGGGTCAGAACATCCCAATCAGGAATCAAACGAAACTCACAACAGCAAGCAATCATAACCGGATCGGCAAATCAAGTTAACAACTAATCGAGTCATCTACGGGTCATGATAAGGATGTTATAAGGTCTGTTATCCTAAAGGTCATACCCCAGCAGAACATCACACATCACATCAGTAATGCATAAACATGAAAGAAACAATGGGATGATGCAAGACAGCAAAACATGCCATAGTCGAATGCAATAATAATCAAAGACATACATTCGTCGATTTCACTGCGTGCATGCGACTGTACCAAAACCTCATAATATGATCAAAGTTTATAAACGTATGAAATTCAATAAATACCAGTACAACCACATGAGAAAACATGCATATAGCATCAACAATGCTATGGGTATCTGCTGGCATATATGCATGCAATCAGTATTCTACAACATGCATTTCAGAGCACATGTATGTTAGGAACTTAGAATCTCATACCATAATAGGCTTTATATGAATGTAAAACAGAGCTAATGCATGGACATGTGTACTATGATCTGTAAACAAGTCATGAAAGGTTATACAATAGGTTAAAGAAATGATGCACGATTACATGACCTAGTGTCAGCAAACGATCGTGACAGAATCATCTATGTATGGCACGAATAATACATGCGTATGAAATCCAAAATCAGTATCCAAGTATAGGACATTATCAGAATAAGGTTACTAAATAATAACGAACACATATGATCTCATTTCAGCACACTATCATGGTTTGTTAGCAGAATGTAATCATTAGTTACGCATCACTAAGTATGATCTGAAATCAGCAAGGACTCATTGACATGCTATCTGAGTAGAGTAGTAATTAATGCATGAGTAACGATCTGAAATCAGTAACAAGGTATATGCTAAAGTCTGAATGAAATCATGAATCAAAACATGAGTATCAGAACTAATATTATCAAGCTCCTCTTGCATGAAAATCTGGAAAGTTTTGACAAATCACACATAACACCAGATCTGAAACTAATGATGATTTATGACATATATATATATATATATATATACATAAGAGTCATGAAATCATGCCAATAAGTGGAATCACTAATCAATAATATGACCAGGAGAAGGATTATGCTACAACATGATAAACATATTAAGAAACCATAAAAGAATCTCAAAAATCAGACCATACGCGTAGAGTTATACCTCACACGAGATGCACATACAACCCCACCCGACATACTCCCCACAGCCCCGTCTCCTCCCTACTGGTTTCTCCATCAACCACCTAGGAGACATGGAGAAGAGAACGTGCTAGAGGGAAGGAATGCATGGTCAGCCACTGAAGACCTGATTTGCACCACAGTCCACCCGATCGGTGGCACTCTTGTTGTGCAAACCCTAGTCCTCATGACAGACCAACCACTGGTGTTGAGCAGCATTCCACCCAAAACCCACCACTATATCCTATGCAGGTCTAGAGGCATACCTGATAAGCAAGGAAAAGACTGAGCTTAGCCGGAGATCACCACTCCTCTTCTAGCCGCACAAATGATGCCCACTAGCTTGCTCTACCAATCTTGCCGGAGATCAGTCCAGTAGGTCGCCGGAGAGGGAGGTGGAGGTGGTCTGACGTGGATGGCGTGGAGAAGAGAAGGGAGGGGAGGTAAGGGACGGCTGGTTAGGGTTGTGTTTGTCTCAAGGAAACCAACACAAAAGGCAAGGAGTGATTGCAATTGAAGGCCAATCAAAACTTACCAAAAAGCTCCCAATTCAAAAGTTTGGAAACTTCAAGAGATTTGCGATCGCTGATGTGGCATCCACATCACCCAGCCTTCACACCTCAGCCCTAAATGCCTCCTCAAAGCACAAGCCAAACCACACACACGAATTGCACCCGATCGACCCGATTAAGTCAACCGATTGGAAAACAGCCCGACGGGTCGAACCCGTCCACGAGTTGCATTAACTCGCCCAAAAAGGAAACTTTTCCCCGAAAGGAAGCTTTTCCAAAACAAAGCAAAAATCACACAACTAAAATCATTCATCAAGAAAACACAAACTCGCGCATAAGGATGAATGAGACTTAATAAGGTACCGGAGAACGGGTCTTACAGAGTGTTTGTTAGATTATTCAGTTGAGACTGTTAGTGAGGGGGGACACACCTCAGCATATGCCAATACCAGAAGGTGTCTCTACTAAATTTAGATGACTCAGTTGAGACTGTTAGATGATTCCTTGTTTTAGGTATGCTTTTTCCTTTCTTTCATTTTTCTATTTCTTTGTGTTGCTTAGGACTAGTAAAAGTTATGTGTGACGGTATTTGATTGATAACATATCATGCATACATTTGTGTTTTATAACCACTATATTTCAGCTAAACAATTCTACGTAATGAGTCTATGTTTAAGTTTCAGGAATAAACATGTTTGAGAAGAAGAGCCACAAAAATGACCTAAAAGCAAGAAAAAGGACTGAATTGTGAGACTCATGGACTGAGATGCAAGAGAGAATGACCCAGATGTTAACCAAAAGGACCTATGAGCAAATCAAGAAATTGTACACCATTATGAGGAGTATTTTGGCAATTCGATTCGGGCGTAAACTCCAACAACTAACTCGGGTACACTGCACATGAAGAAATCAACTCAGAAAACCACTCTCCAAAGCATGACTCGATCCACAACTTATAGACCGCCAATTGGCAATTTCAGACCGCTGATTGGCTGTCGGGTCTTGTTCAGATCAAATAATATTTAGGTGGGTCATGTATTATAGTGTTTTATGTCTATTTTTAGTAGTGCATTAGTCCCACATCGGGGGATTGTCCCCGATTACCTTTTTCTATGACTATAAATAGAACTTTTCCTCTTCCCTTTGTAATACACTACATGCTTGGTAGCTAATCCTTCTACTTAGAGTGAAGCCTTGGAGCAAAAACTCAAGTGGAGAGATGCTACTTGTGTTGTGAGTCTGAAATTAAATAAATTCTTCTTAGTTTATGTGGTCTCTTTTATGTTTCTTGCATGCTTAGCTTCATTTCCTTTCATTAATGTTAGTAGATTTAGTTAACATGTTTTCTTCTCTTAACATAGTAGTTAGCTTCATGAAAAGTGAGCATTTCCATCCCCCTTTGGGGGGAGGAGATGATGTTTATACATGCAATAAAGAATGGAAATGAATGCTTTATTTTGAAATGTGTTGATAAATGTGAATGTATGCTTCCTTGTTTAGAGTAGAACACTTCACTTGATGGGTTTTGCCACAACTATTAGACACCTCTCATGCTTGTTTAGGTTCTGAAATAACCAACTTGTTTATGTGAATGTTAATCAACTAGGTTAGTGATTGGATTGATCGGTTTGCCATATCTATTAGACACTTCCTATGCATGAAAACACAACCTACATTTGTGCCTATTGAATGCATTCTTCACCATCTTATTGCATGTGTACACTCACTACAGCCCTCAGGGGTTCCACTTCCTGATTTCCAGCCTAGTTATTAAGCTCTCATAGTTTAGTTTTAATCCATCGCTAGTTGTCTTCTTTGTATTTGTTACTTACTAGTTTAGTGTAGTTTAGCTTAGCATAATCAAATATCTTCTCCCTTTATTCGCCATTTGAATTCGGACAAACCAAAAGGTACTCACCTCCCCGTGGATCGACCCGTACTTGCCCCATCTTCACTGACTACTGTGCACTTGCGGTTAATTAATAAAATATTAAACAATGATCATCTCGAATAGTAGTAAGTTATCTACATTTCTATCATCATCGACTGACTTTAGTTCAGGCACTTGTCTTGGAAATGAGGGAATTTTGTCAATATCATTGACATCTTCTTGAGAAATATTGTTTTCCTTCTAAAACGAACAACCATTGATTATCACATGGGTCTGCTACATAAAAAATATGTTTTGCTTAGATACCAAAATAAAAGGATTAATAGTGAATCCTTGTTTATTAAGGTTCACCAAAGAAAATCCAAACTCATCCACCTAAAGGTCAACGTTATGGTCCACCCACCCACATTTAAATACTGGCACATTGAATTTGGTGAATTTCAACTCCCATATATCTTCAATTTGACCATAGTATGACATCTTGGCATATATATGATTTTTATAGGAGCAAAAATTCAACAACTAAACGGACATCGCTATTTTGCATTGAGTTGTTTATTGTCTTCCATTTTGTTGTAGATGTTCTATCCATTGAAATCGTACCCACTATAAGAGTTGGCAACATGATTAGACATATAGGCGAACCACTTCAAAGTCTCAACAACATTACGATTGTACACCGTTTTCTTGAATCAATCAATGAATATTTTGTTGTGACCATTAATTATTTGTTGATGATTTCATGTAGGATATTTTTCCATCATTAAGGACATGTACTCTTCCAAAAAACACTGAACTTAGTTGGAATTGAACAACACATAAAAATACCCCTTAAAGAGATTCTGACCCTTATGCACCACGTGTACCTTTACCTCCAATCCTATCTTCGTGATGATTCTTAGGAAGTCCAACACTTTTTGTATGAGTCAGGTACTCATTACATATCTCAATAACCTTCAAAGCTAAGTAGCCCCTAAGTCTGTTGGCATCGGGTCTCCGTCAATTGTTACAATAACCCTTCAACACACCCACATACCGTTTGAAAGGATACATCAACCTCAGAAATACCGGTCCAGTTAATTAATTTAAATTTTCGTACTAAATAAACCACCAAATGCACCATAATTTCAAAAAACTATGGTGGGAAGTACATCTCCAATTGACATATTGTAATAACTACTTCATTCTGAAACTTATCCAAGTATCTCGGATCAAGTACTTTGTTGCAAATCTTTTAGGCAACATCTAAGATCATATTGTATAACCGGTCACCATCATTGCGATATTCCTCTGACTCAATATATTCACCTTTGTCTTTCGTGTTTATTTCATTTTCAACATGTCATATCTAACGATATCTTTCATCAAAAGCTTTCTCAAGCAAATGAGTTTTTATCTCTTTTACATCTTGTAAGAACATGTTAAAACAACTCCTTACATGGACATAAGTGTTGTACCTCATTTCTGATAATTGCAATCTTCATGACAAACTCTAGAAATTTATCAACAATAACCTCATACTCGTCACTCAATCGACTAATAAAAATCTATTTTTGATCCATAGTTTTTTACACTTCAAGAGGAACAATCACAATGTATAAAAGGACCAATATAAATGAAAGATGGATTATTTGGGAAGTACCTTCTCTAAAAGTTCTATTGATAATTTTTTACTACCTGCAAATAAAAAATCGGAAACAAACAAAACAACACATTAAATTCGATTCCATTATACATTTCACACAAAGTGTTTTTGATATCTAAATTTCTCTTCTTGGAACTAATTCAAATGAGTACTTTTAATTAAAGCAAATACCATATGACCATGAACGTTTCTAGTGTTTGTGCCCTCAAACGGAAAAGAAAAGATTTATCTTAGATCCCAAGTATAAAACACTTTTACCTCTCTATTTTCTCAACTCCCCCTTGAGAAAGTGAGGGAAAACTTCAACCTTACAACCCTATCCCCCTTTCCACTCTCCTCCAAAATTCCAGCGACCCCCCTCTCTCCGCACACCACCTGCAAGGTGACCTTCTCTGGCAACGTCCCTCACCCTCTGCAGTCCTCTCCGATGACGCCCGTCACCCTCTCTTACCACCTTTGGAATACCCCAACCTTGCATATAGGTGATTTTTTTCTCACTTTTGTTGTTCTTGATTGTGTTTTTTACTACCTTTTAGCTCTAAAGAGTTTTATTATGGATGGTTTGGAGTTTTTTGTACTATTGAGTTTGGTTTTCGAGTTTTGGTGATTTTGTAGTGGCTGAGGTTGATTTGGGAATTGACGATTTATTTGTGTTTTGGTCTTGAATGTGTTTTTTGTGTGACTGATTTAGGGTGTTTTGGGTAGTTTGGGAGATGTTTGTTGGTTGAGGTTTAATTTGGAAATAAGTGTTTTTTTAGTTTTTTTTCTTGATCGTGTTTTTTTCTTCTTCACTACTTTAACTTTCAAAAGTTGAGGTTAACTTTTGTCTCTTTTTTTGTAAGTGTCTTGTATTGCTGATTTTCTTTCAAATAATGTTTTTTTTAAATTTTGAAGTTTATTGTAGTTATGGGATTATTGGTGTGATTGTTTGTGCATCCTGGACTAGTACCTATCACGATTCTTTCTTTCTAGTCGTTGACGACCATGCTTGACTCTGGAAAAAAATGAAGGCTGAGAGTATCTAAACTAACTAAAGAATGTGATGCGAATCCACTAAAAACCTAATACAACTAGTCCTGTAGGAGGTTCCAAATGCATGCAAAATTGTGGATGTGAGATTTGTGTGTGTGTACAATTGCACTCTCAAAACATGAATTAATATGGACATCTATAATGGCAATTATCCTAAGTGTGTTTCCACATGGATTAAGATTTATCACCGTCATTAAAACATACAAAACACTACTTAAGATAAGACTAAAGATAACCACATGCTCAGATGTCAATCTTTTCTCTTTATCCACTCCAATCTTATCCTCACACCTCATCCTTCCATATAAAGTCGACCCACTAACCAAAGCATATACTAAGGATCCATTATGACCATTAACACATCAAAGGCAAGAGTGATAAACCCATCAAAATGAATATGGAAATCATTTGAAGCTCCAAGCTTAAGATTAAAACACACAAATCTTACATAATTCACACTTCACGTCATTCTCCACCTGCAATGGGGATGGATTACTCACTAATCATATCTATATCATAGAAATGAACAAAAGAAAAACAACACATTAACAAGTAAAGGAAACTAAACATAACCAAAGGAATGGAATAAAAATTGCATCAAATGAAAGACAAGAACATAAAGAGCATGAAACTAAAACTTGATTAAGAAAGAAAGATTACAAAATGGTGTTTCTCTTCTCCTCCACTACTTTACTAGACAAAAATAAAATTTACTATCAAGCAAGAAATAAAACCTAATACTAAGCAAAAAATAAAACATACTCTAATGGGGGAGAAAAAGGAAGAAAAAGAGAGGAAGGATTACAAGTGTATTTTTAGAAGATTAGATGGTGTGGATGAATCTGGGCCCAATCGGATGGCTAAAAATCAGATCTGGATGTTCCAATATTCTCTGACCCGACTATGCAATCAGATCTGGATTGCCGTCCCCGAGGTACAACATTTTCATTTTTCATGTGTTGTTGCTGGTACATGTGGGGGTTTGCCTCAAGCTGGCTAGGCAGAGTCCCTTTCTCTCTTTCATGTACAGACTGAGTCAATTGGCCCATTTGAAGCTCTAGAGATTTGATGGTCTGCTGATTTGAACTGAGAACTTGACTTGTGGTTGACATAAAAAAATCATTGAGTTTTCAAGTCCATGAGTCAAGGTCTCAAGCGAATTGAATCGGGTTTCCATATTGTTGTAATTTGGGAAACCCGATTGATTGGTGATTTGAGCTTGGGGTGACTGATAAGATTGTGCTTGCATGGGAGGTTGGTGTGGTTAGTTCGGTGGTCGAGAGGAGTTTGAATGACCACCCGGGGAATTATTTTGGTTCCATGAAAAATTAGGGTGGTTCCTCCATCTGGGATTATAAGATGATGAGTATGAGTCATTCCTGGCTCTATCATAGATGGCATTGACATGTTCCATCTCAGGAGGAATGGACGCACACTCGCTTCCTACATAACCTATCCTACCACATGAATGAACAGGGAACTAGACAAGATGTAGACACATGAGGTGCACCTTGTTGGTTTTGGAACTCAATCGAATACATATGGCGCATTAAGGCAGCCATGCGTGCCTCGGTTGCCGTAATGGAATCGACAACAAATGCAACACCCGATCTAGTCGAGTTTGCGTTTGCGATCCTCGCTCCAATGCTAGATGATGTTGGCGGTTCCCTCACACTCTCCCACTGCATGGTTTTCTCAACGAGGTCTTCTAGGAAAGCTCATGCCTCCCTTTCGTCCTTTCCTAAGAACTCTCCTTGACACATGGACTCAAGTAGCGTTCGGGACGGGATGTGAAGACCCTCGTAAACAATAGGACAAAGACGCCACAACTCAATGTCATGGTGAGGGCATGAGGATTGTAGCTCCTTGAACCTCTCTAAATATGCATGGAATGATTCGGTCTCATGCTGATACAACAAATTGATTTTGTTCTTCGGTTTTTGAGTCTGATGATTTGGAAAGTAATTCTTGAGGAATGCATATTGAAATTCATCCCAAGTCCTAAAGGCATATTTGCATGGTTGTTTGTACGACCACTTCTTGGCATCATCCTTTAGTACAAATGGGACAAACCTAAGATGGATGGAGTCTGTGCTAAGTTGTTGCAACATGAACATTGCACAGACCTCCTCAAATTCCCTGAGAAAGATATAGGGGTCACCCTTCCCAGTGAAGTGAGGGAGCATGAAGATAAACTAAGTCTTAACCTCAAAGTGGTTCCCATTCGCCTCTGGCAATATGATGCATGAGGGTAGAGCAGTACGGCTCGGGTAGCATCGATCACAGAGAGGTATGGGAGCAAGAACAGGAAGAACAGATGGGACAGGTGGGTCCAACAACTCCTCCTCGTGGTACTGAGCAGTCATGGAACCCGGACCGTGTGTGACACGAGAAGACGAAGGCGCCGAGAAATCGACTACCGAGGCAAGATTGACAACAGGCCTCGTCAAACAGCCGCTCTCGTCTCGTGCCCACACAAGCATGCACAAAGGTCCACACACACAAACCAAAAACCTTTTTATACTAAAACCGAATGTGCGTAGAGGAGAAGACGGGAGGACACATAAGAGAGAGAATGACTCAGGAGAGAAGGGAAGAAGTCTTTATGCTACGGCGGGTGGGTACAGGTAGAAGCACACAAGCAAACAAGGCTCAAACAACCTAAGGTCGCTATAGGTCCTTACAGCTAGACGACGCCTAACTGCGAAGTCACGCGGCCTAAACACGCCTAACCTCCCTACCACGAGGACAAAGCCCAGCCAGTGCATCAAGATCCGGAGATCTCGTCTCTCCTCCTATCAACAGAGTGGGCAACGCCGATCAGGCCACAACGGTCGTGATCGGATCACTCTCCTAATGCGTCCTAGATCCTTAGGGTAAATGTCTACTTGATTTTAAAATTAGGTTCTTAATTAGTGTGGTTTTTGGGGCAAAGAAAAGGGTGATGAAATCCCCCACCTTATCTTATAGTAGCATTTTGGAGTCTTAATCTAGCAATCAACTCTCCAAACAAACACTCAACTCACACTTGTTGCAATGCAATTCCTACTAACTAATGCATGTTCATACAAAATGCATGAATGAGAGTAGGAAATGCGTACCTCACGCCAACACTCAGCAACTGAAAGTAAAGCTAAAATAAAAGACAATCTACGTGCCTAAGTCAAGTACATGATGCATGACCTAAACAAGAAAGAATGCCTAATCTTTTGCTTTGGATTTTAGGGTCCAATTTGCTTAAAGGGAGATTGATTATTGATCTAGGGACAACCTAAAAGTCAACATGCCAAATTATTCCGCAGACCTCTTTATCAGATAACGAAACAAGTCACAGAAAGAAGAAGTGGAGAGGAGCATACCAGATCGCCAGTTGGCGGTCTTAGGCCGTTGATTGGTGGTCTAACAAGCTGAGGTGGCCTCCAATATTCTCCAGCTGCCTCCCCTTGTGTCTCCAAGTCTCCTAAAATAAAGAAAAACTACAAACAAAAAATTAAATCCACCGCAATCGTCCAAACCAGAGTCTGGACTGGCACCTCCCCGGCAACAACACCAAAAACTTGTTTAAACATTTTATTAATTTGTACCGCAAGTGCACAACAGTCGCTGAAGACGGGGCAAGTACGGGTCGTCCGCAGGAAGGTGAGCAGTCTCTTGTATGACCGAAATCAGTTGGCGAATAAAGGGAGAAAATATGTGATTACGCTAAAGCTAAACTACACTAAACTAATAAGTATGAAATGTGAAAGAAAGCACGAAAGATTGGAACTCAGAAGGAGAAACCCCTAAGGGGTGGAGTGTGTGCACATATGAAGTGAAATAAGTGATGAAAGATGCATGTAAGAATCTATGTGTGTGTGTTGTGTGTGTGACTTCATGCATAGGAAGTATCTAAAGATGTGGCAAAACGTATCAATCCATTCACACAACGTATCGGCAATTACTACTTGATTAACATAAGATTAGGCTCAGCATGACAAGTGTCTAAAGATATGGCAAGACTCATCAAAAACCATAAACTCATGTGAAGAACAAAGGTAAGCATGGGAGGTGTCTAAATGTTATGGCAAAACTCATCAAAACAAAGTTTCTTCAATCAATCAAGCAAGCAAACACAAATACAAACACAACTAACATGTAGCATATTCAACAGAAAATTTTAGTCAATAAACATGAGAAAACTAAGCATGGGAAGTGTCTAAATCTTATGGAAAAACCCATCAAAATTCCCCAACATGTAGATGATTAAAATACCCTAATAAATATACAGGACATGCAAGTCTACACAATCAAAAATTCATCAAACATCCAAACTTCACAATATATATGAACATCATCTCCACCCCCCAAAGGGGATGGATCTACTCACTACACATTATTCTAGAAATTGAACTAAAGAAGAAATGAGACATTCTAACTAATTTAGCCTAAGATCAAAGAAATAAGACTAAGCTAAGCATGCATAAAAAAGAAACAACATGAGAACAAAACAATGAAAAATTATTTTATTAAATGACTCACATTACTAGTAGCATTTTTCTCCACCTTGAGTTTTTGCTCCAAGGCTTACTCCAAGTAGAGAGAATTCCACCAACCAATAGGTAAATACAAATGAGGAGGAGGAGTTCTATTTATAGGCATGAAAAAAGGTAATCGGGGACAATCCCCTGGTATGGACTAATGAAACCTTCCGAGAATACACATAAACAGATAACCCATGTCCTGGAGAAACCAGGTCAGATTCGAAGACAAACAGACCGCTAATTGTCGGTTACGTTTTCCCGGATCCGACCCATTTTCGTATATGTTCCATAGTTCTTCAATTCTGCAAATGGGGTGCACTCGGTTTGGTTATTGGAGTGTCGGCCCGAATCTAATTGCCAAAATACTCCTAATGATGGTGTGGAGTTTCTTGATTTTCACATTGGCCCTTCGGTTTTACATTAGGGTCCCTCTCTTGTGCATCTTAGTCCATAAGTCTTGCAACTTAGTCTTTTTTCTTGCTTTTAGGTCATTTTATGCCTCTTCTCCTCAATCCTATTTATTTCCTGAAACTCAAACATAAAACTCGTTACGTAGCATTGTTTAGGTTCAAGATAATGGATATAAGACACAAATGAATGCATGAAATGATGTCCATCACTTGGGATCCAAACTCAGACTCAAAGCCGGGAGGAGGTTCCATAAATACTTTTGCTTCAAGTTTTCCATTTAGGGAAGCATTCTATACATCTATTTGGTGTGGAGGCTAATCTAGATGAACTGCAATAGACAATAGAACCCTTACTATATTGAGTTTCACCACTAGAGCAAATGTTTCTATGTATTCCACGCCATAAGTCTGAGTGAACCCTTTTGCTACTAGTCTTTCCTTGTATCTCTCGAGCATTCCATTAGAATTGTTCTTGAATATGAACACCCATTTGCATCGCACCAACTTCATACTAGCCGGAAGAGCTACTTTATCCATGTCCGATTCTTTTTAAGAGCATTCATTTCCTCCAAAACTTTGGAAAAATATTCCATGCCATTAACACTCCTAAAAATTCGTATGTCTTCATTAAATTGGTTTTGAACCATGGAGTAGAAAAGTTTGAAAATATCAGGAACTTCATGTTTTTTGTTCATCAAACTATCCAATTGAGTTGTGTGTGATCATCGATGAAAAAAACAAACCATCTTTTTCCGAAAAAAGTGGGAATCCGTAATGGACCACAAGTATCACTATGAATGATTTGAAATAGTTGAGATGAAACGTAAGGCCGAGAAGGATAAAAAAATGTGATGTTTTGCTAAAGCACAAGGTTCACATTGAAATGAAGATGGATCTTTACTGATAAATAACTTAGGAAACAAACTTTTCAAATAGAAAAAACTAGGATATTCCTAACAAAGATGCCATAACAAAACATCTTGTTCGGATTTTGTGGGTGTATCCGCTGAAAACCCTCAGGAGACAACACTCCTCCTCCTTGGTGACAAGGAAGTTTAACGGCTTGTTGCACGTGCTAAGTGCAACCGTGATTCCTACGAAAGTGAGTTAGGATTTCTTGTTTTTCGCATGCTTTTCTCTTTCTTTGTTTTGCTCGGGACTAGCAAAAGTTAGGTGTGGGGGTATTTGATTGACATCATTTCATGCTCATATTTGTATCTTATATCCATTATCTTTCACCTAAACAATGCTATGTCACGAGTTTTATGTTTAGTTTTCAGGAATAAATAGGTTTGAAGAGATGAAGCATAAAAGGACCCAAAAGCTGGGAAAAAGGACTGAATTGTGAGATCTAGGGACCAAGATGCAAGGAAGAAGGACCTGATTGCAAGACAGAAGGACCTAAGAGCAAAACAGAATACTCCACACCATCATGGGGAGTATTTTACCAATTCGATTCGGGTCGGAGCTCCAACATGCAAAATCGATGCATCAAATACCAACAAAGCCTTCCAGAAAAGCCCACAAGAAATTCCAGAGCGATCTGGACATTGTAGACCGCTAATTAGCGGTCTTGGACCGCTAATTGGCGGTCATGTTTGGCCCAAATGCGCTCAAATTTCTCCAGAACATGTATTAGAGGATGTTTAGGCTATTTGTGGTATCTGTTTAGTCCCACATCGGGGGATTGTCCTGGATTAGCTTTTTCCATGGCTATAAATAGAACTCATCACCTCCTATTGTAATCACTCCATATTTTAAGTGGCTATTCTTCCTACTAGAAGTGAAGCCTTGAAGCACACACTAAAGTAGGAGGATGCTACTTTTAATGTGAGTCATTTTATCAATAAAGTTTTGTGTTTCTTTCATTGTTTGTTTATGCTTCTTTTATTGTTTGTGCATGTTTTAGTTTAATCGTCTTTTATTTCTAGCTTAGTTTTAATATGCTTTCTTTGCTTAGTTTAATAATTAGTGTAATGTTTAGTGAGTAGTTCCATCCCCTTTGGGGGGTGGAGTAGATGTACATACATGCATTAGAGAATGGATTGAATGCTTTATTTCCAATGTGTTGATAAAACATGAATGTATGCTTGCTTGTTTAGGATAGAATTTATAACTTGATGAGTTTTGCCAAAATGATTAGACACCTTTCATGCTTCTTTTGGTTCTGAAATAAACATCTTGCATATGTAAATGTTAATCAACTAAGTTGGTGAATAGATTGATAGGTTTTGCCACAACATTTAGACACTTCCTATGCATGATAACACCACCTTTATTTGTGCTTAAAGAATGTGTTCAACACCCACCTCTTTGCTTGTGTGCACTCACTCCACCCCTTAGGGGTTTTCCCATTTCTGTATTCCAGCATTCTTCCTTTGTTCTTAGCTTAGTTCTTATTTCATTGTTTGGTTCTTCCTTTCGCATTTCCTACTTCTTAGCGTAGTATAGAGTAGAGTAGCATAAACATCTTTCTCCCCTTATTTTTGCCACTTGATTTCGTACAAGCAAGAGGCTACTCACCTCCCTGAGGACGACCCGTACTTGCCACCGCTTCATCGCGGCCGTGCACTTGCGGTAGAAATATAAAACGATCAATCAAGTTTTTGGCGCCGTTGCCGGGGAGGTGCCAGTCCAGACTCTTGTTTGGACGATTCAAGTGGATTTAATTTTTGTCTTGTAGTTTTCTTTGTTTCAGGAGACGCACATTGAGAAGGGGAAGCATCTGGTGAAGTTTGGAGGCGGTTTGAGAGAAGAAGACCGCCAATCAGCGGTCTACAACCGCCAACTGGCGGTCTGGTTGTTTCATTTCACCTCTAAATTTCTTTGGAGTGTTGCTTTATATGATATAGTGGTCTGGGACTTAATTTGGCATGTTTTGACTTATAGTTTGTTCCCAGATCAATAATCAAACCTCCCTTAAGCAACTTGGACCCTAAAACTCAAAGCAAAAGATTAGGCATTCTTTTTGTTTAGGCCATGCATCATGTATGTGACTTAGGCATTTAGATTGTTTTTTATCATAGCTTTATTTTCTGTTGCTGAGAGCTGGCGTGAGGTACGCACCTTCTACTCTCATTCATGCATTTCGTATGAACATGCATTAGTTAGTAGGAAGTGCATTGCAACAAGTGTGAGTTGAGCGTTGTTTGGAGTGTTGATTGCTAGATTTAGGACTCCAAAACGCTACTAAGGAGGGGTTGTCCCGTAAAAGATATGGTGGGGGATTTCATCACCCTTTCCTTCGCCCCCACAAACCACACTAATAAAGAGCCTAATTTTTAAAATCAAGTAGACATTGGCCCTAAGGATTTCGGGCGCATTAGGAGAGTGATCCGGTCCCGACCGTCATGACCTGATCGGCGTTGCCCACCTTGTCGATAGTAGGAGAGACGAGATCCCCGGATCTTGGCTCACTTGCTGGGCTTTGTGGTCCTCGTTGTAGGGAGGTGAGGCGTGTTGAGGCCGTGTGACCTCGCAGTTAGGCGTCGTCTAGCTGTAAGGACCTATAGCGACCTTAGGATTGCTTGAGCCTTGTGTGCTTGTGTGCTTCTACCTGTACCCATCCGCCGTAGCATAAGGACTTCTTCCCTTCTCTCCTGAGTCATTCTTTCTCTCCTGTGTTCCCTCGTCTTCTCCTCTACGCACATTCTTTGTTAAACAAACAAAAAAAAAGGTTTTGGTGTGTGTGCACCTTTGTGCATGCTTTCGTGGACACGAGACGAGAGTGGTCGTTTGACGAGGAGCGTTGTCAATCCGGCTTCGGTCGTCGATTTCTCGACACCTTCCTCCTCTCATGTCGCACGCAGTCCGGGTTCAATGGCTGCTAATTTCCGTGAGGAGGAGCAGTTGCTGGACCCACCTGCTCCACCAGTGCTTCCAGTTGTCGTTCCCATACCTCTTCGTGATCGATGCTACCCGAGCCGTACCGCTCTACCCTCATGCATCATATTACCAGAGGCTAACGGGAACCATTTTGAGGTTAAGCCTCAATTCATTTCCATGCTCCCTCATTTCACTGGGAAAGGTGACCCCTATATCTTTCTCAGGGAATTTGAGGAGGTCTGTGCTATGTTCAAGCTGCAACAACTTAGCACAGACTCCATCCATCTTAGGCTCGTTCCTTTTGCACTAAAGGATGACGCCAAGAAGTGGTTGTACAGCAACCAGGCGAATTCCTTTAGGACTTGGGATGAGTTTCAATCTGCATTCCTCAAGAAGTACTTTCCTAATCATAGGACTCAAAAATTGAGGAACGAAATCAATTCGTTCTATCAACATGAGACCGAACCATTTCATGCATATCTTGAGAGGTTCAAAGAGCTACTATCCTCGTGCCCTCACCATGGCATTGAGTTGTGGCGTCTTTGTCAGATTGTGTATGAGGGTCTTCACATCCCGTCCAGAACGCTCCTTGAGTCTATGTGTCAAGGAGAGTTCTTGGGAAAGGATGAAAGGGAGGCATGGGCCTTCCTAGAAGACCTCGCTGAGAAAACCATGCAGTGGGAGAGTGTGAGGGAACCACCTGCATCATCTAGTATAGGAGCGAGGATCGCGAATGCAAACTCGACTAGATCGGGTACCGCATTTGCTATCGATACCACTACGTCCACCGAGGCACGCATGGCGGCCTTAATGCGCCGTATGGATTCGATTGAGCTCTAAAACCAACAAAGTGCACCTCACATGTCCACATCTGGTCCAGTTCCTTGTCATTCATGTGGTAGGATAGGTCATGTAGAGAGCGAGTGTGAGTCAATTCCTCCTGAGATGGAGCATGTCAACGCCATCTATGATAGAGCCAGGAATGACCCATACTCATCATCTTATAATCCTGGATGGAGGAACCACCCCAATTTTTCATGGAACCAAACTAATGCCCCGGGTGGTCCTTCAAACTCCTCTAGACCACATTACCAATCACATCAACCTCCCATGCATGCACATTCCTATCAGCCACCCCAAGTGCAAACCACCAATCCATCGGGTTTCCCAAATTCCAATAATATGGAAACCCGATTCAATTCGCTTGAGACCTTGACTCGTGGACTTGAAAACTCAATGAAAAATTTTATGTCTACCGCAAGTCAAGTTCTCACTTCAAATCAGCAGACCATGAAATCTCTAGAGCTTCAGATGGGCCAATTGGCTCAGTCTATACATGAAAGAGAGAGAGGGTCTTCTCCTAGCCAGCCTGAGGCTAACCCCTGTGTGTACCAGCAACAACACATGCAAAATGAGAATGTGGTACCTTGGGGGAGGCAAGTGAACCGTGTGGAGGAACCTGTTCACCATGTCAATTCCATTGTGACCTTAAGGAATGGAAAACAGGTTGACAATCACATTTCCTTGCCACACCCACCACCATCTATGCAGCCCCTCAGTGGGAATGGTGGTGAAGAAGAAGCTGAGGGTGAGGGTAATACACCCAAGCTTTCTTCTCAGGCACAGCAGAAAACCTACCTGCCAAAAGCTCCATATCTAAGTAGGTTAACCAAAAAGCAGAGTGACAACATGGACAAGATAGTAGAGGTGTTTAAGCAAGTAAAGGTTAACATCCCCTTGTTGGATGTCATCCAACAAATACCTCAATATGCCAAAGTGAAGGATCTCTGCACAACCAAGAGGAAGACCAATGTTCCTAAGAAAGCACTCTTGGCTGCAAATATCAGCTCACTTTTGTCCAATCCCACCTACACAAAATACAAGGACCCGGGGTGTCCTACTATTCAGTGTAATATAGGGGACACTAGAATGAGCAATGTTTTGCTTGATTTAGGATCAGCGGTCAAGCTCCTCCCATTCTCTGTTTATCAACAGTTGAACTTGGGAGAATTGAAACCAATTGGAGAAAGCACCACAAAATCAACGAACACCCCTAACCCCAATGCAACCCGTTGAGAATGTTCGTGGGCCCAGCGAAAACTCATTGCCTGTCTTCGCAATGCAACAGAGTGAGCTGGCCTCAAACATGAATGTCCAAAGGGAGTGTTCGTTGCATGATTCAGTTGAGAGTACTAGTGAGAGTGAGACACCTCACCATATGCCTATACCAGAAGGTGTCTCTACCTCATGTCCCATGGCACTTGAGCCATTTGAGCTTCATTTTGACTCCAACAAGGACCCACCTATGACCGATCTTATGCTTGATGATCTAAATGATGGTGGGAGGTCCTTGTTGGATGACTTGGGGAGAAGCCTCATTCTTAGTGATGCATGTCTGCTGCATCCATCGAATGAGCCTGAGGAACTCATTCCGATGCACCCGCCTATTGGTTGGAGGGTTTTCTTCGATGAGCAATTAAACCCTAGTGAGGCAACACAACTTCATTCTTTGTTGCCCACACCCAACCAATATCATGAGGGGTTCGAGCCTTTCAGCTTTGACCTTTCACCCCTCATGACACCTCAGAGTACAAGTGAAGTTTGCCCATCTCGGCAAGTCTCTGGTCCTCATGACTTGATGTTCTCATTTGATGTTCCTTGACCAAATGAGTATGAGAATATCATTTTTGTTGTTTATATCTTGTAAAAACAAAAAAACAAAAAACAAAAAAAAGTGTGTAATAAAAGACTCCTTCAGTGAGCATCGATTGTTGTGGGCCCCAACCCTTGTGTACTTGGGCCCCAATTTCTTCACGTATTTATCTCCCTTCTTCAGCTTCTCACAGGTTTTGAGGGAATTTGGGTTTGTGTCCATCAACATGACCCCGAACGTCCCGTTGTACTTCATGTTGGTGAGATCGTTCCTTTTTCATGCATGCATCCATGTCGTATCTTGTTCACATTCATTGAGGACAATGCATGAAGTAGGTGTGGGGGGGTGTTTTACGTGTGTACATATTCGAGTCTTTTTCCTTTGGTTTTCTTTTCTTTTGTGTGTACTGCTAGGGTCATGTTAGTGTGCCGCATTTGACATTGATATATCTGCTTGCCATGATCCTTGGGTGACTTGTCTTCTTTTGCTTGCCGAGTGCTTTAAAATTTTCACATTTCTTTCAAAATCTTCGGGTGTTTGCGAAAGAAAATGTTTTCTGGGTTTTGCGTGTGTTTAGCATGTGCAAAACCGTTGAGAGGCAAAGTAAAAAGAAAGCTCCCAAAATTGTCTTGAACTTGATGCATTAGGATTTCTAGTTTACTGGCTTTAGGTCTTATCGAGTCGTTAGGATGCACCCCGGTTTTCCCTCGAGGGGCGTGTAATCATAGGGTTTCAGCACTCAAACATTTAAAGAAGTCCACCCTGAACCTAGTGAGTCAATAATTCGTGTCTGTTAGTATAAGGAAGTTTGTCGTAGTCAAGGGCCCTTAATCTCTTTTTGTGAAACTTAAGTGTAGGGGTTTTGGTTCCCATGTAGATAAATAAATAAGTGGGGTTCTCTCTTCTCGCATGGCTCCTATCACTCGGGAAAGTAGGTCTGAGGGGACTTTGTGCCTGGTGCTTTCGAGTCATCTGACTTGGGATGCACTGACCGAACTCCCGTTACACGGGTGGTAGGGATCGCCCTGTGTGGAGATTTGGGGGAAGGTGTACGTGATAGTGTAAGTCCTCATAGGCAATGATGCACGAAACCTGACCCTGGGAGAATCAAACACCAACCAATAAATGCTCCAAAGAAAAAGAAAAAAAAAGAAAAAAAGAAAAAAAAGTCAAATAAGAACCAAAATGGACTTTACACGTTGTATCACATTCAGAAGTTAAGGTTGCCCATGTCTTTCACTTAATTCCTTAGTTAACTCTCACGAATAACTCATTAGTCTAGGTGTGTCGACCGATTACATATATAGAGTCGACCCGTAGTATTACCGCATCCCATGATCGACAAAATAAGTCCAACGAGTCGTGTAGCTAGATTGATTAATGCATCTTGTTCGGATTTTGTGGGTGTATCCGCTGAAAACCCTCAGGAGACAACACTCCTCCTCCTTGGCGACAAGGAAGTTTAACGGCTTGTTGCACGTGCTAAGTGCAACCGTGATTCCTACGAAAGTGAGTTAGGATTTATTGTTTTTCGCATGCTTTTCTCTTTCTTTGTTTTGCTCGGGACTAGCAAAAGTTAGGTGTGGGGGTATTTGATTGACATCATTTCATGCTCATATTTGTATCTTATATCCATTATCTTTCACCTAAACAATGCTATGTCACGAGTTTTATGTTTAGTTTTCAGGAATAAATAGGTTTGAAGAGATGAAGCATAAGAGGACCCAAAAGCTGGGAAAAAGGACTGAATTGTGAGATCTAGGGACCAAGATGCAAGGAAGAAGGACCTGATTGCAAGACAGAAGGACCTAAGAGCAAAACAGAATACTCCACACCATCATGGGGAGTATTTTACCAATTCGATTCGGGTCGGAGCTCCAACATGCAAAATCGATGCATCAAATACCAACAACGCCTTCCAGAAAAGCCCACAAGAAATTCCAGAGCGATCCGGACATTGTAGACCGCTAATTAGCGGTCTTGGACCGCTAATTGGCGGTCATTTTTGGCCCAAATGCGCTCAAATTTCTCCAGAACATGTATTAGAGGATGTTTAGGCTATTTGTGGTATCTGTTTAGTCCCACATCGGGGGATTGTCCCGGATTAGCTTTTTCCATGGCTATAAATAGAACTCTTCACCTCCTATTGTAATCACTCCATATTTTAAGTGGCTATTCTTCCTACTAAAAGTGAGGCCTTGAAGCACACACTAAAGTAGGAGGATGCTACTTTTAATGTGAGTCATTTTATCAATAAAGTTTTGTGTTTCTTTCATTGTTTGTTTATGCTTCTTTTATTATTTGTGCGTGTTTTAGTTTAATCGTCTTTTATTTCTAGCTTAGTTTTAATATGCTTTCTTTGCTTAGTTTAATAATTAGTGTAATGTTTAGTGAGTAGTTCCATCCCCTTTGGGGGGTGGAGTAGATGTACATACATGCATTAGAGAATGGATTGAATGCTTTATTTCCAATGTGTTGATAAAACATGAATGTATGCTTGCTTGTTTAGGATAGAATTTATAACTTGATGAGTTTTGCCAAAATGATTAGACACCTCTCATGCTTCTTTTGGTTCTGAAATAAACATCTTGCATATGTAAATGTTAATCAACTAAGTTGGTGAATAGATTGATAGGTTTTGCCACAACATTTAGACACTTCCTATGCATGATAACACCACCTTTATTTGTGCTTAAAGAATGTGTTCAACACCCACCTCTTTGCTTGTGTGCACTCACTCCACCCCTTAGGGGTTTTCCCATTTCTGTATTCCAGCATTCTTCCTTTGTTCTTAGCTTAGTTCTTATTTCATTGTTTGGTTCTTCCTTTCGCATTTCCTACTTCTTAGCGTAGTATAGAGTAGAGTAGCATAAACATCTTTCTCCCCCTATTTTTGTCACTTGATTTCGTACAAGCAAGAGGCTACTCACCTCCCTGAGGACGACCCGTACTTGCCACCGCTTCATCGCGGCCGTGCACTTGCGGTAGAAATATAAAACGATCAATCAATTACCAAGATTGGAGTATGTCTCTTTAACGGCATCCAAAATTTCTTTTGCATCAGTGTACATGAATGGACGAGGGATTTGTTCTTCCATGGATTTTAGCAAGCAACTTATGATTGGAGAGTTTTCGGAATGCCAACGCCTAAACCGGGGTCGATTGCTGCAGATTTGCGCTCTTCTCCAATAAGAAAACCAAGCTTACCTCTGGCATCCAGGGCCAGTTTCACAGACTGAGCCCATTCCAAAAAAATTTAACCATCACTACTTGAAAAAATGGCTACGACGTCGGATATTAAGAGGGTACGACGTCGGGTTGACCGGCATCCATCACCGACGTGGTATGTGGGAGCCGTTATAAAGGTGTACCCTTTAACGTCGGTCGTTACAATCGACATGGTAGTGTGCTCTATAACGTCGGTCATAGTTTTAACCAAAACCGACTTGATAAATCGACGCGCAAGTGGGCTCCTAAAAATCCTACCACGTCGGTCGTCTTATAAGACCAACGTGGTAGGGTCTTTCCCTAAAATAAGAAAAATAATCAAAAAATAACCTACTATGTCGGTTGTTTTATAGAACCGGCATGGTAGTATGGCATCTATCCCATCAGCATTTTTGTATATCCGACGTGGTAGGGTTCTTAATATAAAAAAGTAAAAAAAATATCCTACAACGTCGCTGCGGCATAAAGTCCGACGTTGTAGGATATTTATTTTCATATGTTTAATTTTATTATTTGTTTAATACCAATATTTCAAACTCAAGCCCTGCAGTATCAATCAAACATTCATATCTAGCAAACAAGTAATTCACAACATTCATATCTATCACAACATTCATATCAAACATACAAATTTGTCAACATATCAACAGACAAATTCACAACATTCGTATTCATTAAAGAAGTAGTTTATTCTCACAACATTCATATTCAGTCCAGCAATAACAAAATCATATCCATCAAATGCATCTACTTAATACAACATACAATGAACCTTTAGTTTTTAAGTTTTCATTTTCATTTTTCCTCATAGAATCTTCGATCCATATTCCTTCATGAGAATCATCTCGGATAATTAAGTTGTCAACAGTTCTGTCGTCATCGACCGATTTAAGTTCAGGTACTTGTGCAAAAGGGGGAATTTCTCCAATCTCATTAACATCTTCTTCAGCCACGATTTGCCATTTTCCTTCTAAAACTACCGACCATTCATTAGCACAAAGGTCTTTTACATAAAATATTTGTTTTGCTTGAGATGCCAGAATGAAAGGATCTTCCTTAAAACCTTCTTTTTGTCCACCAAAGTAAACCCCAAATCATCAACTTGAAAACCATTCTTATTGTCCACCCACTTACATTTAAATACTGCAACATTGAATTTAGTAAAATTCAGCTCCCATATTTCTTCAATCTGACCATAATAAGACATATTGCAATATATGGGATTTCTATCTTTCGAAACTAGATATGTGAAATGATTCAGCTACCAAAGTGACCCCACTATTCTGCATTGTGCTTTTCTTGTTCTCCATTTTGGTATAGAAAGAAAAATCATTGATATCATAGCCATTATAAGATGTCACTATAGGATTTGGTCTATATGCCAACCACTTCAAATTTTCAAAGACATTACGGTTGTACACAGTTTCCCTGAACTAATCAACAAAAGCCTTATTGTGAGCATTAATTACTTGTTGATCAGTCCATGAAGGATGATTTTCCCTCACTATGGTCATGTGCTCATCCAAATAAGGTAGGACTTCATCAGAATTGCACAACACATATAAATACGCTTTAAAGAGATACTCACCTTTTGGACTTATCATCTTCGGATCACGTGTACCTTTACCTGCAATACTATCTTTATGTATGTTCTTAGGAGGTCCCACACTCTTAGTATGACTCAAGTACTCATTACAAAACTCAATTACCTCTTGAGCTATGTAACCTTCAACGATACTCGCATCTGGCATTCGTCGATTCTTACAATAATCTATCAACTCACCCATGTAACGCTCGAATGGATACATCCACTTCAAAAATACCGGGCCGAGTAGCTTAACTTCTCTAACCAGATGAATCACCAAATGAACCATAATGTCAAAAAAAGACGTCGGAAAGTACATCTCCAACTCACATATTGTAACAACTACTTCATTCTGCAATTTATCCAAATATTTTGGATCAATTACTTTGCTGCAAATCTTGTTGAAGAACAAACAAAATTTGATAGTAGCATGTCTAATGTGTTTCGGAAATATCGATCTAATAGCAACAGGTAACAACTGCTGCATCAACACATGACAATTTTGAGACTTCAAACCATGTAGTTTCAAATCTTTAATTGATATAAGACTGCTAATATTTGAAGAATACCACTGCGACACTTTGACATCATGTAGACACTGACACAAAGCTAATTTCTCCTTCTTGTCCAAAGTGTAACAAGCTGGTGGTAAATACTTACGAGTACCATTACTCTCTGGTGCTAGTTTTGCTCAAATACCAAGTCCAAGTAAATCAAGTCTGACATCATATCCATATTTAGTCTTACCCGGTATATTAAGAAGAGGTCCTAACAAACTGTCACAAACATTTTTTTCGATATGCATCACATCAATACAATGTCTTACTTTTAGAGTATCCCAATAAGGAAGGTTAAAAAATGGATTTTTTTCCAGCTACTCTTATCATTTCCACGTTTGTATGGCTTGCCGAATTTGCATTGAATGTTCTTCACCCGCTCAAGAACTTATCTTGCACTGATTTCTATAGGAGATTATTTGAATTCCTTCTTCCTGTTAAATGTCTTTTTCATTTTACGATACAGATGACTCATAGGAAGAAATTTGCAATGACCAAGATACATTGTCTTATTGCCATACACAAGCTACAAAGAACATGTGTTTTCTTCACAAATAGGACATGCTTTGTGCCCTTTCACAGAATAGCCAGACAGATTTCCATATGCAGGGAAGTCATTAATTGTGCAAAATATCATCGCACACATTGTAAATGACTGTTGACGGTGGACATCCCACACTTGCTCGCCATCAATCCACAATTTCTTCAAGTCAGCAATTAGGGGAGCCAAATACACATCTATGTCATTGTCTGGTTGTTTTGGACCAGAAATCATTAAAGACAACATCAGGTATCTATGTTTCATGCTTAACCACGGAGGTAAATTATACATTACTAGTAGAACAGGCCACGAACTATGAAGGCTACTTAAACTCCCATAAAGATTCATTCCATCAGTACACAAACCAAGTCTTAGATTTCTGGATTCTTGACGGAACACCAGAAAATCTGAACCGATCTTCTTCCACTGCGGAGAATCAGCAGGATGTCGAAGCATCTAATCATTCGCATTATCACGATCTACGTGCCATGTCAAATTGTTTGAATCCACAAGGCAGGCAAACAAACATTTCAACGTTGGAATGATCAGAAGATACCACAACACCTTCGCAGGCGGCCCTTGTACTGGATATCAACTCTCACAATTTTCTTTTGTTTATACCGTGACGCGTTACAAACTGAACAATAATGCGGACTTTCATATTGGGCCCTATATAATATGCAATCATTAGGGCATGCATGTATTTTCCTATACTACATACCCATTGGACACAAGATTTTTCCCCCTCATATGTACGGTCTGGAAGTTCGTTGTTTCTGGAAGAATTTCTTTTAACAACCTAAGTAAGGCAGTAAAACTGACATCACTCCAACTGTTGGAAGCTTTCAAGGTATATAACCATAACACTGCAAATAATCTACTGAAATCATTGCAACCCAGATATGAAGCTTTTTCATTGCTTGACAACAAATTACTAAGCACTTGTGGTTTATCATCAAACTTTTCAGCAACATATCGAATCATATCCTCTAACCGATCATTATCATTAACATCTTTCTGTCAAGGACCATCACTTTCTTTACGTATTTCATTCTCACCGTGCCATATCCAACACGTATAACCTTTGTCAAAACCTTTTTGAAATAGATGAGTATTGATTTCTTTTACTTCTCTTAAGAACATGTTAAGACCTTTCCTACATGGACAGAAGACCTTTCCTTCGTTTCTAAATGGGCATTATTTTGTGCAAACTTTAGGAATTGATCAACTCCGTACTCATACTCATCACTCAATCGACTTGCAAAAATCCAATTTTGATTCATTTTTATCTACACAACAACACAACCAATCGTGATATAAAATTAACCCAATATATAGTAATTTTAAAGTAACACAAAATTAACTAAATCCAAACTCACCAGCAAAGATGTTATATTCTTAGATCAATTAGCAATTCAGCCAAAAACAAAATTATAATTAGCATTCTACTAGTATAGTAGCATGCATTCCAAGACATTTTACTAAAAAACCAACTATCAATCAATCACAGGAAAATAAGGTAAATTACGCAAAATAAAATGTAATCCACATAAAGATCCAATATATTTGGCTTTGACACGGGCAAGATAAGTAGTTAGATCCACAAGAAACCCTTAAAAATCGGATCTTTAGACCAAAACATGGAATCTTTGATTTGGAGATAGAATTTGTCTACAGATCCAGCTAAGTGGAAACATAAAATGAAAAGCCACTCTTCGCAATAAAGGGAAAAAATTATCTTCTTACAAAATTAACCAAACAAGAGAAGCAAAAAATCATGTAAAAGAGGGACCTTGTTCGAGTTGATGTAAGCTTGAAGAGGTGTGCTCGGAGATGGTGCGGTGTGTTCAGAGGTTGCGGTGAGCTCGGAGATGGTGTGGTGGGTTTAGGGGCTACGGTGAGCTTGGAGATGGTGTGATGGGTTTAAGGGCTGCAGTGAGGTCGGGAGAGGTGTTATGGGGTTTAGGGGTTGCGGTCAGCTAGGAGATGGTGCGGTGGATTTAGAGATTGCAATGAGCTCGGAGATGGTGCGGTGGGTTTAGGGGCTGTAGTGAGGTTTGGAAAGGTGTTATGGGGTTTTGGTCTGAGGAGTTGGCTACGAGGGTTATATGATGTCGCACTAAAAAATACCCTTTATGACGTCGGATATGGAGTAAATCTGACGTGGTAGCCCATTATAATTTTGGATGTGAGTTATGTTTTCTGTGGAGGGAATTTAAGTCTGAATTCAAACCCCCAAAACCCAAATTTGATTATGGTCTACCACGTCGGATATCTTTCCATATCTGACTTGGTAATGAGTCTACCACGTCGGATTTCATCTATATCCGACGTGGTAGATCCAATATAAATTTTGGGTCGAACAATTGGATAAATTGGATGTGAGTTACATTTTCCGTGCAGGGGTTTGAGTCTAAATTCAAACCATCAAAACCCAAAATTTATAATGGGTCTACTACGTCGGATATGGAAGATATCCGACATGGTAGACCCATTATAAATTTTGGGAGATCGAACAGTTGGATAAATTGGATGTGCGTTACATTTTCTGTGCAGGGGTTTGAGTCTTAATTCAAACCATCAAAACCCAAATTTTATAATGGGTCTACCACGTCGAGATTCGAGAGGTGCTTGCAAGAGAGGACGTAGGCACGGCCGAACCTCTATAAAACCGACGTGTCTTCTTGTGGTTTGCATTACCTTTCTACTTGTGTTTGATTTAATTTAAATTTCCGCTGCATTTCTTTGATCGATCAACCAAGCAGTAAATTAGGACTTAATCGTGATTAGTCTTAATTGTGGACCCATAACCCACACGATCCTACATTTGGTATCAGAGTCTTGTTTGCTAAATTTCATTACTTTACCGTAATTTTAGCATGGCTTCAACATCTAATCACTTAGAGGGTTTATGCACCACAAGGCATCCTTTGCTTAATGGGTCAAATTATGATTATTGGAAAAATAGAATGAAAATCTTTTTAATATCAAATGACCTTAAGTATTGGAAGTTTATTCAAACTCCATACATCCCCCCAAATGAAAATGAGTTAGATTCTTTATCTAGGCCTCAAATGAAAGAAATTGAAATGAATTCAAAAATTATGAATATTCTTTATTGTGGCCTTAATGAGGGAGAATATAATAGAATTAGGGGATGTGAAAGTGCCAATGAAATATGGCATAGGTTACAAATGCATCATGAGGGTGATAGCAAAACCAAAGAAACTAGGATAACTCTCCTCATGCATAAATATGAAATATTTTCTATGCAAATCGGTGAGAACATAAGCGACATGAACACTCGCTTCACCGATATTACTAACTCTCTTTTGATTCTTGGAAGAAGGATAAATGAAGGAGAGATGACTCAAAAATTCCTCCGGTCATTGAGCAACAATTGGGAAGACAAGGTCGTCGCAATTGAAGAATCGCACGATCTTTCCAAATTGAAGATGGAGGAACTCATCGGAAATCTCATGGCCTATGAGCTCCAATTGAGTCATCGAAAAGAGAAGGAAGCTTCAAAGAAAAACACCTTGGTGGCATTACATGCAAACTTTGATGAACCAAGGAGAGAAGATGAAGAAGAAGAAATGGTGGTCCTTGCCCAAGACTTCTTCAAATACCTCAAAAATAAAGAAGACAAAAGTGAAAGAAGAGGTATTAGAAGTGAGAGAAAAGAAGGGGAGAAGAAGAGGGAGAAAAGAAATGAGAAGGGAAGGAGCAAAAGAAGAGAAAGGAGGGAAGAAGCTCACAAAGCTACATGGGATGATTCCTCATCACAATCAACATCATCTTCCACCTTGCATAGTAAAGAAGAATTTGCTTACTCATGTCACATGGCAATTGAAGATGAATTGAGTGAGGTAGCCTCTAACTCTTCGATTTCTAATTCTTGCTCATCTAGAGATCTTAGTGATAGCTCAAACTCAAGTGCATCTAATGAAACATTTACTAAAGATGAGCTCCAAAATGCATTTCATGATTTAGTTAAACAATATGAGATCGTTTGTGAAAAGAACAAAAATGCTAGAAAAACTATAAATGATCTTAAATGCCAAATTGAACTAATCATGAATGAAAAGAATGAGGTGATTGCTAGACTTGAATCAAATGAATCATCACTTGCTAGTCTAAGTAAAACACCCATTGTTGATGAACATGTAGATCTTAAAGCTTCAAATATGCAATTAAGAAAAGATCTTGAAATGTTCACTAAAGGAACAAAAATGCTTGATATGCTTTTGAGTAGTCAAAGACAATCATTAGCTAAACATGGTTTAGGATACAATGTGCATTTGAAAAACCATGTATCTCATACTACTTTAAATGGCAAGCATTTATTTGTTAAATCTAGTTCCTCAAGTGTGTGGGCACCCAAAACCAAAATGGTTTGGATCCCAAAAGCTAATGTTCAAGGACCCAAAATTGTTTGGGTACCTAAATCTACACTTGTAGGTGCTTAAAGAGGAGATTGGTGGTGACCGGACGAGCCAAAACGTCGAAATTCAAATCCGGTTGCATCACCAAGAAAAGATTGGAGCTAATTCGAATTCAACATTGGTATAAATTTCCAACTTCTGAATTTTCTGAAAATTTAGCTCTAATCTAGTCTATATGCTTAATTGTCATATCCTTACAGTTCAATTCATTGAAAATCATTTACCCTATTCATTGCAAATCATATATGCACGTCCATTGATTAAAAATGTCATATTGTAAATGGATGTTAGAATAAGGCTTAAATCGAAACTAAATTGAACTTAAATTGAATTATACTCATAGTTTCCATCTAGCCTTATTGATAGGGGAGCTTAAATGTTATATCTTTTATTAGAGTAATGAAGTGCAAAATTTAGGGGGAGCAACTTCATTACAAGACATCCAAATTCTATGCTTAAAGTCATAATTATTTTTGTTTTTGATGGATGTCAAAGGGGGAGAGATAATTAAAGGGGAGTTACTTGAAAATTGTCTACAATTGAACAAAAACTATGCACATCCATAGGGGGAGCATTTATATGCATAGTTTACATTTAAAAATTTCAAGTATTAAGATATAGGTTGCCATCATCAAAAAGGGGGAGATTGTTGGCTTTTTGGCCTTAATCCTTGTTTTGATGATTTAATCAACCTAATCTTAATCATAAGTAATGTAGAGTAGCACACATATTGCATTGCATATATATTGCATGTGCTAACCTCTACAGGTGATCAAGACTCATGGAAGGAAGGAAATCAAGTCAAGATTTGTAATAAAGCTATATGAAGACTTGTAATCTTGATTTTATTTTGAGTCTTAGGAACATGTGTCAATTGAGCATACAAGAGCTAAAAACTTATCACATACACACTAGGTTCCTTAGAAAAGTCACACACAAAATTTCACCTTATTTGGACTTCATTAGATCACCCAAACCTTAGTCGGAAATCACTTAAAACCTAAACCCAGATTTCCTGTGTGAACCGGTCGACCGAACCAGTTCACAGTTCGACCGGTTTATAACAGACTCTCCACAGTGATTTTACCGAACTGTACCGGTCGACCGGTTCTACCTTTTCGGTCGACCGATCCCGGATTTTAATATGGCCGTTTTCCTTGTCGTATTCCTATAACGGTCGTATTCGTATAAAACAAACTTAACCCCAAAATACATTCGGTAACCGGTCGAACGACGACCTTGTTTCGGTCGACCGGTTGAACATTTCTTCAAGAAACCAAATTCCCTGCTATCGGTCGACTCATTCTTCGTTCGACCGTTGCACTTTTGTCTCAACCGAATCCCCTAAACGGTCGACCGCCCCATACTTTGGTTCGACCGTTTAACTTAAGTAGAGTTAAGTTCTAGCGCGTTTGTCCGACCGAGTATTCTTTTGTTCGACCGTTCTCCTTGAAATCAAGTGAACGGTCGACCGGTTTAGTAGTTTCGGTCGACCGGTTCTGGACAGATTTGCAGCCCGATTTTCTGCATTGTGTATCTTGCACAAAACCCAATCAAATCTTGTCCAAACGGCTAGAAATCTTTAGGAGCTTATAAATAGAGGATCAAGACATGTTGTTAACACAACTCTCCAACTTCCAATTGTCCAATTCATTAGAGAGAAGCTCTCAATCCTCAAAGCTCCCAATTTCACTCCACAAGCCTAAATCCACACTTAGTGGTCATATACTCATCCCACTCAAAGTGTGCTCAATTAGAGAGTGAATCGCACTCAAGTTACATTTGTTGTCAAGAGAGCAAGTGTCTTGGTGAAAGCCCAAGACAAAGAAGCAAGGACTTCGGTGAAAGCCCGAAGTGATTCTCTCGGTTTGTGAGAGGTGGTGCCAAGCTCGGCGAGGTTTGTTCGCGAGCTTGAAGACTTGTAAAAGGCGTTGCTCCCGGCCCGGAACGGGGAGGCATAGTGAAGACGCAAGAGGGGCTCGAACGGAGATTCGAGAGGTACTTGCAAGAGAGGACGTAGGCACGGCTGAACCTCTACAAAACCGATGTGTCTTCTTGTGGTTTGCATTACCTTTCTACTTGTGTTTGATTTAATTTAAATTTCCGCTGCATTTCTTTGATCGATCAACCAAGTAGTAAATTAGGGCTTAATCGTGATTAGTCTTAATTGTGGACCCATAACCTACACGATCCTACACATGGTTGGTATTCTGGTTCCCTTGGAGGGATTTTTGCGGGTGTTCCCCGATTGGCACGACTGATGGAGTTGTAGCCTTCTGATGCATTATGTGCTTTTCTGTTTCTGTTTCGGATGCTTTTGTGTTAGATAGATTGCATGCATTCTTCCATATAACTCTGATTAAGCCAGGGGCATACTGGGTTTTCTTAATTGAAAACTCAGACATTTGTGAATGCGGTGCTTGCAGGTACTTAGGTTTCCACAGGGCAGACTGGACGAGTAGTCGAAGATTCTGTACACGAGGGACACGTCGACCAGATTCTTCAGTTTGTCTTTTGCTTCCGCATTATTTATGATGTATTTCCCTTTTGAACTCGATGTAATATATTTGACCTTGTTACCATATATGGATAATCTCTCATTTTTCAGTTATGTTTTATGTTAGTCTATCCATGTATGATCTATCTATGTATTGTCGAGCCGTTGTTTGGTCTGTCTTTTGTAACTCCTTAGGTCGTCGCGGAGGTCTCTGATCGCGACACTTGTAGTCTTTCCTAGTGTGCGTACCCGCGAGATCGGGGGCATTACAGTAATTGTCATAATTAATATAAAAAGGACAAAATTACTTACTTGGAACTTGGATGATTGTTATACACAATTTTTCCATACTCAAAAATTGCATGACATCAGATATTATGACATACAACGCATATTCAATGCCATCATCAGTCATTTTTCCTACAATTTCTTTATTCATCACACTTTGAACATAAGAATCGTCATCCTTATGTCGTATGAAATTGTATAACATTTGACAATTCGGAGGAAATTGTCTCTCGTCAAATACAATTTCAGTTTCAGATTTCTTGGATGTTGAACCATCAACCTTTTGAAACTAAAAAACCATATTATTAGAACTTCTTTACATGATTACTATATATCAACCATTTAGGCAATTATTAAATTTAAAGTTGATACCTTTGCATTTATTTTAATTAATGAATGAGGCCATTGCAACACCCATCCTTCAGCATCACCCACCGTCTGAACTTCAGATTCAGGAATTGGTAGGAGTGCATCACCACAGATAGATTTATCCAAAGTCACCTTGGAATTCTTGGATTGAATTTGTTCACCATGATGCAACTTTAGGGTGTACACCTTCCCATATGCTACAACTCGCATATCTGGATCATTCACAAAGAGTTCACATTGGGCTCCATCCTATAAATTTCAAGACAAATTTATCACATGTACTGCAATGCAAAGCGAAAAATAATACTTATAATTTGTAATTTTACGTCAAAATGGCCAAGTGTGTCCTGCTCAAATACTTCTTGGGGGAACACCTGTGGAGGTTGTACACTGGAAGCAGTACAGGGGGTTAGTACATCTATGGCAATATTTGAGGCAATATCGGTAGAAACTCCAAGATATCAATGGTTGGAGCCATTTTGAATATGGTTAACGACTATGAACTCCATAAAGGATAAAAAATATTATTAGCTACTAAAATCTCTTATATTTTTGAAACTCATTTTTACAAGTGACCATTTTCTGGCAGAATGAAACTCAAACAAAACCAATCAGAATTCTGGGGTAGTTGTTTTTTCGAATACCCTACCACGTTGGATAAATTATGCACCGACGTGGGAGACCCCCTACAACGTCGGATAAATTGAAGACCGGTGTGGACCTATACCAAAAACACGAAACTCGTAATGCATTTCCATATGTATGTTTATAGCCAAATAAGTTGACATGAAAGAAGTTTTCGAGCAAACAAACATTTTTCAACCAACCAACAAAAGAAATATTGCCGAAAGGCCCAACCAAAGAAAAGCAATAAACAAAGAAATGTTATAGTCGAAGACTTACACTTCGGCATTAGCAGAGGGAGAAGTCACTCGTGGGAAGTAAGGGAAGTGCATATGATCGGGAAGTAAGGAGAGGTCGCGCGAGTAAGGGAAGAGGAATGCTCTGGATGGCGAGACGAAGGGTTTTGTGTTTCACGAAGGCCTAGGTTTGAGGATATGAAAACCCTACCATGTTGGATTAGTTATGCGTCGACGTGATAGGGTACCCTACCACGTCGGTCTGCAGGGCCAACGTGGTAGTGTATGAATTATTTTAAAAAATCATAAATGAACCCTTCCACGTCAGTCGGTGTAAACGCCAACGTGGAAGACCCCCTACCACGTCAAATTCTGTGACCGACGTGATAGGGTGTTGGAATATGGATCCTTCCAAGTCGGTCTTTTAAGAGCCAACGTGGTAAACTCTTTTCCGAGTCGGTTTAGTAAAGTCTGACGTGCTAGGGTCGACGTGGTAGTCCAACTTTCTAGCAGTGCTTTAAGCCTCAACACTGTAATCTGCAAGGCAAGCAGTGCAACAACATCCAAACTAGTAGGAGTAGAGTTGACGACTGGCTGCTCGATTGGTGGAGAGGATGTAGTGGAGGTTTCTGACATGATGAAGTTGGGGGAAAATCAGATAAAAACATCTTAAAAGGTGCAGAATAAGGGAGACGACATGATTAGTAACATATCATATATCGCATTCATGCTATATATGTTTTATTTTACCCCAATTTTGTGATAGTCAAGTATTTGTTTGTGGTGTCCAGGTGTTAAGGTAATAAAGAAGAGAAAGCAAGAGAAATGACTGAAATTCAAGAAGAAATGACTCAAATGAAGCAAAGTGGACATGTTTGTCATGCACAAGGACTCATCTGCAAATCAAGGACCCAGATGAAATCTTGAGGGACCTGAACACACGAAAAATATTTCGAGGGAAAAAATCCTTCAAAATCATGATGTTGAGGATCATTTGGGCAATTAAAGACAAACGGGCTAGAACCAGTATACCAGGAGTATACCACATCTTTGTAATAATAAATTAAAGTTACGGAAGAAAATTGTGGCAAATCAGACCCAATTGATCCACCAATGGCGGATTTTATTCCACTACTGCGGATTTAACTGATCCAATGGGTCCCCAATTTCTCTTGTGGCTTCATCTCGATTATATGGGTGCATCAGACTATAAAGAAAGTTATTACTGTCGTCGGATTACTTCCAGATCCATCCAAACCCTTATTTGTTCTATAAATACCATTGTAATCCCTCCTCTCTTCTTCTTCTTTTTGTTGCCTCCATTAGTTTTGTTTTGTTTTACTGTTCATTAGTGTAAAAGGAAGAGAAGAGGAACCTTTGTAATCTTTAATTTGAATCCAGTTTAATTCTTGTTCTTTACATTGATGTTTTCCATTTGATGCAATTTCCTTTATGCTTGATCCTTGCTTAATCTAGTTGTCTACATTTCCATTATGGTTTTGTGTTGTTTTATGTTTTCTTGAGTTTAGAGATGTGTATGGAGTAGTCCATCCCCATTGGGGTGGAGAAGAAAGTGATGTGATTATGTGATTTATTAAGTGTGTGTGTGTTAATCCTAACCTTTGAAGCTCACATGAGTTCAATAACCATTGAATGGGATTTTCACTCTTATCTTTGATGTGTTAATGCTCGTAAGTGATACTTAGCACAAGCATAGATTAGTAGGACTATTTTATGGGGAATGATGAGGTGAGGATAAGGATGGAGTGGATAAGGAGGAAACCTGACATGTGTATGCATGTTTTGTATGTTTTAATGATTGTGTTAAAAAAAATCATGTGGAGATATAGTGGGGTTTGGTCATTATGCATTTCATGTTAGCCTAATCTCAATTATTGTGTTGCATGTTTTAATAATAATGTTTTATCTTATTTCATGTGGAGACAAAGTTGGATTTGGTATTTATGGATTTCATATATTACATGTTGTGATGAGTACCAATGAACATACACACATACACATAATCTCATTTCTGCATTGAATGGGTTTATTTTTATCGTTTGTTTTTTGATTTAGTATGCATCGAAGTGTAATTCCAATCTCAAATCTCTCTTTTCCTTTCCCACTCAAGTAATGTGGACTCCGACTCGCACGCGCACCTCGTGGAAACGACCCGTACTTACCGCATCTTCATCGACGTCGTGCACTTGCGGATATTATAACTGAATCAATCAAGTTTTTTGTGTCTTTGGCAGGGAGTCATTTTTGTAGTCAGTTCACCATTTCGGTGGGGGGTTTTTTGTTTTTTTTTACGTTTTTTTTTTCTCTTTTAGTTACTGGAAGGGGTTACAAGTGGACAGGCATGAGCCATTGGAGCTTAGGAGCGTGCTGGTAAAGTCTAGGTACTAGAATCCCTAGACTATCCGCCACTGGCAGCTCTGGTGAGCTATTTTTGAATTTTGTTTTTACAGTAGCTTCCTTGACCTATTTCTAGTTGTTTCCTTCCAATGTTTATGCCATGTATTCTCTGTTTAAATGTCAGTAATCAATTTGGCTTTCATTACCCCTTTTTAAGAATACTTGGACCCTAAAACTCAATGCAAAAGAGTAGATTAATTGTCATCTAAGTCGTGCATCATTTGTAGACCTTACACGCAGTCGTCTTTTCTTTTCTTTACATTTCCATTGTCGATTGCTGGCATAAGGTATGTGCATCCATACTCTCATTCATGCCTGATCGGTGTCACCCACTTTGTTGATAGTAGGAGAGATGAGATCTTCACTCACTTGCTGGCCTTTGTGGTCTTCGTCGTAGGGAGGTGTGGCGTGTTGAGGCCACGTGATCTCGCAGTTAGGCGTCGTCTAGTTGTAACTACCTAAAGTGACCTTAGGTTGTTTGAGTTGTGTTTGCTAGATTAGGCTTCTACCCTTACCTACTACCCACGCTAGATCTAGGGATTTTTCCATTCTCACCTGAGTCTTCTCCTCCTCTCTATTCTTCGATTAGTCTCCTCCTCTGATTACACCTTCTGTCGTGTGTAATTTTTTCGAGTCGAGTCGAGCGTTTTATGCAAGGTTGAGCTCATTCTGGTGAGAGCACTCGACTTGAGAGAGTGCATTTTTCTTCTGAGATAAACGGTTTAGGTGATCGCTCATGTCCACCTTGAGCTCATTTGGAGCACGAGGCCGAGTTCACTCTTGGAGGTGGGGGAGACCGGATTCCATACATGGAGTTTCTCAGTGCACTCCCACCACCACGTAGACCACCTCCTCCTTTGACTCTAGTGGAATAGGGTCACGGTCAGGATTGAGTTCTAGGTGCATGGTTTGATTAAGCTTAAACCACAAGTGCATGGTCGTAATGAAGCAGGGGCAAGTACGGGTCGAGTCTACAGGGAGGTGTGTCAACTCTGATTCTTCAGAAATCAAGTGGAAAATAAATTGAAGAAGAAGTTGATTAAACGAAACTAAGCTACAATAAACTAGCAAGCAACCAACAAGGAACATGAAAGCAAGAGGAATTGAAACTAAACTAAGTAACTATCAAAGCAATATCAAATTAATGAAGAAAAACTCCCCAGGGTGGAGTGTGTGTACACATGTAATATGGTGGTGAATGATGCATTCAATAAGGCACAAGTGTAGGTTGTGTTTTCGTGCATAGGAAGTACCTAATGGTTGTGGCAAAATCTAACATTCCAATCACTAACTTGGTTTATTAACATGAGCATAACAAGTTGGTTATTAAGAACCTAAACAAGCATGGGAAATACCTAATGATTATGGCAAAACTCATCAAGTTAAGTATTCTCTTATCAATAAACAAGAATATATTCACATTCATCGCATATTGCATAAGATAACATTCTTTCCGATTCTTAATTTCATGTATAAACATCATCTCCACCCCCAAAAGGGGATGGAACCACTCACTACACATCAAACTAACAATTGTATTAAGGGAAAAATACATTCTACTAATTATACTAAGATTAATAGAACAAAACTAAGCTAAACATGCAAACATTATAAGATAGAACATTAGAACAAACTAAGAAAAACTATTTTATTGATAACTCACATTACAGGCAGCATTCTTCTCCAGTTGAGTTTTGCTCCAAGGCTTTACTCCAAGTAGAGAGAATGACCATCATTCAATGCATAGATTACAAAGGAGGAGGAAGAGTTCTATTTATAGACTTGAAAAAGGCAACTAGGGACAATCCCCGGTGTAGGACTAATGAAATATTTCCAGAATAGACAAACACATAACCCATATTAGGGAGAAATTGGGTCAGATTCCGAGCAACGGGAACCGCAAATCAGCTGTTTGGGGCCACCCATTGGTAGTCACTTTTTGTTGGATGCAATCTGGTTTCCGATATTTTCTTTAGTGCTTCATCTCTTCACGTGGGGTGTACTCATTTTGTTTATAAGAGTCTAGACCTGAATCTAATTGCCAAAATACTCCTCATGATGGTTTGGAATTTCTCGATTTGTTATTTGGTCCCACAGGGCTTATGTTCATGTCCTTTCCCCTTGTAGATGGGTCATTCTGCACGATAGATAGGTTCATTATGCTTCATTTAAGTCATTTCTTCTTATATTTCAGTCTTTTTCTCTTCCATTCTCTTCTTTATTACCTAATACCTGAAATATAACTACAAACACTCGAGTATCACAATATCGGGGTAATATTAAAGACATATAGCATGAATATGATTCATGATTTGCTACTAATCAAATACCCCCACACTTACATTTTGCTAGTCCCGAGCAAAAGAATGAAAGAGAAAAATGAAAGAAAGGAAAAACATACGAAAAATAGGAAAAATCGTACCTCATTTTCGTAGGAATCACGGTTGCACTTAGCACGTGCAACAAGCCGTTAAACCCCCAGTCGCCAAGGAGGAGTGCTATCTCCTGAGGGTTTTCAACGGATATACCCACAAAATCCGAACATTAATGCATTATTCAACCTAGCAACATGACTCGCCGGACATACTTTTGTCGATCATTGGACACGGTAATGCTACAGGCCGACTCTATATATGTATCCAGTCCACACACCTTGCCTAATTAATCATTGGTGCAAGTTTTTTCTTTTTATTTTTTTAATAGTTGGTGTTTAATTATCCCAATGTCGGGTTTCGTGCATCATTGCCTATGAGCGCTTACACTATCATGTACACATTCCCCTAAATATCCACATGGGGCGATCCCTACAACCCGTGAAACGGGAGTTCGATCGGTAAATCTCAAGTTAGATTAACCCTAAAGCACCAGGCACTAAGTCCCCTCCGACCTAATTTCCCGAGTGATAAGAGTCGTGCGAGAAGAAAGAACACCCTACTAAATTATTTCTTATTTACAAATGAACCAAAACCCCTACACCTAAGATTTCACAACAGGAGTTGAAGGGTCAATGGCTACAACAAACTTCCTTGTACTAACATACATAAATTATTGGACTCACTAGGTTCAGAGTTGTATCGAGCTCCTGTAGCTCCGCTCGCTACTCCCGTTTGTAGTAGGTCCACACTTACGAGACATAGTGACTTCGAATTTGCTTACGCTCCAAGTGTTATACTGAGCATGCAAATGTGATGTATCAACAACAACCCTGTAACGACCCGTAGAGTTACTCCTACAACCGGGATGGCGAAATCACCTTAACTTTTCTTGGGGGCCGAGTGGGGGTCGCGGTCAGAGCTCGCATGCTCAAGCTGAACCCCCACCTTATCATCCTCCACGCCCATCGGCGACTTACCAACCCCCATATCAAAGGTCTCAGCCCATACTCCCCAACCTCCTCAGGCCTCACCATCGGGTTATTCTAGTCAGACTCTACCCCCAACAGGTTGACCCAAAAGGCTCTACTCTTGAGCAAACCCTTCAAGCGTTGATACAGAGTACACAAACCATGCTTACGGCCAATAATAGTTCGGTGAAAGTATTGGAACTGCAGGTAAGCCAGTTGGCTCATCAGCTCAAGAAACATGAGAAGGGTCAATTGCCGAGTCAACCTGTGGTGAACCCTAGGGGTCAACATGCTCAGGCTAGGCAGAATGTGCATAGTGTTGAAAATGACCCTTCCCAACATGCAATGTTGTCCATACCTTAAGACCGGGAAGGTTTGTTGACAACAATGTGGATATGCTTGCATCGAACTTGTTTGTGACTCTCCCGAGGAGGTTCACGAGTCTTGCAAGGAACCCATTCCTGATACTCCTCCTAACGATACTTATGTCCCCAAGGCGCCATTGCCTCATAGGTCGACTAAAAATGCGATGAGCATTGGGACAAAATTGTTGAGGTACTTAGGCAAGTCAAGGTGAACATTCTGTTGTTGGATGTTGTTCAGCAAATGTCACCGTATGCCAAGTTCCTTGAGGATCATTGCACCATTAAGAGGAGAACACGTGTTCCCAAAAAGGCATTTTTGGCCGCCAATGTGAGTTCGATATTGACGCAACCATGCAAGTTAGATACAAGGACCCCGGTTCTCCAATTGTTTCTTGTATGATCGGTAACATGGCAATCTCTCACACTCTTTTGGATCTGGGAGCAGCTTTGTTCCTCCTTCTCTACTATTTCTTTGTCAACCTTGGAATTTGTGATCTTAATACAACGAGGACTACCCTTTAGTTGGCTGACAGATCTGTGAAGATTCCACGTGGAAGTGTAGAGGATGTTCTTATTAAAGTGGGAGAGTTTGTATTCCCAGTTAATTTCATCATCTTGGGTATTTAACTTGTGTCCAACCCACGAGGACAAATTGCAGTGATCTTTGGGAGGCTATTTCTCACGATATCTAATGCTTTCATCAATTGTCGCAATGGATTGATGAGTTTGTCTTTTGGCAACCTCACGAGAGATTTCAACATCTTTAATCTTAGTAAGCAAGTTAGGTTATTTGACGATTTAGTCAGAGCCAATTTCATTCAGGACACGGATGAGCTAGAGTCAATGGGCATGTTCGAATCACATCGACATATTATTGAGGTACCTAATGACCAGATTGCGATTGAAGATGATTTTGAGGAATCTACATCTGAATTTCGTGATGAAGAGGCTCATCTGAGTGTCTGCTCTTCTTAACGTGTGGCCCTTGTGCCACTTGAGATTGACTATGAATCCAACAAGGACCCACCTCTGGTCAAGCTGAAGTCTCTCTTCGATAACCTAAAGTACACATTCTTGGGGGATAATGAGGTCTTACCACCCATTATTGCTTCCAATCTTAAGAAAGACTAGGAAGCTACCCTTAAGTAAGTTCTTTTGGAGAACAAAGAGGTTATCAGGTGGTCCTTGAAGGACATCAAGAGAATAAACCCTGGTATTGTCTAGCATCGGATCCACATAGAAGAGAACTTTAGGCCCCGCCGAGACCCACAACGTAGATTGAATCATGTACTAAAACAACACTACAGGAGAACTAGTCTTCACCGACGGACATTAGCCGTCGGTGTACATATCCTTCTGTCGGTGTTAAATTACACTGATAGATATACATCTGTCGGAGTTACTTACGTCGGTGTACAATTACACTGACGGATGCACTGGAGGACAAGTCTCATCGGAATAGTTTTTGGTGCCAATTTTTTACGTGATTTTCGTCGTAAGGTATAACACGAGTGGATAGGCACTAATGGATCGCCCGTCAGTGTACTTGTCTTACGAAACTATTTGTCGGTGTAAGGACACCGATCCATAATTTTGTAGGTTCTTATCTGACGAAAGAGGGTACTCTTTGAGAAGTATTAGGCTCCATTTGGGTAACTAAAGATTTTAAATCTTTGATTTAAAATGCATTTTTGAAGTTGACACCCAATTCAAATAATGTGTTCTGAAAATACATTATTCTAGGCAATAATGTGTTTGGCTAAAAAATGTGTTTTTCGTAAAATCAAAGATTTCATGAGAAACATGTTAAACATATAAGACATCATATTTGAGACCAAAAAACAATTAAAAAACACAAATTTATATATATTATTCATGGTTATCCAAATATCTCCGTGGGATTGAAAACTAAAATTTTCTGAATAATACAGTTTCCTCTGAAAACTATTGACATTTGAGGTTATCCAAAGAGACCCTTACCTTTCCAAGGAACTTCTAAACTCGCATCCCGTTAATAAACAATACCTACTCGATTTGTGCCCAAACCTTCAAGTGCTTGCAACACTAGCTCTTCCGATGTTCTTCCGCAAGACTAGCATGTCGTGGTTTTGATGCTGCATGGAGCACACCACCTAACTGTTTTTAGAATCACCGAGCTTATCTTCTACCAAAGGAAAATCAATCAAAACTTCTCCAAATGGGTTCTTCATTTTGTGCCTTTTGTAAAGCGTTTTATTTTAATCTTTCAAGTAGCAGTGATAATATATACGCAATGTATGGTGTGGGAGGCACTAACAACTTTGCTAGGTGGACATGCCACCATAATGCTTGTATTTCACATCATGCATTAATGTCTAAAAGTCCTAAAAACCAGTAATAAACTCATAATTATTTCATGACACTTATAGCCTCAAAATATCCACTGGAAACTCGATGCTTTTCTCACAAACAAATTTTCATAATAAGAAAATACAACATTAGCAACTTCGCATCCTTTTTTTAATTAATAAGGTGGAAAAACCATTTGTTGTGAACCAATACAGTGGTATATGATAAGGAACTTGTACATACTACGAGGGGGAAAAAATGCTCTCTTCGAGCTGCACTTGCAATAATCAGAACCCTGCTATTATTTGTTTCCTGTGACTACTCACATAATCATAAACTTATAATAAATAGATTATTCTTCACATCCACGAACTCTTGGTTTCATACACGGCAACACATACAGCTCACTGTTGGCACAAATCAACCCATGAAATTTGTAGGATTTAATGTAATGGTAAGATACCTCAATGCCATCCACCGATCATAATTGATGGAACAATCAACGGCTACTTTTGTCAGGAAGCATAGGGGGCACAGGTTCTGACCTGTGCCCAGGGAAAACTGGGAAGCCCTCGAATAGACCCTGGACAAAACATCAGCACTCATTTTCATAGTTTTATCTAAACATCTCTCATTCTCACAGTTGCACAGAGTATTGACCATAATGAAGAATGGTGGCCACATTAAAGGCTCAGTAAAATTACTTTCAAGGCTCCAAGATTTGAATAATCTTTAAAAAAGAGAAAAAAGGTTTGAAAAAACTTCTGCTGAGTACATTTTGTTGTGGAAACACGTATTTTATTATCAATATTTTTTTGTTTATCATTTATCTAAGTTTGGTTTTAATCTCTCACGAGTGGACGGCAGATGGAATGTCAAACAAAAGTACTCAATGAGTATACCCACCCAATCCTCAACAATCAATGTAAGGCATTGTTGAGCTGAACTACGAACTGAAAAAGACATACTAACCTTGGCATCATTAATTGCACAGGCCACACAATAATGCTCCTGAATGGAAAAGATAAATTATTAGGCAATAGCACAGGTAATAGGCTAGATAGTGAAAAATCTCACTTCCCTACCTGCATCATATACCACTCTTCAAATTCATCAAACAACTCAAGCCTCTCAATCCTGCATTGGAATATAAAACAATCTCAAATTTATCGAACTGTATCATATTACAGGCCATTAGATAGATGATGCATGTAAATGGCTGAAACTGAACAGGGTTCACTGAAATATTTAGTTTAAGCAAGGGCAGTTGGCTACAGAAACTCAAGCTCAAGTAGCAGAGCATGATGTGAGAACCAATAGTGCGAATGTGAGGATTTAGTTGTGATGAAAATAATATGGATCTCTAACAAATGGCTATTATTTAATTTCTATGTAACATGTATGAGTGAAAAAGAATAAAAATAATTAATTCCGTGTCGGAGCCAAAACAAATGGTGGGTCAATTCATTCTAAAAAAAATATCTTCGAGTCCACTTATCATGGAAAATGACAGCTAAGGTATGTACAGCATGAAACAACAAATATGTTGTCAGCCTATTTTTTTATAGTATCTTGTCCTTGATCACTGATCACTCTCCGTCCGTACCGTACTCAATAATATCGAAGGACTACAGAAAATGGACCAATCTGCATTTTGCATGTTACCAGATTCCTCAAGCTTTTAAAACAATATAATTTAAACTTAATATTTCCCTCGAACAATACCTGAGCCTTTCTGTAGGGTCAATGAACTCACTGTAAATTTTTAGCATATCCCACGCAGACGCTCTCTGAAAACAGAAACAAAAGATATGTGAATTTTGAAGCAACCTGTACAATGTTACAACTTACATTTTCAATCCACTTGAAATGAATGAAACTCAAAACCATCAAGCAGTCTCCTTCCCCTTTCACATGACATGGAAACCAGAAACACAACCAACTGTGATGAACCTCAAATAAACTACTCCACTTGAGGATTTTTACTCCAATAACATAATACCTGCCAGCCATGATCAAGGAAAAGTTTTTCCTTCGCCAGCAAAGTTGGGGTCTCATACAAGCCCAGAAGGGGGCATCCTCGACTCTGCAAAACAGCAAAAACATAAAAATGATGCCATAATCATATTGATACCACTACAGCGAAAAATTTATAAAACCTTCTAAGGTCAAACTTTATATAAACTTCAACATGAGGTGTGTTCAGCCATTGTTATACTCTAAAGGTGAATATTTTAGAAGGGAAAACATGACTGATGTAATAAAGTAAAGTCCCAATAGACTGGAGACTAACTATCAACAGTGTTATGCAGTCCCTGAAACTGTCAGTAGCGAGAGCTGCAAAGATGGCAGAAACACACCCCTAATGACCTATTAAAACTGCTAAATGCAAAATAAACATACCACAAAAAACCCTCGAGGGGAAACTTTAGATAACCAAACCCCAAATAAATCTCATTAATCTTTCAAACGCCTAGGCTATCAATGTGGTTGGACATTGACTGAACATACGGTTCTTGTAATTTTTTATTTTTAAAGTTCAGGGTATATATAAATTGCTACATATGTTTTAAATTTGAGTAGAACAGATGTATCGACATATATTGCTGTCATTGGCTTATTGATGAATATGTGATCCTTGATCAATCTTTCTTCTTTTTTTATCATTGATCATCCCTGATCGTATTTTACCATATTAAGACAAGATGATTGCGAAAGAACGCCGTTGTCTCAGGCAATACGGGGTTCAGCTGTGGTGGCGCTTGGTGCACAGCCTCTGGTGTATGCACATCCGTTTTATTGCTGCAGGAGTGCCATCGCAGTTAAGAAGAACCAAGATCCAATGACCATTTGCGCAGATGGTTTGTGTTTAATTTCATTTGAGGCAAGGTCTTCATGACATCCAAACTTTAGAGTGCTAGTAACTCGGACAATGTAATTTGAATCTGAATATGAGTTACAAATTTAAACTTGCCGAATTGTGTTCATATACCAAACTAAAACGTAAGTTGCTAACAATTGAAATATTACAACATACACGTTGTATTCAATCCGCAATACGGGGAACGGAATTAAGTTGGCTATGACACCTACATATTGTAATTGTAATCTTGTCTATGAATGACCAAATAGAAGCTTGCAACATATCTGATCTATCCATGGTTGTGCTCAAGCTTATTTTAAGTTTAAAATTTGGTCATTGACAAACTACTTAATAATAGACATTTGTATGTTGGCAAAAGTTGCTAAGTTGTACAACCTAGTTATGATAGAGAATCCTACTTCCAAGTTCAGAAGCCACATTATTGCTTGAAATATTCAAGTATTAAGTCGATGACAAGGCATGAATAATCATGCAACGGTTTGACCAAATACATTCTCATAACTACAAAAACCTTTGTTTATTGAAAGTAAAAGCAGTTCAGTTCTATAGTCGATTAATCTATGCAAAACATGTAGACTGTGCTCCATGCCTTTCAAGAAGTGCCACAAAATCCTTCATTGAATGGCTACAGCGTAGATTGATTTAATTGAAATTGAAATTTTTTATTCCCAATTTTAAGTAATAGCAGCAAATTATAAAAGAATACTTAAACATAATATGACGAACATAGTAACCTTTGTGCAATTTCAAAAAAAGATATCCTTTATTTATTCTTTTCAAGGATTCAGCAAATCAGCATGCCAAATAAGTTCCTGATTTTGCGTAATGTATCAGTTGACAGAGGTTACGATACAAAAGGTTTATGTGCCAGATGCAATGTCATTTAAGATGTAGGATGCTTCGTAATATATATTGATGACTAAATTTGAAATCCTTAATTAATCTTCTTTACGCTCATCCATATGATGATGGTTTCTCAATTTTACGGTTAAAAGAAACAGCAGAACTTTATGCATACAAGAATCCTAATACACAAGGTTAAATTGATGCCCTTACCACTAAATTTTTAATCATTTGTTCTCCAAATGCATCATTAGGATGTATCTGCAGTGAACATGAAATATGTAAGATATCAAATATTTTAAATATATTTCAGCACATTACGAGTTGTATGCTAGAAGAAACAACCATAGCAAAATAACCTGCTCATATAAAAAGAATATTGATGTGGAAAACGTCCTGGACGCCCAACAAACAATATCACGGGAAGAATCTGGATCCAGGTATATCAGAACACATTCTGCAATTATAAATGTTGGCATACTGATGACAACATCAGATATATTTCAATTGTAGGTTATTATTAATTAGAAAGTATGCTAAGAAAGAGAAACATTGACTAACAAAAAAAAGTGGAATATAAAAGATTCCTTGCGTTTCACACATGCTTGTACAGTGAGTATGAATAACAACTTCAAAACAAGAAAACATGCACCAGATCATATTTTAAAGCCTACTTGGTGCTGATTCCAAAAGGATCTAATGAGTACCCTTTTTAATAGCATAGACTAGAGTTGGAAACGAGTGGACTAGGATCAGGTTAGCTGAGAATCCGCTTGATTAGATTCTTAATATGCATATAAGCTTTGCTAAGAAACAGTCACGTTTTTCTACTGATAACAAGACGTATTAGTAGAAGGGGAACAAGATGCACTAAAGAACATTGAAGATTATGGTAACAGGCACCAAGTTGATGGGTCCAAGGATGAGCAGCAGCTGCTGCAACCAAGTACAGCACCATGTCATGGCCGTAGTCCTTAGGGCATTTCAACCAGCTGCACATGCAGCAGCACACAGGCTCCAAGTTTCAAAGCAGTGTGGGCGTCAGTTTCAGACATGAGGGGGCTGATATGGGAGCTCTACAGATCCTAATTTGGAGTCTAACGAGCCAAAATAATTCCCAAATGAATTGAGTCAATAGAATATTACTAATGAAACTTTGGTTCAGGAACAAACCAGTTTTAACATGCAACAGTTGGTATAGCAATTAGTGGCCATTTCAAGGTTTCATCTGAGGAACTCAAAAGACAGAATCTGAAATACAGGAGCTTCCCTCTCAAGAACTAAATCAAATTTGAGGCCACAAAAATAGTTGATAATCAAGAGAAATGTCCACTATACTATGAATTAAATAAAATTAGAGGAAGTTAAGCATATTCAATCAATGGAGAATCCGAGATATCCGAATATAGATGGAAGAGAGCTTAAAATAGAGGAAGTCCTTAAGGTAAAAGTGAACGGGCAAATGTTTGCAAATCAAGTGTTGTGCGCACCTCCTTTAGGAAGCCAATTTTGTAATGCTTCAATTCTTCTTGTGCACATAAAAAGAAGCAAGAAAGGAAACTGAGCAAGAACCGCACTATGCCTTCAAATGAAGTTGACAGACCACTTTATTAATATAAGTCTACAAAACTTTCTTCAAGTAAACGTCAGTGAGAGCATAATCGAATATACGAACACAAAATTCCCAGATAAACAGGGAATTTTTTACCGGTAAAAATTACCAAATAAAAGGGAGAAGATATATGTGCAAAGGACCACTCCAAAGCTAAACATAGCTCAGTAATTCTAAAATGCATTATTGATTCATGGATGTACTTGAACCATTAAAGAAAAACGAGTCGCAAAAGTAGAAAAACCAACCAAAGAAAGCACAAGGATACAAGTCAAAATTGATTGAATCAAAATTGCGTAATTTCTAAGTTTTAGGAGGCAACTACGGCAAAAGAACACTATATATTTTCTGAAATCTATTGAGGCCACCCGCCTCATCAACTCAGGCTACGGGCCATGCTTGGCGAGGTTCATCGCCTCAAACTCCTTTGAGGCTTTCTTTAGAGCTACAAACATGGAACGATTATGGCGATGTATTTCAATTATAATTAGTATTATTAGGGATAATCAATCATGGTTGTCATTAGTATATTTCCTTATTGTTATTATTTCTAATTACTTAGCTTCTACTCCAAGTTATTTAAACTCTATATAAGGAGTCTTCGAATGATATGAAGAGAATATTACTAATTTCCGATTCTTGTCTAGATTCTTGTCTTCCACGTCCATAAACTCTATCTCAACTTCTTATTTTTATACTTATCTTACTCCCAAACTATTACCCCTCATTGGTGCTTTCATGGCCGTTCACGGCAAACAAAACACGTATTGAGAATATATCCGAAGAATTGAAACATGGTCTCACTGCGATTTGTGATAAATATCCACAAGAATCACTCCTACGAAGAGCACCTATTGGAAAATGTACCAACAGCAACACAACCACCAACGTTCGCATCCTCCTTCCCTACAACAAATCCACCACCACTATTTCCACTAACCACCAACCAACACCTGGCGTCAACACTTTCATCCCCTACCAACTATACAACAAATTCGCCACAAATATTTCCACTACTCAACGACCAACAACATACGTCAACATCGCTACGTCCCTATTAGGCTACCACTTGGTATATCAAAAATTGCAAACCGTTGAGAAGATTGATGGTGAACATCATAACTCACTGGCGGAAACGATGCTCGATTTCACAATGGGAACAACCGAGGAGGTCGTCGTAGTAAGCTCCGACATGTCAAATGATCAACATAGATTGATGATCTATAAAGGTATGATTCCTGAAGATCAACCTGATAGTAAATGCTTTGTTCGACACCGACGGATCGACCACCTCACGTGGCTTTGTTTAGCATTCACCTTGAGGACAAGGTGTTTCTGAAGGGGAGAGGAATCTAGGGCTAAAATCATGGATTATAGTTACTGTTATTAGGGAAACCTAATCATAAGTATCATTAGTTTCATTATTTATTTATTTTTTTTCAAATTATTTGAGTTGCTCTCCAAGTTATTGTAAGCTCTATATAAAGAATTTTTTTTACTATTGATGAGATATAAAGAAGAAGAATTCTATTTCTCATTTCCTTTATCTAATTTCTAGGAGTGTCAACGGATCGGATACGGATCGGATATAGGTATATCTATATTCGTATCCGCATGAAAGTTACGGATACGGATTGTTTACAGATATGAAAAGTTTATATCCGTTCGGATATTTGACGGATTCGGAGCGGATACGGATAATATCCGCATCCGTAAACATAATTCCCAACCTTATAACATTTTTCATTCACTTAGACAAATTCTTATACAGTCAAACTTATAATTTTATTTGCTTTCAAATATTAATTTACTTTAACTTCTAACTCCATATTTTGAAAATGAGAATAATATTCAATGCTTGAATAAATGTGATCAGTAAATGTATTTTTATTTGAATAAATAAATTTAAACTATAAATTCAAAATATAATCACACAATGTTGAAATATGAATATTTCTAAGTATAATAATGTATTGCATAAGTATATGATACAAATATGAATACGGATGTGGAAATACAGATATTTAGTTCCGAAGCGAATATTATTCGGGTTAGTACTTTAGGATTAGTAATTTAGAATAACTTATATAGTTGGGTAATTTATAGAAAAAATATCTAACTTATATATATATATATATCATTAATTTAAAGAATAGTTATATATATAATACGGATATGAATACAAATACGAATATTATACTACGGATATTCGATCCCGAATCGGATATTATACGGATTGGATGTACCAATAACCATATCCGCTCCACGACTTTACATATTGGATACGAATACGGTCTTACGGATATTTTTTCTCGGATCGAATGTCGAAATTCGAATACGGACGGATGCTCGGATATTCGAATATCAATTGACACCCCTACTAATTTCTTGTCTCTTTATCCCTCTCCTTAAACCCAATCTCCTTTCCTAACCCTCTCACCTCTATCACACATCTCTTACCTTTTTCAACAATAAAACACAATTTCACCACCAACACCCCCCACTCTCTCCACATCACACTATCTCTCCAATATCAACACCTTCTCCATACGTCTCCATTTAATTCCCTTCATTAATGAAGGGTAGTAGATTGAGAGTAAAAAATGATTATAAAGATAAGCTGAAAAGATAAGAGATTAAATTTTAGGGACATGGGAGACAAGGTAGACAAGAATGGGAAATTATAAATATTTCCTTCATATCATCCAACAGTAGAAGGGCTCCTTATATAAAGCTTATAATAACATGGAGGGCAAGACAAGTAATTGGTTATAACAATAATACGGAAAAATACTAAATATACCTATGATTGGGTATCCCCTAGGAAACACTAACTCGTCAAAAAAAGAACTGCATACGTATGCAACGCGAATCAAACTCATGACTCGCCTCGGACTCGCCGTATTCTCCTAGGACCGCGACGTGGCGTGTCCTAGAATGCTAGAGGTTGGATACGAGGCAAGTGCGTGGGGGATTCGGGAAGCATTCGGGTCCGTAGAGGATGGGGCCGGAGAAGAGCTGTTAGAGGAGGGTCAGAGGTCGGGATGGTGGAGGCGGCTGGAGTAGGAGAAGGTCGACGGTCGGTGGTTGTGTTGGAAGTGGCAACTGAAGGGTCAGAGGTCGGGTTGGCTCTATCGTTTGCTGCTTTTGGGTTAGAAGCGGTGGTTTGGAGGATGGATGGAGTGGGGTTAGGGTTAGGTGGTGGGGAGATAAAAAAAGTTATAAAATTAGAAAATTACAAAACCACCCCGAGGTTTAAAACAACTGTAAAACCTAGTTATAAATTATTATTTATTACACTATTTTTAAGTATATTACTTAATACTATTTTAAATTTTAAGTATATATTATTTAAAATATTTTTTAGCCGAGACCCCGTATCCTGGTTTTAGGGAAATTGCCGAATTCCCACACCCAAGTCGTGACGCACCTGAATCCCGTCTCCACATTCGTGCTTCTTTGGGTATCCCTAATAATACTAATTATAATTAAAATATATCTCCATAATTGTTCCATGATTGTAAGCCTACATGCCTCATCGCCTCAGACACACGTTGTATTCAAGGTGAATGCTAAAAAGAACCACGTGAGGAGGTGGTCGATATGTCAGAGTTGGACTATCAAGTTTGAGGGTTATCATATAATGTGATTGCGGTTGACGATGACGTGACCAACAAAGCATTCACCATCAAGCTGACCTTCAGGAATCCAACCTTCATGGATCATCAATATATCTTGATCTTTTGGCACGTCGGAGGATACTACAGCGACCTTATTAAATGCTCCCATAGCGAAATTTAACATCATTTCCACCAACAGGCTCTGGCATTCAACATCAATCTTCTCAATAGTTTGCAATTTAAGACATACCAAATGTTACGGGCGAGGGAGAGACATGTTGTTAGTTGTTAAGTAGTGGAACTAGTGGTGGGGAATTTGTTGGTGAGTTGGCGGGGGATGGAGTTGTTGAGGTGGGGTTTTAGTTGGTGGTTAGTGGAAATAGTAGTGGTGGATTTGTTACAAGGAATAATGAGAACGTTGGTGGTGGTACTGATGCAGGTACATTTTTTCCAATAGGTGTTGTATTCAGAATGATTCTTGTTGATATTTGTCATACATCACGGCGAAGTCGCATTTGAATTTTCGAATAAATTCTTAAAACATGTAACATTTGTCATGGAAGTGAGAACGATGATGAAAGCACCAATGAAGGATGATAAATTGGAGAAAGAAATATAGAAGTTAGGAGAAACAAAGTTTAGACAGTTGGGAAAGGAGTAGAAATTAGAATATTAGAACTAAGAAAGACAATAGAAAGCTTACCCCAACAAGTTTGGGATTAAAGGCTTTGTTGTTGGTGTAAAAAAGATAATAGAAATTAGAAGGTAATAGGAGTTGGGAAATATATATTCTTCTTCGTATCTCATGCAATAGTAAAAGGTTCTTTATATAGAACTAAAAATAACTACGAGAGCAAGACAAATAATTTGGAAATAGCAATAAAAAATGATACTTATGAACCTAATACTAATTATAACCCATGATTTTAGCCCTTCACTTTCTCTTTCAAGAGGTCATAGCCTCTTACCTTTTTTTTTGCTTCTCAAAGGCCTAATTGCCTCTAGGATGCCTCTATGAAGATTCTAACAAAAACTGAATATGATGGATAATTCTAGCATGATTTATTTCTTCATTTTTCTTTTTTCTTTTTTTGAACAATGATATTCACGTTTTACTCACTATTTTGAAAATCGGACCGGACCGGCCGGTCCGACCGGTTCAACCGTGAACCGGAAGCCTGTCCGATCCGGTTTGCCCCCCAAAACCGTTGTTTGCCAAGAACCGGGCTGAACCAAGTTGAACCGACGGTTCAACCACCGGTTCAGGAAAAAAAACTCAATTATGTATTCAGTCATTCCATTACTACATATCCAAAACAAAAAAAAACCCAAATCTATACCCCAACCCTAGAAATGTTGATATTGTAGATGTTTTGAATATTTTTTTTCTTCATAAATATGACTATTGCATCTACAATATATAATTATGACGTCGTGCTGACGTCACCGGTTCAACTGATTCGATTCGGTCCGACCCCGGTTGAACCTCTAAACCTTTGACGTTGCTGGTTCGACGTCTGGTTCGGTTCTAAATACCTTGGTTTTACTGTATTAGATATATAATAGATAAGTAATATAAGGACATGCAAAATGTGTCATTCATTGTTATAATGAGAAAAATGTTCCATGGCCACTTCATGCTCCATAAAATTATATATCAATCATCATATGGTAATTTTACATAAAACGATAGAACCAAGTCAATCGACTATAATTCTAGGAAAATTCATCATGTCAAAATGTTTTGCCATTTCTATTACTTTTGTATGACATCAAAAGTTGACGACAACATTAACATTTATGTGCTGAATGGAAATAAATATACCGGTATCAATCATTAACTCAGTTTTTTTATAGATAATATTGTACAAACGCTTACTATGATAGCATGGCAATGAAGTCAAACACCAAAAAAGTTTACTTGTAACTTACCTACAATCAAGTTGTGCCTTGTTAATTATGGCATCTAGTCCTGTAATATCACGTAGGTCTGCCGCAAGTAGCACGTAATTATCGCCAAATACTTCACCTTTTTCTACAAAATAGAAGATTTTAAATTAATTGGTACCTATCAATCATAAGTGCAAGATGCACAAGGTATGCAATTTTAGCAATAGGATTAAAGCTTGTGAAAAGACTGGCTTTCTCGCCTAGCATGTGTTGTGTCAGCATTCAACTTGGAGACCAACTTGGTGAACTCAATGCAATCTTATATAATTTGGTGGCTATATGAAGGCTCCTACAAATGGTCTTTAAGCAATTAAAATGGTACTTATTTATATTCTCATCAGTAGATGGTAATCCTTTTATGAATTCACCCATTTGGCAAAATGATAATGTTATGTTTTCTCCTAGAGTTAGAAAGTAGCAAAAGACCCCACTAGACAATGCACTCAACAACCAACCAAAAGAAAAGAAAACCTCCTTATACAATAAAAAAAACCTTTGCTGCACCACAATCACCTACCACTCAATTTAATAATCCAAGGAAACTATTTTGGTGACCACGGCCACTACTAATAGACAACTCTTCATCAGAACACCAATCTACCACTACTCTGCTTTTTGTACTTTGACTATATATCATCATTTTGCCATTTTTATTCTTAAGTCGGATTTTTTATTTACAAAACAATAAATATGGAAAAAAATTCTAATTCCAAGGTTTTCAAGTTTTAGATTTTAGTTATATGTGAAATATTTTGTGTAATGAAATGTACATAGCAAGTATAAGGTTTTCTTATTTCTTTTTAGCTTTTCTTAGGTATTCATTTGTTTCTTGTGGTTTTACTCCAACACTATTTGTTATGTAAAAAATGGAACCACTTAACTTAGAGCTTCTTATTAAGAATATTTTTATGTTTCCTAAGTTAGCACCTTGATTTCTAGATATTTTGAAGCTTGCAACCCAACATCAATTTTCTTGCTAATCGGTTAGAATAAGTTTATTATGCTAACAAAATGCTAGCATAAAGGTGGTTTTTGCATATATACCTTCGTACAATTCCTTTTACAAAATAGTGCATTTCCAGTTTGTAACATGACACATGCAAGAGAAACGACAACTATTTAAGCATAGTATCATGATAATAATTATATATAGGAACAATTTATGTTCAACGTGGAAAGATCCATGGACAAGCGATGTAAATATAAAAGAGTAGAGGGTTTAAGAGAAGCTAAGACAAATGGTATATATTTCTATTTATTCATTCGGATAATCATATATGTTAGCTTAAAAGAAGAAATACGAGACTGGGGATTGAATACCAAACTACCCATGGTGGGTAAATCACTTTATTTTCGGTTAACAAAATTATAAGCGTCTATTCATTCCTTTTCAAAATTATATATGTTCCAGTGAGCCTATGGAGAATTTTGCGGAGAATGTGAATTGTGAAAGAAATAGGATGAAAGTTGGTAGCACAAAACTTGACACAAATTCCCTTGATGGTCAATAACAAAGAGAAATAAACATAAAGAGAACAAGAGTGCATAAATTGTCCCTAGGCTACAAATATACTTAAACTGGTGTGAAAGGAAAAACACATTCTTCACTAAGATCCAACACAGATACATGTAGAACATCATATTTTTCTTGAGATTTTTCTTGTGATTGAAAACCAAATAAACATGTTTACAATCAAAATTATTAAAATATTAATAGAGATTCCTCTTTTCTCATCACGTTCGTCTTATTTTTCTCATCATTTTTGGTTTTTTGTTTAGAATTTTCATCATTTATTAGTTATCACGCCACCACCTTCATCATCATTTTCATGTGATGAAAAAAAAGCGTAACATTGATCCACCTTCCAACTCTTTTCCAGAATTCTACTAAAGACATTCATTTTTCATCCTAGCTTGCCTGCTTAAAAACTAAAAAAGGTTTCCATCAACATTGGCGATAAGATACATGTATATGTTTCAACGGTGATGGTGTGGTCTGAATACGGCCCAACTACTACGGTACTTTTTGCTATTGCACTAATGTGTTTGTACTTGTTTTATGGATGTACTAAAAAGAAAGCACAGTTGACATCTTATTTCAATGGAATCAAGGAAAGCAAATGGTTGTAAATCAAGTCACAATTTGCGTAGGTCAACAACTCTTATCGAAGACACAAGTTATGTTTCGATGATGTTAATCGAGCAATCAGGTAAACATTATGCACAAAGATTTCAAAATTCTTTCTGATCCTTTTTACTTCCTTTCCTAACCACTAAATAAGTTGTCAAAAAACCAAGAAAACTTTTGTTTGTTTTTTTATCTTTACCGATTAAAAAAAATTCCATCTTTACATTCTGTTTTTTTTTCAAGTTCCCAAAACATTACATAAAAAAGGCAAAAAAGGGATAAGAAAAACTTACCGCTAGATATCGACGCCCCATCTCCAACCTTCTCCCTCAAAAGCTCATGGTGCTCTATGAGAGCAGCCTTCTTACTAGTAACCTGCCGAAACACCAGATCATCCTGACAAACCAACCAAAACACCGAACCACAAACTAAACCGAAACCGCCATACCCACCTCCTTAAAATCCAACTCGAGATACATATGCGGCGCGATCCCCTCGCGTTTCAGGTTGAAAAACGTGGTATCGAACCCCGCACCGAGTGAGAGCACCTGCTTCTTCCCGCCCCCGGACCTCAGGAACTCGCCGAGCAGCTTTCGCAGAACCGCCCACCGCGCATAATACCCTGCGTTGGTAAAAACCGAAACAATCAGCAAACCGAACATCAAGTAAAGGGATGCAGGAGGTTGAGTTAGGGTTACCGCGGTTGATGATGGGGGAGCGGCGGAGGGGTTTGCGGACGAAGAGGTGGACGAAGGGGTCGTCGATGTAGCCCTTCTTCACGCAGGAGCTTCGAGAGAGGGAAGGGAGATGGGTTAGTAGGGGATTAAGGTTTGGGGTTCAGGGTTTGGGAGACTCACAGTTTGCTAGCGGCGGCGTCGTCGTTGGTGGCTTGGACCGCGGCGGTGCTGCTCCCTCCGCTGCCTTTCGACGCCATCGGGAAGAAGCGTTATTTGATTGGGGGCCGGTTGATTTGATTGATCGATCTGTTGTTTGGATTTGATTTTTGGGTTTTCACTTTTTATGCATAATATTTTGCGGTATTATATTAGACATTTGACATTTAAGTAATTAAATTGTTTAATTGTTATAATTAGTTAAATTGAATAATTAGTTATAATTGTAGTTAAATTGATTAATTAGTCAATTAAATTGTTATAATTAGTTAAATTGAATAATTAGTTATAATTGTTAGTTAAATTGATTATTAAGTTAATAATTAGTTATAATTATTAGTTAAATTGATTAATTGTTATAATTAGTTACATTGATTGATTAATTAGTTCAATTAATTAATTGATTATTAGTTAAATTGATTATAATTAGTTAAATTGATTAATTGTTATAATTAGTTTCATTGATTGATCAATTTGTAAATTTAGTAATTTAAATCCATTAACAAAAATGTATTTCTAAAATTGAATTAATAGTCATTGGGTTACCGTGGAGGAAAGGGGAAATCAGTTCCCTTACATGTTGTATATAGGTTAGATGATGATTCAGCTCCTCGTCATCCACGTAGACGGGGTATATCTGCTTCGGTTAGGAGAAAGAGTGGGAGTTTACATCTTCGTCAGATACATGAGGATTCCTTCGATGATGAGGATGTTCTATCAGGTGGAGAGTGACGACGACGAGAGTGACGATGGAGGCCAGTTGGGGTTGGAGGAGGAGAGGTCGGGGGAGTATGGTAGAGGACGGGGTCAACATGGTAGTTCTTCTACTACTGAGTGGGTGATTCGAAAGGGTAGAGGTGGTAGGTTTATGACTGGTGATTCGAGTCCGTACACTGTAGATGTCCGAACTCTGAGGAAGATGAGGGTTGTGGACGATTCTTAGATTGTGACTGCGGCGTTGCCTGGTGGTCCTTTAGGTGAGAGCGTCGTTCCTAGTTATGGGGGTCACATCGTCAGGCACATTTGGGAGGGCGAGGATCAAAAGGTTCTGAAGTGTCATAATCGGCACAGAGCATGTTCTACATTGCAGGGTTGAGGCTCAGTTTTGAGTGATGACTGCATCAGGACCCTTACTGATAGCGGATTGGGTCACTTGCCTTCCAGTATGTTCCCCTGCCTTGACATGTCGTTGATATCTGCGTTTGTGGAGCGGTGGCAACCTGACACCAACACTTTCCACCTTCCTTTCCGAGAGATGACCATCATGTTGCATGACGTATTCCATATCCTGCGCATTCCTGTTGAGGGTCGTTTGGTCAGTGCTCAGGCATCAATGGGTGAGCTGAAGTTACATAGCAGAGTTGCTCGGGGTGACCGTCGATAGTCTTGGGAAGGATAGCCCCTTTTGGAGTGGCGGTGGTGTTAGCATCGACGATGTTGACGACTGTTGTAGACGGGGATGACCTCCGCGGACCGAGGATACGCAGTTGACTAGATACATGTTCTTACTGCTCGGATGCGTCTTGTTTGTCGACAAGAGTGGTTGCAGGATCAGACCACGCAACATATTGAAGGTTAGGGACCCGGAGACGATTGGTCAGTACTCATGGGGGTCAGCGACGTTGGCATACCTGTATCTCCAGTTGGGGATAGCTAGCCATGTTGATTGTTCTGGTATTGTGGGTTGTTTGATGTTGCTGCATGCTTGGATATATGAGTATTTTCTTGCTTTCCGTCCGCATCGGAAGCGGAAGATCATTGAGTCGCATTATCCTCGTTCGCGTATGTGGGCCGTCCGGAGAGAGGATAAGAGTGAGGGGCGACTCCATTCCATTCGTAGACAGCTAGATCAGATGACTGCATCGCAGGTATAAAACTTTATACCATTTATGTTTTTTAATTTTAATTTTTATTATTATTAACATGTCAACGTTTTAGGTGGAGTTGTTGCCCTATGGTCCTGAGTCTGCTGCGGATGTGCCGAGGACTTTATTGATGGGCCTTATTCGCTATCGGGATATCATGGAGCCTTATTTGCCTGATTGCGTCTTGCGTCAGTTGGGCTACGTTTAAGTGATATCGGTTGACATCTCGACCTCAGAGCATGCAGTGCGGTCTTGGACTTCCGCAACGTACGACGTGAGGTACACCACTTCGATGGCGGAGACGATTTGGCGGACATTTCCGAGAGGAGGCCGACTTCACCTTGGCGACCTCACACGTATCCGCGACCCCTCCACTGGTGTTGCAGATTATTTGGATTGGTTCGGTAGATACTCAAATCCATCTCTCGTGCATGTTACCGCCCCGAGACCTGAGAGACCGCTGGATAGGACATGTGGCGATGCGTTACGTTTTTCTAAATTATTTTTTATTTGTAATGTATATTTTGTTTTCCTTGTTAATGTACACTAATTTTGATGTTATATACAGTGGATGAGTAGGGCGATACGACTTGTGCAACCGTTCTTGGAGAAGAGGGACCTGATGCCAGACGACGGGACGAGAGCTACATGTAAAAATTGAGATCACTTCATACGCTCGTGGAACACTCAGTTGGGCATTTCTGACCATGATTCGGAGGATGATGAGTCGTAGTCGGGTTGTATATTATCTCTATTATCTGTTGAACCGTTACCATTTGTATTGGTATTTGCATATATGTTGTACTCTTATTATTTATTTCTGACGAACCTATCTTCGCCCTATTTGCATATCTGTTGTACTTTTATTATTTATTTCTAACGAACATATTTTTCCCCTATTTGCTATATGTAATGCATTTTATATTAAAAATCTGGTAAAAAGCAACACGATATAATGTACGAACATATAATACATTAAAATACAGTAATTTAACCAATACATTACAAATTACAATCAAAATCGGCTACGTAACTGCTCCCAAGATGTTCTCCTCTGCTCGTACTCCACCTTCCATCCAACAACACTGTCATCTCGCATTTGAAACCATAAGGTCGTTATAGGAGGTACTGGGAATCCCTCAGCTAATTCTAAGCGAATAAAATATTTGTAACTCCATAAATGAGCAATGATTAACTCTCTGCATGGCTTCGTCATGTTAGACAAAATCTCTCGTGGTCGCACTGTAATACACGGGTACAACGAACCATCCGTTCCCACTGAGAAATACATAACGACACACTTGTAGAAATTGACAATCGGGAACAAGTCGCACCAAACCTCCATATAGTGAATCTCGCAACATGGTCCTCCGCCCAAATCAATACGCTGATGAGCTTGTACCACACGTCATAATAAACGTGCTCATAAATGGGATGTGTCCCTATCTCATTGGAAATCGCACGACGGACGTAAAACCAATTGTCTTGACTACTATGGAAAACATCAGCAACACATCGAAATTCACAGTTGCGATCAGTACGTACATCATTCCACCACTCCAGAAATGGTAAGATGATTCCTGGAAGTCTTTCCACATATGGGAAGTCATCTACGTCAATCCGTCCGGACACTGCAGGATGAACAAAATAGCAAAGTTATATATAATAACTGGAAGAACATGTTTACTGAAAAAAACGATGAAATTATAATAACAACGACAAACATGTCATCATACCAGGTCATGTACTCATGTTTACGGACGATCGAGACGAACTAGAAGATCGACCATGACCCCTGCTCCGACTACTAGAAGATCAACCACGACCTCGCTCAGCATACTCAAAGGCACTCGGGTCGCGTCGTGTCGACTTTCCCCTTGGTCGACATCATATCTTAGTATTTTCGGCGGGCTCTTCATAGTTTTGTGATGACAAATTACTGCAGGGTCGCTGCCACGACAAATTACTGCAGGGTCGCTGCCAGAAATCTCGTCAACGAGCCTCCGAAAATGCTTGATGTTTTGTGATGACTGATCCATAAACTTTGGCATGTCGACTCCTTCTCCAATGACAAGTGTTTTCCAGAATGAATGAATCTGCTATAAATAAATTCCTTCGCCTAACTCAATACATCCATGTATCGTACATGCGAAAGGAATCTCATGTGAAGTCAGAAAAGCACACCCACAACGATATTCAACTTCATCACTGAAGTCCTGCATTCTATTGAACTCGTCCAACAACAATGTCAAGTAGTGATGTGAAACTTGACCATTTATATGCTAATATAAAGGATTTCTGAAGTAAGTGCAATTTCGACGTCTCGAATCTTCAAGAAAGTGTCGAATATTCGTCAGCTGCATTTCAATGGCCGCATTGACGCGGTCGAAAAGAGTGTCCAGAGCTACAGTCGATGAAGTAATCCAGCCTTTTAGAGCCGCATGAGCACTTTCTACCATACAGTTCGTAGTGTTGTCAAAATGAAGCATTTTGTTCGTCCAATTCAACACAAGCTTTTCTTTATGCACTAACTAAAGGATTTCGTGTCCCCATGTATGTATATATTTAAAATATTAATACAACATACAAGATCGATTTCATATTTTCAATAATTTTTATGTACATTACTTTTTGTTTATTCTAATATCATGCAAACCAACATTTATTAAAATAAACCACAAAGAGAGAATCATACCTAAAGGTTCTCTAAAACCTTTTGAAGATCTGGAGTCGCGTTGCCCGTTGAATCGCCCGCCGATTCGCCTCCTAGTGTTCACCAAACTCTAAACAAGATTAGAGAGAAAGGAGCTAGTCAATCAATCTCTAATAAGGCTTAGAATCTAGCTAATAACCCCTATTTGAGCTCCTGAGATTTCTATCTCCTAAACTCAAAATTAATAAGAGATTTTCGTGGTGATTAGAGGAGAGATTAATGAGAGAAAGAATTTTTGCATTAACATAAACAAGTAGGAGGAGGGTTTTTTTATAGTCTCCCAAAACATCCTTATCAAGAACTATTCCTTAGTCATGATCTCTTGCTTATTCTCTCATAAAATTAATCTCTAATTGCCACGTAAGCATCCTCTAAAATGTTTTAATTAAATCTGGAATTAATCCACCCATGATCTAATTAATCTCTTAATAATTCAGGCAGAAATCGCACTGTTCGGTTGACCGAGAATTTTTCTCGGTTAACCAAATCATTCATTTTTAACACGTGTTCGGTGCACTGTGAGCTAGACAGTCGACCGAATCCGCATGAGAAAAATTCTCTGGAAGAATTCAGACGAACCACGTCTTCTCTTGGGTCTACCGATCACTCACCAAAATTTCTCCTGGAGCATAGTCATCGGATGACCGTGTCACATTCGGTCTACCGAAAATACCTTTTCTCGGTTGACCGTTCACACTCGGTTAACTGAACCCGATTGTCCAGGCACTCTAGACAATTTCGGTCAACCAATTGTGCTTACCCGTTCCCCATTCGGTTAACTGACCCGAAGATTCCCCGGTCGACCGAACCCTGAACGATTCACAGTGTTTGACCCCGATTTTGCCTTTGTCAAATTTTGGATTTATTTCCAACAAAATTTGATCTTTTGGGGTTTTTAGCAAATTCATATCTTATGTATTATATTATCTTATGTAATATTATTACACCCCATAATATATACACCTCATATGAATTTATTATGATTCTAATTATGTCAATTCTCATGACATATTGATTTTATTCGTTCACCACATGTGTCCCATTTTCATATGAACTCAACACATCATATGAACTTAAAATCAAGCCTCTTGTTTCCCAGTTTTGTGGTGTGACCTATAGGAGGATCTAAGCCAAATTGGCAACGATATTAAACACTTAATATCTCAAACTATAAGCGGTATCTAGCTACACATTATAGTTACCCAATTAGCATAGATGTCTTTGTTCCACCCGAACCGAAACACGATCCATTTAGTGATGTAAGTGCACCACTTGTGTCTGTCCCTTGCCTCATGATATTAAGAATATATACAAAGTAGAAATGTGTCATCTTTGTATTATATTCATTTCTTCATCTCTCTAAGCTAATTATAACTATGTAACTTAACTCAAGTTACATTGTGCACATTATAATTTTGCTTTATCAAGGGGCCCACTAATATCGTCACTCAATTAAGAGGGGCGATGATAATCGTTTGACCGACTATCTTTTCCAGCACAAGTCATGTTCAACCAACTATTGCCGTTATCACTATACTCATTGATAACTTTTGACAATAATCAAATTAAGCACTTCTTAAGTGAAAAGACATAAGTCTCATATCTTAGTATCCAAGACACAGTAAAACATTAGTGACACGAAACACAATTCCATAATGTTTTACTTGTTAGGTCTATTCAATATATAAAAGTAATCTTTTCCTCTTTTATATACTCGTGTCGTCAATTATTTGTAGAGCTACAACAATCGATGACCAACACAACAATCTTTTCTCGGTAATTAATGTTCCATGTTAATTACCATGATTGTGAATAACTTTTGATTTATGTAAACCATTATCGTTTAGAGCTCTACGGCTAAGGACCAAACGCCTCTTCCTTAACACTTCCAAAAGACGAATATCATAATCAAGGAACAAAATGTTTGCACATCCAATTCATAATAATTGACATATAAAAGTAAAAGTTTTAGAACACATTCCTTGCAATCTCCCACTTGTTATCAAAGTTTTCTTTCACATACATTCTCAATGTATAAAACAATAATAACTAGGGTAACCCTCTCTAATCACTCATCAAGCCAATCCACATGGCTCCTCAGACCCATGGACTCGAAATGCATTTCGCCCTTGGCTTGGGATAAGGGTTTGGTGAATGGATCAGTTGTGTTGCTGTTTGTGTCCACCCATAACAAATTTATTTTGCCATCGTCGATGATGGCACGTGTGACAAAGTACTTACGATCATGTACTTCACTTTGTGGTGTGATTTGGGATCCTTGATTTGCGAGATAAATGCACTATTATCGCAAAATAGCTCTATTGGTCCCTCGCTCAAGGGAACTACTCCAAGCTCTTCAAGGAACTTCTTGATCTACACTCCTTCCTTGCTCACTTCAGCGACAACCCTTGCTCATTTCAGCGACAACCATTACTTCGGAAGCGGTGGTTGAGTCGGTCGTAGTGCTTTGCTTCCAACTACGCCAACTCACAGCTCCACCATTCAGAAGGAAGATGTATCTTGATTGCGACCTTCTATCGTCGGGATCACTCATGAAACTCGCATCCAAATAGACATCAGCTATTAACTCCATTTGTCCTCCATAAACAAGAAACTTATCTTTGGTCCGGTTAAGGTACCTCAGAATATTCTTGACCGCAGTCCAATGCTCAGGACCTGCGTTGGATTGGTGACGACTTGTCACACTTAGAGCATACGAGACATCGGGTCTTGTGCAAGTCATCGCGTACATGATCGATCCTATTGCCGAAGCATAAGGGATATCTTTCATGTACTCCAAGTCTTTACGTGATTCGGCACGTTGAGATTTCTTGAGTTGCACACCCATACTCATTGGCACATTGCCCTTTTTGAAGTTGTTCATGCTGAACCTTTCCAAGACCTTGTCAATGTATGTACGTTGACTTAGGCCAATGAGTCTACGAGATCTATCTCTATATATCTTGATTCCAAAGATGTATTGAGTCTCACCCATATCTTTCATTGAAAATGCAGATTTCAATGAACTTCTCGTTTGCTCAAGCAAAGGTATATGATTTCTCATGAGGAGTATGTTATCGACATATAAGATCAAGAACACTATGTGGCTGCCACTGTTGGATTTCATGTTTAATCATACATATATATTTTCGAAATTTTTATGTATAATAAGGATCAATTACAATTTTCTACGATTTATTTCATGCATGTATCGGTTTGTTTTAATAACTAGTTTCAAAAACTCATTCAAACAAACACAAGGGACTCCGAAATTCATACCAAGAAGTTCTCTGAAACTTCTTGATGTTCCAGAGACGTTGAGGAAGACGATCGTCGCTTCTCGTTACGCCGGATGCCTCCGAGTGTTCACCGAAACCCTACACAAGGTTGGAGAGAAAGGAGCTAGCCAATCAATCTCCAAACTAGCTTAGAATCTAGCTACAAACTCCTTCCTTAATCTCTGAGATTTCTCCTTCCAAAGACTTAGAAAACTAAGAGAATTTTCGTGGATTTTTGTGGTGAATTAGGAGAGAAAATATTTAGCAAACTTTTTTTTATATAATTAAGGAGAATAAGGACCTATTTATAGGCTCCAATCTTATTCTTAATGATGGCTATTCTTAAGCCATGTTTTCTTGACATTTTCTCTCACAAACTAATCCCAAAATGCATTATATACACCCACAAACGTTTGACCAAGTTTGGAGCTAATCCAACCATTGATCAAATTAATCTCTTAATTATCAAAGGCAGAAAATTGATCGGGACTCGGTCTACCGAGACATACTCGGTTAACCGAATATGTCACGTTCGGATTTCCGTGCACTTGACGGATGACCGATTCTTAAGGAGAAAAATTCTTCTTTAACCGTTCGGACGAATTCGCATCTTTGACCGAGTGCCATTCGGTTAACCAAAAATATCGGAACTGGACATTGTTCGGTCGACCGATTCTGGTTCGGTACACCGTACCAGAGTTCCAGGCACTTTGGTCAAGTTCGGTCAATCAACTTGACCATCCGTTCCACGTTCGGTTGACCGATCCACAGATCCTTCGGTCGACCGAACCATAACGGATTACCGAACTTCTACCCGATTTTGCCTTTTCAAATTTTGGATTTATTTCCAACAAAATTTGAACTTTAGGGGTTTCAGCAAATTCACAACTTATGCAATATATTATCCTTTGCAATAATAAATTATTGCACCCCATATTATATGTATCTCATATGAATTTATCATGATTCTAATTATGTTATATACAACACAATTGATTTTACTTGTTCACCACATGTGTCACATTTTCTATAAGAAACCCGACACATCATATGAACCAAAAATCAAGCTTCTTGTTTCCTGGTTTTTGCGGTGTGACCTATGGGAGGATCTAGACTAAGTTGGCAGTGATATTAAGAGCTTAATATCACAAGCTATAAGCGGTATCTAGCTACACATTATAGCTCCCAATTAGTTAGATGTCTTAATTCCACTCGAACCAAAACCCGATCCAATTAGTGATGGAGTGCACCACTTGTGTCCATCCCTTGCCTCATGATATTAAGAATACACACAAAGTAGTATTGTGTCATCTTTGTATTAGTATTCATTTCTTGATCTCTTTAAGCTAGTTATAAATATGACTTAACTCAAATCACATTATGCACATTATAACTTTGCTTTATCAAGGGGCCCACTAATATCATCACTCAATTAAGAGGGGCAATGATAATCTTTTGACTAACTATCTTCTCCAACAAAAGTCATACTTAACCAACCAATGCCTTTACACTACACTCATTGATAGCTCAAGACACTAGTCTAATTAAGCAATTCTTAAGTGATCAGATATAAGTCTCATATCAAAGGACCAAGGACACAGTAAAATATTAATGACACAGAAACACATTTCTATAATATTTTACTTATTAGGTCTATTCAGTATACAAAAGTAATATTTTCCTCTTTTGCGTACTCATGTTGTCACTCACTTGTAGAGCTACAATGATCTATGACCAACACGACAATCTTAACTCGGTAATAAATGTCTCATGTTTATTACCATGATTGCGAATATCTTTTGTTTTATGTAAACCAATATCTTTTAGAGCTCTACGGTTAAGGACCAAGAACCTCTTCCTTAACACTTCTAAAAGACGAATAACATAAACAAGGAACAAAACGATTTCTCATTCAATTCATAATAATTGACATTTAAAAGTAAAACTTTTAGAACACATTCCCTTCAATCTCCCACTTGTTACTAAAGTTTTCTTTCACATACATACTCAATGCATAAAACAATAATAACTAGGGTAAACCCCATTACATATCAATCATCAAGCCAATCTACATGGTTCCTCAATCCCATGGACTCGAAATGCATTTCACCCTTGGCTTGGGATAAGGGTTTTGTGAATGGATCAGTTGTGTTGTTGTTGGTGTCCACCCATAAAAGATTTATTTTGCCTTCGTCGATGATGTCACGCGTCACGAAGTACTTACGATCCATGTACTTCATTTTGTGGTGTGATCTAGGATCCTTGATTTGCGAGATAGATGCACTATTATCGCAAAATAGCTCAATGGGTCCCTCGCTCGAGGGAACTACTCCAAGCTCTTCAAGGAACTTCTTGATCTACACTCCTTCCTTGCTCGCTTCAGCGACAACCATTACTTCGGAAGCAGTGGTTGAGTCAGCCGTAGTGCTTTGCTTCCAACTACGCCAACTCACAGCTCCACCATTCAGAAGGAAGACGTATCCTGATTGTGACATTCTATCGTCTGGATCACTCATGAAACTCGCATCCGAGTAACCCTCGGCTATCAATTCCCTTTGTCCTCCATAAACAAGAATCTTATCCTTAGTCCGGTTAAGGTACTCCAGGATATTCTTGACCGCAGTCCAATTTACATATATATTTGCATTACACAATCAAATTTATATGCCATGATCAGAAATTTGGGTGGTGAATGCTCGTTTCAATTGTAGGGAATTTTATGTGGTGTATGCTTGTTTCAATTACATGGATTTTTATGTGGTGTATTTCTGTTTCAATCGGAGCGAATTTTATGAGAAATTAAAAATAAAATTAGAATTTCACAAAAAAATTCAATTCAGGACATACCAAGTTGCAAACAAACCGACGTGGTGTAACCTACTATTGGATTTCCCCCCCGAATTTTTGGTTTTAATACCACGTCAGCCTTCTAGGTGCGATTGCCGTGGTAGTGTCTCTATACCATGTTGACCTCATTGTTAAATACCGATGTGGTATACCTACATACATCAGATTATTGACCAACGTAATATGTCCTCCCTTAGACCCTCACCACTTCCTCCCGGTACCACGTCGGTCGGCTAGGGTTGGTCAACCCGCCGTGATAAGTCAAAAAACCCGACGTAATAATCCTATTTTGCAGCAGTGGGTGGCAGCATGTGAAGATTCGTAATTGGCATGTTAATGAATACTGTCGATCCCTCATTAGGTTTGTAACCTGTCTAAAGACAACCAAATAAAAAAATTACATATAATACGAGGAAGAGGTGCAATAGAGCCATTGAAAACCTGGTTATTCCGTTCTTTCCATAAAGACCATATATAAGCCTGTAATATCCTAAACCTAATTAACTTGGTTAATTGCTTTTAGGTGCTTAATTAGTGGATTTAGATGGAGGGCTGGGATTGTTTTGGTAGAGATGTGATGGATGGTGGAGATTGGAGGAGAAGAGTATAAGTTGGTGAGTTTTACTCTCTCTCTCTCTCTCTCTCTCTCTCTCTCCCGCTCAAACCCTCTCCCTCTCTATCTGATCAGATCTTCAGTGTGCGGAGGAGCTCGAGCCGTGGTTTTCAGAAGGCGAGGCGAAGATCGGACGTTCTCCGGAGAGGAGTAGATCGTTGCTCGGTTGAGTTGCCGGAGTGGGGCTCGAGGGGAAAAGCTCGTCGTTGGGTCTTCGAAGGCTTCTTCAAGTCTTCAAGGTATGTCAAGCTTTACTTTAATGCTCACTTATGCTTTGGTGAGTGTTGGAGTGGCCGAAGGTCGACCGGTGGCGTGGTTCGGTCGACCGGTCGTAGAGTAAATTGGGCGAAATCCCTTGTACCGGTCGAACGATACCATGGTGATGGTCGACCGGTAGTACATTTTGAGCGAGGGATGGAGACTCTGGGTGTTTTCGGTCGAACGAGACCCCTTTGCCGGTCGACCGAAAGCACTGTTGTAGGTCGGTTGGGGCTAGACCTGTCAATTTTGGACACGACACGATTACACGACACGGACACGACACGATAAGGAGACACGATATAAACACGACTTTACACGAATTTTTTTGTATGATTGAAATGATTTATTACGAGGTTTTGTGAACATATAAATATAAAATAATTGGTACACGATTTGACACGATACACACGATAAGTTATTTTTGTACACGAAACAGACACGAACTGCATCTTTTGTTAGATAATCAATTGTTTTTACTTGATTATAGTCAATTAAGATGTTATTTAGAATGAAAAATATCAATATAACATGTCACTTAACTATTTTCAATCTAAACATGATGAAATCTTTTCAATTTATACTATACACGATAACACGAAATCCTGACAAGAATGCAGAACTGTCAGACACGATAGTGAAGGGAATGTGTTCTAAAAGTTTTACTTTTAAATGTCAATTATTATGAATTGAATGAGAAATCATTTTGTTCCTTGTTTATGTTATTCGTCTTTTAGAAGTGTTAAGGAAGAGGTTCTTGGTCCTTAACCGTAGAGCTCTAAAAGATATTGGTTTACATAAAACAAAAGATATTCGCAATCATGGTAATTAACATGGAACATTAGTTACCGAGTTAAGATTGTCGTGTTGGTCATAGATCATTGTAGCTCTACAAGTGAGTGACAACACGGGTATGCAAAAGAGGAAAATATTACTTTTGTATACTGAATAGACCTAATAAGTAAAATATTATAGAAATGTATTTCTGTGTCATTAATATTTTACTGTGTCTTTGGTCCTTTGATATGAGACTTATATCTGATCACTTAAGGAATACTTAATTAGATCAGTGTCTTGAACTATCGATCAGTGTAGTGTAAAGGCATTGGTTGGTTAAGTACAACTTTGGTTGGAGAAGATAGTTAGTCAAAAGATTATCATTGTCCCTCTTAATTGAGTGATGATATTAGTGGGCCCCTTGATAAAGCAAAGTTATAATGTGCACAATGTGATTTGAGTTAAGTCACATATTTATAACTAGCTTAAAGAGATCAAGAAATGAATACTAATACAAAGATGACACAATACTACTTTGTGTGTATTCTTAATATCATGAGGCAAGGGACGGACACAAGTGGTGCACTCCATCACTAAATGGATCGGGTTTTGGTTCGGGTGGAATTAAGACATCTAACTAATTGGGAGCTATAATGTGTAGCTAGATACCGCTTATAGCTTGTGATATTAAGCTCTTAATATCACTGCCAACTTAGTTTAGATCCTCCCATAGGTCACACCACAAAACTGGGAAACAAGAAATGAGGATTTTGAGTTCATAGGATGTGTCGGGTTTCATGTAGAAAATATGACACATGGGGTGAACAAGCAAAATCAAAATTATGTTGTGATTAATAACATAATTAGAATCTAAATTAAATTCATATGTGATGTAAATATTATGGGGTGTAATGATTGATCATTACATAGGATAATATGTTACATAAGTTGTGAATTTACTACTAATCCCGAAATGTCAGATTTTGTAGGGGTTAAACCGAAATTTGACAAGTCTGCAAGACTGTGCAAACGGTCGACCGGTTAATGGTTAACGGTCGACCGGACGTGTGTCGACCGATAACAGGGAATTTTCGTCTGTTCGGAACGGTCGACCGAATCTATCGGTCGGTCGACCGAATCTATCGGTCGGTCGACCGAACATTGCGATGAAATATTCTACGTTAAGAACGGTCGACCGAATCTTTCACGGTCGACCGAAATTGGGTTCGAGCGGTCGACCGGACCTTCGTAACGGTCGACCGGTCCAGACGGTTTTATGCAGAATTAATTTAAGAATTAATTAGATCATGCATGGAATTGGTCCACAATTGATTTAATTCGTGGCTAATATTATTTATTAATAAATAATGGATGGTTAGATGGAATTTTGCATGAAATCATGGGCAAGAGGTTGCACATGAATAAGTAATTTGGAGAGAACCTATAAATAGAGGTTATCTCATTGCCTTCCTACATCTTAATTAATATTGTTTTTCATGCAAAATCTCTCTCCTTAATTCTCCACGAAAATTCCACAAATTCTTAAGTTTAGTTTAGTTCTTAAGAGATCATCTTCTCAAGGGAATTAAAGAGGGGTTAGTAATTGGATTCTAAACCCTATCGGAGATTGAGAGACTAGCTTCCCTCTCTCCGATCTTGTTTAGAGTTTGGTGAATACTCGGAGGCATCCGGCGCAGCGAGGAGCATCCCCAACGTCTCTGAATCTTCAAGAAGTTTTAGAGAACTTCTAGGTATGAATTTCGGAGCCTTTGTTTGTTTTAATAGAGTTTTGAAACTAGATGTTAAAACAAACTGATGCATTCATGAAATAAATCAAAGAAAATTGTAATTGATCCTTATTATTCATAAAAAAATTCGAAAATATATATGTATAATTAAACATGAAATGCTACAGTGGTATCAGAGCCAGGTTCAATTTTCTCATGATTTATGGCTGTAAACAAATTTAGTTTACCATCTAGGATTTAAACAATTCGTTTTACCGGTTTTTTCGGTCTTCAAATATTTGTTGAAATAATTCTTTATAATAATTCGTTTTAAATGTTTTGAATGTTTAAAACATGTCATGTAATTATTAGAATTATGATTTAGACATAAGTCTAACTTGCAATAATTTCGTTTTAAGTATAAACGATTATTTTGTAAGAGAATCAACAAAACCGAAAAACTACGATTCATCTTTCCATTGGAAATTGGATGGACAGCGGTTCATAATTAATTTGTGAACTATGGATGCATGAAAAATGTATTTAATGGATTTCAAAACGTTTTTCAAAGAATTGTTTGACATTCTAGATGCTTGATAAACTAGGATCGATAGTTTATAGCAATTGCGTGCATGGATGCTTGAGTTGCTTTGCAGGATTGTGAGTTTATATGTGATGAGAATTAAATTTATACAGCAAGTGCACGGCCGCGATGAAGCGGTGGCAAGTACGGGTCGAACACAAGGAGGGAGAGATTTCGTTGTTAATGTTATTTTCGATTAAGAGGAAGAAGGAAGAAGAAATAAGTTGGGTTTTTGGTATTTTTGATTTAATTATCTAAAGTACGAAACAAAAACAATTAAAACTAAAAACAAGAATAAAGATGGAGAATTCCGTCGGGTGGAGGTCTAGACTTAGGTTCAGATTGGAGAATGGAGAAACTTGAAATAAATCATGTTAGTTATGAAGCATTACAAGATAAATGATTTAACATAAACTCAAGTAATCAAAATATACTAATCACGAACTTAAAACAATAACATGCATTCATCTTCTCTAACCCTAATTCCATCACCTCCACCCTTTGGAAAGAGTTAAAAACTCATGGAGGGAGGAAGAAGAAGGGATCCTAGAGACATTTAAAATAAAATAAAAAATAAGAATTAAAAGAACAGAATTTTATTACTAATGATCCAAGACCAAAGGTTCAAAGATGTGTTACATTCGTCCTACAGGGCTATTTATAGCCGATACAGGGGATACCAATACATAAAAGGATAGTACACGCGTCAACCCAACACTGGACCAAGTTGGAGCACACAGATCCTCACTGGTGCGGCGAAATCGCCGCACAATGCATGGGAGATGCGGCGGAATCGCCGCCCAAGTCAAGGATTTCGCGCCCGGATTTCTGTGGTGCGTTTATGGCATGATTTGATCTTTATTTGCGCGTCTGGATGGATTCTTTCCATTCTTTTAAACTCCGGATTAATTCCTTCCATTGTTGGAGATTTATATTTGACTTTTCTTTTGACTTTTCCAACAAAATAACTTGATCCTTTTCTTTTGCAATCAGGTCCTTGGTATTTTGCAATTAAGCCCTTGACCTTTTTGTAATTAGCTCCTTGAATGCTTTTATGCTTGGATGCATTTCCATTTGAAACCCGATAAACTTGAACTCGGTCTTTATGATAGAAATGAATCTTTTGCACGCGTTTATGCTCGGAATGTGGGTAATTTGCATTCAGGTCCCTGTATTCTGTAAATACGACTAAACACATACCTTAGTAGCATTTATTGATATAAAAGTAATCTAAATGAAAGACATATGATGCAATGTATGCAATGCATCAAATACCCCCACACCTAGATTTTGCTAGTCCCTAGCAAAGCAGAATATAAGAAAATGAAAGCAGGGAAATCCTAACTCACTTTCGTAGGAATCACGGTTGCACTTAGCATGTGTAACAAGCCTTTAAACCTCCTTGTTGCCAAGGGGGAGGAGTGTTGTCTCCTGAGGGTTTTCAGCAGATATACCCACAAAGTCTTAATTCAACATTCCATTAATAGCTCTTAATCTTTCTGCCTTAACCTTATACATCTCACTTAAAGTTCTCGCATGCTCATTATATAAATCTAGCTCATTAAAAAAATATGACTTGGTCTTTGTTCCTCCAACATTCACACCACTAACCCTTCTAAACATGTTATCACTTAAATTATTTTGCACGCCTCCTCTGGTGGTGAAGTATCATTTGGATCAACCATGGCATGGATCATTCCTTTAGCTTTGGGCCTTGAGTATCTTAAAGTATTTATTTATTTTTATCCTTTTTCCGTGATTCAACACATTTGCTTTTCTTTTTGACACTTATACCCTTTTTGCATTCGTGTAGCGAGTTTGGTCGATAATCCCGAGCTGGCAGACTCAAGTTATCGGGTTTCAAGATACCCCTACGGACCAGTGACTCGAAGGCTTGGGCTTTTGTAATCATTTTGCAAATTGTGTTTTCCTCACTTTATTTTTATTTTATTTTACTTTTATTTTCCTCAAGGCTTAATTGCTATTAGAAGTCCACACTTCCCGGTATATTTTCCTCAACCTCTGCTTTTTATCAACCACTTCAAAGATTTGATTCATCCAATTTAAGTGCATACATGTCTTACAAGGGTCATGGGTTATTTCTTTGGAACTTAGATTTATGTCATAATTTCTACAAGCAGAACTATAAAATAAGGAACAAAAACTCAATGCAATTTGTACACGGGTTTTGGCAGTTCAATCTTAAGCTATGTCATGGAATATTGAATTTTTTTTTTTTTAAAAGAACAGAAAATCAAATAGATAGATATGTACATATATAAACACCCCCCCACACCTAAATCATGCATTGTCCTCAATGTATGCACAGATACAATAAATGCACTTATTACCTGAGTCGGCTTGCGGTAGAGGGGTTGAGTTTGCTCAAAGTCAACCATAATCAGAACTGGATTGAATGACACCATGTTGGTGCATGTATCCAGTTGAATTGTTCCCCATGTTGACTTGAGGAAAAGATTCCACTCTTCTCACTTGAATTGGTTCGCTTATTTGCTCGAGTGATGGTGGTTGAGTAAATGAATCACTCCCTTTTTTCTTACTTCCTTTTTGCTTATGTGATGATTTATTTGATTCAGAATTCTGATAAATACGTGCTCTCATCACAACATCACTTGGGTTGCATATTAGTTCTGGCTCATTATCAATATGGAAGATATTAAATTCTGCTTTTAAGTTCCCGAAAGATAATTGCATGAGCCCATTTCGACAGTTTATTAATGCTTCCGAAGTGGCTAAAAAGGGTCTACCTAGAATTACAGGGATTTGTCGATTAGGATTTACAACAGGTTCAGTATCAAGTACGACAAAATCCACTGGATAAATGAAGTCACCAACCTTAATCAAAACGTCCTCTACTATACCTCTCGGTTTCTTAACAGAACAATCAGCGAATTGGAGGGTTGTCCTAGAGGGTTTCAGTGGACCAAGGTTGAGTTGCTCGTAGACAGAAAATGGGAGCAAGTTAACGCTTGCACCAAGGTCTAGAAGGGCTTTATTGATAAACGTATCTCCTATTGAACACGAAATTGTGGGACACCCCGGGTCCTTATATTTTATAGGAGATGTGTTGGAAAGACTTGAGCATATGTTTGCAGTTAAAAATGCCTTCTTTGGTACATTCGTTTTTCTCTTCTTAGTGCACAAATCTTTTAAGAATTTAGCATAAGCAGGTATTTGTTGAATCATGTCTAAGAGTGGAATGTTTACCTTAACTTGCTTAAATACTTCCAAGATTTTCTCTATTTGTGCACTAGAGTTCTTTTTGAGTCTATTGGGAAATGGGGCTTTAGGCACATAGACTCGCTCAGGTTCAGGTTGAGCTACAGGTTCAGGTTGGGTAGGTGGATTGGGCTTTTCAATTTGGACGTCGGGTTCAATGGTCAAGTCATATGTGGGTGCTTGATGGCTAGATTGATTAGTCATTCTAGGGTTTACCACATTATTGTCAATTTGTCTTCCGGACCGTAATGATACTACAGCATTGATTTGTTGGAACGGTCCTTCCTCATTAACCATTTGAACCGGTCTAGGGTTGTTATTTCCTGAAGGCGGTTGATAAGATTGATATTGATTATTAGTTCTTGGGTTCACCTCAGGTTGACTTGGAAATTGCCCCTTTTCTCTTTCACCTATTATCTGTGCTAATTGGCTGACCTGTGTCTCTAGCCTTTGGAATGATTGGTTGGTTGTTTGTATAAAAGTTGTCATTAAATTTTCTAATTTTGTCAACCTAACCTCATGATTTCCATTATTACCCCCAGATGATGTATTATTTTGGTTATATGGGGTTGATTGTTGTCTAGGAGGTTGTCCTTGTTGGGTCCACGAAAAATTGGGATGATTACGCCAACCTGGGTTATAGGTTGATGTGTAAGGATCATTTCTAGAATTGTTAAATGTGGCATTAACATGTTCCAGGTTCACACAGTCCTCCATTAAATGACCAGTCTGACCACATCTAGAGCAAGGGGTAGGGGATGCTTGTCGGGTTTGGTTTTGCAGTTCTAGACTTTCCATTCTACGCATTAGGGTAGCTAGTTTTGCCTCGGCCGCTATGTTGGAGTCTATAGCTAAGACACCTGGTCGGGGTTGACTCGCTATTCTAGATCCAATACTCGGGTTGATGGGTGTTCTAGCATTGTCCCATTGCATACTATTTTCAGCTAAATCCTCAAGAAAAGTCCAGGCATCATTTTCATTTTTGGACATAAAATTCCCTTGGCTCACAGATTCTAGCATAACCCTAGATGTGGGTGTCAATCCCTCATAAATAATTTGGCATAATTGCCACTTCGGAATTCCGTGATGAGGGCATTGGGTCAAGACACTCTTAAATCTCTCAAGATAGGAATAGAACGGCTCGCTCTCAGACTGAACGAATGCAACAATTTCGTTCCTAATCTTCATAGTCTTGTGGTTGGGGAAATATTTTTTTAGGAAAACTTGAACAAATTCGGCCCAACTTCTAATAGATCTTTCGGCTAGACTATATAGCCATTTCTTAGCGTCGTCTTTTAGTGCCAGAGGCACAAATTTCAGACGCACTGCCTCTTCAGGGATATGCTGGTATTGCATAAGAGAGCAGATTTCCTCAAATTCTCTAAGGAAGAGATATGGATCTTCCCTAGAGGTGAACTTAGGCAGCATACTCATGTATTGTGCCTTAAGTTCGAAGTCGCGACCCGGTATGGTGGGCATGACGATGCACGATGGCTGAGCAGCCATCGTTGGGTAGCACCGATCCCTCAGAGTTATAGGTTGCGCAACAGGCGGGTCCACTACGTTCTCACCCATTAGATCCGGGTGAGGTGGTGCAACAGGTGGAATGGGGTTAAGTTCCAGACTGGAATCTAGATTAACTCGTGAGAGTCGAATACTCAAGTCCCGAATCCAAATCTGAGTGCACCGGTTTGAATCAATTTTTGAATTCAAATTCGAAATTTAAATTCCAAATTTAATTTCAAAAATTAATTACAATTTTTTTTTTTGAATTTTTAAATTTTAAATTTTTTTTGTTTTTTTTAAAGGAAACAAACAATAGAAAGGTAAAGATGAGAAGGGAAAGAAGACTCAGATGAGAAAGGAAACTTAACTCTAAAGATAGAAAAGAGGGTTGGTCAGAAATTTCCTGAACAAGCACGGTCAAAACAATCCTAGACCTAGTGTCACTTAGATCTAGACGACTCCTAACTGGTTGAGTCGAATTGATTTGCTTGATTCACCTCCCTCACCAATCAAACCAAGTTGGCCAGTTAGTGTATAGCTAGTGGGGGCGCTTCCGACAGAGTCGGTGCCAATTAGACAACCACGTCGCTTGGAAGACTTTCGTCGACACAAAAACACTTTCTAGACACCAAATTGAATTCAATTAGCTTCAGGTCATAGCAAGTCAAACCAATCTCCTCCTTAATTGAGTCCGAGTCCTTAGGGGCCAATGTCTAATTGATTTTAAAATTTTAGGCTTAGGCGACACTTCAGGATTGTGGTTTGTGGGCTACGGGAGGGTGATGAAATCCCCACCGTATCTTTTCCTACGGAGTTGCCCTTAAGATAGTTTAACTTAAATCTAGCAAAGATAGTCAAACAATGGTCCTTTTAATGGGGGCAATTGCAAGGTTGTATGCAACTAAATTATATGCTCTAATGCAGTCGATAAAAATCCTCGATACGTACCTTGCCTCCAGCAATCTTCAACAAGTATTAATTTGCAAGAATTTAGCAAGAATAATGCAAGCAAAACATTATATGATGCATGCACTAAGGTCTTTCTAATTTTGCCAATTTTAGGTCAGAGTTGAATTATTGCCAATTATGGAATTGTAACCCTAACAAGTGCAATTCTACGAAAGGAAACTTTTCAACTATTCAGATTTTACGAGAAAGGCAAGAAAAGTTACCTCCGCAATGCTCAGTCGGGTTCGCCGCCCGCTCTCGGAGATTCCAGTAGCTCAATGCGACCACCCAGAGATGCCGACGATGCCCCAGAAATTTGAAGACAAGATTCCAACCCTGTGCGGCTTTTCCGCCGCAAGAAACCTTGTAGATGCGGCGATTCCGCCGCCCACTTGGTTCAGAATGTGGTGAGATTTCACCGCGTGCTCTGTCGTCTCCTGAAACGCAAATCCAAATAGTTAGATCGCGCACACGATAAACAGAAAAAAATCGAAAATACAAAAACAAACGAAATCTTCGTCGCCTCCCCGGCAACGGCGCCAAAAACTTGATGAGAATTAAATTTATACCGCAAGTGCACGGCCGCGATGAAGCGGTGGCAAGTACGGGTCGAACACAAGGAGGGAGAGATTTCGTTGTTAATGTTATTTTCGATTAAGAGGAAGAAGGAAGAAGAAATAAGTTGGGTTTTTGGTATTTTTGATTTAATTATCTAAAGTACGAAACAAAAACAATTAAAACTAAAAACAAGAATAAAGATGGAGAATTCCGTCGGGTGGAGGTCTAGACTTAGGTTCAGATTGGAGAATGGAGAAACTTGAAATAAATCATGTTAGTTATGAAGCATTACAAGATAAATGATTTAACATAAACTCAAGTAATCAAAATATACTAATCACGAACTTAAAACAATAACATGCATTCATCTTCTCTAACCCTAATTCCATCACCTCCACCCTTTGGAAAGAGTTAGAAACTCATGGAGGGAGGAAGAAGAAGGGATCCTAGAGACATTTAAAATAAAATAAAAAACAAGAATTAAAAGAACAGAATTTTATTACTAATGATCCAAGACCAAAGGTTCAAAGATGTGTTACATTCGTCCTACAGGGCTATTTATAGCCGATACAGGGGATACCAATACATAAAAGGATAGTACACGCGTCAACCCAACACTGGACCAAGTTGGAGCACACAGATCCTCACTGGTGCGGCGAAATCGCCGCACAATGCATGGGAGATGCGGCGGAATCGCCGCCCAAGTCAAGGATTTCGCGCCCGGATTTCTGTGGTGCGTTTATGGCATGATTTGATCTTTATTTGCGCGTCTGGATGGATTCTTTCCATTCTTTTAAACTCCGGATTAATTCCTTCCATTGTTGGAGATTTATATTTGACTTTTCTTTTGACTTTTCCAACAAAATAACTTGATCCTTTTCTTTTGCAATCAGGTCCTTGGTATTTTGCAATTAAGCCCTTGACCTTTTTGTAATTAACTCCTTGAATGCTTTTATGCTTGGATGCATTTCCATTTGAAACCCGATAAACTTGAACTCGGTCTTTATGATAGAAATGAATCTTTTGCACGCGTTTATGCTCGGAATGTGGGTAATTTGCATTCAGGTCCCTGTATTATGTAAATACGACTAAACACATACCTTAGTAGCATTTATTGATATAAAAGTAATCTAAATGAAAGACATATGATGCAATGTATGCAATGCATCAATATGTTCCAAATCAGACACTACAAATGTATATAATTATTATTATACAGGGGCTTATGTATGTAAAAGCCAAAATTCTCTCTATTTCCGTCTTTTAGATAGTTGCATTCGCATATGGGAGGTTTTTACATAGGACTTGCACTAGTCGGTTTTATCGAATGTGAGGAGCATGTTTATTTTCTATAAAATCTACATCTCCGGTGCAAGAGGAAGTCGCCGCTGTAGCGCATCGATCGAGGATCGAAGATCAGTGATCGAGGATCGAAGGGAACATATAAACTCACACGATGTGGATTGTGTGAATGTTTAATTTCTGTTTTTAATTTCTGCTATGCATGTGATGAATGTGGTGAATGTTAGGATGTGTATGAATATTAATATGCATGATAACCTAAAAATCACATGTTAAAATTGTCCAACAAAAATTAAGAATAGTTTTCCTTCTTATTTCATCCACTAGCAGCCATTGATCGAGGGATACTCTGCTCGCCCTTAGCAGGAGATAGCTCCCTCTATCTTTGGGAATAGTGGGAGATATAAAGGTTGTCTGTTGTTGTGCCACAATTAAATATATGAGGTGTGTTTCACCCTAGTGAACCCCAAGTATGTTTAGTTGTGAATACAATAGATAAACGTATCTCGTATCAAATGAAAATAAGTTTTCTTAACATTACCTAGAGCCCTCGCTCGGTTTTGGGAAAAAGTTTTTCTTACGAGGATAGGTCGTATTCCCTCATAATTAAAACGACAAGAGTCACAAGAGTTTGAAGATGCTAAATGTTGCTAAAATTCAAAAGGTTGTGATTAGAAAATGATTTCTTACCTTGATATTGTAATGTATTCGATAGCCCTTAGCTAGTCTATATTACAATTAATAGGATCTTGGATTGTTGCATTTATGGGCAAGATTTTAATTTGCAACATTTACATTTATATATTCGATATATGTATGCATGTGTATTAAAACATAAAATTGACATTAAAACCTATATGATTTATTTTGTAGAAAAATGTCGAACATCCAACCTATCGTACGATCCATGATAGAAAAACACCCTTTAGCGAATGATGGCTCAAACTTCATTAGTTGGCAACTCAAACTCAACATCGTGTTAAAGTTTGAGAAACTATCTCACATTTTGGAAGGTCCAATCCCAAAGTGGAATGAGAGATTAACCGATGAAGAGAAAGAGGCTAAAGCCAAGTGGGAAGACCAAGAGAACCAAGTTCACGGTCTTATGCTAGCATCCATGGGTGACTCGCTTCAAGCGAAATACTTGGATTCAAAACCCAAGAAGACCATGGAGGCTTTATCAAAGATGTTCATGGATAGTGCCCGAAAGGAGCGCTATAAGACCACCATCGCACTCACAAGGTGCCATATGGCGGAGGGAACATCAGTGTCTATGCATTTTCTCATGATGCAAGGATACCTTGAGAAGTTGGCAAAGCTCTCTTCACCAATGCCCGAGGACATTGCTGAAGATATGATTCTTGGCTCTCTAGCCCCGTCCTTTAAGGACTTTGTGATGCACTATCACGTGCGTGAAAAAGGGGTGAGTCTTGAGGAGCTTCACAACGCTCTCAAAACTGCTGAAGTTGACATGGGCAAGGGTAGGGACAAGCAATTCCTTGCCGTCCATGGGAGGGGCCATAAGATTGGTAAAGGAAAGGGCAAATCTACCAAAAGTGGTTCAATCAAGAGCAAGGGAGTAGGAGGTGCTCGTGCGAGTGCCTCAAGGGGGAAATCTCAGAAATCTCCAACTCCCAATACGGAGTGCTTTCACTGCGGTGAAAAAGGACACATCCGGCCAAATTGCCCCAAGTACAAGGAAGACCTTGACCGAAAGGCAATTATGTATTTTGGGGTATTTGTGAATAATTCAAATACGACTGTTGGTATAATACGACAAGTCTAACGGTCGGAAAAATATGTTGATTCAGTCGACCGAAAAGGTCTGCACGGTCGACCGAATGTCGGCAATTGAGAACACTATAGGATAATTGATCACTCGGTCGACCGAGAGGATTTGTTCGGTCGACCGAATGTGGGCAGACAGTTCAGGTTTAGTTTTAGTGTTTTCCGGTCTAAGTTTGGGTGATCTATTGAAGTCCAAATGATGTGAAATTTTGTGTGTGACTTCTATAGGGAACCTAGTGTGTGTTTGAGTTGATTTTAACTCAAGTATGCTCAATTACACAAAGTTCCTAAGACTCAAAAGAAATGCAAATTACATGTCTTCAAATGAGCTTCATTACATGTCTTGACTTGAATCGTTTCTTCCTTGAGTCTTGATCACTTGTAGAAGTTAGCACAAAGAAATATATATTGTTATGTCCCCAACCGAGATTAGGAAGCTAATGGAGATTAGAGGAGGATTAGGGCTTGCTTTGCATGGGAAGTTGGGTTTGCATGGGGAAGAGGCGGGCTACAGTGGCCTGAGGTGAGTAGGGTGATGGTGAGGTTGGCGGGCACTGTAGCAGACGGAGTTATAAAGCATAGTTTCTTCTTCTTCTTCTTTTCTTCTCCATTCCCTCATTTCTTCCTTCCTTTCCTTGCTGGTGCGCGTGTTGGTGGAGCAGCTGCGGAGGCGTCGAGAGAGGAAGGTGCTCGTGCGGGAGAGGCGCGGCGCGTGATCGAGGACGCGGAGGCGTGAGCGTTGCTCCGGCGTTTCTCCGGCTTCGTGAGAGGTATGCCTCTCCTTAGTGTGGTTTGTTTGTTGACCCTCATGTGAGGGATGCGTTGGTCGAGTCGGGGGAGGTCGGAGGCCTCTCCGGCGACGCGTTTCTTCGTAAAACCTCGGCTGGCGCGAGGTTGAAGACGACCAACGGTCGACCGGATCCTTCGGGCGGTCGACCGTTTTAGCACTGTTTGCCCGACTTTAACCTTCACCGGTCGAACGATGCCTTTGGGCGGTGGACCGGTAGTGCATTATTGCTGGTGAGTTGGGATTTTTCTACCTGTTGTCGGTCGACCGGTCCTTGTTGTGTTCGACCGGAACTTAAGTGTACATGTTAGTTTTGCTTGATTTGTTCGACCGATTTCATGTGGAGTTCGACCAATCTTTTGTTGTTCGACCGTTGGAGGTTTGAGTTCGACCGATTATATGACTTAGAATGATAGGTTGACCCTGTCTGTTTTCGGTCGACCGAGACCCCTGAGTCGGTCGACCGATAGAGTGGAATTTTAATGTTGACCAGACTCCGGATTTTGACCTCGTTCGGTCGACCGGTTTTAGACTTTTGTTCGACCGTTGGGGGTTCTGTTTTGAGCACAGCGGTAGACCGTTTTAGGAGTACGGTCGACCGATTCCTTTCTGGAACCGGTCGACCGAATCACCTCTTCCGGTCGACCGTTTGGGCCCAGGACAGAATTCCTGGTTCCCTTTTTGAACGCCAACTTTGTCCACGGAAACCCGTGTCCTCGCCTTGTGCGTGAGCCGGGAGGTGACGGTGGGCGCGTGATGCGTGCCTGCCCAGGGACCGCCGTTGGGAAGAGTGTGGGTGTTCGGGACGCGTCACCTCCATGTATGGACCGTGACTTTTGAGATGATTGTTGGCACTTTGTAGTATAGCAGGCCTGAGGGATCGCGGATCCCAGTGTATGATGATGTTGTGCGGGCACGCAATTGGCGTTGGGTGAGGTGACTACCGGCCCTTGGGGCTACGGAGGTCGCTGCCCTGCTTTTATAGCGGCGCAGTTGGTGTTCGCGGCTCGTGGAGCCAGTTGACCTGGCAGACTTCGGTCTGGACCCGTCCGATGCTGTGCCGGACGTTGTGATGGACCACCGATGCTGTGCCGGTGATGCCGCCGAGGTTGTGCCGGCGATGATGATTGTTGGGCCGAGGCTGTGCCGGCTATGTTGTTTTCCTCGGCTGGGCACCTACCGAGATGATGTTGTTATACCTTCCGGGCGACGGCCCCGTTGGTCCCTGTGGCCCCGACCACTGAGATTTACAGATCTGTTTCTATCGGCGCGTAGACGTGACAGAGGCTCCCTGCCGAACCCTTGAGTAGTGTAGCCGCGTGTGGGGGGTGCGATGTCGCGGGCTGCTAGACTGCATGTGCCTGCAGTAGGTCTCTTCGGGAGACCCGATGATTGATTGTCGGACTAATGTCCTGTTTTACCCTTCGGGGGAACTGTTTTCCATTTCTGTTGATGCCATGACATGCTACTAGTTTGATAGGTTCATCATGTGATGCATGCATATAGGTGAGTTGGCATACGGGGTTTCCTTCTGGAAACTCAGGCATTGTTGTTGCATCTTTTTCAGGATCACAGTAGGTCCGGGTAGGTGGTGACCGAGGACGGAGCGCTTTGGAGTCGGATCCTCTTCGGCAGTTGCTAGACCGTACGACTACTTGTATTCCATTCCATTGTATCAGTATTGTAGTTGTATTTCTTTTGGAAAACTCCTTGTATTTTGGGTGCACCCGGATTTATATATTATATATTAGTGACGTTCCCGCGTGAGTTGTCTGTTATGTTGGTTATTTTGAAATTTTAAATCTTCCGCTGTTTCGGGACGTTACATATATGCTATGCAATATGTGTACTACTCTACATTAATCACAATTACGATTAGGTTGATTAAATAATCAAAATATATATTAAGGCCAAAAAGCCAACGGATACGACCTGTACTTGCCGCATCTTTACTGACGTCGTGAACTTGCGGTAATATAATTGAATCAATCAAGCATATACCAAAGTTTTGTTTGTTTGGAATTTATTATGGAATGGTAATTTATGGACTCGAAAATGAAACTTTTAGAGGACTAAGAATCGAAATTTATATTTATCTTTACATTGAGATTGTTCCTCTTGATGTGTAGAAAATTATGGATCGAAAATGGATTTCCGCTAGTAGATTGAGTGATGAGTATGAGGTTAGGGTTGATGAATTTCCACAATTTGCCATAAAGAATGCAGATGCTAGAAATGAGAGAAAGATCTTATGTCCATGTTGGAGTTATTTTAACATGTTTTTACGAGATGTAAAAGAGACAAAAACTCATTTGTTTGACAAATGTTTTGAGGAATGATATACTCATTGGATATGGTTCCTACATATTGAATGTTAATCGGTCACTAATCTAGAGGGGGATGAATATATTATCTCCTAATTTTCTTAAACAATTGCACAATTAAAGCAATAAGGGAAAGAATGCAAACCACAAGATGACTCCGGAGATTTATAGAGGTTCGATCACACCACCGTGATCTAGTCCTCTCCTCAAGTTCTGATCGATCCTCCGATCCCTACTCGAGAATTCACTATTATCTTCGTTCCGGGTCGAAGATAAACCCTCTTACAATCGGAGCCTTGCGAACACCCTCGCCTTGCTCGGATCTCCTCTCACAACCTGAGAGGGTGCTTCCTCCAAGCTTTACAATACAATGGAAATTGAATGTGGTTGTTGAACTCTAACTTGAATGCACTCAAGGATATGATTTATGCTTGGAGTGAATTTAGTGGAAGTATGAGAGTTGGTGGAGCTTTGAAGGCTTGAAGATTGAGAGCACAAGAGTAGGATAGATATTTGGCAAGTAAGGTGGTGAATGTGTCTCTTAAGTGAAGCTTATATAGCCTTCAAAAAAAATAGAGCCGTTATGGTAAGTTGGTGAGAATTGGACCAAGGGAAGACAAGATGTGACTTAAGCTCGGGCAAAAATCGAGACAAATTCGGTCGACCGTTAGAATCACAGTAGTCTGAATAAATGGTCAGACATAAGAACTCGGTTAACCGAATATAGGTCGGATAACCGTTCACCAACTTCTAGTAACTTTTTCCTAATATCGTAATTAGTTTCGGTTGACCGAGGCTGCGTCGGTGCACCGTGCAAAAGTGGATAGTAAAGATTTGGTGCGATTCAGTGATCAAGTTTGGTAGACCGTGGCATGTTCGGTTGACTGATACATGTGCGGGTTTTCGGCTGACATTGTATGGGAAATTGGTTTATCGATAACGGTCGAAATATTACATGGAAAAATAGCCGTTGTGATCTTACATATAACAACACTTCGGTAATCCGAAGCTCCATCGGTAGACCGGTATGGATGTTTCAAAGGATGTGGCTAAACGACAAAATATAAGTCGGGTGGAGTTAGTTGTGCAACGTGGTCCAATAAGATGAAGTCGGTTTAGGCCTAAAGACAAATGGAAGTTCGGATGACCGATCTCGCTTCAGAAGACCGAATAGAGATGTCCAGAGAAATATTCGGAGCTATTGGGAATAGGGACACGGTCGACCGAGGAAGGTTCGGTACACCGAAACAATGATTCCAAGAGATCAAGTTTTTACCGACTCTAAGGAGACGATTGACCGAATAAGGTTCGGTACACCAAAGAAAGGATTCCAGGAGATTGATTGGGTACTAACCTATAGGGGACGGTTTACCGAGCAACACTCGGTCATCCGTTGGGAAGTATATTCGGTAGACCGACAAGGACACGGTCGACCGAGACAGACGAGTTTATCCTTTTGTGCATCAAGTATACATTTGATCCTATAACTCAAATTAATGGAAAGTTACATATGAAGTCCTTGAGCTTTGATTACAAGTCTTGAGCCTTGATCTTGAAGTTGATTTGTCCCTTGGTTTGATCACCTATATTGTTAGGAATACACAATATCTATGCAATTTGATAATATGATGTGTGTGGTGTTGTAATTGAAGTTATGCATAATAGTAGTTTGGTTAATCATCAAAATTAAGATTAAAGGGCCAAAAAGCCAACAATCTCCCCCTTTTTGATGATGACAAACTAATATCAAATTGTGTAAGTGCTCCCCCTATCAATATGCAAAAGATATGTTAACTCCCCCTTACTCAATTCATGAGTTTCATATGTTTGAATTAAGCATTTGTATCCATTTGTTCTCCCCCTTTTGACATCCATCAAAAAGAACATAAGAATGAAAGTTTGGGGCAAAAAAGACACACAATATGAAAATGAAATTGCATTTCTTAAATGGGAAGATAAGGCATAAAGCCAATGCAAAAACAAACACACATAAGCAAATGACAAAGCAAACAAGCACAACAAACAACAAGAAGCAAGAACAAGCAACAAATATAGGCTAGTTGTCCGGATTGTTCATGTTTCGAAGAAGCTCCATCATCTCATTTTGCGAGTCGAGAAAGGCTTGATGAGGGTCTCCAACCACACGAATTTGATTGTTGATCTCGTTCAACGAGTTCGACGTTGACAATTGGAAGTTTTGGAAGTCGGAGGTGAGGTCTTGAATACCTTGATAGTTACGATTTACTAAACTCTGAACTTCATGAATCTCTTCACAATTCCTGTTCAAGAGCTTCTCGTGACGATAGGCCCATGCCGGTTGGTTCCAATGAGCATCGGTGCCGGATGACCATTCGGGACGAACGTATCTCCGTGGACCACGAGACAAGCTACGATCCCAATTTGGATTCACTTCGGCATCGTATGGAGGAGGAGACCAACGTGGAGCATCGGTGGAGACTTCCTCATCATCCTCATTTTCAAAGGAATCGTCTTCCACTTCTTCTTCTTCTTCTACATGTGCTTGCTTCCCCGAGCGCATCCGTTTGATGGTGTATTTGTCGATGACCGTCTTGGAGGATTTGAAGAGATCGTGGTCAAATTGGATGTTGAAGTGATCGATGTCCAGCGAGATCAACATAGGAAAAGGGAGAAAGTTGCACTTCTTCAGGGAAATGTAGATCATATGATTGATGATAAATAAGGGCCAATTTGTGCGAGTACCGGTAGAGAGGTTGAAGAGGCACTTCATCATTTGGTGGCCGAGTTCATCGTGGTGCCCTTTGCGCACAAAAAGGTTGGTGGAAATGAAGCGGCAAAGAATACGGCCAACAACCAGAAGATGAGGAATGGAAAGTTTGCCATCTTGAGGAACATCCAGTTGAGTCACCTCCAAAAATTGACTCATAGAGCCACAAACATTTTCCCAAGAGAGGTTGTAGATGTCCTCGCCGGTGCTAGGATGTCTGGTGATCTCCGAGAGGAGAGAGGCAGTGAGAGTGAAGGAGATGGAATCGACTTGGGTGGTTAGCGCCGCTTGAGTACCATCAAGAGTGGTAGTCTCCCGGAGATTTCCATAAAATTGACGACAAGCTTCCGCGGAGAAAGGGACCGGAAGTTTGTCATGAAAGAAGATGCCAAGATTATCAACCATGAAATAGGTGGATAAACCAATTGTCTCGAAATCTTTGAGGATGATCTTCCGCTCTGGAATTGGATTTGCACCACTAATAGTGTAGTAGTGCTCATCCGCTTTAAGATTGTAGAAGATGTCATTTTTGAAGGTCCGAAGATACTCGTCGACGGGTTCGCTCGCCGGATTAGTAGAAGAAGGTATGTCGGGGTGGAGCCTTGTCTTCTTTGCCGGTGGAGCGGGTTTCTTTGCTCTACTAGTTGTGGGTTTCGTTGGTGGTTCCACCACCTTCTTGGAAGAGCAAATTTTTCTTGGACCCATGAAGAAGAATGGAGGAAGTGATGAAATGTTTGAAGTGAGAAAGGGAGGAAGCAAAAGTTTGCTTTGGAAGATTTTTGGCTTTGGGGATGATAGAAATGGAAGAGGGAATCCAAATATATAGAAGATGAGAGAATAAAGGTGTTTTCAAACATGAAAAAACGTGTCCAACGGTCATCCATTATTGTCTCGGAAGACCGTTGGACCAGTTACAACGGCTAGAAAATGCAGCGCTTCGGTCGATCGAAAGGGCTTCGGTATACCGTCATGAAGACAACAGTAAGTAAGGAAGTTTACTGGAATTGGGTCACGGATGACCGAAGCGTGTCCGGTCATCCGTTGTGGGGGAAATAAGGAAGTACAAACTTTCCACAACGGACATCCGATTAAAATCGGATACCCAAGAATTCAAATACAAGATTCGTTTAAAAAGGGGTCAACGAAGAATTTAAAAAAATCACCCAAATGCCGCGGTCGTCCGAACTAGGTTCGGATAACTGATTGATTCGGAACAGGGAAGAATTCTAATTTTAGCACAGCAAAACCGACGGTCGACCGTGTAGGACACGGTGTACCGAAACAGTGAATCCAGACCAAGTCCAAATCCCTGTCCAGACACAATCCGGTTCACCGAACCATGTTCGGTCATACGTTGTGTGCGGACAGACCAACAAATCAAACAATGCAATAAATTGTGAGCAAATGAGATGAATTATGATATTTCTTTAGCACTACACATCCCTATTTCTTGTCTAATTTTATCAAATTGATCAACATTTAATGGTTTAGTAAATATATCCGCTAATTGATCATGTGTTGAAATAAATTGTAATTCAATATCACCTTTAAGAGCATGATCTCTAAGAAAGGTGATGGCGAACATCTATATGCTTGGTTTTTGAATGAAGAATTGGATTTTTAGATAAGTTTATAGCACTAGTATTATCACAAAAAATAGGTATAGTTTGAAACTCAAGTCTCAAATCCTTGAGGGTTTGCCTCATCCAAAGGATTTGTGCACAACAATATCCGGCGGCCACATACTCGGCTTCGGTTGTTGAGAGTGCAACACTATTTTGTTTCTTACTAAACCAAGAAACTAAAGATTTTCCCAAGAATTGACATGTCCCACTAGTACTTTTCCGATCGGATTTGCATCCGGCATAATCGGCATCACTATAGGCAATGAGATCAAAAGATCGTGTCTTGGGATAAAACAATCCAAAATCACAAGTACTTTTCAAATATCGAAAAATTCTTTTCAATGCATGCATATGAGATTCTTTAGGACAAGATTGAAAACGAGAACAAAGACAAACACTAAACATAATATCGGGTCTACTAGCAGTTAAATAAAGAAGTGAACCAATCATACCTCGATATTTTTTAATGTCAACTTCTTTGCCTTCTTCATCCTTATCCAATTTCAAGCTTGTGCTCATGGGAGTATTATGATGTTTGCTATCTTCATATCCAAATCGTTTGAGTAATTCTTTTGTGTATTTTGTTTGGTTGATGAAGTTTCCTTCCGATGTTTGCTTGATTTGGAGTCCAAGAAAGAAGTTGAGTTCACCCATCAAGCTCATTTCGAATTCACCTTGCATAGACTTAGAAAACTCTTGGCATAGACAATCATTAGTAGAACCGAAGATAATATCGTCAACGTATATTTGTACGATTAATAAATCTTTATCTTTGGTCTTAGTAAATAATGTGGTGTTAACTTTTCCCATGGTGAATCCGTTTTCAAGCAAAAAGGTCTTCAAATTTTCATACCAAGCTCTAGGAGCTTGCTTGCCCATAAAGAGCCTTCTTAAGCTTGAAAACATGATCCGGGTATGTTTCATTCACAAAACCGGGTGGTTGTTTAACATAAACTTCTTCCATAATAAAACCATTCAAAAATTCACTTTTAACATCCATTTGAAAGAGTTTAAAATCCATGTGTGATGCATATGCTAATAACATTCTAATTGCTTCTAATCGAGCTACCGGAGCATAGGTTTCATCAAAGTCGATGCCTTCCTCTTGGTTGTAACCTTGAGTGACCAATCAAGCTTTGTTTCTAACCACTTGCTCGGATTCATCAAGTTTGTTTCGAAAAACCCACTTGGTGCCAATTACCGTTTGATCTTTGGGTCTCGGAACAAGCTCCCAAATATTATTACGAATGAATTGGTTTAACTCTTCATGCATAGCTATCAACCAAAATTCATCATCACATGCATCTTCTATTTTCTCAGGTTCAAGTTGAGATATACATGTATATGAGTCACATATAATAAGAGCATTAGACCTAGTAACAATTCCTTTTGATACATCACCAATTACTAGATCCTTAGGATGATCCTTCTTGTATTGCATATCTTTTGGAAACTCTTGTTTTTCTTGAGATGTTTCATTTGGTTGTTCTCGAGTTGTTATATCTCGAATATGGTCAATGAGTTTATCATCAAGATTAGAATTATCCTTATATGGTTCTTCTTGAAAGTGAACATGCATGGATTCTTCTACACAATTAGTTCTCTTGTTATAAACTCGATATGCTTTACTCCTACTTGAATATCCTAAAAATATTGCTTCATCGGATTTGACATCAAATTTGTCTAAATTATCCTTGGTATTGAGAACAAAACATTTAGAACCAAAAGCTTTGAAATATGAAAATTTTGGGGGTTTTCCAAACGAAATTTCAAAAGGTGTTTTGTTTAAATTTGGTCGAATCAAAACACGGTTAAGAATATAACAAGCCGTGTTAACCGCTTCACACCAAAAATACTTTGGTAAATCATTTTCACAAAGCATTGTTCTTGACATTTCTTGAAGAGTTCTATTCTTCCTTTCAACTACCACATTTTGTTGAGGAGTTCTTGGGAAAGAAAAAGTATATTCAATACCATTTGAATCACAAAATTCCTCAAAACCTTCATTTTCAAATTCACCACCATGATCACTACGAATTTTCAAAATCAAAGACCCTTTTTCTCTTTGAATTTGTTTTGTAAAATTTTCAAATTGCTTGAAAGCATCATTCTTATTTGCAAGAAACAAAACCCAAGTAAATCGAGTAAAATCGTCAATGATGACAAATGCATATCTCTTGCCACCTAGACTTAAGGTTCTAGATGGACCAAAGAGATACATATGTAAGAGTTCCAAAGGTTTTGAAGTAGAAACCATGTTAATTGACTTGAAAGAACTTTTAAATTGTTTTCCAAATTCACAAGCATTGCAAAGTTTATTTTTCTTGAAATCCAATTTGGGCAATCCTTTTACCAAGTCAAATTTAGCAAGTTTATGAAGTTGGCTCATACTAATGTGGCATAACCTCTTATGCCATAACCAAGATTCGTCATTTGAAGCAACTAAGCATGTTTCCTTAGAAAATGAGTCAATGTTATCGACATGCACAACATAAACATTTCCATATCTATAAACTTTAAAGGTGGTTTTCAAAGTAGCTTCAGAAATAATGTATACAATATGTTGATCAAAGACAACTAAGATTTCTTTATCGGTTAATTGATTAACACTAAGCAAATTATGTTTTAAACCATCAACAAGAAGCACATTTTGAATTTGAGTGGTAGAATCATTACCAACATCGCCGATGCCAATAATGTGACCTTTAGAATTATCCCCAAATGTGACGGTTCCACCTTTCTTTGATTTCAATGTTTTGAACATAGAGTGGTCTCCCGTCATGTGCCTCGAACATCCGCTATCTATGATCCACTTCCCCTTCTTTTTCACCTACATTCAAAGAAGAAGAAGATAACTTTGGTACCCATATTTGTTTGGGTCCTTTGGGGTTAACTTTCGGTACCCAAACTTGTTTGGTTCTAGGTACCCAAACATTTGAAGAGAAATTCGTTTTCACTACACCATTTAAAGCATGCACAAAATAACTCTTAGAGTTTTTCTTTTCATTCATGTATCCTAGACCATGCTTTTCTAAAGATTGAATTTGACTAGCAAGTAACATGTCTAGCATTTTCTTCCATTTGGTGAATTTCTCAAGATCAATTCTTAATTGCTTATTGCATTCTCTAAGATCATGTATTTCTTTAGCATGAGATTCACCATTGAGTTCTTTTAAGCTTTTATTTTCCAACACAAGTTTATCAACTTCATTTGACAATGATTCATTTATACAAGCTAGATCATGATTTGCTTTCCTTGATAATTTACTTTTATGCCTTAATATGTCACATTTTTCAAGCAATTCATGAAAAGCATCTAGTAATTCATCATATGAGTTTTATTCATGAGTTGAGATTACCTCATTTTCTCCATCTTTGGCGACATTGCAAGTGTTGGGTTCATCTTGCTCGCTTGACGAAGATGCACCATCTAATTCTCCATCGATTTCTTCTTGAGTGTAGAGACATAGATGAGGTTCTCCATTTTCCGACTCACTTGAAGAACCGGAGGATGACTCGGATGATCCATCCCAAGTTGCCTTGAGAGCCTTTTTCTTCTCCTTATACTTCTTCTCTCTTCTTTTGAATCTCCTTTCTTTTTCTTCATTCTCTCTTCTCTTTTTCTCTTTCCTTTCCTTGGATTGGATTAAGGGACAATCTTTCTTTATATGTCCAACTTTATCACATTCATAACAAATAGGACCTTTTGAGCTTTCTCCATCATCCCTTCTCTTTCTTTGAAATTTGTCTTTTATTATCCATCACTTCTTGAATCTCTTAACCATCATTGCAAGCTCTTCATCACTCTCATCGTCATCCGATTTTTCGGATTCAAAGTTAGCCTTAAGAGCAATGACTTTTTCTTTCTTTTTCGAGCTCTCCATCTCTTTTCTCCCATTCATTTGAATCTCATAAGCCATAACGCTTCCGATGAGATCCTCCATTGACAATGTGTTGAGATCTTGAGCCTCCTCAATGGCGGTTGTCTTTTTCTCCCAATCGTTTGAGAGATATCAAAGATTTTTTCTCACCTTGTCACCTTCATTTACCTTCTTACCAAGATTTTTCAAATTGTTAGTAATCTCGGTGAAGCGAGTGTTCATCTCTCTTATACTTTCACCGAGTTGCATAGAGAATAATTCATATTTACGCAAAATATATCAACCCTAGTTTCTTTCATTCCAGACGATCCTTCATGATGAGATTCAAGTAATTTCCATATCTCATAAGCGGTATCACATCCGCTAATCCTACCATATTCTTGAGTGTCTACTCCACAAGCAAATATATTCATGAGTTTTGCATTCATCTCGGCATTAGCAATTATATCATCGGTTAATGTTGCTAATTGTTCACTAGTAGGTGGAACATATTTACTACCAAGGAATATCCACATTTTTAAGGAAATTGATTGGATGTAGATTCTCACTCTATTCTTCCAATGTGCATAATTATTTCCGGTAAGCAAATGGGGTCTAGTGGTAGATAGTGCTTCTCTAAGTTGATTAGTGCTACTCTCCATGGTTAAATGGATTCGATGAGTAAACCTACGCTCTGATACCAAATGAAAGTTAATCGGTCACTAATCTTGAGGGGGGTGAATAGATTATCTCCTAATTTTCTTAAACAATTGCACAATTAAAGCAATAAGGGAAAGAATACAAACCACAAGATGACTCCGGAGATTTATAGAGGTTCGATCACACCACCGTGATCTAGTCCTTTCCTCAAGTTCCGATCGATCCTCCGATCCGTACTCGAGAATTCACTATTATCTTCGTTCCGTGTCGAAGATAAACCCTCTTACAATCAGAGCCTTGCGAACACCCTCGCCTTGCTCGGATCTCCTCTCACAACCCGAGAGGGTGCTTCCTCGAAGCTTTACAATACAATGGAAATTGAATGTGGTTGTTGAACTCTAACTTGAATGCACTCAAGGATATGATTTATGCTTGGAGTGAATTTAGTGGAAGTATGAGAGTTGGTGGAGCTTTGAAGGCTTGAAGATTGAGAGCACAAGAGTAGGATAGATATTTGGCAAGTAAGGTGGTGAATGTGTCTCTTAAGTGAAGCTTATATAGCCTTCAAAACAAATAGAGCCGGTGAGAATTGGACCAAGGGAAAACAAATGTGACTTAAGCTCGGGAAAAATCGAGACAGATTCGGTCGACCGTTAGAAACACGGTAGTCCGAATAAATGGTCAGACATAAGAACTCGGTTAACCAAATATAGGTCGGATAACCGTTCACCAACTTCCAGTAACTTTTTCCTAATATCAGATAATTAGTTTCGGTTGACCGAGACTGCGTCGGTGCACCATGAAAAAGTAGACAGTAAAGATTTGGTGCGATTTGGTGATCAAGTTCGGTAGACCGTGGCATGTTCGGTTGACCGATACATGTGCGGGTTTTCGGCTGACATTGTATGGGAAATTGGTTTATCGATAACGGTCGAAATATTACGTGGAAAAATAGCCGTTATGATCTTACATATGACAACACTTCGGTAATCCGAAGCTCCATCGGTAGACCGGTATGGATGTTTCATAGGATGTGGCTAAACGACAAAATATAAGTCGGGTGGAGTTGTGCCACGTGGGCCAATAAGATGAAGTCGGTTTTGGCCTAAAGAGAAATGGAAGTTCGGATGACCGATCTCGCTTCAGAAGACCGAATAGAGATGTCCAGAGAAATATTCGGAGCTACTGGGAATAGGGACACGGTCGACTGAGTAAGGTTCGGTACACTGAAACAATGATTCCAGGAGATCAAGTTTTTACTGACTCTAAGGAGACGGTTGACCGAATAAGGTTCGGTACACCGAAGAAAGGATTCCAGGAGATCGATTGGGTACTGACCTATAGGGGACGGTTTACCGAGCAACACTCGGTCATCCGTTGGGAAGTATATTCGGTAGACCGACAAGGACACGGTCGACCGAGACAGACGAGTTTATCCTTTTGTGCATCAAGTGTACATTTGATCCTATAACTCAAATAAATGGAAAGTTACATATGAAGTCCTTGAGCTTTGATTACAAGTCTTGAGCCTTGTTCTTGAAGTTGATTTGTCCCTTGGTTTGATCACCTATATTGTTAGGAATACACAATATCTATGCAATTTGATAATATGATGTGTGTGGTGTTGTAATTGAAGTTATGCATAATAGTAGTTTGGTTAATCATCAAAATTAAGATTAAAGGGCCAAAAAGCCAACACATATCATGTCAGCGTATTGACTAACGTGATATCCCCTCCTTTATCACGTCCCTCGGACACACGTCAGTCAACTAGGGTCGGTCAACCCGACGTGATATGCCAAAAAGCTGATGTAATAATCCCATTCTGCAGCAATAAAACACCTTAAGATTTTATTTTTCTAGTGAATAGAGACAATACAGGTACATGTAATATATATCAGGAGGGATCCACAACCCTTAAAATTGATTGACTGATACAACTTTTATTATAGGAACCATTAAAAATCCAAAAAAATGGAAGATTAGGAAGAGGGTAGGTTATTTATTCGAGGAAGGGATAAAACTCCGGAACTGCAAGAGATAAAGAAGATAAACAAAGATAATTTGTAGTTGGAGTAAATGTGGCTTCCCTTTTCAATAAAATAAACACACATATTTATACAAACTTTTGTAACCAACTTAACCTCCCCACAACACCCACTAACTCCATTATCATATCCACTAATACATATTTAACTAATACATAAATTCTAACAATTAACTAAGACCTATTCAAAGGGAAATAAATGAAATATTAATAAGTTCCTATAAAATAGCAATGACTAAAGACTAAAATATCATATCCACTGGCATGCACAATTGCACATATCATTCCCGACTCCTTCAAATTGACATTTTCATCAAGGTCTAGAACGACACGATATTTGTTAATTGAATTGTTACATTTAGCCAGATAAAAAGGCATTTAAGATTTTGTTTGGTGTTGGTGCCGGTATAGGAACATTGTTGACATAGTCTTCACGAAGGAGGATTTGGAGTCGTGGTATACACCAGTGACCGCGAGAATATCTTCCATCACTGTTAAAGCATAGGCCTCTAATGGATGTTGAATTTCTTCTGGCATAAGTCGTCGAACTGGAAAGTTGGCTGGTGGAGAATTCGACGAAGAAGTGTACGGGGGTAGATGGCGAGCATGCTAAGGTAGAATTTGGAGTTGGCAGCAACCTCGATTGTTTGTTCAACAAGCTTGGGCCATAGGAGCGACGAGACTCGAGGAGTTCATAATTATGGAGCTTCACGAGGTCCATAGCTTCAAACAAAGAGTTTGGCTCCAAAACTTGAACTCTGGATGAACCACGGGATCAAGGCCAGAATTGGGTGCTAGAGATTGTTCTACACTTTTTTCTTGATATATATATGGTGAGGAAGGTGTCACCTGATGGTGGTGATGTTGAGGAGAGGACAATTTGTTCCGACTTATGTTACTGTTAGGGTTGAAGAAGTATAACAAGTTTCTTGTAACTTTGTGCCAATTGAGGCAACATCTATGGCCAACTTGTTGAGTTTTTGTGAGATGTCATCTGAGTGCGGAGGCGGTTTGAGCATCTCATTCAGCAACGATGCAAATGCGAGCTAGTTCTTTGGCCATGAGAGGGTGAAGGTCAACAAAAGTACCCAATGATACAACTCTTATTCAAGGAAGAGCCGAACTTCAGAATCGGAAGAGGATAGGTCCCTTATTCGAGGAACGGAAACTTCAAAATTGCGAAAGATAAAGAAGATGAACAAATATAATTTGTAGTTGGATTGAATGTAGCTTCCCCTTTCAATAATTTAGACAAACATATTTATAAAACTTTTGTAACCAACTTAACCTACCCACAATACCCACTAACTCCATTATCATATTCACTCATACATACTAACTAATACATAAATTCAACATTTAACTAAGACCTATTCCAAAGGAAAATAACGAAATATTAATAAGTTCCTACAAAATAGCAAAGACTAAATAATCAAAACAAAGAGTAACTCTAGTATTAGCCTGCATGTATCATTCACACTCCGTTGACTTTCTTTGTTTTTTCAAAATTTGAAACTTTAATCGTTGATCTTGTTTTGTAACACATGCTAAACATGCATGCTAAATTTTATTAAGTTTGAAGCTCATTTGATTTAAAATCGAGTAATGTCGATTTTTTAATAGATCTGGTGTGCCTATTTTTGGGAGAATAAATATTATATGTAAATGAGCTCCAATCTTAACGAAATTTAACATGAATGTTTAGCATGTGTTACAAAACAAGATCAATAGTTTGATTTGTCGTTAAAGGTTCAATTTTGAAAAAAACAAAGAATGTTAATGGAGTGTCAACCAATTTAAAAGGTAGTGGATCCCTCCTCAATATATAGTACTAGGTTTACAAAGTTGTATTGTAAAACCCTTAAAGAGAACTTTATAATAAACCTTATAAGGAACGTAGATTCTCGGCATAACTTCCATTAGAAAACATTAGTTTGAGAATATGTAACTTGAAACACAAAGATGTACTTAAAGAAGCTACATTTTAGGAGTACGGATTGCATAGAATATAACACATATTAGTTTTGCAATCATTCACAAGTAGGGATCTTGGATTATTTACTCCACCTAAGTGACCTAACTAAAAAATAAAAAAACACAAAATCTTTAAAAAAGTGTATTAGTGGTACCTGATTTTCATAACTAATTATACAAAGATTGAGGAATCAATTCAACAAAAAAAAACAGTTTATTATCCCACTCAACACATGTTATTTGGATTCACAATAAACTGCCCAAACCTACAACATTTGTGGAATACGACCTCAATATGCAAGTAATAATCCGGAAAAATGAACATATGGAAAATTTGGGTTAGTGAAGATTTATAATACAATGAAATGTACAAAGATAATGTGTTTATTTATAATATAATAAGATATAATGAAAATATCAAACCTCCAAGATGGTAACTGTTATATCCTAATCGTAATTAAGGGTTTAATCTTGTGTCAGGTGGTGGAGGTGAGGTGGAGGGCTGAGATGGTTGTCTAACATCTTTCGGTAATATAGATCTCAGTGCTACAGGTAACAACTGCTGCATTAAAGTGTTTGAGAGTTGAGATGGATGGTGAAGATGGAGTGGAGAAGAGTTAAAGGTTTGTTTTTTTCTCTCTCTCCCTCTTTCGCACTAATCTCTTGTCTCCCTTCTCTCTCCCTCACACTCACTCATCGCTCCCTCTCAGCTAAGATCATCGGGGGTTGGTGAAGGCAAGAAAGTGCTAGGAAGTTCAGTGGAGTCGCCGGAGAGAAGGTGATCGTCGTTCGTGCGAGATTTCACCGAGAGTTGGAGGAATCGGGGGAAACGCTCGCCGTGATTCTTCAAAGGCTTTTTCAAGCCTTAAAGGTATGTCAAGTTTTACTTTGATACTCACTTATGCTTTTGTGAGTGTTGGAGTGGTCGACGGTAGACCGGATGGCTTGTCGGACCTCAGTTCAGCAGTTTTCTGTTGTGTTCGGTCAACCGAATGGTGGATCGGTCGACCGTTGTTGATGTGATTTTGGGGAGTCTGCCTTGCACCTGTCGAACGATGCTTCATGCGGTCGACCAGTCAAGTATGTTAGGCAAGCTCTGAGTATTTTCGCTCGACCGGGTCCGCTTTGCCGTTCCACTGAAACACTGTTTTAAGTCGGTTGGGGGTGTAGACCACGCAACGGTCGACCGCCTTGCGATCTCGTTCGACCGATAACTTAAGTTTAACTTAAAGTTTGTTCGACCGTTTGTTGGTTCGGTCGACCAGTGTAGTTTGGATCGATATTGAGTTTTACTGGTAGTTTTCGGTCGACCGGTCCATCTTGTTGTTCGACCATTTGTGCACTTTGTGCGGAAGGAGGATTTTTACTGGATGTTTTTGGTCGAACGGGTCCCCTTTGCCGTTCGACTGGTTGGTTGTTAGTTCTGTTGGAAACAGAATTGTCGTAGGGTGTCTGGTCGACCGTTGCTGCCCAGCTTTGGATATGTTGCCTTGTGGCGTGTTGTTATGATCGGTCTGGTGGGCAACGATTTCACCGGCCCTTTGGGGAAAGTGTGAAGGACTTTATGGCCCGATAGTAATCGAGGGTTGTGACTCTATGGAGTGTTTTGGACTCTAGAGTGGCCGTCCTTGTGAGGCGGTGTGTTGTGGCCGAGACTCTGACTGGCGGTGCTTGTTGTGCACGTGTGTTGTGGCCGAGACTCTGACCGGCGGTGCCTGTTGTGCACGATTGTTGTTGTGGCCGAGACTCTTACCAGCGGTGCCTTGTGGGTACGAGTGGGTTGTGTCAGTTGTGGTTGGGAGAGAGGTCCCGGGAACCTAGTTGTCGGATTATTGCTTTATTGCATTTTTCCCATTGCATGTTATGTTGTTGTTACTTGATTGCATTTAGAGGTTTAGCATACGGGGTTTCCTTATGGAAACTCAGGCATAGTTTCATATTTGCATTTCAGGCCGGGGTCGGCAGTAGGGGTGGTGACTGCGGAGGAGAGCTCTAGGGACCAGATCCTGCTTCCTTCCTTTGGAGATGTTGTTGTGATTACAACTGTATATTTCATCTTATAGTCTTTTGATGTAATCACTTTTGTAAACGTCGATTCATATTTCTATATATGATGGTGCACCTTGTGTTGTTCTTCGTAATGTCCTCATGTTCGTTTGATTTTCTATTTTTGAAGTTTCAAAAAATTTCGCTGTTTTTGAGGACGTTACAGTAACAGAGTGAAGTTACTTTTCTACGGTAATGCAGTTAAGTTGCACACTATCTTCTAGATGAACCCAAGTGATTCGTAACACTTTTGCCCATGAGCTTTCCTGCTCTGCTTATTCCACTCCCAACCGCTCCCAATGTACTACCGACCTTTCCAAACCCCGATCCAACTACTCCAGCAGCCTTGTCGAGTGCGTCCAGTGTGCTCCCTGTAACGCCTGCTTCCTTCATCCGTCTTCGCTCCTCCAATATCCTCTTCTCTTCTTTCAGTGTGAAATCCTGCTCCTCCTTGCTGTACTTGTGGTACAAAATCTAAATCGAGGAAAATGTTAAGTGCCACTCCAAATTTCAAGAGATCGAAAAAAAACTGACCTTGATCTTGAGGAATCCTCTGTCCTTCTTATCTTTTATCTTGAGTGTATCTAGCGAAGCTAGAAGTGGAAGTTCAAATTCTTTTGAGGTTTCGGATTCCAAGTCTGTTAGAGGCAACTTCACCACTCCCAGCCTTGTGTCTTGTCCAATGTCTTCATCAAATACTTGTTTGTGGATAAAGTATACAATGAGTAAACTAGTAGAACTTCATGTCAATGTAGCTTCAAACAAAACAAAGATAATGGGACTTGTGAAAGATGTTTATGATAAAGGCACATTAATTTAATTTCTCAATCTACAAAGTAATTTCTTAGCAACAGTACATGCTAAATTTTTCTCAGATTTTCATATTTTGAGCAGTAACTGCTACCACAGAAAGAAAATCAGCAGTACTCTAAAAGGTGAAAAAGCTAAGTACCAGATTTATATAATGTAGAAAGCAGATCATACCTCAAATACAATAGACTGAGTCTCTTTGTGTTCAGCTATCAGCTCAAATGTTTCATTCCATTCAGGATTGAGGCTGTCGTCAACCACTTATGTTCTTAACTTGAATATTGGTCGAATATACAAGACTACTACATATGGATCAGATTTCCCGATCACATCCATATTCTTTAATGAACTGGCACTCATCACAGTGACAGTCAGCCTTCCTTCAGGCTTGAGCTCCAAATCACTGAAAAAGGAAAATCAAAGCAGCAAAGAACATTCAGTACGAATACATACAACTCATTAGAGTTTTGCTGAACACAAATTAGTAAGTTCCCACTGAGACGTTATTTTGAAAAAGATTGAGTCCAACGTTTGTCTTTTGGAAGAAAAGATCGACGTGTACATATTGTGAAATTAGTGAATGTCTTATGGACAGTAAGTGGTTAGACAGAAATTCAGAACAACCAATGTGTACTTCTAATCACAGAATTGCCGAACCAGCTACCTTGTGTCTACAGGCACTCCACCAATTGGAACCACGATCCTGTCAGGCCACTCAGCGTGTCTGATATGATTGCCCGATCCTGGGGAGGAGCACAACAGTCTAGGACGTGCAGTTCTTGCAGGAGATTTCATCCAGGTCAGGAGTGCCCCCGATGTATAGGTGCTTGCTTGGGATGCGGTCAGATGTGCCATTATATCTGGGAGTGCCCGAGCAGGCAGGGTTAGCCAAGTAGGAGACTGAGACCACCTGTGGTAGGGAGGAGCGGAGGCACTAGATCCATCGTTCCACAGGGCCAGAGCAGGAGAGTTGGGCGAGTCTTCACCGTCCGGGCTGAGGAGGCGAAAGACTCCAACACTGTCGTGGAAGGTACCCTTATTTTTTCAGGTTTGGTTACTTCTGTTTTATTTGATTGTGGTGCCACACACTCCTTCATTTCGGAGAAGTTTGCTGGCGAGTTGGGTCGGACCCCTTTGCTGCTGACTGATTGTTTGGAAGTTAGTACGCCCATGGGTTATGTAGGCACTGTGGGGAGCTTCCTCCCCAGCACCACCGTTATTTTGGGAGACCATGATTTTCCGGCAGATCTGGTCTTGCTACCGATGGTGGATTTCGATGTCATACTGAGGATGAATTGGTTGTCACAGTACGACGTGCGAGTCTTTTGCCGTAAGAAGAAGATCTCGATTTTGAGGAAGGACATGCCCGATGTGTTGATCAGAGGGACGAAGAGCAGAGGAGGTCGTCTGATTGTGTCTGCAGTTAGGCCACAAAAGCTGATACACCAGGGTGGCAGAGCGTTTGTGGCTACGCTGATTGTTCTCGATCCTGAGACGAGGAGACTGGAGGATATAGAGGTTGTATAGGAGTTTCTTTAGGTGTTTCCAGCAGAGATTCCTTGTCAACCGCCGCACCGAGAGATCGAGTTCGGTATCGAGTTAGTGGCGGGCACGACACCTTAGTCGAAGGCTCCGTATCGGATGACACCGACTGAGTTGATAGAGCTGAAGAAGCAGTTGCAGGAGTTTATGGACTCCGGATTTATCCGACTGAGTGTTTCACCTTAGGGAGCACCTGTGTTGTTTGTGAGGAAGAAAGACGGGTCGTTGCGGATGTGCATCGACTACAGGATGTTGAATAAGGTTACCGTCAGGAATATTGAGTGGAACACACTCTCTAACTTGAGCACACTTAGCTTAGGATGTGGAATTGATGCTAAGATGTGGAAGTTTAAGCTTGGAGAGTGGGATTTGGGGAATAGGAGACTTGGGAGTTTCTCTTAGGTGTATTTGACAAATGGAAGTGTAAAAGGTGTCTAATTGTGTCAATGGAACACCTATTTATAAGCTCCTAAGGTATTATAGCCGTTGTGGATGAATTGGGTAAAGATTGTGTAAGATACACAAAACAGAAAACTGAAAAGACCCAATTCTGAGTAAGTTTGGTCGACCGGATCGGGATGAACGGTCGACCGTTTGGCAATTTTGATTAAGGTTTGGTTGTCCGGTTAAGGAACGGTCGACCGCCAAAGGCTATGACTCAGGTACACTTAAGTGCTCGGTCGAACACCGAGATAGGTTCGGTCGACCGATTCACGCCAGGTACTTTGGGGTTGACAAACAAGATCATATTCGATCGACCGAAATAAGGTCCACGGTCGAGCGAAAACCAACATGCACTTTGGGTTTGTCAAGGAGCATAAGTTCGGTCGACCGAACATGGTCCTCTGTCGACCGATACACAAAATGTATTTGGGGTATATGGGGATAATACGAGTACGACCGTTGGGTATAATACAACAAAACAAATGGTCGGAAAAATATGTTAACTCGGTTGACCGAAAAGGTCTGGACAGTCGACCGAACTTGGGCAGTTAAATACTAACATGATATATGTTCACTCGGTCGACCGAACGGTCTGTTTCGGTCGACCCAATGTGGGCAGACTGTTCAGGTTTTGGTTTAGTGTCTTCCGGTCTAAGTTTGGGTGATCTATTGAAGTCCAAATTATGTGAAATTTCGTGTGTGACTTCTATAGGGAACCTAGTGTGTGTTTGTGTAGTTTTTAGCTCAAGTATGTTCAATTACAAAAAGTTCCTAAGACTCAAAGAAATACAAATTAAATGTCTTCAAATGAGCTTGATTACATGTCTTGACTTGATTTCCTTCCTTCCTTGAGTCTTGATCACCTGTAGAGGTTAGCACAAAGCAATATATATGCAATGCAACATGTGTGCTACTCTACATCATCACAATTAAGATTAGGTTAACTAAATCATCAAAACATAGATTAAGGCCAAAAAGGCAACAGAAAGGCATGAAGCGAGACATTGTAGAGTTCGTGGACCGATGCTTAGTCTGTCAGCAGGTGAAGATTGAGCATCAGCGACCAACAAGGCCGATGCAGTGTATTGAGCTGCGAGAGTGGAAGTGGGAGCACGTGACGATGGATTTCGTCACATGTCTGCCGAAGACGAGGAGATTCAACGACGCGATTTGGGTGATAGTCGATCGACTGACCATGTTGGCGCACTTCTTAGCTATCAGGACCACGTTGCCTCTGTAGGGTCTAGCTAAGTTGTACGTGAAGGAGATAATCAGGCTGCACGGAGTACTAGTGAGCATCATCTCTGATCGAGATCCCAGATTCACATCCAGGTTTTGGGGGAGTCTGCAGCAGGCTTTGGGGACACGACTGAGGTTCAGTACAACGTTACACCCACAGACAGATGACTAATTAGAGAGGATGATCCAGACCCTGGAGGATACGCTGAGAGCATGCACACTGGATTGGGTAGGACACTGGGATGAGCACTTGCTGCTGTTAGAGTTCACCTACAACAACAACTACCACTCGAGTATTGGGATGGCACCGTACGAGGCATTGTACGGGAGGCCTTGCAGATCTCTGGTATGCTGGAGTGATGTGAGCAAGAGGCAGATAGTGGGGCCAGAGCTGGTGCATATGTACGCAGAAAAGGTTGATGTGATCAGGAAGAGACTAGCCACGACACAAAGCAGACAGAAGAGTTATACTGACAGACGCAGACAAGCCCTGAGCTTTGAGGTTGGTGACCATGTGTTTCTAAAGATCTCCCCTGCTCGGGGAGTAATGGGGTTTGGGAAGAAGGGGAAACTCAGTCCGAGGTATGCTGGTTCTTTTGAGATCCTAGACCGAGTTGGAGAGGTTGCCTACCAGATTGCATTGCCACCGCAGTTTCCGGGTCTTCACGATGTGTTCCATGTGTTGATGCTGAGGAAGTACATTGCAGATCCAACTCATGTGATTGAGATAGCACTGCCAGAGATTCAACATGACTTGTCCCTTGAGGAGAGACCAGTCGAGATCGTTGATCGTATGGATCACCAACTCAGGAGAATGACTATTCTGATGGTGAAGGTCCGGTGGCAGCACACTGTTAGTGTGTGGCCACTTGGGAGATCGAGGAGGATGTTCGGAAGCAATACCCAGAGATTTTCGGTGAGTCGCTTGTTCGACCGATTTTTATATCATGTTTCATCGATAGATAACTAGAATTGCTAGGATGCCCCTGGTAGTTTCCGGTCGACCGGGATCTATGAGTCGGTCGACCGTTGGACTTGTATTGTTTTTTACCAGACTCCGGATTTTGACCACGTTTCGGTCGACCACTTTTTGACTCTTGTCCGACCGTTTGGACTTAAGTGATGCGCAGAGAGTCAAACGTTGTAGACTTTCGGTCGACCAGACCCTATGGGACAGTCGACTGGGTGACCCATTTCGGTCGATCGTTTGTGGGAAGAACTGAATTCCTGGTCCTTGTGTTGTGCCAACTCTGTTCACGGAAACCTGTGTGCTCACCAAGTGCGTGTGCTAGGAGGTGACGGTGGGTACGTGATCGCACCTACCCAGGGACCGCCGAATGGAAGAGTGTGTGTACTTGAGTCGAGCCACCTCTGTTGATAAACTGTGGTGTGATGTTTTGTTGTTTCGGTCCTCTGTAGAGTAGTAGACCTGAGGGATCGCGGATCCCAATGCATGTTGATTCTTGTCTCTTGGAGCATGATGACCCTGCGGACTGCGGTCCAGACCCGTCCGATGTTGTGCCAGACGTATGTTGTATCGCCAAGGTTTGTGCCGGCGATGATGGTGCCAACGATGTTCCGGCTTGTTGTGCCGTCTGGTGTGTGTCAGACGTATGTTGTACCGCCGAGGTTGTGCCGGCGATGCCACCAATGTTGTTGTGGCGATGATTCCTCGATTGGGCACCTATTGAGGGATTGTTGGACCGACTGGGCTACGGCTCCGTCAGGGTGGTGTAGACTACGTGGTTTCGTTTTGTTTCATCTTCCCATCTTTGGCATTGTTGTTTAATTCATGTTTCAGGACCGCAGTAGGTTCTGTGGGGTGGTGATAGCGGGCGCACACATTTTGTGGCCCAAATCCTCTTTGGACTATTCGAGGTCGTCATGATTACCAGTATTCATTTCGTTGTATTGATGTAATCATGTATTTTTGACAAACTTTGTTGTATTTGGTACACTAACTGGTTATTTATTGAGTAACATTCCTGTTTGATGTGTATTATCTTGAGATCTCATTTATTATTAAATTTCAAATTTTTCCGTTGTTTCGGGATGTTACAAAAACCATCTCCACCCAAAATACAACCTTTATAAAAACCACCAAAGACCACTTTGTCTTCCATCCTCTCTCCTCCAATTTCTCCCAGCCAACTAGAGCACGTTCGTACAACACTACTTGGTATTTATGCTGCAACAACAATTAATGTTGCATGGTTTGAATTTGAACCATAATTTTGTAGACTCATATTTCCTTCTCTCTCCCATTTCTAGGGTTTCGTTTTGTTTCATCTTCCCATATATTTTCTTCTCCAATGGCGGAAGTTGCGGCGGTGAAGCAATTAAAAGGAGTCTAGGAGAAAGTTCCCCTGATGGTAGTCACATCCTTTACCATCCAGATTGCGATTTCATTGAGGAGGAGGCACCGAGGTGAAGGTGATCGACGACGTGGGGTGCATGTGAAGGTTGAGGAGGAGGTCGAGGAGCCAGACTTACATGCTTCATTTATGGGGTTGTCGTCCACTACGATTTGTCAATTCTCTGTTCTTCTATGGTGTTTTGTGCTTCATGATGCTTCGTCCATTATGATTCATTGTTCCATTCTACCTTCAGAGTGGATTCATTGCACAAAAGTCTTGGGTGTTTCTTCATTTGATGCATTTTATGCTCCCTTTCATGTTTTTTAGGTACGTTATGTTTTTTGGTGCATGTTATGTTTTTGAGTGCAACTTCATCATTGTTCATTACTATGCATTAGTTTTGTTTTCCAGAAAGTGACATATATTGTGATTTCACCAACGCAGATCCTATAAACGCCGATCGCGACTCAAGCTTTGACTAGTCCGACTTAATTTGACAACGAGTATCTGAAGTTCACACCCCAGCTTGCTTCGAAACACTCCATCTTCAAATTCAAATAACCCAGCCACTTTATCGAAAATACCCACTTTCCAGTCCTCACTGTTCGACCTCCTATAGAAATTCCCACCTAAAATGCAAGTGTACCGACTAACAAGCACTAAAATACCACAACTCAACCAAACCATGTGTTATTCAAGACATTGACTAGGCCACAAGGTTTATTCAACACTTTCATTTGTATTTGCACACCTCACTTACTTTTATGCTTATTTGTTCATCCACTATGAAAGCTCTTAGTTTTTACTTGAGCTTCATTATTGTTCTTTTATTAAATAAAGGTTATTCTTGCTTCTTTGTAATCCTATGTTTCTTAAGCATTTTTATTGCTCTGTTGTATGTGTTATTGCTTAACAATAATTAAATTATAATAAATATTTCTCAAGTTACCCATTTTCATGCTTAGATTTACCTCGGGACCTATCATACTCAAAATGGGTGAAGAACCAAAACCCTACAACCCCATAGATGCCATGCACCACGTCATCCACAAGGTAAGGAACAAGCTCAGATTATGTGAATAACATTTAATACTCCTCAATTTACCCATTCTAAGCCATTGGAATTCCCTTGGGACCCATCATGCTACAAAATAGAAAAGGACATGAAACCTATAGAGGCAACCAACAATGATCCCATGCACTCTGCCGCCTCACAGGTTCATTCTACGACATATTATGTCAAAAAACAACTGTTACCTATCAAACTACCCCTTTCACTTTCATGGAACTACCCCCCATGTCTCATCACAATACCAAGTGCTAAAGGACACGATAAATGTTCCAAGTTACCCTCCATCGTCATTTGTAATCCCATGTTAAAGATAATTCCCACCAAAAGCAGTATACTCAACTATTGATGGAGGTAACCCTTCACTATCCTTGAGAAACCCTCTCAACAACACCCTGTCCAATCAATATAACTTAGTCTTCGAAGTAGGATGTAATCCTAACCCCTAACCCCCCCAATATACTCTCATACTGACCCACAAAACCTCAACAAAAGGCAATTGACACCCGCTATAAAACCCCAACAACTTCTCTTCTAATATCATCTGATTACCCGTCCAGACACTCCAATCCATCATCACATTGTTTTAGAGGGGTGTAGGGTATTTTTGTGTTCATGTTAGGGTACTTTACATTGTGTGGTAGATTAATGGAGTTATTGGGCATTATAATCCCAGAAGTAGGTTTTTTCTATATGATCGTCGAGTATTTTGAATTCCTAAATTATTATAGAATGCTATTTCCAAGTTTTGATAGGTCAGACAAAAAACACAATTTTGATTGGTTGGACATGAAGGAAGACAAACTCAAGGTCACACCCCAGATTGCACAAGGTATTCTAAGCAGGTAATTTCATAGTAGACTTAGAGTAATTTGCCATATAAGAAAGGGTAATTTCAGTTACATAATCAATTTTTTAACTAATTCTGCAGGCATGTCTTAAACGCAACACTTGGAGGGTGCATATGCCTTTTCAACTCCAAACATCTAAAATGAAATTCAAAAGCTAATCTCAATATGTGTTTGCAAGAAGTATGAAAGTTTCGATGCGTCAACCACTAAAAGTATTAGATCCTAGTTTGGTCAAATGTGTAACAAGACCAACAAATGATTAGATATCTTGATGTAGCATTGGTTTCAATATGTTGGGGTGTTTAGTTTATTTTGAGCTACACATTATTCCATGCTCCTTTGTAGGAGTCAATAATTCATTCAATAAACATATACTTCATTAAATAAAGTTCTATAGATGATTTACCAGTTACTGATGAATTACTCTTACAGATATACAGAATTATCCTATTACAAAAGTTAAATTACCTTCATATACATGTAAGCATGTAAGAGTTTCTAATGATGAATTCTACCAAATGGATTTACCATACTCTCTACTTGGACTTACCTTCGTACCTTTTTGGAAGTGCTCTCTACCATAGCTTACATTTACTAAATCTAAAAGAAGTAACGGTTTGATATTTATACTATAGATGAAGTTCTATACATATTTTTAAAATAAATGGATTTATTCTACTGTGAACATGAATTTGCCATACTTTGTGCATGTATTTACCATTAGTTCTTTACATGGAAATCCAAGATAAATTGCACACAAATTCTTCCTTGTGGAACCCAAAAAATGATCTTATCATGTTGATTACACTTGATCACATACCTCGAAATTTTTTCATGTTGATCACCACGTTACTATGTCTGATTATGTGCTCCATCTTAAGAGTCCATAATTCACTTACCACAACATGTATATAATTCATTACAAAAAGTTTTATAAGTGGTTAACTATTTATTGTTGAATAAATTATTCTTATTTAGATATTGAATTTCACCAATTGGATTACCATACTCTCTACATGGAGTTACCTTCCTATAAATGTGAAATTACTCTCCAATTGTGCCCTAGAGACAGAGTCGAAGCACATACACTCAGTATGCTTCTTTCACAACATGTTGTGGTCCCGGGATGCCTAGTCTTTCCGATGCTATATCCAATATATGATGTGATTTGCTAGGTGAAGCAAGGAGATCTCATGGATCTGATGATATGAGAATGTCGATTGTTGGGAGGTAGTGATTAGTTTCATGGTAAGTGGACTTGGACCTTGGCTTATATCTTTGACTTATAAGGACTTTATGAGCATTTCTGCAATACCTCTAACAGACCAAGCTCGTGAGCTTTGCTTGACACTATTTCATGCTTATATTTGTATCTTATATCAATTATCTTTCACCTAAACAATGCTACGTGATGAGTTTTATGTTTGAATTTCAGAAATAAATAGGTTTGAAGAGAAGAGGCATAAAAGGACCTAAAAGCATGAAAAATGACTGAGTTGAGAGACTCAAGGACTAAGATGCAAGATCAAAGGACCTGAATGTAAGATCGAAGGACTAATGAGCAAACAAGAATACTTCACACCATCATGGGGAGTATTTTGGCAATTCCGTTCGAGTCGGAGCTCCAACAAGCAAAGTAGATGCATCAAAGACAATGAAAGCCTTCCAAAAAAGCCCACAAGAAAATCCAGAGCGATCCGAACACTGTAGACCGCTAATTAGCGGTCACTTTTGGTCTGGATCCGCTAAGATTTATGTGGGGCGTGTATTAGTGTGTATTTAGCCTATTTCTGGTATTTGTTTAGTCCCATACCGGGGGATTGTCCCGGATTACCTTTTTCTATGACTATAAATAGAACTCTTCACCTTCTATTGTATTTACCCATTGCTTGGTGGCATTCTCTCTACTTGGAGTAAACCTTGGAGCAAAATCTCAAGGTGGAGAAGAATGCTACCTTCAATGTGAGTCATCTAATAAAATAATTTTTCCATTGTTTTGTTCTTATGTTGTTTCTTTATTCATGCTTAGCTTAGTTTTATTTCTTTGATTCTAGGCTAAAGTAGCTAGAATGTTTCGTTTCTTCTTTAGTTTAATTGTTAGAGTAATGTGTAGTGAGTAGATCCATCCCCCTTTGGGGTGGAGATGATGTTCATACATGCGTTAAAAAATGGATATGAATGCTTTATATTTTGATTGTGTTGATAAATGTGAATGTATGCTTGCTTGTTAGAGTAGAATACTACACTTGATGGGTTTTGTCACACATCCTAGACACCTCCCATGCTTGTTTGGGTTCTGAAATAACCAACTTGTGTATATGAATGTTAATCAACTAGGTTGGTGAATGGATTGATAGGTTTTGCCATAACCTTTAGACACTTCCTATGCATGAAACATTACCTACATTTGTGCCTATAGAATGCATTCTTTACCATCTTTTTACATGTGTACACACACTCCACCCTTAGGGGTTTTCCATTTCTGATTTCCAGCTTTCAATTTCGCTTGCTTTCGTTTTCCTTATTTGATGCTTACTCGTTTAGTCTAGTCAGTCTAGTTTAGTGTAATCACAACTTCTTCCCCTCTTTTCCCACTTGCCTTCGAACAAACCAGAGTCTACAGACCTCCTTGTGGATCAACCCGTATTTGCCACCGCTTCAACGCGGTCGTGCACTTGCGGTATTTAAAACGATTAAACAAGCTTATTATCCTAGGTCGGAACAAGTTGATAGGATCCTAGCCTAGTACGATCGGACAAAAGTAGAATCATTGTTTTCCAACAGGGATCGCTCATGAATGAGCTTTAAGAGATTTGGACAAAATGACCAACCCTTGATGTTTCCAATATCGTTCCTGTTGCCAAGGAACGAACCAACAACTTACATTAACTAACTAATCTAAAAGAAGTAACGATTTGACCATCATATTGTACACGAAGTAATGATTTGAAGCCAATGAATTTACCCTTTAGTGTACATGGATTTGCCTTACTCTATACATTAATTTACTATCATTTCTTTATATGGGAATTTGAGATAATTTAAACACAAAATCTCCTCAATAGAACCCTAAATTCAAACATGAGGCTAAAAAATACCATAGATACCATATATCAGGTTCTACATGTGCCACTTACTTGCTACTAAACATAAAACCTCTTCTATAACTCTAGATTTACCATGAATAAGTATCAAATTACTCTCACATGAAACATTGACTACTCTTATTGATGGTTTAACTGAGAACACTGATGCAACGATTCAAATTTGATGTACGCAAGCGAGCAAAAATTCGCATCTCAGAAAATTAACTTTGATTTTTGTTTTGGTTAGAGAAATGCTAGGGAAAAAATGTGTTGCTTTTTGTGTTTGTATTTTTGGGGGTGTTTAGAAAACTATACATACCGAATAACAACATCCACCAAAACCACCATTCCATCCAAAAACCAACAAAATCAAACTTCTCCTCCGCACCCACCACCTAATCGCATGTGGCTCCATGTCTCATGTTAAACATCCATATACTACAAACATAGTGTGCAAAGTTCTAGGTATTTGCTTATAAATTTTCGGTAATATTCATCATAGCATCATAGTTCTAGGAAATAAGTAACCTCAATGTATATGACTCAACCTCACAGTGTAGTAAGTTAACCATACATATATCAACTTGTACACCATTCTACATGGAATTACCCTCATTTATAGATGAAGTTGCCCATAATTATGTATGAAATTACCATGGTAATCATTTATACATAGAATTACCTAGGGTCCATATGAAAGTCCAACGGGAATCCACGTCAAAGGTGCGTGGGAATCTGGGTGGAATCTCAGGTATCCATAATGAAAATATGAGTTAAGAGTCCTTTACGAAATTATGTATTTTTCTTAAGAGAGAATAAATCCCATCATAGTACATATTAACAAAGATTTACTCTAGGAGGTTTTCTGCCTGTAAGAAACATTAATTTGTATAACCTTATCATGAAACTACGGTAGTTGCGCACTAAGGCTTCACAATGACCAAAGAAATTCCCTTTATAACAAAGAAATCTGAGTCATGCCACTTAATCATGATGTAGTTGGACTTCGGTTTCCTATATTGGATGTCCAATTCATCTATATCATTTCCCAAAATTAATTATTAGGAAGAAAGATCAACTTCCAACAAAAAATAGTATGTTTTTCGATAACGATCTATATAGAAGATGATTCACCTCCAAGCAAGTGTTGATACAGTGTTTGTTTGCAACATTTGATTTTTACCTTATAATTATAAAGGAGGCTTACCTTCTGAAATTATGCGAATGTTGGGTAGGCTTGCTCAATATATGCTTAAAACATGTGGAATTAGATTTAACTATTTCACTGCAATTAAAAGTAACACTATTTGTTACGATGCTAAGTAACAATTTTAGCGCCACTACCATGCCTTCAAAAGACACTACACTTACACATGTGACACAATTCCTAGAATGAAGTTTGACAAATCTAAATCCTAAAGATGGGGCTACACCCTGGAATTCGTCCAAAACTCCCATGCGACTGGCACGGAAATGGACATACTTTCTCACTGTCGTGGACTTCTGGGGTTCTCCCAATATGTACAAGGTATAACAAAACACGGGTGCAAAACCCTGTCTTTCGTGGGGACCACAAAATGAAAATAAAAAGTTTTGAGTTTCTTTTGGAAAAAAAAATATAACACTTCCTTCTACGGGAACTCTACTTATTGTGTTTTAATCGTTCTAAGAGACTCGACTATAGTTATTGGACGCAAATTCAATTCTTACCTTACAACAACGTACGGTGATTGGGATATGGTTATACAATTCACTAACAATACCACTTATCGAAAAACACCACTTTTAGGATTTGTACCTGCACCTTTGGCGGAGATTGGTGTTTGACTATTAAATTTGGGTTTAGGCTGAAGAACAATTTAATTGAAAATTTTAATGTTGAGATGGGAGTTATTAAGAAGAACAATTTAATTGAAAAATTCAATGTTGAGATGAGATTCTCACTTCTTTTAGTCTCACATTGGGGAACATGGGAAGTTGAAAAATGTTCTTAAACATTTACTTGTTATAACCCTTTGATGGCAGAAAGAGAGGATGACAGAATACTCTACATGCATGTGTGCTGTCACGCACTTACTTCTCAAGTAGGAATCGTGCGGCCTAGATCACTTAACTCCCTTGAGTTGCTTGGATTTGGCAGCCTCTTCCCTCTCTCCCAACTTGGCTAGAATGCTAAGTAGAACATTTCCATGTACACAAAGGGACACTTAAGAGGTTTGCTCGATATGCAATTATATTATTCACAAAGATTGAGTTACAACACTTGTCTTACAAACACACATAAATTGAGTGCTTACAATTGAAGGGAGGGTACCTCTTTATATAGGTGAGGGACTCCCTTTACCTAGTATACAAAACGAGTTTGAACTTCTCCTCTACTTAGAGCCCAACACTTGGCTTTAGATATTTAGGCAACAATCATGATACTCAAGTATGAAAACTGTGCTTGGTCTCAGCTAGTAAATATCTAGCATCTAGAAAGTCCTCATGACTTCTTTAGGAAGCAAAACTTCTCTTCTCTTCTAGGAAGCAAAGTTGTTATTAACTTTTGCTTCTTTCTTGGTCCTTTCTTGAGGAAGCAATGCACCGCTTTTCTTCTCTCTTGTAGGGGCGTTTCATTCTCCCCCACCTAATCTAGAGATGCCCTCGTCAACAAGTATGTCTGAATTGCGTTCCTGAACTGCCAGAGACTTCCTTCATCTTCCCAAGTGGCTTCACTTGGTGATAGTTTCTTCCACTGTACAAGATAGTGTGCTTTAAGGGGAACTCTGCGTTTCTGCACTATCTTGTGGTCAAGGATTCTATCCACTTCCTTTTTATGGGATGTGGTCACTGCAAAGGGTGATCTTGGTGATATCTCTCATCTTGAGTCTTCTTGGTCTTCATGATAATCCTTCAGATTGCTTACATTAAAGACATGATGCATTTTCAATGTGGGAGCAAGATTCAATTTGTAGGAGACTCGTCCTACTTTGCCTATCACTTCAAAAAGGTCTTCGTACTTACGAGTTAGACCTTTGTGAACTTTTCTAAAGGCCTTGAATTGCTGAGACAACAACTTCACAATTACCTTGTCACCCACTTGATAAGCTTTGGGTCTTCTCCTCTCATCATCCCACTTCTTCATTTCCTTTGAAGCTTTGTGGAGATGCCATTTCTAGCTCAGTTTGCTCATTCCACCCTTTGGCCATATGATAACCGCCTGAACTGACCCCTTTGTAGAAGGTTACAAGTCCAATAGGAGTCATTTGTTGCATTCCAACAACTATCTCGGAGGGACTTCTTCCTGTTGCCTCGCTCCTTTGGAGGTTGTAGGAGAACTAAGCTACATCCATCAATTTTGCCTAATTCTTCTGACATGCCCCTATGAAATGCCGCAGGTAGCCTTCCAATAGGGCATTGATCCTCTTGGTTTGCCTATCAGTTTGGGGCAGAAGCTAGTTGAGAATCGTAATTCAGTACCCATCATTGTAAATAGCTCCTTCCATAGCTTTCCAGTAAACCTGAGATCTCTGTCACTTATAATGGATGATGAATCCCCCAATACTTCACTACATTCTTGAAAAAAAGTCGTGCAGTTTCTTCTGCTGTACAGTCCTTTGGAGTAGGGACAAATGTCCCATATTTGGAAAATCGATCTACCACCACCAAGATTGATCCAACCGCTTTTGATTTAGGCAAAACTGAAATGAAGTCCAAGGAAACACTTTCCTATGGACGTGAGGGGATTGACAAAGGTTCCAGCAACCCATAAGGTAAATGTTGCTCACTTTTATCCTCATTGCACACCAAGCAAGTTCTCACAAAGATCTCTACTTCCTCCCTCATTTTTGGTCAATAGTATGATCCTTCAAGCAATGTCATTGTTCTCTTTTGGCCAGGATGCCCAGCCCACTTTTTATCATAGCATTCCTTAATAATCCTCCTCCATAGGTGATTCCATTTAGGCACCATCATTCTCCTTCCACTGGTGTAGAGGAGGCTATCCTCTATCCAGAACTTAGTAGTCTTGCCTTCGTTTACTGGGCTCACCAATTGCTTGCACAAAGGGACTTGCAGTAACCCTTCCTTGATCTCTCCCACAAGATCCTCCTGAACTTTGGAGATGGATGCCAATTCAGCCCTTCTGCTTAAGGCATCAATTACAACATTTTCTTTCCGAAGATTGTACTCCATTTTAAAGTCAAATTCAGCCAAGAAGTCCTACCACCGGGATTGCTTTGGGCATAGTTTTTTTTGCGTTTGGAAAGAGTTTGTAGCTACATTATCGGTCTGAATCACAAAATGTGATCCCAAGAGATAATGCCTCCATGTTCTTAAGCAATGTACCACGGTGGTCATCTCTTTTTCTAGGACAATGTATCTTCCTTATGTCTCATTTAGCTTTCTACTCTCGAAAGCTATTGGATGACATTATTGCAACAATACCCCACCCACCTATAGCAAAGTCAGAGGCATTGGTTTGTACCTCAAACTCTTTGGCAAAATTTGGCAACACTAGAACGGACTCCTTCATAACCTTCTTTTTCAATTTCATGAAGGCGTTTTAGCACTTCTCCGACCACTCCCAGTCAATCTTCTTCCTTAGGAGCTTAGTTAATGGATTGGTGATGGTGGAATATCCCTTGATGAACTTTTTGTAATAGTTCACCAATCTTAGAAAGGAACGGAGTTCTGTCGCCTACTCTTGGATGACTTCAATTTTTGAGCTATCCATTCTCAACCTTCCTTGCCTGATGATATGACCAAAGAATGACATTTCCTCTTAGGCAAAGGAGCACTTCTCCTTCTGGACATATAACTTATTTTCCCTCAGTATTTGAAATACCCACCTTAGGTGCTCAACATTCTCCTCCAAGGAATTTCTATCGATGACAATATCATCTAAGTAGACCACCACGAACTGATCCAGATAGGGTTGGAATATCTTTTTCATCAATGTGTAGAAGGTTGCGGGGTCATTTGTTAGGCCGAATGGCATGACCAACCATTCAAATGAACCATATCTTGTGACACTTGTGGTCTTTGGCTCATCGCCCTTAGCGATTCTTACTTGGTAATTGATTGACATCATATCAGGCATATATTTATGCCTTATATCCTTTATTGTTAGCTTAAGTAATGCTACATAATGAGTTATATGTTTTAGTTTCAGGAATAAACAAGGTTGAGAAGAAGAGACTCAAAAATGACTTAAAAGCAAGGAAATGACTAAGTTACAAGACTTATGGACTGAGATACAAGAGAGAAGGACCCAGATATAAAACCAAAAGGTCTAATGAGAAAATCAAGATGCTCCACACCATCACGAGGAGTATTTTGGCAATTTGATCCGGGCCTAACCGTCAACAATCAAATCAGGTTCATCAAACACGAAGAAATCAAGCCAGACAACCACACTCCAAATCCAGACCCGATCCAGAACCTATAGACTGCCAATTGGAGGTCCAGACCACTGATTGGTGGTCGGGTCCTCTCCAGATCCGTTAAGATTTAGGTGGGTCATGTATTAGAGTGTTTTATGTCTATTTTTAGTAGTGCATTAGTCCCACATCAAAGGATTGTCCCTTATTACCTTTTTCTATGACTATAAATAGACCACTTACCCTTCCCCTCTATTTTGCCTCATTGCTTGGTTTCATTCTATCTACTTGGAGTAAGCCTTGGAGAAAAACTCAAGGTGGAGAAGAATGCTACTTGTAATGTGAGTCATGTAAATAAAATAATTCTTCATCGTTTGTTTTAATGCTTCCATGTTTAGCTTGTTTTGTTTGTCTTAATCTTAGTAGAAGTAATTAGCATGTCTCCCTTTCCTATCTTAATTACCTTAATTTCATTTTGTCTTCTTTTAATGAGTAGTGAGTAGTTTCATCCCCCTTTGGGGGTGAAGTTGATGTTTATACATGTCATGTAGAAGGGAATGAATGCTATATGTTGTTTTATGTGAGAAATGAGAGTATCCTAGTTTGAATTAAAGAGAATACTTAACTTGATGGTTTCTGCCATAATCTTTAGGTACATTCTATGCTTGTTTAAGTTCTTAATAACAAACTTGTTCATTCTCATATTAATCACTTATGGTAGTGATTTGGATTATAGGTCCTGCCATGAGGTACTTCGTATGCATAGTAACACTACCTACATGTGTGCTCTATTAAATGCATCCATCACCACTTATTTCATATGTACATACAATCCACCCCTTAGGGTTTTCAATTCCTGATTTCCAGCTTGCTTCTATTAGTCACCTAGTTTAGTTTTATTTAGTCTCGTGCTTTCATCATTTTTGTTTGTTTCGTACTAGTGTAGCATAGCATAGTCTAGAATAGTTTACTGTAATCAATTCCTTCTCCCCTATTTTCCCACTCGATTTCTGAAGAACCAAATTTGACACACCTCCTCGTGGACACGACCCGTATTTGCCACGTCTTCACCGACGTCGTGCACTTGCAGTAATATAAACGATCAATCAAGTTTTGGCGCCGGTGCTGGGGAGGTGTTCGGTCCAGACTCTGGTTTGGACGATTCGAGTGAGTTTAATCTTTTGTGTTTAGTTTGTTTTTGTTTCAGGGACATTGAAGCATCAAAGGACACACCTGGAGAAAATTTAAGTAGAGATCAGCCCTTTGGACCGCCAATCAGCGGTCTGGTGAGCTTCCTTTGCTCCAACTTTTGTTCCGATTCTTTGTTATTTCAATCTAGTTGTCTGGGAACTCAATTTTGCATGTTGTGACCTATAGCTTGCTCCCAGATCAATCAATTTCTTTTTTTAAGAAAACTTGGACCATAAAACTCAAAGAAAAAGATTAGACTAATTGTCATCTAGGTCATGCATCACTTGTAGACCTTGCATGCACATTGTCTTTCATTTTCTTTAAATTCCTGTTGTCGATTGCTGGCGTGAGGTACATGCACCCGTTCTCTTATTCATGCATGGTTAGAGCATGCATTAGTTAGTAAGGTGCATTGTTACAAGAGTGAGGTGAGTGCTTGTTTGGTGAGTTGCTTGCTAGCCTAAGATTTAAAAACATCTTTAAGGGCATCACCTATAGTCTTCAAAGATAATGTGGGGGAATTCATCACCCCTCCCTTAGCCCCAAAAAGCACACTCAAGTAAAGCCTTAATCTAAAAGCAAGTATACATGTCCCTACGACTCTGGCGCATTAGGAGAGTGATCCGGTCACGATCGTCATTGCCTGATCGGCGTCGCCCACTTTGTCGATAGTAGGAGAGACGAGATCTCCGGATCTTGGCTCACTTGCTGGGCTCTGTGGTCTTCATCGTAGGGAGGTGAGACGTGTTGAGGACATGTGACCTTGAAGTTAGGCGTCGTTTATGAAGGGAATGTGTTCTAAAAGTTTTACTTTTAAATGTCAATTATTATGAATTGAATGAGAAATCATTTTGTTCCTTGTTTATGTTATTCGTCTTTTAGAAGTGTTAAGGAAGAGGCTCTTGGTCCTTAACCGTAGACCTCTAAAAGATATTGGTTTACATAAAACAAAAGATATTTGTAATCATGGTAATTAACATGGGACATTAATTACCGAGTTAAGATTGTCGTGTTGGTCATAGATCATTGTAGCTCTACAAGTGAGTGACAACACGGGTACACAAAAGAGGAAGATATCACTTTTGTATACTGAATAGACCTAATAAGTAAAATATTATAGAAATGTGTTTCTGTGTCATTAATATTTTACAGTGTCCTTGGTCCTTTGATATGAGACTTATATCCGATCACTTAAAAAATGCTTGATTAGACTAATGTTTTAAGCTATCGATAAGTGTAGTGTAAAGGCATTGGTTGGTCAAGTATGACTTTCGTTGGAAAAGATAGTTAGTCAAAAGATTATCATTACCCCTCTTAATTGAGTGATGATATTAGTGGGCCCCTTGATAAAGCAAAGTTATAATGTGCACAATGTGATTTGAGTTAAGTCACATATTTATAACTAGCTTAAAGAGATCAAGAAATGAATACTAATACAAAGATGACACAATACTACTTTGTGTGTATTCTTAATATCATGAGGCAATGTATGGACACAAGTGGTGCACTCCATCACTAAATGGATCGGGTTTTGATTCAAGTGGAATTAAGACATCTAACTAATTGGGAGCTATAATGTGTAGCTAGATACCGCTTATAGCTTGTGATATTAAGTTCTTAATATCACTGCCAACTTAGTTTATATCCTCCTATAGGTCACACCACAAAACTGGGAAATGAGAAATGGGGATTTTGAGTTCAGAAGATGTGTCGGGTTTCATGTAGAAAATATGACACATGGGGTGAACAAGCAAAATCAAACTTATGTTGTGATTAATAACATAATTAGAATCTAAATTAAATTCATATGTGATGTAAATATTATGGGGTGTAATGATTTATCATTACATAGGATAATATGTTACATAAGTTATGAATTTACTATTAATCCCGAAATGTCAAATTTTGTAGGGGTTAAACCGAAATTTGACAAGTCTGCAGTACTGTGCACAAACGGTCGACCGGTTAACAGTAAACGGTCGACCAGACACGTCTCGACCGATAACAGGGAATTTTCGTCTGTATGGAACGGTCGACCGAATCTATCGGTCGGTCGACCGAACATTGCGATGAAATATTTTATTGTTACGAGCGGTCGACCGAATGTTGAACGGTCGACCAAAACTTGGTTCGAGCGGTCGACCGAACCTCCAAGCGGTCGACCGGTCTAGACGGTTTTATGCAGAATTAATTTAAGAATTAATTAGATCATGCATGGAATTGGTCCATAATTGATTTAATTCGTGGCTGAGATTATTTGTTAGCAAATAATGGATGGTTAGATGGAAGTTTGCATGAAATCATGGGCAAGATGTTGCACATGAATAGGTAATTTGGAGAGAACTTATAAATACAAGTTTATCTCATTACCTCAAATTAATTCATTGTTTTTCTCATGCAAAAACTCTCTCCATAATTCTCCACGAAATTTCCTTAATTCTTAAGTTTAGTTTTAGTTTTTAAGAGATCATCTTCTCAAGGGAACTAAAGAGGGGTTAGTAATTAGATTCTAAACCCTATTGGAGATTGAGAGGCTAGCTCTTCTCTCTCAAATCTCGATTAGATTTTGGTGAATACTCGAAGACAATCCACCGGGCGATTCAACCGTCAACGCAACTCCGGATCTTCGAGAGGTTTTAGAGAACCTCTAGGTATGATCCTCTTTACAATTGTTTGTTTATTCTAATGCATGTTAAACAATTAGGATAAACAAATACATGTCTATATGAAAATCGAAGAAAATAAGAATACTACGATCCTATATGTTTATAAAATTTCGAAAATATATACATACTATAGGGCACGAAATCCAACAGGGGTATCAGAGCTTTTGATTCACATTATCTTTTATTTAAACTATAAAATCAATTTAGACTACCATCTAGAATCAAAACAATTCGGTTTTATGTCATTTTCGAGTTTTTCGATGTTTTTGTTGATAAAATTCTAATAAATTCGTTTTGATGGTTTTATATGTTTAAAACATCACACATGAGTGTTAGAATTGGAATTTAGATATCTGTCTAATTTATAGAATTTTCGTTTTATTTTAAATGATTATTTTATAAAGGAATCAACAAAACCGAAAAGGACTAATGTTCATCTTTCCTTTTGGAGATTGGATGAACAGCGGTTCAAAATAATTAATTTTGAACTATGGATGCATGAAAATTACTTTAATGGATTTCAAATGATTTTTCTAGAATTTTTTGATTTTAGATGCCTAATAATCTAGATTAAATAGTTTAGATTGGACATGCGTGTATGCGTTGCTCGAGTTGTTCTTGCAGGAATTGTGAGTTTATATGTTCCGAATCAGCAACTATGAATGTATGTAATTAATATTATACAGGGGCTTATTTGTATGTAAAAGCCAAATTCTCATTTTCTATCTTTTAGATAATTGCATTGCATTTGAGAGGTTTTACATAGGACTTGCACTAGTCGGTTTTTATCGAATGTGAGGAGCATGTTTATTTTCTGGAAAATCTACATCTCCGGTGCAAGAGGAAGTCGCCGCTGTAGCGCATCGATCGAGGATCGAGAATCAAGGATCGAAGGGAACATATAAACTCACACGATGTGGATTGTGTGAATGGTTTAATTTATGTTTTGATAACCTTCTTATGCATGTGATGAATGTGTTGAATGTTAGGATGTGTATGAATGATAATATGCATGATAACCTAAAATTCTGAATCACATGTTAATATATGAAATTGTCCAACAAAAATTCAGAATAGTTTTCTTCTTATTTCATCCACTAGCAGCCATTGATTGAGGGATACTCTGCTCGCCCTTAGCGGGAGATAACTCCCTCCATCTTTGGGAATAGTGGGAGATATAATGGTTGTCTGTTGTTGTGCCACGATTAAATGTATGAGGTGCATCTCACCCTAGTGAACCCCAAGTATGTTTAGTTGTGAATACAATGGATAAACGTATCTCGTATCAAATGAAAATAAGTTTTCTTAACATCACCTAGAGCCCTCGCTCGGTTTTGGGAAAAAGTTTTTCTTACGAGGATAGGTCATATTCCCTCATAATTAAAACGACAAGAATCACAAAAGTTTGAAGATGCTAATGTTGCTAAAATTCAAAAAGGTTGTGATTAGAAAGAGTTTTTCTTACCTTGATATTGTGATGTATTCAATAGCCCTTAGCTAGTCTATATTGCAATTAATGGGATCTTGGATTGCTGCATTTATGGGCAAAATTTTATTTGCAGTATTTACATTTATATTCGATATATATGTATGTGTTTTAAAACATAAAATTGGCATTAAAATCCTGTATGATTTATTTTGTAGAAAAATGTCGAACATCCAACCTATCGTACGATCCATGATAGAAAAACACCCTTTAGCAAATGATGGCTCAAACTTCATTAGTTGGCAACTCAAACTCAACATCGTGTTAAAGTTTGAGAAATTGTCTCACATTTTGGAAGGTCCAATCCCAAAATGGAATGAGATATTAACCGATGAAGAGAAAGAGGCTAAAGCCAAGTGGGAAGACCAAGAGAACCAAGTTCACGGTCTTATGCTAGCATCCATGGGTGACTCGCTTCAAGCGAAATACTTGGATTCAAAATCCAAGAAGACCATGGAGGCTTTATCTAAGATGTTCATGGATAGTGCCCGAAAGGAGCGCTATAAGACCACCATCGCACTCACAAGGTGCCATATGGCGGAGGGAACATCGGTATCTATGCATTTTCTCACGATGCAAGGATACCTTAAGAAGTTGGCAAAGCTCTCTTCACCAATGCCCGAGGACATTGCTGAAGATATGATTCTTGGCTCTCTAGCCCCGTCCTTTAAGGACTTTGTGATGCACTATCACGTGCGTGAAAAAGGGGTGAGTCTTGAGGAGCTGCACAACGCTCTCAAAACTGCTGAAGTTGACATGGGCAAGGGTAGGGACAAGCAAGTCCTTGCCGTCCATGGGAGGACCCAAAAGATTGGTAAAGGAAAGGGCAAATCTACCAAAAGTGGTTCAATCAAGAGCAAAGGAGTAGGAGGGGCTCATAAGAGTGCCTCGAGGGGGAAATCTCAAAAATTTCCAACTCCCAATACGGAGTGCTTTCACTGCGGTGAAAAAGGACACATCCAGCCAAATTGTCCCAAGTACAAGGAAGACCTTGACAACGGAGTGATTGAACGTCGGCGCCCCAAAAAGGCCAAAGGTATATTTGTTATTGAAATAAATTTAGCCACCTCTATCCAGGATTGGGTAATTGATACCGGATCTTGTGCTCACATAGTTTCTAATGTGCAGCTACTCAAGGATAGGAAGGAACTCGTGCGGAACGAGATAGAATTGAAGGTCGGAAATGGTGTGAACGTTTCTGCGGTTGCACAAGGTTCTGTGGTGCTTCAATTATGTAGTGGTTTAAATTTATGTCTAAAGAATGTTTATTATGTGCCTTCGATTAGCAAGAATATTATTTCTGTATCATGTTTGGATATGGATAATTTTAATATAAATATTTCAAATTCTTGTTTGTCTATATCGAAGAATCGTGTTTTCTATGCAAATGCGTTCATAAGGAATGGTCTCTATTTGCTTGAATTGAATAATAAACAAATCTTTAATATCAATAACAAAAGACTTAAGACCACCCACGAGAATGATACTCTCTTGTGGCACTATCGTCTTGGTCACATAAATGAAAAGCGCATCAAGAAATTGCAAGAAGCTAACCTTCTTGGTCTACTTGATTTTAAATCATTGGAGACGTGCCAACCATGTCTAATGGGAAAAATGACCAAAAATCCTTTCAAGAAGAAAGGCCCAAGGGCGAGTGGCTTCTTGGATTTGATACATTCCGATGTATGTGGTCCAATGAGTACTAGTGCACGAGATGGTTTCAGGTACTTCATTACGTTCACGGATGATTACAGTCGTTATGGCTATGTTTATCTAATGAGAAACAAAAGTGATTCCTTCAACAAGTTCAAAGAATTCAAGAATGAAGTAGAGAACCAACTCGACAAGAAAATCAAGTCTCTACGAACGGATCGTGGATGTGAGTACTTAAGTGCCGAATTTGACTCATACCTAAAGGAGTTTGATATTGTACCTCAACTCACCCCTCCCGGTACACCTCAGTGGAATGGGGTATCCGAAAGGAGGAATAGGACATTGCTCGACATGGTTCGGTCAATGATGAGTCATGCGGAATTACCTCTTTACTTTTGGAGTTATGCACTACAAACTGCGGCTTACACACTAAATAATGTTTCATCCAAATCAGTGAAGAAAACTCCTTATGCGCTATGGAGTGGTAAAACACCTAAGCTCAATTTTCTCAAGATTTGGGGTTGTGAGGCTTACGTCAAGAAATTGATGTCGACCAAACTTCAACCAAAAGCGGATAAGTGCTTCTTTATTGGTTATCCTCGTGAGACAAGAGGATACCACTTTTGGCATATCACCTCCAATCGAGTGATTGTAGAGAGGGATGCCACATTTCTGGAAAAGAAATTTCTAGAAAGAGTAAAAAGTAGTGGGAGTAGGGTTGTGCTTGAGGAAACTCAAGATACTCTACAAGATCATGACATGAATGATGACATTCAAGATCATGAAGGCCCAATCGAGATTCCTTTGGTTAGTGGGAGCGTGAGCGAGAGACCATCACAAGAAATTGTGAGAGAATCTCAATCATCCCCACCAAGTGTACGTTCAAGAGTTGAACGTGAACCCACTCCTCAAGAAATTGTGGAAGAAGTTCGAGAGGCACGAGAAGAACCAAAAGAACTAAGAAGGTCAATAAGGGAAAGGAAGATTCCCGACTTGTATCTGGGACTTCATGAAATCATGGTACTAGATACCAATGATCCATTGACCTTCCAAGAAGCAATGGAGAGGGAAGACCCCAAACTATGGCTTAAAGCCATGGAATCCGAAATTGATTCCATGTATGATAATCAAGTTTGGGACTTGGTTGACCTTCCTCAAGGGAAAAAAGCCATTCAAAATAAATGGGTTTTTAAGAGGAAGATGGACATGGATGAGAACTTAACAACCTACAAAGCGAGGCTTGTAGCGAAGGGTTTCACTCAAATTCAAGGAATTGACTATGATGAAACTTTTTCACCGGTTGCCATGTTCAAGTCTATTCGGATTATGTTCGCTATTGCCGCATTTCATGATTATGAAATATGGCAAATGGATGTCAAAACGACGTTCCTTAATGGGAACTTGGAGGAGGATGTGTACATGGTATAGCCTCAAGGTTTTGAAGATCCAAAGAATAGCGAGAAGGTATGCAAGCTTGAAAGATCCATTTATGGATTGAAGCAAGCATCAAGGAGTTGGAACAAACGCTTTGACGAGGAAGTGAAGAAGCTTCACTTTATTCAAAGTAAGGAAGAACCTTGTATATACAAGAAGGTTAGTGGGAGCCATGTAGTATTCCTAATCTTATATGTCGATGACATATTGCTCATGGGCAATCATATTCCTTTGCTTGAGCAAACGAGAAGTTAATTGAAATATGCATTTTCAATGAAAGATATGGGTGAGGCTCAATACATCTTGGGAATCAAGATATACCGAGATAGATCTCGTAGACTCATTGGCCTAAGTCAACGTACATACATTGACAAGGTCTTGGAAATGTTCAAGATGAACAACTCCAAAAAGGGCAGTGTGTCAATGAGTATGGGTGTGCAACTCAAGAAGTCTCAACGTGCTCAATCACGTAAGGACTTAGAGTACATGAAGGATGTCCCTTATGCTTCGGCAATTGGGTCGATCATGTACGCGATGACTTGCACAAGACCCGATGTCTCGTATGCTCTAAGCGTGACAAGTCGTCACCAATCCAACGTAGGCCCTGAGCATTGGACCGCGGTCAAGAATATCCTGAAGTACCTTAACCGGACTAAGGATACGATTCTTGTTTATGGAGGACAAAGGGAATTGATAGCCGAGGGTTACTCAGATGCGAGTTTCATGAGTGATCCAGACGATAGAAGGTCGCAATAAGGATACGTCTTCCTTCGGAATGGTGGAGCTATGAGTTGGCGTAGTTGGAAGCAAAGCACTACGGCCGACTCAACCACTGCTTCCGAAGTAATGGTTGTCGCTGAAGCAAGCAAGGAAGGAGTGTGGATTAAGAAGTTCCTTGAAGAGCTTGGAGTAGTTCCCTCGAGCGAGGGACCAATAGAGCTATTTTGCGACAATAGTGCATCTATCTCACAAATCAAGGATCCCAAATCACACCACAAAGTGAAGTACATGGATCGTAAGTACTTCGTGACGTGTGACCTCATCGACGAAGGCAAAATAAATCTTTTATGGGTGGACACCAACAACAACATAGCTGATCCATTCACAAAACCCTTATCCCAAGCCAAGGGCTAAATGCATTTCGAGTCCATGGGATTGAGGAACCATGTAGATTGGCTTGATGATTGATATGTAATAGGGTTTACCCTAGTTATTATTGTTTTATACATTAAGTATGTATGTGGAAGAAAACTTTAGTAACAAGTGGGAGATTGAAGGGAATGTGTTCTAAAAGTTTTACTTTTAAATGTCAATTATTATGAATTGAATGAGAAATCATTTTGTTCCTTGTTTATGTTATTCGTCTTTTAGAAGTGTTAAGGAAGAGGCTCTTGGTCCTTAACCGTAGAGCTCTAAAAGATATTGGTTTACATAAAACAAAAGATATTCGCAATCATGGTAATTAACATGGGACATTAATTACCGAGTTAAGATTGTCGTGTTGGTCATAGATCATTGTAGCTCTACAAGTGAGTGACAACACGGGTACACAAAAGAGGAAGATATCACTTTTGTATACTAAATAGACCTAATAAGTAAAATATTATAGAAATGTGTTTCTGTGTCATTAATATTTTACTGTGTCCTTGGTCCTTTCATATGAGACTTATATCCGATCACTTAAGAAATACTTGATTAGGCTAATGTCTTGAGCTATCGATAAGTGTAGTGTAAAGGCATTGGTTGGTTAAGTATGACTTTTGTTGGAGAAGATAGTTAGTCAAAAGATTATCATTGCCCCTCTTAATTGAGTGATGATATTAGTGGGCCCCTTGATAAAGCAAAGTTATAATGTGCACAATGTGATTTGAGTTAAGTCACATATTTATAACTAGCTTAAAGAGATCAAGAAATGAATACTAATACAAAGATGACACAATACTACTTTGTGTGTATTCTTAATATCATGAGGCAAGGGATGGACACAAGTGGTGCACTCCATCACTAAATGGATCGGGTTTTGATTCAAGTGGAATTAAGACATCTAACTAATTGGGAGCTATAATGTGTAGTTAGATACCGCTTATAGCTTGTGATATTAAGTTCTTAATATCACTGCCAACTTAGTTTATATCCTCCTATAGGTCACACCACAAAACTGGGAAATGAGAAATGGGGATTTTGAGTTCAGAAGATGTGTCGGGTTTCATGTAGAAAATATGACACATGGGGTGAACAAGCAAAATCAAACTTATGTTGTGATTAATAACATAATTAGAATCTAAATTAAATTCATATGTGATGTAAATATTATGGGGTGTAATGATTTATCATTACATAGGATAATATGTTACATAAGTTATGAATTTACTACTAATCCCGAAATGTCAAATTTTGTAGGGGTTAAACCGAAATTTGACAAGTCTGCAGTACTGTGCACAAACGGTCGACCGGTTAACAGTAAACGGTCGACCGAATCTATCGGCCGGTCGACCGAACATTGCGATGAAATATTTTATTGTTACGAGCGGTCGACCGAATGTTGAACGGTCGACCGAAACTTGGTTCGAGCGGTCGACCGAACCTCCAAGAGGTCGACCGGTCCAGACGGTTTTATACAGAATTAATTTTTAGAATTAATTAGATCATGCATGGAATTGGTCCATAATTGATTTAATTCGTGGCTGAGATTATTTGTTAGCAAATAATGGATGGTTAGATGGAAGTTTGCATGAAATCATGGGCAAGAGGTTGCACATGAATAGGTAATTTGGAGAGAACTTATAAATACAAGTTTAATTAGACCGTAGGCTGCTTGAACCGTGTTTGCTAGACAAGGCTTCTACCCGCACCCTTTACCCACACTAGCTTTAGGGATTCTTCCCTTCTCCTCTGAGTCATCTTCTTCTCACCTTTTTCTACGTTCTAGTCTCCTCCCCTTTACACTCTTTGTTAGCATTTTATGGTCGAGTCGAGCGTTTTTTTCGAGCTTGGCCTCATGGTGGTGAGATGGATGGCTACATGGGTGACCATCCATATCATTGTTGGGACCAGGACTATTCTCCCTGGTACTCCGGACCCATGCATCCTGGGCTGCCTCAGACAGACACCCTGTATGGTTGGGACAATCTTGATTGTGTGACTGAGCAGTCTTCAAATTGGGGTAATATGAGAGAGGCACCGACTGCTAGACCACCATCTAGTTACGTCAGATCATATGTTGGTCAACAAACTGAGACACTACAAGAAACTTTGGCCTCTTTCATGCTTGCGGTAGAGGATATGAGTGCACCAGTGGCTCCAATAGCCATACCGTGTGACTGTTGGGGGTTGAGTGGTCAAATTATCGGGGAATGTCCTTATGTTCCCCCGGAGCTTGAGTATGAGCATACATTTTCCCAAAATGCTCAATGTGACCTTTACGCATCTGCGTACAACTCGAGAGGGATGGATTCGTGGGTAGACAATTCTTATTCAAATTCTTATACATCATTTTCACCCCAGTATCCTCCTCCTGAATACCCAGAATTCTACCAACACCTTACTCCAAATCATTGGACTCATACTCAGCCCAACAACACTCAACCCCAAAATTTCCCGAGCTCTAACTTCAGCCTCACAGTTGACCACATACCGGATTCCTTGAAACAAACTCTCCTTAAGTTCATGGAAACCACTCAACAGTCCATGCAAAATATGGCAATGCAAGTGAGTCAAATCACGCAACAATTATGTGAACGCGAGGAGGGTAACTTTTCTTGTCAACACGAGGATTTATCTTCTGATATCGAACCACCAACACATCCACAAATTCAACGCACCATCTTTCAAATTCAAACTCCTAGTCAGTCTGAGGGACTTGGGGTTTCAATTCACGATTACTTGGTGGAGGATTCCATTCCAATTGAGAATAACATTGATCAGCTTCATTATGAGTCGGCACAGGATTGTGCCTTATCTCCTTGTCTCGTGGCCCTTGAGCCACATGATCTTATTGTTGTGCCTCTTAAGGACTCTCCTGTAGTTGAGCAAGAGCTCATTAGTAACCTTAATTTCATACGACCTGATGAGTGTTTGCCTCTCACTATTGTTCCTGATCATCTTGGAAATGATGATACATTAAAGAACTACATTACCAATGAGGGTATTGGGAGTTCCTTAGAGGAAAACTTGGGTAAGAGACCCACTTTTTGTTCGCCTGGTGAGTCGGACATGCATAACGAGGTTCTTGACCTCGTTCCGACCCACCAGCTTGTTGGTTGGAGAGTTTGGATTGACGATCATAACTTCAGTACCACAATGAGAGAAACTCTTCTTCCGTTGCACAATATTTCTCGAACTCTTGAGAGGTTCGAGCTGATTGGCAGTCTACAGGGTTTGGATCACGTTGGGCTTTCGTGTGGGCTTTTCTGGATGGCTTTGTTTATGTTTGATGCGTCTAATTTGGTTGCTCATGATGGTGTGGAGTTTTCTAATTTGCTCATTGGTCCTTTGGGGCTTACATTCAGGTCATTCTTCCTTGCATCTTAGTCCCCAAGTCTCTCAAATTAGTCATTTTTCCTGCTTTTAGGTTCTTTTATGCTTCTTCTCCTAAAACCTATTTATTTCTGAAACTCAAACATAAAACTCGTTATGTAGCATTGTTTAGGTGAAAGATAATGGATATAAGATACAAATGTAAGAATGAAATGATGTCAATCAAATACCCCCACACCTAACTTTTGCTAGTCCCGAGCAAAACAAAGAACGAGAAAAGCATACAAAAACACAAGAAATCCTAAATCGCTTTCGTAGGAATCACGGTAGCACTTAGCACGTGCAACAAGCCGTTAAACCTGCTTGTTGCCAAGGAGGAGGAATGTTGTCTCCTAAGGGTTTTCAGCGATTAGACCTACAAAATTCGAACATAGATGTATTATTCAATCTAGACACTCGACTTGTTGGACTTATTTTGTCGATCATTGGACGCGGTAATCCTACGGGCTGACTCTATATATGTAATCAATCCGCACACCTAGCCTAGTGAATCATTCGTGCAAGTTAATTAAGGACTTAAGTGCAAGACATGGACACCCTTAACATCCTCAAGTGATACAAAGTGTAAGGTCCATTAAGGTTCTTATTTGCATTACAATTTTTTTCTTTTTGTTTGTTTTCTCTTTTTTTTCTTACTAGTTGGAGTGTCATTCTCCCAGGGTCAGGTTTTGTGCATCATTGCCAATGAGGACTTGCACTATCACGTACACCTTTCCCCAAATCTCCACATAGGGCAATCCGTACCACCCGTGTAACGGGAGTTTGGTCGGTGCAACCCAAGTCAGATGACTCGAAAGCAGCAGGCAGAAAGTCCCCTCAGACCTAATTTCCCGAGTAATAGGACATGCGAGAAGAGAGAACACCGACTCACTTATTTCTTATCTACACATGAACCAAAACCCCTACACTTAATGTCTCACAACAATATTTAAAGGGTCATTGACTACAACAAACTTCCTTATATTAACAGACATGAATTATTGACTCACTAGGTTCAAGGTGGACTTCTTTAATTGTTTGAGTACTGAAACCCTATGATTACTCGCCCCCTGAGGGAAAACCGGGGTGCAACCTAACGACTCGATAAGACCTAAAGCCGGTATACAACATATCCTAATGCATCAAGTTCAAGACAAATTTGGGAGCTTTCTTTTTACTTTGCCTCTCAATAGTTTTGCGCATGCTAAACACACGCAAAACAAACAAAACATTTTCTTTCGCAAACACATGAAGATTTTGAAAGAAATGTGAAAATTTTAAAGCACTAGGCAAGCAAAGGAAGACAAGTCACCCAAGGATCATGGCAAGCAGATATATCGATATTAAATGCTGGAAACTAACATCACCCTAACAATGCACACAAAATAAAATACAATCAATGGAAAAGACTCGACTATGTACACATGTAGAACACCCCCCCACACACACACCTACTTCATGCATTGTCCTCAATGAATGTGAGCGTAGATACTACATGGATTTATGCCTGAGAAAGAAAAGATCTCACCAACGTGAAGCATAAGGAAAGTTTCATGGTCATGTTGATGGAAATAACCCCAATTCCCAAAAACCTGTGAGATACTGAAGAAGGGAGACAAATATGTCAAATAAATGTGACCCAAATACACAAGGGTTGGGGCCCACAACAATCATTGCTCACTGGTGGAGTCTTTTGTTACTTTTTTTCTTCAGTTTTTTTGTCCAAACAAGATATATACATCAACAAAGATATTCTCATAATCATTTGGTCAAGGAACATCAAATGAGAACATCGAGTCATGCGGACCAGAGATTTGCGAAAATGGGCCTACTTCATTGGTACTTTGAGACGTCATGACGGGTGAAAGGTCAAAGTTGAAAGGCTCGAACCCCTCATGATATTGGTTGGGTGTAGGCAACATGAATGAGTGGAGTTGTGTTGCCTCACTAGGGTTTTGTTACTCATCGAACAAAACCCTCCAACCAATAGGTGGGTGCATCATTATGAGTTCCTCAGGCTCATTCGAAGGATGTGAAACATTGGTTTCACTATAAATGGAGCTTCTACCCAAGTCATCCAACAAGGACCACCCAACCTCTTATATATTATCATGTATAAGCTCGGTCGTAGGTGGGTCCTTGTTGGAGTCAATATGAAGCTCAAATGACTCAATAGCCTTGGGACACGGAGTGACGACACCTTCCAGAATGGGCATATGTTGAAGTGTGTCCCCCTCACTAATGGTCTCAACTGAATCATGCAATGAACACTCCCTTTGAACATTCATGTTTGATGCCAGATCAGTCTGTTGCATTGCAAAGACAGGCAATGAGTTTTTGTTGGGGCCACAAACATTCACAATGGGTTGCATTGGTTTAGGGGTGTTTGTTGATTTTGCGGTGCTTTCTCTAATTGGCAGAAGAGATTGAGATTTATGGTTGGTCCACGGGCTCATGTTGCCTACCAGAGTTGAACGCATGAAACTCGACACTCATGTTACCAAATGAGAGCTTCATGAGACCATTTCTACAATTAATTAAGGCGTTGGAGGTTGCCAGAAATGGTTTACCCAAAATCAAAGGTATTTGAGAGTGGGTGTTCACAACAGGATCGGTATCAAGGACAACAAAATCTACTAGAATATAAAATCTCCAACTTTGATAAGCACATCCTCAATAATCCCCTTTGGAATATGAATGGATCTATCCTCCAATTGGAGGGTGATCTTAGTTGGTTTCAATTCTCCCAAGTTCAACTGTTGATAAACATAAAATGGGAGGAGGTTGACCGTGAAAGGAACGTGTTCTAAAAGTTTTACTTTTATATGTCAATTGTTATGAATTGGATGTGCAAACATTGTGTTCCTTGATTATGGTATTCGTCTTTTGGAAGTGTTAAGGAAGAGGCACTTGGTCCTTAACCGTAGAGCTCTAAAAGAAAATGGTTTACATAAATCAAAAGTTATTCACAATCATGGTAATTAACATGGAACATTAATCACCGAGATAAGATTGTCGTGTTGGTCATCGATTGTCGTAGCTCTACAAATAATTGACGACACGAGTATATAAAAGAGGAAAAGATTACTTTTATATATTGAATAGACCTAACAAGTAAAACATTATGGAATTTTGTTTCGTGTCATTAATGTTTTACTGTGTCTTGGATCCTAAGAATTGAGACTTATATCTTTTCATTCAAGAAATGCTTAATCTGATTATTGTCAAAAGCTATCAATGAGTATAGTGATAAAGAAAATAGTTGGTTGAACATGACTTGTGCTGGAAAAGATAGCTAGTCAAACGATTATCGTTGCCCCTCTTAATTGAGTGATGATATTAGTGGGCCCCTTGATAAAGCAAAATTATAACTATGTAACTTGAGTTAAGTTACATAGTTATAATTAGCTTAAAGAGATCAAGAAATGAATATAATACAAAGGTGTCACATTTCTAATGTATATGTTCTTAATATCACGAGGCAAGGGACGGACACAAGTGGTGCACTTACATCACTAAATGGATCGTGTTTAGTTCGAGTGGAACAAAGACATCTATGCTAATTGGGTAACTATAATGTGTAGCTAGATACCGCTTATAGTTTGAGATATTAAGTGTTTAATATCACTGCCAATTTAGCTTAGATCCTCCTATAGGTCACACCACAAAACTGGGAAACAAGAAACTTGATTTTGAGTTCATATTATGTGTCGGGTTTCATGTGATAAAGGGACACATGTGGTGAACGAATAAAATCAATCTGTCATGAGAATTGACATAATTAGAATCATAATAAATTCATATGAGGTGTGTATATTATGGAGTGTAATAATTTAATATTACATAGGATAATATATTACATAAGATATGAATTTGCTAAAAACCCTAAAAGATCAAATTTTGTTGGAAATGAATCCAAAATTTGACAAAGGCAAAATCAGGGTCAAACATGGTGAACCGTTTAGGGTTCGGTCGACCGGGGTGTCTTCGGAATGGTCAACCGACCGGGGAACGGGTAAACACAATTGCTTGACCGAAATTGTCTGGAGTGCCTAGACAATTGGGTTCGGTTAACCGAGCGTGAACGGTCAACCGAGAAAGGATATTTTCAGTAGACCAAAGGTGACACGGCGTCTGATGCATGATCGCCAGGAGAAATTTTAGGTGGGTCAATGGTCGACCGAGCAAGACGCGGATCGTCCGAATTTTTCCAGAGATTTTTTCTCATGCAAATTCGGTTGACCATCTAGCTCATGGTCCACCGAACATGTGTTATAATCGAATGGTTCGGTTAACCGAGAAAATTTCTTGGTCAACCGAACAATGCGATTTTTGCTTGAATTATTAAGATAATAATTAGATCATGGGTTGGATTAATTCGAGATTTAACCAAATGTTTTTGTGGGTGCTTATGTGGCATTTTGAGATTAATTTTAGGAGAGAATAAGCAAGAGATCATGACTAAAGAGTAGTTCTTGATAAGGATGTTTTGGGAGCCTATAAAAGGACCACTCATCCTACTTGTTTATCACAATGAAAAAAATCTTTCTCTCATTAATCTCTCCCTTAATCAACACGAACATCTCCCAATAGTTTTAAGTTTTGGAGATAGAAAATCTCAGGAGCTTAAAGAGGGGTTATTAGCTAGATTCTAAGCCTAATTAGAGATTGATCGGCTACCTCATTTCTCTATAATCTTGTTTAGAGTTTGGTGAACACTTGGAGGTGAATCGGCGGACGATTCAACGGGCAACGCGACTCTGGATCTTCGAAAGATTTTGGAGAACCTTTGGGTATGATTCTCTCTTTGTGATTTATTTTAATATATTTAGGATTGCATGATATTAGAATAGACACAAAGTAAAGTACATAAAAATGTCGAAAGTATGAAATCGATCTTGTATGTTGTATTAAATTTTTTAAAATATATACATACATGGGGAAACGAAATCCTACGGACCGCCGATCCTAAATCGAGCAATACATTACTCATGCTAGTGTCCCATATCGTACACTGAATAGTAGGACACCATGGGTCCTTGAATTTTGTGTAGGTGGGATTGGAAAAAGTGAGCTTACATTTGCAGCCAAGAATGCTTTCTTAGGAACATTGGTCTTCCTCTTGGTTGTGCAAAGATCTTTTAACACTTCGGCATATTGAGGTATTTGTTGGATGACATCCAACAAGGGGATGTTTACCTTCACTTGCTTAAACACCTTTAATATCTTATACATTGTGTCACTCTACTTTTTGGTTACTATGATTGGGAGCTTTTGGCAGGTAGGTTTTCTGCTATGCCTGAGAAGGAGGCGTTGGTGTATTACCCTCACCCTCAGCCTCTTCTTCACCACCATTCCCACTGAGAGGCTGCATAGATGGTGGTGGTGGCAAGGAAATGTGATTGTCAACCTTCTTTCCATTCTTTAAGTTACAATGGCATTGACATGGCGAACATGTTCCTCCACATGGTTCACTTGCCGCCCCCAAGGTACCACATTCTCATTTTGCATGTGTTGTTGCTGGTACATACGGGGGTTAGCCTCAGGCTGGCTAGGCAGAGTCCCTCTCTCTTTCATGTACAGACTTAGCTAATGGGCCCATCTGAAGCTCTAAAGATTTGCTGGTCGGCTGATTTGAAGTGAGAACTTGACTTGAGGTTGGTTGACATAAAAAATTTCATTGAGTTTTCAAGTCCACGAGTCAAGGTCTCAAGCGAATTGAATCGAGCTTCCATATTGTTGGAATTTGGGAAATCCGATTGATTGGTGCTTTGAGCTTGGGGTGGCTGATAAGATTGTGCATGCATGGGAGGTTGGTGTGGTTGGTTAGGTGGTCGAGAGGAGTTTGAAGGACCACCAGGGGCATTATTTTGGTTCCATGAAAAATTAGGGTGGTTCCTCCATCCGGGATTATAAGATGATCAGTATGGGTCATTCCTAGCTCTATCATAGATGGAGTTGACACGTTCCATCTAAGGAGGAATGGACACACACTCGCTTCCTACATGACCTATCCTACCACATGAATGAAACGGAACCAGACCAAACGTGGACACGTGAGGTGCACCTTGTTGGTTTTGGAGATCAATCGAATCCATACGGCCTTAAGGCATTAAGACCGCCATGCGTGCCTCGGTGGCCGTAGTGGTATCGACAACAAATGCGGCACCCGATCTAGTCGAGTTTGCATTTGCGATCCTTGCTCCTATGCTAGATGATGCTGGGGGTTCCCTCACACTCTCCCACTGCATGGTTTTATCAGCGAGGTCTTCTAGGAAAGCCCATGCCTTTCTTTCATCCTTTCGTAAGAACTCTCCTTGACACATGCACTCAAAGAGCGTTCGGGTTGAGATGTGAAGACCCTCGTAGACAATCTGACAAAGGCGCCACAACTCGATGCCATGGTGAGGGTGTGAGGATAGTAGCTCCTTGAACCTCTCTAACTATGCATGAAATGTTTCGGTCTCAAGTTGATAGAACGAATTGATTTCGTTCCTCAATTTTTGAGTCTGATGATTTGGAAAGTACTTCTTGAGGAATGCATATTGAAATTCATCCCAAGTCCTAAGGGCATTCACCTGGTTGCTGTACAACCACTTCTTGGCATCATCCTTTACTGCAAAAAGGCTAGCCTAAGATGGATGGAGTCTGTGCTAAGTTGTTGCAGCTTGAACATAGCACAGACCTCCTCAAATTCTCTGAGAAAGATATAGGGGTTACCCTTCCCAGTGATGTGAGGGAGCATGAAAATGAATTGAGGCTTAACCTCAAAGTGGTTCCCATTCGCCTCTGGTAATACAATGCATGAGGGTAGAGTGGTACGGCTCGGGTAGCATCGATCACGGAGAGATATGGGAGCCACAACAGGACGAATAGGTGGAACAAGTGGGATAGGTGGGTCCATCAACTGCTCCTGCTCGCGATAATGAGCAGCCATTGAACCATGATTGTGTGTGACACGAGAGGAGGGAGGCGTCGAGAAATCGACTACTGAAGTAGGGTTGACGACACGCCTCGTCAAACGGCCACTCTCATCGCGTGCCCACACAAGCATGCACAAAGGTGCACAGACAAACCAAAACGTTTTTTTAACAAAGAATGTGCGTAGAAGAGAAGACGAGAGGACACAGAAGAGAGAGAATGACTCAGGAGAGAAGGGAAGAAGTCCTTATGCTACGGCGGGTGGGTGCTGGTAGAAGCACACGAGCAAACAAGGCTCAAACAATCCTAAGGTCGTTATAGGTCCTTGCAGCTAGACGATGCCTAACTACAAGGTCACACGGCCTCAACACGCCTCACATCCCTAAGACGAGGACCACAAAACCCAGCAAGTGAGTCAAGATCTGGAGATCCCATCTCTCCTACTATCGACGGTTTGGGCGACACCGATCAGGCCATGACGGTCGTGACCGGATCACTCTCCTAATGTGCCCGAAATCCTTAGGGCCAATGTCTATTTGATTTTAAAATTAGGCTCTTAATTAGTGTGGTTTTTGGGATGAAGGAAAGGGTGACGAAATCCCCTACCTTATCTTATATGGGACATCCCCTCCTTAGTAGCGATTTGGAGTCTTAATCTCGCAATCAACTCTCCAAACAAACGCTCAACTCACACTTGTTGCAATGCAATTCCTACTGACTAATGCATGTTCATACAAAATGCATTAATGAGAGTAGGAATGCGTACCTCATGCCAACACTCAGCAACTGAAAGTAAAGCTAAAATAAAAGACAATCTACGTGCCTAAGTCAAGTACATGATGCATGACCTAAAGAAGAAAGAATGCCTAATCTTTTGCTTTGGGTTTTAGGGTCCAAGTTGCTTAAAGGGAGATTGATTATTGACTTGGGGACAAACTAAAAGTCAGAACATGCCAAATTGATCCCCAGATTTCTATATTAGACATATTAACAAGCCAAAGAAAGTATAAGGGAAACAGAGTTTACCAGACCGCTAGTTGGCGGTCGTAAGCCGCTGATTGGCGGTCTATGTAGCTCGTTGTGCCTTCAAATTTTGCCAGATGCCTCCCCTTGCGTCTCCAAATCTCCTAAAACACAGAAAAACTACAAACAAAAATTTAAATCTACCCGAATCGTCAAAACCAGAGTCTGGACTGGCACCTGCCCGACAACAGTGCCAAAAACTTGTTTCATCGTTTAAACTACCGCAAGTGCACGGTGTCGGTGAAGACGTGGAAAATACGGGTCGATCCACGGGGAGGAGAGCAATCGCTGGTTTGTACAAAGTCAAGTGGCAACAAAAAGAGGGAAGAGTTTTGTTTATGCTAATCTACGCTACACTAAACTACTAAGAAGAAAATGCAAAGGAAAGCGACTAACGGTTACTTCGAACTAAACTAAGAGAACTTAATACTAAGTTGTGAATCAGGAAGAGAGAGACCCCTAAGAGGTGGAGTGTATGCACAAATGTAAAAAGATGGTGAAGAATGCATTCTATAGACACAAATGTAGGTAGTGTTTTCATGCATAGGAAGTGTCTAAAGGTTATGGCAAAACCTATCAATCCATTCACTAACCTAGTTGATTAACATTCATATACACAAACCGATTATTTCAGAACCTAAACAAGCATAGGAGGTGTCTAAGATGTATGGCAAAACCCATCAAGTGTAGTATTCTACTCTAACAAGCAATCATACATTCACATTTATCAACACAATCAAAATATAAAGCATTCATATCCATTCTTTAATGCATGTATGAACATCATCTCCACCCCCAAAGGGGGATGAATCTACTCACTACACATTACTCTAACAATTAAACTAAAGAAGAAACGAGACATTCTAAATAATTTAGCCTAAGATCAAAGAAATAAGACTAAGCTAAGCATGCATAAAAAAAGAAACAACATGAAAACAAAACAATGAAAAAATATTTTATTAAATGACTCACATTGCTAGTAGCATTCTTCTCCACCTTCAGATTTTGCTCCAAGGCTTACTCCAAGTAGAGAGAATGCCACCAACCAATGGGTGATTACAATAGAAGGTGCAGAGTTCTATTTATAGCCATAGAAAAAGGTAATCCGGGACAATCCCCGGTATCAGACTAAACATATACCAGAAATAGACTAAATACACTCTAATACACGACCCGACTAAACCGCATCGGTTCCGGAGTAACCCGGACTGCCAATCAGCGGTTCCAGACCGCCAATTGGCAGTCTACAAGGTTTTGGATCACGTTGGGCTTTCGTGTGGGCTTTTCCGGATGGCTTTGTTTATGTTTGATGCGTCTAATTCGGTTGCTGGAGCTCCAACCCGTATAGAATTGCCAAAATACTACTCATGATGGTGTGAAATTTCTTGATTTGCTCATTGGTTCGTTTGGGCTTACATTCAGGTCATTCTTCCTTGCATCTTAGTCCCTAAGTCTCTCAAATCAGTCCTTTTTCCGGCTTTTAGGTCCTTTTATGCTTCTTCTCCTCAAACTTATTTGTTTCTAAAATTCAAACATAAAACTCGCTACGTAGCATTGTTTAAGTGAAAGATAATGGATATAAGATACAAATGTAAGCATGAAATGATGTCAATCACTCGGTGCTCGCTCGATTATCACTCGAGACCCTATTACTCCATCTAATTTCCCAATTAACCTAAATATCGTATCAAATTACAAATTTAGCAAACCCATTTGCCAAACTCATTATCCGTTTATAAAACCTATTTACCAAAATCAATAACCCATTTGACAAACCAAACCCAAATACCCAATTACCCAAATCTCCCCACCCTCCCAATTCCCACATCTCACCTCACACCCAAATCAAACCCTACCTCCACAAACAATTGATGGCTTAGTGGTTAAGTTGGTCTTGGAATCAAGGTTGTGAGTTCGAATCTTGACTTTTACATTTTATTTTCATTTTTTCTAGCAGAGAGTCCAATACTCAATGTTACATTTCATTTTTGGTGAGTGGTTTAATTCCACATTGCCTATATTAAAATTCATCATTGATTTGTTCCATATTGTCATTAAAATTATGCCACGTTTAAATCAAATTGGATCTGAATTTGTCTCAAAATTAAAACTTAATTATAAAGTTGACTTTGGCTCATGCTAAAAAAACAACACCAAAAAAAAGGTTTAGTGTATTGAAAACTGACAATTTATTAATGGAGATGGAGCAAAGTGTACTATATCAAAATTTCAAGGGTTCAAACTGAAATCCAACTTTGGTTTAGGGGTTATACTATTATTTACCCTTGTTTATAGAAATGAAGCAGGAAGCACAAGCGTGTTGGTTAACAAACGAGGAAGCACTATCAATGTGAGAAATGATTAGTCGCATATCGATGGAATGGAAAAGTAGAGGATGTGGAGGGCCTATAAAATGGAAGTGGGTTTCTATGGTTGAATGTATCCTTGCGCTTTGGTCAATGACTCGGCCAGTGAGGTTATAATTCAGGCGCGTCAATTGCTGGAATGAAAACTATTTCCAAAGCCCTCTAACGACCAGAATTTTTAGGTCGAAACCCTTATCGAGTGGCGAGCAATTTTTTTTCCTTAGCGAACCAATCTCGCTCGTTTAGAGATGGATTACACCCTATTTCCATCATGATAGATTACAAATTAACACTAAAGTACCTCCATCACTTCACTTTTACACGACAAAATTCAAATTTAAAACTCAAAACTTTAACAAGAAGAACAATGAAACATCTTAATCATTTTTCATAATCATCTCTTACAACACAAGGAAGCTCGTACGCTGGTATCGACATCATCTACTCCACCCCAAGCCTCGGAAACCACTTCTCCTCCGGTAAGTGGAATAGCAAAGCCTTAAATCGGAAACAATGAAGGAACCCTAGAATCCCAATCTAAAGACATGATTACAAATGTAAGGATTGGGAATTAATATTCACAAAGATGATTAGGAAGATTGGGATATGGGATTAACATGAAAGCGATTCAAATCAAACAAGGTTGGATTGGAAATGTAGAAGCATTAGAAATGAAATTTAGGGTTTCTGTTGTGATTTTAGTGAGATGTAAATACTTGTATTTTGCAAAGACGAAATTCTCACTCGACATAAGATGTTGTGGTTCTTTTACAAAAGCTTGGGTATGTGAGTTTTTAGGTTGGAGCCCTTTTTACATGCAATGAGCTCTTGAGAAAATAGAAATTGAAATGGATTTTTGGGAACCTGAGTCCACCTATCAAGGTTTTTTGAAGAAGCTACTAGGTGCAACCATGTGCCAAACACACCCATAGCAACTGCAAAAGAGTTACCCTTTCTTTCAAATTCTTGAATATGTTCAAGGTATATAGGTAAATTCCTGCTCCATGTGAAAATAATGAGCCACCTTATTTATTTCTTCTCCACTACTACCAACATCATCCAGGAATACAAATGTTTTTTGTGGTTCTTTTAGATTTTGTTTTCAAGGTGTTATATTTGCCTATGCATAGTTCATCAAACACTTATGTAAACAGCTTGGGTGCCAAGAGTTTGTTGGAATATTAAAATCCATTGTTGGATTTAGTCCCATATCATAAAATGTGGGAGGGGGAAAAAGATTTATAAACTTTTCTCTTCCTTGATTTCCTGAGGAGTGAGCAGAGTGGAGGAGTGCATGGACATGGGATCATGGGTCCGATTTTGTCCCATATTTTACTATAAAAGGATTTGCACTCCATCCAGAATTACACACAATAATATATACAATATACACGAGTTTTCTCTCTCTCCACCACAACCCCCTACGTCTCATGTTGAAAGCGACCTTGCGGGTCTCGATATGCTCTCATGGTTCCACAGAATCGTAGTGTGACGGCAAAGACGTTGCATCTGCACCCAATCACACCGGTATGTGGGGGTGATAATTTCTCTAATGGGGTCGGAAAAGGCAGCTTGGTTGAGGTGTTCTCTGTACTTAACTCTCTCTTTTTGTTGTTTTGCATACATGCATTTGTTAATTGGTTTTATTTGGATTGTAACGAACTTGATAATCGACGTGTATACCCCATTGTTATGCAAATTATTATTATTTTTATTATTAAAAATCTTAGAGAAATTATCGGTTATGTCAAGTAATCAATGGTTTGCCCCTGAAGTGGACATGTCAGGAATGACCCAAAAATTTACAGGGCAGGTGATGACAACAGGGTTGAATTGTTAGATTCTGTGCCCTATGCTTGTATATTATTGTTTTTTAAATTTTTATACGCAAGTTGGATCGATTTTCATATTTATACAATCATTATGTACAAAACTTCCTAATTGCATTTCAATATATACTATATAATATAAAATATATAGATTGGATCATACCTAAAGGATTGACAAACCCTTTTTACCGACCAGAAGTCGACTTGCACGTCGGATTGCCTCGGAATTTCCTCCAAGTGTTCACCAAACTCTAAATAAGATTAGAGTGATCGATGCTAGCCAATCAATCTCTAATTCAATGTTAGAATCTAGCTAATAACCCCTTCAATGCTCCAAAGAATTCAATCTCCAACACGTAATTAACTAAGAGAAAATTTCATGGAAGGATGGAGAAAATATGGAGAGGCAAATTTTGTATCCCACAACAAAAAGGAAGGATGAGAGACCTATTTATAGGATGCTCGCCAACCCACATCATGTGCAAACCACTTACACATGATCCATGTTAATTTCTCCTCTAAACCAATCAAATTTTGACACATCATCATCACATAACTTTCATTGACCAAGTAGGGTTAAATCGAGTCATTGATCAACAATAATCTCTTATTAATATGTGCAAAAAATGGGCAAATGGTAGACAAAACGCTCCACCGGTCGACTGATCAATTACCAAAAGATAATTTCGGTCGAACGGCAAGCCCAGACGGCCGATCGATTCATTACCAAGAAAAGTGCCTGATAATTTTGGTCGGACACTGTTTCATTTCCGTCGACCGTTCCCTTACCAAGAATGCTCCTGATAATTTTGATTGAACCCTGAACAACTCCGGTCAACCATTTCCTTACCAGGAAAGCTCCTAATATTTTTTGTCGAACCGCACATCCAGTCGGTCGACCGTTTCCGTTTATCGAACCGCACATACTGTTAAATTTGATCGACTGGTTCCCGAAGAATGTTCTATCGTTTTTGCCTTTACCAAATTTTGGATTAATATCCAACAAAATTTGGACTTTAGGGTTGTAGTGAATTCATTCGCTATAATGTCGCGGATCACATTATATTATGTATTATATTATCATATATAATATCAAAACATTATGCCCTATAATACATACATCTCATCCAAATTTAATTGTTATTCTAACCATGTCATTATCACGACTTATTAATTTTACTATTTTATCATATGTATATTATTTCATATAACATGAAACTTAATACATCTTAGAAAATATAAAATTGTAGTTCTTGTTTCCCAATTTTGTGGTGTGACCTATAATATGATCTAAGTTATGTTGGCAATGATATAAACACTTTAAATCATAAACTATAAGCAGTGTCCCACTACAAATTATAGTTACCCAAATAACAAAGATGTTTTGTTCACTCGAATAGAACACGATCCAATTAGTTATATAAGTGATATCACTTGTGTCTATTCCTTGTCTCATGATATCATGAATATTATAAAAAAGTATGAATGTGTCATCTTTGTATTATTATTTTTTTCTTGATCTCTCAACCTAATTATAAATATGTAATTATACATAAGTTACAGTGTGCACATTATAATTCTGCTTTATGAAGGGGCCCATTAATATCATCACTCAAGTCAAGAGGGACAATGATAATCTTTTAACATATCATATTTTCTGGCACAAGTCATTTATAGCTAACTATTATCTTTATCACTATACGTAATGATAGTTTTTGATAATAATCAAATTATATATTTCTCATGTGAAAAGATATAGGTCTCATATCTTAGGTTTCAAAGACACAATGAAAACATTAATGACACAAACACAATTTCATATTGTTTCATTTATTATGTCAATTCAATATATGAAAGAAATCACTTTCCATTTCATATACTCATGTTGATAAAAACTTGTAGAGCTACAATATCTTTTAACCAACATGACAATCTTATCTTGGTAATTAATGTCCCATGTTAATCACCATGATTCTGAATTACTTTTGATTTATGCAAACTATTATCTTTTAAAGTTCTACGGTTAAGAACCAAGAGTCTCTTCCTTAACTCTTCAAAAAGACGAATACATTAATCAAGGAACAAAATATTTATACATTCAATTCATAATAAAAGATATGAAAAAGTAAACTTTTAGAACACACATTCCTTTCATGAATGATGTAAATGAAAATATTTTCCCTTTTATTGATTTGGATGATCCCACAAATATAGAAAATCATGAGATGTGGATTGAGAGAGACCAACTGTGTCATGGATGCATATTGTTGGCTTTGTCCAATGTGCTCTTTGATGTCTATAGTTCATCTTCCTCCACTGCAAAAGATTTATGGGATGGACTTGACAAGAAATATAATACTAAGGACTTAGGTCACGAGAAGTATTATGTTGGAAAGTTCTTAAAGTTCCAAATGATTGAGGGAAAGTCAATTACCAAACAGGTCCATAATTCTAATTCATGGCTTGAAAGAGGCGGACATGAAACATCCCGAGAAGTGTCTGGTGATATCCATAATTGAGAAGTTCCCTCGCTCTTGGGAGGACTTCGGTATGTCTCTTAAGAACAAGAAAGGAAAACTAACGATGGATGACATCATTGTTGCCATTGCAATCGAGGAGGAACATCATGGTGAAAAACCTGTGATTTTACTTGTTAATTTCCAACCAAAAGCAAACATGTTAGTTGGATCCTATAAGACAAATAAAGGAAAATCACATCAACCCAATGATTGACATCATATCATGCATATATTTGTGTCTTATATCCTTTTTTTTAGCCTAAGCAATGATACGAAATGAGTTTTATGTTTAAGTTTCAGGAATAAACAAGTTTGAGAAGAAGAGACTCAAAAAGGACTTAAAAGCAAGGGAAATGACTAAGTTGCAAGACCTATGGACTGAGATGCAAGAGAGAAGGACTCAGATCTAAACCAAAAAGACCAATAAGCAAATCAAGAAACTCCACACCATCATGAGGGTATTTTGGCAATTAGATCCAGGCCTAAACTCCAATAACCAATCTGAGTGCACGCGTGGTGACAAATTGAAGAACTAAAGAAGATATCCGAAAATGGGTTGGAGCCGGGAAAAAGTAACTGCCAATTGGCGGTCCGTTTTTCTCATAATCTGACCCGGTTTTGCCTTGATATGGGTTATGTATTTATGTATATTCTGCGAATGTTTCATTAGTCGCACATTAGGGGATTGTCCTTGATTACCTTTTTCTATGACTATAAATAGAACTCTTCCTCCTCCATTGTAAATCATTGAATCAGTTATAATAACCGCAAGTGCACAGCCGCGTTGAAGCGGTGGCAAATACGGGTCGATCCACAGGGAGGTGTGTCGACTATGGTTAGTTCGAAGGCGAGTGGGAAAGAAAGGAGAGAAAGGAGTTATGATCGAAACTACACTAGAATGCGAAAGTAATTGAAAAATCAACAATAAAACTAATCCCTATAGGGGGGAGAGAAAGAATGTGAATACAAAAATATGTGTGTGTGTGTGTTCAATTGTTCTCATCACAACATGTAGCGCATGAAAATCATAAAACCAAATCCAATTTTGTCTCCACGTGAAATAAGATAACACAATATCATTAAAACATACAAGCCAATAATTGGAATGAAGTTAAATGAACTCATGTATAAAGATGAAACCTCACTATGCCTCCACGTGAAATAAGATTTAGACAATCATTAAACCATACAAGACATTAACCAAGGTAACGACAACAAGAGTACATGCAACTACAAATGAGAAGGGAGAAAGAGGGAAGAGGAGAGAGGAGAGAGAAGCTCTGGGGTGGCATGGGGGAACCTATGGTTTCCTAGGTCATTTTCTTGCGTTTTTTCTTCTTTTACTCTTGATTTCTTACTTTAATGGAGCATTTGGAGAGTTCTAGTTATGGTTCTAGGCTGGTGGAGGATGGTGGCAGCAATATGCGTCCTCCTACAGCAAACACAAGCCATGGGAGAGTGGCTGCAACAAGGGGTGTGAAAGTTCCTCCCACAAATGGTGAGGGTTTTCAACCTAAGAAATGGTCTGAGTTGTTTGGGGCTGGAGTGAAGCCAAAGACGGCTCTTGAGTTCATCAAGCTGGGGCTGAAGGATGGAGCAAAAGTAGCGGTTTGCACCAAGGACCAAGTTGTTGAGGCGCTGAAATGACGGGACAAGGTCCTCTTTGGGTATTTCATGGATTTCAAGCCTCACCTCCCAACCCTTGAGAGGTACTTGCATAGGCTTTGGGAACTCCATGGGAATGTGGAGGTGATTCGTCGTCGAAATGGTTTCTTACTTTTCAGATTCACTTTAGACGAGGACAGAAATCATGTTCTTGAGAGGGGTGCTTGGTTTGTTCGGGGCACCCCCATTGTAGTCCAGCAATGGACACCGGAGGTTGTGATGAAGAGAAGCAAGATGTCATCTATCCCGATTTGGCTAAGGCTGCCGGAGCTAGACCTTCGTTTTTGGTCACCATCGATCTTGAGCACAATAGCTAGTGTTCTTGGAAAACCGTTATACAAATATGATAACACCGCTTCGGGGAGAAGGCTTGCGTATGCAAGGCTGTGTGTGGAGGTGGATGGAACTTTTCAGTACCCGGAGTTTGTTGAGATACAAATCGAAGGTGGAGCATGGGATAAGGTGGACATTGAGTATGAGTGGAAGCCGGGGCATTGTGGTGTTTGTTTGGAGTTTGGGCATACTCAGGCTAGGTGCCCACAAAGCCAGCATGAGAAGGTTAGGGAGGCTGGAAGACCAGTAGTAAAATCCAATCCTAAAGTGCAAGGTTGGGTGGAAGTTGGCCAGAAGGGAGAGACAAAGAAGAAGGGACATCCGAGGCAAGAGAACATTGAGAAGAGAGTATATATGGGGGTACGAGGGAGGGGCTGGTGGCAGATCCTCCCTTGGTGATTTTCGAGCTTGAGGAAGAGCAAGGTGTGCAAACCCCTAGGGTGGCAAGTGTGGAGTTGGGCAACATAACGGGGGTGGAGACCGTAACGGAACGGGACACCATAGTGGGAGAAGATAACACAATAACGGAAAGGGTGGGGGCTGGAATAACGGAACATGTTTCTTTGTTGGAAGAGGAGGCACCAATGAGCATGGAGGAGGCTAGTGGAGATTTGAATGCTCCAATCATAGAGGAGTTTCCTCCTTTGGGAGGGACAAAGGCTGCTGCAAAAAGAAACCAAATCAGCATTGGACAACAACAAAGAAAGGGGGACCACAAGCATCTTAGTCGGGGAAACAACCACAAAGAAGTTTCTTTTGCTCCAGCAGGAGGAAGAGTGAATGGAAGAAACATATGGGGAAATAATTATGACAAACCAATGGGAGGAGGAAATCTCAGCTTTGAGGAGAAGCAAGCTAGTGGATTGAGTAGGTTTGCTGGGTGTAGTTCGGATCCTAGCCACCTCCACTCAAGAGGAGGCATCATTACCAGGTCAAGGGCTTTCAGGGACAAGACGACTATTAAGGGGCTGGGTTGATTCGATATCCTAGCAGAACTTGAAGGAAGAGAGGACGAACAAGGTAGTGTTGATGGCGAAGAAGGAGAAGTTGACGGGTTTGTCTCTAGTCAGCTTGAGGATGGGACAAGGAGGGTTATGTGCAAGGCAACGTCTCCACCACTTTCGGTGGACCTTGAATTATTATCGCCATAGCCAGAAGCTTTCCGTGTCATTCGAGAGAAGGGACTAGAGAAACAAAAAGCAAACCGAAGCGGTAAGGGATGTAAGTCCCATATTGCGAAGCCATGAATATCCTAGTATGGAACGTGCGTGGTGCAAATCTCCCCAGCCGTACACACATGATAAGGGGACGAATAAAGGAGGCAAACACAGATATCATATTCCTTGTGGAGCACAAACTGAAACTAAAAAAATTAGATCGGTTTAGGCGTGCTATTTGGGGGCATGAGTGGGCATCCAATAGCTTGATTGTAAATTCTGGAAGAATCCTTGTGTTGTGGAATGAGCTAAAGGTGGATCTCCGAGTTACTTTTGAAACCACGCAATTGCTGCAGCTTGAAGGAAGGGAGGTGAAAAATGGGAGAAACATTGTGATTACTACGGTCTATGCTGAAAACGACCACGTGCAGCGGAGGTTACTTTGGGAAGACCTTGCTCGTGCAATTCCAGCACCCTCGACGCCTTGTCTGGTGTGTGGGGATTTTAATTGCATCAGGAGAGCAAATGAGAAGAGGGGAGGAACGGGTTTGAATATGGTGGCCATGGATTAGTTCAATGCATGTGTGGACCAGCTCCAGTTGGTGGAAGTCCCGTCTACCGGAGGTGAATTTACGTGGTCCAATTCCTCACATGGGAAGGCAATCATCGAAACACGAATTGATAGAATCTTCATATCCCATGCGTGGTTGGAGACATTTCCTGATTCCTATTACGTTGTGGGGTACAGAGACATGAGTGACCACTCGATGCTCACTTTGTTTGCGGAGAAGGGGGGACAACGAAGGAAGTGAATGTTTCGGTTTGTAAATTTCTGGCCTGAGCATGAGATGTTCAATGACGTGGTGAGGGAGGCTTGGGCCACGCGGGTGGTAGGTACCCCCATGTATCGTTTGATAGCAAAGTTACATGAGATAAAAGAGACGTTAAAGAGATGGAGTGCGGATACCTTCGGGCATGTGGAACACAAAGTCGTTGAAGCTCAGCTCCGGCTGGCTGATATCAGTACACAAAGGGAGGAAAATCCACGAGATGAGGAGTTGTCACATTGTGAGAGTCTTTGTAAGGAGGCCTTGGACCGTGCTTTGGTTCGGGAGGAGGCTTTATTGAGACAGAAATCAAGGGTTCAATGGCTGCCAGAGGGTGATCGAAATTCCAGATTTTTCCATGCTTCCCTTAGAGTGAGGAGAGTGAGTGAGGAAGGGGTGGTTATTGAGGATAAAGAGGCTATCCGAGAGGCCTTTCGGAGGTGGTTTTCTAACTTGTTTTCTAGTGATTTTCAGGTTCAGCCCATTGATCCGACGTTGTCCCTTCCTATGGTTGGGGAGGACGAGGCGAGAGATATTTTTACGACCACTAGATATGAAGGAGTTAGAGGAAGTGGTTAAACACTCAAATGTAGACAAGGCACCGGGCCCAGATGGCTTCAATGCAAAATTCTTCAAAGCCGCGTGGGAATGTGTGAAGGGAGACCTTTTCAAAGCTGTCGAATCATTCATGAAGAGTGGGAAACTACTGAAGCAAGTAAATTATACCTCCATTACATTAAACCCGAAAAAGACGACGCCGACCGTCGTTGTTGACTATCGACCCATCTCCCTTTGCAATATGGTCTACCGGTTCAGTTCAAAGATTTTGGCAAATCGTTTAAAGGTACTCCTTCCAAAATTGGTGGGGGAAACGCAAAGCGCATTCGTGAGTAGCAGGAGAATCAGTGACAACATCTTGCTAGCTTACGAGATATGCCACAATATCCATCTTGGAGGAGGACGTGGAAGGATGTGTTTGAAGCTAGACCTCAGGAAAGCTTATGACTCTATTTCTTGGAGTTTCTTGGAGGAAGTACTCAAGAGGGTGGGCCTACCCGACCATTGGTGTAAACTCATGATGGCTTGCGTCCGAGCATACTTTGTCATTACAGTGAATGACGAGAACTCTAGACCGTTTGCTGCCACGAATGGACTGAGACAAGGGGATCCGTTGGCTCCCTATCTTTTTGTTCTTTGTATGGAGGTTTTGAGCGCCATGTTCAGAAGGGAGGTTGAGAGGGGATCTCTCGAACCAGCTAGGTGTGGGGATGTACAGATCTCCCACCTCCTTTTCGTTGATGATGTGATGGTCTTTGCTGCTGCTACAAGAGCCAATGCTCAGGTGATAAAGCATATCCTTACTGAATTCTCAGCAAACTCCGGGCTGCAGTTGAATGTAGCAAAGAGTCAAGTTTTTATGGGAGGAGGAGCCACCGAGGGCACATGGATTTGCTCACATCTAGGTATGGAGAGAGCTGATTTTCCAGTTACATACTTAGGCCTCCCTCTCTTCTCCGCAAGGTTGGGAGACATCATTGCATGGGTCTGGTCAGGAAGGTGCAACTACGGCTCAGCACATGGAAGAAAAACTTTCTTTCAATGGCGGGTCGTGTGGAGTTAGTCAAGAGCGTACTCGTGTTTATGAGCATTTATTGGACATCAGCGTTTCTTCTCCCGAGGAAAGTCTTAAAGGAGGTGGAGAGCATTATGATTCACTTCATTTGGGGAGGCCCTACGAAGTGGGTGGCGGTAGCTTGGAAGGACATTTGCAAACCAAAAAGGAGGGAGGTTTGGGGCTGCGGAGACTAAAGGACTGGAATGATGCTGGGCTGGTTCGGCTCCTTTGGTTGATTATCGCGGATGGTGGATCGCTGTGGGTTCGGTGTATACGAAGGAAATATTTACGGAACCGTAACATCTGGTTAGCTAGGCCACCGGCTGGGTGCTCATGGGCGTGGCGGGGCATTCTAAGTGTCCGCAAAGTGGCAAAGAATAGAATCCAATACCAAGTGGGAGACGGGACAGCAATTCGGTTTTTTACCGACCCTTGGTGTGGACAGCCCTTACTCTCCTCGCCCGCGGGAGAACGTCTCCAGTACGACGTTGGGGATGCCTAGGGATACTATGGTCTCTTGGTTCATTCATGAAAGGGTTTGGACACTCCCTGAGCCGAGGTCCCTAGAGATGGTAGTATTATGGCCAAGGATATTGCAAACTCCAATTCATGGGGGGCGAGATAAGCCCATTAGAGCTGGAGCAAGAAGTGAAACATTTTCAGCAAGGGAAGCTTGGAGTTGGGTGGTACCTTGAGGAAGGAAGGTGGGCTGGACTGAGGTGGTTTGGCACAAGTATCACATACCTAAGCATGCTATCACATTTTGGAGAGCCATGAGAGGACGGCTGATCACAAAAGCGCTTATGCAAGCTAGGGTAGCAATCCATGACCCTCGTTGTGTATTGTGTGAGGAAAGACATGATGATATGGCACACCTTTTCTGGGAATGCCCCTTCACACGTCAAGTATGGGTACAAATGTTGAGAATACTACGACTGGACACTAGTGCAGGCCTCACCCTTGGTGCGGAAGTGGAGAGGCTCCAAAAGATGTGAGGGTCAAAGCTACAACAAGCCACCACAAGACTTGCTCTTGCTGCAACCATATATGAGTGTTGGCAAGAATGAAATAGGCAGACACTCGAAAAAGAGAAGTGCCGACCTGAGGATGTGAGCACGTTTATAAAGGATGCGGTGCGGCTAATGGGCACGAGGATTAGGGAGCTTCAAGATGACGCTGAGGCTTTACGAATGTATGAGAGTAATTGGGGATAGATGAAACACCATAAAGGTGGGGAGTTTTTTGTATGTTGTTTAATGTAGATTCTAGTTATGCACTGAGTATGACTCGAGGGCTGTAATAGAAAATTTTGATAGGTTGTAAATAAACACACACATCAATTTATTAGAGGCAATGCCTCCCTTTTGCTTTGCAAAAAAAAGTACATGCAACTACAACTCATGTTTCCTTTATCAATTTCATCCATATCCTCACCTCATCATTCCCCATAAAATAAGTCCACTAATCTAAGCATATGCTAAGCTTCATTCAAGAGCATTAGCATATCAAAGACAATAGTGAAATCTCATTAGATGGTTATGGAAATCATGTAAGCCTCCAAGGATTAAGATAACACACACCTAATATATCACATAATCACATCAGATATTTCTCCACCCCCAAATGGGGATGGAACTACTCACTACTCATTACACTACAACTTACATTAACAAAATAAAACATTCTACTGAAAGGAAATTAAACTAAGCAAGCAAGAAATATTAAAGAAGCTAAATGAAAGGAAATTAAACTAAAGAAGCATGCAAGAATTAAAAGACAAGACAATATTAAAAGAAACTAAGAAAAATTATTATATTAACATGACTAACATTGCAAGTGACATTCTTCTCTACCTTGTGTTTTTGCTTCAAGGTTTTTACTCCAAGTAGAGAGAATGTCACCAAGCAATGAGTGAATACAAAAGGAGAGGAAGAGTTCTATATATAGGCATGAAAAAGGGTAATCCGAGACAATCCCCCAGTATGGGACTAAAACGGATACCATAAATGGACTAAATACAACCTAATTCAACACCCGACCGAATCATGTGTAATTTGAGACAAAATGGACCACCAATTGGCAGTCTGGGACAGCCAATTGGTGGTCTAAATGGGCTTGATCGGGTCAGGTTTCGGGTGGCTTGATTTTGGCTTGATTGCTTGGTGTTTGATGAACCCGACTTGGTTGTTGATGGTTGGGCCCGTATTTAATTGCCAAAATACTCCTCATTAAGGTGTGGAGCTTCTTGATTTGTTCATTGATCCTTTTGGTTTTACATCCGGGTCCTTCCCTCTTTCATCTCAGTTCATAAGTCTTGCAACCTAGTCATTTTCCTTGCTTTGATACCATTTATACATCTTCTCCTCAACCCTATTTATTCCTGAAACTCAAACACAAAACTCATTACGTAGCATTGTTGAGGCTCAAAATAAAAGATATAAGACACAAATATATGCATGATATGATGTCAATCAGTAAACATCTCCCCTCTTAGTGCCCATTCTCTCTACAAGGAGTAAAACCTTGGAGCAAAACTCTGGTGGAGTGATACTACTTGTATGTGAGTGAGCAATAAAGAATGTTTTGTCTGTTTTATATTGTCTCTTTTCAATTCTTGCATGCTTAGTTTAATTTCATTTTTCTTAATGAGTAGTGAGTAATTCCATCCCCCGTTGGAGGTGGAGGTGATGTAGATTATGTGCTAATGATGAGTTCTTTTATTTGTACCATTTTATATGCTTAATGTAGATATATACTTATAGCATGCTTAAACTTGTATTAGATGCGATAATATCCATACTAGGTACTTATCTCATGCTAGCTTTAGAGTTTATCTTGTTGCTTGTAATGGTTTGATGGGAATGACTTGCTATGTATGGATCCATGTTTGTTTCACATTCACATGAATGATTTAGGTTGTATGTAGGATTGATTGATGCTCTAATGGCCACACCAGGTACTTGTTGCATGCTTGATAATCTAAAACCAACCTCAACTTCATGTGAGATATGCATGTTCATGATTTGTCATGTAGTGTTGTGTATCCTACACTTAGATTCTACACTAGCTTCTACTTGTATGCCATACAAACTACACTTGTTCCTAATTGAAATGAAGAAATACTCACACACACATACCTACACACCACCACTCCATGGAGGTTTAGTTTAACTGTTAGTTCATTCGTAGTTTAGTGTAGTTAGCATAATCAACAACTTCTTCTCCTCTTTTCCCACTTGCCTTCTGAAGAACCAGAGTGGACACACATCCCAATGGATCAACCCGTATTTGCCACGTCTTCACCGACATCGTGCACTTGCGGTATTTAAAATGAACACAACACCCAACAAAGTAAAACCTAAGGCCAAAATCCAGAAAAAGCCAAAGAACAAACCATGTTGGAATTGTGAATAGGTTGGGAATTGAGCTAAGGATTGTCCTTCAAAGAAATCTAAAGGCCAACAAGATGCCATTGATTCGACTACACATGTCAATGTTTTGACTGTGGTGGAGGAGACCAACAGTGAGTTTGTTTGTGTTGATCCTGAAGTCCTTTCCATTATGAACCATATGAGTGGTTGGTTGACAATGGGGCTAATGTGCATGTATGTGTTGATAAGTCCATGTTTGTGTCTTACCAGTATGTTGATGGAAATATTGTGACGATGGCGAATGGAAACATTAAGAGGGTGCTTGGTGTTGGATGTGTCGATTTGAAGTTACCTTCAAGGAGAGTTCTTTCACTGTACTGTTGGATTTTGTGCCCTATAGTATGTATATATTTTCGAAATTTTATAAACATATAGGATCGTAGTATTCATATTTTCTTCGATTTTCATATAGACATGTATTTGTTTATCCTAATTATTTAACATGCATTAGAATAAACAAACAATTGCAAAGAGGATCATACCTAGAGGTTCTCTAAAACCTCTCGAAGATCCGGAGTCGCGTTGACGGTTGAATCGCCCGGTGGATTGCCTCCGAGTATTCACCAAAATCTAAACGAGATTGGAGAAGAAGAGCTAGCCTCTCAATCTCCAATAGGGTTTAGAATCTAATTACTAACCCCTCTTTAGTTCCCTTGAGAAGATGATCTCTGAAAACTAAAACTAATCTTAAGAATTAAGGAAATTTCGTGGAGAGATTATGGAGAGAGTTTTTGCATGAGAGAAACAAATGAATTAATTTGAGGTAATGAGATAAACTTGTATTTATAAGTTCTCTCCAAATTACCTATTCATGTGCAACCTCTTACCCATGATTTCATGCAAACTTCCATCTAACCATCCATTATTTGCTAACAAATAATCTCAGCCACGAATTAAATCAATTATGGACCAATTCCATGAATGATCTAATTAATTCTTAAATTAATTCTGCATAAAACCGTTTGGACAGTCGACCTTGTCTGGAGGTTCGGTCGACCGTTTAGACCTGGTTTCAGTCGACCGTTAACAATTCGGTCGACCGTTCGTAACAAAAATTATTTCATCGCGATGTTCGGTCGACCGACCGATTATACTCGGTCGATCGAAAACGAACAGACGAAATCTTTGTTTACGATACAACATTCGGTCGACCGTTTACAGTCTAGCGGTCGACCGTTTTTGCACAGTACCTGCAGACTTGCCAAATTTCGGTTTAACCCCTAGAAAATTTGACATTTCGGGATTAGTAGTAAATTCACAACTTATGTAACATATTATCCTATATAATGATAAATCATCACACCCCATAATATTTACATCACATATGAATTTAATTTAGATTCTAATTATGTTATTAATCACAACATAAGTTTGATTTTGCTTGTTCACCCCATGTGTCATATTTTCTACATGAAACCCAACACATCTTATGAACTCAAAATCCACATTTCTCGTTTCCCAGTTTTGTGGTGTGACCTATGGGAGGATCTAAACTAAGTTGACAGTGATATTAAGAACTTAATATCACAAGCTATAAGCGGTATCTAGCTACACATTATAGCTCCCAATTAGTTAGATGTCTTAATTGAACTTGAATCAAAACCTGATCCATTTAGTGATGGAGTGCACCACTTGTGTCCGTCCCTTGCCTCATGATATTAAGAATACACACAAAGTAGTATTGTGTCATCTTTGTATTAGTATTCATTTCTTGATCTCTTTAAGCTAGTTATAAATATGTGACTTAACTCAAATCACATTGTGCACATTATAACTTTGCTTTATCAAGGGGCCCACTAATATCATCACTCAATTAAGAGGGACAACGATAATCTTTTGACTAACTATCTTCTCCAACAAAAGTCATACTTAACCAACCAATGTCTTTACACTACACTTATCGCTAGCTCAAGACACTAGCCTAATCAAGTATTTCTTAAGTGATCAGATTTAAGTCTCATATCAAAGGACAAAGGACATAGTAAAATATTAATGACACAGAAACACATTTCTATAATATTTTACTTATTAGGTCTATTCAGTATATGAATGATCGTTTTATATTAACTGCAAGTGCACGACCGCGTTGAAGCGGTGGCAAATACGGGTCGTCCACTGGGAGGTGTGTCGACACTTGGTTTGTGCGAAGGCGAGAGGTAAAGAAAATGAAGAAGGATGTATTACACTAAACTACACTACAATGCTAAACTAGTAAACAAACAAGCTAAAATGAACTAAACAACTAAGCTAATCAACTAATGCAAAAGATGAAATCACAGGAATGAAAACCCCTCAGGGGTGGAGTGTGTGTGTGTGCACATGAAATAAGTGTGATATGAAATGCATACAAGAAGCTCAAGTAGTTAGTGTTGTTAATGCATAAGAAGTACCTAACTATGGCAAGACCTATCATTACAACACTAACTTATGTGCATAATATGAGCAATGCAAGGGTGTTATTAAGACACTTAGACAAGCATGGAATGTACCTAAGCTATGGCAGAAACCATCAAGTAAGGTTCTTAATAATTCAAGCAAGCATACTAATATCAACACAAAACATTCATATTAAGCATTCATACCACCTACATAACATGTACATACATCTACTCCACCCCCAAAGGGGATGGAACTACAAGAAAGCAAGAAGTATTAAAGAAGCTTAAAAGGAAATGAAAGACTAAACAAACATGCACAAATTAAAAGACAAGATTAAAAGAAACTAGAAGAATTATTTTATTAACAAATGACTCACATTGAAGGTAGCATTCTTCTCCACCTTGAGTTTTTGCTTCAAGGCTCACTCCTTAGTAGAGAGAATGCCACCAAGCAATGGGTGATTACAATGGAAGGTGAAGAGTTCTATTTATAAGCATGGAAAAAGCTAATCCGGGACAATCCCCTGATGTGGGACTAGACAAAAACCAGAAATGGACTAAATGCACACTAATACATAACCCAGAGAAATCTTAGCGGATTTGGGCCCAAAAAGACCGCCAATTAGCGGTCTTGGACTGCTAATTAGCGGTCTACAGTGTTTTTATTGGTCTGGATTTTCTTCTGGGCCTTTCTGGAAGCCTTTGTTTGTTTTTGATGCATCTACTTTGCTTTTTTGAGCTCCGACCCGAATAGAATTGCCAAAATACTCCCCATGATGGTGTGAAGTATTCTTGTTTTCTCATTGGTCCTTTGATCTTACGTTCAGGTCTTTTGATCTTGCATCTCAGTCCCTAGGTCTCACAATTAAGTCCTTTTTCTTGCTTTTGGGTCCTTTCCTGGCTCTTCTCTTCAAACCTCTTTATTCCTGAAAACTAAACATAAAACTCGTCACGTAGCATTGCTTTGGTGTAAGATAATGAATATAAGATACAAATATGAGCATGAAATGATGTCAATCAAATACCCCCACACCTAAGTTTTTGCTAGTCCCGAGCAAAACAAAGAAAGAGAAAAACAAACGAGAAACAAGAAATCCTAACTCACTTTCGTAGGAATCACGGTTGCACTTAGCACGTGAACCAAGCCGTTAAATCTCCTTGTTGCCAAGGAGGAGGAGTGTTGTCTCCTGAGGGTTTTCAGCGGATATACCCACAAAATCCGAACAAGATGCATTATTCAATCTAGACACTCGACTCGTTGGACAAATTGTGTCGATCAATGGACGCGGTAATCCTACGGGCCGACTCTATATAGGTAATCGGTCCACACCTAGCCTAATAAACCATTCGTGCAAGTTAAATAAGGAAATAAGTGAAAGACATGGACAACCTCAACATCCTCAAGTGATACAAAGTGTAAGGTCCATTAAGGTTCTTATTTGCATTACCATTTATTTTTCTTTTTGTTTCTTTTCACATTTTTTTATTTTTCTTTTTATTAGTTGGAGCTTCATTCTCCCAGGGTCAGGTTTCGTGCATCATTGCCCATGAGGACTTACACTATCACGTACACCTTTCCCCAAATCTCCACATAGGGCAATCCCTACCACCCGTGTAACGGGAGTTCGGTCGGCGCATCCCAAGTCAGACGACTCGAAAGCACCAGGCACAAAGTCCCCTCAGACCTACTTTCCCGAGTGATAGGAGCCATGCGAGAAGAGAGAACACCTACTCACTTATTTCTTATCTACACATGAATCAAAACCCCTACACTTAATGTCTCACAACATAATTTAAAGGGTCCTTGACTACAACAAACTTCTTAAATTAACAAACACGAATTATTGACTCACTAGGTTCAGGGTGGACTTATTTGAATGTTTGAGCACTGAAACCCTATGATTACTCACCCCCAAGGGAAAACTGGGGTGCATCCTAACGACTCGATAAATCCTAAAAACACAGTACTAGATATCCTAATGCATCAAGTTCAAGACAATTTTGGGAGCTTTCTTTTTACTTTGCCTCTCAACGGTTTTGCACATGCTAAACACATGCAAAACCCACAAAACATTTTCTTTCGCAAACACATGAAGATTTTTTGAAGGAAATGTGAAAATTTTAAAGCACAAGGCAAGCAAAAGAAGACAAGTCACCCAAGGATCATGGCAAGCAGATATATCGATATTAAATGCAGCACACTACTTGACCCTAACAATGCAAACAAAAGAAAACAAAATCAAAAGAAAAGACTCGACTATGTACACACGTAAAACACCCCCCCACACCTACTTCATGCATTGTCCTCAATGAATGCGAGCAAGATACTACATGGAGCTATGCATGAAAAAGAATAGATCTAACCAACGTGAAGTACACAGGGAAGTTTTTGGCTATGTTGATGGACACAACCCAAATTCCCTCAAAACCTGTGAGATACTAAGGAAGGGATACAAATACGTGAAAGAAATGGGGCCCAAATACTCAAGGGTTGGAGCCCACAACAATCGATGCTCACTAAAGGAGTCTTTTATTGTACTTTTTTTTAATAACTATGTACAAACATAAGTTCCCATCTTCATTTGTCAAAAGACATCAAATGGGAACCTCAAGAGTGGGTCAATGCACTTGGAAAGGGAACATGACACCACGCAGGGCCAGAATACGCATGCGTGGGCCCCCTTCACAAAGAGCACCAGATGAAATGAGAGGTTCATGAATTGGACGCAAAGGCGTCTCATTCAAAGGATCAAACTAAAAGAGCTTGAACCTCTCGAGAGTTTGGGAAATAAGGGGCAACGGAAGAAAAATATCTCCCGTTGCGGAACTGAAGTTATGTTCATCAATCCAAACTCTCCAACAAACAGGCTGGTGGGTCGGAACGAGGTCAAGCACCTCGTTATGCATGTCCAACTCACCAGGAGAACAGGAAGTGGGTCTCATACCCAAAGTATCCTCCAAGGAACTCCTAATACCCTCATGAGCAATGTAGTTGTTTGATGTTCCATCATTTCCAAGATGATCAGGAACAATAGTGAGAGGCAAACTCTCATCAGGTTGTTTGAAATTGAGGGTACTAGGGAGTTCTTGCTCCACCAGAGGTGAGTCCTTAAGAGGCACAACACTAAGATCATGTGGCTCAAGGGCCACGGGACAAAAAGATAAGGTACAATCCTGTGCCGACTCATAATGAGGCTGGTCCATGTTATTCTCAATTTGAATCGAATCCTCCACTAAGTGATCGTGAATTGAAACCCCAAGTCCCTCAGACTGACTAGGAGTTTGACTTTGAAAGATTGTGCTTTGAATTTATTGGATGTGGCGGTGGTTCGATTTCAGAAGATAAATCCTCATGTTGACAAGAAAGGTTACCCTCCTCACGTTCATGGAATTGTTGTGTCATTTGACTCACTTGCATTTCCATATTTTGCAAGGAATTCAAGTTGGACTTCAATAAAGTTTGAGTGGTTTCCATGAACGTTTGGAGGGTTTGTTTTAAGGAATCAAATTTGGGGTCAACAGTGAGGTCCAAGTCAGAGGTTGGGAAATTTTGGGGTTGGGTGTTGATGGGCTGAGAATGAGTCCAATGATTTGAAATGGGGTGTTGGTACAATTCTGGGTATTCGGGAGGAGGATACGGGGGTGAAAATGAGGTATAAGAATTTAGATAAGAATTGTCTCCCCACGAATCCATCACTCTCGGGTTGTACGCGGATGCGTAATGGTCACGTTGAGCATTTTGGGAAAATATATGCTCATACTCAGGCTCAAGGGGAACATAAGGACATTCCTCGATAACATGACCACTCAACCCACAACAGTCGCACGGTACGGCTACTGGAGCCACCGGTGCACTCATGTCGTCTGCCATACGCATGAAAGGGGCCAAAGTTTCTTGTAATGTCTCAGTTTGTTGACCAACATATGATCCGACATAACTAGATTGTGGTCCAGCAGTCGGTGCCTCTCTCATGTTACCCCTATATGAAGATTGCTCAGTCACACAATGAAGATTATCCCAACCACACAGGGTGTTCGTCTGAGCCACCCCCGGTTGCATGGGTCCGGAATACCAGGACGAATTGTCCTGGTCCCAACAATCATATGGATGGTCGCCCATGTAACCATCCATCTCAACAAACAACTCTCGAGTCGACCACTCTCACCACCACGAGACTAAGCTCGCAAAAAGTGCTCGACTCAACGCTACCAGAGAGTGTAAAGGGGAGGAGACTAAAACGTAGAAGTAGGTGAGAAGAAGATGACTCAGAGGAGAAGGGAAGAATCCCTAAAGCTAGCGTGGGTGAAGGGATCAGGTAGAAGCCTAACTAGCAAGCACGGCTCAAACAATGTAAGGCAATGGGTCCTTAGGCTAGACGACGCCTAACTTCGAGGTCACTAGGCTCGACACGCCTCACCTCCCTACAACGAGGACCACAATGCCCAGCAAGTGATACCAGATCCGGAGATCCAGTACCTCCTACTATCGACAAGGTAGGCAACGCCGATCAGGTCATGACGGTCTCAACTAGATTACTCTCCTAGTGCGCCCGCAATCCTAGGGCCAATGTCTACTTGATTTTAGTTAAGGCTTTATTAAGAGTGATTTTTGGGGCCAAGGAAAGGGTGATGAAATCCCCCACCTTATCTTTTATGGGACAACCCCTCCTTAGTAGCGTTTTGATCCTAAATCTAGCAATCAATCGCTCCAATCAAACGCTCACTCACTCTTGTCCTGATGCAATTCCTACTAACTAATGCATGGGCATATGAGATGCATGAATGAGTGTAGGAAATTGCGTACCTCACGCCAGCGCTCAACAACTGAAAATAAAGCTAAAAGAAAAGACAACTATATGCCTAAGTCAATACATGATGCGTGACTTAAACCAGTAAGAACGTCTAGTCTTTTGCTTTGGATTTTAGGGCCAAGTTGATTAATGGGGGAGTGATTAATGATCTGGTAGCAAACGAGAAGTCACAGCATGCAAAATAGGGCTCCCAGATAACAACAATGAACTAATCAACTACCAGAAGAAAACTGAGAGTCAGAAACCCTCACCAGGCCGCCAATTAGCGGTCTGAGACCGCTGATTGGCGGTCCTTTTTTAAGATTGGGTGCTCCAACTCCTCCAGTAGCTTCCCCGTGAGCTCTAGGATCCCTGAAACTAAGAAAAACTGAAAACAAAAAATTAAAAACCCCTCGAATCGTCCAAACCAATGTCTGGACAGAGCACCTCCCCGGCAACGGCGCCAAAAACTTGAATGATCATTTTATATTAACCGCAAGTGCACGGCCGCGTTGAAGTGGTGGCAAATACGGGTCGTCCACTGGGAGGTGTGCCGACACTTGGTTTGTGTGAAAGCGAGAGGTAAAGAAAAGGAAGAAGGTTGTATTACACTAAACTACACTACAATGCTAAACTAGTAAACAAACAAGCTAAAATGAACTAAACAACTAAGCTAATCAACTAATGCAAAAGATGAAATCACAGGAATGAAAACCCCTCAGGGGTGGAGTGTGTGTGTGTGCACATGAAATAACTGTGATATGAAATGCATACAAGAAGCTCAAGTAGTTAGTGTTGTTAATGCATAAGAAGTACCTAACTATGGCAAGACATATCATTACAACACTAACTTATGTGCATAATATGAGCAATGCAAGGTTGTTATTAAGACACTTAGACAAGCATAGAATGTACCTAAGCTATGGCAGAAACCATCAAGTAAGGTTCTTAATAATTCAAGCAAGCTTACTAATATCAACACAAAACATTCATATTAAGCATTCATACCACCTACATAACATGTACATACATCTACTCCACCCCCAAAGGGGATGGAACTACTCACTACTCATTACACTAACTATATTAATAAAAGAGAGCATAATACTGAAATGAAAGTTAACTAAGAAAGCAAGAAGTATTAAAGAAGCTTAAAAGGAAATGAAAGACTAAACAAACATGCACAAATTAAAAGACAAGATTAAAAGAAACTAGAAGAATTATTTTATTAACAAATGACTCACATTGAAGGTAGCATTCTTCTCCACCTTAAGTTTTTGCTTCAAGGCTCACTCCTTAGTAGAGAGAATGCCACCAAGCAATGAGTGATTACAATGGAAGGTGAAGAGTTCTATTTATAGGCATGGAAAAAGCTAATCCGGGACAATCCCCCGATGTGGGACTAGACAAAAACCAGAAATGGACTAAATACACACTAATACATAACCCAGAGAAATCTTAGCGGATGTGGGCCCAAAAAGACCGCCAATTAGCGGTCTTGGACCGCTAATTAGCGGTCTACAGTATTTTGATTGGTCTGGATTTTCTTCTGGGCCTTTCTGGAAGGCTTTGTTTGTCTTTGATGCATCTACTTTGCTTTTTGGAGCTCCGACCCGAATAGAATTGCCAAAATACTCCCCATGATGGTGTGAAGTATTCTTGTTTGCTCATTGGTCCTTTGATCTTACGTTCAGGTCTTTCGATCTTGCATCTCAGTCCCTAGGTCTCACAATTAAGTCTTTTTTCCTGCTTTTGGGTCCTTTCATGGCTCTTCTCTTCAAACCTCTTTATTCCTGAAAACTAAACATAAAACTCGTTACGTAGCATTGCTTAGGTGTAAGATAATGGATATAAGATACAAATATGAGCATGAAATGATGTCAATCAGTATACAAAAGTAATATCTTCCTCTTTTGTGTACCCGTGTTGTCACTCACTTGTAGAGCTACAATGATCTATGACCAACACGACAATCTTAACTCGGTAATTAATGTCCCATGTTAATTACCATGATTGCGAATATCTTTTGTTTTATGTAAACCAATATTTTGTAGAGCTCTATGGTTAAGGACCAAGAGCCTCTTCCTTAACACTTCTAAAAGACGAATAACATAAACAAGGAACAAAATGATTTCTCATTCAATTCATAACAATTGACATTTAAAAGTAAAACTTTTAGAACACATTCCCTTCAATCTCCCACTTGTTATTAAAGTTTTCTTCCACATACATACTTAATGTATAAAACAATAATAACTAGGGTAAACCCCATTACAAATCAATCATCAAGCCCATCTACATGGTTCCTAAATCCCATGGACTCGAAATGTGTTTCGCCCTTGGCTTGGGATAAGGGTTTTGTGAATGGATCAGTTGTGTTGCTCTTGGTGTCCACCCATAAAAGATTTATTTTGCCTTCGTCGATGAGGTCATGCGTCACGAAGTACTTACAATCCATGTACTTCGCTTTGTGCTGTGATTTGGGATCCTTGATTTGCGAGATAGATGCACTATTGTCGCAAAATAGCTCTATTGGTCCCTCGCTAGAGGGAACTACTCGAAGCTCTTCAAGGAACTTCTTAATCCACACTCCTTCCTTGCTCGCTTCAGCGACAACCATTACTTCGGAAGCAGTGGTTGAGTTGGTCGTAGTGCTTTGCTTCCAACTATGCCAACTCACAGCTCCACCATTTAGAAGGAAGACGTATCCTGATTATGACCTTCTATCGTCTGCATCACTCATGAAACTCGCATCCGAGTAACCCTCGGCTATCAATTCCCTTTGTCCTCCATAAACAAGAATCTTATCCTTTGTCCGGTTAAGGTACTTCAGGATATTCTTGACCGCAGTCCAATGCTCAGGACCTGCGTTGGATTGGTGACGACTTGTAACGCTTAGAGCATACGAGACATTGGGTCTTGTGCAAGTCATCGCGTACATGATCGACCCAATTGCCGAAGCATAAGGGACATCCTTCATGTACTCTAAGTCCTTACGTGATTGAGCACATTGAGACTTCTTGAGTTGCACACCCATACTCATTGGCACACTGCCCTTTTTGGAGTTGTTCATCTTGAACCTTTCCAAGACCTTGTCAATGTTTGTACGTTGACTCAGGCCAATGAGTCTACGGGATCTATCTCGGTATATCTTGATTCCCAAGATGTATTGAGCCTCACCCATATCTTTCATTGAAAATGCAGATTTCAATGAACTTCTCGTTTGCTTAAGCAAAGGAATATGATTGCCCTTGAGCAATATGTCATCGACATATAAGATTAGGAATACTACATGGCTCCCGCTAACCTTCTTGTATATACAAAGTTCTTCTTTACTTTGAATGAAGTGAAGCTTCTTCACTTCCTCGTCAAAGCGTTTGTTCCAACTCCTTGATGCTTGCTTCAATCCATAAATGGATCTTTGAGCTTGCATACCTTCTCGCTATTCATTGGATCTTCAAAACCTTGAGGTTGTACCATGTACACATCCTCCTCCAAGTTCCCATTAAGGAACGCCATTTTGACATCCATTTGCCATATTTCATAATCATGAAATACGGCAATAGTGAGCATAATCCGAATAGACTTGAACATGGGAACCGGTGAAAAAGTTTCATCATAGTCAATTCCTTGAACTTGAGTGAAACCCTTCGCTACAAGCCTTGCTTTGTAGGTTGTCAAGTTCCCATCCATGTCCATCTTCCTCTTAAAAACCCATTTATTTTGAATGGCCTTTTTCCCTTGAGGAAGGTCAACCAAGTCCCACACTTGATTATCATACATAGATTCAATTTCGGATTCCATGGCCTTAAGCCATAGTTTGGAGTCTTCCCTTTCCATTGCTTCTTGAAAGGTCAAGGGATCATTGGTATCTAGTACCATGATTTCATGAAGTCCCAGATACAAGTCGGGTTTCTTCCTTGTTGACATTCTTAGTTCTTTTGGTTCTTCTCGTGTCTCTCGAACTTCTTCCACAATTTTTTGAGGAGTTGGTTCACGTTCAACTCTTGAACGTACACTCGGTGTGGATGATTGAGATTCTCTCACAATTTCTTGTGATGGTCTCTCGCTCACGCTCCCACTAACCTAAGGAAACTCGGCTGGGCCTTCATGATCTTGATTGTCATCATTCATGTCATGATCTTGTAGAGTATCTTGAGTTTCCTCAAGCACAACCCTACTCCCACTACTTTTTACTTTTTCTAGAAATTCCTTTTCCAGAAATGTGGCATCCCTTTCTACAATCACTCGATTGGAGGTGATATGCCAAAAGTAGTATCCTCTTGTCTCACGAGGATAACCAATAAAGAAGCACTTATCCGCTTTTGGTTGAAGTTTGGTCGACATCAATTTCTTGACGTAAGCCTCACAACCCCAAATCTTGAGAAAATTGAGCTTAGGTGTTTTACCACTCCATTGCTCATAAGGAGTTTTCTCCACGGATTTGGATGGAACAATATTTAGTGTGTAAGCCGCAGTTTGTTGTGCATAACTCCAAAAGTAAAGAGGTAATTCCGTATGACTCATCATTGACCGAACCATGTCGAGCAATGTCCTATTCCTCCTTTCGGATACCCCATTCCACTGAGGTGTACCGGGAGGGGTGAGTTGAGGTACAATACCAAACTCCTTTAGGTATGAGTCAAATTCGGCACTTAAGTACTCACCTACACGATCCGTTCGTAGAGATTTGATTTTCTTGTCGAGTTGGTTCTCTACTTCATTCTTGAATTCTTTGAACTTGTCAAAGGATTCACTTTTGTTTCTCATTAGATAAACATAACCATAACGACTATAATCATCCGTGAACGTAATGAAGTACTTGAAACCATCTCGTGCACTAGTACTCATTGGACCACATACATCGGAATGTATCAAATCTAACAAGCCACTCGCCCTTGGGCCTTTCTTCTTGAAAGGCTTTTTGGTCATTTTTCCCATTAAACATGGTTGGCACGTCTCTAATGATTTAAAATCAAGTAGACCAAGAAGGTTAGCTTCTTGCAATTTCTTGATGCGCTTTTCATTTATGTGACCAAGACGATAGTGTCACAAGAGAGTATCATTCTCGTGAGTGGTCTTAAGTCTTTTGTTATTGATATTAAAGATTTGTTTATTATTCAACTCAAGCAAATAGAGACCATTCCTTATGAGCGCATTTGCATAGAAAACACCATTCTTCGATATAGACAAACAAGAATTTTAAAATTATCCATATCCAAACATGATACAGAAATAATATTCTTGCTAATCGAAGGCACATAATAAACATTCTTTAGACATAAATTTAAACCACTACATAATTGAAGCACCACAGAACATTGTGCAACCGCAGAAACGTTTGCACCATTTCCGACCTTCAATTCTACCTCGTTCCTTACGAGTTCCTTCCCATCCTTGAGTAGCTGCACATTAGAAACACTGTGAGCACAAGATCCGGTATCAATTACCCAATCCTGGACAGAGGTGGCTAAATTTATTTCAATAACAAATATACCTTTGGCCTTTTTGGGGCGCCTACGTTCAATCACTCCGTTGTCAAGGTCTTCCTTGTACTTGGGGCAATTTGGCCAGATGTGTCCTTTTTCACCGCAGTGAAAGCACTCCGTATTGGGAGTTGGAGATTTCTGAGATTTCCCCCTCGAGGCACTCTTATGAGCACCTCCTACTCCCTTGCTCTTGATTGAACCACTTTTGGTAGATTTGCCCTTTCCTTTACCAATCTTTTGGCTCCTCCCATGGACGGCAAGGACTTGCTTGTCCCTACCCTTGCCCATGTCAACTTCAACAGTTTTGAGAGCGTTGTGCAACTCCTCAAGACTCACCCCTTTTTCACGCACGTGATAGTGCATCACAAAGTCCTTAAAGGACGGGGCTAGAGAGCCAAGAATCATATCTTCAGCAATGTCCTCAGGCATTGGTGAAGAGCGCTTTGCCAACTTCTCAAGGTATCCTTGCATCGTGAGAAAATGCATAGATACCGATGTTCCCTCCGCCATATGGCACCTTGTGAGTGCGATGGTGGTCTTGTAGCGCTCCTTTCGGGCACTATCCATGAACATCTTAGATAAAGCCTCCATGGTCTTCTTGGGTTTTGAATCCAAGTATTTCGCTTGAAGCGAGTCACCCATGGATGCTAGCATAAGACCGTCAACTTAGTTCTCTTGGTCTTCCCAGTTGGCTTTAGCCTCTTTCTCTTCATCGGTTAATCTCTCATTCCATTTTGGGATTGGACCTTCCAAAATGTGAGACAGTTTCTCAAACTTTAACACGATGTTGAGTTTCAGTTGCCAACTAATGAAGTTTGAGCCATCATTTGCTATAGGGTGTTTTTCTATCATGGATCGTACGATAGGTTGGATGTTCGACATTTTTTTTACAAAATAAATCATACAGGATTTTAATGCCAATTTTATGTTTATTATACATACATACAAATGTAAATGCTGCAAATAAAAATTTTGCCCATAAATGCAACAATCCAAGATCCCATTAATTGTAACATAGACTAGCTAAGGGCTATCGAATACATTACAATATCAAAGTAACAAAAACATTTTCTAATCACAACCTTTTTGAATTTTAGCAATATTAGCATCTTCAAACTCTTGTGATTCTTGTCGTTTTAATTATGAGGGAATATGACCTATCCTCGTAAGAAAAACTTTTTCCCAAAGCTGAGCGAGGGCTCTAGGTGATGTTAAGAAAACTTATTTTCATTTGATACGAGATACGTTATAACCATTGTATTCATAACTAAACATACTTGGGGTTCACTAGGGTGAAACGCACCTCATACATTTAATCGTGGCACAACAACAGACAACCATTATATCTCCCACTATTCCCAAAGATGGAGGGAGCTATCTCCCGCTAAGGGCGAGTAGAGTATCCATCAATCAATGGCTGCTAGTGGATGAAATAAGAAGGAAATTACTCTTAATTTTTGTTGGACAATTTCATATATTAACATGTGATTCAGAATTTTAGGTTATCATGCATATTATCATTCATACACATCCTCACATTTAACACATTCATCACATGCATAGCAAGATTATCAAAACAGAAATTAAACCATTCACACAATCCACATCGTGTGAGTTTATATGTTCCCTTCGATCATTGATCCTCGATCCTCGATCGATGCGCTACAGCGGCGACTTCCTCTTGCACCGGAGATGTAGATTTTACAGAAAATAAACACGCTCCTCACATTCGATAAAAACCGACTAGTGCAAATCCTATGTAAAACCTCTCAAATGCAATGCAATTATCTAAAAGATAGAAAGAGAGAATTTGGCTTTTACATACAAATAAGCCCCTGTATAATATTAATTACATACATTCATAGTTGCTGGTTTGGAACATATAAACTCACAATTCCTGCAAAAACAACTCGAGCAACGCATACACGCATGTCCAATCTAAACTATTTAATCTAGATTATCAAGCATCTAAAATCAAACAATTCTAGAAAAAATCATTTGTAATCCATTAAAATGATTTTCATGCATCCATAGTTCAAAATTAATTATTTTGAACCGCTGTCCATCCAATTTCTAAAAGGAAAGATGAACATTAGTCCTTTTCGGTTTTGTTGATTCCTTTATAAAATAATCATTTAAAATAAAACGAAAATTCTATAAATTAGACAAATGACTAAATTTCAATTCTAACAATCATGTGTGATGTTTTAAAACATATAAAACCATCAAAACGAATTTATTAGAATTTTATCAACAAAACATCAAAAAACTCGAAAAAGACATAAAACCGAATTGTTTTGATTCTAGATGGTAGTCTAAATTGATTTTATAGTTTAAATCAAAGATAATATGAACCAAAAGCTCTGATACCACTGTTGGATTTCGTTCCCTATAGTATGTATATATTTTCGAAATTTTATAAACATATAGGATCGTAGTATTCATATTTTCTTCGATTTTCATATAGACATGTATTTGTTTATCCTAATTATTTAACATGCATTAGAATAAACAAACAATTGCAAAGAGGATCATACCTAGAGGTTCTCTAAAACCTCTCGAAGATCTGGAGTCGCGTTGACGGTTGAATCGCCTGGTGGATTGCCTCCGAGTATTCACCAAACTCTAAACGAGATTGGAGAGAGAAGAGCTAGCCTCTCAATCTCCAATAGGGTTTAGAATCTAATTACTAACCCCTCTTTAGTTCCCTTGAGAAGTTGATCTCTGAAAAGTAAAACTAATCTTAAGAATTAAGGAAATTTCGTGGAGAGATTATGGAGAGAGTTTTTGCATGAGAAAAACAAATGAATTAATTTAGGGTAATGAGATAAACTTGTATTTATAAGTTCTCTCCAAATTACCTATTCATGTGCAACCTCTTACCCATGATTTCATGCAAACTTCCATCTAACCATCCATTATTTGCTAACAAATAATCTCAGCCACGAATTAAATCAATTATGGACCAATTCCATGCATGATCTAATTAATTCTTAAATTAATTCTGCATAAAACCGTCTGGACAGTCGACCGTGTCTGGAGTTTCGGTCGACCGTTTAGACATGGTTTCGGTCGACCGTTAACAATTCGGTCGACCGTTCGTAACAAAAATTATTTCATCGCGATGTTCGGTCGCCCGACCGATTATACTCGGTCGACCGAATACGAACATACGGAATCTTTGTTTACGATGTAACATTCGGTCGACCGTTTTTGCACAGTACTTGCAGACTTGTCAAATTTCGGTTTAACCCCTAGAAAATTTGACATTTCGGGATTAGTAGTAAATTCACAACTTATGTAACATATTATCCTATGTAATGATAAATCATCACACCCCATAATATTTACATCACATATGAATTTAATTTAGATTCTAATTATGTTATTAATCACAACATAAGTTTGATTTTGCTTGTTCACCCCATGTGTCATATTTTCTACATGAAACCCGACACATCTTATGAACTCAAAATCCTCATTTCTCGTTTCCCAGTTTTGTGGTGTTACCTATGGGAGGATGTAAACTAAGTTGTCAGTGATATTAAGAACTTAATATCACAAGCTATAAACGGTATCTAGCTACACATTATAGCTCCCAATTAGTTAGATGTCTTAATTCCACTTGAATCAAAACCCGATCCATTTAGTGATGGAGTGCACCACTTGTGTCCGTCCCTTGCCTCATGATATTAAGAATACACACAAAGTAGTATTGTGTCATCTTTGTATTAGTATTCATTTCTTGATCTCTTTAAGCTAGTTATAAATATGTGACTTAACTCAAATCACATTGTGCACATTATAACTTTGCTTTATCAAGGGGCCCACTAATATCATCACTCAATTAAGAGGGGCAATGATAATCTTTTGACTAACTATCTTCTCCAACAAAAGTCATACTTAACCAACCAATGTCTTTACACTACACCTATCGATAGCTCAAGACACTAGCATAATCAAGTATTTCGTAAGTGATCAGATATAAGTCTCATATCAAAGGACCAAGGACACAGTAAAATATTAATGACACAGAAACACATTTCTATAATATTTTACTTATTAGGTCTATTCAGTATACAAAAGTAATATCTTCCTCTTTTGTGTACCCGTGTTGTCACTCACTTGTAGAGATACAATGATCTATGACCAACACGACAATCTTAACTCGGTAATTAATGTCCCATGTTAATTACCATGATTGCGAATATCTTTTGTTTTATGTAAACCAATATCTTTTAGAGCTCTACGGTTAAGGACCAAGAGCCTCTTCCTTAACACTTCTAAAAGACGAATAACGTAAACAAGGAACAAAATGATTTCTCATTCAATTCATAACAATTGACATTTAAAAGTAAAACTTTTAGAACACATTCCCTTCATGTACATGATGCATCATATGCATGTCGTTCGTCGTAATATTCTTAGTGGTCAATAGTTGGTAGTTGAGGGTTACGAAGTGACTTTTTAGTGTAATAAAGTTGTAATAACTTATTATGGTACTTTTATTGGCATGGGGTACTTGTTTGTGGTGGTTTTTTACTTCTTGTTGAACCAACATTTGATAATCGTAATGCTACTTGTATGCATGATGAAACTTATTCTCTTGTTTATTGAATTGAATCCTGTTATAGGACATGTGAACTTTCAATGTTTGATAAGAATGATGAATTTAAACATGATTCCAAAGTATGTCTTTGAGAATAAAAAATGTCAAGTGTGTGTACAAGCTATGCAACCTAAGAAACATTTTTCTGTTGTGATTAGGCAATCTGATATTTTAGAATTGATACATACTAATACTTGTGAATTTAATGACATGTTAACTAATAATCATAAGAAATATTTTATCACTTTCATTGATGATAGTTCAAAATATTGTTATGTATACCTTTTGAAAAGTAAGGATGAAACATTGTCTAAATTCCTTATTTTTAAGAATGAAGTAGAGACTTAAACTGAAAACAAACTCAAGAGATTTAGATCCGATAGAGGTGGCGAATACATGACAAACCTGATTGAATAAATTTTTCAAAGTTCTAGCATAGTTCATGAGGTAACAACACCATATTCTCTACAATGTAATGAGATTGCTAAACGAAAAAATAGAACATTATCCGATATGATTAATGTATTGTTGGAAGGTTCAAGATTACCCAAACATATGTGGGGAGAATCTTTGACGACTTGTCATATTTTGAATAAAGTTCCCTAGAAACATAAGGAGGCTAGTTCTTTCGAATTTTGGCATAGCAGAAAACAAAGTCTTAAATATCTTAGAGTTTGGGGTTGTCTTGCAAAAGTGTTAATCCCTGAACATAAGAGGAAAAAACTTGATCCTAAGACCGTTGATGCAATATTTCTCGGATATGTGACTAACAATTATGCATACTGATTCTTGGTAATTAACTTCGAGATATCTAGCATAGATGTAAGCACTATTGTTGAACTTCGTGATGCAACAATCTTTGAGGATGTATTTCTCATGAAACATGGAGCTACTCGACAAGCTAGTTTCACCTGTGGGTGATACCTCTACGTCTGATTCCATCCACGAACATGTGAAAATGATGACAAATGTGGGGGCAGATCCATCCATTTTTGAACCTGGGCCTTCACAAACTCAAGTAGAAGTTGAACCTAGAAGAAGCAAATGGTCTAGGATTGTCATGGACCTGGGAAATGATTTTATCACGCACCATATCAAGGGTGATCCTAATACTTTCAAGGATGCTATGGCTTCTTCTAAAGCAAAGCATTGGAAAGATGCAATAAAAACCGAAATGGACTCCATTGTCTCTAATGGGATATGGGATCTTCCTATGGGTTGTTCAACAATCAGTTGTAAATGGATATTCAAGAAGAAATCGAAACCAGATGGGTCCATTAATGATAAGTACAAAATCAGATTAGTTGCCAAGGACTTTCAACAAAAGGAATGAATAGATTATTTTGATACATATTCCTCAGTGTCGCATGACTCCTATCTGAATGCTTTTAGCATTGACATTCATATGATTTTATGATCCATCAAATGATGTAAAAACAACATTTCTTCATGGTGATCTTGATGAAGAAATTTATATGGATCAGCCTAAAGGATTTGTGGCTTCTGGAAGAGAGAGAAGTTTATAAACTTATTAAGTCATTTTATTGACTCAAACAATCTCTTAAAGCATGACATGAAAATTTTGACTGAGTCATATTATCATTTGGTTTCCTGGTTATTAATTTCGACAAGTGTGTGTACTGCAAAGTTAAAGGTGGGCATGTATTGCATTGTGTTTATATATCGACAACATATTATTGTTTGGCTCAAACCTTTATATAATACATGAAACAAAGATCTTCTTGTGTACTATGTTTGAAATGAAGGATATGGGTGTTGCAAATGTGATCTTGGGACTCAAACTGACTAGGTCAGTTGAGGGCATTTCCATCTCAATTTCACTATGTTGAGAAGGTTCTTGAGAGATTTGGATATACAAATCGTAGATCTGTGAAAACCCCATATGATTCTTCAAAACCTTTGTACAAGAACAAAAGTGGTGTACTAGTTTCACAGTTGAGATATTCTCAGATCATAGGTAGCTTGATGTATCTTGCAAATTGCACACAACCATATATTTCTTTCTCAGTGAGCAAGCTAAGTAGACACATAAGTTGTCCTGGTCGTACTTATTGGGAGGCTTTGGATAGAGTTAAGGTACTTAAAGGGCACTTCAACCATTGGACTGCATTATGGGAAGTTCGTGATGAGGCTTAAATTTAACCGCAAGCATACGGATCGTGTAGCAAACAGATAGAACACAAGGAGAGGTTGCAAATTTCAATTGATTCTCTTTTTCAATGAAACACAAGTAATGATGATGATAGATTCAATGGTGGTTGATATTTTTGTCTTTTGTTTCATGAAGAGATTAAGAGATAAATCAAATATTTTTATGGTTTTTTTCTATAAAAAGAATGCAATAAAAAATTACGATAAGATGAAACACTTAGAAGGTGAAAACATTTGCATATGCATGAATTGGGAAAGGTGTTGAACACTTCATTACACACATGATATTAGGTTTTGTAAGCATGACTTGAAGTGATTAGACTATCAAAACATCAAACAACAACTAACATAGATCTAATTACAACTTTACAAATTCTTGCAAGCAAAGAAGCAACGATATAATTATAAACATAGACTAAGAAACTTAAAAGTAACATTAACCTATCAAATAATTATAAATCATCTACTTCTTTCAAGTGAATTAGCAAAAGTAATAACAAATCAAAATGTTAAGAGGATGACAAACCTAATTCTTAATTCATCCAAGCTCATATTTCCACCTTCCAATAGATGGATTTAGTTACACATGATGAAAGAAAACATAAAAGAAGAGAAAAGAGACGAGAAGAAAAGAGAAAAATTATTTAGCTAAGAAAATAGAAACTACGTACATACAACATCAGACTCTCTCCCCATAGAAGAAGAAAAACAAAAACTAAACTAAAAGGGAAGAGTTCCTATTATTAGAGAATACAAGGCTTTATATAGAATTTTGTCTCTCGCATGTCAGTTGTCTTTAATTGCAAGGAGAGCACAAGGAGAGGTTGCAAATGTCTGAATTTGGAATATCGCATGAGAGAAGAAATCGTGATCCTTCAAATTATCTTTCCAATGCCGCTTGAATTACTTGATTTGGATTTGGAGGAGAAAGTAATGCACAAATTACTGATGACATGTCGATCGTCTGGTTTCCAAATACAATCTATCTTTACACGCATTTTTCACCATCAAGAGAAATGAATATTTGCTCCTTTAAATTATGTTTCCAATGGATCTAGAATCATCAAATTTGGTATACGGATGTTGTTGTTATGAATAAAACAAGTGGCATGTACTCGTAGTTTGGACTTTCCATATCTGAACTTTCCTATCTGATATTGATTGCATAATCCGAATTTACACCTATAAACTGAGTATTTTCTATCAATTTGCAGCATAATAAAGAGCACAAACATGTGAAGTGGATTTCTTGTATGATGCCTGATCGACATCATATCGTTCATATATTTGTGTCTTATATCCTTTATTTTGAACATAAGCAATGTTACGTAATGAGTTTTATGTTTATGTTTCGAAATAAACAGGTTTGAGAAGAGAGGCACAAAAGGACCAAAACGTGAGAAAAATGACTGATCGGTGAGTCTTATGGACCGATCTGCAAAAGGGAAGGACCTGGATGCAAGCCTAGAGGACCAATTAGTAAATCAAGAAATTTCACACCATCATGAGGAGTATTTTGGTAATTATAGTCAGGCCCAGACTTGCTTAACCGGCTATGGTGCACCCAACATGCCTAATGATAACACTAAAGATGGCTGCAAAATTTGGCCACGATCGGACCCATTCAGACCGCCAATTGGTTGTCCAACCTGCTTTAAATCCGATCTTATTTGTCCCGGTTATTTGGTATGTTGTTTATAGCTATTTTTGGTGGTTGTCATTAGTCCCACATCGGGGGATTGTCCCCGGTTACCTTTTCTCATGCTTATAAATAGAACTTGATTGACATCATTTCATGCTTATATTTGTATCTTATATCCATTATCTTTCACCTAAACAATGCTATGTCACGAGTTTTATGTTTAGTTTTCAGGAATAAATAGGTTTGAAGAGATGAAGGAAAAAATGACCCAAAAGCTGGGAAAAAGGACTAAACTGTGAGATCTGGGGACCAAGATGCAAGGAAGAAGGACCTGATTGCAAGACAGAAGGACCTAAGAGCAAAACAGAATACTCCTCACCATCATGGGGAGTATTTTGGCAATTCTATTCGGGTCGGAGCTCCAACATGCAAACTAGATGCATCAAATACCAACAAAGCCTTCCAGAAAAGCCCACAAGAAATTCCAGAGCGATCCGGACACTGTAGACCGCTAATTAGCGGTCCAAGACCGCTAATTGGCGGTCACTTTTGGCCCAAATGCGCTCAAATTGCTCCAGCACATGTATTAGAGGTTGTTTAGGCTATGTGTGGTATTTGTTTAGTCCCACATCGGGGGATTGTCCCGGATTAGCTTTTTCCATGCCTATAAATAGAACTCTTCACCTCCTTTTGTAATCACTCCATATTTTAAGTGGCTATTCTTCCTACTAGAAGTGAGGCCTTGAAGCACACACAAATGTAGGAGGATGCTACTTTTAATGTGAGTCATTTTAATACAAGTTTTCTTTATTATGTTGTTTGTTTTATGTTTCTTGTTTTGCTTTGCTTAATCTCATTTCATTAGTTTTATTAGCTTAGTTAATATGCTTTCTTTGTTTAGTTTAATAATTAGTGTAATGTTTAGTGAGTAGTTTCATCCCCTTTGGGGGGTGGAGTAGATGTACATACATGCATTAGAGAATGGGATGAATGCTTTAATTTCAATGTGTTAATTAAACATGAATGTATGCTTGCTTGTTTAGGATAGAATTTATAACTTGATGAGTTTTGCCAAAATGATTAGACACCTCTCATGCTTGTTTAGGTTCTGAAATAAACACCTTGCATATGTAAATGTTAATCAACTAAGTTGGTGAATGGATTGATAGGTTTTGCCATAACATTTAGACACTTCCTATGCTTGATAAACACCACCTTCATGTGCTTAAAGAATGTATTCTACACCCACCTCTTTGCATGTGTGCACTCACTCCACCCCTTAGGGGTTTTTCCATTCCTGAAATTCCAGCATTCTTGTTTTGTTCTTAGCTTAGTTCTTATTTCATCGTTTGTTTGCTTCTTCCACATTTCATACTTCTTAGTGTAGCGTAGTCTAGATTAGCATAAACAACTTTCTTCCCCCTATTTTTTGCCACTTGATTTCGTACAAGCAAGAGGCTGCTCACCTCCCTGAGGACGACCCGTACTTGCCACCGCTTCATCGCGGCCGTGCACTTGCGGTTTAATTAAAACGTTCAACAGAACTCTTCTTCCTCCTTTGTATTTACCCATTGCTTGGTGACATTCTCTCTACTTGGAGTAATCCTTGAAGCAAAACTCAAGGTGGAGAAGAATGGTACTTGTAATGTGAGTCATGTAAATAAAATAATTCTTCATAGTTTGTTTTAATGCTTGCATGTTTAGCTTGTTTTGTTTGTCTTAATCTTAGTAGAAGTAATTAGCATTTCATACTTTACTATCTTAATTAGCAATTTCATTTTGTCACCTTTTAATGAGTAGTGAGTAGTTCCATCCCTCTTTGGGGGTGGAGTTGATGTTTATACATGTCATGAAGAATGGAATGAATACTATATGTTTTTTTATGTGATGAATGTGAGTATGTTTGTTTGAATTAAAGAGAACACTTGAGGGTTTCTGCCATATTCATCAGGTACATCTCATGCTTGTTTAGGTTCTTAATAACAAACATGCTCATATTAATCAACTAGGTTAGTGATTTGGATGATAGGTTTGTCAACCATTAGGTACTTCCTATGCATAGCAACACAACCTACACTTGTGCTCTCATGAATGCATTCCTCACCACTCTATTTCATGTGTACACACACTGCACCTCTTAGGGGTTTATGTTCCTGAATTCTAGGTTGTTTTTCAAGTTACTTAGTTCAGTTCATTTCTTCTCGCACTTTCATCTTTCCTTGTTTGTTGCTTACTCGTGTAGTGTAGTTTAGTTTAGTGTAATCACTTCTTCTTCCCCTCTTTTCCCACTTGCCTTTGAAAGAACCAAAGTCGACACACCTCCCTGTGGATCGACCCGTACTTGCCACTGCTTTATTGCGGTTGTGCACTTGCGGTTTAAACTTAATATTCACATCAATGCCCTCCAACCTTGACTTTATATATGAGATTTTGCATTTAAGTCCTTTCACTTTTCAATTTTTTCAACAATTGTTTCCATTTTCTTGTAACATACAAAATGATACCAAAACACTCAACATAACATTATTCAAATTCAAAAATAAGATAATAGTGAAGGTAAAAATGATAAATTATGATACTCATCAGTTCCCAGCTGTACTAGAAGGGTATAGTAATGCAAGTTGGATAGCCAAAAACTCCAGGAGTAACGGTGTTACAGGGTATGTTTTTACTTTGGTGGAGGTGCAATCTCCTGGAGGTCTACTAAACATACCATATTGTCTCGATCAACATTTGTGTCTGAACTTTGTGGTTTTGACACAAGTGGAATGGAAGTTTATGTAGTATTTCGTGTCACTATGTATGTTGTTGAACGTTTTATTTTAAACCGCAAGTGCACGGCCGCGATGAAGCGGTGGCAAGTACGGGTCGTCCTCAGGGAGGTGAGTAGCCTCTTGCTTGTACGAAATCAAGTGGCAAAAATAGGGGGAAGAAAGTTGTTTATGCTAATCTAGACTACGCTACACTAAGAAGTATGAAATGCGAACGAAACAAACAAATGATGGAATAACAACTAAACTAAGAGCAAAGAAAGAATGCTGGAATACAGAAATGGGAAAACCCCTAAGGGGTGGAGTGAGTGCACACATGCAAAGAGGTGGGTGTAGAATACATTCTTTAAGCACATGAAGGTGGTGTTTATCAAGCATAGGAAGTGTCTAAATGTTATGGCAAAACCTATCAATCTATTCACCAACTTAGTTGATTAACATTTACATATGCAAGTTGTTTATTTCAGAATCTAAACAAGCATGAGAGGTGTCTAATCATTTTGGCAAAACTCATCAAGTTATAAATTCTATCCTAAACAAGCAAGCATACAATCATCTTTAATCAACACATTGAAATTAAAGCATTCATCCCATTTTCTAATGCATGTATGTACATCTACTCCACCCCCCAAAGGGGATGGAACTACTCACTAAACATTACACTAATTATTAAACTATGGAAAGAAAGCATATTAAAACTAAGCTAGAATTAAAAGACGATTAAACTAAAACATGCATAAACAATAAAAGAAGCATAAAACAAACAATGAAAGAAACACAAAACTTTATTGATAAAATGACTCACATTAAAAGTAGCATCCTCCTACTTTAGTGTGTGCTTCAGGCCTCACTTCTAGTAGGAAGAATAGCCACTTAAAATATGGAGTGATTACAAAAGGAGGTGAAGAGTTCTATTTATAGGCATGGAAAACATTCTTTAAGCACATGAAGGTGGTGTTTATCAAGCATAGGAAGTGTCTAAATGTTATGGCAAAACCTATCAATCTATTCACCAACTTAGTTGATTAACATTTACATATGCAAGTTGTTTATTTGAGAATCTAAACAAGCAAGAGAGGTGTCTAATCATTTTGGCAAAACTCATCAAGTTATAAATTCTATCCTAAACAAGCAAGCATACATTCATGTTTAATCAACACATTGAAATTAAAGCATTCATCCCATTTTCTAATGCATGTATGTACATCTACTCCACCCCCCAAAGGGGATGGAACTACTCACTAAACATTACACTAATTATTAAACTATGGAAAGAAAGCATATTAAAACTAAGCTAGAATTAAAAGACGATTAAACTAAAACATGCATAAACAATAAAAGAAGCATAAAACAAACAATGAAAGAAACACAAAACTTTATTGATAAAATGACTCACATTAAAAGTAGCATCCTCCTACTTTAGTGTGTGCTTCAAGGCCTCACTTCTAGTAGGAAGAATAGCCACTTAAAATATGGAGTGATTACAAAAGGAGGTGAAGAGTTCTATTTATAGGCATGGAAAAAGCTAATCCGGGACAATCCCCCGATGTAGGACTAAACAGATACCACACATAGCCTAAACATCCTCTAATACATGTGTTGGAGAAATTGGAGCGCATTTGGGCCAAAAGTGACCGCCAATTAGCGGTCTTGGACCGCTAATTAGCGGTCTACAGTGTCTGGATCGCTCTGGAATTTCTTGTGGGCTTTTCGGGAAGGCTTTGTTGGTATTTGATGCATCTAGTTTGCATGTTGGAGCTCTGACCCGAATAGAATTGCCAAAATACTCCCCATGATGGTGAGGAGTATTCTGTTTTGCTCTTAGGTCCTTCTGTCTTGCAATCAGGTCCTTCTTCCTTGCATCTTGGTCCCCAGATCTCACAATTCAGTCCTTTTTCCCAGCTTTTGGGTCCTTTTATCCTTCATCTCTTCAAACCTATTTATTCCTGAAAACTAAACATAAAACTCGTGACATAGCATTGTTTAGGTGAAAGATAATGGATATAAGATACAAATATAAGCATGAAATGATGTAAATCATATGTATATATTTTAAAAAAATTATACATACATACATGATCGATTTCTATATTTTCAATAATTTCATGTACTTGTTTTACATTTATTCTAATTTCATATTATTCACATATATATTAAAACAAATGTAAGAGGATCATACTCAAAGGTTCTTTAAACCTTTATCAAGATCCGAAGTTGCGTCGCACGCCGAATCATCGGTTGATTCACCTCCAAGTGTTCACCAAAGTCTAAACAAGATTAGAGACAAAAGAGCTAGCCAATCAATCTCTAATTAAGCTTAAAATTTAGGTAATAACCCTCTAAAGCTCCATGAGATTTAATCTCCAAAAGTTTGAAATAATTAAGAGAAATTAGGATGGATTAGTGGAGTTGTTAGGGAGAGAGAGAATTTTTCATTCAATGAAACAAGTAGGGAGAGGAGACCTATTTATAGGCTCTCCCAACACCCACATCATGGGTTATCAACTAACCAATGATCTCTTGCTTTTCTCTTCCTTAAACCAATCACAAATTGAGACATAATCATCCTTAAAAATGTTTGACCATAATTAGAACAAATCCAACCCATGATCAACATTATTCTCTTAATAATTTTGGCAAAATCGTGCTCATTGGTCGACCGATAGGCAGCTTGATTGCGGTTTCGGTTGGACCACGAAACTGGACGATCGACACATCACACGCTACCAAAGCTACTGTGATTTTTCGGTCGAACAGAATGTATAAACTGTTGGCTTTTTGGCCTCAATCTATCTTTTGATGATTTAATCAACCTAATCTTAATTATAATCAATGTAGAGTAGCACACATTATTCATGGCATATTTATTGTATTGTGCTAACATCTACAGGTGATCAAGACTCAAAGAAGAAAGGATTCAAGTCAAGACATGTAATCAAAACTCATTTGAAGACATGTAATCTTAATTTATTTTGAGTCTTGGGAACTATGTGTACTTGAGCATACAAGAGTAAATAACCAATCAAACACACACTAGGTTCCTTAGAGAAGTCACACATAAAATTTCATATCATTTGGACTTCAATAGTTCACCCAAACTTAGACCGGAATTCACTAAACCTAAAAACCGGAATTGTCTTTGGCTTTTTCGTCAACTGAACTGCCTTCGTTCGACCGATTGATCCTTTAACAAATAGTGAAATTTACTGCCCGACCGGTCGACCGTTTTGACCTTTTCGGTCGACCATCTACACATGTCATTTGGTCGTTAGAATTGTCGTATTATACCAACAGTCGTATTTGTATAAACCAAACAAAACCCCAAATATACTTTGTTCTCGGTCGACCGTTACCTTACCCTCGGTCAACTGTTCCAAGTCATTTTCTTGAAACCCAGACTTCCTAATATTTTCGGTCGACCGTCCCAAACACTTTGTTCGACCGAACTTAAAACCCTAGAGTGCCTGTTAGATTTTGGTCAACCATTCCACCCTTTCGTTCGACCGTTGACTTAAGTGAACTTAAGTTATAGCCAGACTTGATCGACCGGTATGCCCGATTCGGTCGACCGACTTTGTTCTGAACTATGACATGCGCTTCACTGTTTTGTGTTTCTTACACAACCACTTACCTCTTTAGTCACAACGGCTATAACCTTCCTAGAGCTTATTAATAGGGTTGCCCAAACTCTGTTTAGACAACTCTCCTACACATATTTGTATCCTACATTAGAGAGATCAATCCAAACACTCCAAGCCTTAATTTGCACACTTTAGTCTTAAATCCTATACTACTCCAGTGTGCTCAAAGTTAGGGTGTCATACTCTTGGTTATTTGTTGCTGTCAAGTTCTTGTAAAGGTTTCGGTGAAAGCTTGGAGCATCCCTCTCGGATTGTGAGAGGAGGAGCCAAGCTCGGCGAGGGTTGTTCGCGTGCTTGAAGATTGTAAAGGCGTTGTCTCCCGACCAAGAATGGGGAGCAGATAATGAACTCGTGAACGAAGCTCAAAGTGTCGAGCGGAGATTTCAAGAGAGGACATAGGCGGGTTACCGAACCTCTATAAAAATCCCCGAGTCTATTTGTGGTTTGCTAATTTCTCGTCGTTACTTGCTTTTGTTTGATTATTTCCGCTGCATATTTTATTAAGCAAGTAGAGGTTAATCAACCCTAAAAGTGACTACATAATCCGACCATACACGTTCCTACATAAACGGTCGACCGATTCAACACGAGAAACGACTACTGGAAGTTTTCTGTCGGACTGAGCTAACAAGTTGGTCGACCGATTACTACCAAGAAGAATTTGCGGAAGCTCCTAGAAGTTTTCAGTTGAACCGAGACCTCTTCCGGTCGACCGATCAATCCTAAAAATAGTTCCTGGAATTTGTCGGTTGACCCATGTGTCCTTCCGGTTGATCTTTGGGGTTTTAGCAAATTCATATATCATGTAACATATTATCTTATGCAATGTCAAACAATTACACTACATAATATAGACATCTCATATGAATTTATTCATGATTCTAATTACGTCAATTTTCATGACATTTTGATTTAATCGATTCACCACGTGTATCCCATTTCACATGAAACCCAATACACCATATGAACACAAAATCAAGCTTCTTGTTTCCCAGTTTTGTGGTGTGACCTATAGGAGGAGCTAAGCTATATTGACAGTGATATTAAACACTCAATATATCACAAACTACAAATGATATCTAGCTACACGTTATAGTTACCGAACTAGCATAGATGTCTTGTTCACTCGAACCAAACACAAACCATTTAGTGATGATCTTTTGATTAACTATCTTTTCCAACACAAGTCGAGCTTAACCAACTATTCTCTTTATCACTATGCTCATTGATAGCTTTTGAAAATAATCAAATTGAACACTTCTTATGTGAAAATACCATGATTGTGAAATAACTTTTGATTTATGTAAACCATTATCTTTTAGAGATCTACAGTTAAAGACCAATAGCCTCTTCCTCAACACTTCCAAAAGATGAATACATTAATCAAGGAACAAAATGTTTGCACATCCAATTCATAATAATTTACATATAAAACTAAAAAATTTAGAACACATTCCTTTTAGTTGAATGGTTGAAATGAGTACTTTCTGAATTGCCAATGACTAGCAAACAAATTCCTATGATATCTTTACATTGTGATAGTATGACTACCATTATAAAGCTGAGAAGTTAAAAGTATAACCAAAAGCAAAAATGTCACATCCAAGTCAGGCTAAAGTCTGTAGTGGAGTTGGTCTTTGAAAGGGTGATAACTCTTGATTTTGTTGGTACCAAAGACAATATAGCTAATCCTTTCACTAAAGTACTTGATTTGGCTCAAGTTTAGAAATCCAACATGGGGATGGGAGTGAGTCCCACACGATGACTCATCTAGAACGACAACCCAAGCAATATGAGTAGAGATCCCACAAACTTGGTTCGATGTGGTAATAATAAGTTATTGAGTGAGTTGGATGCAACAACGTGGTGATACATTGTATCTGTGTCATTTACCCATAGAATGGATATGTTGTTGAAATTGCAAGTGTAGTAATACTTTAGACGTTGAATGGGTTCGAGTCTTTAAGTTAAGATATTAGCTGATTAGTAGCATATCATGCATCATATTCATGTTATATATCATTAATTTTATCCCAATATTGTTTTACTCGAGTGTTTGTTGTTATATTTCAGGTATTAGGTAATAAAGAAGAGAATGGAAGAGAAAAAAGACTGAAACATAAGAAGAAATGACTTAAATGAGGCAAAATGAACCTCTCGGTCATACACAAGGACTTATCTTCAAGAGGGGAGGACCTGGACGTAAGCCTAAAAGGACTAAATAGCAAACCGAGAAACTCCGCACCATTATATGGAGTATTTTAGCAATTAGATTTGGGCCTAGACTTTAATAACCGATCCAAGCGCACTCTACATGACTAATTGAAGAAATAAAGAACAAATGAAAAAATGGGTATGGTCTGAGAAAAAGTGATCGCCAATTGGTGGTCCCTTTTTCTCAGAATCTGATCCGATTTCTTGTGGATATGGGTTATATGTTTATTTCTATTCTGAGGATGTGTCATTAGTCCCACATCAGGGGATTGTCCACAATTACCTTTTTCTATGACTATAAATAGAACTCTTCCTCCTGCTTTGTATTTACTACATGCTTGGTGGCATTCTCTTTACTTGGAGTAAGTCTTGAAGAAAAACTCAAGGTGGAGAAGAATCCTACTTGTAATGTGAGTCATGTAAATAAAATAATTCTTTATAAATTGTTTTAATGTTGTCTTTGTTTTAATGCTCGCATGTTTAGCTTGTTTGTTTTCTTTATCGTAGTATAATTAGAATGTCTTTTTTCTTAATGTAGGTATAACTAGGTTAGTGATTCGATTGATAGGTTTTGTCATATCCATTAGACACTTCCTATGCATGAAAACACAACCTACATTTGTGCCCATTGAATGCATTCTTCACCATCTTATTGGATGTGTACACTCACTCCACCCCTCAGGGGTTTCTCTTCCTTATTTCCAACCTAGTTATTAAGCTCTCTCAGTTTAGTTTTGATCCATCGTTTGTTGCCTTCTTTGCAATTGTTACTTACTAGTTTAGTGTAGTTTAGCGTAGCATAATGAAATCTCTTTTCCCTTTATTCGCCATTTGATTTTGGACAAACCAGAAGCCACTCACCTCTCTGTGGATCGACTCGTACTTGTCGCGTCTTCACCAACATTGTGCACTTGCGGTCTAAACTTAATCGATTAAACATTAACAGAGCATCTTCGGAGAAGCGCTACTGTGTGAATGCAACTGTGTGGCTACAGCTAAACGATTGCGGGGTCAGTCCTTCAAAGCATTCATGAAACATGATATGGTTGCATGACCGTAATGCATCAACCTTGTAGATTACAGTATGACCTGCTTGGTGTTATTCTCAGTGGACATCTCCACAACAAAGGTTCAAGTTCAACACTTCGTTTCACCTTCCTGTAGGGTAAAGTTTAAGAACTCGGGTTGTGGTTCAAACCCGAAAGGTACCATTGCTAAAAGCATTAGGCCGCAAGGTCTCGTCGCTTGATCATTAATGGATTTATGGGGGAATGTTGGAATATTAAAATCCATTGTTGGGTCTAGTTCCTTGATTTTCTGAGTGGGGAGAGTGGAGAGTGGATGGACATGGGGTCATGGGTCTGATTTTTGTGCCATATTTTACTATAAAAGGTCCCATACTCCATCAAGAATTACACACAATAATATATACATTATGCACAAGTTTTCTCTCTCTACACCACAACCCCCTACGTCTCCTATTCAAAGCGACTGTACGGGTCTCGATCTGCTCTCGTGGTTCGTCAGATTCATAGTGTAACGACAAAGACATTGCAACCATTCTATCCTTCGGAGAAAGCGTCTCCACCCAATCAAAATGGTATGTGGGGGTGATAATTTCTCTAAGGGGAGTCTGAAAAGGCAGCTTGGTTGAGGTGTTCTTCGTACTTAACTTTGTTTTTTGTTGTTTTGTCTGCATGGATTTGTTAATTGGCTTTTTTGGATTATAACAAACTTGATAATCGACTTATATACCCCATTGTTATGCAAATTATTATTATTTTTATTAACAAAATTTTTCTTCCTAGCTAGTGCACATGTCTTTAGGTCTTTATAAATTACAACACATAAACTTTTCAAAAGTATTTACAATGGTAGAAGAGATTTTTTCTTGCACCACTCAAAAACAATATATTTCCCAATATTTTACCAAGTTATAGTTATTTCTTTGGATGTCACTAAAAATCATAGTTAACATCTAGAATGACATTATGTCTTTGGATTTGCCACTCTTCAATCCGTTAACCTTTTTGGTTAACGAGGTTACTATTCCACTACGATGTTAAAAAGTTAATATTTAATTGTTATTTTTGTACAAATTCATCCTAAATATCTTAACTCGCGTCTCTTTTGCTTAACTCACATCTCTTTCTTCGTTTTGTCCACACCCTACTCTCTTTTCTCTCATTCATCTCTTTTTCTTGTCTCTACTCTCTTCTCTTTCTTCTTTCTCTCCTCTATATTCCGAAGAGAGATTAGAGAGAGGAGACAAAGAAGAGAGAAAATAAATAGAGAAAGAAAGACAAAAGAGAGAGCAGAGAATAGAGCGAGAAGAGGAGGGGAGGGAGAAAAATTAAAGAGAAAGAAGAAAAAAGGTTTATTAAGTAATTTATGGGTAACTTCACAAAAATATAATTTAAAATATTAGTTTTTATAACGTCATTAACGAATAAGATAAATAGTGTGGCCAATCCAAAAACATAATGATTTCCTGAATGTTAACCATGTTTTTGAGTGACATCCAAGGTAGTAACTATAACTTGATGGTATATTGGAAAATATGTTGTTTTCGAGTGACATACAATCAAAAAATGCATCATAAAAAGATTACAAACTGTGACGAGAAAGCATTGCCACGTCTGTCTCAATGCTTGCAAAATACATGAATTCGAGAAGATGTCACACATTTGACGTTCATACAACAAATTGTTTAACTCTTGAGGTCCAAAGGTGTGAGAAATCAAAGCTTACAAAAAACATAATAGAATGGGAAGATTGTGTGGATTGAGTTGTTGGAATCCTTCGTTATCATCGGGTGTGGATACGAGTAACTTAGATGATGGTTCTCAACCAAATAGCAAATATTATTGTTGAGGTAATCAAAACATAAAGAGGACACGACAACGTTGGTGGATGGAAGAAAATGGAGAGGCAAAATGTGTGAGACATAAGGTCGAGCACCAAACAGGCAATGGGTAGTTGTAACAGATGTACGTGTGAATAAGGAAATCGTGAATAAAGGATCACTAGGGGAGAAAGGTGAGGGTGTTGAGAGATATTTGGTGGGAGAAAGCGAAAATGTTGCTAAAAGGTACAAATGTTTGGTAGAATTATAGTTGAATGTGGTTTTATGGTCGAAGGAGGTGAAGGAGGTGAAGGTCTCTTCAAAGTCGAATCTTAAACCATGTTCACGGTGAGGTCCGAAGGACTGGCAAGGAGAACAATCTGATTCTTGAGAACTAGTGATTGACTTTTCAGAGTTTCTTTAACATCAATAACAAGAAACAAATGCATAGTAACTTAAAAAAATAATGTGCAACAATATATCATGCATATATTTGTGTCTTATATTCTTTATTTTTAGACTAAGTAATACTACGTAATGAGTTTTATGTTTAAGTTTCAGGAATAAACAAGTTTGAGGAGAAGAGCCACAAAAAGGATCTAAAAGCAAGAAAAAGGACTGAGTTGTAAGACTTATGGACTGAGATGCAATAAAGAAGGACCCGGATGTAAACCAAAAGGACTAACGAGCAAATCAAGAAACTCCACACCATCATTAGGAGTATTTTGTCAATTTGATTCGGACCTAAACATCAACAACCAACAAGGGTGCAGCACACACGAAGAAATCAAGTTAGACAAGCCCACTCCAAATCCAGACCAGATCCAGAGTCCCTAGACCGCCAATTGGCGGTCGGGTTGTCTCCAGATCTGACAAGATTTTGGAGGGTCATGTATTAGAGTGTTTTATGTCTATTTTTAGTAGTGCATTAGTCCCATACCGGGGGATTGTCCTGGGTTACCTTTTTCTATGGCTATAAATAGAACTCTTCCTCCTCCTTTGTAATACATCTCCTCTCTTGGTGACCATCCTCTCTACTAGGAGTAAAGCCTTGGAGCAAACCTCTAGTGGAGAGAAACTACTTGTAATGTGAGTGAGTAATAAAAGATGTTTTGTAGTTTTTTTCATATTGTCTCTTTTCAATTCTTGCTTGCTTAGTTAACTTTGTTTGTTTTAATCGTCATAGAATTAATTAGCATGTTTTCTTTCCTTAATATGCTTGTTAGTCTAATAATGTGTGAGTAGTTCCATCCCCATTTGGGGTGGAGATGATGTTTATACATGCAATAAATAATGGAAGTGAATGCTTTATTTTGAAATGTGTTGATAAATATGAATGTATGCTTGCTTGTTTAGAGTAGAACACTTCACTTGATGGGTTTTGCCACAACTATTAGACACCTCTCATACTTTTTTAGGTTTTGAAATAATCAACTTGTGAATGGTAACCAACTAGGTAGTGATTGGATTGATAGGTTTTGCCATAATCATTAGACACTTCCTATATATGAAAACACTACTTACAATTGTGCATATTGAATGCATTCTTCCCCATGTTATTGCATGTGTGTACTCACTCCACTCCTTAGGGGTCTCTCTTCCTGATTTCCAGCTTACTTTTATTAGACACCTAGTTTAGTTTTATTATGTCTCGTGCTTTCATCTTCTTTGATTGTTTCGTACTAGTTCAGTGTAGTATAGTTAGTGTAATCAATTCCTGCTCCCCTCTTTCCGCCACTTGATTTCGTTAAAACCAGAATCTACTGACCTCCCCATGGGTCGACCTATATTTGTCGCATCTTCAAGGACGTCGTGCACTTGCGGTATTTGAAACGATTTAAGCAAGTTTTTTGCACTGTTGTCGGGGAGGTGCTCAGTCCAGACTCTGGTTTGGACGATTCGAGTAGATTTAATTTTTGTTTTGTAGTTTTCTTCATTTCAGGACACTCTGAAGCTCAAGGGAAATCACCAGGAGAAATTTGGAGGAGTGGAGCTACTTGGACCGCCAATCAGCGGTCTGGTGAGCTCCAATTTCTTCCTCCTTTCTTTGACTTGTTTTGACATCTGATAGGGATCTAGGGCTCCATTTGGCATGTTTTGACTAGTAGTTTGTCCCCAGATCAATAATCAATCCCCTTTTAATCAACTTGGTCACTAAAACCCAAAGCAAAAGATTAGGCATTCTTGCTTGCTTAGGTCATGCATCATGTACTCGACTTAGGCACGTAGATTGTCTTTTATTTTAGCTTTACTTTCAAGTGTTGACCACTGGCATGCGCATTTCTTACTCTCATTCATGCAATGTGTATGATCATGCATTAGCTGGTAAGAATTGCATTGCAACAAGTGTGAGTTGAACTTTTGTTGGGAGAGTTGATTTCTAGATTAAGACTCCAAAACACTATTAAGGAGGGGTTGTCTCATATAAGATAAGGTGGGGGATTTCATCACCCTTTCCTTTGCCCCAAAAATCACGTTAATCAAGTGCCTAACTATAAAATCAAGTAGACATTGGCCCTAAGGATCTCAGGCGCATTAGGAGAGTGATCCAGTAACGACCGTCATAGCCTAATCGGCGTCGTCCACTATGTCGAGAGTAGGAGAGACGAGATCTCTGGATATTGGCTCACTTGCTGGGCTTTGTGGTCTTCGTTGTAGGGAGGTGAGGCGTGTTGAGACCGTGTGACCTCGCAGTTAGGCGTCATCTAGTTGTAAGGACCTATAGTGACCTTAGGTTGTTTGAGTCTTGCTTGCTTGTGTGCTTCTACTAGTACCTACCCGTCGTAGCATAAGGACTTCTTCCCTTCTCTCCTGAGTTATTCTCTCTCATCTGTGTCTTCCCGTCTTCTCCTCTACGTACATTCTGATTTGATTGTTTTATAAAATAAAAAAAAGTTTTCTTTCTTTTTCGTCTGACTCGTGTGGGTGTCCAGCTTTGTGCATGCCAGTGTGGTCATGAGACGTTGCGGGTTGTCTGACGAGATACGACATCGATCTGTCCTCGATTGTCGATTTTTCGAACACATCCCCGTCTCGTGTCCTACACAGTCTCGGGACCATGACGAGTCGTGGATCACACGAGGACGACTCAGGTTTTGGACCTCCACCACCCTCTGATCCAGAAGGTGGGGGCGTTAATGCGCCGCATGGATTCGATTGAGCTCCAAAACCAGCATGGTGTGTCGCGTATGTCTGCATCTGGTCCAGTTCCTTGTTATTTATGTTGTAGGATATGTCATGTGGGAGGCGAGTGTGCATACATTCCTCCTGAGATGGAACATGTCAATGCCATCTATGACAGACCCAGGAATGACTCATACTCATCATCATATAACCCTTGATGGATAAACCATTCTAAATTTTCATGGAACCAAAATAATGCCCCAGGTGGTCCTTCAAACTTCTCTCAGCTACCTAACCGACCACACCAACCTCCCATGCATTCACAGTCTTATCAGCCACCCCAAGTTCAAATCACCAACCCACCCGGTTTCCCAAATTCTAACAACATGGAAACCCAATTTAATTTGCTTGAGAACTTGACTCGTGGACTAGAGAGCTCAGTAAAAAACTTTATGTCATCCACAAGTCAAGTCCTCACTTTAAATAAGCAAACCATCAAATCTCTCGACCTTCAGATGGGCCAACTCGCTCATTTTGTACATGAGAGAGAGGGGGGACTCTGCCTAGCCAACCTATGGCTAACCCCCGTGCTCAACATCACTCGAACATGAAAAATGTAAGTTCAAGACCGTAGGGGGGAAAGTGAACTGTGTGGAAGAACCTGTGGACCATGTCAATGTCATTGTAACCCTGAAAAATGGGAAGCAAATCAACAACCATGTTTCCTTGCCACTAAATCCATATGTGCAGCCTACGCAGACCCTTTGTGGGAAAGATGGTGAGAAAGATGCCGAGGGTGAGGGTAATACATCAACGCCTCTTTCTCAGGCACCACAGAAAATCTACCTGCCAAAAGCTCCATATCCTAGTAGGTTAACTAAGAAATAGAGTGACAGTGTTGACAAAATGCTGGATATATTCAAGAGAGTGAATGTCAACATTCCCTTGTAAGACATAATTCAACAAATACCTCCCTATGCAAAATTCCTCAAGCATCTCTGTAGGACTAAGAGGAAAACCAACGTCCCTAGAAAAGCCTTTTGTTGCTAATGTGAGCTCGATCATTTCAAACCCAACGTACGTCAAATTGAAGGACCCAGGTGGTCCAACAATTTCATGTGTCATTGGGGACTCTCACATTAGTAATGTCTTTCTAGATCTCGGGTCAGTGGTTAACCTCGTACCAGCTTCTTTGTATCAACGATTAAGCCTAACGTATGGCTAATGTGAGCTCAAGCCTACGAAAACAACTTACAGTTGGCTGATCATTCAATCAAAGTCCGATGGGGGTCATCGAAGATGTCCTAATCAAGGTTGGAGATTTCATATTTCATGTTGACTTCGTCGTCTTTGAAACTAAACCAATCAAGACTACCCACTCTCAAATTCCATTGATTTTGGGTAGACCATTTTTGGCGACGTCAAATGCCTTAATCAATTATCAAACTGGACTCATAAAATTGTCATTCGGGAACTTGACCGCGACATTCCATGTGTTCAATATGTCAAGGCAGCTAGCATCTTTCGAGGATCCCATGGAAATAAATCTTATCCGGGACATTGAAGAAGACATAGAAGAAGACTATCCCATAATTCATGAGAATTTAAATGTTTACATCATTTATGATTCCAATCATGAAGAGGACGGGGGTGAGTTGAGCAATGATGTGCATGTTGTTCAGTACATGAGATCTCCTCCTATCTTACATCTCGAGCTAGATATCACGCCTCACCTCGAGGAACCACCCACAATTGAGCTTAAAGAACTCCCTAAGGAACTGAAACACGTTTTTCTTGGTCCCGATAGGTCATTTCCAGTGATTATTTCATCGACGTTGACTGAGGATCAGGAAGAACGTCTGATTCAAGTCCTAAAGGAGCACAAATTAGCCATTGGGTGGTCCTTGAAAGACAATAAAGGGATAAGTCCCAACGTCGTGCAACACCACAGCTTTATGGAGGATACGGCACGACCATGTCGCGACCCCTAAAGGCGTCTAAATCCAGCCATGAAAGAAGTAGTTAAGAAAGAGATCATCAAGTGTTTAGATCATGACATCATTTTTCCCATTTCAGACAATGCTTGGGTAAGTCTTGTCTAGGTTGTGCCCAAGAAGTCATGTATCACCGTTGTCCAGAATGACAACAATGAGCTTGTACCCACACGACTTCAAACTGGGTATATTACTATGACTATAGGAAGTTGAACGCGGTCACGCATAAGGACCACTTCCCTCTACCTTTCATCGACCAGGTGCTGGAGAGACTAGCCAGGCACGCCTATTACTGTTACCTCGATGGTTATTCGGGGTACAATCAAATCCCAGTTGCCCCTGAAGACCAAGAGAAAACCACATTCACCTATCCTTTTGGGACGTTTGCTTATAGATGTATGCCTTTTAGATTATGGAATGAACCAACAACATTCCAACGTTGCATGTTAAGTATCTTTTTCGACATGGTCGAGAACTTCCTTGAGATTTTCATGGATGACTTCTCGGTTCGTGGCACCTCCTTTGAGGAGTGCTTGCACCACCTGAGTCTTGTTCTCAAGAGGTGTTCGGAAACGAACTTAGCCCTTAATAGGGAAAAGTATCATTTCATGGTTATAAAAAGCATCGTATTGGATCACGTGGTATCTCGTGAAGGTATCGAGGTGGATATAGCAGAGATTGAGCTTATTTCTAAGCTTTCGTCACCCACCTCGGTAAAAGAAATCCAGTCATTCCTTGGACATGCTAGTTTTTACCGACGTTTTATTAATGATTTCAGCAAGTTAGCTCGTCCCTTGACGAGCTTTCTTGCTAAAGGCACATCTTTTGAGTTCGTGCCCGAGTGCATGACTGCTTTTGAGTTTTTGAAGCATGAGTTGACCTCTGCTCCAATTATTAAGGTACTGGTGTGGACTCTACCTTTTGAGTTGATGTGTGATGCATATGTTTATGCGATAGGACCAGTGTTGGGTCAGAAAGTCGACAAATTTCCTCATGTGATCTATTATGCAAGCCGTACTCTCAATGACACCCAGCTTAACTACTCCATTCTTGAGAAAGAGTTCCTTGCGATCATATTTGCATTGGAAAAATTTCGTCAGTACCTCATTGGGTCGCACGTCATCATCTACACTGATCACTCAACTCTTCACTACCTTTTCTCCAAAAAGGATGTGAAACCCCATCTCCTTCGTTGGATCTTATTGTTGCAAGAATTCGACCTTGAGATACGATAAGAAGGGATGCGAGAACATCGTGGCAGATCACCTTTCTCGCATTCCAGTCGAACTTTCATCAGATCCACTGGTGAACGAGTTCTTTCCTGATGAGAACCTTATGGCACTAGCCTTACTCCCCTGGTTCGCTGACATTGTGAACTATTTAGCAACCGGGGAGGTGCCATCTCATTGGACACAAAATGAGAAGGCCAAATTCAAGTCGTTAGTGAAGGACTTCTGTTGGGATGATCCCTACTTCTTTAAGTATTGTGCCGATCAAATCATAAGAAGGTGCATTCCTAATGACGAGATTCAGAGCGTCTTGTCTTTTTTCTATAAGGAGGCATGTGGTGGGCACTTCAGTGCCAAGAAAACCACTGCCAAAGTGCTCCAATGCGGTTTTTACTCTCCCACATTGTTCCAAGATGCTTTTGCATTTTGCAAAGCATGCGATAGGTGTCAACATGTAGGCCACATTGGGAGACGTGATATGATGTCGCTCAATCCTATCCTAGTGGTCAACATCTTTGCTGTTTGGGAAATTGACTTCATGGGCCCTTTCCCCGTGTTTCATGGTCACACCTACATTCTGGTGGCGGTTGATTATGTGTCGAAGTGGGTTGAAGCAATCCCCACTCACACTAACGATCGCAAGGTTGTGATCAAATTTCTTAAAGAACACATTTTTACGAGGTTTGGGACACCTCGTTGTATCATAAGTGATCGGGGACACACTTTGTGAACCGATCCCTCGAGGAAGTGTTGAGGAAATATTCCATCACGCACAAGTTGGCCACACCTTATCATCCTCAAACCAATGGCCAGGTGGAAATTTCCAACCGTCAACTCAAGGAAATTTTAGAGAAAATGGTTAATGCTTCAAGGAAACATTGATCGGTTGAGCTTAATGATGCATTGTGGGCCTTCCGCACTGATCCTAAAACCTACCTTGGCATGTCCCCTGATTGAAATCATATCATACATATATTTATGTCTTATATTCATTATCTTTAACCTAAACAATGCTAAGTAACGAGTTTTATGTTTGAGTTTCAGGAATAAACAAGATTGCGAAGAAGATGCATAAAAGGACTCAAAAACAAGGAAAATGACTAAGTTGCAAGACTTATTGACTGAGATGAAAGAGAGAAGGACCCAGATGTAAAACCAAAAGGATCAATGGACAAATGAAGAAGCTCCACATCTTAATGAGGAGTATTTTGGTAATTAAATCCGGGTCCAACCATCAACAACCAAATAGGGTTCATCAAACACCAAGCAATCAAGCCAAAATCAAGCCACCCGAAACCTGACCCGAGAAAGTCCATTTGGACCGCAAATTGGCTGTCCATTTTGTCCCAAATTACACATGATTCGGTCGGGTGTTGACTTAGGTTGTATTTAGTCCATTTATTGTATGCGTTTTAGTCCCATACCGGGGGATTGTCCCGAATTACCTTTTTCCGTGCCTATATATAGAACTCTTCCTCTCCTTTTGTATTCACCCATTGCTTGGTGGCATTCTCTCTACTTGGAGTAAAACCATTGAAGCAAAAACTCAAGGTAGAGAAGAATGTCACTTGTAATGTGAGTCATGTAAATAAAATAATTGTTCTTAATTTCTTTTAATCTTGTCTTTTAATTCTTGCATGCTTCTTTAGTTTTACTTTCCTTTCAATTTGCTTCTTTAATATTCCTTTCTTGCTTAGTTTAATTCCCTTTCATTACAATGTTGAATTTTGTTAATGTAGGTTGTAGTGTAATGATTAGTGAGTAGTTTCATCCCCTCTGGGGTGGAGTAGATGTTTATAGATGTTATGTAGATGGAATGAATACTAAACATTGTTGTATGTGAGAAATGTTAGTATGCTTGTTTGAATTATTTAGAACACTTAACTTGATGGTTTCTGCCATAATGTTTAGGTACATCCCATGCTTGCTTAGGTTCTTAATAACAAACTTGTCATGCACATATTAATCACTTAGGTTAGTGCTTTTAATGATAGGTCTTTCCATGAGGTACTTCTTATGCATTACAAACACTAACTACACTTGAGCTTATTTTATGCATTCATCACTTCTTATTTCATGTCTAGACACACTCCACCCCTTAGGGGTTTTCCATTCTTGATTTCTATCTTCTTTTATTAGTCGCTTAGTTTTAGTTCGTTTTGTGCTTTCATTTGCTTCCTCGTTGCTACTAGTTTAGTGTAGTTTAGTTTAATCAATCTTTCTCTCCTTTCTTTCCCACTCGCCTTCGAACTAACCAAAGTCGACCCACCTCCCTGTGGATCAACCCGTATTTGCCACCGCTTCAACGCGGCCGTGCACTTGGAATTATAATTAAAATGTATCAATCACCCCCCTACAAGCTAGTTTATGGCAAAGCTTGCCATCTTCCGGTAGAGCTTGAGCACCGGGCATTATGGGCAATCAAACATCTTAACATGAGTCTTTATGTTTGATTGGAGAGTTGATTGCTAGATTTAGGATTAAAACGCTACTAAGGAGGGGTTGTCCCATAAAAGATATGGTGGGGGATTTCATCACCCTTTCCTTGGCCCCAAAAATAACTCTCAAGTAAAGCCTTAATCTAAAAGCAAGTAGACATTGGCCCTAAGGAATTCGGATGCACTAGGAGAGTGATCGAGTTGAGACCGTCATGACCTGATCGACGTCGCCTGCCTTGTCGATAGTAGGAGGTACTGGATCTCCGAATTTGGTATCACTTGCTGGGCATTGTGGTCTTCGTTGTAGGGAGGTGAGGCGTGTCGAGACTAGTGACCTCGAAGTTAGGTGTCGTCTAGCCAAAGGACCCATAGTCATAAGTTGTTTGAGCCGTGCTTGCTAGATTAGGCTTCTACCCTCTCCCACGACCTACGCTAGTTTCTAGGGATTGTTCCCTTCTCCTCTGAGTCATCTTCTTCTCACCTACTTCTACATTCTAGTTGTTGGCTTTTTGTCCCTTTAATCTTAATTTTGATGATTAACAAACTAATAACATGCATAACTTCAATTACAACATCATACACATCATATTGTCAAATTGCATAAATATTGTGTATTCCTAACAATGTAGGTGATCAAACCAAGGGACTAATCAACTTCAAGATCAAGGCTCAAGACTTGTAATCAAAGCTCAAAGGACTTAATATGTAATTTTCCATTTATTTGAGTTATATGATCAAATGTACACTTGATGCACAAAAGGATAAACCCGTCTCACTCGGTCGACCGTGTCCTTATCGGTTTACCGAACCATGTTCCCAACAGATAACCGAGTGGCTATCGGTAAATTGTTCCCTATAGAGTCAGTAACCACTTGATCTCCTGGAACCCTTGTTTTGGTGTACCGAACGTTATTCGGTCAACCGTCTCCTTAGAGTCAGTAGAAAACTTGATCTCCTGGAATCATTGTTTCGGTGTACCGAACCTTACCTGGTCGACCGTGTACCTATTCCCAGTAGCTTCGAAACTTCTCTGGACATCGCTATTCGGTATTCCGAAGCGAGATCGGTCATCCGAACTTCCATATGTCTTTAGGCCTAAAACCGACTTCATCTTATTGGCCCACGTGGAACAACTAACTCCACCAGACTTATATTTTGTCGTTTAGCCACATCCTTTGAAACTTCACACCGGTCTACCGATGGAGCTTCGGATTACCGAAGTGTTTTTATATGTAAGATCATAACGGCTATTTTTCCACGTAATATTTCGACCGTTATCGATAAACCAATTTCCCGTCAGCCGAAAACCCGCACATGTATCGGTCAACCGAACATACAACGGTCTACTGAACATGATCACCGAGTCGCACCAAATCTTTACTGTCCACTCTTGAACGGTGCACTGAAGTGATATCAGTCAACCAAAATTAATTATCCGATATTAGGAAAAAGTTACTGGAAGTTGGTGAACGGTTATCCGACCCATATTCGGTTAACCGAGTTCTTGTTTTTGACCATTTCTTTAGACTACCGTTTTTCTTTGGTCCAATCCTCACCAACTTACCATAATGGCTCTATTTGTTTTGAAGGCTATATAAGCTTCACTTAAGAGACACATTCACTACCTTACTTGCAAAATATCAATCCTATTCTTGTGCTCTCAATCTTTAAGCCTTCAAAGCTCCACCAACTCTCATACTTCCACTAAATTCACTCCAAGCTTAAATCATATCCTTGAGTGCATTCAAGTTAGAGTTCAACAACCACATTCAATTTCCATTGTGTTGTAAAGCTTCGAGGAAGCACTCTCTTGGGTTGTGATAGGAGATCCGAGCAAGGCCAGGGTGTTCGCAAGGCTCCGATTGTAAGAGGGTTTATCTTCGACCCGGAACGAAGATATTAGTGAATTCGCGAGTAGGGATCGGAGGATCGATCGGAACTTGAGGAGAGGACTAGATCACGGTGGTGTGATCGAACCTCTATAAATCTCCGGAGTCATCTTGTGGTTTGCATTCTTTCCCTTACTGTTTTAATTGTGCAATAGTTTAAGAAAATTAGGAGATAATCTATTCACCCCCTTCTAGATTAGTGATCGATTAACTTACATTTGGTATTAGAGCATAATTTTACTCATCTAATCCATTTTTCCATGGAGAGTAGCACTAATCAACTTAGAGAAGGATTATCTACCACTAGACCCCCTTTGCTTACCGGAAATAATTATGCACATTGGAAGAATAGAATGAGAATCTACATCCAATCAATTTCCTTAAAAATGTGGATATTCCTTGGTAGTAAATATGTTCCACCCACTAGTGAACAATTAGCAACATTAACCAATGATATAATTGCTAATGCCGAGATGAATGCAAAATGCATGAACATATTTGCTTGTAGAGTAGATACTCAAGAATATGGTAGGATTAGCGGATGTGATACCGCTTATGAGATATGGAAATTACTTGAATCTCATCATGAAGGATCATCTAGAATGAAAGAAACTAGGGTTGACATATTTGTGCGTAAATATTAATTATTCTCTATGCAACCCGGTGAAAGTATAAGCGAGATGAATACTCGCTTCACCGAGATTACTAACAATTTGAAAAACCTTAGTAAGAAGGTAAATGAAGGTGACAAGGTGAGAAAAATTCTTCGATCTCTCTCAAATGATTGGGAGAAAAAGACAACCGCCAATGAGGAAGCTCAAGATCTCAACACATTGTCGATGGAGGATCTCATCGGAAGCCTTATGGCTTATGAGATTCAAATGAATGAGAGAAAAGAGATGGAGAGCTCGAAAAAGAAAGAAAAAGTCATTGCTCTTAAGGCTAACCTTGAATCCGAAAAATTAGATGACGATGAGAGTGATGAAGAACTTGCAATGATGGTTAAGAGATTCAAGAAGCGATGGATAAAAGACAAATTTCAAAGAAAGAGAAGGGATGATGGAGAAATCTCAAAAGGTCCTATTTGTTATGGATGTGATAAAATTGGACATATAAAGAAAGATTGTCCCTTGATCCAATTCAAGGAAAGGAAAGAGAAAAAGAAAAGAGAGAATGAAGAAACAGAAAGGAGATTCAAAAGAAGAGAGAAGAAGTATAAGGAGAAGAAAAAGGCCCTCAAGGCAACTTGGGATGGATCATCTGAGTCATCCTCCGGTTCTTCAAGTGAGTCGGAAAATGAAGAAGCACATTTATGTCTCTACACTCAAGAAGAAATCGATGGAGAATTAGATGGTGCATCTTCGTCAAGCGAGAAAGACGAACCCAACACTTGCAATGTCGCCAAAGATGGATAAAATGAGGTAATCTCAACTCATGAATCAAACTCATATGATGAATTACTAGATGCTTTTCATGAATTGCTTGAAAAATGTGACATATTAAGGCACAAAAGTAAATTATCTAGGAAAGCTAATCATGATCTAGCTTGCATAAATGAATCATTGTCAAATGAAGTTGATAAGCTTGTGTTGGAAAATAAAAGCTTAAAAGAACTCAATGTTGAATCTCATGCTAAAGAAATACATGATCTTAGAGAATGCAATAAGCAATTAAGAATTGATCTTCAGAAATTCACCAAAGGGAAGAAGATGCTAGACATGTTACTTGGTAGTCAAATTCAATCTTTAGAAAAGCATGGCTTAGGATACATGAATAAAAAGAAAAACTCTAAGAGTTATTTGTGCATGCTTTAAATTGTGTAGTGAAAAAGAATTTCTCTTCAAATGTTTGGGTACCTAGAACCAAACAAGTTTGGGTACCTAAAGCTAACCCCAAAGGACCCAAACAAATATGGGTACCAAAGTTATCTTCTTCTTCTTTGAATGTAGGTGAAAAAGAAGGGGAAGTGGATCGTAGATAGCGGTTGTTCGAGGCACATGACGGCAGTCCACTCTATGTTCAAAACATTGAAATCAAAGAAAGGTGGAACCGTCACATTTGGGGATAATTCTAAAGGTCACATTATCGGCATCAGCGATGTTGGTAATGATTCTACTACTCAAATTCAAAATGTGCTTCTTGTTGAAGGTTTAAAACATAATTTACTTAGTGTTAGTCAATTAACCGATAAAGAATTCTTAGTTGTCTTTTATCAACATATTGTATACATCATTTCTAAAGCTACTTTGAAAACCACATTTAAAGGTTATAGATATGGAAATGTTTACGTTGTGCATGTCGATAGCATTGACTCATTTTCTAAGGAAACATGCTTAGTTGCTTCAAATGACGAATCTTCGTTATGGCATAAGAGTTTAGGCCACATTAGTATGAGCCAACTTCATAAACTTGCTAAATTTGACTTGGTAAGAGGATTGCCCAAATTGGATTTCAAGAAAAATAAATGTTGAACGTTTTATTTTAAACCGCAAGTGCACGGCCGCGATGAAGCGGTGGCAAGTACGGGTCGTCCTCAGGGAGGTGAGCAGGCTCTTGTTTATCCGAAATCAAGTGGCAAAAATAGGGGGAGAAAGATGTTTATGCTAACCTACACTACACTACGCTAAGAAGTACGAAATGTGAAAGAAGCAAACAAACGATGAAATAAGAACTAAGCTAAGAACAAAACAAGAATGCTGGAATTTCAGGAATGGAAAAACCCCAAAGGGGTGGAGTGAGTGCACACATGCAAAGAGGTGGGTGTAGAATACATTCTTTAAGCACATGAAGGTGGTGTTTATCAAGCATAGGAAGTGTCTAAATGTTATGGCAAAACCTATCAATCTATTCACCAACTTAGTTGATTAACATTTACATATGCAAGTTGTTAATTTCAGAATCTAAACAAGCATGAGAGGTGTCTAATCATTTTGGCAAAACTCATCAAGTTCTAAATTCTATCCTAAACAAGCAAGCATACATTGATGTTTTATCAATACATCAAAAATAAAGCATTCATCCCATTCTCTAATGCATGTATGTACATCTACTCCACCCCTCAAAGGGGATGGAACTACTCACTAAACATTACAATAATTATTAAACTAAGCAAAGAAAGCATATTAAAACTAAGCTAGAAATAAAAGACGATTAAACTAAAACATGCACAAACAATAAAAGAAGCATAAACAAACAATGAAAGAAACACAAAACTTTATTGATAAAATGACTCACATTTCAAGTAGCATCCTCCTACTTTAGTGTGTGCTTCAAGGCCTCACTTCTAGTAGGAAGAATAGCTACTTAAAATATGGAGTGATTACAATGGAAGGTGAAGAGTTCTATTTATAGCCATGGAAAAAGGCAAACCGGGACAATCCCCCGATGTGGGACTAAACAGATACCAAAAATAGCCTAAACAAACATTAATACACGTCCAGGAGAAAACTTGGCGGATTTGGGCCAAAGCAGACCGCCAATTAGCGGTCTGGGACCGCCAATTGGCGGTCAAAAAGGTTCGGATCCAGTTGAGTCTTGTTATGGGCTTTTCTCTATGTATTTGGTGGTCTTGGATGCATCTACTTTGTTTATTGGAGCTCCGACCAGAATCCAATTGCTAAAATACTCCCCATGATGGTGTGGAGTATTCTGTTTTGCTCTTAGGTCCTTCTGTCTTGCGTTCAGGTCCTTCTCCCTTGCATCTTGGTCCCCAGATCTCACAGTTCAGTCCTTTTGCCAGCTTTTGAGTCCTTTTATGTTTCATCTCTTCAAACCTATTTATTCCTGAAAACCAAACATAAAACTCGTAACATAGCATTGTTTAGGTGAAAGATAATGGATATATGATACAAATATAAGCATGAAATGATGTCAATCAATTACCCCCACACCTAACTTTTGCTAGTCCCGAGCAAAACAAAGAAAGAAAAGCATACGAAAAACAAGAAATCCTAACTCACTTTCGTAGGAATCACGGTTGCACTTAGCATGTGCAACAAGCCGTTAAACCTCCTTGTCGCCAAGGAGGAGGAGTGTTGTCTCCTGAGGGTTTTCAGCGAATACACCCACAAAATCCGAACAAGATGCATTAATCAATCTAGCTACACGACGCGTTGGACTCATTTTGTCGATCATGGGATGCGGTAATACTACGGGTTGACTCTATATATGTAATCGGTCCACACACCTAGCCTAATGAGTTATTCATGAAAGTTAGTCAAGGACTTAAGTGACAGACATGGGCAACCTTAACTTCTGAATGTGATACAATGTGTAAAGTCCATTTTGGTTCTTATTTGACTCTTTTTTTTCTTTTTCTTTTTCCTTTTCTTTTTCTTTGGAGCATTTTATTGGTTGGTGTTTGATTCTCACAGGGTCAGGTTTCGTGCATCATTGCCTATGAGGACTTACACTATCACATACACCTTCCCCCAAATCTCCACATAGGGCGATCCCTACCACCCGTGTAACGGGAGTTCGGTCGGTGCATCCCAAGTCAGATGACTCGAAAGCACCAGGCACAAAGTCCCCTCAGACCTACTTTCCCGAGTGATAGGAGCCGTGCGAGAAGAGAGAACACCACTTATTTACTTATCTACATGGGAACCAAAACCCCTACACTTAAGTTTCACAAAAAGAGATTAAGGGCCCTTGACTACAACAAACTTCCTTATACCAACAAACACGAATTATTTGACTCACTAGGTTCAAGGTGGACTTCTTTAAATGTTTGAGTGTTGAAACCCTATGATTACACACCCCCCGAGGGAAAACCGGGGTGCATCCTAACGACTCGATAAGACCTAAAGCCAGTAAACTAGATATCCTAATGCATCAAGTTCAAGACAATTTTGGGAGCTTTTCTTTTACTTTGCCTCTCAACGGTTTTGCAGATGCTAAACACACGCAAATCCTACAAAAACATTTTCTTTCACAAACACATGAAGATTTTGAAAGAAATGTGAAAATTTTAAAGCACTAGGCAAGCAAAAGAAGACAAGTCACCCAAGGATCATGGCAATCAGATATATCAATGTTAAATGCGGCACACTAACATGACCCTAGCAGTACACACAAAAGAAAACAAAACCAAAGGAAAAAGACTCGAATATGTACACACGTAAAACACCCCCCCACACCTACTTCATGCATTATCCTCAATGAATGTGAACAAGATACTACCTGGATACATGCATGAAAAAGGAAAGATCTCACCAACATGAAGTATAAAGGGACGTTCAGGGTCATGTTGATGGACACAAACCCAAATTCCCTCAAAACCTGTGAGAAGCTGAAGAAGGGAGATAAATACGTGAAGAGATTGGGCCCAAGTACACAAGGGTTGGGGCCCACAACAATCGATGCTCACTGAAGGAGTCTTTTATTACACACTTTTTTTCTTTTTTTTTCTTCTTTGTTTTCGATTTTTTTTACATGATATGTACAGCAACAACGATATTCTCATAATCATTTGGTCAAGGACATCAGATGAGAACATCAAGTCATGAGGACCAGAGACTTGCTGAGATGGGCAAACTCCACTGGTACTCTGAGGTGTCATGAGGGGTGAAAGGTCAAAGCTGAAAGGCTCGAACCCCTCATGATATTGGTTGGGTGTGGGAAACAAAGAATGAAGTTGTGTTGCCTCACTAGGGTTTAATTGCTCATCGAAGAAAACCGTCCAACCAATAGGCGGGTGCATCGGAAAGAGTTCCTCAGGCTCATTCGATGGATGCAGCAGACTTGCATCACTAAGAATGGGGCTTCTCCCCAAGTCATCCAACAAGGACCTCCCACCATCATTTAGATCATCAAGCATAAGCTCGGTCATAGGTGGGTCCTTGTTGGAGTCAATATGAAGCTCAAATGGCTCAATGGCCTTGGGACATGAGGTAGAGACACCTTCTGGTATAGCCATGTGATGAGGTGTCTCACTCTCACTAGTACTCTCAACTGAATCATGCAACGAACACTCCCTTTGGACATTCATGTTCGAGGCCAGCTCACTCTGTTGCATTGCAAAGACAGGCAATGAGTTTTCGCTGGGCCCTCGAACATTCTCAACGGGTTGCATTGGGGTTAGGGGTGTTCGTTGATTTTGTGGTGCTTTCTCCAATTGGCGGATGAGATTTAGATTTAAAGGTTCATCCATGGGTTCTTGTTGCCTACCAGAGTTGAACACATGAAACTCGGCACTCATGTTACCGAATGAGAGCTTCATGAGACCATTTCTACAATTAATCAAGGCATTGGAGGTTGCCAGAAATGGTCTACCCAAAATCAAAGGTATTTGAGAGTGGGTGTTCGCAACAGGATTGGTATCGAGGACAACAAAATCGACTGGAAATATAAAATCTCCAGCTTTGATAAGCACATCCTCGATAATCCCCATGGGAATACGAATGGATCTATCCGCCAATTGGAGGGTGATCTTCGCTGGTTTCAATTCTCCCAAGTTCAAATGTTTATAAACAGAGACTGGGAGGAGGTTGACCGCTGATCCTAAATCAAGCAAAACATTGCTCATTCTAGTGTCCCCTATCGTACACTGAATAGTAGGACACCCAGCGTCCTTGTATTTTGTGTAGGTGGGATTGGACAAAAGTGAGCTGATATTTGCAGCCAAGAATGTTTTTTTAGGAACATTGGTCTTCCTCTTGGTTGTGCAGAGATCCTTCAACACTTTGGCATATTGAGGTATTTGTTGGATGACATCCAACAAGGGGATGTTAACCTTTACTTGCTTAAACACCTCTAATATCTTGTCCATGTTGTCACTCTGCTTTTTGGTTAACCTACTTGGATAGGGAGCTTTTGGCAGGTAGGTTTTCTGCGGTGCCTGAGAAGAAAGCCTTTGTGTATTACCCTCACCCTCAGCCTCTTCTTCACCACCATTCCCACTAAGGGGCTGCATAGATGGTGGTTGTTGTGGTAAGGAAATGTGATTGTCAACCTGTTTTCCATTCCTTAAGGTCACAATGGAATTGACATGGTGAACAGGTTCCTCCACATGGTTCACTTGCCTCCCCCGAGGTACCACATTCTCATTTTGCATGTGTTGTTGTTGGTACATTCGGGGGTTAGCCACAGGCTGGCTAGGAAAAGACCCTTTCTCTCTTTCCTGTACACACTGAGCCAATTGGCCCATCTGAATCTCTAGAGATTTGATGGTCTGCTGATTTTAAGTGAGAACTTGACTCGTGTTTGACATAAAAAAATTCATTGAGTTTTCAAGTCCACGAGTCAAGGTCTCAAGCGAATTGAATCGGGTTTCCATATTGTTGGAATTTGGGAAACCCGATTGATTGGTGGTTTGCGCTTGGGGTGGCTGATAGGATTGTGCATGCATGGGAGGTTGGTGTGATTGGTAAGGTGGTCTAGAGGAGTTTGAAGGACCACCCGGGGCATTAGTTTGGTTCCATGAAAAATTAGGGTGGTTCCTCTATCCAGGATTATAAGATGATGAGTATGGGTCATTCCTGGCTCTATCATAGATGGCGTTGACACGCTCCATCTCAGGAGGAATGGACTCACACTCGCTTTCTACATGACCTATCCTACCACATGAATGACAGGGAATTCGACCAGATGTGGACATGTGAGGTGCACTTTGTTGGTTTTGGAGCTCAATCGAATCCATACGGCGCATTAAGGCCGCCATGCGTGCCTCGGTGGCCGTAGTGGTATCGATAGCAAATGTGGTACCCGATCAAGTCGAGTTTTCATTCGCGATCCTCACTCCTATACTAGATGATGCAGGTGGTTCCCTCACACTCTCCCATTGCATGGTTTTCTCAGCGAGGTCTTCTAGGAAGGCCCATGCCTCCCTTTCATCCTTTCCCAAGAACTCTCCTTGACACATGGACTCAAGGAGCGTTCTTGACGGGATGTGAAGACCTTCGTAAACAATCTGACAAAGATGCCACAACTCAATGCCATGGTGAGGGCACGAGGATAGTAGCTCTTTGAACCTCTCAAGATATGCATGAAATGGTTCGGTCTCATGTTGATAGAACGAATTGATTTCGTTCCTCAATTTTTGAGTCTGATGATTTGGAAAGTACTTCTTAAGGAATGCAGATTGAAACTCATCCCAAATCCTAAAGGAATTCGCCTGGTTGATGTACAACCACTTCTTGGCATCATCCTTTAATGCGAAAGGAACGAGCCTAAGATGGATGGAGTCTGTGCTAAGTTGTTGCAGCTTGAACATAGCACAGACCTCCACAAATTCCCTGAGAAAGATATATGGGTCACCTTTCCCAGTGAAGCGAGGGAGCATGGAAATTAATTGAGGCTTAACCTCAAAATGGTTCCCCTTAGCCTCTGGTAATACGATGCACGAGGGTAGAGCGGTGATTGATCGTTTTATATTTAACCGCAAGTGCACGGCCGCGTTGAAGCGGTGGCAAATACGGGTCGTCCACTGGGAGGTGTGTCGACACTTGGTTTATGCGAAGGCGAGAGGTAAAGAAAGGGAGAAAGATGTCTTACACTATTCTAAACTACAAAGCTGAAATGAAATGGAGAAGAAACGATAAAACTAAACCCCAAAGAGGGTAGAGAAATGATGTGAACATAAAGATGTGTGTGTGGTGTGTGTGTAATTAAGCTCCTCACAACATGTAGTGCATGAAATCATAAAACTACATCCAACTTTCCCTCCACATGAATTAAGATTTCACTACATCATTAAAACATACAAGACAATAGTTGGAATGAAGCTACATGAACTCAAGTATAAAGACTAGACCCTACTATGCCTCCACATGAATTAAGATAAGACTACATCATTAAAACATACAAGACATTAGCTAAGGTAAAGGCAACAAGAGCTCATACACTACAACTTGTGTTTCCAATATTAACTTCATCCATATCCTAACCTTATCATTCCCCATAAAATAGGTCCACTAATCAAAGCATAAGCTAAGCTTCATTCAAGAGCATTAGCATATCAAAGATAAGAGTGGAGACCCATTAGATAGTTATGGAAATCATATAAAGCTCAAGGGATAAAAATAACACACACTTAATACACTACATGATTATATCACATATTTCTCCACCCCCCAAATGGGGATGAAACTACTCACTACTCATTACACTAACGATATTAACAAAAGAAAGCATAATACTGAAATGAAAGTTATACTAATCAAGCAAGAAATATTAAAGAAGCATAAAACAAAACAAACAAACAAACATGCATATGGAAGGAAATTAAACTAAGAGAGAAACAACACAATTAAAGAAAACTTCTATTATTAACTCACTCAATTACAAGTAGCTCTTCCTCCACCAGAGTTTTGCTTCAAGGCTTCACTCTTAGTAGGGAAGGTGGCCACCAAAGAGAGAGATGGATACAATGGGAGGTGAAGAGTTCTATTTATAAGCATGGAAAAAGCTAATCCGGGACAATCCCCCGATGTGGGACTAAACCAATACCAAAAATAGACTAAGCACACATTAATACAAGTCCAGGAGAAAATTAAGTGGATCTGGGCCAATCCAGACCGCCAATTGGTGGCCTATATGATCCAGATCCGTCTGGATTTGTTTGTGGGCCTTCCTTGTTGTGTTTCTTGGTCTTGGATGCATCTGGTTGGTTTGTTGGAGCTCCGACCCGAATCGAATTGGCAAAATACTCCCCATGATGGTGTGGAGTTTCCTGGTTTGCTCTTAGGTCCTTTGGTCTTACGATCAGGTCCTTCTCCCTTGCATCTTAGTCCCCAGGTCTTCACAATTAAGTCCTTTTTCCTGCTTTTGGGTCCTTTCATGGCTCTTCTCTTCAAACCTCTTTATTTCTGAAAACTAAACATAAAACTCGTCACATAGCATTGCTTAGGTGTAAGATAATGGATATAAGATACAAATAGAAGCATGAAATGATGTCAATCAAATACCCCCACACCTAAGTTTTTGCTAGTCCCGAGCAAAACAAAGAAAGAGAAAAACAAACGAAAAACAAGAAATCCTAACTCACTTTCGTAGGAATCACGGTTGCACTTAGCACGTGCAACAAGCCGTTAAACCTCCTTGTTGCCAAGGAGGAGGAGTGTTGTCTCCTGAGGGTTTTCAGCGGATATACCCACAAAATCTGAACAAGATGCATTATTCAATCTAGACACTCGACTCGTTGGAAATATTTTGTCGATCATTGGACGCGGTAATCCTACAGGCCGACTCTATATAAGTGATCAGTCCACACCTAGCCTAATGAACCATTCGTGCAAGTTAAATAAGGAATTAGGTGAAAGACATGGACAACATCAACATCCTCAAGTGATACAAAGTGTAAGGTCCATTAAGGTTCTTATTTGCATTACTATTTTTTTTTCTTATTCTTTCATTTCACATTTTTTTTCTTTTTCTTTTTATTAGTTGGAGCTTCATTCTCCCAGGGTCAGGTTTCGTGCATCATTGCCCATGAGGACTTACACTATCACGTACACCTTTCCCCAAATCTCCACATAGGGCAATCCCTACCACCCGTGTAACGGGAGTTCGGTCGGCGCATCCCAAGTCAGATGACTCGAAAGCACCAGGCACAAAGTCCCCTCAGACCTACTTTCCCAAGTGATAGGAGCCGTGCGAGAAGAGAGAACATCTACTCACTTATTTCTTATCTACACATGAACCAAAACCCCTACACTAATGTCTCACAACAAGATTAAGAGGGTCCTTGACTACAACAAACTTCCTAAATTAACAAACACGAATTATTGACTGACTAGGTTCAGGGTGGACTTCTTTGAATGTTTGAGAACTGAAACCCTATGATTACTCACCCCCAAAGGAAAACTGGGGTGCATCCTAACGACTCGATAAATCCTAAAGCCACGTACTAGATATCCTAATGCATCAAGTTCAAGACAATTTTGGGAGCTTTCTTTTTACTTTGCCTCTCAACGGTTTTGAACATGCTAAACACACGCAAAACCCACAAAACATTTTCTTTCGAAAACACATGAAGATTTTGAAAGAAATGTGAAAATTTTGAAGCACTAGGCAAGCAAAAGAAGACAAGTCACCCAAGGATCATGATAAACAGATATATCGATATTAAATGCAGCACACTAACATGACCCTAACAATGCAAACAAAAGAAAGCAAAATCAAAAGAAAAGACTCGACTCTGTACACACGTAAAACACCCCCCCACACACACACACACCTACTTCATGCATTGTCCTCAATGAATGTGAGCATGAAACTACATGGATTTATGCATGAAAAAGGAAAGATCTCACCAACATGAAGTACACAGGGGAGTTCGAGGTCATGTTGATGGACACAAACCCGAATTCCCTCAAAACCTGTGAGATGCTAAGGAACGGATACAAATACATGAAAGAATTGGGGCCCAAATACTCAAGGGTTGGGGCCCACAACAATCGATGCTCACTGAAGGAGTCTTTTTTTTTAACTATGTACAAATGAACGCTCAACCACTCATGTGGGAGCATGAATGGTTGAGTGCGAGGGAGGTTCATGAAGGAACATGACCTCCTCGACTTCGGTTGGTGCCCCCTCCAAGTAGGGTTTGAGGCGTTGTCCATTAACTTTGAACACGTCCCCATTCCCTGGGTTCAAGATCTCAACCGCTCCATGAGGATAAACGGTTTGGACAATAAACGGGCCAGACCAGCGACTGCGGAGCTTACCCGCAAACAGATGAAGCCGGGAATTGTAGAGCAACACCTTCTGCCCGGCCGTAAACACCTTTCGCATAATCATGCGATCGTGAAACATCTTGGCTCGGGACTTATGAATTTTGGCATTCTCGTACGCATCATTGCGTAGCTCTTCTAATTCCACAATGTCGAGCTTACGTTGTACTCCTGCTTGATCAAGATCCATATTCAGGTTCTTGATCGCCCAGAATGCACGATGCTCAAGCTCGACGGGTAGGTGGCAAGCCTTGCCGTACACTACCCGATGTGGGGACATACCCAAATTGGTCTTGTACGCGGTGCGGAAAGCCCACAACGCGTCATTCAACTTGGTAGACCAATCCTTCCTCGAGGAACTAACCGTCTTCTCAAGAATTTGCTTTAATTGACGGTTAGAGATTTCGACCTGCCCACTAGTTTGGGATGGTATGGGGTCGCAAGCTTGTGGGTGATCGAATATTTCCTCATAAGCGCTTCAAAGGAGCGATTACAGAAGTGGGTACCCCTATCGCTGATTATGGTACGAGGAGTACCAAATCGCGCAAAAATATCCCTCAAGAATTTGGTGACCACCTTGTTGTCATTGGTTTTTGTGGGTATAGCCTCAACCCACTTAGACACATAGTCAACGGCCACCAGAATGTAAACATTCCCGAACGAGTTCGGGAAGGGACCCATGAAATCGATGCCCCACACATCGAAGATGTCGACAACAAGGACATTTTGCAAAGGCATCATGTCACGTCGACCAATCCTGCCAAGGCGCTGGCACCTATCACATTGCTTACAAAAGTTGTAAGCATCCTTGAAAAGAGTGGGCCAGTAGAATCCAGATTGGAGCACCTTGGCAGCAGTTTTCTTTGCTCCAAAGTGTCCTCCACATGCCTTAGAATGGCAGAAGTGGAGTACACTTTGGAACTCGGAATCTGGGACGCACCGCCTGAAAATTTGGTCAGAGTAGTATTTGAATAGGTAGGGGTCGTCCCAGTGAAAGAATCTGACATACGATCTAAATTTGGATTGGTCAGATTTTGACCAACCCACAGGAAGTTGCTCGGTCACGAGGTAGTTCACGATGTCGGCAAACCAAGGGTTATCTTCGATCGTGAACAACTGCTCGTCAGAAAATTTATCGTCAATGATTTGGTCCTGTGGGCTGGTCGTCTCTAGACGAGACAAGTGGTCAGCTACAACGTTTTCACACCCTTTTTTGTCCCGAATCTCGAGATCGAATTCTTGTAACAACAAGATCCATCTCAAGAGTCGGGATTTTGCATCTTTCTTCGCCATGAGATGCTTGATGGTTGTGTGATCAGAATAGATAATCATGTGGGAGTCAATCAAGTACGACCGGAATTTCTCCAAAGCAAATATGATCGCTAAGAATTCCTTCTCGGTCACAGTGTAGTTCAATTGGGCATCATTGAGTGTTCTACTGGCATAGTAGATCACATGAGGCAATTTGTCCAATCGTTGTCCAAGCACTGCTCCCACAGCGAAGTCAGATGCATCACACATTAACTCAAAGGGTTCAGTCCACACCGGTGCCTTAATAATGGGAGCTGAAGTCAACTCTTTCTTCAAGGTAAAAAAGGCATGGTGGCAATCCGGTGTGAACTCAAAAATGGCATCCTTAGCCAACAAGGCGGTGGGAGGTCGAGCGATTTTGCTAAAATCCCGAATGAACCGCCGATAGAATCCAGCATGCCCCAAAAAGGCGCGGATATCCTTCACATTACGTGGCAGTGGGAGATTAGCAATGATACCCACTTTGGTGGGATCGACCTCAATTCCCCTACTTGAGACCACATGTCCAAGTACAATCCCTCGCTTCACCATGAAGTGACATTTCTCCCAATTGAGAGCGAGGTTCTTCTCACGGCATCGCTTGAGGACAAGGCTCAAGTGATGAAGGCACTCATCAAAGGAAGCGCCAAATATGGAAAAGTCGTCCATGAAGATCTCAAGGAAACGCTCAACCATATTGGAGAAGATGCTGATCATACACCTTTGAAACGTTGCCGGCGCATTGCACAACCCAAAGGGCATGCGACTGTAGGCAAACGTGCCAAAGGGACAAGTAAATGTGGTTTTCTCTTGATCCTCGGGGGCGATGGGAATTTGGTTGTAACCGGAGTATCCATCAAGAAAACAATAATACTCATGTCCGGCCAACCTCTCCAACATCTGATCAATGAATGGCAACGGGAAATGATCTTTCCGCGTTGCCGCATTGAGCTTGCGATAATCAACGCAAACTCGCCAACCAGTTTGCAGGCGTGTCAGGATAAGCTCATTATGCTCATTCTCCACAACCGTCACGCCTGACTTCTTGGGAACCACATGGACAGGACTCACCCACGAACTATCAGAGATAGGATAGATTATGCCATGATCCAAGCACATAAGAACCTCCTTTCGGACGGCATCCTTCAGTACAGGATTCAATCTCTGTTGTGGGTCCCTGCGGGGCCTAGAATCCTCTTCCATGTGGATCCGATGTTGAACAATACCAGGGCTAATTTCCTTGATATCCTTCAAGGACCACCCGATTGCCTCTTTGTTTTCAAAGAGTACTCTTTTGAGGGCAACCTCTTGATCTTTTTCAAGATGAGAAGCAATAATGAGTGGCAAGGTCTCATTATCCCCTAAAAAGATGTACTTTAGGTTATCGGGGAGTGGTTTAAGCTCGACCAGAGGTGGGTCCTTGTCGGATTCAGAGTTACTTTCAAGTGGCTCAAGGGCCACGGGGTAAGAGGAGCAAGCACCCAGATGTGCCTCCTTGTCCAGAGATATGCTGGCGGATTCCTCAAGATCCTCTTCACTCGCAACCTAATCATTAGGCACCTCAATAATATGTCGATGTGAGTCGAACATGCCTAATGAGTCAGGCTCATCCGTGTCCTGGATGAAATTGGCTCCGGCAGTGTCGTTGAAGAGCCCAGGTTGCTTACCAAGAGTGAAGATGTTGAAATCCGCCGTGAGGTTTCCAAAAGACAACCTCATCAAGCCATTGCGACAATTGATCAAAGCATTAGATGTCGCAAGAAATGGCCTCCCAAGGATCACAGGAATCTGTCCTTGTGGGTTGGACACGGGTTCGGTATCCAAGATGATGAAATCAACTGGAAATACGAACTCACCCACTTTGATAAGGACATCCTCCACACTCCCTCGTGGGATTTTGACGGATCTATCAGCCAACTGGAGGGTTGTCCTCGTTGGTTTAAGATCGCCTATCCCAAGGTTGACATAGACTGAGTAAGGCAGGAGATTCACAGATGCCCCCAAATCCAATAGAGCTTGAGAGATGGTCACATTCCCAATCATGCAAGAGACAGTTGGACAACCAGGGTCCTTGTACTTGACATTCATGGGTTGTGTCAATATGGAGCTCACATTGGCGGCCAAAAAGGCCTTTTTGGGCACATTTGTTTTTTCTCTTGGTGGTGCAAAGGTCCTTGAGTAACTTGGCATACGGTGGCATTTGTTGAACAACGTCCAACAACGGGATGTTCACCTTTACTTGCCTAAGTACCTCAACGATCTTATCCCAATGCTCATCACGTTTTTTAGTCAACCGATGAGGGAATGGTGCCTTGGGGACATAAGAATCACGAGGAGGAGTCTCAGAATTAGGTTCCTTGACAGGCTCAAGACTCTCCTCGGAAATCTCGCCAACGGGGTTGGCTTCCGGCATTTTCACATTGTTGTCAACGACCCTTCCCGATCTCAAGGTATGAACAACATTAGCATGTTGGGAAGGGTCACTTTCAACATTGTGTACATTTTGCCTAGCATGAGCAGGCTGACCCCTGGGATTTACCACAGGTTGACTCGGGAACTGACCCTTCTCGCGTTCATGGAATTGATGAGCCAACTGGTTAACTTGCATTTCCAAAGCCTTGATTGTGCTTTGCATGCTCTGCATGAACGGTTGAAGGGTCGGATCACTAGAAGGGTCCTTGGGGTCAACCCGCTAAGGTGGTGGAGTCTTGTTAGAATAACCCGACGAAGAGGCCTGACCAGGTTGGTAATTTTGGTGCTGAGACCTTTGATGTGGGGGTTGGTAGGTCGCCGATGGGCGTGGAGGTTGATAAGGTGGAGGTTGAGGTTGAGTGTGCGAGCTCTGACCGTGTCCTCCACTAGACCCCCAAGAGAAGTTAGGATGGTTACGCCATCCCGGGTTGTAGGAATGACTGTACGGGTCGTTTCGGGGCCTTTGTTGATACATCGCATTTGCATGCTCAGTATCCCTTGGAGCGTAAGCGCACTCCAAGTCATCATGTCCCGACAGTCCACACCTAGTACACCTGGGAGTAGCGACCTGAGCTACAGGAGCTCGGTCCATCTCCAAACTCTCTATCCTACGCATGAGAGCAGCCATTTTCGCCTCAGACGTGATAGTCGACTCAACATGATATGATCCAGCTCGACCAGAAGACCTGGCGGCTGGTGGCTCTCTCATGGTGTCCCACTCGAAGGTGCGCTCAGCCATGGACTCAAAAGTGTCCCATGCCTCCTCGATGGGTTTCATTTGGAAGTCACCCTGACACATCGACTCCAACAATGTGCGGGTGTTGTAGTTGATGCCCTCATAAACAATCTGGCACAGCTGCCATAGCTCAAGTCCATGATGAGGGCACTGCTGGAGAAGGTCCTTGAACCTCTCAAAGAAACCATGAAACGATTCGGTCTCGGTCTGATACATTTGATGTATCTGGTGCCGTATCTGTTGAGTTTTCCTTTGAGGGAAAAATCTCTTCAGAAAGACGGTCACAAAGTCATCCCATGACCGAATCGAGCTCGCCGGGAGGCTATACATCCATTTCTTCGCATTATCCTTCAATGCGAAAGAAATCATCCTCAACCGGACTGAATCCTCGTCAAGTTGTTGAAGCTTGAACATGGAGCATACTTCCTCGAATTCGCGTATAAAGATATACGGATCCTCCTTATTGGCAGTAAAGGTTGGAAGCATGCTCACATATTGAGGTTTCAGCTCATAGTTGTTCCCGCGAGCAGGGGGAACAACTATGCAAGAAGGTTGCGCGACCCGAACAGGATGGGTCCGCTCCCACAAAGTCATCGGTCTATCATGTCGAGCTAAAGGTGGTGGTGCACCCAGAACTCGATCCTGACCGAATCTCCCTTCCTCTCGAGTCAGAGGAGGAGGAGAAGGAGGTCTACGTGGTGGCGGAAGTGGACCGAGGTATTCCATGTATGGCACCCGGTCTCCTTCACCACCGCGAGACGACTCGGCCTCTTGCTCCAAAGGAGCATGAGGCGGAGATGGTCGATCACCAAGACCGTCCATCTCAGCAGAATGCACTCTCTCGAGTCGAGCGCTCTCACCAGAACGAGCCCAACCTCGCATAAAATGCTCGACTCGACTCTAACAAACACACAACAGAAGGTGTACTAGAGGAGGAGACTAAACGTAGAGAATAGATGAGGAGAGGACTCAGGTGAGGAGGGAAGAATCCCTAGAGCTAGCGAGGGTAGTGGGATCAGGAAGAAGCCTAACTAGCAAGCACGGCTCAAACAATGTAAGGCAATGGGTTCTTAGGCTAGACGACGCCTAACTTCGAGGTCACTAGCCTCGACACGTCTCACCTCCCTACAACGAAGACCACAATGCCCAGCAAGTGATACCAGATCCGGAGATCCAGTACCTCCTACTATCGACAAGGTAGGCAACGCCGATCAGGTCATGACGGTCTCGACTAGATTACTCTCCTAGTGCGCCCGCAATCCTAGGGCCAATGTCTACTTGCAATCCCCTCCAATCGTCCAAACCAATGTCTGGACAGAGCACCTCCCCGGCAACGGCGCCAAAAACTTGATTGATCGTTTTATATTTAATCGCAAGTGCACGGCCGCGTTGAAGCGGTGGCAAATACGGGTCGTCCACTGGGAGGTGTGTCGACACTTGGTTTATGCGAAGGCGAGAGGTAAAGAAAGGGAGAAAGATGTCTTACACTAATCTAAACTACAAAGCTGAAATGAAATGGAGAAGAAACGATAAAACTAAACCCCAAAGAGGGTAGAGAAATGATGTGAACATAAAGATGTGTGTGTGGTGTGTTTGTAATTAAGCTCCTCACAACATGTAGTGCATGAAATCATAAAACTACATCCAACTTTCCCTCCACATGAATTAAGATTTCACTACATCATTAAAACATACAAGACAATAGTTGGAATGAAGCTACATGAACTCAAGTATAAAGACTAGACCCTACTATGCCTCCACATGAATTAAGATAAGACTACATCATTAAAACATACAAGACATTAGCTAAGGTAAAGGCAACAAGAGCTCATACACTACAACTTGTGTTTCCAATATTAACTTCATCCATATCCTAACCTTATCATTCCCCATAAAATAGGTCCACTAATCAAAGCATAAGCTAAGCTTCATTCAAGAGCATTAGCATATCAAAGATAAGAGTGGAGACCCATTAGATAGTTATGGAAATCATATAAAGCTCAAGGGATAAAAATAACACACTTAATACACTACATGATTATATCACATATTTCTCCACCCCCCAAATGGGGATGAAACTACTCACTACTCATTACACTAACGATATTAACAAAAGAAAGCATAATACTGAAATGAAAGTTATACTAATCAAGCAAGAAATATTAAAGAAGCATAAAATAAGACAAACAAGCAAACATGCATATGGAAGGAAATTAAACTAAGAGAGAAACAACACAATTAAAGGAAAACTTCTATTATTAACTCACTCAATTACAAGTAGCTCTTCCTCCACCAGAGTTTTGCTTCAAGGCTTCACTCTTAGTAGGGAAGGTGGCCACCAAAGAGAGAGATGGATACAATGGGAGGTGAAGAGTTCTATTTATAAGCATGGAAAAAGCTAATCCGGGACAATCCCCCTATGTGGGACTAAACCAATACCAAAAAAAGACTAAGCACACATTAATACAAGTCCAGGAGAAAATTAAGTGGATCTGGGCCAATCCAGACCGCCAATTGGCGGCCTATATGATCCAGATCCGTCTGGATTTGTTTGTGGGCCTTCCTTGTTGTGTTTCTTGGTCTTGGATGCATCTGGTTGGTTTGTTGGAGCTCCGACCCGAATCGAATTGGCAAAATACTCCCCATGATGGTGTGGAGTTTCCTGGTTTGCTCTTAGGTCCTTTGGTCTTACGATCAGGTCCTTCTCCCTTGCATCTTAGTCCCCAGGTCTTCACAATTAAGTCTTTTTTCCTGCTTTTGGGTCCTTTCATGGCTCTTCTCTTCAAACCTCTTTATTTCTAAAAACTAAACATAAAACTCGTCACGTAGCATTGCTTAGGTGTAAGATAATGGATATAAGATACAAATATAAGCATGAAATGATGTCAATCAAGCGGTATGGCTCGGGTAGCATCGATCACGAAGAGGTATGGGAACGACAACTGGAAGAACAGGTCGAGCAGGCGCGTCCAGCAACTGCTCCTCCTCACGGAAATTAGCAGGCATTGGACCCGAACTACGTGCGACACGAGAGGAGGAAGGCGTCGAGAAATTGATGACCGAAGCCGGATTGACAACGCTCCTCGTCAAACGACCACTCTCGTCTCGTGTCCACGAAAGCATGCACAAAGGTGCACACACACCAAAACTTTTTTTTTCAAACAAAGAATGTACGTAGAAGAGAAGACTGGGGAACACAGGAGAGAAAGAATGACTAAGGAGATAAGGAAAGAAGTCCTTATGCTACGGCGGATGGGTACAGGTAGAAGCACACAAGCAAACAAGGCTCAAGCAATCCTAAGGTCGCTATAGGTCCTTACAGCTAGACGACCCCTAACTGCGAGGTCACGCGGCCTCAACATGCCTCACCTCCCTACGACGAGGACCATAAAGCCCAGCAAGTGAGTCAAGATCCGGGGATCTCGTCTCTCCTACTATCGACAAAGTGGGCAACGCCGATCAGGTTATGTCGGTCGGGACCGGTTCACTCTCCTAATGCGTCCGAATTCCTTAAGGCCAATGTCTACTTGATTTTAGAAATTAGGCTCTTGATTAGTGTGGTTTTTGGGGGGAAGGAAAGGGTGATGAAATCCCCCACCTTATCTTTTACGGGACAGCCCCTCCTTAGTAGCATTTTGGAGTCCTAAATATAACAATCAACTCTCCAAACAACGCTCAACTCACACTTGTTGCAATGCACTTCCTACTAACTAATGCATGTCATACGAAATGCATGAATGAGAGTAGAAGGTGTGTACCTCACGCCAGCACTCAGCAACTGAAAATAAAGCTAAAATAAAAGATAATCTAAATGCTTAAGTCACATACATGGTGCATGACCAAAACAAGAAAGAATGCCTAGTCTTTTGCTTTCAGTTTTAGGGTCCAAGTGTCTTAAAGGAGGTTTGATTATTGATCTGGGAACGAACTATAAGTCAAAACATGCCAAATTGAGTCCCAGATAACTAGATCATTTAGAGCAACAACAGAAAGAAATTAAAAGATGAACAGATCTCACCAGACCGCTGATTGGCGGTATCAGACCGCTGGTTGGCGGTCTGAAGTGCTCAGGTCGTCTGGAAATTTCTCCAGTAGCCTCCACTTGCTATTCCCAGTCTCCTAAAACAAAGAAAAACTACAAAACACAAATTAAATCCACTCGAATCGTCCAAACAAGAGTCTGGACTGGCACCTCCCCGGCAACGGTGCCCAAAACTTGTTGAACGTTTTATTTTAAACCGCAAGTGCACGGCCGCGATGAAGCGGTGGCAAGTACGGGTCGTCCTCCGGGAGGTGAGCAGGCTCTTGTTTATCCGAAATCAAGTCGCAAAAATAGGGGGAGAAAGATGTTTATGCTAACCTACACTACACTACGCTATGAATTACGAAATGTGAAAGAAGCAAACAAACGATGAAATAAGAACTAAGCTAAGAACAAAACAAGAATGCTGGAATTTCAGGAATGGAAAAACCCCTAAGGGGTGGAGTGAGTGCACACATGCAAAGAGGTGGGTGTAGAATACATTCTTTAAGCACATGAAGGTGGTGTTTATCAAGCATAGGAAGTGTCTAAATGTTATGGCAAAACCTATCAATCTATTCACCAACTTAGTTGATTAACATTTACATATGCAAGTTGTTTATTTCAGAACCTAAACAAGCATGAGAGGTGTCTAATCATTTTGGCAAAACTCATCAAGTTATAAATTCTATCCTAAACAAGCAACCATACATTGATGTTTTATCAATACATCAAAAATAAAGCATTCATCACATTCTCTAATGCATGTATGTACATCTACTCCACCCCTCAAAGGGGATGGAACTACTTACTAAACATTACACTAATTATTAAACTAAGCAAAGAAAGCATATTAAAACTAAGTTAGAAATAAAAGACGATTAAACTAAAACATGCACAAACAATAAAAGAAGCATAAACAAACAATGAAAGAAACACAAAACTTTATTGATAAAATGACTCACATTTCAAGTAGCATCCTCCTACTTTAGTGTGTGCTTCAAGGCCTCACTTCTAGTAGGAAGCATAGCCACTTAAAATATGGAGTGATTACAATGGAAGGTGAAGAGTTCTATTTATAGCCATGGAAAAAGGCAAACCGGGACAATCCCCCGATGTGGGACTAAACAGATACCAAAAATAGCCTAAACAAACATTAATACACGTCCAGGAGAAAACTTGGCGGATTTGGGCCAAAGCAGACCGCCAATTAGCGGTCTTGGACCGCCAATTGGCGGTCAAAAAGGTCCGGATCCAGTTGAGTCTTGTTCTGGGCTTTTCTCTGTGTATTTGGTGGTCTTGGATGCATCTACTTTGTTTATTGGAGCTCCGACCCGAATCCAATTGCTAAAATACTCCCCATGATGGTGTGGAGTATTCTGTTTTGCTCTTAGGTCCTTCTGTCTTGCGTTCAGGTCCTTCTCCCTTGCATCTTGGTCCCCAGATCTCACAGTTCAGCCCTTTTTCCCAGCTTTTGAGTCCTTTTATGTTTCATCTCTTCAAACCTATTTATTCCTTAAAACTAAACATAAAACTCATAACATAGCATTGTTTAGGTGAAAGATAATCGATATAAGATACAAATATAAGCATGAAATGATGTCAATCAATAAACTTTGCAATGCTTGTGAATTTGGAAAACAATTTAAAAGTTCTTTCAAGTCAATTAACATGGTTTCTACTTCAAAACCTTTGGAACTCTTGCATATGGATCTCTTTGGTCCATCTAGAACCTCTAGTCTAGGAGGCAAGAGATATGCATTTGTCATCATTGACGATTTTACTCGATTTACTTGGGTTTTGTTTCTTGCAAATAAGAATGAAGCTTTCACGCAATTTGAAAAAATTACAAAACGAATACAAAGAGAAAAAGGGTCTTTGATTTTAAAAATTCGTAGTGATCATGGTGGTGAATTTGAAAATGAAGGTTTTGAGGAATTTTGTGATTCTAATGGTATTGAACATACTTTTTCTTTCCCAAGAACTCCTCAACAAAATGGGGTAGTTGAAAGGAAGAATAGAACTCTTCAAGAAATATCGAGAACAATGCTTTGTGAAAATGATTTACCAAAATATTTTTGGTGTGAAGCGGTTAACACGGCTTGTTACATTCTTAACCGTGTTTTGATTCGACCAAATTTAAACAAAACTCCCTTTGAATTTTGGTTTGGAAAACCCCCAAAAATTTCATATTTCAAAGCTTTCGGTTCTAAATGTTTTGTTCTCAATACCAAAGATAATATAGACAAATTTGATGCCAAATCCGATGAAGCAATATTTTTAGGATATTCAAGTAGGAGTAAAGCATATCAAGTTTATAACAAAAGAACTAGTTGTGTAGAAGAATCCATGCATGTTCACTTTCAAGAAGAACCATATAAGGATAACTCTAACCTTGATGATGAACTTATTGACCATATTCGTGATATAACAACTCAAGAACAACCAAATGAAACATCAAAAGAAAAACAAGACTTTCCAAAATATTGGCAATATAAGAAGGATCATTCTAAGGATCTAGTAATTGGTGATGTATCAAAAGGAATTGTTAATAGGTCTAATGCTCTTTTTATATGTGACTCATATGCATTTATATCTCAACTTGAACCTAAGAAAATAGAAGATGCATGTGATGATGAATTTTGGTTAATAGCTATGCATGAAGAGTTAAACCAATTCATTCGTAATGATGTTTGGGAGCTTGTTCCGAGACCCAAAGATCAAACGGTAATTGGCACCAAGTGGGTTTTTCGAAACAAACTTGATGAATCGGGGCAAGTGGTTAGAAACAAAGCTCGATTGGTCACTCAAGGTTACAACCAAGAGGAAGGCATCTTCTTTGATGAAACCTATGCTCCGGTAGCTCGATTAGAAGCAATTAGAATGTTATTAGCATATGCATCATACATGGATTTTAAACTCTTTCAAATGGATGTTAAAAGTGCATTTTTGAATGGTTTCATTATGGAAGAAGTTTATGTTAAACAACCACCCGATTTTGTGAATGAAACATACCCGGGTCATGTTTTCAAGCTTAAGAAGGCTCTCTATAGGCTTAAGCAAGCTCCTAGAGCTTGGTATGAAAGGTTGAAGACCTTTTTGCTTGAAAACGGATTCACCATGGGAAAAGTTGACACCACATTATTTACTAAGACCAAAGATAATGATTTATTAATCGTACAAATATACGTTGACAATATTACATTCGGTTCTACTAATGATCGTCTATGCCGAGAGTTTTCTAAGTCTATGCAAGGTGAATTTGAAATGAGCTTGATGGGTGAACTCAACTTCTTTCTTGGACTCCAAATCAAGCAAACCTCGGAGGGAAACTTCATCAACCAAACCAAATACACAAAAGAATTACTCAAACGATTTGGATATGAAGATAGCAAACCTCACAATACTCCCATGAGCACAAGCTTGAAATTGGATAAGGATGAAGAAGGCAAAGAAGTTGACATTAAAAAAATATCGAGGTATGATTGGTTCACTTCTTTATTTAACCGCTAGTAGACCCGATATTATGTTTAGTGTTTGTCTTTGTTCTCGTTTTCAATCTTGTCCTAAAGAATCTCATATGCATGCATTAAAAAGAATTTTTCGATATTTGAAAAGCACTTGTGATTTTGGATTGTTTTATCCCAAGACTCGATGTTTTGATCTCATTGCCTATAGTGATGCCGATTATGCCGGATGCAAATCCGATCGGAAAAGTACTAGTGGGACATGTCAATTCTTGGGAAAATCTTTAGTTTCTTGGTTTAGTAAGAAACAAAATAGTGTTGCACTCTCAACAACCGAAGCCGAGTATGTGGCCGCCGGATGTTGTTGTGCACAAATCCTTTGGATGAGGCAAACCCTTAAGGATTTGAGACTTGAGTTTCAAACTATACCTATTTTTTGTGATAATACTAGTGCTATAAACTTATCTAAAAATCCAATTCTTCATTCAAGAACCAAGCATATAGATGTCCGTCATCACTTTCTTAGAGATCATGCTCTTAAAGGTGATATTGAATTACAATTTATTTCAACACATGATCAATTAGCGGATATATTTACTAAACCATTAAATGTTGATCAATTTGATAAAATTAGACAAGACCTAGGGATGTGTAGTGCTAAAGAAATATCATAATTCATCTCATTTGCTCACAATTTATTGCATTGTTTGATTTGTTGGTCTGTCCGCACACAACGGATGACCGAACAGGGTTCGGTGAACCGGATTGTGTCTGGACAGGGATTCAGACTTGGTCTGGATTCACTGTTTCGGTACACCGTGTTCTACACGGTCGACCGTTAGTTTTGCTGTGCTAAAATTAGAATTTCTCACTGTTCCGAATTCATCGGTTATCCGAATCCAGTTCGGACGACCGCGGCTTTTGGGTGATTTTTTTTAATTCTTCGTTGACCCCTTTTTAAACGAATCTTGTATTTGAATTCTTGGGTATCCGATTTTAATCAGACGACCGTTGTGGAAAGTTTGTACTTCTTTATTTCCCCCACAACGGACGACCGGACACGCGTCGGTCATCCGTGACCCTTTTCCAGTAAACTTCCTTACTTACTGTTGTCTTCGTGATGGTATACCGAATCCCTTTTGGTCGACCGAAGTGCTGCATTTTCTAGCCGTTGGAACTGGTCCAACGGTCTTCCGAGACAATAATGGATGACCGTTGGACACGTTTTTTCAAGTTTGAACACACCTTTATTCTCTCATCTTCTATATATTTGGATTCCCTCTTCCATTTCTATCATCCCCAAAGCCAAAAATCTTCCAAAGCACACTTTTGCTTCATCCCTTTCTCACTTCAAACATTTCATCTCTTCCTCCATTCTTCTTCATGGGTCCAAGAAAAATTTGCTCTTCGAAGAAGGCGGTGGAACCACCAACGAAACCCACAACTAGGAGAGGAAAGAAACCCGCTCCACCGGCAAAGAAGACAAGGCTCAACCCCGACATACCTTCTTCTTCTACTAATCCGGCGAGCGAACCCGTCGACGAGTATCTTCGGCCTTTCAAAAATGGCATCTTCTACAATCTTAAGGCGGAGGAGCACTACTACACTATTAGTGGTGCAAATCCAATTCCGGAGCGGAAGATCATCCTCAAAGATTTCGAGTCGATTGGTCTATCCACCTATTTCATGGTTGATAATCTTGGCATCTTCTTTCATGACAAACTTCCGGTCCCTTTCTCGGCGGAAGCTTGTCGTCAATTTTATGTAAATCTCCGGGAGACTACCGCTCTTAATGGTACTCAAGCGGCGCTAACAACCCAAGTTGATTCCATCTCCTTCACTCTCACTGCCACTCTCCTCTCGGAGATCACCAGACTTCCTAGCGCCGGGAGGACATCTACAACCTTTATTGGAAAAATGATTGTGGCTCTATGAGTCAATTTTTGGAGGTGACTCAACCGGAAGTTCCTCAAGATGGCAAACTTGCCATTCCTCATCTTCCGGTTGTTGGCCGTATTCTTTGCCGCTTCATTTCCACCAACCTTTTTGTGCGCAAAGGGCACCACGACGAGCTTGGCCACCAAATGATGAAGTGTCTTTTCAACCTCTCTACCGGTACACGCACAAATTGGCCCTTATTTATCATCAATCATATGATCTACATTTCCCGGAAGAAGCGCAACTTTCTCCTTTTCCCATGTTGATCTCGCTGGTCATCGATCACTTCAACATCCAATTCGACCGTGATCTCTTCAAATCATCCAAGACGGTGATCGACAAATACACCCTCAAACGGATGCGCTCGGGGAAGCAAGCACATTTAGAAGAAGAAGTGGAAGACGATTCCTCTGAAAATGAGGATGATGATGTCTCCACCGATGCTCCACGTTGGTCTCCTCCTCCATACGATGTCGAAGTGAATCCTAATTGGGATCCTAGCTTGTCTCGTGGTCCACGGAGATACGTTCGTCCCGAATGGTCATCCGGCACTGATGCTCAATGGAACCAACCGGCATGGGCCTATCGTCATGAGAAGCTCTTGGACCGGAATTGCGAAGAGATTCATGAAGTTCGGAGTTTAGTAAATCGTAACTATCAAGCTATTCAAGACCTCACAACCGACTTCCAATCCTTCCAATTGTCGACGTCGAACTCGCTGAACGAGATCAACAATCAAATTCGTGTGGTTGGAGACTATCGTCAAGCCTTTCTCGACTCGCAAAATGAGATGATGGAGCTTCTTCGAAACATGAACAAGCCGGACAACTAGCCTATCTTTGTTGCTTGTTCTTGCTTCTTGTTGTTTGTTGTGTTTGTTTGCTTTGTTATTTGCTTATGTGTGTTTGCTTTTGCATTGGCTTTATGGCTTATCTTCCCTCTTAAGTAATGCAATTTCATTTTCATATTATGTGTCTTTTTGTCCCAAACTTTCATTATCATGTTCTTTTTGATGGATGTCAAAAGGGGGAGAACAAATGGATACAAATTGCCTAATTCAAATATATGAAACTCATGCATTGAGTAAAGGGGAGTTAACATATATTTTGCATATTGATAGGGGAGCACTTACACAATTTGACATTAGTTTGTCATCATCAAAAAGGGGGAGATTGTTGGCTTTTTGGCCCTTTAATCTTAATTTTGATGATTAACAAACTAATAACATGCATAACTTCAATTACAACATCACACACATCATATTGTCAAATTGCATAGATATTGTGTATTCCTAACAATGTAAGTGATCAAACCAAGGGACTAATCAACTTCAAGATCAAGGCTCAAGACTTGTAATCAAAGCTCAAGGACTTAATATGTAATTTTCCATTTATTTGAGTTATAGGATCAAATGTACACTTGATGCACAAAAGGATAAACCCGTCTCACTCGGTCGACCGTGTCCTTATCTGTTTACCGAACCAGGTTCCCAACGGATAACCGAGTGGCTATCGGTAAACCGTTCCCTATAGAGTCAGTAACCACTTGATCTCCTGGAACCCTTGTTTCGGTGTACCGAACGTTATTCGGTCAACCGTCTCCTTAGAGTCAGTAGAAAACTTGATCTCCTGGAATCATTGTTTCGGTGTACCGAACCTTACCCGGTCGACCGTGTACCTATTCCTAGTAGCTTCGAAACTTCTCTGGACATCGCTATTCGGTATTCCGAAGCGAGATCGGTCATCCCAACTTCCATATGTCTTTAGGCCTAAAACCGACTTCATCTTATTGGCCCACGTGGCACAACTAACTCCACCAGACTTATATTTTGTCGTTTAGCCACATCCTTTGAAACTTCACACCGGTCTACCAATGGAGCTTCGCATTACCGAAGTGTTGTTATATGTAAGATCGTAACGACTATTTTTCCACATAATATTTCGACCGTTATCGATAAACCAATTTCTCATACAATGTCAGCCGAAAACCCGCACATGTATCAGTCAACCGAACATACAATGGTCTACCGAACATGATCACCGAGTCGCACCAAATCTTTACTCTCCACTCTTGAACGGTGCATCGAAGTGATCTCGGTCAACTGAAATTAATTATCCGATATTAGGAAAAAGTTACTGGAAGTTGGTGAACGGTTATCCGACCCATATTCGGTTAACCGAGTTCTTGTTTTTGACCATTTCTTCAGACCCATTTTTCTAACGGTCGACCGAATCTGTCTTGAGTTCTGCCCGAGCTGAAGTCACATCTTGTTTTCCTTTGGTCTAATCCTCACCAACTTACCATAATGGCTCTATTTGTTTTGAAGGCTATATAAGCTTCACTTAAGAGACACATTCACTACCTTACTTGCAAAATATCAATCCTATTCTTGTGCTCTCAATCTTCAAGCCTTCAAATCTCCACCAACTCTCATACTTCCACTAAATTCACTCCAAGCTTAAATCATATCCTTGAGTGCATTCAAGTTAGAGTTCAACAACCACATTCAATTTCCATTGTGTTGTAAAGCTTCGAGGAAGCACCCTCTCGGGTTGTGAGAGGAGATCCGAGCAAGGCGAGGGTGTTTGCAAGGCTCCGATTGTAAGAGGGTTTATCTTCGACCCGGAACGAAGATAATAGTTAATTCTCGAGTAGGGATCGGAGGATCAATCGGAACTTGAGGAGAGGACTAGATCACGGTGGTGTGATCGAACCTCTATAAATCTCCGGAGTCATCTTGTGGTTTGCATTCTTTCCCTTACTGTTTTAATTGTGCAATAGTTTAAGAAAATTAGGAGATAATCTATTCACCCCATCTAGATTAGTGATCAATTAACTTACACTAGTCTCCTCCCCTTTACACTCTCTGGTAGCGTTTTAGGCTCGAGTCGAGCACTTTTTGCGAGCTTAGCCTCGTGGGGGTGAGAGTGGTCGACTCGAGAGTTTTTTGTTGAGATAGATGGTTACATGGGCGACCATACATATCATTATCGGGACCAGGACAATTCTCCCTGGTATTCCGGACCCATGCAACCTGGGGTGGTTCAGACTAACACCCTGTATGGTTGGGACAATCTTAATTGTGTGACTGAGCAATCTTCAGATTGGGATAATATGAGAGAGGCACCGACTGCTACACCACCATCTAGTTATGTCAGATCATATGCTGGTCAACAAACTGAGACATTACAACAAACTTTGGCCTTTTCATGCGTGCGGTAGACGACATGAGTGCACAAGTGGCTCCAGTAGCCGTACCGTGAGACTGTTGTGGGTTGAGTGCTCATGTTGTCGGGGAATGTCCCTATGTTCCCCTAGAGCCTGAGTATGAGCATACGTTTTCCCAAAATGCTCAATATGACCATTACGCATCTGCGATCAACCTGAGAGGGATGGATTCGTGGGGAGACAATTCTTATTCAAATTCTTATACATTATTTTCACCCCAGTATCCTCCTCCCGAATACCAAGAATTCTACCAACACCCTACTCCAAATCATTGGCCTCATTCTCAGACCATCAACACCCAACCCCAAAATTTCCCAAATTCTAACATGAACCTCACTGTTGACCCCAAACTTCATTCCTTAAAACAAACCCTCCAAACGTTCATGGAAACCACTCAAACTTTATTGAAGTCCAACTTGAATTCCTTGCAAACTATGGAAATACAAGTGAGTCAAATGACACAACAATTCCATGAACGTGAGGAGGGTAACCTTTCTTGTCAACATGAGGATTTCTCTTCTAATATTGAACCACCACCACATACACAAATTCAAAGCACAATCTTTCAAAGTCAAACTCCTAGTCAGTCTGAGGGACTTGGAGTTTCAATTCACGATCACTTGGTGGAGGATTCAATTCCAATTGAGAAAAACATGGACCAATTTCATTATTAGTCGGCACAGGATTGTGCATTATCTTTTTGTCTCGTGGCCTTTGAGCCACAGGATCTTCATGTTGTGCCTCTTAAAGACTCACCTCTGGTGGAGCAAGAGCTCCCTAGTACCCTCAATTTCAAACAACCTGATGAGAGTTTGCCTCTCACTATTGTTCCAGATCATCTTGGAAATAATGGAACATCAAACAACTACATTGCTAATGAGGGTATTAGGAGTTCCTTGGAGGATACCTTGGGTAAGAGACCCACTTTCTGTTCGCCTGGTGAGTCGAACATGCCTACCGAGGTTCATGACCTCGTTCCGACCCACCAGCCTGTTGGTTGGAGAGCTTGGATTGACGATCATAACTTCAATACCGCAACGGGAGAAACTCTTCTTCCGTAGCCCCTTATTTCCCAAACTCTTGAGAGGTTCAAGCTCTTTCAGTTTGATCATTTGAATGAGACGCCTTTGCGTCCAATTCATGAACCTCTCCTTTCATCTTGTGCTCTTTGTGAGGGGGCCCAAACATGAGTATCCTGACCCCGCGTGGTGTCATGTTCCCTTTCCAAGTGCATTGACCCACTTTTGAGGTCCCCATTTGATGTCATTTTACAAATGAAGATGTGAACATATTTTTGTATATAGTTATATTAAAAAAAGTACAATAAAAGACTCCATGAGCGAGCATTGATTGTTGTGGGCTCCAACCCTTGTGTATTTGGGCCACATTCCTTTCACGTATTTGTATCCTTTCTTTAGCATCTTACAGGTTTTGAGGGAATTCGGGTTTGTGTCCATCAACATAACCATGAACTTCCCTTTGTACTTCACGTTGGTGAGATCTCTTCTTTTTCATGCATAAATCCATGTAGTATTTTGCTCACATTCATTGACGACAATGCATGAAGTAGGTGTGGGGGGTGTTTTACGTGTGTACATAGTCGAGTCTTTTTCCGTTGATTTTTTTTTCTTTTGTGTGTATTGATAAGGTCATGTCAGTGTGCTGCATTTAATATCAATATATCTGTTTGCCATGATCCTTAGGTGACTTGCCTTCTTTTGCTTGCCTAGTACTTAAAAATTTTCACATTTCTTTCAAAATCTTCATGTGTTTGTGAAATAAAATGTTTTGTGGGTTTTACGTGTGTTTGGCATGTGCAAATCCGTTGAGAGGAAAAGTAAAAAAGAAAGCTCCCAAAATTGTCTTGAACTTGATGCATTAGGATTTCTAGTACAATGACTTTAGGTCTTATCGAGTCGTTAGGATGCACCCCGGTTTTCCTTCAGGGGGTGAGTATTCAAAAGGTTTTAGAACTCAAACAATTAAAGAAGTTCACCCTAAACCTAGTGCGTCAATAATTTGTGTCTGTTAATATAAGGAAGTTTGTTGTAGTCAAGCACCCTTTAAATCTTGTAGTGAGACATTAAGTGTAGGGGTTTTGGTTCATGTGTAGATAAGAAATAAGTGAGTAGGTTTTCTCTCTTCTCGCACGGCTTCTATCACTTGGGAAATTAGATCTGAGTGGACTATGTTCCTGATGCTTTCGGGTCATCTGACTTGGTTTGCACCGACCGAACTCACGTTACACGGGTGGTAGGGATTGCCCTATGTGGAGATGTGGGGAAATGTGTACGTGATAGTGTAGGTCCTCATAGGTAATGATGCACGAAACATGACCCTGGGAGAATCAAACACCAACTAGGCAGAAAAAAAGAAAAAAGGTAATGCAAATAAGAACCATAATGGACTTTACACTTTGTATCACTTGAGGATGTTGAGGTTGTCCATGTCTTTCACTTAAGTCCTTAATTAACTTTCACGAATGACTCATTAGGCTATGTGTGTGGACTGATTACATCTATAGAGGCAGCCCTTAGAATTACCGTATCCAATGATCGATAAAAATGAGTCCATCGAGTCCAGTTTCTAGATTGAATAATGCATCTATGTTCAGATTTTGTGGATATATCCGCTGAAAACCCTCAGGAGACAACACTCCTCCTTAGCGACAAGGAGGTTTAACAGCTTGTTGCACGTGCTAAGTGCAACCGTGATTCCTACGAAAGTGAGTTAGGATTTCCCTATTTTTCACCGCTTCAACGCGGTCGTGCACTTGCAATTATAATTAAAACGTATCAATCATCCCCCTACAAGCTAGTTTGTGGCAAAGCTTGACATCTTCCGGTAGAGCTTGAGCACCAGGCATTATGGGCAATCAAACATCTTAACATGAGTCTTGATGTTTCCGGTGGCAATCGCAAGCTGGACCTCAATGAGTTGGAGTTGAGAAATGAAGCTTATGAGAATGCCAAGATCTGCAAGTCCTGTACTAAAATTTTCCACGACCGCTTGGTCAAAATCAAAACCTTCACGGTGGGACAACATGTCTTGTTGTATAACTCTCGCCTCCACTTGTTTCCGGGGAAACTGCAGAGTCGTTGGTTTAGACCCTTTATTGTTTTAACCATTTTCCCTCATAGAGCGGTTGAGATTCAAAACCCAAGTACCAACGACGTGTTCAAAGTTAATGGACACCAGCTAAAACCATACTTGGATTCCTTAGTCGATGATCTCGCGTTCGCTCGTGACATTAATTTTTACCAATCTATGCTTGGGCGCAGGCAACCTATTTCATCGCATGAGGGAATACCCAATGCGCACATCTACTCCTATGTGCACATTGTAGCCAGGTGGGTGTGTATGAATGTGTTGGGCCAAGAGCGGTGATTACTAGCATATCATACATCATATTCATTCTATATATCCTTTATTTTACCCCAATATTATGCTACTCGAGTTGTTGTTGTAGTCTTTCTGGTGTTAGGTAATAAAGAACAGAAAATGGAACAAAAAGACCTGAATGCAACAAGAATGGACTGAATTGAAGACTTCTGGACCCATTTGTAATGCACAAGGACTGGATCACAAATCAGGAATGACTCAAGTGAAAACCCAGAGGGACCTGATTGTGAAATGCAAAGTATTGTGACACATGACTTGAACCATATCAATATTTCGCCAATTAAAGTCAAAGAGGTTCAAGACAGTGGACCAGGGCTTCATCCAACGTGCAAAATACAACATTTAACCTCCTGGATGAAATCGGGACCGATCGGGCGCAAAAGATCCGCCACTGGTAGATCATTTGGCTCCAATGGATCCCCAATTTCTCCCGTTGCTCGGACTTGATTAATTGGGTGCACCAGAGTATAGAGAAAGATAACACAGCCGTCGGATTTCTCCCAGATCCATCCAAACCCTTATTTCTTCTATAAATACCATTGTAAACCCTCCTCTCCACCTCTTCTTCCTCCTTCCCCCATTAGAGTAGGTTTTAGTTTCTTGTGTTTAGTAGTGTAATAAGGGGGTTCGAGAGGAGCAAACTTTGTATTTTTGTTTCTTAATCTAGTTTTGTTCTTGTTCTTCACTTTAGTGTCTTTACTTTGATGCAATTTCTTTTATGTTGTTGTTTGGTTAATCTTGTTTTCAGTTATTTACATTATGAGTTCTTGTTATTTTTATGTTTTCTTTAGTGTAGAGATGAGTAGAGAGTAGTCCATATCCATTAGGGTGGAGAAGAAAGTGTTATGATTATGTGTGTTAATCCTATCCTTTGAGCCTTACATGATTTCCACAACCATCTAATAGGATTTCACTCTTATATTTGATGTGCTAATGCTCTTAAGTGAAGCTTAGCACATGCTTAGATTAGTGGGCCTATTTTATTGGGAATGATGATTTTAGGATAAGGATGGAGTGGAAGAAGGGAACAAGACATGTGCATGCATGTGCTTATGTTGGATTTATCCAAATTAATGTCTTGTATGTTTTAATGATTGTGATAAAACTTATTTCATGTGGAGACATAGTTGAATTTGAGTCATGATGCATGTGAACATATTAGCTTCATCTCAATTTTTGTCTTGTATGTTTTAATGATAATGTCTTATCTTATTTCATGTGGAGGTAGAATTGGAATTGAGTTTTATGGATATCATGTATGTCATGTTTTGATGAGCATAAATAAACACACACTACACACATTGTCATTCCGCATTCTTTCTCTACCTCCTAATGGGTCTAGTTTTATTGCTTATTTTCCTGACTTCTTTCGCATTGTAGTGTAGTTTCGACCTTCATCATCCTTTTCTTTCCTCACTCGAGTATTGCGAATCCAACTCACGCACGCTCCCTGTGGATTGACCCGTGCTTGCCACCGCTTCAACGCGGTTGTGCACTTGCGGTATTATAACTGATTCAATTAAGCGGACCTCCACATTCTTCACACCTAGTTTGAGAATAATGTAAAGTCTCATGGATGGTTCACCTCACTGCATTTGTCGAACGTTGTTCAATGTGTTGGTGAACGCCAAGCTTAAAGAAATACACTATTTGCCTACTCTGGTGACCAAATTGTGTGGAATGTTGGACATCCCACAGTTTGAGCGCTTGTTGCAGTGCCAAGGCATCGACCTTGAGGTTGCGAAGACGACCCTGTCATATCGTCATTGACTTCAGGAGTCATGGGTGCCTGATTACATGGAGGAGGATGTTAGAGCCAGTTCTTCAAACTCATTTGTGAGCTCGGGAACGCTCTTCAACACCGAGATATCTAAGATGGCGGTAGAGCAGCAAAATGTCATTTTGGCCAAGCAAAACAGGAAGATTTATAGGAAGTTATCAGGTCTTGAGTGAGGTGCCTATTCGAGCACCTCTGGTCTCCATCATTAGTCTGACACACGCTATACAAGCATTGATGTCATTCTGCCATACATTGAGGATAATGCATGGATTAGGTGTGCGGGGAGGGGGGGGGGGGTGTTTTCACGTATGTACATATTTTTGTGTCTTTTGTTTTATTTCACTTTCTTTTGTTTACCTTTCTAGTGTCATGTTAGTGTGTACATTTAATATTGATATACCTGCTTGCCATGATCCTTGGGTGCCTTGTTGTCTTTTGTTTGCCGTAGTGCTTTCACTTCCTTTTTCTTTCAAAAATATGATGTGTTTGCGAAAGAAAATGTTTTGTGGGGTTTGTGTTTGTGTTTAGCATATGCAAAACCGTTTCGAGGCAATCAAAAGAGAAGCTCCTAGAATTGACTTGAACATGATGCATTAGGATATCTAATATACCGGCTTTAGGTCTTATCTAGTCGTAAGGATGCACCCCGGTCTTCCCTCGGGGGCCGTGTAATCATAGGGTTTCAGTACTCAAACAAATAAAGAAGTTTATTCTGAACCTAGTGAGTCGAATAATTCGTGTCTGTTACTATAAGGAAGTTTGTCGTAGTCAGGGACCCTTAAAATCTTGTTGTGAAACTTTAAGTGTAGGGGTTTTGGTTCCTATGTAGATAATAAATAAATAAGTGATGTTCTCTCTTGTCGTACGACTCCTATCACTCAGGAAATAAGGTCCAAGTGGACTTAGTGCCTAGTGCTTTCAAGTCACCTGACTTCGGATGCACCAACCGAACTCCCGTTACACAGGTGGTAGGGATCACCCTATGTGGAGATGCGGGGAAATGTGTACGTGATAGTGTAAGTCCTCGTAGGCAATGATGCACGAAACCTGATCCTGGGAGAATTACACACCAGCTGGAAAATAAAAGAAAATAAAAAGAACAAAAAGAAAACAAAACGTAAATGGTAATGCAAATAAGAACCTTAATGGACTTTACACTTTGTGTCACTTGATGATGTTAATGTTGTCATTGTCTTTCACTTAAGTCCTTAATTAACTTGCATGAATGGTTCATTAGGTTAGGTGTGTGGACTGATTACATATATAGAGTCGGCCCGTAGAATTACCGTGTCCAATGATCGACGAAAATGGGTCCAGCGAGTCGTGTTGCTAGGTTGAATAATGCATCTATGTTCGTATTTTGTGGGTGTATCCACAGAAAACCCTCAGGAGACAACAATCCTCCTTGGCGACAAGGAGGTTTAACGGCTTGTTGCACGTGCTAAGTGCAACCGTGATTCCTACGAAAGTGAGTTAAGATTTCCTTGTTTTATGAATGATTTTTTCCTTTCTTTCATTTTTCTCTTTATTTGTTTTGCTTGGGCTAGCAAAAGTTAGGTGTAGGGGTATTTGATTGACAACATATCATGCATATATTTGAGTCTTATATCCTTTATTAGCCTAAGCAATGTTACGTAACAAGTTTTATGTTTAAGTTTCAAGAATAAACAGGTTTGAGGAGAAGAGACACAAAAATGATCTAAAAGCAAGAAAAAGACTGATTTGTAAGACTTATGGACGAAGATGCAAGAGAGAAGGACTCGAATGTAAACCAAAAGGACGAACGAGCAAATCAAGAAACTCCACACCATCATGAGGAGTATTTTGACAATTTGATTCGGGCCTCAACATCAACAACTAACTAGGGTGCATCACACACGAAGAAATCAAGCCAGACAAGCCCACTCCAAATCCAGACCCGATCCAGAGTCCATAGACTGCCAATTGGCGGTCGGGTTGTCTCCAGATCCGACAAGATTTTGGCGGGTCATGTATTAGAGTATTTTAAGTCTCTTTTTAGTTGTGCATTAGTCCTATACCGGGGGATTGTCCCGGGTTACCTTTTTCTATGACTATAAATAGAACTTTTCCTCCTCCTTTGTAATACATCTCCTCTCTTGTTGGCCATCCTCTCTACTAGGAGTAAAGCCTTGGAGAAAACCTCTAGTGGAGAGAAACTATTTGTAATGTGAGTGAGTAATAAAAGATGTTTTGTAGTTTTTTCATATTGTCTCTTTTCAATTCTTGCATGCTTAGTTAACTTTGTTTGTTTTAATCGTCATAGAATTAATTAGCATGTTTTCTTTCCTTAATATACATATAAGTCTAATAATGTGTAAGTAGTTCCATCCCTATTTGGGGGTGGAGATGATGTTTATACATGCAATAAAGAATGGAAATGAATGCTTTATTTTGAAATATGTTGATAAATGTGAATGTATGTTTGCTTGTTTAGAGTAGAACACTTCACTTGATGGGTTTTGCCACAACTATTAGACATCTCCCATACTTGTTTAGGTTCTGAAATAACCAACTTGTGTATGTGAATGTTAATCAACTAGGTAGTAATTAGATTGATAGGTTTTGTCATAATCATTAGACACTTCCTATACATGAAAACACTACTTACATTTATGCATATTGAATGCATTCTTCCCCATCTTGTTGCATGTGTGCACTCACTCCATCCCTTAGGGGTCTCTCTTCCTGATTTCCAGCTTGCTTTTATTAAACACTTAGTTTAGTTTTATTTCGTCTCGTGCTTTCATTTTCTTTGATTGTATCGTGCTAGTTTAGTGTAGTATAGTTTGTGTAATCAATTCATGCTCCCCTCTTTCCGCCACTTGATTTCGTTAAAACCAGAATTTACTCACCTCCCCGCGGATCGACCCGTATTTGCCGTGTCTTCAACGATGTCGTGCACTTGCAGTATTTGAAACAATTTAAACAATGGTTGAAGGAGGTGAATGTCTCTTCAAAGTCGAATCTTAAACCATATTCACGGTGAGGTCCGGGGGACTGTCAAAGAGAACAATCTGATTCTTGAGAACTAGTGATTGACTTTTCAGAGTTTCTTTGACATCATTAACAAGAAACAAATGCGTAGTAACTTAAAAGAATATTGTGCAACAACATGACGACAATGAAAGATATCACAAAAAATTGAACGAAGTACAAGGTATTAATAGTATTTGAATGAAAATGAAAGACATGAGACTATGGGTGTGTTTGGATAACAATGATGGAGAGAAAGAGGAGAAAAAATGGAGAGAAGAGAATAGAAGAGAAAATATGTTTATTTTCTATTGTTTGGATACAAATAAGTTACGAGAGAAAACAAAAGAATAGCATCATATTACTAAAATACTCATGCTCTTTTAACCATGTTATTTCATTTTGTGAAGAATGGATAAAATTCAACTCTCTGCATTTCTATCCTTAGGTTGCTATCCAACTAAGAGAAAACTCAACTTTCTTTTCTTCTCTACATTCTCCATAAGTTATTTCCCAAACACACCCTAAAAGTTATTTTTGGATGATAAACTAGTATATGAGTTAGTCCACATGATTTTTTCATCGTCAAGAAGAAGTTTCACTTGATTGAAAAACTTGCCGAAAACATAACTCACATCCGTTTACCCTAACTCCTGGTCCTAAAGTCTTATCGTTAGCAAAACAGCAAAACCCTAGCAGGGGTAAAACCGTCATTACAATTTTCTCCGCATAACCCACGTTTCCCGCCATTCCCACCCATTCCCGCCAAGATCCCTCTACTCTTCTTCTTCTTCTGGTGGAAACCGAAACCCTAAATCTCCAAATCTCCAGTCGGAGTAGAGACCGATGGACGAAAGCGGCGCATATTACGTCGATGCAAAGGCCGTCCGCGTCGAGAACCTCTTCCTCCAGTTCCTCAAATGGTGGCTCTTTTTTAGGGTTTTTTGGTCCGAATTCGCGGTTTCGATGCTTCAAAATAGGCTTTTCGGTTTTAGCTCTTGGGGTTTGGGTAGTTTGATAATGCTTTCCCGAGGTCATCAGAAGGTCGAAATTTTAGGGGTTTTCCCCCAATGTCACGTTTTGATGCTTTCAGTTGCTTCCTTGAAAGCTTCCAGATCGACAATTTTAATTTGGAATTTTGGGGTTTGGTTAGAGAGTGTTTTAATGGAGGGCATCAGAAAGGTGGAAAAGTTAGGGTCTTTGGGGTTTTGATGCCTTAAATCGCTTCCTTGCTGGCTTCCGGATGGACAATATTAGTTGGGAATTTCGAGGTTTTTGTTAGAGAGTGTCTTCCTGAAGGGCATCAAAAGGTGGAAAATTTTGGGGTTTTTGGTTAGAGAGTGTCTTCCTGGAGGGCATCAAAAGGTGGGACTTAAGGGTTTGCTGCCAAATCAGGTTTTGATGACTTAAATCGCTTCCTTGTTAGCTTCCAGATCAATCCTTTTAGTTGAGAAGTTTGGTGGGGGTTTGGTACGAGAGTGTTTTCCTGGAGGTCTTCAAGACGTGGAAGTTTTAGGGGTTTTGGGTTTTCGCCCAAAAATCACATTTTGATGCTTCAAATTGCTTTTCTGTTAGCTCCAAAATCGACCGTTTAGTTGTCTCTTTTATGGTTCTGGTGCAGTTTTTGGTTAAGACTGTATTCCTGGAGCTCCTCAATAGGTACAAATTTTAGGATATTAGAGTTTTGACCCAAAGTCGCGGTTTGATGCTTCAAATTGTTTCCTTGACACATTTGGGCTTTTGACTTGAAAAGTGAGTTTTCTTATAGGCTTTTGCCCAAAGTCCTACTTGACAATTCCTCTTGTTTCATTAAGTTACCTAGACATCTGCGTTTCAAGAAGCTAGCTATACATCACTCAAAAAAATCTATTCAGCACAGATAAGAAACATTAGTTTCTATTCAATATGCTATTGTGATTCCTCACTTCCTGTTCGCATAGAACTCCAACATCATTCTGTTTTTCCCCCTAAAATTCGATTGACCTTTGGCCTCATTAGGTTCAAAGCTGAACCCACGGCAGAGCCCTTCTATGAGGCAGAGATCGAAGCTATGCGGTCGAAGGAGTCAACCTCCATGTTCGTCGACTTCTCCCATGTGATGCGCTTCAATGACCTCCTCCAGAAAGCCATCTCCGAGGAGTTTCTAAGGTTCAAATTTTATTTAGGTTTCTGAGTCGTCCGGTTTGGTTAAATGTTGCAGTTTTTTGAGAAAAAGGGGCCTGTTATGCAGGTTTGAGCCTTACCTTAGGAGTGCTTGCAAGAAGTTCGCTACGGAGTATAAGGCAGCGGAGAATGGGCCTGCTTTTGTTGCTGATGACAACCCTAGTCGTGACATCAATGTTGCCTTCTACAATATTCCTTTGATGAAGAGGTATTATGGTATAATCATTTGCACATCTGATTCTTTGAATTTTATCTGTTGGCGGTTGATAGTCTTCTGAAGAGGTATTATGGCATAACCAAGTTTATCCCAGCTTGGGCCTTGGTGGTGGGTTATAAACTTATAATGTGGCATATTCTATTTTCTTGGAGCATGGCTATGTTCTGTCTATTTGAGTATTTGAAGACTCATGCATTAACACTAGTGAATTTGGAGCAAATAGGACTATAGTTAGTGATTTAATTACAGCAACTGAATTTGTACTTTTGTACAAAGAATAGCTTTTTCCAAATTGGAAAAAACACCACAGTTTTTTTCATTCATTTCCAGTTTTGTACATTTTGACTGTAACATTTAGGTTACGTGATGCACAAAGATCGAAAAAAATTGAGATCATGATCATGTATGGTTTTACTCTAGCTTAATGGGGAGTTTGGTTTGACCGTAGATTGAGGGACCTCACCACGTCCGAGGTCGGTAAGCTTATCTCAGTCATGGGTGTTGTAACACGAACAAGTGAGGTTCGTCCCGAGCTTCTTACTGGGACATTCAAATGCTTGGAATGTTATGGCATCATTAAGAACGTCGAGCAGCAATTCAAATACACTGAGGTAAATGAACAATGTAATTTCCTAGGCTTCTCTTTCTTGCATGCTTACTGATAAACTTGTTTCATGTGTGTAGCCAATTATTTGCACAAATGCAACTTGTGCGAACCGGAACAGGTGGGCTCTTATACAGCAAGAGAGCAAGTTCACAGATTGGCAAAGATTAAGAATGCAGGAGACTTCCAAAGAGATACCTGCTGGGTCCCTTCCTCGTTCCTTGGATGTGATTCTTCGACATGAGATCGTGGAGCATGCTCGGGCCGGAGACACGTAAGATTCCATCTCTTTCTTCTTAGTATACTTGAACTTCGCACGTTGTTATGTTTACTTTTGTATATTCTGTAACATACAACTTGTAATTTTGTATATGCAGTGTCATTTTTACAGGGACACTGGTTGTTGTGCCAGATATTATGGCATTAGCTACACCTGGTGAGAGGGCAGAATGCCGACGTGAGGCACCACAGCGACAAAATGGTGGTGCTAGTCATGGTGGTGTCAAGGGACTGAAAGCTTTGGGTGTGCGTGACCTCTCATACCGACTTGCTTTTATTGCAAATTCTGTGCAGGTTGGCATTTAACTTTCCATGTTTCCAAAAGATACATTATTTGTTTATAGAGATCGTTGTTGTAATGTTTACTTTCTTTCAGATTGCTGACGATAGAAGAGAGAGCAGTATTAGGGACAGGAGAAAGGACGCCGATGAGGGTGATAATTTAGAGTTCACGGTATTTGTTGATTCTTATACATTTTGTGTGATTAATCAAAACCCTATTTCCATTCTAGGAAGCTTCCATGTTGCTGTGTTTATTTGTTTCACACCTTTTTAGTTGAATTTTTTATATAATATTTTCCACTTTCATCTAAACATGACAGTGTTTTAAACAAGTTTGGGCATTTACCAATCCCCATCTTATTTTATTTTTTTATAAATTTGTAAACAGCAAGAAGAGGAAAATGAAGTGAACAGGATGAGGCACACTCCTGATTTCTTCAACAAGCTTGTTGACAGCATCTGTCCAACTGTTTTTGGACATCAGGAAATCAAGAGAGCAATCCTTCTCATGCTTTTGGGAGGACTACACAAATTCACCCACGAGGGCATCAATCTCAGAGGAGATATCAATGTTTGCATCGTTGGTGATCCTAGCTGTGCCAAATCTCAATTTCTCAAGTATGATCAGTTTCTAACCCCTTCTTTTTGCTCTTTCATAGAGTTGAGTCATTATAGCCATCCGTTTACACCGTAAACTTTCTAACTAAACTATCCGATGCTGAAATTTAGATATATTGGTCTGCTTATTTTATCCTTTTGTCAAAATATTAGGATTAACATCCTGGTTTCCAACTTAATAAGATCATTTTGATATTATTTTCTTGTGCACTTATAGATGTTTCCGTTGCAGGTATGTTGCTGGTCTAGTCCCAAGATCTGTATATACTTCTGGAAAATCCTCGTCCGCCGCAGGTTTAACAGCAACTGTGGCAAAGGAGCCAGAAACTGGCGAATTCTGTATAGAGGTGATAATTTTTGCTGAATAATTACCTCATTAAGTTGAGATACGTTGGACTTTTACACGGTTGAATGATTGTTTCATTGCATTTACTTGCTAAAACTTGCCTTGTATTCACGATGCGTTTTTGTCAAATAAAAGACATGTACCACAACGTCCTTTCGTTATGTTTGTGGTTTATACATGTAGGCATGTAACCCATTTCACTTGAAATGTGTTTGGTTCACAGGCTGGTGCATTGATGCTTGCTGATAATGGGATATGTTGCATCGATGAATTTGATAAAATGGACATCAAAGATCAGGTGAATCTCTTCTCCTTTTCACCTTAGTGTTAGGCTTGGCTGGATTCTTACCACAAGTTCTGACTCCCAAACCTGTAAATCAAAGGTTGCCATCCATGAAGCCATGGAACAGCAAACCATAAGCATTACAAAAGCAGGAATACAAGCCACGCTAAATGCTAGAACTTCAATATTAGCAGCAGCTAATCCTACTGGTGGGCGCTATGACAAAACAAAGCCCCTCAAGGTAATCATTACACAGCTTTCTTAACAATTGGTACTGTTGTCTAAATCAGTTTGAAAAAGAAAGAAATACTGTTTAGACATAAAATGTGTAAGGTTTCTGACTTGTCCTATATTTCAGTATAATGTGGCACTTCCTCCTGCCATACTTTCAAGGTTTGATCTAGTATATGTCATGATTGATGAGCCGGACGATAACACAGACTACCACATTGCGCATCATATTGTGAGGGTTCACCAGGAGCGTGAAGAGGCACTTACCCCTGCATTCACCACTGCAGAGTTGAAGCGCTACATTGCATACGCTAAATCTCTCAAACCTCAGGTAAAATATTTTTTTTCCGTTGGAGATACAATTCTGTATATCACGGTGTTGCTGCCCAGTTCATATATTTACCCTTTATGTGTCCACAGTTGAGTGTTGAGGCAAGAAAGGTTCTGGTGGAGTCCTATGTAGCACTCCGTAGGGGGGATACTGCACCGGGCAGTAGAGTTGCTTACAGAATGACAGTTAGACAGTTGGAAGCTTTGATACGGCTCTCAGAAGCAATTGCAAGAAGTCACTTGGAATTAATGGTAAGTATGAATGTATGATCATCATATCTCAATTAAACTGCAATACAATAGCAATAATTTCTTGTTATCAGTGTTCATTCATTTTCGTTTTGTTGGCTCAACCAGTGACTTACAGTAACCACTGACTTAGGGACTGCTTATTGTAATTTTAGTTTTCCCAATCTTCATCAGTTCACAAGTATAACCATGTAGGTTAATACATTGGTTTTCAGTTAGTATGCAACATATTTCATGTACATTGTCTTTATGGTTAAAAAATTTAAGATGTTAGTTTATCTTACATGCATACCACACTCTAGCTTAGACCGCCTATCACATTTATGGTCTTTGTTGCACTCGGGCAAGTGAGGAAATGTCATTCAAATAGATTATAAACTAAACTTTTGTGCATGACCTTGCTTGGATTAGGATTCAATCTCTGGTCGTAATCTTTACAATTACTGTAGAATGTATAGCACCATGTTTTGATTTGAAACATCTATATGTATTTTAACCAACTCAATTTCATCAACTTGTATGTTTAGGTTCTATTCTAGGAACAATTTTATCCACTGGTTTAATGATGTTTCCAGGTTCGACCAGCTCATGTTCGTATGGCAGTAAAGCTGCTTAAGACATCCATCATCAGGCAAGAAAGCAACAACTTTGGAACCTTGTATTTCTAAAAAAACTAGCATGCAAATCTCACTGTTGCATTTTCAGTGTTGAATCAAGCGAGATTGATCTAACAGATTTTCAAGAAGAGGATGATGGTGATGCTGTTCCAAGTGAAAGTGAACCTCTGCAAGCTCCAAATGGTGAAGGGCCTGCACCTATAGAAAATACAGGTGCAACTATAAAAACAATGTATTTTTTTAACAACCACCACTAGTAGATCATATGTACTTATTACAAGATCTATTGCAGCTGGTGCAGAAGCACAGGGAAGTCTTCTGAGGAAAAAAATAACGACAACAGAAGAACATTTCCAGAGAGTTACAAGAGCCCTAGTTATGAAGTTGCGGCAGCACGAAGAATCCGTCATGCGAGAAGGTAACTCCTTTTGATTAACTTTAATTGCATTTTGAATTCCAATATCAGTATGGATACGATTTCTTTTTGAAGTTATAGGTTGACTGGATAAGATGTTAGTATGGTGCTGTGCAAGCAAATGCTTCAGTCTGTATTATCTCAATAAAACATTGATTATGTCTATCACTATCCCCTTCAAACACTCTTATCAGTAGGACTTATTTGAAGCTAACAACATCATGACACGATAAATTATCTTAAAGCTTTCAATTGTTGCTGCAATATGCAGGTAGTGCATTGGCTGGAATGAGGCAAAAGGACCTAATTGTTTGGTATGTTGAGCAGCAGAATTCTCTCAGAGAATACAGCTCCCTAGATGAGGTGAAAGAAGAGGTTGAATGTATCAAAGCCATCATAGAGGTAAATATAGCTACAAAAATGCAGAAGAAACTTTATAATCACATGATTATTTGTTCGAACATTGTAATTGACATGGATGGTAATGCTTAATGGGCAGAGCTTAATACACAGGGAAGGCCACCTAATTGTTATAGACGATGGAAAGGGAGCAGGAGCTACAACTGGAGAGGACTCACAACTCTCTGCCAGGGAGAGAAGAATCCTAGCTGTGGCTCCGAATTATAATATCGACTGAGGTGATTCTCAATCTAAATGAACTCAGTGACCTGCTAGCTGGCTCCCAAGCTCATTTGACCATGTTTCAATTGGTCAAGCCGAATGAGCGACAAGTTGAGAGTGATCGGTCTATGAATTGTTGTACTAATTTTTTTGTTCGAATACAAGTCTTACTGAGTCATTCGTATTTATGGTTTGTGCTCATGTTGAGTTCCTACCGGTTGATGTTCATGAATGAGTTCATTCGTATTTATGGTTAAAAGTGGTTTGGAATTAGAGTTCGCGTGATAGTGTTAGATAACCATGTTTGCGTTCTTCCGAGACTTTTGAATCGGATGTGGTTGTTGTGGTTTGAGCTTCACATGAATGGTTTAAACATATGGAAGGCCCAATTACCACTTCCAACAAGTTTAAGGGTGGATATCGTGTGGAAAAAGTGTTAATTTTTTAGTTTTCCATCTTGGTTGACATCATGTTTGTGACGTTTGGAATAACAACCGAGCTTCCAGTCCAAGTTAAAGGCCACCATGTATACATAACATGATTGTGAGATGTTCCAGAATATAATATACAACATGCCATAACAGAAATAGATGGAGATCTATGCAAAAGAAACTTGTTTTAAAGAACAAACTTTACAAGATTAGAATGTGACCATGTAATAAAGTGAAAAAGGAGAACCATAATCCTGTAACAAAAAGTTCATCATGAATAATCAACTATTTTTAAATGTGATCTATATGATAAACTATCTGGTGCTTTTAAGTTGTAGAGGATTTGATGGAGTCTTAACTTAAGATACATCCCTTCTCTTGTACAACTTCATGAAGGCTAAGCTCTGGGTTGCCACTCTTCCATACTTCTGCCAAAACATAAAAAAGTTAAAACCAAATAAAAGAATATTAATCATTAAAAATTATGAATATTCAATATATCAAAAATGTCAAGTCTCATGGAAATTTCTGGCGGATAGGGCTGTAAACTCTGGTTTCAACTCGAACTCGATAAATGTTCGACTTCGGTTTAGCTTGAAAATAAAGGACACAAGTGAAAAATAAAAAAAATCCTCAAACTCGGATCAGAAACGAGCCGGTTCGAACTCGAAATTGCTCGAGCTCGACTCAAGATTTTTATTGTGCAACTTGTATTTATTTTGTGAAACTTAATAATAATATACAATGATGCAAGACTTGAAATTTTGGCTCGAATTGATCCAATTTACACCCCTACTAGTGGACTATCCCAATCGCATGAAGGGAATGTGTTTTAAAAGTTTACTTTTATATGTTAATTATTATGGTGAATTGTAACAGTACCATCAAAAAATAACAAAATTAGATTTATGTCATCTGAAAGTAACTATTTGCACCAATGACATAGAAAAATCCAAAAAATTACTCTAATGCCATTAACATTTTCCATAATTGTAACAGTGTCATTCCTTCAGCCCTCCGTCAACAGCTATTGTGGCTACACCTAGCCTGGGTGGGAAATTAATCCTTACTCACAGGTCGAAGACAAGATGTGCTCGAACAAATGATGAGGCTTGAATGAGATGTTGAGACAAATAAATGTTTTTCTTAACAATAGAAATTGATGAGTTGGTAAAATGGAAAAGGGATAAGAACTTACATTGCAGAGTGATTGGAACCAAAAGACAACACGAGCTAGCGTCCATGACCATAACACCATATTCTAACTTTTCGTCCTTGCTTTGCTAGAATTGTCCGAACTCTTCAATGAGTTCTGTCACGCTTTAAATGCAAAGAAAAGAAAATCTAAGCGTGGTAAATAAAATTGGTGGTTACAACTAAAATATGTTTTTTTATCAATAAGTAAAATATGATTTCCATTGCACTGCTTTGGATTGATAAGACAATATTTGCAAAAGAAATGAAATAAACCTTACCTGATTATTGAGCTGAAATATTTACAATTGTAAGGGAAACTCCATTGAATGCATGATTTTCCAGAAAACTTCACTGGTAAACTTCACCACAACATATGCCCACAAGAAAGCTGAACAACGATTATGTTTTGCTTTTCCCAGTGAAATACATGCCTTCAACGGTATGCTTAACAACTTGAATAATAGCAGTATGATATTCAAGCCACAAAGACTATTGTGAGTAGCAGTTTCCAGCTTTACTCGGTGCAGAACTGTTTCGACAGATTAGCGCGGCGCCACAACTCACAACCATCATTACACTTGAAAATTTCCAGCACCCTTCTTCCAATAGGAAAGGCGCTTTAACGAACTAAAATGCCCTCTGAGCAAAAAAGACAAGAAATTAGATAATTATTGAATTGTCAAAGCAGTAACTCACGTGTAGTACGTGAAAACTTCCAAATATAAAGGGTGAACATTTTTAGGGCAACAAGAAACCATCTCCACAGTGAGAATCATTATTTTTCCCTGGAATACACATTTAGCTAGACAGGTGGAAGCCTAATATCATGATCAATGACTGTCATGGGCACGAGATTATTCTGCAATAATTTCATATGTTTAATCAGCAGTCTCTTGAATATACAATAACTCAAAGAATGATTTATTAGGGGTTCATGAATACTGGCGTTATACTAATTTGTCAAATTTAAATTACCAGACATCTTGGCATGAGCATTTCCCACCCTTAAAATGATGAAAACCGCTTGAATCCCGCAAGATGATCTCTCTTGCAGTCGTAATAGAAACAAACTTCAAGAAAGAATGGCAGTCTCCACAGATATGGACGTTTTTCATAACCCGGACGGGTCTACTTGGGGTGGTGGTCAAGAGTCCATATGTTGAGGCCAGTTTAGCACTATGATAAAATAAGAAGTCTTTCTTCTGATATTCTTCTACTTCATGCAGAACAAAACTCGTGTCGGGTGCGTACCCCACTTTCATACATTCCACGATCAGTATGTCTAATGCACTGTATATATCTATGGATTGTGAATGCGATCTATCTCTTGTGTAAAACGAGTGAATGAGATTTTTATCTACGACCCAACTCCGAGAAGGATGCTTGCGTATTCCCTTCTTCTGCATTTCTTCTCTGATCTTTTCAGAGACATGCCATCTCCCTGAAGAAGAATAGAGATTTGACACAAGAACATAAGATGAAGGGTCTGTTGGATCCAATTCGAAGATTCGCTGCATAGCCTGAGTTTCCATATTGAAATTGGAGTGTGATCTGCTACTGTCAAGCAGTGCTCGCCAAACCAAAACACTAGGTTCACAAGGCATGTCTCTTATGAACCCCTCAGCTTCATCAAAATAATTCCAATGGCCCAAAACTTGTACTAGTGATGCATAGTGTTCTTCAGAGGCTTTGACACCATAAGAGCTTGCCATAGAGGAAAATAAATTGCGACATGTAATGACAGAGTCATAAGTCGTGTATTTGCAGGCAGAGAGAACAAGAAGAAAACTGACATGATCAGGTTTTATGCTTATGCTATTCATCTTTTTCCAAACATCCAATGCTTTGTCTCCTTGGTGGTGCAAAAGGTGAGCAGTTAACAAAGCATTCAACGATACTACATCATGCACTGACATCGAATTAAAGACCTTCATGGCACCATCCATGTTCCCGCATTTCGAGTACATACTGAAGAGAGCATTTCCAATGGCAATATCAAAGGGATTACATATCTTCAGAGCATAACAGTGAATTTGCTGGCCCATTCCCATAAATCCTAAGGCCCCACAGACTCCAAGGATTGTGGTTACTGCAAGTTCGTCTATAGGGAGCATGTCATCTTGTGATAAGTTGCATTGAATAAACTCAATGCTTCAATCAAAAAACCGTTTCTCGCATAACCACAAATCATAGAAGTTGAGAAGATGAGATAACTATCTTTATTTGTACACTTTCTAATCACCTTCTCAGCCTCTTCCATTCTATTGCATTTAACATACATATCCAACAATGCAGCTTCCATCCAAGCATTCAATACACATCCAACCTTCAATAAAAAACCATGCACTTGCTTGCTAATCTGCACTTCCGCAACCAGCGCACAAGCATGTAGGGCACTTGCTACTGTGAAATCAGAGAGTTCCATGCCATCTTCAACAATTTTAACAAACAACTCTATCGCTTGGAGACCTACCCTGTTCTGACAAAATCCAGACATAAGAGCATTGTATGAAACAGAGTTTATCTCTTTCATCTGATTGAACACCATAAGAGCTAGTTCTACCTTCCCAAATTCCATAAGACCAGAAATCATCGTGGACGAAGAAATTAAATCCCGATTGGGCATCCCATCAAATATGCTAACTATATCTTCCACAAAACCAAATTTAGTGTAGAATGCGATGAGCGCATTGCAAAAACTCAATTTGAATTCCAATCCAACTTTAATACCATGGGCATGAATTGCTTCCCCTTGAGCTCGGTATGGACCATCATGGAGAGCGGTAAGGAGGTTCGAAAGCGTGAATTGGTCCCCACAAAATCCATCCATTTTCATCTCATGAAAGAGCTTGAACGCTTCATCATACCTATATTCTTCTACCATACTTAATATAACTGCATTCCACGATGACACGTCTCTTTCCAACATACTCCCAAACAATTGGACAACATCGTCCACCCCTCCAACCTTAACGTACAAGCCCATGAGTGTGTTCGCCACATGGAGATCAAAACAAAACCCCATCTTAACAGCTAAACCATGCATTGCCAAACCACATCGATAATTCAAATGACGAATGCAGGAAGTCAACAACGCAACAAAAGTGAATTCGTTGGGTTCAATTCTGCGATCACGCATCCAGATAAAGAGACCCAAAGCCTCCTTTTCCCGTCCAGACTTTGCGTAAGCCGAAATCAATGACGTGAATGACACAACATCCGGAAGCGGCATTTCTTTGAACACCTTCCGTGCATCCGAAACACGCCTTAATTTAACATACATACCCAAAATTCTATTAAAAACGAACGTCCTCTCTTTTGGGTCAAACCCAAAATCAGCACTTTCATCCGGAATCTTGAGAACGGCACCATGCACGGCCCGACCAAGTCGGAGGTCCCAATTACAGACAGCGACACGTAGAAGGTGCCCAATAGATTCAAAGGTGGGACCCTTGCGTGATAGAGATTGGATCTTTGGGGGTGGGTCGGGGTTTGGGAGTATTTGGGCGAATGGGTAGGTGTTGGATTTGGATTTGGGGAAGGAAAGGGTTGTGGGTTTGGTGGGGTTGTGATGTTGGTGGAGTGGAAGGAGGCCAGTGGTGGCGGTAGGGGAGGGAATGGCCATTCCGGTGAGTTCGGAGGTCGTTTGGGGTTTTATCTACTCGGACATGGAAGTGGGAATGGATTTTGTAGTCACTGGATTCGGTTCGAACTAGTTGGATTGACTACCAATGAGGTAACGATAACCATTCTTCTGTGTACTATTTGAGACATTAATTTTCCAATAGACTTGATGGGGACATTACATTTTTTTTAGAATATATGTTATGATCATATAGTTAACCACTCGGATATCTTGTGCATTGTATGAACATGTCAAATTTTAATTTTACTTAAGTTGATTTTACTTTACACCTTTGAACTTTAAAACGTGAAAATTACACCCCTTCAACTTTCTTTTTGTAACACTTTGTTTTCCTGAATTTTAAAAATTCATTATTTATCCACCCATTAGCCAATATTTTTTCAGAATTTTTTGCATTGTATGCTTAACATGATTGGCCCGAATCCGAACTAGATCTGAACTTCGATATGACCGAATATTAACTTAAAGTTAATATTATGAGTGTGTTAGGTGTACAACGCAAGAAATTCCACAAATAATGGTGAATGGGTGGATAAATGGTGAGTTTTTAAATTTCAATGGGTAAAGTGTTATAAAATGAAAATTTGTGTAGTGTAATTATCACATTTTAAAGTTGAGGGTGCAAAGTGAAATTAGAACATAGTTTAGGGAGACAAACAATGATTAGCCCTAATTTTGAAGTACGTAAGAAATTTCATTTTTTATTTTTCCCCACAAATCTCAGAAATTTAATGCAAGTCAACATCAAGTTCATTTTTTTCTAGCAATCAAAGAAGGAGATCTAATGACCTATCTTATTAAAAGTTATATTCTTGATACACAGGAAACAAAAGATTAATACTTTGTAAATCTAGACTACATTAATGCATGTAATTAGGGGGAAATCAAGCATAACAGGAGTTAAGAGAGAATTATATCATGAAATATGGCAAGTAAGATGGAATGAGTTTTTTGAAATATCTACTACTTGTAAAAAATATGAATTAGACAAGCTAAGTGAACCAGAACCAAGAGGATGTTGGTTTTTTTGCCTTAATCTATGTTTTGATGATTTAATCAACCTAATCTTAATTGTGATCATATAGAGTAGCACACATGTTGCATTGCATATATATTGTTTTGTGCTAACCTCTACAGGTGATCAAGACTCAATGAAGAAAAGAAAACAAGTCAAGACATGTAATCAAGCTCATTTGAAGACATGTAATTTGTATTTCTTTGAGTCTTAGGAACTTTGTGTAAATGGGTATACTTGAGCTAAAAACTAATCAAACAAACACTAGGTTCCCTATAGAAGTCACACACACAATTTCATATAATTTGGACTTCAATAGATCACCCAAACTTAGACCGGAAAACACCAAACCTTAACCTGAACTGTCTACCCACGTTCGATCGACCGAAACAGACCGTTCGGTCGACCGAGTGATCATACATCCTGTTAGTGTTTTATTGCCCAAATTCGATCGACTGTCCAGACCTTTTCAGTCGACCGAGTAACAACAAATTTCCAACCGTTTGTTTTGTCGTATATACCCAACGGTCGTATTCGTATTATTTCCAAATACCCCAAAAATACTTTTCCCTATCGGTCGACCGAACTTAAGAAGACTCGACAAACCAAAAACTTCCTGTTGGTTTTCGGTCGACCGTGAACCTTGTTTCGGTCGACCGTGAACCTTGTTTCGGTCGACCGAATTCAATCCTGTTTGTCAACCCAGAAGAGCGTGCTGGTTTTCGGTCGACCGAACCTATCTCGGTGTTCGACCGATAACTTAAGTGTACCTAGATAATAGCCTTTGGCGGTCGACCATTCTTTTACCGTTCAGCCCGATCCAGTCGACCGAACTTACTCAGAATTGGGTCTTGTCAGTTTCTGTTTTGTGTATCTTACACAATCTATACCTAATTCATCGCTAACGTCTATAACTCTTTAGGAGCTTATTGATTGACATCATTTCATGCTTATATTCGTATCCTATATCCATTATCTTTCACCTAAACAATGCTATGTTACGAGTTTTATGTTTAGTTTTCAGGAATAAATAGGTTTGAAGAGATGAAGCATAAAAGGACCCAAAAGCTGGGAAAAAGGACTGAATGGTGAGATCTGTGGACCAAGATGCAAGGAAGAAGGACCTGAATGCAAGACCGAAGGACCTAAAAGCAAAACAGAATACTCCTCACCATCATGGGGAGTATTTTGGCAATTCTATTCGGGTTGGAGCTCCAACATGCAAAATAGATGCATCAAATACCAACAAAGCCTTCCAGCAAAGCCCACAAGAAATTCCAGAGTGATCCGGACACTGTAGACCGCTAATTAGCGGTCCAAGACCGCTAATTGCCGGTCACTTTTGGCCCAAATGCGCTCAAATTTCTCCCGCACATGTATTAGAGGATGTTTAGGCTATTTGTGGTATCTGTTTAGTCCCACATCGGGGGATTGTCCCGGATTAGCTTTTTCCATGACTATAAATAGAACTCTTCACCTCCTTTTGTAATCACTCCATATTTTAAGTGGCTATTCTTCCTACTAGAAGTGAGGCCTTGAAGCACACACTAAAGTAGGAGGATGCTACTTTTAATGTGAGTCATTTTATCAATAAAGTTTTGTGTTTCTTTCATTGTTTGTTTTATGCTTCTTTTATTGTTTGTGCATGTTTTAGTTTAATCGTCTTTTAATTCTAGCTTAGTTTTAATATGCTTTCTTTCCATAGTTTAATAATTAGTGTAATGTTTAGTGAGTAGTTCCATCCCCTTTGGGGGGTGGAGTAGATGTACATACATGCATTAGAGAATGTGATGAATGCTTTAATTTCAATGTGTTGATTAAACATGAATGTATGCTTGCTTGTTTAGGATAGAATTTACAACTTGATGAGTTTTGCCAAAATGATTAGACACCTCTCATGCTTGTTTAGGTTCTGAAATAAACACCTTGCATATGTAAATGTTAATCAACTAAGTTGGTGAATAGATTGATAGGTTTTGCCATAACATTTAGACACTTCCTATGCTTGATAAACACCACCTTCATGTGCTTAAAGAATGTATTCTACACCCACCTCTTTGCATGTGTGCACTCACTCCACCCCTTAGGGGTTTTCCATTTCTGTATTCCAGAATTCCTCTTTTGTTCTTAGCTTAGTTGTTAGTTCATTGTTTGTTTCTTTCGTTCGCATTTCATACTTCTTAGCGTAGTTAAGTGTAGAGTAGCTTAATCAAACTTTCTCCCCCAATCTTTGCCACTTGATTTCTGATAAACAAGAGGCTGCTCACCTCCCTGAGGACGACCCGTACTTGCCACCGCTTCATCGCGGCCGTGCACTTGCGGTTTAATTAAAACGTTCAACAAGTTTTTGGCGTCGTTGCCGGGGAGGTGCCAGTCCAGACTCTTGTTTGGACGATTCGAGTGGATTTAATTTTTGTCTTGTAGTTTTCTTTGTTTCAGGAGACTCACATTGAGAAGTGGAAGCATCTGGTGAAGTTTGGAGGCGGTGTGAGAGAAGACGACCGCCGATCAGCGGTCTGGTTGTTTCATTTCACCTCGAAATTTCTTTGAAGTATTTCTTTATATGATATAGTGGCCTGGGACTTAATTTGGCATGTTTTGACTTATAGTTTGTTCCCAGATCAATAATCAAACTTCCCTTAAGCAACTTGGACCCTAAAACTCAAAGCAAAAGATTAGGCATTCTTTTTGTTTAGGCCATGCATCATGTATGTGACTTAGGCACTTAGATTGTCTTTTATCTTAGCTTTATTTTCTGTTGCTGAGAGCTGGCGTGAGGTACGCACCTTCTACTCTCATTCATGCATTTCGTATGAACATGCATTAGTTAGTAGGAAGTGCATTGCAACAAGTGTGAGTTGAGCGTTGTTTGGAGTGTTGATTGCTAGATTTAGGACTCCAAAACGCTACTAAGGAGGGGCTGTCCCGTAAAATATAAGGTGGGGGATATCATCACCCTTTCCTTCGCCCCAAAAACCACACTAATCAAGAGCCTAATTTTAAAATCAAGTAGACATTGGCCCTAAGGATCTTGGACGCATTAGGAGAGTGATCCGGTCCCGACCGTCATGACCTGATCGGCGTTGCCCACTTTGTCGATAGTAGGAGAGACGAGATCCCCGGATCTTGGCTCACTTGCTGGGCTTTGTGGTCCTCGTTGTAGGGAGGTGAGGCATGTTGAGGCCGTGTGACCTCGCAGTTAGGCGTCGTCTAGCTGTAAGGACCTATAGCGACCTTAGGATTGCTTGAGCCTTGTTTGCTTGTGTGCTTCTACCTGTACCCATCCGCCGTAGCATAAGGACTTCTTCCCTTCTCTCCTGAGTCATTCTTTCTCTCCTGTGTTCCCCAGTCTTCTCTTCTACGTACATTCTTTGTTTGAAAAAAAAAAGTTTTGGTGTGTGTGCACCTTTGTGCATGCTTTCGTGGACACGAGACGAGAGTGGTCGTTTGACGAGGAGCGTTGTCAATCCGGCTTCGGTCATCGATTTCTCGACACCTTCCTCCTCTCGTGTCGCACGTAGTTCGGGTCCAATGGCTGCTAATTTCCGTGAGGAGGAGCAGTTGCTGGACCCACCTGTTCCACCTGTGCTTCCAGTTGTCGTTCCCATACCTCTACGCGATCGATGCTACCCGAGCCGTACAGCTCTGCCCTCATGCATCGTATTGCCAGAGGCAAATGGGAACCATTTTGAGGTCAAACCTCAGTTTATTTCCATGCTCCCTCATTTCACTGGGAAAGGTGACCCCTATATCTTTCTCAGGGAATTTGAGGAGGTCTGTGCTATGTTCAAGCTGCAACAACTTAGCACAGACTCCATCCATCTTAGGCTCGTTCCTTTTGCACTAAAGGATGATGCCAAGAAGTGGTTGTACAGCAACCAGGCGAATTCCTTTAGGACTTGGGATGAGTTTCAATCTGTATTCCTCAAGAAGTACTTTCCTAATCATCGGACTCAAAAATTGAGGAACGAAATCAATTCGTTCTATCAACATGAGACCGAACCATTTCATGCATATCTTGAGAGGTTCAAAGAGCTACTATCCTCGTGCCCTCACCATGGCATTGAGTTGTGGCGTCTTTGTCAGATTGTGTATGAGGGTCTTCACATCCCGTCCAGAACGCTCCTTGAGTCCATGGGTCAAGGAGAGTTCTTGGGAAAGGATGAAAGGGAGGCATGGGCCTTCCTAGAAGACCTCGCTGAGAAAACCATGCAATGGGAGAGTGTGAGGGAACCACCTGCATCATCTAGTATAGGAGCGAGGATCACGAATGCAAACTCAACTAGATCGGGTTCCGCATTTGCTATCGATACCACTACGGCCACCGAGGCACGCATGGCGGCCTTAATGCGCCGTATGGATTCGATTGAGCTCCAAAACCGACAAAGTGCACCTCACATGTCCACATCTGGTCCAGTTCCTTGTCATTCATGTGGTAGGATAGGTCATGTAGAGAGTGAGTGTGAGTCCATTCCTCCTGAGATGGAGCGTGTCAACGCCATCTATGACAGAGCTAGGAATGACCCATACTCATCATCTTATAACCCTGGATGGAGGAACCACCGCAATTTTTCAAGGAACCAAAATAATGCCCCGGGTGGTCCTTCAAACTCCTCTAGACCACCTTACCAATCACACCAACCTCCCATGCATGCACATTCCTATCAGCCACCCCAAGCGCAAACCACCAATCCATCGGGTTTCCCAAATTCCAATAATATGGAAACCCGATTCAATTCGCTTGAGACCTTGACTCGTGGACTTGAAAACTCAATGAAAATTTTTATGTTGACCACAAGTCAAGTTCTCACTTCAAATCAGCAGACCATGAAATCTCTAGAGATTCAGATGGGCCAATTGGCTCAGTCTGTACATGAAAGAGAGAGAGGGTCTTCTCCTAGCCAGCCTGAGGCTAACCCCCGTGTGTACCAGCAACAACAAATGCAAAATGAGAATGTGGTACCTCGGGGGAGGCAAGTGAACCATGTGGAGGAACCTGTTCACCATGTCAATTCCATTGTGACCTTAAGGAATGGAAAACAGGTTGACAGTCACATCTCCTTGCCACACCCACCACCATCTATGCAGCCCCTCCGTGGGAATGGTGGTGAAGAAGAAGCTGAGGGTGAGGGTAATACACCAAAGCTTTCTTCTCAGGCACAGCAGAAAACCTACCTGGCAAAAGCTCCCTGATGCATTGCATACATTGCATCATATGTCTTTCATTTAGATTACTTTTATATCAATAAATGCTACTAAGGTATGTGTTTAGTCGTATTTACAGAATACAGGGACCTGGATGCAAATTACCCACATTCCGAGCATAAACGCGTGCAAAAGATTCATTTCTATCATAAAGACCGAGTTCAAGTTTATCGGGTTTCAGATAGAAATGCATCCAAGCATAAAAGCATTCAAGGACCTAATTACAAAATAAAAGGACCAAGTTATTGTGTGGAGAAAGTCAAAAGAAAAAAATCAAATATAAATCTCCAACAATGGAAGGAATTAATCCGGAGCTCAAGACAATGGAAAGAATCAATCCAGACGCGCAAAGGAGGATCAAATCATACCATAAACGCGTGACAAAAATCCTGATTAAATCCGACCAAAGTGTGAGGCGAATCCGCCGCACAATACACATGATGTGCGGCGATTCCGCCGCCCATTGGTCGATCTGTGTGTCCCAATTTCGTCCAGTCGTGTATGGACACGTGTACTATCCAATTCTATACCTAAGTCCCTTGTAGCAACTATAAATAGACCCGAGAACGATGTAAATAGGGTCCTTGGTTGTTGTTCTTATTTTTACCTTAGTAATAAAATTCTGATTTTGTTTTGTTTTGTTTTTCTTTTCTACTTCCTCTAGGACCCCTTCTTCTTCCTCCCTCCATGAGTTTCTAACTCTCTCCAAAGGGTGGAGGTGATGGAATTAGGGTTAGAGAATGATGAATGCATGTTATTATTTTAAGTTCATGATTAGTGTATTTTGATTACTTGAGTTTATGTTAAGTCATTTATCTTGTAATGCTTCATAACTAACATGATTTACAATAAGTTTCAGTAATTCTCTACTCTAAACCTAAATCTAAACCTCCACCCCACGGATTTTCCTCTTTGTTCTTGTTTTAATTTTAATTGTTCTTATTTCGTACTTTAGATAATAAAATCCAAAAATCCCAAAAACCCAATTTATTTATTCTTCCCTTCTTCCCCTAATCGAAAATAACATCAACTACGAAATCTCTCCCTCCTTGTGTTCGACACGTACTTGCCACGTCTTCATAGACGCCGTGCACTTGCGGTATAAATTTAATTCCCATCAAGTTTTTGGCGCCGTTGCCGGAGAGGCGACGCAGATTTTTGTTGTTTTTGTGTTTTCGATTTTTCCTGTTTATCTTGTACGCGATCTAAGTATTTGGATTTGTGTTTCAGGAGACAACAGAGCGCGCGGCGAAATACGAGCGCATTCTGAGCTTAAAGAGCGGCGAATCCGCCGCCCCATAAGAAGCATTTGCGGCGAAATCGCCGCACAGGTTGGTCCTCCGGTCTTCAAATTTTGAGGGCGTCGTCGGCATCTCTGGGTGGTCGCATTGAGCTACTGGAATCTCCGAGAGCGGGCGGCGAACCCGACTGAGCATTGCGGAGGTAACTTTTCTTGCCTTTCTCGTAAAATCTGAATAGTTGAAAAGTTTCCTTTCGTAGAATTGCACGTGTTAGGGTTACAATTCCATAATTGGCAATAATTCAACTCTGACCTAAAATTGGCAAAATTAGAAAGACCTTAGTGCATGCATCATATAATGTTTTGCTTGCATTATTCTTGCTAAATTCTTGCAAATTAATACTTGTTGAAGATTGCTGGAGGCAAGGTACGTATCGAGGTTTTTATCGATTGCATTAGAGCATATAATTTAGTTGCATACAACCTTGCAATTGCCCCCATTAAAAGGACCATTGTTTGACTATCTTTGCTAGATTTAAGTTAAACTATCTTAAGGGCAACTCCGTAGGAAAAGATACGGTGGGGATTTCATCACCTTCCCGTAGCCCACAAACCACAATCCTGAAGTGTCGCCTAAGCCTAAAATTTAAAATCAATTAGACATTGGCCCCTAAGGACTCGGACTCAATTAAGGAGGAGATTGGTTTGACTTGCTATGACCTGAAGCTAATTGAATTCAATTTGGTGTCTAGAAAGTGTTTTTGTGTCGACGAAAGTCTTCCAAGCGACGTGGTTGTCTAATTGGCACCGACTCTGTCGGAAGCGCCCCCACTAGCTATACACTAACTGGCCAACTTGGTTTGATTGGTGAGGGAGGTGAATCAAGCAAACTAATTCGACTCAACCAGTTAGGAGTCGTCTAGATCTAAGTGACACTAGGTCTAGGATTGTTTTGACCGTGCTTGCTCAGGAAATTTCTGACCAACCCTAATTTTTATCCTTTAGAGTTAAGTTTCCCTTCTCGTCTGAGTCTTCTTTCCCTTCTCATCCTTACCTTTCTATTGTTTGTTTCCTAAAAAAAAAAAAAATTTAAAATTCAAAAATTCAAAAAAAAAAGAGTAATTAATTCTTGAAAGTAAATTTGGAGTTTAAATTTCGAATTTGAATTCAAAAATTGATTCAACCCGGTGCACTCAGATTTGGATTCGGGACTTGAGTAATCGACTCTCACGAGTTCATCTAGATTCCAGTCTGGAACTTAACCCCAATCCACCTGTTGCACCACCTCACCCAGATCTAATGGGTGAGAACGTAGTGGACCCGCCTGTTGCGCAACCTATAACTTTGAGGGATCGGTGCTACCCAACGATGGCTGCTCAGCCATCGTGCATCGTTATGCCCACCATCCCGGGTCGCGACTTCGAACTTAAGGCACAATACATGAGTATGTTGCCTAAGTTCACCTCTAGGGAAGATCTATATCTCTTCCTTAGAGAATTTGAAGAAATCTGCTCTCTTATGCAATACCAGCATGTCCCTGAAGAGGCAGTGCGTCTGAAATTCGTGCCTCTAGCACTGAAGGACGACGCTAAGAAATGGCTATATAGTCTAGCCGAAAGATCTATTAGAAGTTGGGCCGAATTTGTTCAAGTTTTCCTAAAAAAATATTTCCCCAACCATAAGACTATGAAGATTAGGAATGAAATTGTTGCATTCGTTCAGTCTGAGAGCGAGCCGTTCTATTCCTATCTTGAGAGATTTAAGAGTGTCTTGACCCAATGCCCTCATCACGGAATTCCGAAGTGGCAATTGTGCCAAATTATTTATGAGGGATTGACACCCACATCTAGGGTTATGCTAGAATCTGTGAGCCAAGGGAACTTTATGTCCAAAAATGAAAATGATGCCTGGACTTTTCTTGAGGATTTAGCTGAAAATAGTATGCAATGGGACAATGCTAGAACACCCATCAACCCGAGTATTGGATCTAGAATAGCGAGTCAACCCCGACCAGGTGTCTTAGCTATAGACTCCAACATAGCGGCTGAGGCAAAACTAGCTACCCTAATGCGTAGAATGGAAAGTCTAGAGCTACAAAATCAACCCCGAATGAATCAACCCTTGTCTATCCCCTGCTCTAGATGTGGTCAGACTGGTCATTTAATGGAGGACTGTGTGAACCGGGAACATGTTAATGCCACATATAACAATTCTAGAAATGATCCTTACGCATCAACCTATAACCCAGGTTGGCGTAATCATCCCAATTTTTCGTGGACCCAACAAGGACAACCTCCTAGACAACAACCAGCCCCATATAACCAAAATAATACATCATCTGGGGGTAATAATGGAAATCACGAGGTTAGGTTGACAAAATTAGAAAATTTAATGACAACTTTTATACAAACAACCAACCAATCATTCCAAAGGCTAGAGACACATGTCAGCCAATTAGCACAGATAATAGGTGAAAGAGAAAAGGGCCAATTTCCAAGTCAACCTGAGGTAAACCCCAGAACTAATAATCAATATCAATCTTATCAACCACCTTCAGGAAATAACAACCCTAGACCGGTTCAAATGGTTAATGAGGAAGGACCGTTCCAACAAATCAATGTTGTAGTATCATTACGGTCCGGAAGACAAATTGACAATAATGTGGTAAACCCTAGAATGACTAATCAATCTAGCCATCAAGCACCCACATATGACTTGACCATTGAACCCGACGTCCAAATTGAAAAGCCCAATCCACCTACCCAACCTGAACCTGTAGCTCAACCTGAACCTGAGCGAGTCTATGTGCCTAAAGCCCCATTTCCCAATAGACTCAAAAAGAACTCTAGTGCACAAATAGAGAAAATCTTGGAAGTATTTAAGCAAGTTAAGGTAAACATTCCACTCTTAGACATGATTCAACAAATACCTGCTTATGCTAAATTCTTAAAAGATTTGTGCACTAAGAAGAGAAAAACGAATGTACCAAAGAAGGCATTTTTAACTGCAAACATATGCTCAATTCTTTCCAACACATCTCCTATAAAATATAAGGACCCGGGGTGTCCCACAATTTCATGTTCAATAGGAGATACGTTTATCAATAAAGCCCTTCTAGACCTTGGTGCAAGCGTTAACTTGCTCCCATTTTCTGTCTACGAGCAACTCAACCTTGGTCCACTAAAACCCTCTAAGACAACCCTCCAATTCGCTGATTGTTCTGTTAAGAAACCGAGAGGTATAGTAGAGGACGTTTTGATTAAGGTTGGTGACTTCATTTATCCAGTGGATTTTGTCGTACTTGATACTGAACCTGTTGTAAATCCTAATCGACAAATCCCTGTAATTCTAGGTAGACCCTTTTTAGCCACTTCGGAAGCATTAATAAACTGTCGAAATGGGCTCATGCAATTATCTTTCGGGAACTTAAAAGCAGAATTTAATATCTTCCATATTGATAATGAGCCAGAACTAATATGCAACCCAAGTGATGTTGTGATGAGAGCACGTATTTATCAGAATTCTGAATCAAATAAATCATCACATAAGCAAAAAGGAAGTAAGAAAAAAGGGAGTAATTCATTTACCCAACCACCATCACTCGAGCAAACAAGCGAACCAATTCAAGTGAGAAGAGTGGAATCTTTTCCTCAAGTCAACATGGGGAACAATTCAACTGGATACATGCACCAACATGGTGTCATTCAATCCAGTTCTGATTATGGTTGACTTTGAGCAAACTCAACCCCTCTACCGCAAGCCGACGCAGGTAATAAGTGCATTTATTGTATCTGTGCATACATTGAGGACAATGCATGATTTAGGTGTGGGGGGGGGTGTTTATATATATATCTATCTATTTGATTTTCTGTTCTGCTTTATTTCTTAAAAAAAAATAAATAAATAAAAATCAATGTTTCATGACATAGCTTAAGATTGAACTGCTAAAACCCGTGTACAAATTGCATTGAGTTTTTGTTCCTTATTATATAGTTCTGCTTGTAGAAATTGTGACATAAATCTAAGTTCCAAAGAAATAACCCATTGCCCTTTAAGACATGTATGCACTTAAATTGGATGAATCAAATCTTTGAAGTGGTTGATAAAAAGCAGAGGTTGAGGAAAATCTACCGGGAAGTGTGGACTTCTAATAGCAATTAAGCCTTGAGGAAAATAAAAATAAAAAAAATAAAGGAATAAAGTGAGGAAAGCATATTCTGCAAAATGATTACAAAAGCCCAAGCCTTTGAGTCACTGGTCCATAGGGGTATCTTGAAACCCGGTAACTTGAGTCTACCAGCTCGGGATTATCGACCAAACTCGCTACACGAATGCAAAAGGGTAAAAGTGTCAAAAAGCAAATGTGTTGAATCACGGAAGAAAAGAAAAAAATAATAATACTCAAGGCCCAAAGCTAAAAGAATGATCCATGCCATGGTTGATCCGAATGATACTTCACCACCAGAGGAGGCGTGCAAAATAATTCAAGTGATAAACATGTGTAGAAGGGTTAGTGGTGTGAATGTTGGCGGAATAAAGACCAAGTCATATTTTTAATGAGTTAGATTCATATAATGAGCATACAAGAATTCTAGGTGAGATGTATAAGGTTAAGGTGGAGATATTAAGAGCTATTAATGGAATGTTGATTTAGGATTTTGTGGGTATATCCGCTGAAAACCCTCAGGAGACAACACTCCTCCTTGACAACAAAGAGGTTTAAAGGCTTGTTGCACATGCTAAGTGCAACCGTGATTCCTACGAAAGTGAGTTAGGATTTCCCTGTTTTTATTTGTCGTATCTTCTGTTTTGCTAGGGACTAGCAAAATCTAGGTGTGGGGGTATTTGATGCATTGCATACATTGCATCATATGTCTTTCATTTAGATTACTTTTATATCAATAAATGCTACTAAGGTATGTGTTTAGTCGTATTTACAGAATACAGGGACCTGGATGCAAATTACCCACATTCCGAGCATAAACGCGTGCAAAAGATTCATTTCTATCATAAAGACCGAGTTCAAGTTTATCGGGTTTCAGATAGAAATGCATCCAAGCATAAAAGCATTCAAGGACCTAATTACAAAATAAAAGGACCAAGTTATTGTGTGGAGAAAGTCAAAAGAAAAAAATCAAATATAAATCTCCAACAATGGAAGGAATTAATCCGGAGCTCAAGACAATGGAAAGAATCAATCCAGACGCGCAAAGGAGGATCAAATCATACCATAAACGCGTGACAAAAATCCTGATTAAATCCGACCAAAGTGTGAGGCGAATCCGCCGCACAATACACATGATGTGCGGCGATTCCGCCGCCCATTGGTCGATCCGTGTGTCCCAATTTCGTCCAGTCGTGTATGGACACGTGTACTATCCAATTCTATACCTAAGTCCCTTGTAGCAACTATAAATAGACCCGAGAACGATGTAAATAGGGTCCTTGGTTGTTGTTCTTATTTTTACCTTAGTAATAAAATTCTGATTTTGTTTTGTTTTGTTTTTCTTTTCTACTTCCTCTAGGACCCCTTCTTCTTCCTCCCTCCATGAGTTTCTAACTCTCTCCAAAGGGTGGAGGTGATGGAATTAGGGTTAGAGAATGATGAATGCATGTTATTATTTTAAGTTCATGATTAGTGTATTTTGATTACTTGAGTTTATGTTAAGTCATTTATCTTGTAATGCTTCATAACTAACATGATTTACAATAAGTTTCAGTAATTCTCTACTCTAAACCTAAATCTAAACCTCCACCCCACGGATTTTCCTCTTTGTTCTTGTTTTAATTTTAATTGTTCTTATTTCGTACTTTAGATAATAAAATCCAAAAATCCCAAAAACCCAATTTATTTATTCTTCCCTTCTTCCCCTAATCGAAAATAACATCAACTACGAAATCTCTCTCTCCTTGTGTTCGACCCGTACTTGCCACGTCTTCATAGACGTCGTGCACTTGCGGTATAAATTTAATTCCCATCACTCCCTATCCAAGTAGGTTAAACAAAAAGCAGAGTGACAACATGGACAAGATAGTAGAGGTGTTTAAGCAAGTAAAGGTTAACATCCCCTTGTTGGATGTCATCCAACAAATACCTCAATATGCCAAAGTGTTGAAGGATCTCTGCACAACCAAGAGGAAGACCAATGTTCCTAAGAAAGCATTCTTGGCTGCAAATATCAGCTCACTTTTGTCAAATCCTAGCTACACAAAATACAAGGACCCTGGGTGTCCTACTATTCAGTGTACGATAGGGGACACTAGATTGAGCAATGTTTTGCTTGATTTAGGATCAGCGGTCAACCTCCTCCCATTCTCTGTTTATCAACAGTTGAACTTGGGAGAATTGAAACCAACTAAGATCACCCTCCAACTGGTCGATAGATCCATTCGTATTCCCATGGGGATTATCGAGGACGTGCTTATCAAAGTTGGAGATTTTATATTTCCAGTCGATTTTGTTGTCCTCGATACCAATCCTGTTGCGAACACCCACTCTCAAATACCTTTGATTTTGGGTAGACCATTTCTGGCAACCTCCAATGCCTTGATTAATTGTAGAAATGGTCTCATGAAGCTCTCATTCGGTAACATGAGTGCCGAGTTTCATGTGTTCAACTCTGGTAAGCAACAAGAACCCATGGATGAACCTTTAAATCTAACTCTCATCCGCCAATTGGAGAAAGCACCACAAAATCAACGAACACCCCTAACCCCAATGCAACCCGTTGAGAATGTTTGTGGGCCCAGCAAAAACTCATTGCCTGTCTTCGCAATGCAACAGAGTGAGCTGGCCTCGAACATGAATGTCCAAAGGGAGTGTTCGTTGCATGATTCAGTTGAGAGTACTAGTGAGAGTGAGACACCTCATCATATGCCTATACCAGAAGGTGTCTCTACCTCATGCCCCATGGCCATTGAGCCATTTGAGCTTTATATTGACTCCAACAAGGACCCACCTATGACCGAGCTTATGCTTGATGATTTAAATGATGGTGGGAGGTCCTTGTTGGATGACTTGGGGAGAAGCCCCATTCTTAGTGATGCAGGTCTGCTGCATCCATCGAATGAGCTTGAGGAACTCATTCCGATGCACCCTCCTATTGGTTGGAGGGTTTTCTTCGATGAGCAATTAAACCCTAGTGAGGCAATACAACTTCATTCTTTGTTGCCCACACCCAACCAATATCATGAGGGGTTCGAGCCTTTCAGCTTTGACCTTTCACCTCTCATGACACCTCAGAGTATCAGTGGAGTTTGCCCATCTCGGCAAGTCTCTGGTCCTCCTGACATGATGTTCTCATTTGATGTTCCTTGACCAAATGATTATGAGAATATCTTGGTTGATGTATATATCTTGTAAAAAAGAAGGAGAAAAAAAAAGAAAAAAAAGAAAAAAAAGAAAAAGAAGAAAAAAAACAAAATAATAAAAGACTCCTTCAGTGAGCATCGATTGTTGTGGACCCCAACCCTTGTGTACTTGGGCCCCAATTTCTTCACGTATTTATCTCCCTTCTTCAACTTCTCACAGGTTTTGTGGGAATTTAGGTTTGTGTCCATCAACATGACCCCGAACGTCCCTTTGTACTTCATGTTGGTGAGATCGTTCCTTTTTCATGCATGTATCCATGTAGTATCTTGTCCACATTCATTGAGGACAATGCATGAAGTAGGTGTGGGGGGGTGTTTTACGTGTGTACATAGTCGAGTCTTTTTCCTTTGGTTTATTTTCTTTTGGTTGTACTGCTAGGATCATGTTAGTGTGCCGCATTTAACATTGATATACCTGCTTGCCATGATCCTTGGGTGACTTGTCTTCTTTTGCTTGCCGAGTGCTTTAAAATTTTCACATTTCTTTCAAAATCTTCATGTGTTTGCGAAAGAAAATGTTTTTGTGGGTTTTGCGTGTGTTTAGCATGTGCAAAACCGTTGAGAGGCAAAGTAAAAAGAAAGCTCCCAAAATTGTCTTGAACTTGATGCATTAGGATTTTTGGTTTACTGGCTTTAGGTCTTGTCGAGTCGTTAGGATGCACCCTGGTTTTCCCTCAGGGGGCGTGTAATCATAGGGTTTCAGTACTCAAACATTTAAAGAAGTTCACCCTGAACCTAGTGAGTCAAATAATTCGTGTCTGTTAGTATAAGGAAGTTTGTCGTAGTCAGGGGCCCTTAATCTCTTTTTGTGAAACTTAAGTGTAGGGGTTTTGGTTCCCATGTAGATAATAAATAAGTGGTGTTCTCTCTTCTCGCACGGCTCCTATCACTCGGGAAAGTAGGTCTGAGGGGACTTTGTGCCTGGTGCTTTTGAGTCATCTGACTTGGGATGCGCCGACCGAACTCCCGTTACACGGGTGGTAGGGATCGCCCTATGTGGAGATTTGGGGGAAGGTGTACGTGATAGTGTAAGTCCTCATAGGCAATGATGCACGAAACCTGACCCTGGGAGAATCAAACACCAACCAATAAAATGCTCCAAAGAAAAAGAAAAAAAAGAAAAAGGAAAAAAAAAGAAAAAAAAGAGTCAAATAAGAACCAAAATGGACTTTACACATTGTATCACATTCAGAAGTTAAGGTTGCCCATGTATTTCACTTAAGTCCTTGACTAACTCTCACAAATAACTCATTAGGCTAGGTGTGTGGACCGATTACATATATAGAGTCGACCCGTAGTATTGCCGCGTCCAATGATCGACAAAATAAGTCCAACGAGTTGTGTAGCTAGATTGATTAATGCATCTTGTTCGGATTTTGTGGGTATATCCGCTGAAAACCCTCAGGAGACAACACTCCTCCTCCTTGGCAACAGGGAGGTTTAACGGCTTGTTGCACGTGCTAAGTGCAACCGTGATTCCTACGAAAGTGAGTTAGGATTTCTTGTTTTTCGTATGTTTTTCTCTTTCTTTGTTTTGCTCGGGACTAGCAAAAGTTAGGTGTGGGGGTATTTGATTGACATCATTTCATGCTTATATTCGTATCCTATATCCATTATCTTTCACCTAAACAATGCTATGTTACGAGTTTTATGTTTAGTTTTCAGGAATAAATAGGTTTGAAGAGATGAAGCATAAAAGGACCCAAAAGCTGGGAAAAAGGACTGAATGGTGAGATCTGTGGACCAAGATGCAAGGAAGAAGGACCTGAATGCAAGACCGAAGGACCTAAAAGCAAAACAGAATACTCCTCACCATCATTTGGGAGTATTTTGGCAATTCTATTCGGGTCGGAGCTCCAACATGCAAAATAGATGCATCAAATACCAACAAAGCCTTCCAGAAAAGCCCACAAGAAATTCCAGAGTGATCCGGACACTGTAGACCGCTAATTAGCGGTCCAAGACCGCTAATTGGCGGTCACTTTTGGCCCAAATGCGCTCAAATTTCTCCCGCACATGTATTAGAGGATGTTTAGGCTATTTGTGGTATCTGTTTAGTCCCACATCGGGGGATTGTCCCGGATTAGTTTTTTCCATGACTATAAATAGAACTCTTCACCTCCTTTTGTAATCACTCCATATTTTAAGTGGCTATTCTTCCTACTAGAAGTGAGGCCTTGAAGCACACACTAAAGTAGGAGGATGCTACTTTTAGTGTGAGTCATTTTATCAATAAAGTTTTGTGTTTCTTTCATTGTTTGTTTTATGCTTCTTTTATTGTTTGTGCATGTTTTAGTTTAATCGTCTTTTAATTCTAGCTTAGTTTTAATATGCTTTCTTTCCATAGTTTAATAATTAGTGTAATGTTTAGTGAGTAGTTCCATCCCCTTTGGGGGGTGGAGTAGATGTACATACATGCATTAGAGAATGGGATGAATGCTTTAATTTCAATGTGTTGATTAAACATGAATGTATGCTTGCTTGTTTAGGATAGAATTTACAACTTGATGAGTTTTGCCAAAATGATTAGACACCTCTCATGCTTGTTTAGGTTCTGAAATAAACACCTTGCATATGTAAATGTTAATCAACTAAGTTGGTGAATAGATTGATAGGTTTTGCCATAACATTTAGACACTTCCTATGCTTGATAAACACCACCTTCATGTGCTTAAAGAATGTATTCTACACCCACCTCTTTGCATGTGTGCACTCACTCCACCCCTTAGGGGTTTTCCATTTCTGTATTCCAGAATTCCTCTTTTGTTCTTAGCTTAGTTGTTAGTTCATTGTTTGTTTCTTTCGTTCGCATTTCATACTTCTTAGCGTAGTTAAGTGTAGAGTAGCTTAATCAAACTTTCTCCCCCAATCTTTGCCACTTGATTTCTGATAAACAAGAGGTTGCTCACCTCTCTGAGGACGACCCGTACTTGCCACCGCTTCATCGCGGCCGTGCACTTGCGGTTTAATTAAAACGTTCAACACTTATAAATAGAGTTGTAAAACACATTTAACACAACTCTCCCACTACTATTTGTCTCTTACATTAGAGAGAAAGCTCCAAACACTCAAAGCCTCAAACCTTCCACACTTTAGTCTTAAATCCTATTCTCACTCAAGTGTGCTCAAGATTAGAGAGTGTTGTTCCACTCATTGTTTGGTCAAGAAGCAAGGGTCTTGGTGAAAGCCTAAGACAAGAGTATAGACTTCGGTGAGAGCCTGAAGTGTCCCTCTACGATTGTGAGAGGAGGAGCAAAGCTCGGCGAGGGTCGTTCGTGAGTTTGAAGATTGTAAAGGCGTTGTCTCCCAGCCCGGAACGGGGAATGGTTAGTGAAGTCATGAGCAGAGCTAGGTGATCCGAGCAGAGCTTGCAAGAGAGGACTAGGACCCAGGTGGGGTGCCAAACCTCTATAAAAATCCCTCGTCTCATTGTGGTTTGCATTATCTCCCTTCTTACTTGCTTGTTTAGTTTTAAATTCCGTTGCATATCTTTGATCGCTTAAACAAGTAGGTAATTAGACAAAAAATGATTAGAATTAGAGACCCTCACGATCCTACATTTGGTATCAGAGCCTTGTGAGCTAAATTTCATTACTTAACCGTAATTTTTTGCAATGGCTAGCACATCTAATCATGTAGATGGTTTATGCACAACTAGACCTCCTTTGCTAAATGGGTCAATTATGATTATTGGAAGAATAGGAGAAAATATTCCTAATATCTACTGACCTAAAGTATTGGATTTTCTTCAAATTCCATACGCACCCGCAAATGAAGATGAATTACATTCACTTGCTAGGCTCAAAATGAAAGAAATTGAGATGAACTCAAAAATCATGAACAATCTTTATTGTGGCCTTAATGAGGGTGAATACAATATAATTAGGGGTTGTGAAATTACATATGAAATTTGGCATAGATTGCAAATGCATCATGAGGGTGATAGCAAAACTAAGGAAATCTGCATTAGTCTCCTCATGCATAAATATGAAATATTTTGTATGCAAATCGGTAAGAACATAAGCGACATGAACACTCACTTCACCGATATTACTAACTCTCTTTTGGTTCTTGGAAGAAAATTTAATGAAGGAGAGATGATCAGGAAATTCCTCCGGTCGCTAAGCAACGATTGGGAAGATAAGGAGGTCGCAATTGAAGAAGCACACGACCTTTCCCAACTCAAGATGAAGGAGTTAATTGGAAATCTCATGGCTTATGAGCTCCAAATTAACCATCGGAAGGAGAAGGAAGTTTCAAAGAACAAACCCTTCTTGTCATTACATGCAAATATTGAGGAACCAAGGAGGAGTGTAGAAGATGAGGACATTGAAGTCCTAGCCAAAGACTTCTTCAAATACCTCAAGAAGGAAAAAGAAGAAAAGAATGAAAGAAGAGGTAGAAAAAGTGAAATGAGAGAAAAGAAGAAGGAGAAGGAGAGTGAAAATGAGAGAAAAGAGAAGGAGAAGAAAAATGAGAGAAAATGAGAGAACTAAGAGAAAAGAGAAGAGGTTGGAAGCTCACAAGGCTACTTGGGACGATTCATCGTCTTCATCATCATCCCAATCAACCACACATTCAACAACAAAGGAATATGCACATATGTGCTACACGACAATTTATGATGAAGGAAGTGAGGTATCCTCTAACTATTTTTCTATTAGATCATGCTCAACTAAGTCTTATTATAGTGATAGCTCAAATTCTAGTGCAAATGATGAAACATATACACAAGATGAGCTTCAAAATGCATTCAATGACTTAGTTAAACAATATGAGATCATTTGTGAAAAGAACAAAAGTGCTAGAAAGCTAATCAATGATCTCCAAAACCAAATTGAAACATGCATGAATGAGAAGAATGAGGGGTGCTTGCTAAACTTGAAACTAATGCATCTACTCTTGAAAATTTAAAAGCAACACCTAGTAATAGTGAACAACTAGATCTTCAAGCTTGCAATGCGCAATTAAGAAAAGATTTAGAAAGATTCACTAATGGAATTAAGATGCTTAATGTTTAATACGTTTTAATTAACCGCAAGTGCACGACCGCGTTGAAGCGGTGACAAGTACGGGTCGATCCACAAGGAGGTGTGTAGACTCTGGTTTGTTCGAAGGCAAGTGGAAAAAGAGGGGAAGAAGTTGTGATTACACTAAACTAGACTAACTACACTAAACGAGTAAGCATCAAACAAGGAAAACGAAAGCGAGGGAAATTGAAAGCTGGAAATCAGAAATGGAAAACCCCTAAGGGGTGGAGAGTGTGCACACATGTAAAAAGATGGTGAAGAATGCATTCTATAGACACAAATGTAGGTAGTGTTTTCATGCATAGGAAGTGTCTAAAGGTTATGGCAAAACCTATCAATCCATTCACTAACCTAGTTGATTAACATTCATATACACAAACCGATTATTTCAGAACCTAAACAAGCATAGGAGGTGTCTAAGATGTATGGCAAAACCCATCAAGTGTAGTATTCTACTCTAACAAGCAATCATACATTCACATTTATCAACACAGTCAAAATATAAAGCATTCATATCCATTCTTTAATGCATGTATGAACATCATCTCCACCCCCAAAAGGGGATGAATCTACTCACTACACATTACTCTAACAATTAAACTAAAGAAGAAAAAAAACATTCTAACTACTTTAACCAAGAATCAAAGAAATAAAACTAAGCTAAGCATGCATAAAGAAACAACATAAGAACAAAACAATGGAAACATTATTTTATTAGATGACTCACATTGAAGGTAGCATTCTTCTCCACCATGAGTTTTTGCTCCAAGGCTTACCCCAAGTAGAGAGAATGCCACCAAGCAATGGGTGAATACAATAGAAGGTGAAGAGTTCTATTTATAGCCATAGAAAAAGGTAGTCCGGGACAATCCCCCGGTATGAGACTAAACAAATACCAGAAATAGACTAATTACACACTCCACATAAATCTTAGTGGATCCGGACCAAAAGTGACCGCCAATTAGCGGTCGTGGACCGCTAATTAGAGGTCTACAGTGTTTGGATCTCTCTGGATTTTCTCGTGGGCTTTTCTTGAAGACTTTGTTTGTCTTTGATGCATCTACTTTGCTTGTTGGATCTCCGACCCGAATAGAATTGCCAAAATACTTCCCATGATGGTGTGAAGTAATCTTGTTTGCTCAATTGTCCTTCGATCTTACGTTCAGGTCCTTCGATCTTGCATCTTAGTCATTGAGTCTCTCAACTCAGTCTGTTTTCATGCTTTTAGGCCCTTTTATGCCTCTTCTCTTCAAACCTATTTATTTCTGAAATTCAAACATAAAACTCGTCACATAGCATAGTTTAGGTGAAAGATAATGGATATAAGATACAAATATAAGCATGAAATGATGTCAATCACTTAACATGCTTTTGGGATGTCAAAGGCAATCTTTGCAAAAACATGGTTTAGGATATAATGAATCATATGTTAAAAACCATGTAATTCATATAACTTTAAATGGAAAGCACTTAGTTGTAAAGCATAGCTCTTCAAGTGTGTGGGCTCCTAAAACCAAAATGGTTTGGGTGCCCAAAGCTAACATTTAAGGACCCAAAGTTGTTTGGGTACCTCAATCTACACTTGTAGGTGCTTGAAGAGGAGATCGGTGGTGACCGGGTGATTGATCGTTTTATATTTAACCGCAAGTGCACGGCCACGTTGAAGCGGTGGCAAATACGGGTCGTCCACTGGGAGGTGTGTTGACACTTGGTTTGTGTGAAGGCGAGAGGTAAAGAAAGGGAAGAAAGGTTGGTTACACTAAACTACACTAAGATGCAAATGGAAATGGAGATAAGCAATAAACTAAGCCCCAAAGGGGGTAGAGAAATAATGTGAACATAAAGAAGTGTGTGTGTGTGTTCATTAAGCTCCTCACAACATGTAGTACATGAAATCATAAAACTACATCCAACTTTGCCTCTACATGAATTAAGATAAGACTACATCATTAAAACATACAAGACAATAATTGGAATGAAGCTACATGAACTCAAGTATAAAGACTATACCCTACTATGCCTCTACATGAATTAAGATTTCACTACATCATTAAAACATACAAGACATTAGCTAAGGTAAAGGCAACAAGAGTACATACACTACAAATTGTGTTTCCAATATTAACTTCATCCATATCCTAACCTTATCATTCCCCATAAAATAGGTCCACTAATCAAAGCATAAGCTAAGCTTCATTCAAGAGCATTAGCATATCAAAGATAAGAGTGGAGACCCATTAGATGGTTATGGAAATCATATAAAGCTCAAGGGATAAAAATAACACACACTTAATACACTACATAATTATATCACATATTTCTCCACCCCCCCCAAATGGGGATGAAACTACTCACTACTCATTACACTAACTATATTAGCAAAAGAAAGCATAATACTGAAATGAAAGTTAACTAAGAAGGCAAGAAGCATTAAAGAAACATAAAAGGAAAGGAAAGACTAAACAAACATGCACAAATTAAAAGACAAGATTTAAAGAAACTAGAAGAATTATTTTATTAACAAATGACTCACATTGAAGGTAGCATTCTTCTCCACATTGAGTTTTTGCTTCAAGGCTCACTCCTTAGTAGAGAGAATGCCACAAAGCAATGTGTAATTACAATGGAAGGTGAAGAGTTCTATTTATAAGCATGGAAAAAGCTAATCGGGGACAATCCCCCGATGTGGGACTAAACCAATACCAAAAATAGCCTAAACGAACACTATTACAAGTCCAGTAGAAGTTGGGGCGGATCTTGCATGATCCAGACCGCCAATTGGCGGTTCCAGACCGCCAATTGGCGGCCTACAAAGCCCAGATCCGTCTGGGTCTTCTGGTGGGCTTTCCTTGGTGTGTTTCTTGGTCTTGGATGCATCTAACTTGTTTAGTGGAGCTCCGACCCGAATCGAATTGACAAAATACTCCTCATGATGGTGTGGAGTTTCCTGTTTTGCTCTTAGGTCCTTCTGTCTTACGATCAGGTCCTTCTCCCTTGCATCTTGGTCCCCAGGTCTCACAATTACGTCCTTTTTCCTGCTTTTGGGTCCTTTCATGGCTCTTCTCTTCAAACCTCTTTATTTCTGAAAACTAAACATAAAACTCGTCACGTAGCATTGCTTAGGTGTAAGATAATGGATATAAGGTACAAATATAAGCATGAAATGATGTCAATCACCGGGCAAACTTAAGAATCAAATTCAAAGCCGATTGCATCATCGAATGAAGGATAGAACCAATTCAAGTTTCAAAGTGGGTATAATTTCTTATCCTCTAAATCTCTTCAATCAAATTGGTTCTAGTCTTGATTTTATATGCTTAATTGACAAATCATATATTCATTCATTGCAAATCATTAAATTTGAATCACATCCTTTGCCTAAAGTGTCAAATTTAAAAATGGATATCAAAAAGGGGAATGAATACATCACATGCTATATTGTAATATTTACTTGATGTTAATATGGGAGAATTAAGAATTGAACTTAATTGAAAAATCATATTCATATTGATAGGGTGAGCTTAATGAATATCATTTTCATAGTGTAATGAAGTGCAAAATTTAGGGGGAGCAACTTCATTACAAGACATCCACAATTCATATGCTTAAATGTTATAATTTTTGATGGAAGTCAAATGGGGAGAGATAATTAATGGGGTAACTTGAAATTTGATTATAATTGAACAAAACAATGCACATCCATAGGGGGAGCATTAATATGCATAGTTTACAATCAAAATTTTCAAGTATTAAGATATAGGTTGCCATCATCAAAACGGGGGAGCTTGTTATCTTTTTGGTCTTAATCTATGTTTTGATGATTTCATCAACCTAATCTTAATTGTGATCATGTAGAGTAGTACACATGTTGCATTGCATATATATTGCTTTGTGCTAACCTCTACAGGTGATCAAGACTCAAGGAAGAAAGGAAATCAAGTCAAGACATGTAATCAAGCTCATTTGAAGACATGTAATTTGTATTTCTTTAAGACTTAGGAACTTTTTGTAATTGAGCATACTTGAGCTATAAACTAATCAAACACACACTAAGTTCTATAGAAGTGACACACAAAATTTCACATAATTTGGACTTCAATAGTTCACCCAAACTTAGACCGGAAAACACTAAACCTTAACCTACACTGTCTGCCCACATTCGGTCGACCGAAACAGACCGTTGGTCGACCGAGTGATCATATATCCTGTTAGTGTTTTACTGCCCAAGTTCGATCGATCGTCCAGACCTTTTCAGTCGACCGAGTATCAACAAATTTCCAACCGTTTGTTTTGTCGTATATACCCAACGGTCGTATTCGTATTATTTCCAAATACCCAAAAAATACTTTTCCCTATCAGTCGACCGAATTTAAGAAGACTCGACAAACCAAAACTTCCTGTTGGTTTTCGGTCGACCGTGAACCTTGTTTCGGTCGACCGAATTCAATCCTGTTTGTCAACCCAGAAGAGCCTGTTGGTTTTCGGTCGACCGAACCTATCTCGGTGTTCGACCGATAACTTAAGTGTACCTAGATAATAGCCTTTGGCGGTCGACCGTTCTTTTACCGGTCGACCGAACTATATTCAAAATTGCCAAACAGTCGACTATTCAGCCCGATCTGGTCGACCGAACTTACTCAGAATTGGGTCCTGTCAGTTTCTGTTTTGCGTATCATACACAATTTTTACCTAATTCATCCCCAACGGCTATAACTCTTTAGGAGCTTATAAATAGAGTTGTAAAACACATTTTAACACAACTCTCCCACTACTATTTGTCTATTACATTAGAGAGAAAGCTCCAAACACTCCAAGCCTCAAACCTTCCACACTTTAGTCTTAAATGCTATTCTCACTCAAGTGTGCTCAAGATTAGAGAGTGTTGTTCCACTCATTGTTTGTTCAAGAAGCAAGGGTCTTGGTGAAAGCCCAAGACAAGAGTATAGACTTTGGTGAGAGCCCGAAGTGTCCCTCTCCGATTGTGAGAGGAGGAGCCAAGCTCGGCGAGGGTTGTTCGAGAGTTTGAAGATTGTAAAGACGTTCTGTCCCGGCCCGGAACGGGGAGTGGTTAGTGAAGTCATGAGCAGAGCTAGGTGATCCGAGCAGAGCTTGCAAGATAGGACTAGGACCCGGGTGGGGTGCCAAACCTCTATAAAAATCCCCCGTCTCATTGTGGTTTGCATTATCTCCCTCCTTACTTGCTTGTTTAGTTTTAAATTCCATTGCATATCTTTGATCACTTAAACAAGTAGGTAATTAGACAAAAAGTGATTAGAATTAGAGACTCTCACGATCCTACAGAGGAGACATTAGAAAAGAATAAGGAATTTAAAAAGCATAAGACATTCTGACGAAGAAAATGAAGAAACTTGGTGTCTTTGTAGGAAATCTTTCAATACAATAAGTTGAAAAATGAGTTATTCTGTAGAAGAGAACAATAAGTGACTAGTTATTTAAAATACGCATGTAATTAAGAATATGGGAAGTCTGGATGGATTTTAGAAAACAATTCAGGTTCAATACCATCTAAATGGAATACTTTATTTGATTTTATTATGAGTATATTACAACTAGTTGGATGATATACAATAATTGGTCGTAATAGGTATAAAGTTAAAATAAATGTTGATCGTTATATTAAAATAAGACTCTTAAATATTTTGAAAAGTTACGTTAATCAAATTAGCCAACTAAAATTGGCTTTAAACTTAGAATAAGAGTCGTAAAATAATCACCTTTGGTGTTGGAAGCTTTTTTTGATAGTAAGTTAAATTGCATTAAAAATATCAAAGAAGAGGAACGGTAGCGACACAACTCCTCTTGGCCAAAAATAGATTAAAGTTTGATTAAGTTTTTCAACCCTAATGATCGAATCAAACACCACAAAACACCAAAAAGAAAACAGTCACCCTTCGTCCGGCCCAAGAGTTTAGATATCTAAGGTTGATGTCGTTTACCTCAGAAGGAGTCCCGTATCTTGGTGCAGTTGTATGTACACGAATACGATGACTAAAAACAATTTCGTCGGATACTATTTTTTTTGTCCAGGTTTAGGAATAGACGACGACTGTTGTTATTAGCCGACGTCTATTCCTCTGAAGAAAGGAATAGACGTCGGCTTTATATGGAATCCGACATATATTCATTAGGAATGGACGTCGCATGTTAGTTCACCGACGTCTATCCCTAAATCATATACGTCGTCTGTGATATCACCGATGTCTATCCCTAAATGATATACGTCGTCTGTTATATCATCGACGTCTATCCCTAAAGAATAGACGTCGGTTTCTGTATAGACTAACGTCTATGCGTTAACGAATAAACGTCGGCTTCTACTTATAGCTGACGTATATTCGTTAGGTATAGACGTCGGCAATACGATAGCCGACGTCTATGTATAGACGACACACACATAGACGTCAGATCGGGGAGTGCTTATATCCGACGTTTATAGCCCCGTACATCCGACGTATATTCTCTTTTCTGTAGTAGTGCCACCTCTGCCTTTCCGGCCTCACCACCTTCTCTTTGACAACTCCTACCTCCATCTGCATCTCCCGACGATCCATCCTCTATTTGTGGTACATACGCTCCATCTCAATCTCCGTCGGGTCGGTATGCGCTAGTGGGGTAGTGATTGACATCATATCATGCATATATTTGTGCCTTATATCCTCTATTTTGAACCTAAGCATTGCTACGTAATGAGATTTATGTTTAAGTTTCAGGAATAAAAAGGGTTGAGAAGATGAGACAGAAAAAGGACCTGAGCGCAAGAAAAAAAGATTGAATGGTGATACTTATGGACTGACATGCAAGAGGGAAGGACCCAGATGTAAACCAAAAGGACCTAGAAGCAAATCAAGAAATTCCACACCTTCATGAGGAGTATTTTGGCAATTCGATTCGGGCCTAAACTCCAACAACCAACTCGGGTGCACTAAACATGAAGAAATCAACCCAGCAAAACACTCTCCAACCAAGGACGCGATCCGTGCCTTATAAACTGCAAATTGGCAGTACCAGACCGTTGGTTGGCGGGCGGGTCTTCTCCACACCCGATAATATTTAGGCAGGTCATGTATTCGAGTGTTTTATGTCTATTTTTAAAGTGTATTAGTCCCACATCGGGTTCATGGTTCAAATGCTTAGCTTTGTTCTTCACATGAGTTCATGATTTTTGATGAGTCTTGCCGTATCCTTAGGCACTTCTCATGCTGAGCCTAGTCTCATTATAATCAAGCAGTAATTGCCGATACGTTGTGTAAATTGATAGGTTTTGCCACATCTTTAGACACTTCCTATGCATGAAGACACACATATGACACACACACATAAATGCTTACATGCGTCATTCATCACTTATTTCACTTCATATGTGCACACACTCCACCCGTTAGGGGTTTCTTTTCCTGAATTCAAATCTCTTTATTAATTCTTTCGTTAGTTTTAGTCAATCTTTAGTTGCTTTCTTTGCATTTGTTAACTATTAGTTTAGTGTAGTCTAGTTTAGTGTAATCACATCTCTTCTCTCCTATTTTGCCACTTGATTTTTGACAAACCAGAGACTACTCACCTCCCTATAGGTCGACCCGTACTTGCTCCGTCTTCACCGATGGTTGTGCACTTGCGGTCTAAACTTAATCGATTAAACAAGTTTTTGGTCCGTCAAACTTCTCTCGACCTCCTAACCGAACACATGCATTCAATATCTTAATCAGGCACACCAAGCTCATATCACCCACCAACCGAGTTTCCGAAGTTCTTACAACATGGAAACCTGGTTCAATTTGCTTGAGAACTTGACTCGTGGACTTGAAAACTCAATGAAAAACTTTATGTCATCCACAAGTCAAGTTCTCACGTCAAATCAGCAGACCATCAAAATTCTTGAGCTTCAGATGAGTCAATTGGCTCAGTCTGTACATGAGAGAGAGCGAGGGACTCTGCCTAAGCAGCCTGAGGCTAATCCCCGCATGTACCGACAACCACACTTGCAAAATGAGAGTTCGGTACCTCGGGGGAGGCAAGTGAACCAGGTGGAGGAACTTGTCCACCATGTCAATGTCATTGTAACCTTAAGGAATGGAAAGCAGGTTGACAATCACATTTCCTTGCTGCCTTTATCTGTGAAGCCTTTCGGTGGGAGTGATGGTGATGAAGAGGTTGAGGGTAATACACCAATGCCTCCTTCTTAGGCACCGCAGAAAACCGACCTGCCAAAAGCTCTCTATCCTAGTAGGTTAACCAAAAGTATAGTGATACAATGGATAAAATATTAGAGGTCTTCAAACAAGTGAAGGTTAACATCCCCTTGGTGGATGACATCCAACAAATACCTCAATATGCGAAAGTGTTGAAGGATGTCTGCACAACAAAGAGGAAGACCAATGTTCCTAAGAAAGCATTTTTAGCTGCGAGTGTGAGCTCACTTTTGTCCAATGACACATACACAAAGTACAAGGACCCTGACTATCCTACTATTCAGTATATGATAGAGGGCACTAACATGAGTAATGTATTGCTTGATTTAGGTTCAGCGGTCAACCTCCTCCTATCTTTTGTTTATCAACAGTTGAACTTGGGATAATTGAAACCAACTAAGATCACCCTCCAATTGGTGGATAGATCCATTTGTGTCCCAAAGGGGATTATTGAGGACATGTTCATCAAAGTTGGAGATTTTATATTTCCAGTAGATTTTGTCGTCCTCGATACCAACCTTGTTGCGAACACCCACTCTCAAATACCTTTGATTTTGGTTAGATCATTTTTGGCAACCTCCAATGCCTTAATTAATTGTAGAAATGGTCTCATGAAGCTCTCATTCGGTAACATGAGTGCCGAGTTTCAAGTGGTCAACTCTTGTAGGCAACAAGAGCCCTTGGACCAATCTTTAAATCTCAACCTCATCTGCCAATTAGAGAAATCACCACAAAATCAAAAAACATCCCCAACACCAATGCAACCCATTGAGAATGTTTGTGTGCCCATCGGAAACACATTGCCTATCTTTGCAGTGTAATAGAGTGAGCTGACATCAAACATGAATTATACAAAGGGAGTGTTTGTTGGATGATTCAATTGAGATTATTAGTGAGAGGTACGCACCTCATCATATGCCCATACCAGAAGATGTCTTTACCCCATGTCCGATGGTCGTTGAGCCCTTTGAGCTTCAACTTGACTCCAACAAGGACCCACCTGCGACCGAGCTTATGTTTGATAATATAAAGGATGTTGGGTGGTCCTTGTTGGATGACTTGGGGAGAAGCCCCATTCTTAGTGCGACATGTGTATCACATCACACAAATGAGCCTTAGGAACTCATTCCGATGCACCTGCCTATTGGTTGGAGGGTTTTGTTTGACGAGCAACTAAACCTTAGTGAGGCAACACAACTCCACTCATTTACGTTGCCTACACCCAACCAATAACATGAGGGGTTGAGCCTTTCAGTTTTGACCTTTCACCCCTCATAACACCTCAGACTACCAATGAAGCGGGCCCATCATGGCAAATCTCTGGTTGATTATGAGAATATCTTTGTTGATGTATATATATATTGTTTATAAGAAAAGAAAAAAAAAAGACTCCAAGAGTGAGCACAACGTTTTGTGGGCTCCAACCCTTGTGTATTTGTGCCCTATTTGTTTCACGTATTGGTCTGCTTTCTTTAGTATCTCACAGGTTTTGAGGAGAATTCGGGTTTATGTCCATCAACATAACTATGAACTCTCGTTTGCGCTTCACGTTGGTGAGATGTTTTCTTTTTCATGCAAAATCGATGTAGTATCATACTCACATTCATTGAGGACGATGCATGAAGTATGTGTGTGTGTGGGGGGGGGGGGTGCTTTACGTGTGTACATAGTTTTGTGTGTCTTTTGTTTTGTTTTTGTTTTGCCTTCTTTTGTTTGCTTTGCTAGGGTCATGTTAGTGTGATGCATTTAATATCGATATATCTGTTTGCCATGATCCTTTGGTGACTTGTCTTCTTTTATTGGTCATTGTGCTTTCATTTTCCAGTTCTTTCAAAAATCTGATGTGTTTGTGAAAGAAAACGTTTTGTGGGGTTTATGTATGTGTTTAGCGTATGCAAAACCATTTTGAGGCAATCAAAAGAGAAGCTCCCAGAATTGACTTGAACATGATGCATTAGAATATCAAGTATACTGGCTTTAGGTCTTATCGAGTCGTAAGGATGCACCCCGGTCTTCCCTCGGGCGGGGGGGGGGGGGGGGGTAATCATAGGGTGTTAGTACTCAAACAAATAAAGAAGTCTTCGTTGAACCTTGTAAGTTAAATAACTCGGGTCTGTTAGTATAATGAAGTTTGTCATAGTTATGGACACTTAAAATCTTGTTGTGAAACTTTAAGTGTAGGGGCTTTTGTTCCCATGTAGATAATAAATAAGTGGTGTCCTCTCTTCTCGCACGACTCCTATCACTCGGGATATTAGGTCCGAGGGGACAAGTGCCTAGTGCTTTCTAGTCATCTGACTTGGGATGGACCGACCGAACTCCCGTTACACGGGTGGTAAGGATCGCCCTATGTGGAGATTTGGGGGATGGTGCACGCGATAATGTAAGTCCTCACAAGAAATGATGCATGAAACCCTACCGTGGGAGAATCAAACACAAGCTAGTGTAAATCATAATTCTCCAAAAAGGAAAAAAGAGAGAAAAAAAGAAAAGAAGAAGACAAATAAGACAAATAAGAACCTTAATGGACTTTACACGATGTATCACTTTAAGAAGTTAAGGTCCCCTTGTCTTTTACTTAAGTCCTTGATTAACTTTCACGAATGGTTCATTAGGCTAGGTGTGGACTGATTACATATATAGAGTCGGCTCGTAGAATTACCGTATCCAATGAACGACAAAAATGAGTACATCGAGTCGTGTTGATAGGTTGAAGAATGCATCTATGTTCGGATTTTGTGGGTATATCTGCTGAAAACCCTCAGGAGACACCACTCCTCCTCCTTGGCGAGAAGGAGGTTTAACGACTTGTTGCACATGCTAAGTGCAATCGTGATTCCTACGAAAGTGAGTTATGATTTATCTCCAAACTGGGACGCTATTCAAGCAATATATACTGCCAATTGGCGGTATCAGACCGTTGGTTGGCGGCCGGGTCTTCTCCAGACCCGATAATATTTAGGCAAGTCATGTATTGGAGTGTTTTATGTCTATTTTTAGTAGTGTATTAGTCCACATCGGGGGATTGTCCCCGATTACCTTTTTTCTATGACTATAAATATAACTCTTCCTCTTCTGTTGTAATATACTACATGCTTTATGGCTAATCCCTCTGTTGGCTTTTTGGCCTTAATCTATATTAATTTTGATGATTAATTAAACTAATCTTAATCAATCAACCTAATCAATCAAAGTGAGCACACACGATTACATGCATTGCATATATGTTTGTATACTTGCAATCATCTTAATAGGTTGATCAAGACAATCAAGGAGATGAGCATTTGGACAAGGACATCAAGACTCAAGACTTGTAATCAAAGCTTTGGACCAAGACATATAACTTTATATTTATTGAGTCCATAGGATTTTATGTAAACTTGAGCACTAGGATTCTGTCCCATCATTTCTCGGTAAACCGAACCTATTTTGGTTAACCAAAATCTACCCAGTTCGGTCCACCAAACACCTATCGGATAGCCGAATACTTCCCAACAGTGAAACTTAGGTGTTCTCTGGAATTGCCCCTACGGAAGACCGAAACACCTTCGGTCGACCGAATAACCCTGGATCGGTTTTGGACTTTGCTCCAACGGTCGCATTCAAATCAAGTCCCTAGAGCCCAATTAACTTGACTCATTTCGGATGACCACACACACTTAGGTCTACCGAATCCATATTGGCTTTAGGAGCCCAACGGCTATTTAAACATGACACTTGACCGTTAAACAATTTCACACGCATTGTCAGCGGAATACCCACGCTACTTTGGTCTACCAAAGTATACACGGTCAACCGAACTTGAGTAGATCAGAGCCCAATCAATTCTACTGTCCACCTTGGAACGGTGAACCGAATGGACTTCGGTGAACCGAATTTAATTAGGGCTAAATAGATAAAAGCTACTGGAGGTTGGTGAACGGTGATCCGATACTTAATCAGTCAACTGAGTTCTTAGTTCAGACCAATGTTTCAGATTACCATGTGGATAATGGTCGACCGAATCTGTCTCGATTTCTGGCCGAGCTTAAGTCACATCCTGCTTTCTCATTGGTCCATTCACCACCAACTCTCCAAGGGATCTATAAGCTTTGAAGCCTATATAAATACCACTCTAGAGACACAAAACAAGAGATAACACCTTCTATTCATCAACTATCTTTGTGCTCTCAATTCCCAAACCTTCAAAGCTTATTCTTCAACACTCAAGCCTAAACTTCACCACTTGCATATCAAATTCCATATCATATCCAAGTGTGCTCAGGTATAGAGTGTTAGTTAGAGTGTGATTCAACTTCCACATCAAAGAATCAAAGAGTTGTAAAAGCTTCGAGGAAGCTCCCTCTCGGGTTGTGAGAGGAGACACGAGCGAGGCGAGGATTGTTCGCGAGGCTCGGTGTTGTAAACGGCGTTGATCTTGGCCCGGAACGGAGATCGGTTAGTGGAACCGTAAGCGAGGCTCGGGGGATCGAGCGAGGCTTGCGAGGAGGACTAGGACCCGGGTGTGGGTGCCGAACCTCTCTAAACTTCGGTGTCGACGATTTTGTGGTTTGCATTCTCTTTCCTTAATCCTTCGCTTAGCATTTTAATTCCGCATTTTTTGTAGCAATTAAGGGCCATAGATCCTAACACCCTCTACTTAGAGTCAAGCCTTGGAGCAAAAACTCAAGTGGAGAGATGCTACTTGTAATGTGAGTCTAAAATAAATATAATTCTCTTAGTTCATGTTGTGCCTCTTGTATTTCTTGCATGCTTAGCGTAATTTGTTTCATTAATCTTAGTTGACTTAGTTAACATGTTTTCTTCTCTTAACATAATAGTTAGCTTAATGATTAGTGAGTAGTTCCATCCCCTTTGGGGTGGAGATGATGTACATATATGTTGGGAAGTTTGGATGTTTGATGGATTTTTGATTGTGTAGACTTGCATGTTTGTATGTTCATCGGGGGTGTTTTAATCATCTACATGTTGGGGGATTTTTGATTAGTTTTGCCATAAGATTTAGACACTTCCGATGCTTAGTTTACTCATGTTTATTGACTGAAATTTGCTATTGAATATGCTACATGTTAGTTATGTGTTTGTATTTGTGTTTGCTTGCTTGATTGATTGAAAAAACTTTGTTTTGATGAGTTTTGCCATAAGATTTCGACACCTCCCATGCTTAGCTTTGTTCTTCACATGAGTTCATGGTTTTTGATGAGTCTTGCCATATCCTTAGACATTTATCATGCTGAGCCTAGTCTCATGATAATCAAGCAGTAATTGCCGATACGTTGTGTTTGATTGATAGGTTTTGCCACATCTTTAGACACTTCCTATGCATGAAGACACACATATGACACACACACATAAATGCTTACATGCGTCATTCATCACTTATTTTACTTCATATGTGCACACACTCCACCCCTTAGGGGTTTCTTTTCCTGAATTCAAATCTCTTTATTAGGTCTTTAGTTAGTTTTAGTAAATCTTTAGTTGCTTTCTTTTGCATTTGTTAACTACTACTTTAGTGTAGTCTAGTTTAGTGTAATCACATCTCTTGTCCCCTATTTCGTCACTTGATTTCTGACAAACCAGAGACTAATGATGCATTGCATACATTGCGTCATATGTCTTTCATTTAGATTAATTTTATATCAATAAATGCTACTAAGGTATGTGTTTAGTCTTATTTACAGAATACAAGGACCTGAATACAAATTACCCATATCCCGAGGATAAATGCGTGCAAGAGACTCATTCTTGTCATAAAGACCAAGTTCAAGATTATCGGGTTTCAAATGGAAATGCATCTAAGCATAAAAGCATTCAAGACCTAATTACAAAAAGGACAAGGACTTAAGCACAAAAGTAGACAAGGACTTAATTGCAAAAAGCCAAGGACCTAATTGCAAATTACGAGTAGCTTTTATTATTATGGAGAAAATTTAAAGAAAAATCAATGTGGATCTCTAAATATATAAAGTAATAAAGTCGGAGCTCAAAAGAAAGGAAAGAATCAATCCAGACGCGCAAAGGATATTGAAATCATACCATAAACACAAAGGAAAAATCCGGATTAAATCGGAGCTAAAAAGGTGGCGAATCCGCCGCACAAAATTAGATCCATGCTCTAAATTTTTTACCGGTTGCGTGTTGACGCGTGTACTTTCCTATTTTATACCTAAGTCCATTGTATCGGCTATAAATAGCCCTGAAATGATGTTGTAGAGGATCTTCTTAATTTTAACCTTAGTTTTTAATTCTTAGTCTTAGTTTTTGTTCTTCTCATTAGCAATAAAATTCTGTTATTTTATTTCTTGTTTTTAGTTTTCTTTTGTAGTTTCTCTAGGACCCCTTCTCCCTCCCTCCATCTATGAGTTTCTAACTCTTTCCAAAAGGTGGAGGTGACGGATTTAGGGTGAAGAGAAGAAGAATAAAAGTTATTATTTTAATTTCGTGTTAGTATATTTTGATTACTTGAGTTTATGTTAAATCATTTATCATGTAATGCTTTATAACTAATATGATTTATTATAAGTTTCTGAATTCTCTAATCTAAACCCTAAATCTAAACCTCTACCCAACGGAATTCACCATCTTTGTTCTTGTTTTAGTTTTAATCGTTTATGTTTCTTGCTTTAGATAATTAAAACCCAAAAATCTCAAGCCAAACATATTTTTCTCTCCTTCTTTCCCTTAATCGAAAATCACAAAAATAACAAGATCTCTCCATCCTTGTGTTCGACCCGTACTTGCCACGTCTTCATTGACGTCGTGCACTTGCGGTATAAATTTAATTCTCATCAACTAATCACCTCCCTATGGATCGACCCGTACTTGCCCCGTCTTCACCGACGATTGTGCACTTGAAGTTAATCAATAAAACATTTAATAATTATCTTGATTTCTTGGTATTGTAGTGATAGGTGAGTTTGTCGGCTGGGTGGATCGACGGGCAGTGACATTGGCTTGCACCAGTGAAAAGTTCTTTACGCGGGCCCGTTTTATACGAGTCTGAGAGAGCTCATCAGTCCCTCTTTTCCTTGAACCTGACCAAAGCAAAAAAATGTCACAACATTCATTCACCACACATAAGAAGGGTCTTCAAGTATGTTGAAAAATTCTATTATTCCTTTCTTTCCAAATAGACCAAAGAAAACAATTTATAAGGTTGTTCCATTCTTGTTTATCTAAACCAAGTTGGTTTAAAGGAAGCAAATAGAATTCTTTATTGATTCCTAATTGTAGATTTAAATTCGAGTCAACTCCAGTGTCCCAGAATAAACGTGCAAATCTGCAAGTGAAAAAAAGTTGCTCTGCCGTTTCGTTTTCAATGCCACAATTGGGCACCAGGGATCGATTAGAATTTGCCTACTTAAGATTCTATCCCTTGTGAGCATTTTTTGTTCGTATAATAATCAAAGGAAAATCTTTACCTTAGGAGGAATATTTGAACCCCATATTTCGTTACACAATGTATCACAGACATGAGAAATGACGTTGGAGTATCACAATGCACATTACATGATTAATTAATGGGTCATGTCGTGTAGACGTTAGGACACGTTCAATACGAATCTCATTTACATATTTCGAGCAAGAAACAATACACGTTTAATACCGTTTATTACATCATTTGCTTCTAAGTATGTTATTATAAATAACTAAAAATAAAGCCTATATATAAATATTATTATGCGTAATCATGTACCTAAGTACACGGTTACTTATCGTGTCTCAATCGTGTTGATCATTTTTGCACCTGAAATCCACATTCAACCCACTTAATAATCATGTTTCCATATCCAACCCATTTATTAATTGTGTTCAATTTCTCAATCCATATCATTTTCGTGTACCTAACTTTGTGTTGTTTTCGTGTCATGTAATCGTGTTTCGTGTAAAATTGAGAACCCTATCATTTTTATATATCAGATTGATCAAGTGTTGATGAAACTTGAATATGTCACTCTTGGTATAATGAAGAAGAATTACTTGTCAAGGGTTTGGATGTTGAAATCCAACATGATACTCTTGAGAATACAAATTAAAGAGAAAAAAACATCATACGAAAATAAGGATAAGGTTGTTTATCAATAGTTGAACTTGGGAGAACTGAAACCAACTAAGATCACCCTCCAATTGGTGGATAGATCCATTCGTGTCCCAAAGGGTATTATTGAGGACGTGCTCATCAAAGTTGGAGATTTATATTTCCAGTAAATTTTGTCGAATACAATTTCTTTACCTTCATTTTTGAGAAAACGATTTATCATGATCCGATATCATGCCCTCTTGGGATGAGCAGAAAATCGAGTTATCAATGAAAAATCACGAAATTCGTCCAATTGATTTGTTCTGTTCTGTGAAGTGAATGTATAAGTGCATGATAAGTATGAAATAAGACTACCTAGTATAATGATGGTTGTGACCATAGTCGTGGACATGGATGAGATAGATGACATACTAATTGTTGTTGGTATGGTATATCAACAACAAATTCAAAATGTGTTCTCAAAGTAACTGTAAAAATATTTGCCAAAGGTGTGACATTGAACATCATTTGACATGTATTTGTAGTATTCGTGAGATTTTGTGAAGCTTCTTTTGAATCTTTATAAAGCTTCAAAAGATAATGAGTTGAAGCAAATTTTGTACTTTGAAGATAATGATTTTTTCACCTGAAAGGTATTAACATTTAGACACTCTATATATCATTTGTATTCATATGCATTTTATTAGATATTATTCATAAGTAATATATACTTGAATTAGTAGATGTAAAATGACCACATGTTGGAATATCAATATAATAAATGAGCATTATTTACCATAATATAAATATTTTGTTTAATATTCTTGACGTTCATTTGATTATCATAATTTCATATTTATTATCTTTAATCTTTTGATTTAGTTCTTATTTGAGTTGGAGCTATTTTATATTGGTTGATACTCTCATTAGTTAACATAAATATTCCATACTTGTGATTTCATTCACTTGCAATGAGATTTTTCTAGATATTAATAGACATGCATGTGATTGTAAGCATATTGATATTTAACTTTTCTATGTTTATCATGACTATTTATGCATGTCATTATAATGTCAGTATTTTCATTTTTTTCTTGAAAAGAAAATATCCATGCATATGGTAATATCTCGGTATGCATTATTTCTATCCAAAAAGACTTATACCAAGTTAAGTTGAACTTAATTGAGCTTGATATGATTTTAAGCATGGTTCTTATTTTGATTAAATTTTGTCTTTGAAAGAACCTTATCATTTATATGGTAATAGTTGAATAAATAATTTTATATGCAACAAATATTTTACTTAGCTTGAAATTAATGAAGAGTACTATGGATATTCTCTAATTTCGTATTTGATCTAAGATCGAAAAATATGATTATTATTATTGCATCATGCATTATTATTGCATCATGCATGGTACTTTAATTTGATATTGAAAAAAACCAAAGCTACTATCGCACATGGTCGTACGAATTTAGTAGAACGCTTCAAAATGGTCAATCTATTGTTACTCGTGAAATTATATTGACTTTAAATAATACATTTTATTTATCAAGTCTAAAGAAACTTATTGAGGTTCAACTTGCCAAAATGGCTGGTATTGAGACTACAATTGAAGTAAAGCAAAAAATAAATTATATTACTGGAATCATGTGAAATAATAAAAAGATATGGAGAAAATCACCTAACTTTTGAACTGTCCCATTGCACGTAGTGGCATGGTCAATAGACATGCACTGGTAAATTAGATGAATATTGATTCTAATAATATTTGGTATGACCGATTAGGTCAACACGGTTCAAATATTAGGATAAATGTTGTTGATATTACATATGACCATCCATTGAAGAAAGAGAAGATTCTTCAATTTAGTGGATATCCATGAGCTTTTATCGTTTCATGCATGAAATGTGATTAGATCACTATCATCAACAGTCGGGATTCAATCCCTAAGTTTTTGAAACATATAAATGTGCATATCACAAAGAACAGTGTTAATAGATGCACACGGAAGATGGTCACATGTATGTGTGTAAATTCGCATTAGAATTCACGACATTGGATGCTCAAATATTGAAGCTAGCTAAGAGCACATTTGCCATATTATACAATAAATACAAATTATCTTGGAAATGCTAAAGATTTTATATCACAAGCATTTGATGATTATTGCGTGGCACCAAAATTCACAGTTGAATATTACGTCACTAGTGCAGAATAGTCTTTACTCGTCACCTAATAGTCTTTACTAGTGAAGAACCCAGTGGTAAAAATTGATATTGTGAAAAAAATGAAATTAATAAAGTTGTAAGATATCGATCGATTTGTAGCATAAAGTTTTCTTGGCAATGATTATATGGAGACTTGTTTTCCTGATGTAATCATCTTCAAAGATGTTATATATCAATTTGGTAGCACGAAACTATTGATATGATTCTAAAAAAATGTTATAGCCTTATATATGGCTCATTAGCTAATGAGAATCTTTGAAGGATTCAGAACGCCCGAAGCATATAAAAATTCCTACGACGAAGTTTGTAGAATGAAGCATTGGAGATCCTTATATGAATGGAAATAATTAGGCTATGTGGTATCATTGCCTCAGTAAAAATTTATCTCAAAAATGTTCAACGTGGACCTGCGTCTATATTAAAAGACATTGATCTATGTTTGATATAATCACTATATGTTTTGGTGATTTGAATATTATTTGAACTTCTGAGGAGAGTTCGAAAGCAAAGATGGTCTAGAGAAAGGCTGGAAAATATTTGAAAGACAAAGTTTGGCTTGCAATTTCAACATTTGATAGATGGAATATTTGTCTGTCAACAATATATGCATAAAATATCCTGAAGAAATTCAAAATGCGTAAATCAAATCCATTGAGCACCCCGATGGTTGTAACATCACTAATTTCGACCGCGTAAAAATGAAGATAATTTTGTTGGTTCAAGGGGGTTCTATATTAGTGCAATTGGAGAACTAAATATCTTACTAATAATATAAGACTGAGTGTAAGATAATTATATGTTCTACACATAGAAGATGTTACTACTATTTCTTTAAATGTTATTTCGTGGACTTAGAATTGATGTTATCATCAGGGGGAGTATAATACATACTACACCTTTTTTTCCCCTTTCACCGAGGTTTTGTCCTATTGGGCTTTCCTGGCCGGTATGGTTTTGAATGAGGATACGTCTTGATAGAACTGTATTCTCTTCTTTTTCCTTCACAGGTATTTTTCCACAGGATTTTTCCTAGTAAGGTTTTGTTGACATACATTATCTAATAATGAATAGCCAACGGGGAGTGTTATAAATCAATATATTAATGTAGATGTCATCCAAAAGCGCATTATATTACGTAAAGCTGTTGTGGTTTAATCTCAAGTGTGTAACCTCCTAAAACTCTCAAGAGTTTTGTGATTTCGTGTTGAACATCTAGATGTTATCTTAGGCTAATTTATGCTTGTGTAACTTTGCCATTTATATGTTGTAACTCATTGAGAGATGGGAACCTATATATAGAGGTCTGGAGTTTGATGTACACATGCAACACAACATGTAATACAATGAGAATCTCTCTTAATTAACTTGACTACATATTGTCTTTCATTTTGTTAATTTCTCTATATTACTCATGTTTTTTACAACATTAACAAATTTCTATGATTTTATTGGGAGCATTGATTTCCATAACGTTAATTATTTCTCTTTATTCGGTAACTGAATGATAAATTATATCATTAATGGACATGAGATCATAACTTTCCATTAATGTGGAATGTTTCTTTTTTGGCGATTGTATATTATTTATTGCCATCTTGAATGCAAGTAATATTGTTTCAATTGATCCAATTGAATCAATTCTTTTATGGATTCGGGACAAATCCATTTATTGTTGAGTACGTGAATAATCATTTGACTTTTGTAGTCACTTGTAGAGTTAATATTATGCATGCGTTATAGTTTGTAGAAGTCAAATTATTTATTTGTTATTAGGTCTTCCAACGTGTTAGTTATCTTGTTTAATTGCAAACTTAACATAAATTTCAGATTATGTCAGAATTATGTTGCTGTAATTTTTCAGAAACTTCAATTACTTTCTGAAATTACATTTTAGTCCTTATTTAGTGGATTGTCTAAAGATTTTCTACTGTTAATGTTATTTTATATTTTGGGCTGAAATTTTAGACACGTATAATATGAAATATGACATGGACTGTATAATTGTTGTGGACATTTTTTAAATCTCACTGTTGATAAATCGGTTTACCACGCCGTACATTTCTAATCTGACGTGGAAGACCCCCTACGACGTCGGTTTTAGTAATCCGACGTGGTAGGATGGTCTTTGATTGACATCATATCATACATACATTTGTGTATTATATCCGTTATGTTTCACCTAAACAATGTTACGTAACGAGTTTTATGTTTAAGTTTCAGAAATAAACAGGTTTGAGGAGAAGAGACACAAAAAAGACCTAAAAGCAAGAAAAAAGACTGAGTTGTAAGACTTATGGATTGAGATGCAAGAGAGAATGCCCCGGATGTAAACCAAAAGGGCCAATCAGCAAATCAAAAAACTCCACACATTGATGAGTATTTTGGCAATTCCATTCGGGCCTAAACTCAAACAACCAACTCGGGTGCATCACACACAAAGAAATCAAGCTAGACAACCACACTCCAAATCCAGACCCGATCCAGAGCTTATAGACCGCCAATTGGCGGTTCCAGACCGCTGATTGGCGGTCGGGTCCTCTCCAGATCTGATAAGATTTTGGCGGGTCATGTATTAGAGTGTTTTATGTCTATTTTTAGTAGTGCATTAGTCCCACATCGGGGGATTGTCTCTGATTACCTTTTTCTATGTCTATAAATAGAACTCTTCATCTTCCCTTGTATTTTCACTACATGCTTGGTGCTAATCTCTTTACTTAGAGTCAAGCCTTGAAGCAAAAACTCAAGTGGAGAGATGCTACTTGTATTGTGAGTCTGAAATTAAATTAAATTTTCTTTGTTATGTTATCTCTTTTGTGTTTATTGCATGCTTAGCTTAGTTTCTTTTCATTAAATTTTGTAGGCTTAGTTAACATGTTTTCCCCTCTTAATATAATAGTTATCTTAATGAATGAGTAGTTCCATCCCCCTTTGGGGGTGAAGATGATGTTCATACATGCATTAAAGAATGAAAATGAATGCTTTATTTCGAAATGTGTTAATAAATGTGAATGTATGCTTGCTTATTTAGAGTAGAACACTTCACTTGATCGGTTTTGCCACATGTATTACACACCTCTCATGCTTGTTTAGGTTCTGAAATAAGCAACTTGTGTATGTGAATGTTAATCAGCTTGTGTAAAATAGGTTTTGCCATATCCATTAGACACTTCCTATACATGAAAACACTACCTACATTTGTGCATTTTTCGTATGCTTTTCTCTTTCTTTGTATTGCTCGGGACTAGCAAAAGTTAGGTATGAGGGTATTTGATTGACATCATTTCATGCTTATATTTGTATCTTATATCCATTATCTTTCACCTAAACAATGCTACGTGACGAGTTTTATGTTTGAATTTAAGAAATAAATAGGTTTGAAGAGAAGAGTCATAAAAGGACCTAAAAGCATGAAAAATGACTGAGTTGAGAGACTCAAGGACTAAGATGCAAGATCGAAGGACCTTAACGTAAGATCGAAGGACCAATGAGCAAACAAAAATACTTCACACCATCATGGGGAGTATTTTGGCAATTCTATTCGGGTCGGAGCTCCAACAAGCAAAGTAGATGCATCAAAGACAAACAAAGCCTTCCAGAAAAGCCCACAAGAAAATCCAGAGAGATCCTAACACTGTAGACCGCTAATTTGCGGTCACTTTTGGTCCGGATCCGCTAAGATTTATGTGGAGTGTGTATTTAGTATATTTCTGGTATTTGTTTAGTCCCATACCGGGGGATTGTCCCGGATTACCTTTTTCTATGGCTATAAATAGAACTCTTCACCTTCTATTGTATTCACCCATTGCTTGGTGGCATTCTCTCTACTTGGAGTAAGCCTTGGAGCAAAATCTCAAGGTGGAGAAGAATGCTACTAGTGATGTGAGTCATTTAATAAAATAATTTTTCCAATGTTTTGTTCTTATGTTGTTTCTTTATGCATGCTTAGTTTAGTTTTATTTCTTTGATTGTAGGCTAAAGTAGTTAAAATGTTTCCTTTCTTCTTTAGTTTAATTGTTAGAATAATGTGTAGTGAGTAGATCCATCCCCCTTTCGGGGTGGAGATGATGTTTATACATGCATTAAAGAATTGATATGAATGCTTTATATTTTGATTGTGTTGATAAATGTGAATGTATGCATGCTTGTTAGAGTAGAATACTACACTTGATGGGTTTTGCCAGACATCTTAGACACCTCCCAAGCTTGTTTAGGTTCTGAAATAACCAGCTTGTGTATATGAATGTTAATCAACTAGGTTAGTGAATGGATTGATAGGTTTTGCCATAACCTTTAGACACTTCCTATGCATGAAAACGCTACCTACATTTGTGCCTATAGAATGCATTCTTCACCATCTTTTTAGATGTGTGCACACACTCCACCCCTAGGCGTCTTTCTCTTCTTGATTCCAGCTTAGTTTTACATTCTTTTAGTTTTGATTCGAAGTAATCGTTAGTTGCTTTACTTTGCATTTTTTCTTAGTAGTTTAGTGTAGCGTAGATTAGCATAGACAAACTCTTCTCCCTTTTTGTTGCCGCTTGATTTCTGATAAACCAGAGACTACTCACCTCCTTGAGGATCGACCCGTACTTGCCACCGCTTCAACGCAACCGTGCACTTGTGGTATTTAAAATGATTAAACAAATATTGCAGAGTTTGAGTCTAAATTACAAGCATCAAATGAATAAAAAAGAAATATGAATATAAAAAACCTACAACGTCGGTTTTTATAGACACCGACGTTGTAGGGGGTCTACAATGTCGGTTTTCCATGAAACCGATGTTGTACGATATAAAAAATCAAAAAATTGATAAGGGGTCTACAACATCGGTTATGGTACACCTATACTTTGATTCAATTAAATACCGCACGTGCATGACCACGATAAAGCGGTGGCAAGTACGGGTCGAGTCCACAGGAAGGTGTGTCAACTCTGATTCTTCGGAAATCAAGTGGAAAATAATGGAGAGATGAAGTTTGATTACACTAAACTATTGGCTACACTAAACAAACAATTAACCAACAAGAAGGATAAAAGCATGAGAAGGAAAACTAAGCAACTAGCAAAGCAAGATCAAACTCAGTAAGGAAAACCCCCATGGGTGGAATGTGTGTACACATGTGATAAGCTGGTGAAGAATGCATTCAATAAGGCACAAGTGTAGGTTGTGTTTTCATGCATAGGAAATACCTAGTGGTTGTGTCCAAACTTATCATTCCAATCACTAACCTAGTTGATTAACATGAGCATAAACAAGTTGGTTATCAAAAACCTAAACAAGCATGGGAAGTACCTAATAATTACGGAAAAAATCCATCAAGTTAAGTATTCTCTTTTAAAAAAACAAGCATACATTCACAGTTGTCACATATTGCATAAGATAGCATTCATTCACATTCTTCATTACATGTATAAACATCATCTCCATCCCCAATGGGGGATGAAACTACTCACTACACATTAAGCTACAACCTATATTAAGAAAGAAAGACATTATAACTAATTATACTAAGATTAAGAAAATACAACTAAGTTAAACATGCAAGCATTAAAAGTAGCATTCTTCTCCACTTGAGTTTTGCTCCAAGGCTTTACACCAAGTAGAGAGAATGACCACCAAGCAATGGGTAAGTTACAAAGGAGGAAGAAGAGTTCTATTTGTAGACATGAAAAGGCAACTGGGAGACAATCCCCCGATGTGGGACTAATGAAACATTCCCACAATAGACATAAACAAATAACCCATATCCGTACGAAACCGGGCCGGATTCTGAGCAAAAGGAGCCCCAATTGTAGGTCTTGGGCTGCCAATTGACGGTCAATTTTTGTTGGATTGGATCCGATTTCGGATATCTTCTTAAGTTCTTTAATTCCTCACTTGGGGTGAACTCGGATACGTTGTTGGAGTCTGGCCTCAAATCTAATTGCGAAAATACTCCCCATGATGGTGTGGAGTTTCTCGGTTTTCTATTTATAAACATGTGTAGATCTGGCCTTACATGTTTGAATAAATTATTTATTGTTAAACATGTTTGAATAAACATGTGAGAAATTTTAATTTTGCAGCTGAGAAAAGATTGGTTCGTTTGCTTTCGTTAAATGGTACAAACTTCCTTGAGTGGAATGAGTCTATTTCGTTTCAATTGAGTTTAATTACTTGATCCCAACCTTTGCTTTCAAGTGCCAGCTCCATCTGCATTTATAGACAAAAGGAATGTGAATGCAAATCTGTTTCAGGAGAAATGGGAAAGGTCCAACAGGATGTCTCTGCAGTACATCTTACAACATGTGCCCACATATATTAGGGGTCCTGTGACACTTGACACCTTGACGACCGTGTATCTCGATAATGTTGTGAAGTAGTTTGTTGGGTTTGACAAGGCAAAAGATAAGTGCTCTGACTTAAAAATTCACTTCGGTTCACTATATTGGAAAAGGAAATACATTGGACTACATTATGAACATGCAATATGTTGTTGCAAAGCTAAATGACCTAAAACGTATCATTGTTGATTCCTTTTTGGACAACTTCATCTTATACATGCATTTCCAATTGAGTATGATATCTTTGATGTCTCTTATAACACACATAAGGATGAATGGCAAATTAGTGAATTGTTGACCAAGTGTGTTCAAGAGAAAGAGAGAGAACTCAATGACTTGATGAATGTTGTGAATTTGGTTTCTCATAGGGTAAGGGGCCACAAATCTAAAGGGAAAAACGTTCAAGATAATTATTGTGACAATTATTCTCTCAGTGTGGCTAACAAGCCCATTGATAAGGTTAAATGCTACTTCTATAAAAAAGTCTTGACATCTAAAGAAGGATTGTGCTATTATGAATAATCTTTGTAACATGCCATGAATAAAATTTAGCTTTTGTTGTTGGTTGACTGATTTGGGTGCTATTATGCACATTTCAACTACCTTGCTGGGGTTCCCGATAAGGCGACTTGCAACTGAATGCAAAATGTTTGTCATTTTGGGTAACCGAATGCATGTCAAGTCAGTAGGAGACTACATGATTTTCTTAGATTCTGGAGAGAAATTAACTTTAAAAGACTGCTTTTATATTCCATAATTTTAGAAAAATTAAATATTTTTTGTTAAGTTAGTTAAAGAATAATATAGTGCTCTGGTTACTGATTCAAAAGTGTCTTTAATTAAGGGTACTAAACCAATTGAGACATGTATTGTTGATGGTTTGTTTAGAAATAATGTGTATTTATGTTTACGACTTGATGTCTCTTTGGTTTCTAATAATTCATGCATGTAGCAAGGTAACTCAAGTATGTTTTGGTATAAAATGTTGTGACGAATATCCCGAAAGATGGTGAAGAGATAAGGAAAGATGGTCCTTTGGGAGCCTTCAATTTTGCCGATTTTAGCACATGTGTTGATTGTAAAAAGGCAAAAACAACCAACACATACAAGAAAAATACCACAAGATGCAATACTCATATAGGTGTATCTCGACCTTTTCATCCATGTTTGACAGGATAAAAGTATTTTTTTATTGATGACTACAACAACAACAACAAAGCCTTTTATCCCAAACTAGTCGGGGTAGGCTAGAAATGTAACTTTAAGGAGTCACGGTTCAGGCACGTGAATCGCCTTCTTCCACGCGTTTATATCCGATGCAAATTCCCGAGGAACATTCCAATCTCTTAAATCTCTTTTGATTGCTTCCTCCCAAGTCAATCGTGGTCTACCCCTTCCTCTTTTTTTGTCTTCGATCCGATTCAATACTCCTTTTCTTATAGGTGCCTCCATAGGTCTTCTTTGTCTATGAGCAAATGAACCTTGGTCCACTAAAACCCTCTAAGACAACCCTTCAATTTGCTGATTGTTCTATTAAGAAACCAAGAGGTATAGTAGAGGATGTTTTGATCAAGATTGGTGACTTCATTTACCTAGTGGATTTTGTCGTACTAGATACCGCACCTGTTGTAAATCCTAACCGACAAATCCCTGTAATTCTAGGCAGACCCTTTTTAGCCACTTCGGAAGTATTGATAAACTGTCGTAATGGGCTCATGCAATTATCTTTTGGGAACTTAAAAGCTGAATTTAATATCTTTCATATTGATAGTGAGCCAGAAATAACATGCAATCAAAGTGATGTTGTGATGAAATCGCGTATCTATAATATTTCTGAATCATCACAAAATCAAAAAGGAAGTAAGAAAAAGGGGAGGAATTCATCTACACACCCACCGTCACTCGAGCAAATAAGAGAACCAATTTATGTGAGGGGTGTGGAACCTGTAACTCAGGACGCTCATTGCAACATGGGGAACAATTCAACTGGATACATGCACCAATATGATGTCATTCAATCCAGTTCTGACTATGGTTGACTTTGAGCAAATTCCATCCGTCCACCGCAGTTCACCAAGGTAATAAGTGCATTTGCTTTATATTTGCATACATAGAGGACAATGCATGATTTAGGTGTGGGGGGGTGTTTATGTATATATTTATCTATAGTTCTGTATTTTATTTCTAAAATAATAATAATAATAATAATAATAAAGAAAAAAAAGAAAAAAAAATCAATGTTTCATGACATAGCTTAAGATTGAACTGTCAAAACCCGTGTACAAATTGCATTGAGTTTTTGTTCCTTATTATATAGTTCTGCTTGTAGAAATTATGACATAAATCTAAGTTCCAAACAAATAACTCATTGCCCTTTAAGACATGTATGCACTTAAATTGGATGAATCAAATCTTTGAAGTGGTTGATAAAAAGCAGAGGTTGAGGAAAATATACCGGGAAGTGTGGACTTCTAATAGCAATTAAGCCTTGAGGAAAATAAAAATAAAAATAAAAATAAAGGAATAAAGTGAAGAAAACACATTTTGCAAAATGATTACAAAAGCCCAAGCCTTTGAGTCACTGGTCCGTAGGGGTATCTTGACCAGCTCGGGATTATCGACCAAACTCGCTACACGAATGCAAAAAGGGTAAAAGTGTCAAAAAGCAAATGTGTTGAATCACGGAAGAAAAGAAAAAAAATACTCAAGGCCCAAAGCTAAAAGAATGATCCATGCCATGGTTGATCCGAATGATACTTCACCACCAGAGGAGGCGTGCAAAATAATTTAAGTAATAACATGCGTAGAAGGGTTAATGGTGTGAATGTTGGAGGAACAAAGACCAAGTCATATTTTTAATGAGTTAGATTTATATAATGAGCATGCAAGAATTCTCGGTGAGATGTATAAGGTTGAGGTAGGGATATTGAGAACTATTAATGAAATGTTGATTTAGGATTTTGTGGGTATATCCACTGAAAACCCTCAGGAGACAAAACTCCTCCTCCTTGGCAACAAAGAGGTTTAACGGCTTGTTGCACATGCTAAGTGCAATCGTGATTCCTACGAAAGTGAGTTAGGATTTTCCTATTTTCATTTTTCGTATTTTCTGTTTTGCTAGGGACTAGCAAAATCTAGGTGTGGGGCTATTTGATGCATTGCATACATTGCATCATATGTTTTTCATTTAGATTACTTTTATATCAATAAATGCTACTAAGGTATGTGTTTAGTCTTATTTACAGAATACAGGGACCTGAATGCAAATTACCAACATTCCGAGCATAAACGCGTGCAAAAGACTCATTTCTATCATAAAGACCAAGTTCAAGCTTATCGGGTTTCAAATGGAAATGTATCCAAGCATAAAAGCATTCAAGACCTAATCACAAAAAGAACAAGGACATGAGCACAAAAGTAGCTGGGGACTCAATTGCAAAAAGACAAGGACCTAATTGCAAATCACGAGTAGCTTTTATTATCTTGGAGAAAATCTAAAGAAAAATCAATGTGGATCTTCAAATATATAAAAGAATTAATCCGGAGCTCAAAAGAATGGAAAGAATCAATCCAGACGCGTAAAGGAGGATCAAATCATACCATAAACATTCAACCAAAATCTGGACCAAATCAGAGCATGATGTGCGGCGATTCCGCCACATATCACACATACCATACGGCGATTCCGCCGCCCCCTAGTCGATCCGTGTGCTCCAATTTTGTCAAGTCGTGTCTGGACACGTGTACTCTCCAATTCTATACTTAGGTCTCTTGTAACAACTATAAATAGACCCGAGAACGATGTTAGAAGGGTCCTTAGTCCTTGGTCCTTTAGCTTATGTTGTAATTTTTATTCCTTAGTTTAATAAAATTCTGTCTTTTATTTCTTGTTTTTACTTTTCTATTGTAATGCCTCTAGGACCCCTTCTTCCTCCCTCCATGAGTTTCTAACTCTTTCCAAAGGGTGGAGGTGACGGATTTAGGGTGAAGAGAAGACGAATAAATGTTATTATTTTAAGTTCGTATTAGTCTATTTTGATTACTTGAGTTTATGTTAAATCATTTATCATGTAATGCTTCATAACTAATATGATTTATTATAAGTTTCTGAATTCTCTAATCTAAACCTTAAATCTAAACCTCCACCCGACGGAATTCACCTCTTTGTTCTTGTTTTAGTTTTAATTGTTCTTGTTCTTGCTTTAGATAATTAAAAATCAAAAATCTCAAAACCAACTTATTTCTTCTCTCCTTCTTTTCCCCCAATCGAAATCACACTAATAACAAATCTCTCCCTCCTTGTGTTCGACCCGTATTTGGCACGTCTTCATTGACGCCGTGCACTTGCGGTATAAATATAATTTTCATCAAGTTTTTGGCGTCGTTGCCGGGGAGGTGACGTAGATTTTGTTTTTTGATTTCGATTTTATTCTGTTTATCGTGTGCGCGATCTAACTATTTGGATTTGTGTTTCAGGAGACAACAGAGTGCGAGGAGAAATCCGAGCACATTTGGAGCTAAACGAGCGGCGAAATCGCCGCACCTATAGAGCAGCTTGCGGCAAATCCGCCGCACACCTGAAGCTTCTGGGCTTCAACTTTTTTTGGGACGCGACTCATCTCTGGGTGGACGCGTAGAGCTACTGAAATTTCGAGAGCGGGCGGTGAACCCGACTGAGCATTGCGTAGGTAACCTTTGTTGCCTTTTTCCTCGTAATTTCTAGTTTCGGAAAATTTCCTTTCCATAGAACTGCATGTGTTAGGGCAAAAATTCCATAATTTGCAATAATTCAACTCAGACCTAAAATTGGCAAAATTAGAAAGGTCTTAGTGCATGCATCATCTAGTGTTTTGTATGCATTATTCCTGCTAAATTCTTGCAAATCAATTTCTGTTGAAGAGTGCTGGAGTCAAGGTACGTATCGTGGTTTTCATCGATTGCATTTAGGCATATAATTTAGTTTGCATACAACCTTGCAATTGCCCCCCTCTAAAGACCATTGTTTGACTATCTTTGCTAGATCTAAGTTAAACTATCTTAAGGGCAACTCCGTAGGCAAAGATACGGTGGGGATTTCATCACTCTTCCGTGGCCCACAAATCACAATCCTAAAGTGTCACCCAAGCCTTAAAATTAAAATCAATTAGACATTGACCCCTAAGGACTCGGACTCATTTAAGGAGAAGAATTGGTTTGACTTGCTATGACCTGAAGCCGATTGAATTAAATTTGGTGTCTAGAAAGTGTTTTTGTGTTGACGTAAGTCTTCCAAGCGAAGTGGTTGTCTAATTGGCACCGACTCTGTCGGAAGCGCCCCCACTAGCTATACACGGCCTGGCCAAGTTGGTTTGATTAGTGAGGGAGGTGAATCAAGCGAATCAATTCGACTCAACCAGTTAGGAGTCGTCTAGATCTAAGCGACACTAGGTCTAGGAATGTTTGAACCGTGCTTTCTTAGGAATTTTCTGACCAACCCTTTTTCTATCTTTAGAGTTAGGTTTCCCTTCTCATCTGAGTCTTCTTTCTCTTCTCACCTAAATTCTCTAGATTAGGATTCCTTTCTCATCTTTCCCCATTCTATTGTTTGTTTCCCTTTTGAAAAAAATTATATAAAAAAAACGAAAAAAAAACGCTACCTATGCATGAAAACGCTACCTACATTTGTGCCTATAGAATGCATTCTTCACCATCTTTTTAGATGTGTGCACACACTCCACCCCTAGGGGTCTTTCTCTTCTTGATTCCAGCTTAGTTTTACATTCTTTTAGTTTTGATTCGAAGTAATCGTTAGTTGCTTTACTTTGCATTTTTTCTTAGTAGTTTAGTGTAGCGTAGATTAGCATAGACAAACTCTTCTCCCTTTTGTTGCCGCTTGATTTCTGATAAACCAGAGACTACTCACCTCCTTGAGGATCGACCCGTACTTGCCACCGCTTCAACGTAACCGTGCACTTGTGGTATTTAAAATGATTAAACAAATATTGCAGAGTTTGAGTCTAAATTACAAGCATCAAATGAATAAAAAAGAAATATGAATATAAAAAACCTACAACGTCGGTTTTTATAGACACCGACGTTGTAGGGGGTCTACAATGTCGGTTTTCCATGAAACCGATGTTGTACGATATAAAAAATCAAAAAATTGATAAGGGGTCTACAACATCGGTTATGGTACACCTATACTTTGATTCAATTAAATACCGCACGTGCATGACCACGATAAAGCGGTGGCAAGTACGGGTCGAGTCCACAGGAAGGTGTGTCAACTCTGATTCTTCGGAAATCAAGTGGAAAATAATGGAGAGATGAAGTTTGATTACACTAAACTATTGGCTACACTAAACAAACAATTAACCAACAAGAAGGATAAAAGCATGAGAAGGAAAACTAAGCAACTAGCAAAGCAAGATCAAACTCAGTAAGGAAAACCCCCATGGGTGGAATGTGTGTACACATGTGATAAGCTGGTGAAGAATGCATTCAATAAGGCACAAGTGTAGGTTGTGTTTTCATGCATAGGAAATACCTAGTGGTTGTGTCCAAACTTATCATTCCAATCACTAACCTAGTTGATTAACATGAGCATAAACAAGTTGGTTATCAAAAACCTAAACAAGCATGGGAAGTACCTAATAATTACGGAAAAAATCCATCAAGTTAAGTATTCTCTTTTAAAAAAACAAGCATACATTCACAGTTGTCACATATTGCATAAGATAGCATTCATTCACATTCTTCATTACATGTATAAACATCATCTCCATCCCCAATGGGGGATGAAACTACTCACTACACATTAAGCTACAACCTATATTAAGAAAGAAAGACATTATAACTAATTATACTAAGATTAAGAAAATACAACTAAGTTAAACATGCAAGCATTAAAAGTAGCATTCTTCTCCACTTGAGTTTTGCTCCAAGGCTTTACACCAAGTAGAGAGAATGACCACCAAGCAATGGGTAAGTTACAAAGGAGGAAGAAGAGTTCTATTTGTAGACATGAAAAGGCAACTGGGAGACAATCCCCCGATGTGGGACTAATGAAACATTCCCACAATAGACATAAACAAATAACCCATATCCGTACGAAACCGGGCCGGATTCTGAGCAAAAGGAGCCCCAATTGTAGGTCTTGGGCTGCCAATTGACGGTCAATTTTTGTTGGATTGGATCCGATTTCGGATATCTTCTTAAGTTCTTTAATTCCTCACTTGGGGTGAACTCGGATACGTTGTTGGAGTCTGGCCTCAAATCTAATTGCGAAAATACTCCCCATGATGGTGTGGAGTTTCTCGGTTTTCTATTTATAAACATGTGTAGATCTGGCCTTACATGTTTGAATAAATTATTTATTGTTAAACATGTTTGAATAAACATGTGAGAAATTTTAATTTTGCAGCTGAGAAAAGATTGGTTCGTTTGCTTTCGTTAAATGGTACAAACTTCCTTGAGTGGAATGAGTCTATTTCGTTTCAATTGAGTTTAATTACTTGATCCCAACCTTTGCTTTCAAGTGCCAGCTCCATCTGCATTTATAGACAAAAGGAATGTGAATGCAAATCTGTTTCAGGAGAAATGGGAAAGGTCCAACAGGATGTCTCTGCAGTACATCTTACAACATGTGCCCACATATATTAGGGGTCCTGTGACACTTGACACCTTGACGACCGTGTATCTCGATAATGTTGTGAAGTAGTTTGTTGGGTTTGACAAGGCAAAAGATAAGTGCTCTGACTTAAAAATTCACTTCGGTTCACTATATTGGAAAAGGAAATACATTGGACTACATTATGAACATGCAATATGTTGTTGCAAAGCTAAATGACCTAAAACGTATCATTGTTGATTCCTTTTTGGACAACTTCATCTTATACATGCATTTCCAATTGAGTATGATATCTTTGATGTCTCTTATAACACACATAAGGATGAATGGCAAATTAGTGAATTGTTGACCAAGTGTGTTCAAGAGAAAGAGAGAGAACTCAATGACTTGATGAATGTTGTGAATTTGGTTTCTCATAGGGTAAGGGGCCACAAATCTAAAGGGAAAAACGTTCAAGATAATTATTGTGACAATTATTCTCTCAGTGTGGCTAACAAGCCCATTGATAAGGTTAAATGCTACTTCTATAAAAAAGTCTTGACATCTAAAGAAGGATTGTGCTATTATGAATAATCTTTGTAACATGCCATGAATAAAATTTAGCTTTTGTTGTTGGTTGACTGATTTGGGTGCTATTATGCACATTTCAACTACCTTGCTGGGGTTCCCGATAAGGCGACTTGCAACTGAATGCAAAATGTTTGTCATTTTGGGTAACCGAATGCATGTCAAGTCAGTAGGAGACTACATGATTTTCTTAGATTCTGGAGAGAAATTAACTTTAAAAGATTGCTTTTATATTCCATAATTTTAGAAAAATTAAATATTTTTTGTTAAGTTAGTTAAAGAATAATATAGTGCTCTGGTTACTGATTCAAAAGTGTCTTTAATTAAGGGTACTAAACCAATTGAGACATGTATTGTTGATGGTTTGTTTAGAAATAATGTGTATTTATGTTTACGACTTGATGTCTCTTTGGTTTCTAATAATTCATGCATGTAGCAAGGTAACTCAAGTATGTTTTGGTATAAAATGTTGTGACGAATATCCCGAAAGATGGTGAAGAGATAAGGAAAGATGGTCCTTTGGGAGCCTTCAATTTTGCCGATTTTAGCACATGTGTTGATTGTAAAAAGGCAAAAACAACCAACACATACAAGAAAAATACCACAAGATGCAATACTCATATAGGTGTATCTCGACCTTTTCATCCATGTTTGACAGGATAAAAGTATTTTTTTATTGATGACTACAACAACAACAAAGCCTTTTATCCCAAACTAGTCGGGGTAGGCTAGAAATGTAACTTTAAGGAGTCACGGTTCAGGCACGTGAATCGCCTTCTTCCACGCGTTTATATCCGATGCAAATTCCCGAGGAACATTCCAATCTCTTAAATCTCTTTTGATTGCTTCCTCCCAAGTCAATCGTGGTCTACCCCTTCCTCTTTTTTTTGTCTTCGATCCGATTCAATACTCCTTTTCTTATAGGTGCCTCCATGGGTCTTCTTTGTACATGTCCAAACCATCTCAGTGTATGTTGGATAACTTTCTCTTCTATTGGAGCAACTCCAACTCTCTCACGAATGTCTTCATTTCTAATCCGATCCATTCGCGTATGACCACACATCCACCTCAACATCCTCATTTCAGAGACACTCATCTTTTGTATATGTTATCTTTTAGTTTCCCAACATTCCACACCATATAGCATTGCATGTCTTATTGCGGTTCTATAAAATTTCCTTTTAACTTAAGTGGAATTTTCTTGTCACATAAGACACCTGAGGCTTCTCGCCATTTTAACCATCCTGCTCTAATCCTATGGTTAACATCTTCATGGATCTCCCCATCTTTTTGAAGTATTGATCCACGATATTTAAAGATATTTTTTCTACACACCACTTGTCCATCTAATATAATCTAATCTTCCTCGCTATTTACGGTACTAAAACAACACTTCATATATTCAGTTTTAGATCTACTCAGTTTAAAACCTTTTGTTTCTAAAGTATTTCTCCACAACTCTAGTTTTCTCTCCACGCCTACCTTACTCTCGTCAATTAATACTACATCATCCGCAAAAAGCATACACCATGGAACCTCACATTGTATGTCTTTTGTTATCTCGTCCATTACTAAAGCAAAGAGATATGGACTTAAAGCTGAACCCTGATGAAGTTTAATCCTAATCGGAAAAGCTTTAGTCACATCATCACAAATTCTCATGCTAGTTTCAACTCCCTCATACATATCTTTAATTAAATTAACATATTGTGTGGATACTTTCTTCTTCTCTAAGGCCCACCACATGAAATTTCTTGGAACTCTATCATATGCATTTTCTAAATAAATAAAAGTCATGTGTAGATCTTTCTTTTGTTCTCTATACCTCTCTATAAGTTGTCTGTTGAATGTTTTAATTTAAACCGCAAGTGCACGGCCGCGTTGAAGTGGTGGCAAATACGGGTCGTCCTCAGGGACGTGAGCAGTCTCTCGTTTGCACGAAATCAAGTGGCAAAAATATGAAGAAGATAGTTGTTTATGCTACTCTATGCTATACTACACTACGAAATACGAAATGTGAAAGAAAGCAACAAGCGATTAACTAAAACTTAACTAAGAACAAAAGAAGAGTGCTGGAATTCAGAAGTGGAAGAACCCCTAAGTGGTGGAGTGAGTGCACACATGCGAAGAGGTGGGTGTTGAACACATTCTTTAAGCACAAATGAAGGTGGTGTTATCATGCATAGGAAGTGTCTAAATGTTATGGAAAAACCTATCAATCTATTCACCAACCTAGTTGATTAACATTTACATATACAAGTTGTTTATTTCATAACCTAAAAAAAGCATGAGAGGTGTCTAATCATTTTGGCAAAACTCATCAAGTTATAAATTCTATCCTAAACAAGCAAGCATACATTCATGTTTTATCAACACATTGGAAATAAAGCATTCATTCCAAGTTCAAGATTATCGGGGTTCAAATTGAAGTCCATCCAAGCATAAAAGCATTCAAAGACCTAATTACAAAAAGGCCAGGGACTTACGCACAAAAGTAGTCAGGGACTTAATTGTAAAAAGCCGAGGACCCGACTGCAAATTACGAGTACCAAAATATTATTTTGGAGAAGTTCTAAAGAAAAATCAATTTGGATCTCCAAATATATGAAGAAACTAATTCGGAGCTCAAAAGAAAGGAAAGAAATCAATCCGGACGCGCAAAGGACAACGAAAACATACCATAAACACACAGGAAAAATCTGGATCGATTTTGAGCCAGAAAGGTGGCGATTCCGCCGCACCTCATGTACAAAATGCGGCGGATTAGCCGCACAAAAGTTGATCCGTGCGCTCAAATTTTATCAATGCTGTATTAACGCGTGTACTTTCCTTTTATGTATTGGGATCCCCGGTTGAGGCTATAAATAAGGCCGAATCATGTATTGAAATAAGCTTCTCCCCTCCCCTTCCCTTTAGTAATAAAATTCTGTTCGTTTATTTCGTGTTTTAAGTTTTCTTTCGTAGTTTCTCTAGGACCCCTTCTCCTTCCCTCCATCCATGAGTTTCTAACCCTCTCCAAAGGGCGGGGGTGATGGATTTAGGGTGATGAGAAGAAGAATTATGTTATTCTTTTAATTTCCTGTTAGTATATTTTCATTACTTGAGTTTATGTTGAGTCATTTATCATGTAATGCTTTATAACTAATGTGATTTATTATAAGTTTTAGATTTCTCTAAACAAAACCCGATATCTAAACCCCCACCCGCTGGACTTTCATCCATATTTGCTTTCTTCTTAGTTTTTTGTTCTTTCTTTAGAAAATAGAAAATCCAAAAATCTCAAACCAACCTTATTTCTCTCTCTTTCTTTCCTTAATCGAAAATCACAAAAATATAAATATCTCTTCCTCCTTGTGTTTGACCCGTACTTGCCGCGTCGTCATCGACGCCGTGCACTTGCGGTATAAATAAAATTCTCATCAAGTTTTTGGGGCCGTTGCCGGGGAGGCGACGGAGATTTTGTTTATTTTTGGTGATTTCGATTCTATTCTGTTTATCGTATGCGCGATCTAACTATTTGGGTTTGCATTTCAGGAGACAATAGAGTGCGCGGCGAAATCCGGGAACAGTTGGAGCAAGAAGAGCGGTGAAATCGCCGCACCCAAAGAACAACCTGCGGCGGATCCACCGCACGTTTGGAGCATTTGGGCTTCAAAATTTCCTGGGGTCGTCTCCATCTCTGGGTGGACGCGTAGAGCAATTGAAAATTTTCGAGAGCGGGCGGCGAACCCGTCTTAGCGTTGCGTAGGTAACTTTTGTTTTCTTTTGCGCAATTTTCGATTTTTGGAAAGTTTCCTTTTTGTAGAACTGCACGTGTTAGACTCAAATTCCATAATTGGCAATAATTCAACTCTGACCTAAAAATTGGCAAAATTAGAAGGACTTAGTGCATGCATCATATAGTGTTTTGTTTGCATTATTCTTGCTAAATTCTTGCAAATTATTTTTTGTTGAAGAGTGCTGGAGGCAAGGTACGTGCGCGGTTTTTATCGATTGCATTTAAGCATATAATTTAGTTTGCATACAACCTTGCATTTGTCCCCCACTAAAGGCCAATGTTTGACTATCTTTGCTAGATTTAAGTTAAACTATCTTAAGGGCGACTCCGTAGGAAAAGATACGGTGGGGATTTCATCACCCTTCCGTGGCCCACAAATCACAATCCTAAAGTGTCACCCAAGCCGTAAATTAAAATCAATTAGACATTGGCCCCTAAGGACTCAGACTCAATTAAGGAGAAGATTGGTTTGACTTGCTATGACTTGAAGCTGATCGAATTTAATTTGGTGTCTAGAAAGTGTTTTTGTGTTGACGTAAGTCTTCCAAGCGAAGTGGTTGTCTAATTGGCACCGACTCTGTCGGAAGCGCCCCTACTAGCTATACACTGCATGGCCAATTTGGTTTGATTAGTGAGGGAGGTGAATCAAGCGAACCAATTCGACCCAACCAGTTAGGAGTCGTCTAGATTTAAGCTACATTAGGTCTAGGATTGTTTGAACCGTGATTGTTTATTAAACATCTGACCAACTCTCTCATCTATCTTTTAGAGTTAAGTTTCCCTTCTCATCTGAGTCTTCTTTCTCTTCTCATCTCAATTCTCTAGATTAGGATTCCTTTCTCATCTTCCCCCTTCTATTGTTTGTTTCCATTTTTGTAAAAAAAATTAAAAAACAAATTTAAAAAAATAAGTAATTGATTCTTGAAATTGAATTTGGAATTTAAATTTCAAATTTGAATTCAAAAATTGATTCAAACCGGTGCACTCAGATTTGGGTTCGGGACTTGAGCAATCGACTCTCACGAGTTCATCTAGATTCCAGTCTAGAGCAATCCACCTGTTGCACCACCTCACCCGGATCCAATGGGTGAGAATGTAGTGGACCCGCCTAGGACTCTGAGGGATCAGTGCTACCCAACGATGGCTGCTCAGCCATTGTGCATCGTTATGCCCATCATACCGGGTCGCGACTTTTGAACTAAAGGCACAATACATGAGTATGTTGCCCAAGTTCACCTCTAAGGAAGACCCATATCTCTTCCTTAGAGAATTTGAGGAAATCTGCTCCCTTATACAATACCAGCATATCACTGAGGAGGTAGTGCGTCTTAAATTCGTGCCTCTAGCACTGAAGGACGGCGCTAAGAAATGGTTATATAGTCTAGCCGAAAGATCTATTAAGAGTTGGGCCGAGTTTGTTCAAGTGTTCTTAAAGAAATATTTCCCTAACCATAAGACTATTAGGATTAGGAATGAAATTGTTGCATTCGTTCAATCTGAGAGCGAGCCGTTCTATTCCTATTTGGAAAGATTTAAGAACCTGTTGACCCAATGCCCTCATCATGGAATTCCAAGATGGCAATTGTGCCAAATTATTTATGAGGGATTGACACCTACATCTAGGGTTATGTTAGAATCTGTAAGCCAAGGAAACTTTATGTCCAAAAATGAGAATGATGCTTGGACTTTTCTTGAGGATTTAGCAAAAAATAGTATGCAATGGGACAACGCTAGAGCACCGAATAACCCGAGTATTGGATCTAGAATAGCAAGTCAACCCAAATCTGGTGTCTTAGCTGTAGATGCTACTGGAGCTGCTGAAGCAAAACTAGCTACCATTATGCGTAAAATGGAAAGTCTAGAGCTAAAAACCCGACCCCTAGTGAATCAAGCCTCTTCTATCCCTTGCTCTAGATGTGGTCAAACTGGTCATATAATGGAGGATTGTGCACATATTTCTGCGAACTTGGAACAAGTTAATGCCGCATTTAACCATTCTAGAAATGACCCATACGCATCAACCTATAACCCGGGTTGGTGTAATCATCCCAATTTTTCATGGAACCAACAAGGTCAACCTCCTAGACAACAACCAAACCCGTATAACCAAAATAATACATCATCTGGGTTTAGTAACAATGGAGATTATGATGTTAGATTGACAAGCTTGGAAAATTTGGTTAAGACTTTTATGCAAACAACCACCCAATCCTTCCAAAAGCTAGAAACACAAGTCAGCCAACTAGCACAAATTGTAGGTGAAAGAGAAAATGGTCAGTTTCCAAGTCAACTTGAGGTGAATCCAAGACCTAATAATCAATATCAGCCCTATCAACCACCTCTAGGAAGTAACAACCCTAGACCGGTTCAAATGGTTCATGAGGAGAGACCGTTCCAACAAATAAATGCAGTTGTATCATTACGGTCTGGAAAACAAGTTGATAACAATGTGGTAAATCCTAGGGCTCCTAATCAATCTAGCCGTCAAGCACCCACATGTGACCTGACCATTGAACCTGAAGTCCAATTTGAAAAGCCCAACCCACCTAGTCAACCTGACCTTATAGCTCAACCTGAGAGAGTCTATGTTCCTAAAGCTCCATTCCCCAATAGACTCAATAAGAGCTCAAGTGCACAAATGAAGAAACTCTTGGACGTATTTATGCAAGTGAAGGTGAATATTCCACTCATAGATATGATTCAACAAATACCTGCTTATGCTAAATTCTTAAAGGATCTGTGCACTAAGAAAAGAAAAACGAACGTACCAAAGAAGACATTCTTGACTGCAAACATAAGCTCTATTCTGTCCAACTCATCTCCTATAAAGTATAAGGACCCTGGATGTCGCACAATTTCATGTGCGATAGGAGATACTTTTATCAACAAAGCCCTTCTAGACCTTGGTGCTAGTGTTAACTTACTCCCGTTCTCTGTCTATGAGCAACTAAACCTTGGTCGACTAGAACCCTCTAAGACAACCCTTCAATTTGTTGATTGCTCTGTTAAGAAACCAAGAGGTATAGTAGAGGATGTTTTGATTAAGGTTGGTGACTTCATTTACCCAGTGGATTTTGTCATTCTAGACACTGAACCTGTTGTCAATCCTAAGAGACAAATCCCTGTAATACTAAGCAGACCCTTTTTAGCCACTTCTGAAGCTTTGATAAATTGTCGAAATGGGCTCATGCAACTATCTTTTGGAAACTTAAAAGCTGAATTTAATGTCTTTCATGTTGATAGTGAACAAGAAATAGTATGCAATCAAAGTGATGTTGTGATGAGATCGCGTATCTATAAGATTTCTGAATCAAATAAATCATCACAAAATCAAAAAGAAAGTGAGAAAAAAGGGAGTAATTCATCTACCCAACCACCATCACTCGAGCAAATAAGAGAACCAACACATGTGAGGGGTGTGGAATATTTACCTCAGGACTCTCAGGGCAACATGGGGAACAATTCAACTGGATACATGCACCAACATGGTGACATTCAATCCAGTTCTGACTATGGTTGACTTTGAGCAAATTCAATCCCTCTACCGCAAGTTGACTCAGGTAATAAGTGCATTTGCTTTATCTTTGCATACATTGAGGACAATGCATGATTTAGGTGGGGGGGTGTTTATCTATCTATCTATCTATATATTCTTCAAAAAAAAAATTATTCAATGCTACATGACATAACTTAAGACTGAACTGCCAAAACCCGTGTACAAATTGCATTGAGTTTTTGTTCCTTATTATATAGTTCTGCTTGTAGAAACTATGACATAATCTAAGTTCCAAAGAAATAACCCATTACCCTTTAAGACATGTATGCACTTAAATTGGATGAATCAAATCTTTGAAGTGGCTGATAAAAAGCAGAGGTTGAGGAAAATATACCGGGAAGTGTGGACTTCTAATAGCAATTAAGCCTTGAGGAAAATAAAAGTAAAAAATAAATAAAGGAATAAAGTGAGGAAAATACATTTTGCAAAATGATTACAAAAACCCAAGCCTTCGAGTCACTGGTCCGTAGGGGTATCTTAAAACCCGGTAACTTGAGTCTGCCAGCTCGGGATTATCGACCAAACTCGCTACACGAATGCAAAAAGGGTAAAAGTGTCAAAAAAAGCAAATGTGTTGAATCACGGGGAAAAAAATACTTTAAGATACTCAAGGCCCAAAGTTAAAAGAATGATCCATGCCATGGTTGATCCGAATGATACTTCACCACCAGAGGAGGCGTGCAAAATAATTTAAGTGATAACATGTGTAGAAGGGTTAGTGGTGTGAATATTGGAGGAATGAAGACCAAGTCAGAATTTTTATGAGTTAGATTTATATAATTAGCATGCAAGAATTCTAAGTGAGATGTATAAGGTTGAGGTGGAGATATTGAGAGTTATTAATGAAATGTTGAATTAAGACTTCGTGGGTGTGTCAACTGAAAACCCTCACGAGACAAAACTCGTCCTCTAAGGAAACTTAGGGGTTTAAAGGCTTGTTGCTCATGCTAAGTGCAACCGTGATTCCTACGAAAGTGAGTTAGGATTTCCCTGTTTTCATTTTTCTTATATTTTGTTTTGCTAGGGACTAGAAAAATCTAGGTGTGGGGGTATTTGATGCATTGCATACATTGCATCATATGTGTTTCATTTAGATTAATTTTATATCAATAAATGCTACTAAGGTATGTGTTTAGTCTTATTTACAGAATACAGGGACCAGAATGCAAATTACCCATATCCCAAGCATAAACGCGTGCAAGAGACTCATTTCTATCATAAAGACCAAGTTCAAGATTATCGGGGTTCAAATTGAAGTCCATCCAAGCATAAAAGCATTCAAAGACCTAATTACAAAAAAGCCAGGGACTTAAGCACAAAAGTAGTCAGGGACTTAATTGCAAAATGCCGAGGACCCGACTGCAAATTATGAGTACCAAAATATTATTTTGGAAAAGTTCTAAAGAAAAATCAATTCGGATCTCCAAATATATGAATAAATTAATTCGGAGCTCAAAAGAAAGGAAAGAAATCAATCCGGACGCGCAAAGGACAACTAAAACATACCATAAACACACAGGAAAAATCCGGATCGATTCTGTGCCAGAAAGGTGGCGATTCCGCCGCACCTCGTGTACAAAATGCGGCAGATTAGCCGCACAAAAGTTGATCCGTGCGCTCAAATTTTTACCAATGCTGTATTAACGCGTGTACTTTCCTTTTATGTATTGGGATCCCCGGTTGAGGCTATAAATAAGGCCGAATCATGTATTGCAATAAGCTTTTCCCCTCGCCTTCCCTTTAGCAATAAAATTTTGTTCGTTTATTTCGTGTTTTTAGTTTTCTTTCGTAGTTTCTCTAGGACCCCTTCTCCTTCCCTCCATTCATGAGTTTCTAACCCTCTCCAAAGGGTGGGGGTGATGGATTTAGGGTGATGAGAAGAAGAATTATGTTATTATTTTAATTTCGTGTTAGTATTTTTTATTTCTTGAGTTTATGTTGAGTCATTTATCATGTAATGCTTTATAACTAATGTGATTTATTATAAGTTTCAGATTTCTCTAAACAAAACCCGATATCTAAACCCCCACCCGCTGGACTCTCATCCATATTTGCTTTCTTCTTAGTTTGTTGTTGTTCTTGCTTTAGAAAATTGAAAATACAAAAATCTCAAACCAACCTTATTTCTCTCTCTTTCTTTCCTTAATCGAAAATCACAAAAATATAAATATATCTCCCTCCTTGTGTTCGACCCGTACTTGTCGCGTCTTCATCGACGCCATGCACTTTTGGTATAAATAAAATTCTCATCACACGTGCAACAAGCCGATAAACCTCCTTGTCACCAAGGAGGAAGAGTGTTGTCTCCTGAGGGTTTTCAGCGGATATACCCACAAAATCCGAACAAGATGCATTAATCAATCTAGCTACATCACTCGTTGGACTCATATTGTCGATTATGGGATGCGGTAATACTACGGGTCGACTCTATATATGTAATCGGTCCACACACCTAGCCTAATGAGTTATTCGTGAAAGTTAGTTAAAGACTTTAGTGAAAGACATGGGCAACCTTAACTTGTGAATGTGATACAATGTGTAAAGTCCATTTTGGTTCTTATTTGACACATTTTTTTCTTTTTTTTCATTAGAGCATTTTATTGTTTGGTGTTTGATTCTCCTAGGGTCGGGTTTCGGACATCATTGCCTATGAGGACTTACACTATCACGTACACCTTCCCCCAAATCTCCACATAGGGCGATCCCTACCACCCGTGTAACGGGAGTTCGGTCGGTGCATCCCAAGTCAGATGACTCGAAAGCACCAGGCACTAAGTCCCCTCAGACCTACTTTCCGAAGTGATAGGAGCCGTGCGAGAAGAGAGAACACCACTTATTTATTTTTCTACATGGGAACCAAAACCCCTACACTTAAGTTTCACAAAAAGAGATTAAGGGCCCTTGACTACGACAAACTTCCATATACAAACAAACATGAATTATTTGACTCACTAGGTTCAGGGTGGACTTCTTAAATGTTTGAGTGCTGAAACCCTATGATTACACGCCCCCCGAGGGAAAACCAGGGTGCATCCTAACGACTCGCTAAGACCTAAAGCTAGTAAACTAGACATCCTAATGCATCAAGTTCAAGACAATTTTGGGAGCTTTCTTTTTTACTTTGCCTCTTGACGGTTTTGCACATGCTAAACACACGCAAAACCCACAAAACATATCCTTTCGCAAACACATGAAGATTTTGAAAGAAATGTGAAAATTTTAAAGCAGTAGGCAAGCAAAAGAAGACAAGTCACCCAAGGATCATGGCAAGCAGATATATCAATGTTAAATGCAGCACACTAACATGACCCTTTCAGTACACACAAAAGAAAACAAAATCAAAGGAAAAAGACTCTACTATGTACACACGTAAAACACCCCCCCACCTACTTCATGCATTGTCCTCAATGAATGTGAACATGATACTGCATGGATTTATGCATGAAAAAGAATAGATCTCACCAACATTAAGCGCAACAGGAAGTTCATGGTTATAGTGATGGACACAAATCCGAATTCCCTCAAAACCTGTGAGATACTGAAGAGGGGAGACATATACGTGAAGAAATGGGGCCCAAGTACACAAGGGTTGGGGCCCGCAACAATCAATGCTCGCTCATGGAGTCTTTTATTACACTTTTTTTTCTTTTTTTTTGTTCTTTTTCTTTTTTTAATATGTTATGTACAACAACAACGATATTCTCCTAATCATTTGGTGAAGGAACATCAAATGAGAACATCAAGTCATGAGAACCAGAGACTTGCCGAGATGGGCAAACTTCACCGGTACTCTGAGGTGTCATGAGGGGTGAAAGGTCAAAGCTGAACGACTCAAACCCCTCATGATATTGGTTGGGTGTGGGCAACATGACTGAATGAAGTTGTGTTGCCTTACTAGGATTTAGTTGCTCATCGAACAAAACCCTCCAACCAATAGGTGGGTGCATCGGAATGAGTTCCTCAAGCTCATTCGATGGATGCAGCAGACCTGCATCACTAAGAATGGGGCTTCGCCCCAAGTCATCCAACAAGGACCTCCCACCATCATTTAGATCATCAAGCATAAGCTCGGTCATAGGTGGGTCCTTTTTGTAGTCAATACGAAGCTCAAATGGCTCAATGGCCATGGGACATGAGGTAGAGACACCTTCTGGTATAGGCATATGATGAGGTGTCTCACTCTCACTAGTACTCTCAACTGAATCATGCAACGAACACTCCTTTTGGACATTTATGTTTGATGCCAGCTCACTCTGTTGCATTGCAAAGACAGGCAATGAGTTTTCGCTGACCCAACAAACATTCTCAATGGGTTGCGTTGGGGTTATGAGTCTTCGTTGATTTTGTGGTGTTTTCTCCAATTGGCGGATGAGATTTAGATTTAAAGGTTGATCCATGGGCTCCTGTTGCCTACTAGAGTTGAACACATGAAACTCGACACTCAAGTTATCGAATGAGAGCTTCATGAGACCATTTCTACAATTAATTAAGGCGTTGGAAGTTGTCATAAATGGTCTACCCAAAATCAAAGGTATTAGAGAGTGGGTGTTCGCAACAGGATTGGTATCGAGGACAACAAAATCGACTGGAAATATAAAATCTCCAACTTTGAGAAGCACGTCCTCGATAATCCCCTTTGGAATACGAATGGATTTATCCGCCAGTTGGAGGGTGATCTTAGTTGGTTTCAATTCTTTCAAGTTCAACTGTTGATAAACAGAAAATGGGAGGAGGTTGACCGCTGATCCTAAATCAAGCAAAACATTACTCATGCTAGTGTCCCCTATCGTACAATGAATAGTAGGACACCCAGGGTCCTTGTATTTTGTGTAGGCGGGATCAGACACAAGTGAGATTACATTTGCAGCTAAAAATGCTTTCTTAGGAACATTGGTCTTCCTCTTGGTTGTGTAGAGATCCTTGAACACTTTGGCATATTGAGGTATTTGTTGGATGACATCCAACAAGGGGATGTTAACCTTCACTTGCTTGAACACCTCTAATATTTTATCCATCGTGTCACTCTGCTTTTTGGTTAACATACTTGAATATGGAGCTTTTGGGCAGGTAGGTTTTCTACGGTGCCTGAGAAGGAAGCCTTGGTGTATTACCCTCACCCTCAGCCTCTTCTTCACCACCATTCCCACTGAGGGGCTGCATAGATGGTGGTGGTGGCAAGGAAATGTGATTGTCAACCGGTTTTCCATTCCTTAAGGTCATAATGGAATTGACATGGTGAACAGGTTCCTCCACATGGTTCACTTGCCTCCCCCGAGGTACCACATTCTCATTTTGCCTGTGTTGTTGCTGGTACATGCGGGGGTTAGCCTCAGGCTGGCTAGGAAAAGACCCTCTCTCTCTTTCATGTACAGACTGAGCCAATTGGCCCATCTGAAGCTCTAAAGATTTGATGGTCTGCTGATTTGAAGTTAGAACTTGCCTTGTGGTTGACATAAAAATTTTCATTGAGTTTTCAAGTCCACGAGTCAAGGTCTCAAGCGAATTGAATCGGGTTTCCATATTATTGGAATTTGGGAAACCCGATTGATTGGTGATTGGAGCTTGGGGTGGCTGATAAGATTGTGCTTGCATGGGAGGTTGGTATGATTGGTTAGGTGGTCGAGAGGAGTTTGAAGGACCACCCGGGGCGTTATTTTGGTTCCATGAAAAATTGGGGTGGTTCCTCCATCCAGGATTATAAGATGATGAGTATGAGTCATTCCGCTCTGTCATAGATGACGTTGACACATTCCATCTCAGGAGGAATGGACGCACACTCGCTTTCTACATGACCTATCGTACAATATGAATGACAGCGAACTCGACCAGATGTGGACATGTGAGGTGCACTTTGTTGGTTTAGTAGCTCAATCGAATCCATACGGCGCATTAAGGCCGCCATGCGTGCCTTGGTGGCCGTAGTAGTATCGATAGCAAATGTGGTACCCGATCTAGTCGAGTTTGCATTCGCGATCCTCGCTCCTATACTAGATGATGCAGGTGGTTCCCTTACACTCTCCCATTACATTGTTTTCTCAGCAAGGTCTTCTAGGAAAGCCCATGCGTCCCTTTCATCCTTTCCCAAGAACTCTCCTTGACACGTGGACTCAATGAGCGTTCGGGACGGGATGTGAAGACCCTCGTAAACAATCTGACAAAGACACCACAACTCAATGCCATTGTGAGGGCATGAGGATAGTAGCTCCTTGAACCTCTCTAGATATGCATGAAATGTTTCGGTCTCATGTTGATAGAACGAATTGATTTCGTTCCTCAATTTTTGAGTCCGATGATTTGGGAAGTACTTCTTGAGGAATGCAGATTGAAACTCATCGCAAGTCCTAAAGGAATTCGCCTGGTTGCTGTACAACCACTTCTTGGCATAATCCTTCAACGCAAAGGGGACAAGCCTAAGATGGATGGAGTCTGTGCTAAGTTGTTGCAGCTTGAACATAGCACAGACCTCCTCAAATTCCCTGAGAAAGATATAGGGGTCACCTTTCCCAGTGAAGTGAGGGAGCATGGAAATAAACTGGGGCTTAACCTCAAAATGGTTCCCATTAGCCTCTGGCAATACGATGCATGAGGGTAGAGCGGTACGGCTCGGGTAGCATCGATCACGGAGAGGTATGGGAACGACAACTGGAAGAACAGGTCGAACAGGTGGGTCCAGCAACTGCTCCTCCTCACGGAAATTAGCAGCCATTGAACCCGGACTGTGTACGACACGAGAGGAGGAAGGCGTCGAGAAATCGATTACTGAAGTCGGATTGACAACGCTCCTCGTCAAACAACCCCTCTCGTCTCGTGTCCACGAAAGCATGCACACACGCAAACCAACTTATATGACTCTAAGTCTCGTGACAACGCTCCTCGTCAAACAACCCCTCGTCAAACAACCTCTCATCTCGTGACAACGCTCCTCGTCAAACCAACTTTAATGCATTTGACTTGATTAAGGTCTCTAGTTTTATTCTCTCTTAGTTTAGCCAACTTATATATTCCAACCTCTCCCTCCTTTGATCCCAACTTTTGGTATAAATTCTCATAAACAACCCATTTAGCATATCTTACTGCTTTCTTAGCTTTTTTATTAGCCAACCTATACTCTTCTAAGTTAGTTTCATTTTTATCTTTAAACCACATTTTATAACATTCTTTTTTAGTTTTAATTGCCTGTTGCACATCATTATTCCACCACCACGTGTCTCTCGAATCCAATCTACCTCCTCTACTCTCCCCACAAACGTCTTTAGCTACTCGTCGAATGTAAGATGACATACTCTCTCACATATTATTGTGTCTCCTACAACATCCCAAGGTCCGTCTGCCATAAGTCTATCTTTAAATCTCATACATTTTTCTCCTTTAAGATCCCACCACTTAATCTTCACCTCTTTACTACACTTATTTTCGTACCACACCAATATGAAAACGAAAGTTCACTACTACCAACTTATGTTGAGTCACCGCATACTCTCCAGGTATTACTTTACAATCTATACAAGATCGTCGATCATCTCTTCGAGTAAACACAAAATCAATTTGTCTCCGATGTTGACCACTACAAAATGTGACCAAATGAGATTCTCTTTTCCTAAAGAAAGTACTTGCTACCATGAGGTCATACGCTACAACGAAATTTAGAAAATTTTCTCCTTCTTGGTTCCTAGCACCAAACCCAAACCCTCCATGAATACGTTCAAACCCTTCGCTATCTTTACCAACATGACTATTAATATCTCCTCCAATACAAAGTTTGACACTACTAGAAATCCCTCTCACCATAATGTCAAGGTCCTCCCAAAACTGTTTCTTCACTGTTTCACTCAAACCTACTTGTGGGGCATATGCGCTAATGACAGTCAAAATCAGTTTTCCGATAACTACCTTAATCAAAATTATTCGGTCACCTTGCCTTTTAACCTCCACCACCTCATCTCTTAGGCTCTTATCTACTAAGATTCCTACTCCATTTTTGTTTCTATCTTTTCCACTATACCATAACTTAAACCCTGTGTTTTCAATTTCTTTAGCTTTTCACCTACCCATTTGGTCTCCTGAACACAAAGAATATTGACTTTTCTCCTCGTGATCACATCCACTAAATCTCTCAACTTCCCTGTTAAAGATCCAACATTCCAACTACCTATGCGTATCCTACTATCCTCAACTAGCTTCCTTACCCCTCGCACCCGTTGAGTAAAGTATGAGGACCCTAACTCCTTGTGCACTACATACGGGCGCCGATGCAGTGTGCCACTAAGGTGGTGGCGTCCCTCGACTAGCTTCCTTATCGCTCGCACCCGTCGAGAATGATGCGTAGACCCTTGCTCACTTTGAATCACTACACCCGGGGCCCGATGTAGCACATCGCTAAGAGGGTGACGCCCCAAACACGATTCTCTTTTATGTTTCATTTCCATGGGAGTAGCTAGGATTTTACGCTGGCTCGCAACACCTATCACAATCCTCCTCCTTTATCCTGGCTTGGGAGAGGCTAGGTACATGTACATAGGCGGAGTTTTTATTATTGATGACTATTCTAGGTTTTTTTATTTTTACCTCATTTATTTTACATTTTAAATCCATATAGTATTTAAGGATTTCAAATTAGATGTAGAGAAATAATTGATTATTTTATTAGTTCAAACTGCAAGTGCACAACTTCGGTGAATACGTGGTAAATACGGGTTGTGTCCTCGAGGAGTGAGTGCGGGTCGACGATGACCATACTCGAGTGGGGGAACAAAATGAATAATGAGGGTACCTAATCTTGGGGACAAACGCAACACGAAACAATAACGACTAATAAAAAAGAATCCCGTAGGAGGTGGAGAATGAATGCAAAACTGTAGATGTGTGTTTGTGTGTGCATACAATTAAGTGCTCATGACATGCATAACATTGAATCCATAATGTCAAAAGCACACATCTACACTTTTGCATTCATTCTCCACCGTCTACGGGACTAGTTTTTGATTAGTTGTTGTTTCGTGTCGCGTTTGTCACTTAGTTTAAATTCCCTCATTCTCTCTTTAATCCCCATTCGCGCACTCACTCAAGGACACTACCCATATTTGCCACATCTTCACCAACGTCATGCACTTGCGGTATTGAACTAATTAAAAGCCAAGTCTTTTGGAATGCACAGACCAAACTCCCATTACACGGGTGGTAGGGATCGCCCTACGTGGAGATTTGGGGGAAGGTGTACATGATAGTGTAAGTCATCACAGTCAATGATGCACGAAACTAGACCATGGGAGAATTTAATACTAACTAGTTTTAACTCCTTATTTTTGGAAAAGAAAAAAAATTGAAAAAAAGAAAAGAAAAAAATACAAATAATAACCTCAATGGACTTTTACACGATGTATCACTTCATGATGTTAAGGTTGGCCATTTGTTTCACTTATTTCCTCAATTAACTTGCATGAATGGTTCCGTAGGCTAGGTGTGTGGACAAGATACATATAAGAGTTGGCCTGTAGTATTACTGTGTCCAATGATCGACAAAATTAGGTCCATCGAGTCGTGTTGCTAGGTTGAATAATGCATCAATGTTCGGATTTTGTGGATATATCCACTGAAAACCCTCAGGAGACACCACTCCTCCTCCTTGGTGACAATGAGTTTTAACGGCTTGTTGCACGTGCTAAGTGCAACTGTGATTCCTACGACAGTTAGTTAGGATTCTTTTTTTTATATGTTTTTCCTTTCTTTCATATTTTCTATTTCTTTATTTTACTCGGAACTAGCAAAAGGGGTAAGTGTGGGAGTATTTAATTAGTAGCATATCATACATTGCATTTATGCTAAATATCCTTTATTTTGCCCCAATTTTGTGCTACTTGATTGATTCAGTTATATTACCGCAAGTTTACGACCGTGATGAAGCAATTGCAAGTACGACTCGAGTCCACAGGGAGTGCGCACAAGTCTAATTCTACAATACTCGAGTGGGGGAGAAAGAGAGAGAGAGGGATGCGACCGGAATTAAACCCTTAGGAGGTAGAGAAAGAATATGGAAATGAATAAAGGTCTTCACAATCAATGAAATAAAACCCCTTAGGGTGTTAATAGGTTGAGAATTAGTCCATGTGGTCAAAGATGGTGGCTGGTAGGGATGTGGGTAATTGGGAGGAGAATAATGGGGTGGTATGATGTATAAAAATTTGAATCACTATTGTCTCCCCATGAATTCATCCCTCTTGGGTTGTACGTGGATGCGTAAATGTCACATTGAGCATTTTGGGAAAAAGGTATGCTCATACTCAGGCTCTGGGGGAACATAAGGACATTCCATGATAATGTGACCACTCAACTTGCAACAGTCACACGGTATGGCTACTGGAGCCACCGGTGCACTCAAATCCTCTACCGTACGCATGAAAGAGGCTAAAGTTTCTTGTAATGTCTCAGTTTCTTGACCAACATATAATCCGACACAACTAGATGGTGGTGTAGCAGTCAATGACTCTCTTATATTACCCTAATCTGAAGACTGCTCACCTATACAATTAAGATTGTCCCAACCATGCTGGGTGTTAGTCTGAGGCACCCCAGGATTCATGGGTCCAGAATACCATGGAGAATAGTCATGGTTCCAACAATGAAATGGATGGTTTCCCATGTAACCATCCATCTCGACACCGTACTCTCGAGTCGACCACTCTCACCACCATGAGGCCAAGCTCGCAAAAAGTGCTCGACTCGACCCGAAAACACTTATAGAGAGTGTAAAGGGGAGGAGACTAGAACGTAGAAGAAGGTGAGAAGAAGATGTCTCAGAGAAGAAGGGAAGAATCCCTAAAGCTAGTGTGGGTAAAGGGTGAGGGTAGACGCCTAATCTAGCAAACACGGCTCAAACAAGCTTAGGCTGGTTATGCACGTGACTAGACGATGCCTAAGCATGACTCTCCACACTCCTGAATGTCTCACCTCCCTCGGCCGATGGTCACAAAGCTGAATGAAAAAGTCAAGACCTGGAGGTCCCAAAAGTCTCAATGCAACTAAGCAAACAACGACATTCAGGCCATGACGTCGAGAATGGGATTGTCTCCTACGTGTGCCCGAATCGTAGGAGTCACTGTCTACTTGATTTTCGATTAAGTCTTTACTTGAGTGTGCTTTGTGGGGATAAGGGATGGGTGATGAAATCCCCCACCTTGTCTTGAAGACTATAGGTGGTGCCCCTTAAGATCAATTTTCCTTAAACTAGCAAGCAACTCACCAAAAAAGCACTCACCTCACTCTTGTTCCAATGCATCTTACTAACTAATGCATGCTTTAACCATGCATGAATGAGAGAATGGGTGCACGTACCTCACACCAGCCATCGACAATGAGAAATTAAAGCAAAAGAAAGACAATATGTGTGCAAGGTCTACAGATGATGCATGAGCTAGATGACAATTGATCTAATATTTTCCTTTGAGTTTTATGGTCCAAGTTGTCTTAAGAAAGGGTCATGCAAGCCAAATTAATTACTGACACTTAAACAGAGTGGGGGAGAAGAAGAGAGAGAGAGAGGGATGTGACCAGAATTAAACTACTATGCGAGTGAAATAAAAAAACAAACGATAAAATAAAACCCCTTACGGGGTAGAGAAAGAATGCGGAAATGAAAATATGTGTAGTGTGTGTGTTCAATTGTGCTCATCACAACATGTAATACATGAAATCCATAAACCAAATCCAACTTTGCCTCCACATGAAATAAGATAAAACTTTATCATTAAAGCATACAAGACAATAATTGAAATAAGGCTAATGTGAGCACATGTAAAATGACCACATCCAACTTTGTCTCCACATGAAATAAGATTTGACACAATCCTTAATACATACAAGACAATAATTAGGATGAGGCCAACATGAGCACATGCATGCACATGTCATATTTTCTTCTTCCATTCCGTCCTTATCCTCATCTCATCATTCCCCATAAAATAGGCCCACTAATCTAAGCATGTGCTAAGCTTCACTCAAGAGCATTAGCACATCAAATATAAGAGTGGAAATCTCATTAGATGGTTATAGAACTCATGTGAGGTTCAAAGGTAGGATTAACACACACACATTCATAAATCACATAATCACAACACCTTTTTCTCCACCCCCAATAGGGATGGACTACTCTCTACTCATATCTAAACTAAAGAAAGCATAAAAACAACCCAAAACTATAATGCAAAATTCAGAAAACTAGATGAAGGAAAACAAGCACAAAGGAAAATGACATCAAATGAAAGGCATCAAGATGATGAACAAGAACTAAACTATATTAAAATGAAAGCTTACAATATTTGCTTCTCTTCTCCTCCTCTACACTACTAAACAAGAAATAAAACCTACTCTACTAAACAAGAAAGGAAACTAACCTAAGGAGGAGAGGGAGGAGAAGAAGAAAGGAGGTCTTACAAGTGTATTTATAAAAGCTAAGAGGGTTTGGATGGATCTGGGCACAATCAGACGACTGTAAATCAGATCTGGAGGTTGCATATTTCTTTAACTCGACAACCCGACCCACCACGGAAATCCGACAACCAAACGCTTATCCGGATCCTCCAGTGGCGGATTGTAATTTGACAGTGTCAGATCAATTATGTCTGATCGCTTGCAAATTTTAATCACAACTTTAGTTAACATAATAAACATGTGGGGTGCGCCTGGAGCTATTGGTTCGAGCCCATTTGATTTTAATTGTCGAATTACTCCTCAGCTTCAGAAGATTCTGGACTTTTGCAACCAACATATTTTTATTTACACTTAAGTCCCTCTGGGTTTTCACTTGCATCCACCCTGAATTACAATCCAGTCCTTGGGCGATACAAACAGGTCCAAAACCTTCCAAATCAGTTCATTCTTCTTATGTTTAGGTCCTTTTCTCTTCCTTTCTCTTCTGGATTGGCTAAACTCTGAAACACATCAAACAAACACTCGAGTAGCACATATATAGGGTAAAATAAATGATATATTGTAGGAACGTGAGGGTCTACAATACTAATCACTTTTACCTTAATTACCTACTCGTTTAACAATCAAAGATATGCAGTGGAATTAAACAAACAAACAAGCAAGTAAAGAATAGAAATGCAAACCACAATAGAACGACACCAGATTTTTATAGAGGTTCGGTCACCGCCTACGTCCTCTCTTGCAAGCTCTGCTCGATCTCCCTCGAGCTCCGCTCACGTCTTCACTATCAACCTCGTTCCGGGCCGATATTAAGACTTTTACAAAACAAGCTCCACGACCACCCTTGTGAGCTTGACTTTCTTCCCTCTCAATCCGAGAGGAACACTTCGGGCTTTCACCGAAGTCCTTGCTTCTTGTACAACAATGAGAACTTGAGTGGAACACACTCTCTAACTTGAGCACACTTAGCTTAGGATGTGGAATTGATGCTAAGGTGTGGAAGTGTAAGCTTGGAGTGTTGGATTGGGGAAAAATGAACTTAGGAGTTTCTCTTTAATGTATAAGACAAGTAGTAGTAGGAGAATTGTGTTAAAATGTGTTTTACAACTCTTTGTATAGGCATTAGAGAGAATAGATCCGTTGGGGTTGATTGGGCGAGTGTTGGTGTAGGATACACAAAACAGAAACTCGCAGGACCCAATTTTGAGTTAATTCGGTCGACCTGATTGGGATGAACGGTCGACCGTTTGGCAGTTTTGAACACAGTTCGGTCGACCGGTTAGGTAACGGTCGACCGCCCAATGCCTATAGGGTTCGGTCGACCGATTTGCACCAGACACTTTGGGGTTGACAAACAATGATCTATTCGGTCGACCGAGCTAAGGCATAGCAGTCGACCGAATTCCAGCAGAAGATTCGGGTTTGCCAAGAGATAGATATTCGGTCGACCGAACAAGGTCCTCGGTCGACCGAACATGGTCCTCGGTCGACCGATACATGAAATGTATTTGGGGTATTTTTGGTTAATACGAATACGACCGTTACGTATAATACGACAAAACAAACGGTCGGAAAAATAAGTTCATACGATCGACCAAAAGTGTATATACGGTCGACCGAAACCGGGCAGTGAAAACGAAAAAACAGGATAATTGATCCCCCGGTCGACCGAACGGTCTGTAACGGTCAACCGAAAGTGGGCAAGCAGTTTAGGTTCAGGTTTAGTGTTTTCCGGTCTAAGTTTGGGTGATCTATTGAAGTCCAAATTATGTGAAATTTCGTGTGTGACTTCTATAAGGAACCTAGTGTGTGTTTAAGTTGATTTTAGCTCAGGTATGCTCAATTTACACAAGTTCCTAAGACTCAAAGAAATACCAAATTACATGTCTTCAAATGAGCTTGATTACATGTCTTGACTTGATTTCCTTTCTTCCTTGAGTCTTGATCACCTGTAGAGGTTAGCACAAAACAATATATATGTGATGCAACATGTGTGCTACTCTACATGATCATAATTAAGATTAGGTTGATTCAATCATGAAAACATAGATTAAGGCCAAAAAGCCAACATATATAACATGAATGCAATGTATGATATGTTACTAATCACTACTCGAGTGTTTGTTTGAAGTGTTTTAGATTTTGGGCACTAAAGAATAGAAAGGAAGAAAAACTGACCTAAATGCAACAAGAAATGACTGATTTGGAAGCTTTTGGACCTATTTGTAATCTTCAAGGACTGGACGGAAAATCAGGAGGCACCCAAGTGAAAACTCGGAGGGACCTAAGTGTAAAGAAAAATATGTTGGGTAAAAAAGACCATAATGTTATGAACCTGAGGAGTATTTCAACAATTAAAATCAAGCTGGTTCGAACCAACGGCTCCAAGTGCACCCCTAGGGCTAAAATGATAGATTAAGCTACTGGTGAAAATAGAGGTTGATCTGACTAAAATGATCCGCCACTGGCATATTAAAATCCGCCACTAGCATATCTGATTGATCGTATTGACCCCAATTTTCTCTGGTGGGTCGGGTTATCGGGTCAAAGCAATACGCAATACGCAATACGCAATATCTAGATATGATTTCCAGTCATCCGATCACACCAAGATTCATCCAGACCCTCTAATCTTCTATAAATACACTTGTAATCCTTCATTTTTTCTTCTTCCTTTCATCTCCCCATCAGTGTAGGTTTTGTTTCTTATTTAGTATAGTAGGTTTTATTTATTATTTATTATAGTAGTTTTTAGTTTCTTACTTATTAGTATAGTGATTGATTCAGTTATAATAACCGTAAGTGCACAGCGTCGGGGAAGACACGGCAAGTACGGGTCGGTCCACAGGGATCATGATTGTTCGGTTCACAACTAATTACGTAATCGAATCGGCAAAAATGATGGAGAAGGGAATTTATTTATCCTAATCTACACTACATTACAATTAACTAAAAGCAACCTAGCTAACACTTAGAAGTGTAGGATCATTATGGGTCTCTAATCTAATCACTTTTTAAGCTAAAGCAAACTCTACTTGCTTAATCAAAGATGCAGCGGAAATAATCAAACAAAAGTAAGTAAAGACAATAAATTATCAAACTACATAAAGGCACCGGAAGATTTTATAGAGGTTCGGCCTCCCACATATTTCCTCTCTTGCAAGCTCTGCCTACGTCCTCACTATCAATCTTGTTCTGGGCTGAGATTAAGCCTTTTACACCACAAGCTCCGCGAACAATCCTCGCTAGCTTGATTTCTTCCTCGTACAATCCGAGAGGGAACACTTCAGGCTTTCACCGAAATCTTTGCTTCTTGACAGACAATTGTGAGTGGAACACACTCTCTAACTTGAGCACACTTGGTGTGAATAAGGAATTGATACACTTAAGTGTGAAGTTTTGGGTTGGAGAGTATACGTTTGGGGAATTGAAACCTAGGGAGTTTCTCTTAGATGTGTATGACAATTTGGAGTGTAAGAGTTGTTGAATTGTGTCTTGGTAACATCAATTTATAAGCTCATAAGGGGTTATAGCCATTGTGATTAAAGAGGTAAGTGGTTTTGTAAGAAACACAAAACATTGAAGTGCAGGTCACAGTCCAGAACAAATTCAGTCGACCGTTGTTTAAACGTTTTATTAATTACTGCAAGTACATGACGTCAGTGAATACGTGGCAAGTACGGGTCGATTTGCAGGGAGGTGAGTAGTCTCTGGTTTGTCAGAAATCAAGTGGCGAATAAAGGGAGAAAATATGTGATTACGCTAAAGCTAAACTACACTAAACTACACTAAACTAATAAGTACGAAATGCGAAAGAAAGCACGAAAGATTGAAAATCAGAAAGAGAAACCCCTAAGGGGTGGAGTGTGTGCACATATGAAGTGAAATTAGTGATGAATGATGCATGTAAGAATGTATGTGTGTGTGTCGTGTGTGTGTTGTCATGCATAGGAAGTGTCTAAAGATGTGGCAAAACCTATCAATCCATTCACACAATGTATCGCCAATTACTACTTGATTATCATAAGATTAGGCTCAGCTTGAGAAGTGTCTAACGATATGGCAAGACTCGTCAAAAATCATAAACTCATGTAAAGAACAAAGGTAATCATGGGAGGTGTCTAAATGTTATGGAAAAACCCATCAAAACAAAGTTTCTTCAATAAAGCAAGCAAATACAAATAACAACACATAACTAACATGTAGCATATTCAACAGGAAATTTCAGTCAATAAACATGAGAAAAGAAAGCATAGGAAGTGTCTAAATCTTATGGCAAAACCTATAAAAATTCCCCAACATGTAGATTAAAATACCCCCAATGAACATACAAAACATGCAAGTCTACACAATCAAAAATTCATCAACCATCCAAACTTCACAATAAATATGAACATCATCTCCACCCCCAAAGGGTATGGATCTACTCACCAAACATTATGCTAGCAATTAAAGTAAAGAAGAAAGGAGACATTCTAACTAATTTATCCTAAGATCAAAGAAACAAGACTAAGCTAAGCATGCATAAAAAAAGACAACATGAGAACAAAACTATGAAAAATTATTTTATTAAATGACTCACATTACTAGAAGCATTATACTTCACCTTGAGTTTTTGCTTCAAGGCTTACTCCTTGTAGCGAGAATGCCACCAAGCAATGAGTGAATACAAATAAGGAGGAAGAGTTCTATTTATAGGACTATCCCCCGGTATAGGACTAAAGAAACCTTCCCAGACTACACATAAACACATAACTCATGTCCGGGAGAAACTAGGTCAGATTCGGAGACAAACAGACCGCTAATTGGCGGTCTTGGACTGCCAATTAAAGGTCACTTTTTCCCAAAACCGACCCATTTTCTGATATGTTCTTTAGTTGTGCGATTCTAGACAACGGGTGCACTCAGTTTGGTTATTGGAGTGTCGGCCCAAATCTAACTGCCAAAATACTCCTCATGATGGTGTGGAGTTTCTTGATTTTCACATTGGGCCTTCAATTTTACATTGGGGTCCCTCTCTTGTGCATCTTAGTCCACAAATCTTGCAACTTAGTCTTTTTTCTTGCTTTTAGGTCCTTTTATGCTTATTCTCCTCAATCATGTTTATTTCCTGAAACTCAAACATAAAACTCATTACATAGCATTGTTTAGGTTCAAGATAATGGATATAAGACACAAATGAATGCATGAAATGATGTCAATAAAATACCCCCACACCTAACTTTTGCTAGTCCCGAGCAAAACAAAGAAAGGAAAAAAAAGAGAAAGGAAAAAGCATACAAAAAACATGAAAATCCTAACTCACTTTCATAGGAATCACGGTTGGACTTAGCACATGCAACAAATTGTTAAACCTCCTTGTCGCCAAGGAGGAGGAGTGTTGTCTCCTGAGGGTTTTCAGCGCATATACCCACAAAATCCGAACATTGATTCATTATTCAATCTAGAAACTCGACTCGATGGACTCATTTTTATCGATCATTAGACGCGGTAATCCTACGGGCCGACTCTACATATGTATCCAGTCCACACACCAAGCCTAATGAATCATTTGTGCAAGTTAATTAAGGACTTAAGTGAAAGACATGGGCAACCTCAACATCCTCAAGTGATACAAAGTGTAGTCTATTAAGGTTCTTATTTGCATTATCAGTTTTTTCTTTTTTTTTCTTACTAGTTGGAGTGTAATTCTCCCAGGGTCAAGTTTCATACATCATTGCCTATGAGGACTTACACTATCACGTACACCTTTCCCTACATCTCCTCATAGGGCAATCCCTACCACTTGTGTAACGGAAGTTCGGTCGGTGCATCCCAAGTCAGATGACTCGAAAGCACTAGGCACAAATTCCCCTCAGACCTAATTTCCCGAGTGATAGGAGTCGTGCGACAAGAGAGAACACCTACTCACTTATTTCTTATCTACACATGAACCAAAACCCCTACACTTAATGTCTCACAACAAGATTTAAAGGGGTCCTTGACTACGACAAACTTCCTTATATTAACATACACAAATTATTGGCTCACAAGGTTCAGAGTGGACTTCTTTAAAAGTTTGAGTACTGAAACCCTATGATTACTCGCCCCTCAAGGGAAAATCGGGATGCATCCTTAGGACTCAGTAAGACCTAAAACCGGTGTACTAAATATCCTAATGCATCAAGTTGAAGACAATTTAGGGAGCTATCTTTTACTTTGCCTCTCAACGGTTTTGCACATGCTAAACACACGCGAAACCAACAAAACATTTTATTTCACAAACATATGAAGATTTTGAAAGAAATGTGAAAAATTTAAAGTACTAGGCAAGCAAAAGAAGACAAGTCACCCAAGGATCATGGCAATGAGATATATCGATATTAAATGTAGCACACTATCATGACCCTAACAATGCACACAAAAGAAAACTAAATCAATGGAAAAAACTCGACTATATACATATGTAAAACACCCCCCACAACTACTTCATGAATTGTCCTCTGATTGATCGTTTTATATTAACCGCAAGTGCACGGCCGCGTTGAAGCGGTGGCAAATACGGGTCGTCCACTGGGAGGTGTGTCGACACTTGGTTTGTACGAAGGCGAGAGGTAAAGAAAAGGAAGAAGGATGTATTACACTAAACTACACTACAATGCTAAACTAGTAAACAAATAAGCTAAAATGAACTAAACAACTAAGCTAATCAACTAATGCAAAAGATAAAATCATAGGAATGAAAATCCCTAATGGGTGGAGTGTCTGTGTGTGCACATGAAATAAGTGTGACATGAAATGCATACAAGAAGCTCAAGTAGTTAGTGTTGTTAATGCATAAGAAGTACCTAACTATGGCAAGACCTATCATTACAACACTAACTTATGTGCATAATATGAGCAATGCAAGGTTGTTATTAAGACACTTAGACAAGCATGGAATGTACCTAAGCTATGGCAGAAACCATCAAGTAAGGCTTTTAATAATTCAAGCAAGCATACTAATATCAACACAAAACATTCATATTAAGCATTCAAACCATCTACATAACATGTACACACACCTACTCCACCCCCCAAAGGGGATGGAACTACTCACACATATTTAAACTAACTACTCTAATAAAATGAAACATTATACTGAAATAAAACTATACTAATACAGCAAGAAATATTAAAGAAGCATAAAACAAAACAAGCACCAAAGCAAACACATTAACTAAGCAAGAATTAACAAGCTAATGAAAACTTCTATTATGAACTCACTCAGATTACAAGCAGCCATTCCTCCACTAGAGTTTTGCTTCAAGGCTTCACTCTTAGTAGGGAAGATGCCACCAAAGAGACAGATGGATACAATAGGAGGTGAAGAGTTCTATTTATAAGCATGGAAAAAGCTAATCCAGGACAATCCCCCGATGTGGGACTAATCCAATACCAAAAATAGCCTAAACACACAATAATACAAGCCCAGGAGAAAACTTAGCGGATCTGTGATGATCCAGACCGCCAATTGGCGGCCTATAAGGCCCAGATCCTTCTGGGTTTTGTGTTGGGCTTCTCTGGACGAATTTCTTGGTCTCGGATGCATCTACTTGGTTTGTTGGAGCTCCGACCCGAATCGAATTGCCAAAATACTCCCCATGACGGTGTGGAGTTTCCTGTTTTTCTCTTAGGTCTTTCGGTCTTACGATCAGGTCCTTCTCCATTGCATCTTAGTCCCCAGGTCTCACAATTAAGTCATTTTTCCTGCTTTTGGGTCCTTTAATGGCTCTTCTCTTCAAACCTCTTTATTCCTGAAAACGAAACATATAACTCGTCACGTAGCATTGCTTAGGTGTATGATAATGGATATAAGATACAAATAGAAGCATGAAATGATGTCAATCAAATACCCCCACACCTAAGTTTTTGCTAGTCCCGAGCAAAACAAAGAAAGAGAAAAGCAAACGAGAAACACGAAATCCTAACTCACTTTTGAAGGAATCACGGTTGCACTTAGCACGTGCAACAAGCCGTTAAACCTCCTTGTTGCCAAGGAGGAGGAGTGTTGTCTCCTGAGGGTTTTCAGTGGATATACCCACAAAATCCGAACAAGATGCATTATTCAATCTATACCTCGACTCGTTGGACAATTTTTGTCGATCAATGGACGCGGTAATCCTACGGGCCGACTCTATATAGGTAATCAGTCCACACCTAGCCTAATGAACCATTCGTGCAAGTTAAATAAGGAATTAAGTGAAAGACATGGACAACCTCAAGATCCTCAAGTGATACAAAGTGTAAGGTCCATTAAGGTTCTTATTTGCAATTTTTTTCCTTTTTTTTCTTTTTTTCATCATTTTTTTTATTAGTTGGAGCTTCATTCTCCCAGGGTCAGGTTTCGTGCATCATTGCCCATGAGGACTTACACTATCACGTACACCTTTCCCCAAATCTCCACATAGGGCAATCCCTACCACCCGTGTAACGAGAGTTCGGTCGGCGCCTCCCAAGTCAGATGACTCGAAAGCACCAGGCACAAAGTCCCCTCAGACCTATTTTCCCGAGTGATAGGAGCCGTGCGAGAAGAGAGAACACCTACTCACTTATTTCTTATCTACACATGAACCAAAACCCCTACACTTAATGTCTCACAACAAGATTTAAAGGGTCCTTCACAACAACAAACTTCCTTAAGTTAACAAACACGAATTATTGACTCATTAGGTTCAGGGTGGACTTCTTTGAATGTTTGAGCACTGAAACCCTATGATTACTCAACCCCAAGGGAAAACTGGGGTGCATCCTAACGACTCGATAAATCCTAAAGCCACAGAACTAGATATCCTAATGCATCAAGTTCAAGACAATTTTGGGAGCTTTCTTATCTACACACACAAAACCCACAAAACATTTTCTTTCGCAAACACATGAAGATTTTGAAAGAAATGTGAAAATTTTAAAGCACTAGGCAAGCAAAAGAAGATAAGTCACCCAAGGATCATGGCAAGCAGATATATCGATATTAAATGCAGCACACTAACATGACCCTAACAATGCAAACAAAAGAAAACAAAATCAAAAGAAAAGACTCGACTATGTACATACGTAAAACACCCCCCCACACATACTTCATGCATTGTCCTCAATGAATGCGAGCAAGATACTACATGGAGCCATGCATGAAAAAGAATAGATCTCACCAACGTGAAGTACACAGGGAAGTTTCTGGCTATGTTGATGGACACAACCCAAATTCCCTCAAAACCTGTGAGATACTAAGGAAGGGATACAAATATGTGAAAGAAATGGGCCCCAAATACTCAAGGGTTGGAGCCCACAACAAGCGATGCACACTGAAGGAGTGTTTTTTTAACAACTGAAAGCACAACCACTCATGCAGGAGCATGAATGGTTGAGTGCGAGAGAGGTTCATGAAGGAACATGACCTCCTCGACTTCGGCTGGTGCCCCCTCCAAGTAGGGTTTGAGGCGTTGTCCATTAACTTTGAACACGTCCCCATTCCCTGGGTTCAAGATGTCAACGGCTCCATGAGGATAGACGGTTTGGACAATAAACGGGCCAGACCAGCGACTGCGGAGCTTACCCGCAAACAGATGAAGCCGGGAATTGTAGAGCAACACCTTCTGCCAGGCCGTAAACACCTTTCGCATAATCATGCGATCGTGAAACATCTTGGCTCGGGACTTATGAATTTTGGCATTCTCGTACGCATCATTGCGTAGCTCTTCTAATTCCACAATGTCGAGCTTACGTTGTACTCCTGCTTGATCAAGATCCATATTCAGGTTTTTGATCGCCCAGAAAGCACGATGCTCAAGCTCGACGGGTAGGTGGCAAGCCTTGCCGTACACTACCCGATATGGGGACATACCCAAATTGGTCTTGTACGCGGTGCGGAAGGCCCACAACGTGTCATTCAACTTGGTTGACCAATCCTTCCTCGAGGAACTAACCGTCTTCTCAAGAATTTGCTTTAATTGATGGTTAGAGATTTCGACATGCCCACTAGTTTGCGGATGATATGGGGTCGCAAGCTTGTGGGTGATCGAATATTTCCTCATAAGCGCTTCAAAGGAGCGATTACAGAAGTGGGTACTCCTATCGCTGATTATGGTACAAGGAGTACCAAATCACGCAAAAATGTCCCTCAAGAATTTGGTGACCACCTTGTTGTCATTGGTCTTTGTGGGTATAGTCTCAACCCACTTAGACACATAGTCAACGACCACCAGAATGAAAACATTCCCGAACGAGTTGGGGAAGGGACCCATGAAATCGATTCCCAACACATCGAAGATGTCGACAACAAGGACATTTTGCAAAGGCATCATGTCACGTCGACCAATCCTGCCAAGGCGCTGGCACCTATCACATTGCTTACAAAAGTCGTAAGCATCCTTGAAAAGAGAGGGCCAGTAGAAACCAGATTGGAGCACCTTGGCAGCAGTTTTCTTTGCTCCAAAGTGTCCTCCACATGCCTTGGAATGGAAGAAGTGGAGCACACTTTGGAACTCGGTATCTGGGATGCACCGCCTGAAAATTTGGTCAGAGCAGTATTTGAAAAGGTAGGGGTCGCTCAGTGGAAGAATCTGACATAAGATCTAAATTTGGTTTGGTCAGATTTTGACCAACCCACAGGAAGTTGCTCGGTCACGAGGTAGTTCACGATGTCGGCAAACCAAGGGTTATCTTCGATCGTGAACAACTGCTCGTCAGGAAATTTGTCATCAATAATTTGGTCATGTGGGTTGGTCGTCTCAAGACGAGACAAGTGGTCAGCTACAACATTTTCACACCCTTTTTTGTCCCGAATCTCGAGATCGAATTCTTGTAACAACAAGATCCATCTCAAGAGTCGGGATTTTGCATCTTTCTTCGCCATGAGGTGCTTGATGGCTGTGTGATCGGAATAGATAATCACGTGGGAGCCAACCATGTACGACCGGAATTTCTCCAAAGCAAATATGATCGCTAAGAATTCCTTCTCGGTCACAGTGTAGTTCAATTGGGCATCATTGAGTGTTCTACTGGCATAGTAGATCACATGAGGCATTTTGTCCAATCGTTGCCCAAGCACTGCTCCCACAGCGAAGTCAGATGCATCACACATTAACTCAAAGGGTTCAGTCCACACCGGTGCCTTAATAATGAGAGCTGAAGTCAACTCTTTCTTCAAGGTCAAAAAGGCATGGTGGCAATCCGGTGTTAACTCAAAAATGGCATCCTTAGCCAACAAGGCGGTGAGAGGTCGAGCAATTTTGCTAAAATCCCGAATGAACCGCCGATAGAATCCAGCATGCCCCCAAAAGGCGCGGATATCCTTCACATTACGTGGCGGTGGGAGATTAGCAATGATACCGACTTTGGCGGTATCGACCTCAATTCCCCTACTTGAGACCACATGTCCAAGTACAATCCCTCGCTTCACCATGAAGTGACATTTCTCCCAATTGAGAGCGAGGTTCTTCTCACGGCATCGCTTGAGGACAAGACTCAAGTGATGAAGGCACTCATCAAAGGAAGCGCCAAATATGGAAAAGTCGTCCATGAAGATCTCAAGGAAACGCTCAACCATATCGGAGAAGATGCTGATCATACACCTTTGAAACGTTGCCGGCGCATTACATAACCCAAAGAGCATGCGACGGTAGGCAAACGTGCCAAAGGGACAAGTAAATGTGGTTTTCTCTTGATCCTTGGGGGTGATGGAAATTTGGTTGTAACCGGAGTATCCATCAAGAAAACAATAATACTCATGTCCGGCCAACCTTTCCAACATTTGATCAATGAATGGCAACGGGAAATGATATTTCCGCGTTGCCGCATTGAGCTTGCGATAATCAACGCAAACTCGCCAGCCAGTTTGCAGGCGTGTCGGGATAAGCTCATTATGCTCATTCTCCACAACCGTCACGCCTGACTTCTTGGGAACCACATGGACAGGACTCACCCACGAACTATCAGAGATAGGATAGATTATGCCATGATCCAAGCACTTAAGAACCTCCTTTCGGACGGCTTCTTTCAGTACATGATTCAATCTCCGTTGTGGGTCCTTGCGAGGCCTAGAATCCTCTTCCATGTGCATCCGATGCTGAACAATACCAGGGCTAATTCCCTTGATATCCTTCAAGGACCACCCGATCGCCTCTTTGTTTTCAAAGAGTACTCTTTTGAGGGCAACCTCTTGATCTTGTGCAAGATCAGAAGCAATAATGAGTGGCAAGGTCTCATTATCCCCTAAAAAGATGTACTTTAGGTTATCGAGGAGCGGTTTAAGCTCGACCAGAGGTGGGTCCTTGTCGGATTCAGAGTTACTTTCAAGTGGCTCAAGGGCCACGGGGTAAGAGGAGCAAGCACCCAGATGTGCCTCCTCGTCCAGAGATACGCTGGCGGATTCCTCAAGATCCTCTTCACTCGCAACCTGGTCATTAGGCACCTCAATAATATGTCGATGTGAGTCGAACATGCCTAATGAATCGGGCTCATCCGTGTCCTGGATGAAATTGGCTCCGACAGTGTCGTCGAAGAGCCCGAGTTGCTTATCAAGAGTGAAGATGTTGAAATCCGTCGTGAGGTTTCCAAAAGACAACCTCATCAAGCCATTGCGACAATTGATCAAAGCATTAGATGTCGCAAGAAATGGCCTCCCAAGGATCACAGGAATCTGTCCTTGTGGGTTGGACACGGGTTCGGTATCCAAGATGATGAAATCAACTGGAAATACAAACTCACCCACTTTGATAAGGACATCCTCCACACTCCCTCGTGGAATTTTGACAGATCTATCGGCCAACTGGAGTGTTGTCCTCGTTGGTTTAAGATCGCCTATTCCAAGGTTGACATAGACTGAGTAAGGCAGGAGATTCACAGATGCCCCCAAATCCAATAGAGCTTGAGAGATTGTCACATTCCCAATCATGCAAGAGACAGTTGGACAACCTGGGGCCTTGTACTTGACATTCATGGGTTGTGTCAATATGGAGCTCACATTGGCGGCCAAAAAGGCCTTTTTGGGCACATTTATTTTTCTCTTGGTGGTGCAAAGGTCCTTGAGGAACTTGGCATACGGTGCCATTTGTTGAACAACGTCCAACAACGGGATGTTCACCTTTACTTGCCTAAGTACCTCAACGATCTTATCCCAATGCTCATCACGTTTTTTAGTCAACCGATGAGGGAATGGTGCCTTGGGGACATAAGAATCATGAGGAGGAGTCTCAGAATTAGGTTCCTTGACAGGCTCAAGACTCTCCTCGGAAGTCTCGCCAACAGGGTTGGCTTCCGGCATTTTCACATTGTTGTCAACGACCCTTCCCGATATCAAGGTACGAACAACATTGGCATGTTGGGAAGGGTCACTTTCAACATTGTGTACATTTTGCCTGGTATGAGCAGGATGACCCCTGGGATTAACCACAGGTTGACTTGGTAACTGACCCTTCTCGCGTTCATGGAATTGATGAGCCAACTGACTAACTTGCATTTCCAAAGCCTTGATTGTACTTTGCATGCTCTACATGAACGCTTGAAGGGTCGGATCACTAGAAGGGTCCTTGGGGTCAACTCGCTGAGGTGGTGGAGTCTGGTTAGAATAACCCGACGAAGAGGCCTGACCAGGTTGGTAATTTTGGTGCTGAGACCTTTGAGGTGGGGTTGGTAGGTCGCCGATGGGCGTGGAGGTTGATAAGGTGGAAGTTGAGGTTGAGCGTGCGAGCTCTGACCGTGGCCTCCACTAGACCCCCAAGAGAAGTTAGGATGGTTACACCATCCCAGGTTGTAGGAATGACTGTACGGGTCGTTTAGGGGCCTTTGTTGATACATCGCATTTGCATGCTCAGTATCCCTTGGAGAGTAAGCGCATTCCAAGTCATCATGTCCCGACAATCCACACCTAGTACACCCGAGAGTAGCGACCTGAGCTACAGGAGCTCGGTCCATCTCCAAACTCTCTATCCTACGCATGAGAGCAGCCATTTTCGCCTCAGACGCGATAGTCGACTCAACATGATATGATCCAGCTCGACCAGAAGACCTAGAGGCTGGTGGCTCTCTCATGGTGTCCTACTCGATGGTACGCTCAGCTATAGACTCAAAAGTGTCCCATGCCTCCTCGATGGGTTTCATTTGGAAGTCACCCTGACACATCGACTCCAACAATGTGCGGGTGTTGTAGTTGATGCCCTCATAAACAATCTGGCACAACTGCCCTAGCTCAAGTCCATGATGAGGGCATTGCTGGAGAAGGTCCTTGAACCTCTCAAAGAAACCATGAAAAGATTTGGTCTCGGTCTGATACATTTGATGTATCTGGTGCTGTATCTGTTGAGTTTTCCTTTGAGGGAAAAATCTCTTCAGAAAGACGGTCACAAAGTCATCCCAAGACCGAATCGAGCTCGCCGGGAGGCTATACATCCATTTCTTCGCATTATCCTTCAATGTAAAAGAAATCATCCTTAACTGGACTGAATCCTCGTCACACTGTTGAAGCTTCAACATGAAGCATACTTCCTCGAATTCGCATATAAAAATATACGGATCCTCCTTATTGGCAGTAAAGGTTGGAAGCATGCTCTCATATTGAGGTTTCAGCTCATAATTGTTCCCGCGAGCAGGGGGAACAACTATGCAAGAAGGCTGCGCGGCCCGAACATGATGGGTCCGCTCCCACAAAGTCATCGGTCTATCATGTCGAGCTAAAGGTGGTGGTGCACCAAGAACTCAATCCTGACCGAATCTCCCTTCCTCTCGAGTCAGAGGAGGAGGAGAAGGAGGTCTACGTGGTGGCGGAAGCGGACCGAGGTATTCCATGTATGGAACCTGGTCTCCCTCGCCACCACGAGACGACTCGGCTTCATGCTCCAAAGGAGCACGAGGCGGAGATGGTCGATCACCAAGACCGTCCATCTCAGAAGAATGCACTCTCTCTAGTTGAGCGCTCTCACCAGAACGAGCCCAACCTCGCATAAAAATGCTCGACTCGACTCTAAACAACACACAACAGAAGGTGTACTAGAGGAGGAGACTAAACGTAGAGAATAGATGAGGAGAGGACTCAGATGAGGAGGGAAGAATCCCTAGAGCTAGCGTGGGTAGTGGGATCGGGAAGAAGCCTAACTAGCAAGCACGACTCAAACAATGTAAGGCAATCGGTCCTTAGGCTAGACGACGCCTAACTTCGAGGTCACTAGCCTTGACACGCCTCACCTCCCTACAACGAGGACCACAATCCCCAGCAAGTGATACCAGATCCGGGGATCCAGTACCTCCTACTATCGACAAGGTAGGAACGCCGATCAGGTCATGACGGTCTCAACTATATTACTCTCCTAGTGCGCCCGCAATCCTAGGGCTAATGTCTACTTGCTTTTAGTTAAGGCTTTATTAAGAGTCATTTTTGGGGCCAAGGAAAGGGTGATGAAATCCCCCACCTTATCTTTTACGGGACAACCCCTCCTTAGTAGCGATTTAATCCTAGATCTAGCAACCAATCGCTCCAATCAAACACTCTCTCACTCTTGTCCCGATGCACCTTACTAACTAATGCATGATCGAAACATGCATGAATGAGAGATTTGGGTGCACGTACCTCATGCCAGCAATCAACAACAAAATGTAAAGGAAAGAAAAGACAAATGCATGCAAGGTCTACACATGATGCATGACCTAGATGGCAAGGAGTCTAATCTTTTGCTTTGAGTTTTATGGTCCAAGTTGATTAATGGGGGAGTGATTAATGATCTGGGAGCAAATGAGAAGTCACAACATGCAAAATAGGGCTCCCAGATAACACAAATTACAGAACTAACTACCAGAAAAAATTTGAGAGCACGAATCCCTCACCAGGCCGCCAATTGGCGGTCTTCAACCGCTGATTGGCGGTCCTTTTGGAGCTTTTGCTCCTCAAACTTCTCCAGTAGCCTCCCCTGGATCCGATGGTTCCCTGAAACTAAGAAAAACTGGAAACAAAAAATTAAAAACCCCTCGAATCGTCCAAACCAACGTCTGGACAAAGCACCTCCCCGGCAACGACGCCAAAAAACTTGATTGATCGTTTTATAGTAACCGCAAGTGCTCGACCGCGTTGAAGCGGTGGCAAATACGGGTCGTTCACTGGGAGGTGTGTCGACACTTGGTTTGTGCGAAGGCGAGAGGTAAAGAAAAGGAAGAAGGATGTATTACACTAAACTACACTACAATGCTAAACTAGTAAACAAACATGCTAAAATGAACTAAACAACTAATATAATCAACTAATGCAAAAGATAAAATCACAGGAATGAAAACCCCTAAGGGGTGGAGTGTGTGTGTGTGTGCACAAGAAATAAGTGTGATATGAAATGCATACAAGAAGCTCAAGTAGTTAGTGTTGTTAATGCATAAGAAGTACCTAACTATGGCAAGACCTATCATTACAACACTAACTTATGTGCATAATATGAGCAATGCAAGGTTGTTATTAAGACACTTAGACAAGCATGGAATGTACCTAAGCTATGGCAGAAATCATCAAGTAAGGTTCTTAATAATTCAAGCAAGCATACTAATATCAACACAAAACATTCATATTAAGCATTCAAATCATCTACATAACATGTACACACACCTACTCCACCCCCAAAGGGGATGGAACTACTCACACATATTTAAACTAACTACTCTAATAAAATGAAGCATTATACTGAAATAAAACTATACTAATCAAGCAAGAAATATTAAAGAAGCATAAAACAAAACAAGCACCAAAGCAAACACATTAACTAAGCAAGAATTAACAAGCTAATGAAAACTTCTATTATGAACTCACTCAGATTACAAGCAGCCCTTCCTCCACTAAAGTTTTGCTTCAAGGCTTCACTCTTAGTAAGGAAGATGCCACCAAAGAGAGAGATGGATACAATGGGAGGTGAAGAGTTCTATTTATAAGCATGGAAAAAGCTAATCCGGGACAATCCCCCGATGTAGGACTAAACCAATACCAAAAATAGCCTAAACACACAATAATACAAGTCCAGGAGAAAACTTAGCGGATCTGGGATGATCCAGACTGCCAATTGGCGGCCTATAAGGCCCAGATCCGTCTGGGTTTTGTGTTGGGCTTCTCTGGAAGAATTTCTTGGTCTTTGATGCATCTACTTGGTTTGTTGGAGCTCCGACCCGAATCGAATTGCCAAAATACTCCCCATGATGGTGTGGAGTTTCCTGTTTTGCTCTTAGGTCCTTCGGTCTTACGATCAGGTCCTTCTCCCTTGCATCTTAGTCCCCAGGTCTCACAATTAAGTCCTTTTCCTGCTTTTCGGTCCTTTAATGGCTCTTCTCTTCAAACCTCTTTATTCCTGAAAACTAAACATAAAACTCGTCACGTAACATTGCTTAGGTGTAAGTTAATGGATATAAGATACAAATATAAGCATGAAATGATGTCAATCATCCTCAATGAATGTGAGCATGATACTACATGGATTTATGCATAAAAATGACAAGATCTCACCAACACGAAGCGCAAAGGGAAGTTCATGGTTATGTTGATGGACACAAATCCAAATTCCCTCAAAACCTGTGAGATGATAAAGAATGGATACAAATACGTGAAAGAAATAGGACCCAAATACACAAGCGTTGGGACCCACAACAATCAATGCTCGCTCATGGAGCCTTTTGTTGTACCTTTTTTTTCTTCTTTTTATTCTTTTTTTAAATATAACTATGTAAAAAAAGAAGTTCCCATCTTCATTTGTCAAAGGACATCAAATGAGAACCTCAAAAGTTGATCAATGCACTTGGAAAGGGAACATGACACCACGTGGGGCCAGAATACTCATGTTTGCCCCCCCCCCCCCTTACAAAGAGCACAAGATGAAAGGAGAGGTTCATGAATTAGACACAAAGGTGTCTCATTCAAAGGATCAAACTGAGAGAGCTTGAACCTCTCAAGAGTTTGGGAAATATGGGGCAACGGAAGAAGAGTTTCTCGCGTTGCGGTACTGAAGTTATGATCGTCAATCCAAACTCTTCAACCAACAGGCTGATGGGTCAGAACAAGGTCAAGAACCTCATTATGCATGTCTGACCCACTAGATGAACAGAAAGTGGATCTCATACCCAAGGTATCCTTCAAGGAACTTCTAATACCCTCATTAGCAATGTAGTTGTTTGATGTTCCATCATTTCCAAGATGATCAGGAACAATAGTGAGAGGCAAATTCTCATAAGGTTGTTTAAATTAAAGGTACTAGGGAGCTCTTGCTCCACCAGTGGTGAGTCCTTAAGAGGCACAACATGAAGATCATGTGGCTCAAGAGCCACATAAGGCACAATCTTGTGCCAACTCATAACGAAGTTGGTCCATTTATTCTCAATTTGGATCGAATCAACCACCATGTGTTCGTGAATTGAAACCCCAAGTCCCTCAGACTGACTAAGAGTTTGACTGTGAAATATTGTGCTTTGAATTTGTGGATGTGGTGGGGGTTCGATATCAGAAGATAAATCCTCATGTTGACACGAAATGTCACCCTCCTCACATTTATTTAATTATTGTGTAATTTGACTCACATACATTTCCATAGTTTGCATGGAATTTTGAGTGGACTTCATTACATTTTGAGTGGTTTCCATGAACGTTTGAAGGGTTTGTTCTAAAGAATCAAGTCTGGGGTCAACTGTGAGGCTCAAGTCAGAATTTGGGAAATTGTTGGGTTGGGTGTTGATAGGCTGAGAATGAGTCCAATGATTCAGAGTAGGGTGTTGGTAGAATTCTAGGTATTCGGGAGGAGGTTATTGGGGTGGAAATGATGTATAAGAATTTGAATAAGAGTTGTCTCCCCATGAATCTATCCCTCTCGGGCTGTACGCGGTTGCGTAAGGGTCACATTGAGCATTTTGGGAAAAGGTGTGCTCATACTCAGGCTTTGGGGCAATATAAGGACATTCCCGAAAACATGACCACTCAACCCGTAATAGTCACACGGTACAACTACTGGAGCTACCAGTGCACTCATGTCATCTACCACATGCATGAAAGAGGCCAAAGATCCTTGTAATGTTTGAGTTTGTTGACCAACATATGATCCGACATAACTAGATGATGGTCTAGCTGTCAGTCTCTCTCTCATATCACCCCAATATGAAGATTGCTCAGCCACACAATTAAGATCGTCCCAACCATACGGGGTGTTTGTCTGAGACACCCCAGGATGCATGAGTCCAAAGTATCAGGGAGAATTGTCCTGATCCCAACAATGATATGGATGGTCTCCCTTGTAACCATCCATCTCAACAAAAACTTTCGAGTCAACCACTCTCACCACTACGAGGCCAAGCTCGCAAAAGGTGCTCGACTCGACCCTAAAACGCTAACAGAGAGTGTAAAGGGGAGGAGACTAGAACGTAGAAATATGTGATAAGAAGATGACTCAGAGGAGAAGGGAAGAATACCTAAAAACTAGCGTGGGTAGTGGGAGAAGGTAGAAGCCTAATCTAGCAAGCACGACTTAAACAACTTATGACTATAGGTCCTTAGGCTAGACGACGCCTAACTTTGAGATCACTAGTCTTGACACGCCTCACATCCCTACAACGAAGACCACAATGCCCAGCAAGTGATACTAGATCCGTAGATCCAGTACCTCCTACTATCAACAAGGCAGGTGGCGTCGACCAGGTCATGGCGGTCTCAACTCGATCACTCTCCTAGTTTGTCGGAAATCCTAAGGCCAATGTCTACTTGCTTTTAGAATTAAGGCTTAGATTAAGAGTGATTTTTGGGGCAAAGGAAAGGCTGATGAAATCCCCCACCTTATCTTGTATGGGACAACCCCTCCTTAGTAGCGTTTTGAGTCTTAATCTAGCAATCGACTCTCCAATCAAACGCTCAACTCACTCTTGTCCATATGCACCTTACTAACTAATGCTTGCTTTAATCATGCATGAATGAGAGAATTGGCTGCACGTACCTCACGCCATCAATCAACAACAAAAAATGTAAAGCAAAGAAAAGACAAATACGTGCAAGGTCTACAAATGATGCATGACCTAGATGACAATCAATCTAATCTTTTGCTTTGAGTTTTAATGTTCAAGTTGATTAAAAGGACTTAATTGTTAATATGGGAGCAAACTACAAGTCAAAACATTCTAAATTGAGCTCCCAGATATCCTAGTGAATGTATAAACAATCAGAAAAAATGAGAGGAAATTTTGAGCTCACCATGCCGCTAATTAACTGTCCAGAACCGCTGATTGGCGGTCCGTTTGCTTCTTTTTCCTTCACGGCTTCTCCTAGACACGTCTCTTGATCTTTGAATCCTGCTGAAACAAACTAAAACTACAAACAAAAAATTAAAACCACTAGAATCTTCCAAACAAAAGTCTGGACAGACACCTCCCTGTTAACGGCGCCAAAAACTTGTTTAAACGTTTTATTAATTATCGCAAGTGCACAACGTCGGTGAAGACGTGGCAAGTACGGGTCAAGCCGTAGGGAGGTGAGTAGCCTCTGGTTTGACATAAATCAAGTGGAAAATAAAGGGAGAAAAGATGTGATCACGCTAAAGCTAAATTACACTAAACTAATAAGTACGAAATGCGAAAGAAAGCACGAAAGATTGGAAATCAGAAAGAGAAACCCCTAAGGGGTGGAGTGTGTGCACATATGAAGTGAAATTAGTGATGAATGATGCATGTAAGAATGTATGTGTGTGTGTCGTGTGTGTGTTGTCATGCATAGGAAGTGTCTAAAGATGTGGCAAAACCTATCAATCCATTCACACAATGTATCGCCAATTACTACTTGATTATCATAAGATTAGGCTCAGCTTGAGAAGTGTCTAAAGATATGGCAAGACTCGTCAAAAATCATAAACTCATATAAAGAACAAAGGTAATCATGGGAGGTGTCTAAATGTTATGGAAAACCCCATCAAAACAAAGTTTCTTCAATCAAGCAAGCAAATACAAATAACAACACATAACTAACATGTAGCATATTCAACAGGAAATTTTAGTCAATAAACATGAGAAAAGAAAGCATGGGAAGTGTCTAAATCTTATGGCAAAACCTATAAAAATTCCCCAACATGTAGATTAAAATACCCCCAATGAACATACAAAACATGCAAGTCTACACAATCAAAAATTCATCAACCATCCAAACTTCACAATAAATATGAACATCATCTCCACCCCCAAAGGGTATGGATCTACTCACTAAACATTATGCTAGCAATTAAAGTAAAGAAGACAGGAGACATTCTAACTAATTTAGCCTAAGATCAAAGAAACAAGACTAAGCTAAGCATGCATAAAAAAAGACAACATGAGAACAAAACTATGAAAAATTATTTTATCAAATGACTCACATTACTAGTAGCATTCTTCTCCACCTTGAGTTTTTGCTACAAGGCTTACTCCAAGTAGAGAGAAGTCCACCAAGCAATGGGTGAATACAAATGAGGAGGAAGAGTTCTATTTATATGCATGAAATAAAGGTAACCGGGGACAATCCCCCAGTATGGGACAAATGAAACCTTCCCACAATACACATAAACACATAACCCATGTGTTGGAGAAACCGGGTCAGATTCAGAGACAAACAGATCGCTAATTGGCAGTCACTTTTTCCCGGATGCGACACAGTTTCGGATATGTTCTTTAGTTCTTCGATTCTCCATATCGGGTGCAGTCGGTTTGGTTATTGGAGTGTCGGCCCGAATCTAATTGCCAAAATACTCCTCATGATGGTGTGGAGTTTCTTGATTTTCACATTGGCCCTTCGATTTTACGTTCGGGTCCCTCTCTTGTGCATCTTAGTCCAGAAGTCTTGCAACTTAGTCATTTTTCTTGCTTTTAGGTCCTTTTATGCCTCTTCTCCTCAGTCCTGTTTATTTCCGGAAACTCAAACATAAAATTCGTTACATAGCATTGTTTAGGTTCAAGATAATGGATATAAGACACAAATGAATGCATGAATTGATGTCAACCAACCGAATCGGGCATACCGGTCGACCGGTAGATCAAATATGGCTATAACTTAAGTTCACTTAAGTGAACTGTCGAACTAACTTGGGGATCGGTCGACCATTCTGGGGTTTTGGTCTGGGAAAAAATGGATCGGTCGAACTAAGCGAATGATCAATTTGACTGGAAATTTCCATGCTCTTATGGGTTAAAGGAGAAAATTTGTTTCGGTTGACCAAGATCTAGGAGACGTTTGACTGAAAACTTCCAGAGTGTTCAGGGTGACAAAAAATTATTTATTCGGTCGACCTCTAGTTATATATCGGTCGACCGGACGGTAGTGAATTTTGGGGTTTTGAGAAATCCGACCGTTGTAGAAAATGACAAATTTAACGGTCAAGTGACACGTGTAGACGGTCAGACGAAATGGTTCAAACAGTCGACCAGTACAACACTTAGGCCAACAAAATTAACTGGCCCAATTGGTCGAACAAAGAACTCATTCCGGTCGACCGATTTGGCACTGGCAGATCAGGTTTGGTTTACGTGTTTTCCGGTCCTAGTTTGGGTGATCTATTGAAGTCCAATTGTTGTGAAATTTTGTGTGTGACTTATACAAGGAACCTAGTGTATATGTGAGTGGTTATTTACTCTTGTATGCTCAAGTACACAACGTTCCTAAGACTCAAAACAAATACAAATTACATGTCTTCAAATGAGCTTGATTACATGTCTTCACTTGAATTATTTCTTCCTTGAGTCTTAATCACCTGTAGAAGTAAGCACAATACAATATATATGTTATGCAATATGTGTGCTACTCTACATTGATTATAAATAAGATTAGGATGATTAAATTATCAAAACATAGATTAAGGCCAAAAAGCCAACAAGAAGATGATGACTATGGATAAGGCATAGATTAAGATGATGTGTGTAGTTGGCACGAAGCATAAGCGGTGTCATGAAAGCATGTAAGGTGTCTAAAGATAATGACAAACATCCACGAAACATTAATATCTAATTTCAAGTTAGTGATGGGAGCTTGGAAGGTGTCTAAAGATTATGGAAAAAAATCCACCAAGAATAGTGAAACTATGAAACCCACCCAACAGAGGTCGAAGGGTGCGCAACGGCTAGGAGAAGATGCGTGTCGGGTTGTCGGCTCGGAGGAGGAGATGGCTCAGTGCTTAGGAGGAGGAGATGGGTATCGGACTGTTGGTGTCGGTGTTGAAGGAGGAGATGGGGCATTGACTAGGAGGAGGAGATGGTGGTGTCGGAGGAGGACTGCGGGAGATGTCAGTGTTCGAGGAGGACTAGAGGAGATGTTGATGTTGGTATAGACTATGAGAAGATGAGATGGGGTTTGATAGGGTTAATGTTTTTTTTAAAACGTATATATACGGGTGGGTATTTTGTGTAATTCGTGTCAACCCGAATTGCACAAAACCCGAATTAGGTAAACCCAAACACGACCTGAAATACAATTTGGGTAGTTCGCGTCGACACAATTACACGAAACCTGACAATTTCGGGTAGGGTTCGGGTTCGAATTTCGGCTCATGACCCAATTTGACAACCGTACTACTAATCATATGGTGGAGGAGAAGAGGAGCAAACATTCAGTAGTGCAGAATGGACAATAGACGTCACACAATAGACACTGGATATAGAAACAATCGATGTCTATAGGTATAGACGTCGGATATCCAAACAACCGACATCTACGGGTTTGTATAAACGTCGTTTTTTCTAGTATAACAAACGTCTATACCTTCTGAAATAAGAAAAATGTTTTTGCGATTTATTTCGTATAAGGATTTATATGGATTTATTTTGTATAAGAATTTATGCAATTTTGTACTTCATAGAAAGTAATGTGAATTATTTGCATTGATTTAATAATAGTTACATCAATGTAACTATCCCATGTGTGTTGATGGCCATATGTGTTGAAGTTTAGTCCCACATTGGAGAATTTTATTTTGTTGGTGGAGTTGACGTACTCCATCACTCCTTTACTTCTAAATGGGAGTTGGGTACCACACTACAAAAGGCAAGTGAGACATATATTTTCAATCGTCAAAAGATTGGCACTTGGGGCACTTGGGCTTAAGATGATTGCAATTATTTTTTATTTACCCCTGCATAGACATCAGTGTTATATGGTCCCCGACGTCTATAGGCCATAATTTAATAATAATAATATTATTTAAAGGTATAGACGTCATATTTATAGGGTCACCGACGTCTATTTGTCGTAATGTATGTATAGACGTCGGTCACCCTATATACCCGACATCTATAAGTTGTAATGTATGTATAGACGTTGGTCACACTATATAGCCGATGTCTATAGGTCGTAATTGTTTAGTCCCACATCGGGAATTTTTTTGCTGTTGCGGTTGATGTACTCTACCACTGCTCTACAGGTGAATGCGAACGAGTTTGGCCACTTGGGCAACTTGGTCTTGATGTACTTGGTTAATGGTCAAAAGATTGGCACTTGGGCAACTTGGGCTTGATTAATGTGAGGGTTGAATGCCTACTATGGGCTGTAATTTATTCTTTTGCGTTATTTAAAGGTATAATAGACATCAACCATATATAGCTGATTGACATCATCATGCATACTTTTGTGTCTTATATCCGTTATCTTTCACCTAAACAATGCTACATAATGAGTGTAATGTTTAAGTTTCAGGAATAAACAAGTTCGAGGAGAAGAGGCACAAAAAGGACTCAAAAGCAACGAAAATGACTGAGATGCAAGAGGGAAGGACCCAGATGTAAGCCCAAAGGACCAATGAGCAAATCAAGAAACTCCACACCATCATGAGGAGTATTTTGACAATTCGATTTGGTCCTGAGCTCCAACAACCCATTTGGATGCATCACACATGAAGACATGAAGCCAGACAACCACACTCCAAAACCAGGCCGGATCTAGACAATATAGACCGCCAATTGGCGGTCCAAGACAACTGATTGGTGGTCGGGTTTGGTCTAAATCCCCTAAGACTTTGGCGGGTCATGTATTAGGTTATATTTAGTCTATTTTTGGTATACGTTTAGACCCATACCGGGGGGATTGTCCCGTATTACCTTTTTCTATAGCTATAAATAGAACTCTTCCTCGTCATTTATATTCACCTATTCCTTGGTGGCATTCTCTCTACATGGAGTAAAGCCTTGAAGCAAAATTCAAGTGGAGAAAATTTCCACTTGTAATGTGAGTCATGGAAATAAAATATTCTTTATAGTTTTGTTAGTTTTATATTGTCTTTATTTTGATGCTTGCATGTTTAGTTAGTTTGTTTTCCTTATCATAGTTTAATTAGCATGTTTTCTTTCCTTAGTATGAATGTTAGTTTAATGATGTGTGAGCAGTTCCATCCCCCTTTGAGGGTGGAGTAGATGTCTATACATGTTATGTAGATGGAATGAATGCTAAACATTGTTGTATGTGAGAAATGTTAATATGTTTGTTTGAATTAAAGAGAATACTTAACTTGATGGTTTCTGCCATAATATTTAGGTACATTCCATGCTTGTCTAGGTTCTTAATAACAAACTTGCCATGCTCATATTAATCACCTAGGTTAGTGCTTTTGATGATAGGTCTTGCCATGAGGTACTTCTTATGCATAACAAACACTAACTACACTTGAGCTTATTGTATGCATTCATCACACTTATTTCATGTGTACACACACTTCACCCCTTAGGGATTTTTTCCATTCCTGAATTTCATCTTTCTTATTATTAGTTGCTTAGTTTAGTTTTTGTTCGTTTCGTGCTTTCATTTCCTTATTTGTTGCTTACTAGTCTAGTGTAGTTTAGTTTAATCAATCATTTTCTCCACCTTGTTTCCCACTCGCCTTCAAACTAACCAAAGAGGACACCCCTTGATTGACATCATTTCATGCTGATATTTGTATCTTATATCCATTATCTTACACCTAATCAATGCTACATGACAAGTTTTATGTTTGAATTTCAGAAATAAATAAATTTGAAGAGATGAAGAATAAAAGGACCCAAAAGCAGGGAAAAAAGGACTTAATTGTGAGACCTGGGGACTAAGATGCAAGGGAGAAGGACTTCAACGTAAGACCAAAGGACCAAAGAGCAAAATAGAAAACTCCACACCATCATGGAGAGTATTTTGGCAATTCTATTCGGGTCGGAGATCCAACAAGTGACGTAGATGCATTACAGACCGAAAAAGACATCCAGAAAAGCCCAGAATAAAATCCAACGTGATCCGGACCATATAGACCGCCAATTAGCAGTCCAAGACCGCTAATTGGCGGTCTGTTTTGGCCCAAATCGGCAAAGATTTTTGTGGGTCGTGTATTAGTGTGTATTTAGTCCATTTCTGGTATTGTTTAGTCCCACTTGGAGGATTATCCCGGATTGCCTTTTTCTTTGGCTATAAATATAACTCTTCACCTTCTACTGTAAACTACCTATTGCTTGGTGGCATTATCTCTACTAAGGAGTAACCCTTGAAGCAAAACTCAAGGTGGAGAAGAATGCTACCTTCAATGTGAGTCATTGTTAATAAAATAATTGTTCTAGTTTCTTTTAATCTTGTCTTTTAATTTGTGCATGTTTGTTTAGTCTTTCCTTTCCTTTTAAGCTTCTTTAATGCTCCCTTCTTGCTTAGTTAAATTTCCTTTCAGCATAATGTTTCATTTTGTTAATGTAGGTAGTGTAATGATTAGTGAGTAGTTTCATCCCCTTTGGGGGTGGAGTAGATGTATGTACATGTTATGTAGGTGGTATGAATGCTAGATATTAGTGTTTGTGAGAGATATTAGTATGCTTGCTTGAATTAATAAGAACTTTACTTCATGGTTTCTGCCATAGTTAGGTACACTCCATGCTAGTTATGTTCTTAATAACAACCTTGCATTGCTCATATTAATCACCTAGGTTAGTGTTGTAAATGAAAGGTCTTGCCAAGAGGTACTTCTTATGCATTAACAAACACTAACCACACTTGAGCTTATTGTATGCATTCACCACACTTATTTCATGTGCACACACACACTCCACCCCTGAGGGATTTTCCATTCTTGAGTTTTATCTCCTTTCATTAGTTGCTTAGTTTACTTTGTTTTGTCATTTCATTTCATGCTTTCTAGTTTCCTAGTTTAGATTAGTGTAGTTTAGTGTAATCAATCTTTCTCTCCTTTCTTTCCCACTCGCCTTCGCATAAACCAAAAGTCGACACACCTCCCTGTGGATCGACCCGTATTTGCCACCGCTTCAACGCGGCCGTGCACTTGCGGTTTAATATAAAACGAATCAATCAAGTTTTTGGCGCCGTTGCTGGGGAGGTGCTCTGTCCAGACTTTGGTTTGGACGATTCGAGTGGTTTTAATTTTTTGGTTTTAGTTTTAGTTTGTTTCAGGGGACCTTTGGATCAAGGGGAGTCTACTGCACGAGTTGGAGCACAAAAGCTTCAACAGGGACCGCCAATCAGCGGTCTGGGACCGCCAATTGGTGGCCTTGTGAGCGTTTCTTGCTCTCAGTTTTCTTCTGGTAGTTGGTTCTTTTATTTTAGTTATCTAGGAGCACTATTTTGCATGCTATGACTTCTAGTTTGCTTCCAGATCATTAAACCAATCCCTATTAATCAACTTGGCCTTAAAATCCAAAGCAAAAGACTAGACATTCTTACTTGTTTAGGTCACGCATCATGTACTTGACTTAGGCATGTAGTTGTCTTTTCTTTTAGCTTTATTTTTAGTTGTTGAGTGCTGGCGTGAGGTACGAATTTACTACACTCATTCATGCATCTTGTATGCCCATGCATTAGTTAGTAGGAATTGCATCAGGACAAGAGTGAGTTGAGTGTTTGATTGAAGCGATTGATTGCTAGATTTAGGATCAAGACACTACTAAGGAGGGGTTGTCCCGTAAAAGATAAGGGAGGGGATTTTATCACCCTTTCCTTCGCCCCAAAAATCACTCTTAATCAAGCCTTAACTAAAAGCAAGTAGACATTGGCCCTAGGATTTTGGACGCACTAAGAGAGTAATCTAGTTGAGACCGTCATGGCCTGATCGGCGTTGTCTACCTTGTCGATAGTAGGAGGTACTGGATCTCCGGATCTGGTATCACTTGCTGGGCATTGTGGTCTTCGTTGTTGGGAGGTGAGGCATGTCGAGGCTAGTGACCTCGAAGTCAGGCGTCGTCTAGCCTAAGGACCCACTGCCTTACATTGTTTGAGTCGTGCTTGCTAGTTAGGCTTCTACCTGATCCCATTACCCACTCTAGATTTAGGGATTCTTCCCTTCTCCTCTGAGTCATCTTCTTCTCACCTTCTTCTACGTTATAGTCTCCTCCCCTTTACACTCTCTGTTAGCGTTTTAGGGTCGAGTCAAGCACTTTTTACGAGCTTAGCCTCGTGGTGGTGAGAGTGGTCGACTCGAGAGTTGTTTGTTGAGATGGATGGTTACATGGGCGACCATCCATATTATTGTTGGGACCATGACAATTCTTCCTGGTATTCCGGACCCATGCAACCTGGGGTGGCTCAGACGAACACCCCGTATGGTTGGGATAATCTTCATTGTGTGACTAAGCAATCTTCATATAGGGGTGATATGAGAGAGGCACCAACTGCTAGATCTCCATCTAGTTACGTCGGATCATAGGTTGGTCATCAAACTGATACATTGCAAGAAACTTTGGCCTCTTTCATGCGTGTGGTAGATGACATGAGTGCACTAGTGGCTCCAGTAGCCGTACCGTGCGACTGTTGTGGGTTGAGTGGTCATGTTATCAGGGAATGTCCTTATGTTCCCCCAGAGCCTAAGTATGAGCATACCTTTTCCCAAAATGCTCCATATGACCATTACGCATCCGCGTACAACCCGAGAGGGATGGATTCGTGGGGAAACAATTCTTATTCAAATTCTTATACTTCATTTTCACCCCAGTATCCTCCTCCCAAATACCCAGATTTCTACCAACACCCCACTTCAAATCATTGGACTCATTCTCAGCCCATCAACACCCAACCCCAAAATTTCCCAAGCTCTGACTTGGACCTCATAGTTGACCACATACCTGATTCCTTGAAACAAACTTTCCTTATGTTCATGGAAACCACTCAACAGTCCATACAGAATATGGCACTGCAAGTGAGTCAAATGTCGCAGCAATTACGTGAACGTGAGGAGAGTAACTTTTCTTGTCAACATGAGGATTCATCTTTTGATATCGAACCACCACATCCACAAATTCAAAGCACAATCTTTCAATGTCAAACTCCTAGTCAATCTGAGGGACTTGGGGTTTCAATTCACGATAACTTAGTGGAGGATTCGATTCAAATTGAGAAAAACATGGACCCATTTCATTATGAGTCGGCACAGGATTGTGCCTTATCTTTTTATCCCATGGCCCTTGAGCCACGTGATCTTCATGTTGTGCCTCTTAAGGACTCACCTCTGGTGGAGCAAGAGCTCCCTAGTACTCTTAATCTCATACGACCTGATGAGAGTTTGCCTCTCACTATTGTTTCTGATCATCTTGGAAATGATGGGACATCAAATAATTACATTGCCAATGAGGGTATTAGGAGATCCTTGGAGGATACCTTGGGTAAGAGACCCACGTTTTGTTCGCCCGGTGAGTCGGACATGCCTAACGAGGTTCTTGACCTTGTTCCGACCCACCTGCCTGTTGGTTGGAGAGTTTGGATTGACGATCATAACTTCAGGACCGCAACGGGAGAAACTCTTCTTTCGTTGCCCAATATTTCCCAAACTCTTGAGAGGTTCAAGCTCTTTCAAATTGATCCTTTGAATGAGACGCCTTTGCGTCCAATTCATGAACCTCCCCTTTCATCTTGTGCTCTTTGTGAGGGGGGGGGGGCAAACATGAGTATTCTGGCCCCGCGTGGTGTCATGTTCCCTTTCCAAGTGCATTGACCTACCCTTGAGGTTCCCATTTGATGTCTTTTGACAAATGAAGATGGGAACTTATGTTTGTACATAGTTATATTAAAAAAAACAAAACAAAAGTACAATAAAAGACTCCTTCAGTGAGCATCGATTGTTGTGGGCTCCAACCCTTGAGTATTTGGGCCCCATTTCTTTCACGTATTTGTATCCCTTGTTTAGCATCTCACAGGTTTTGAGGGAATTCAGGTTTTTGTCCATCAACATAACCATGAACTTCCTTTTGCGCTTCATATTGGTGAGATCTTTCCTTTTTCATGCATAAATCCATGTAGTATTTTGCTCGCATTCATTGAGGACAATGCATGGAGTAGGTGTGGGGGGTGTTTTTACGTATGTACATAGTCAAGTCTTTTCCTTTTCCTTTGTTTTTTATTTTCTTTTGTGTGCCTTGTTAGGGTCATGTTAGTGTGCTGCATTTAATATCGATATATCTGCTTGCCATGATCATTGGGTGACTTGTCTTCTTTTGCTTGCCTAGTGCTTCAAAATTTACACATTTCTTTCAAAATCTTCATGTGTTTGTGAAAGAAAATGTTTTGTACGTTTTGTGTGTGTTTAGCATGTGCAAAACCATTGAGAGGCAAAGTAAAAAGAAAGCTCCCAAAATTGTCTTGAACTTGATGCATTAGGATATCTAGTACAGTGTCTTTAGGATTTATCTAGCCGTTAGGATGCACCCCAGTTTTCCCTTGGGGTGAGTAATCATAGGGTTTCAGTGCTCAAACATTTAAAGAAGTCCACCCTGAAGCTAGTGAGTCAATAATTCGTGTCTGGTAACTTAAGGAAGTTTGTTGTAGTCAAGGACCCTTTAAATCTTGTTGTGAGACATTAAGTGTAGGGGTTTTGGTTCATGTGTAGATAAGAAATAAGTGAGTAGGTATTCTCTCTTCTCACACAGCTCCTATCACTCGGGAAAGTAGGTCTGAGGGGACTTTGTGGCTGGTGCTTTCGAGTCATCCGACTTGGGATGCACCGACCGAACTCCCGTTACACGGGTGGTAGGGATTGCCCTATGTGGAGATTTGGGGAAAGGTGTACGTGATAGTGTAAGTCCTTATGGGAAATGATGCACGAAACCTGACCCTGGGAGAATGAAGCTCCAACTAATAAAAAGAAAAGAAGAAAAACTAAAAAACAGAAAAGAAAAAAAAGAAAAAAAATGGTAATGCAAATAAGAACCTTAATGGACCTTACACTTTGTATCACTTGAGGATGTTGAGGTTGTCCATGTCTTTCACTTAATTCCTTATTTAACTTGCACGAATGATTCATTAGTCTAGGTGTATGGACTAATTACCTATATAGAGTCGGCCCGTAGGATTACCGCGTCCAATGATCGACAAAATTTGTCCAACGAGTCGAGTGTCTAGATTGAATAATGCATCTTGTTCGGATTTTGTGGGTATATCCGCTGAAAACCCTCAGGAGACAACACTCCTCCTCCTTGGCAACAAGGAGGTTTAACGGCTTGTTGCACGTGCTAAGTGCAACCGTGATTCCAACGAAAGTGAGTTAGGATTTCCCTGTTTTTTGTATAGTTTTCCCTTTCTTTTATTTTTCTCTTTCTTTGTTTTGCTCGGGACTAGCAAAAACTTTGGTGTGGGGGTATTGCCCTCCCTGTGGATCGACCCGTATTTGCCACTACTTCAACGTTGTCGTGCACTTGCGGTTATTATAACTGATTCAATCAATAGCCGATGTCTATATAGAAGTATAGACGTCAGTTGTATATAGCCGACATCTATATAGCAGGGCATAGGGGATGGGTAAATATACATCGGGTACTTGAACCGCCAAAATCCATCATATATACCCTGGTATATCCGACATATATGGACTTGTTGGCACTAGTGCTTGTAATCTTTATTTGTTAATCCGCCAAAATCTTTGTTGCTATCTTTCATTGATGCAATTTTTGTTCACTTGTCTTGGTTAGCTTTAGTTTTCTTTACTTGCTGATGGGTTGTTTTGCTTTTGTTGTTCTCTTGGTTATGATGAGTAGAGAGTAATCCATCCCATTGGGGGGTGCAGAATGATGTGAAGTGTGAATGTTGTCAGATTGATGCGTGTTTTAATCTTAATCTTGGAGCTTCACGTGATTTCCATTACCATTTTTTTGGGTTCCTCACTCTTGTCTTTGATGTGTTAATGGTCTTAATTGATGTTTAGCACATGCTTTGGCTAGTGGGCTCTCTTTAGGGGGAATGATGAGGTGAGGATAAGGTTGGAGTGGGTAAAGAGCTAAGGATGACATGTGGGGGCATGTGCTCTTGTTGGCTTCATCTTAATTAATGTCTTGTATGTTTTAATTATAATGTTAAATATTAATTCATGTGGAGACATAGTTGGGATTGTGGTCATTATGGATTCTATGTTCTTTATGTCATTAAACATGGAATCATGTGGTTGTCTTTTGTTGGCCTTTTGGCCTTAATCAATATTAATTTTGATGATTAATCAAACTAATCTTAATCAATCAACCTAATCAATCAAAGTAAGCAAACACGATTACATGCATTGCATACATACTTGTAAACTTGCAATCATCTAAATAGGTTTATCAAGATAATCAAGAAAAGGAGCATTGGGACAAAGACATCAAGACTCAAGACTTGTAATCAAAACTTAGGTATGTAATTTTATATTTATTGAGTCCATAAGGTTTTATGTAAACTTGAGCACTAGGATTCTGTTATGTCAAGATTTTGTAAATTGGACCCTTCACGGTTAACCAGGAGCTTCCCAGTTCAGTCCACGGAACACCTATCAGATAACTGAATCCTGCCCATCAGTAAACCATTAGATCTTCTTATCGGTCAACCGAGTCCTTCTTGGCTTTAGGCGCCCAAAGGCTTTACACGTGGCACTTGATCGTTGTAACTAGCAACTATTTGAGCCTTAACTGTCAGTGCAAAACCCATGCTAACCCTTCATGGTCAACTGAACTTGAGTAAACAGAGCCCAAACAATCTTACTGTCCACCTTGGAACGGTGAACCGAATGGAAATTGGTGAGCAAAAATTAAATAGGGTGAAATTGAAAATAGTTACTGGAAGATGGTGAACAGTGATCCGAACCCTATTCAGTCAATTCAACGCTTAGTTCAAACCAATCCTTTTGTTGTGTCTCGAACTACAGTTACACGAATGGTCGACCGAACATGGTCTAAAATCTGCCCAAGCTTATTTCACATCTTGCTTGTCATTGGTCTTCACCAACTCCCCAACGGCTAGTAGAGCTTGAATGCTTATAAATAAGATCCCATTTGTTGGTTTTAGACAACTTGAACACTTCCTATCATTCCATACTCTTGTGCCAAATTCTATATATCTTCAAGCTCCCATTCTTCTACACTCACGCGAAAACATCACCACTTCCATATCCATTCCATATCAATATCCAAGTGTGCTCAAGTATAGAGTGTTGGATTGTGATTGATTAGTAGCATATCATACATCACATTCATGCTATATATCCTTTATTTTACCCCAATTTTGTGCTACTCGATTTCTTTATGGTATTTCAGGTATTAGGTAATAAAGAAGAGAAATGAAGACAAAAGGTCTGAAATGTAAGAAGAAAGGATTCAAATGAAGCAAAATGGACCAGTTTGTCATGCACAAGGACCCATCTTCAAATCAGGAATGACCCAGATGAAATCTAGAGAGACTTGAACGCATGGAAAATATTTCGGGAGCAAAAATCCCTCACTACCATGATCTTGAAGTGTATTTGGGAAATCAAGACCAAACGGGCTCAAACCAGCGGACCAAGAGTGTACCCCACGTGCATAATACATAACTTAAACATCCACCAGTTGTGGATTTTGATCCTCCATTGGTGGATCCCTTTGGTCCAAATCCCCACCAATTTCAAACGTGGCTCAGACGTTGCTGAATTTGGTGCACTAGAACTTACAGAAATCAATTTCAGCCATTGGATTGCTCCCAGAATCATCTACACCACACTTTCTTCTATAAATAACATGGTTTCTTGTTCCTTTGCCCTTCTTCTCAGCCTCCACCATTAGAATAGCTTAGATTTACCCATTTGGGTAGTAGAGAAGGTGGGCTTGGAACCTTGTAATGCTACTACTTTGATAATCTAAAGGTATATTTTGATTCCTCTTGTCATTTACTTCTTTCTATCCAATTTGTTTGTGATTTTGTTGGTTAGTTTTCTAGTTGGAGTTTTATGCTATGTTTAGTCTTAATCTCTTGCTTTCCATGCTTGTTATTATGATTAGTGAGTAGATCCACCCCATTTGGGGTGGAGGCAATGTAGTTGATGGTGAAGTGTATGATGGGTTCCGAAGTTTGTGTCATTTCCATGTGCTTAATGTTAGATCTAAAACTTGTAGCATGTTAGTCTTGTTATAGATGAGATAATGGCCACACTAGGTACTTGTTTCATGCTAGATCTAGTTTTGACATGTTGCTTGTGATGGGTTTTATTTGATGATGGAATTGACTTGAAATGAATGGTTGCTCTATTTGTCTTATGTTGCTTGCATCAACTTAGGTTGTGCTAAGGATGGATTGATGCTTTAATGGCCACAATAGGTGTTTATAACATACTTGAGAATTCGTAAAATTGATCTTAACTTCATGTTAACCTTTCCTAGTCTTGTATACCATGTAATTGTATGTGTTTCACACTTAGATTCCACACTAGCTTCTACTTATAAACACACACTCTTACACATAAGCTTAATGGTTGGACACCCTCAATCACACACACATTACTATTGCACCTCCACTCCAAGGGGTTTAGTTAGATTGTTTTCTTGTATATTAATTTAGTTTAGTTAGCTTAGCCTAAATCTCTTTATCAAGTTCTCTTACTACTCGAGTATGGTGATAACAACAGTGCGCACAACTCCTTGTGGTACGACCCGTACTTTCCGCGTCTTCACTGACACCGTGCACATGCGGTAAATTAAAAGGAGCAATCAGTGATTCAACTTCCATATCCAAGAATCACCAAAGAGTTGTAAAGCTTCGAGGAGTCTCCCTCTCAGGTTGTGATAGGAGACACAAGCGATGCGAGGTTGTTCGCGAGGCTCTGTGTTCTTAACGGCGTTGATCTCGGCCCGGAATGGAGATCAGTTAGTGGAACCGTAAGCGAGGCTCAAGGGAATGAGCAAGGCTTGCGAGGAGGATTAGGACTGGGGTGTCGTGCCGAGCCTCTCTAAACTCCAGTGTTGACGATTTTGGGGTTTGCAATTGTCCTCTCTCTTAATCCTTCACTTATGTTTTTAATTCTGCAATTAGTTTAGTGATTAGAGGGTCATCGATCCTAACAATTGGTATCGGAGTATTAGGTTGCTAATTTCATTTACTTAATTGTAATTTAGCATGACATCTATATCTAATCATTGTGAAGGATTATCAACAACTAGGCCACCTTTGTTTAATGGCTTAAACTATGACTATTGGAAGAAGAGAATGAGGATTTATTTGCAATCAAATGACTTGAAATATTGGACATTTATCTTAAATGTCCAAATGACGCACATCATTTAAGGAGATGAATGTTTTGTCACTAAACTAATTGACGATGAAGTTTTGTCCAAATGACGATGAAGTTTTGTCCCTTACTAAACCCAAAATTAAGGAAGTGGTGATGGATTCCCGCATAATGAACATATTGTATTGTGGGTTAAATATAGGGGAATACAATAGAGTAAGAGGTTGTGATAGTGCATATGACATATGGCATACATTAGAAATGCATCATGAGTGTTCAAGTAGAATGAAAGAAATTAGGATTAGCTTACTTTTGTATAAATATGAACTTTTTCGTATCCAATCTTCAGAGAAAATAAGCGAAATGCACACTTGCTTCACCGACATCATTAACTATCTTAAAGCACTTGGCAAAATTTTTGGCAAGGGAGAAATGACTCGAAAGATTCTCCGGTCACTCACCAACGATTGGGAGAAGACGACCGCTATCAAAGGAGCACAAGATCTCACAAAGTTGTCTGTCAAGGAGCTTATGGGTAGTCTCATGACATATGAGATACAAATGAAAGACTGGAAGGAGAAGGAAGCAAAGAATCTTTGGTGCTACATGTCATCGCCCATTCCAACAAAGGAGATAGTGACATTGAAGAAGAATTGGTGACACAACAATTCAAGGAGTTCCTTAAGGAAGAAAAAGAAAGGAGAAAATAAAAGAAGAAGAGCAAGAGATAAGAGAAGAATAAAGATCTCAAAGTAACTTGCGACGATTCATCATCTTCATCAATTGAAGGCAAATTTGCCTCAATGTGCTTCATGGGAATAGAAGATAAAGATAGTGAGGTATCTTCTTGCTCTAGTTGTAATTCCATTGATTCAAATTCATATAATGAACTTCAAAGTGAATTCAATGAATTGCTTGAGAATTTTGAGAAAATTTGTCCAAGAAACAAAGTAGCTAGAAAGAAAATCAATGAGCTACAATCTCAAATTGAATCGATCATAAATGACAAAAATGATTTGCTTGCTAGTCATGATAAAATTGCATTAGAGAACTCAAATTTAATTGATGAAATTGCAACTGTAAATGCAAAACCTTCATGTAGTGATGATAGTCAAGATCTTATTGCTAAGAATGTTCAATTACAAAAAGATCTTGAAAGATTCACTAAAGGAAAGAGAATGCTTAATATGCTTATAGGTAGTCAAAGACAATCTTTAGATAAGCATGGTTTAGGCTATTATGTTAACAATTACAAAAACCATGTTATTCATAGTACCATGAATGGAAGACATTTATTTGTGAATAAGAGTTCCTCAAGTGTTTGGGCACCTAAGACCAAAATAGTTTGGGTACCAAAAATTAATGTTAAAGGACCTAAGGTTGTTTGGGTACGAAAATCTTCATTTGTAGGTACGTAGAAGGAGGAGAATCAATAGCGATCGGCTCAAGCATGAAAAGATCAAACCCAAGCTTCAAAGAAAATATTTGGATCGAATTCGTAAAGCCGATGTCGCTATTGAAAGGAGATTGGAACTAATACCAAATCAAGGATCAAAAGTTGGGTGACATTTTCAATCCTCTTAACTTTAATAATTGGTTCTAATCTAGGAAAATTGCATGCTTAAATGATAACATACATCATGGCTTTTAGGCCTTAGTGATGGGGGGAGAATATAATGTTATATCATCTATTTAAGGGGGAGAATTTAGTAATCATAACCTTTGCATCTTATGCTTTTAATGTTTGCATTTGATTGATGTCAAAAGGGAGAGAATGATAAGGATTGAGCTTCAATTTAGTCAAACTATGCATATTGTTAGGGGAAGTATCTTATACATGCATAGTTTACATATATGAAGAGGGAGCAATCATATAGAAAAGGGAAAAACTTGAATTGAATCTCAAGTATTAAGATATAGGTTTTCCATCATCTAAAAATGGAGATTGTTGCCTTTTTGGCCTTAATCTATATTTAATTTTGATGATTAATCAAACTAATCTTAATCAATCAACCTAATCAATCAAAGTGGGCAAACACGACTACATGCATTGCATACATACTTGTAAACATGCAATCATCTAAATAGGTTAATCAGGATAATCAAGAAAAGGAGCATTGGAACAAAGACATCAAGACTCAAGACTTGTAATCAAAGCTTTGGACCAAGACATGTAATTTATATTTATTGAGTCCATACGGTTTTATGTAAACTTGAGCACTTGGATTCTGTCCCGCCAAGATTCGGTAAACCGGACCCTTCACGGTCAACCGAGACCTTCCCAGTTTGGTCCACCGAACACCTGTCGGATAACCAAATCCTTCTCATCAGAAAACCATAGAATGTTCTTTGGAAATTTCCTAATGGACGACCGAAATACCTTCGGTCGACCGAATAGCCTTGGACCGTGTTTTGGACTTTGCTCCAACGGTCACATTTCAATAGAGTCCAATCGACTTGTCCTAATTCGGACTACCGAATGCTTATCAGTCAACTGAGTCCTTCTTGGCTTTAGGAGCCCAACGACTTTACACGTGACACTTGACCGTTGTATCCAATTACTATTTGAGCCTTAACTATCAGCACAAAATCCACGCTAACCTCAGTCAACTGAACACTTCACGGTCAACCGAACTTGAGTAAACAGAGCCTAAACAATTTTACTGTCTACCTTGGAACGAAGAAACAAATGGAATTCGGTGAGCCAAAATTAAATAAGGTGAAATTTAAAATAGTTACTAGAAGTTGGTGAACGGTGATCCAAACCCTATTTGGTCAACCAAATGCTTAGTTCAGACCAATCCTTTTGAAGTGTCTCGGACTACCGTTACATGGTCTAAAATCTGCCCGAGCCTATTTCACATCTTGCTTCTCATTGGTCCATTTATTCACCAACTCCCGAACGGCTAGTACAGCTTGAAGGCTTATTAATAGGATCCCATTTGTTGGTTTTAGACAGCTTGAACACTTCCTATCATTCCATACTCTTGTGCCATATCGTATACATCTTCAAGCTCCCATTCTTGTACACTCAAGCCAAAACTTTACCACTTGTATATCCATTCCATATCAATATCCTAGTGTGCTCAAGTATTGAGTGTTAGATTGTGATTCAACTTCCATATCCAAAAATCACCAAAGAGTTGTAAAGCTTCGAGGAAGCTCCCTCTCGGGTTGTGGGAGGGGACATGAGCGAGGCAAGGTTGTTCGTGAGGCTCAGTGTTCTAAACCGTAAGCGAGGATCTAGGGAACAAGCGAGGCTTGCGAGGAGGACTAGGACCGGGGTGCGGTGCCGAACCTCTCTAAACTCCGATGTCGACAATTTTATGGTTCCCAATTGCCTTATCTCTTAATCCTTCACTTATTTTTTTAATTCCGCAATTAGTTTAGTGATTAAAGGGTCATCGATCCTAACATCTTTATCCTCATCTTGAGTAGTTTTTTGTATGTCTTAATGATGGTGATAAATCTTAATAAATGCAGAGACACACTTAGGATTGTGGCGATATAAGATTTTCATGTTATGCATGTCATTAACGCTTAATTGTACACACATGTACACTTTTGCATTCATTCTCCACCTCTACGGGACTAGTTTTTGATTAGTTGTTGTTTTGTAACATGTTTGTCACTTAGTTTAAATTCCCTCATTCTCCCTTTCCCATCCACCACTTGAGTATGGTCGTCGTCAACCCGCACTCACTCCTCGAGGACTTGTAGTATTGAACTAATAAAATCACAATCAAATGCAAAAATGTAGATGTGTGTTTGTGTGTGCATACAATTAAGTGCCCTTGAGATGCATAACATGGAATCCATAATGACCAAAACCCGGCTATGTCTCCACATGAATTAAGATTTAACATTATCATTAAAACATACAAGACATTAATTAAGATGAGGCCAACAAGAGCAATGCTCCCACATGCCATAATACACTACATAATACAAAATACAATACATATAAAATAAAACATACAATAATACACTACGTAAGCTCATTTGATTCAACCCAATTCATGAGTTTGGCCAACATTTTTTCATCAGTATCCTTCAGTTTTCTTTCTTGAACATAGTGTGCAGCATGTCTAATTTGGTTTTATGAATATGCATTTGGAACTTTCGTTCCGCTATTTCAGCCTACTTATCCTCCCTCTTCAAATCTTATTCTCTAATTTTGGTATTGTATTCAATTTGAGCACCAAGTCCGTAGACATGGTTGTCTCTACACATCTAAATCGGCTTGTTCCGCCATTTTTGGATTTTTTTTTCACACCTTCGGGGCGACTAAATGGTTGTGATGTCATTTCCTCCTGAGTTGGTGTCGCTTCTGTGCTCTTTCTTTTCCCCGCGCTTCCGCTTTGAGGACTCTCTTCCACTCCCATTTTGGATACCTACGTAACATTACCTAAGCATGAAAGTAAAGAAATTTGGATTTATGAGTTCGCTCGTAAATACAATGACTTTCATGGGCGACATCTTCGTCATTGAATCCTCTCCTTTTCCATTGCACAGCTTCGCCGTAGTAAGCAGTCCACTTCATGACAACTGGTGCAATCCTCCTCCAATGACCCTTTAATGATTCCTCATTCGGCAAAGGTATCCTCCCTCGTCGTATGCTCGTTTGACTTTGGTCCACAACACTCTGGATCTTGAGTTGGTCCCAACAAATACATCGCAACTGCCATGTATATACACCGAGATGAGTCTCTCGTCCTTTGTAAACCACTATTTTTGCTTGTTTGCCTTGGCAAGTTGCGGTGGGAGATGACTGGTGATAGGGTTTGCATCGTTTTCGTCATTAGTATTGGGTGTATTGTCACCACGGTTTGCACTACTTTCCCAACTTAGGCACCTCGTAAACATTTCATATTGGTTTTGTGGGATTTAGTTAAGGGAAATGATTTGTCAGATGTGAAAGGAATGTGTTTAAAAGTATGAGGATTTATACGTCTTTTATTATGATTTGAATGTATAAACATTTTGTTACTTGATTAATGTATTCATATTTTTGAAGTGTTAAAGAAGAGGCTCATTGTCTTTAACCGTAGAGCTCTAAAAGATAAGTGTTTAAATAAATCAAAATGTAATTCACAATCATGGTGATTAATATGGAACATTAATCACCGAGATAAGATTGTCATGTCGGTTAAAGGATATTATATCTCTACAAGTATTTTACAAAATGACTATATGAAATGGAAAATGTTTCTTTCATATATTGAATTGACCTAACAAATGAATATTATGGAATTGTGTTTGTGTCATTAATGTTTCATTGTGTCTTTGAATCCTAAGATATTAGATTTATACATTTTCACATAAGGAGTGTATGATTTGATTATTATCAAAACCTATTATTACGTATAGTGATAAAAGTATTAGTTGGTCATACATGACTTATGCTGGAAAATATGATATGTCAAAAGATTATCATTGCCCCTCTTGACTTCAGTGGTGATATTGCTGGGGCCATTGATAAAGCAAATTATAATGTTCACAATGTAATTTATGTATAGTTACATATTTATAATTATATTAAGAGATGAATAAATGAATATATAATACAAAGATGACACATTTCTAATTTTTATAATATTCTTAATATCACGAGGCAAGGTATGGACACAAGTAATATACTACATATCACTAAGTAGATCTTGTTTAGTTCAAGTGAGCAAAACATCTTTGTTATTTGGGTAACTATAATGTGTAGTTAGATACCGCTTATAGTTTATGATATAAAACATTTTATATCATTGCAAACATAACTTAGATCCTCTTATAGGTTGATTGACATCATTTCATGCTTATATTTGTACCTTATATCCATTATCTTACACCTAAGCAATGCTACGTGACGAGTTTTATGTTTGAATTTCAGAAATAAAGAGGTTTGAAGAGAAGAGCCATGAAAGGACCCAAAAGCAGGAAAAAAGACTTAATTGTGAGACCTGGGGACCAAGATGCAAGGGAGAAGGACCTGAACGTAAGACAGAAGGACCTAAGAGCAAAACAGGAAACTCCACACCATCATGGGGAGTATTTTGTCAATTCGATTCGAGTCGGAGCTCCACTAAACAAAGTAGATGCATCCAAGACCAAGAAAAGCTCCAAGCAAAGCCCACAACCAAAACCAATCGGATCTGAAGTTTATAGACCACCAATTGGCGGCCTGGAACCGCCAATTGGCGGTCTGGATGAGCCCAGATCCACTAAGCTTTCTCCTGGACTTGTATTAATGTGTGTTGAGGCTATTTTTGGTATTGGTTTAGTCCCACATCGGGGGATTGTCTTGTATTAGCTTTTTCCATGCTTATAAATAGAACTCTTCACCTTCCATTGTATCCATCTCCCTCTTTGGTGGCCATCTTCCCTACTAAGAGTGAAGCCTTGAAGCAAAACTCTGGTGGAGGAAGGGCTACTTGTAATTGAGTGAGTTAATAATAGATGTTTTCCTTTAATTGTGTTGTTTCTCTCTTAGTTTAATTTCCTTTCATATGCATGCTTGCTTGTTTGTTTTGTTTTATGCTTCTTTAATATTTCTTGCTTGATTAGTGTAGTTTCATTTCAGTATAATGCTTTCTTTTGTTAGAGTAGTTAGTTTAAATATGTGTGAGTAGTTTCATCCCCATTTGGGGGGTGGAGAAATATGTGATATAATCATGTAGTGTATTAAGTGTGTGTTATCTTAATCCCTTGAGCTTTATATGATTTCCATAACTATCTAATGGGTCTCGACTCTTATCTTTGATATGCTAATGCTCTTGAATCACTAGTGCAGAATTGGCTTTACTCGTCGCCCAATAGACGTCGGCCGTTACAACGCCTATACTTTAATTAGACTCCGACGTGTATTCTTTAATGTATAGACGTCGATTCACTAACATACGACGCCTATACTTTAGGCATACACGTCGGTTAACTAACATACGACGCCTATACTTTAGGCATACACGTCGGTTAACTAACATACGACGCCTATACTTTAGGCATACACGTCGGTTAACTAACATACGACGCCTATACTTTAGGGATAGACGTCGGATTAAATAGAAAGCCAGCGTCTATTCCTTTCTTCAGAGGAATAGACGTCGGCTGATATAAACAGCCGACGTCTATTCCCAAACCTGGACAAAAAAAAATAGCATCCGACGAAATTGTTTTTAGAATGAATTAATTGCAAGTGTGTTGAATGTCAATTGTGTATGCTTTGTATGTTTGTGCATGTGTGTTTGTGTTTGTGCATGTATGCTTGTGGATGTATATGGATGTATGTGGATGTATATGGATGTATGTGGATGAAATTTATAGGTGAACGAATTTGGTGCAGTTGTATGTACACGACGACGATGACTAAAAACAATTTCGTCAGATGCTATTTATTTTTTTTGGTCCAGGTTTGGGAATAGACGTCGGTTGTTTATATCAGCCGACGTCTATTCCTCTGAAGAAAGGAATAGACGTCGGCTTTCTATTTAATCCGACGTCTATCCCTAAAGTATAGGCGTCGTATGTTAGTTAACCGACGTGTATGCCTAAAGTATAGGCGTCGTATGTTAGTTAACCGACGTGTATGCCTAAAGTATAGGCGTCGTATGTTAGTTAACCGACGTGTATAGTGTTGAACGTTTTAATTAACCCGCAAGTGCACGACCGCGATGAAGCGGTGGCAAGTACGGGTCGTCCTCAGGGAGGTGAGCAGCCTCTTGCTTGTACGAAATCAAGTGGCAAAAAATAGGGGGAGAAAGATGTTTATGCTACTCTACTCTATACTACGCTAAGAAGTACGAAATGTGAAAGAAGCAAACAAACGATGAAATAAGAACTAAGCTAAGAACAAAACAAGAATGCTGGAATTTCAGGAATGGAAAAACCCCTAAGGGGTGGAGTGAGTGCACACATGCAAAGAGGTGGGTGTAGAATACATTCTTTAAGCAAATGAAGGTGGTGTTTATCAAGAAGAGGAAGTGTCTAAATGTTATGGCAAAACCTATCAATCTATTCACCAACTTAGTTGATTAACATTTACATATGCAAGTTGTTTATTTCAGAACCTAAACAAGCATGAGAGGTGTCTAATCATTTTGGCAAAACTCATCAAGTTATAAATTCTATCCTAAACAAGCAAGCATACATTCATGTTTGATCAACACATCAAAAATAAAGCATTCATCCCATTCTCTAATGCATGTATGTACATCTACTCCACCCCGCAAAGGGGATGGAACTACTCACTAAACATTACACTAATTATTAAACTAAGCAAAGAAAGCATATTAAAACTAAGCTAGAAATAAAAGACGATTAAACTAAAACATGCACAAACAATAAAAGAAGCATAAACAAACAATGAAAGAAACACAAAACTTTATTGATAAAATGACTCACATTAAAAGTAGCATCCTCCTACTTTAGTGTGTGCTTCAAGGCCTCACTTCTAGTAGGAAGAATAGCCACTTAAAATATGGAGTGATTACAAAAGGAGGTGAAGAGTTCTATTTATAGGCATGGAAAAAGCTAATCCGGGACAATCCCCCGATGTGGGACTAAACAGATACACAAATAGCCTAAACATCCTCTAATACATGTGTTGGAGAAATTTGAGCGCATTTGGGCCAAAAGTGACCGCCAATTAGCGGTCTTGGACCGCTAATTAGCGGTCTACAGTGTTCGGATCGCTCTGGAATTTCTTGTGGGCTTTTCTGGAAGGCTTTGTTGGTATTTGATGCATCTATTTTGCATGTTGGAGCTCCGACCCGAATCGAATTGGTAAAATACTCCCTATGATGGTGTGGAGTATTCTGTTTTGCTCTTAGGTCCTTCTGTCTTACGATCATGTCCTTCTCCCTTGCATCTTGGTCCCCAGATCTCACAATTCAGTCCTTTTTCCCAGCTTTTGGATCCTTTTATGCTTCATCTCTTCAAACCTATTTATTCCTGAAAACTAAACATAAAACTTGTGACATAGCATTGTTTAGGTGAAAGATAATGGATATAAGATACAAATATAAGCATGAAATGATGTCAATCAAATACCCCCACACCTAACTTTTGCTAGTCCCGAGCAAAACAAAGAAAGAGAAAAGCATGCGAAAAACAAGAAATCCTAACTCACTTTCGTAGGAATCACGGTTGCACTTAGCACGTGCAACAAGCCGTTAAACCTCCTTGTCGCCAAGGAGGAGGAGTGTTGTCTCCTGAGGGTTTTCAGCGGATACACCCACAAAATCCGAACAAGATGCATTAATCAATCTAGCTACACGACTCGTTGGACTCATTTTGTCGATCATGGGATGCGGTAATACTACGGGTCGACTCTATATATGTAATCAGTCCACACACCTAGCCTAATGAGTTATTCGTGAGAGTTAACTAAGGAATTAAGTGAAAGACATGGGCAACCTTAACTTCTGAATGTGATACAACGTGTAAAGTCCATTTTGGTTCTTATTTGACTTTTTTTTTCTTTTCTTTTTCTTTGGAGCATTTATTGGTTGGTGTTTGATTCTCCCTGGGTCAGGTTTCGTGCATCATTGCCTATGAGGACTTACACTATCACGTACACCTTCCCCCAAATCTCCACATAGGGCGATCCCTACCACCCGTGTAACGGGAGTTCGGTCGGTGCATCCCAAGTCAGATGACTCGAAAGCACCAGGCACAAAGTCCCCCCAGACCTACTTTCCCGAGTGATAGGAGCCGTGCGAGAAGAGAGAACACCACTTATTTATCTACATGGGAACCAAAACCCCTACACTTAAGTTTCACAAAAAGAGATTAAGGGCCCTTGCCTACGACAAACTTCCTTATACTAACAGACACGAATTATTTGACTCACTAGGTTCAGGGTGGACTTCTTTAAATGTTTGAGTACTGAAACCCTATGATTACACGCCCCCCGAGGGAAAACCGGGGTGCATCCTAACGACTCGATAAGACCTAAAGCCAGTAAACTAGAAATCTTAATGCATCAAGTTCAAGACAATTTTGGGAGCTTTCTTTTTACTTTGCCTCTCAACGGTTTTGCACATGCTAAACACACGCAAAACCCACAAAACATTTTCTTTCGCAAACACATGAAGATTTTGAAAGAAATGTGAAAATTTTAAAGCACTCGGCAAGCAAAAGAAGACAAGTCACCCAAGGATCATGGCAAGCAGATATATCAATGTTAAATGCGGCACACTAACATGACCCTAGCAGTACACACAAAAGAAAAGAAAACCAAAGGAAAAAGACTCGAATATGTACACACGTAAAACACCCCCCCACACCTATTTCATGCATTGTCCTCAATGAATGTGAACAAGATACTACATGGATACATGCATGAAAAAGGAACGATCTCACCAACATGAAGTACAAAGGGACAGTCGGGGTCATGTTGATGGACACAAACCCAAATTCCCTCAAAACCTGTGAGAAGCTGAAGAAGGGAGATAAATACGTGAAGAAATTGGGGCCCAAGTACACAAGGGTTGGGGCCCACAACAATCGATGCTCACTGAAGGAGTCTTTTATTACACACTTTTTTTTTCATTTTTATGCTTTTTGGTTTTTTTATGTTTTTTGTTTTTTTTTGGTTTTTTTTGTTTTTACAAGATATATACATCAACCAAAATATTCTCATAATCATTTGGTCAATGAACATCAAATGAGAACATCAAGTCATGAGGACCAGAGACTTGCCGAGATGGGCAAACTCCACTGGTACTCTGAGGTGTCATGAGGGGTGAAAGGTCAAAGCTGAAAGGCTCGAACCCCTCATTATATTGGTTGGGTGTGGGCAACAAAGAATGAAGTTGTGTTGCCTCACTAGGGTTTAATTGCTCATCGAAGAAAACCCTCCAACCAATAGGCGGGTGCATCGGAATGAGTTCCTCAGGCTCATTCGATGGATGCAGCAGACATGCATCACTAAGAATGGGGCTTCTCCCCAAGTCATCCAACAAGGACCTCCCACCATCATTTAGATCATCAAGCATAAGCTCGGTCATAGGTGGGTCCTTGTTGGAGTCAAAATGAAGCTCAAATGGCTCAATGGCCATGGGACATGAGGTAGAGACACCTTCTGGTCTAGGCATATGGTGAGGTGTCTCACTCTCACTAGTACTCTCAACTGAATCATGCAACGAACACTCCCATTGGACATTCATGTTCGAGGCCAGCTCACTCTGTTGCATTGCAAAGACAGGCAATGAGTCTTCCCTGGGCCCACGAACATTCTCAATGGGTTGCATTGGGGTTAGGGGTGTTCGTTGATTTTGTGGTGCTTTCTCCAATTGGCGGATGAGATTTAGATTTAAAGGTTCATCCATGGGTTCTTGTTGCCTACCAGAGTTAAACACATGAAACTCGGCACTCATGTTACCGAATGAGAGCTTCATGAGACCATTTCTACAATTAATCAAAGCATTGGAGGTTGCCAGAAATGGTCTACCCAAAATCAAAGGTATTTGACAGTGGGTGTTTGCAACAGGATTGGTATCGAGGACAACAAAATCGACTGGAAATATAAAATCTCCAACTTTGATAAGCACATCCTCGATAATCCCCATGGGAATACGAATGGATCTATCCGCCAATTGGAGGGTGATCTTAGTTGGTTTCAATTCTCCCAAGTTCAACTGTTGATAAATAGAGAATGGGAGAAGGTTGATCGCTGATCCTAAATCAAGCAAAACATTGCTCATTCTAGTGTCCCCTATCGTACACTGAATAGTAGGACGCCCTGGGTCCTTGTATTTTGTGTAGGTGGGATTGGACAAAAGTGAGCTGATATTTGCAGCCAAGAATGCTTTCTTAGGAACATTGGTCTTCCTCTTGGTTGTGCAGAGATCCTTCAACACTTTGGCATATTGAGGTATTTGTTGGATGACATCCAACAAGGGGATGTTAACTTTCACTTGCTTAAACACCTCTAATATCTTGTCCATGTTGTCACTCTGCTTTTTGTTTAACCTACTTGGATAGGGAGCTTTTGGCAGGTAGGTTTTCTGCGGTGCCTGAGAAGGAAGCCTTGGTGTATTACCCTCACCCTCAGCCTCTTCTTCACCACCATTCCCACTGAGGGGCTGCATAGATGGTGGTGGGTGTGGCAAGGAAATGTGATTGTCAACCTGTTTTCCATTCCTTAAGGTCACAATGGAATTGACATGGTGAACAGGTTCCTCCACATGGTTCACTTGCCTCCCCCGAGGTACCACATTCTCATTTTGCATGTGTTGCTGCTGGTACACACGGGGGTTAGCCTCAGGCTGGCTAGGAAAAGACCCTCTCTCTCTTTCATGTATAGACTGAGCCAATTGGCCCATTTGAAGCTCTAGAGATTTGATGGTCTGCTGATTTGAAGTGAGAACTTGACTCGTGGTTGACATAAAATTTTTCATAGAGTTCTCAAGTCCACGAGTTAAGTTCTCAAGCGAATTAAACCGGGTTTCCAAGTTGTTTGAATTTGGGAAACCCGGTGGGTTGGTGTTCTGACTTTGGGGTGGATGATGAGACTGCGAATGCATGGGAGGGTAGTGTGGTCGGTTGGGTGGTCGAGAAAAGTTTGAAGGACCACCTGGGGTATTGTTATTGTTCCATGAAAAATTAGGGTGGTTCCTCCATCCAGGGTTATATGATGATGAGTATGGGTCATTCCTAGCTCTGTCATAGATGGCGTTGACACGCTCCATCTCAGGAGGAATAGACACACACTCGCTCTCTACATGCCCTATCCTACCACATAAATGACATGGTGGTGAACCAGATGCAGACACATGAGAAACATCGTGCTGGTTTTGGAGCTCAATCGAATCCATACGGCGCATTAAGGCCGCCATGCGCGCCTCGGTGGCCGTAGTGGTATCGATAGCAAATGCGGAACCCGATCTAGTTGAGTTTGCATTCGCGATCCTCGCTCCTATACTAGATGATGCAGGTGGTTCCCTCACACTCTCCCATTGCATGGTTTTCTCAGCGAGGTCTTCTAGGAAGGCCCATGCCTCCCTTTCATCCTTTCTCAAGAACTCTCCTTGACACATGGACTCAAGGAGCGTTCTAGATGGAATGTGAAGACCCTCGTAGATAATCTGACACAGGCGCCACAACTCAATGTCATGGTGAGGGCATGAGGATAGTAGCTCCTTGAACCTCTCTAAGTATGCATGAAATGATTCGGTCTCATGTTGATAGAACGAATTGATTTCGTCCCTCAATTTTTGAGTCCGATGATTTGGAAAATACTTTTTGAGGAATGCAGATTGAAACTCATCCCAAGTCCTGAAGGGATTCACCTGGTTGCTGTACAACCACTTCTTGGTGTCATCCTTAAGCGCAAAGGGGACAAGCCTAAGATGAATGAAGTCTGTGCTAAGTTGTTGCAGTTTGAACATAGCACAGACCTCCTCAAATTCCCTGAGAAAGATATAGGGGTCACCTTTCCCAGTGAAATGAGGGAGCATGGAAATAAACTGAGGCTTGACTTCAAAATGGTTCCCATTTGCCTCTGGCAATACGATGCATGAGGGCAGAGCTGTACGGCTCGGGTAGCATCGATCGCGTAGAGGTATGGGAACGACAACTGGAAGCACTGGTGGAGCAGGTGGGTCCAGCAACTGCTCCTCCTCACGGAAATTAGCAGCCATTGGACCCGAACTACGTGCGACACGAGAGGAAGGAGGTGTCGAGAAATCGATGACCGAAGCCGGATTGACAACGCTCCTCGTCAAACGACCACTCTCGTCTCGTGTCCACGAAAGCATGCACAAAGGTGCACACACAAACCACAACTCTTTTTTTTCTTTCAAAGAATGTACGTAGGGGAGAAGACGGGGGAACACAGGAGAGAAAGAATGACTCAGGAGAGAAGGGAAGAAGTCCTTAAGCTACGTCGCATGGGTACAGGTAGAAGCACACAAGCAAACAAGGCTCAAACAATCCTAAGGTCGTTATAGGTCCTTACAGCTAGACGACGCCTAACTGCGAGGTCACACGGCCTCAACACGCCTCACCTCCCTACGACGAAGACCACAAAGCCCAGCAAGTGAGTCAAGATCCGGAGATCTCGTCTCTCCTACTATCGACAAAGTGGGCAACGCCGATCAGGTCATGACGGTCGGGACCGGTTCACTCTCCTAATGCGTCCAAGATCCTTAGGACCAATGTCTGCTTGATTTTAAAATTAGGCTCTTGATTAGTGTGGTTTTTGGGGCGAAGGAAAGGGTGATGAAATCCCCCACCTTATCTTTTATGGGACAGCCCCTCCTTAGTAGCGTTTTGGAGTCCTAAATCTAGCAATCAACTCTCCAAACAACGCTCAACTCACACTTGTTGCAATGCACTGCCTACCAACTAATGCATGTTCATACGAAATGCATGAATGAGAGTAGAAGGTGCGTACCTCACGCCAGCACTCAGCAACTGAAAATAAAGCTAAAATAAAAGACAATCTAAATGCCTAAGTCACACACATGATGCATGGCCTAAACAAAAAAATGCCTAATCTTTTGCTTTGAGTTTTTAGGGTCCAAGTTGCTTAAGGGAGGTTTGATTATTGATCTGGGAACAAACTATAAGTCAAAACATGCCAAATTAAGTCCCCGACCACTATATCATATAAAGCAATACTCCAAAGAAATTTCAAGGTGAAACGAAACAACCAGACCGCCAGTTGGCGGTTGTAGACCGCTGATTGGTGGTCTTCTTCTCTCAAACCGCCTCCAAACTTCACCAGATGCTTTCCCTTCTCAATGTGAGTCTCCTGAAACTAAGCAAACTGCAAGAAAAAAATTAAATCCACTCGAATCGTCCAAACAAGAGTCTGGACTGGCACCTCCCCGGCAACGGCGCCAAAAACTTGTTGAACGTTTTATATTTCTACCGCAAGTGCACGGCCGCGATGAAGCGGTGGCAAGTACGGGTCGTCCTCAGGGAGGTGAGCAGCCTCTTGTTTATCAGAAATCAAGTGGCAAAAATAGGGGAAGAAAGGTGTTTATGCTAACCTACGCTACACTACTCTAAGAAGTACGAAATGTGAAAGAAGCAAACAAACGATGAAATAAGAACTAGGCTAAGAACAAAACAAGAATGCTGGAATTTCAGGAATGGAAAACCACTAAGGGGTGGAGTGAGTGCACACATGCAAAGAGGTGCGTGTAGAATACTTTCTTTAAGCACATGAAGGTGGTGTTTATCAAGCATAGGAAGTGTCTAAATGTTATGGCAAAACCTATCAATCTATTCACCAACTTAGTTGATTAACATTTACATATGTAAGTTGTTTATTTCAGAACCTAAACAAGCATGAGAGGTGTCTAATCATTTTGGCAAAACTCATCAAGTTATAAATTCTATCCTAAACAAGCAAGCATACATACATGTTTGATCAACACATCAAAAATAAAGCATTCATCCCATTCTCTAATGCATGTATGTACATCTACTCCACCCCGCAAAGGGGATGGAACTACTTACTAAACATTACACTAATTATTAAACTAAGCAAAGAAAGCATATTAAAACTAAGCTAGAAATAAAAGACGATTAAACTAAAACATGCACAAACAATAAAAGAAGCATAAACAAACAATGAAAGAAACACAAAACTTTATTGATAAAATGACTCACATTAAAAGTAGCATCCTCCTACTTTAGTGTGTGCTTCAAGGCCTCACTTCTAGTAGGAAGAATAGCCACTTAAAATATGGAATGATTACAAAAGGAGGTGAAAAGTTCTATTTATAGGCATGGAAAAAGCTAATCCGGGACAATCCCCCGATGTGGGACTAAACACATACCACAAATAGCCTAAACATCCTCAAATACATGTGTTGGAGAAATTTGAGCGCATTTGGGCCAAAAGTGATCGCCAATTAGCGGTCAACAGTGTCCGGATCGCTCTGGAATTTCTTGTGGGCTTTTCTGGAAGGCTTTGTTGGTATTTGATGCATCTATTTTGCATGTTGGAGCTCCGACCCGAATCGAATTGGTAAAATACTCCCCATGATGGTGTGGAGTATTCTGTTTTGCTCTTAGGTCCTTCTGTCTTACGATCAGGTCCTTCTCCCTTGCATCTTGGTCCCCAGATCTCACAATTCAGTCCTTTTTCCCAGCTTTTGGATCCTTTTATGCTTCATCTCTTCAAACCTATTTATTCCTGAAAACTAAACATAAAACTTGTGACATAGCATTGTTTAGGTGAAAGATAATGGATATAAGATACAAATATAAGCATGAAATGATGTCAATCATATAGTTTAGTGTAATCAACCTTTCTCTCCATTTTTTACCACTCGCCTTCGCACAAACCAAGTGTCGACACACCTCCCAGTGGACGACCCGTATTTGCCACCGCTTCAACGCGGCCGTGCACTTGCGGTTTAAATAAAACGATCAATCATAGGTCACACCACAAAACTGGGAAACGAAATATGTGATTTTATATTTTATATGATGCATTGAGTTTCATGTGTTATGAAATAAAATACATGTGATAAAATAATAAAATCAATATGTCGTAATAATTAACGATATGGTTAGAATAACAAATAAATTCGTATGAGATGTATATATTATGGGGTATAATATTTTGACATTATATATGATTATATATTATGATATGATGTGATCCACAACATTATAACATATGAATTTGCTAAAATCCCAAAGTCCATATTTTGTTGGATATTAATCCAAAATTTTGTAAAGTCACAAAATAGTGAAAAATGGTCCTACCGTCTGCCCACGTTTTTGCATATATTAATAAGAGATTTTTTTGGTGATTAATGGCTGGATTTAATCCACCTTGGTCAAAGGTAGTTATGTGATGATGATGTGGTAAAATAAACAAGAGATCATGTCCAAAGTGGTTTGCACATGATGTGGTTTAGTGGAGAGATTAACAAGGGATCATGTGTAAGTGGTTTGCATATAATGTGGGTTAGGGGAGACCCTATAAATAGGTCCCTCCTCCCTTCCTTGTTTACATGAATGCAAAAATTATCCTCTCCATTTTTCTCCACCAAATCCATTCGAAAATTGCTATATTAATTGAGTGCTTGGTAGATTTAATTCTTTAAAGCGTTGAAAGGGTTATTAGCAAGATTCTAAACTCGTATTAGATATTGATTGACTAGATTTTATCTCCCTCACATTGTTTAGAGTTTGAAACACTTGGAGGAATTCCGAGGTGATTCGACGTGCAACTCAACTTCCTATTGATGAAAGGTATTTAATAATCTCTTAGGTATGATCCAATCTTTGGATTTTGATATTAATAAGCGCACAATATATTTTGAAATACAAATTAGGAAATTGTGTACATAAAATTATTGAAGACGACGGAGAGGACAACATAGACGTCGGTTGGAATGGAAGACGACGTCTACGCGACACTATAGACGTCGGGTGTGGGAATAACACATTTAACCGACGTCTATAGTGTATAGACGTCGACCTTTAGACGTCGGAGTTTTAGTACCTTGTGAGTCCGTCGTCTATAGGGTATAGACGTCGGCCTATAGACGTCGGACGTACTGTAAGGCCGACGTCTATACTCCAACCATATAGACGTCGAGGTATAGACGTCGGCGTTATGGAACATCCGACGTATATAGGTCTTAAAGAAATCAACAGACGTGCTTTCTTTCATTCATTTCAGTCGAAACCCACCCAAACCCTAGCCGTCCCGCGACCGAACTCTCCTCCGCGACCATCCTCCGACCGATCCGCAGCGAGCTCCCAAGCTCTCCTCCACTTCTCCGGCCCTCTTCTCCTTCTTCCTCCGTCTTCCTCTAGCTTTCTCCACATGTATGTTTTAAGTTCGTTTTTGGTTGTTTTAAGTTCGTCTTCCTCCGTCTTTCTCCACATATTCTTTCTAAGTTAGCCTTCATCCCGTGGTTTCGTTTGCAGCCGTCACCGCACCATCTTGTGTCACCGAACCACAAAGAGCTCCTCCGGCATCACATCTTTCCACACCTCTGGTTCGTCACCGCACCATCTCTGTAGAAAAATCCTATTGTTACACGTTTGGGATTTAACTGAAAAATACTTAATGCTTTCGGTGAAAAAAAGTATGTGAGCATTCAAAGAGTATTGTAGTAATATTTTTTTTGGGCCATAGAATCTAAGTATTTTAGGAAGTCTAGAACATCATATATCTAAGAAAACTAACATTGCGTTTGGATGCGGTGGTTTGACTTGCAGTATCATATGATATTTCTAATATGTAATTTGAATGTGACGTATTTATGGAAGAAGGTTGATCTAAAATCATATCAGATTTGTAATCTTTGTTATTTAAAATTTCCATGAGGTTTTACGATAGGTCCATCTAAATGAGAACTTAAATGTTGCAAACTGATGGGCTCGCTATTTCATCAGAAACATGCTGACGAACTAAGAGGTTCTCCTGCCAATTGTATTTTTTGTAATTTAGTTAACAAGTGCACTTGTATTACAAACCTACACTTTATGCCTTAATATAATCACCTTAATTTAGAATGAATTAATTGCAAGTGTGTTGAATGTCAATTGTGTATGATTTGTATGTTTGTGCATGTGTGTTTGTGTTTGTGCATGTATGCTTGTGGATGTATATGGATGTATGTGGATGTATATGGATGTATGTGGATGAAATTTATAGGTGAACGAATTTGGTGCAGTTGTATGTACACGACGACGATGACTAAAAACAATTTCGTCGGATGCTATTTTTTTTGTCCAGGTTTGGAAATAGACGTCGTCTGTTTATATCAGCCGACATCTATTCCTCTGAAGAAAGGAATAGACGTCGGCTTTCTATTTAATCCGACATCTATCCCTAAAGTATAGGCGTCGTATGTTAGTTAACCGACGTGTATGCCTAAAGTATAGGCGTCGTATGTTAGTTAACCGACGTGTATGCCTAAAGTATAGGCGTCGTATGTTAGTTAACCGACGTGTATGCCTAAAGTATAGGCGTCGTATGTTAGTGAACCGACGTCTATACATTAAAGAATACACGTCGGAGTCTAATTAAAGCCGACGTATATCCGTTAGGTATAGACGTTGGTTATACTATGACCGACATCTATGTATAGACGACACACACATATACGTCGGATTGGGGTGTGCTCATATCCGACGTGTATAACCCCTTACATCCGACGTATATTCCCTTTTCTGTAGTAGTGAATGAAGCTTAACCTATGCTTTGATTAGTGGACCTATTTTATGGGGAATGATAAGGTTAGGATATGGATGAAGTTAAAATTGGAAACACAATTTGTAGTGTATGTACTCTTGTTGCCTTTACCTTAGTTAATGTCTTGTATGTTTTAATGATGTAGTCATATCTTAATTCATGTGGAGGCATAGTAGGGTATAGTCTTTATACATGAGTTCATTTAGATTCATTCCAATTAATGTCTTGTATGTTTTAATGATGTAGTCTTATCTTAATTCATGTGGAGACAAAGTTGGATGTAGTTTTATGATTTCAAGCACTACATGTTGTGAGGACTTAATTGAACACACACAAACACACATCTTCATGTTCACATTATTTCTCTACCCCCTATGGGGTTTAGTTTTGTTGTTTATCTTTCATTTCCTTTTGCATTCTAGTACAGTTTAGTGTAATCAACCTTTCTCTCCATTTTTTACCACTCGCCTTCGCACAAAACAAGTGTCGACACACCTCCCAGTGGACGACCCGTATTTGCCACCGCTTCAACGCGGCCGTGCACTTGCGGTTTAAATAAAACGATCAATCATAGGTCACACCACAAAACTGGGAAACGAGATATGTGATTTTATATTTTATATGATGCATTGAGTTTCATGTGTTATGAAATAAAATACATGTGATAAAATAATAAAATCAATATGTCGTAATAATTAACGATATGGTTAGAATAACAAATAAATTCGTATGAGATGTATATATTATGGGGTATAATATTTTGACATTATATATGATTATATATTATGATATGATGTGATCCACAACATTATAACATATGAATTTGCTAAAATCCCAAAGTCCATATTTTGTTGGATATTAATCCAAAATTTTGTAAAGTCACAAAATAGTGAAAAATGGTCCTACCGTCTGCCCACGTTTTTGCATATATTAATAAGAGATTTTTTTGTTGATTAATGGCTGGATTTAATCCACCTTGGTCAAAGGTAGTTATGTGATGATGATGTGGTAAAATAAACAAGAGATCATGTCCAAAGTGGTTTGCACATGATGTGGTTTAGTGGAGAGATTAACAAGGGATCATGTGTAAATGGTTTGCATATAATGTGGGTTAGGGGAGACCCTATAAATAGGTCCCTCCTCCCTTCCTTGTTTACATGAATGCAAAAATTATCCTCTCCATTTTTCTCCACCAAATCCATTCGAAAATTGCTATATTAATTGAGTGCTTGGTAGATTTAATTCTTTAAAGCGTTGAAAGGGTTATTAGCTAGATTCTAAACTCGTATTAGATATTGATTGACTAGATTTTATCTCCCTCACATTGTTTAGAGTTTGAAACACTTGGAGGAATTCCGAGGTGATTCGACGTGCAACTCAACTTCCTATTGATGAAAGGGATTTAATAATCTCTTAGGTATGATCCAATCTTTGGATTTTGATATTAATAAGCGCACAATATATTTTGAAATACAAATTAGGAAATTGTGTACATAAAATTATTGAAGACGACGGAGAGGACAACATAGACGTTGGTTGGAATGGAAGACGACGTCTATGCGACACTATAGACGTCGGGTGTGGGAATAACACATTTAACCGACGTCTATAGTGTATAGACGTCGACCTTTAGACGTCGGTGTTTTAGTACCTTGTGAGTCCGACGTCTATAGGGTATAGACGTCGGCCTATAGACGTCGGACGTACTGTAAGGCCGACGTCTATACTCCAACCATATAGACGTCGAGGTATAGACGTCGGCGTTATGGAACATCCGACGTATATAGGTCTTAAAGAAATCAACAAACGCGCTTTCTTTCATTCATTTCAGTCGAAACCCACCCAAACCCTAGCCGTCCCGCGACCGAACTCTCCTCCGCGACCATCCTCCGACCGATCCGCAGTGAGCTCCCAAGCTCTCCTCCACTTCTCCGGCCCTCTTCTCCTTCTTCCTCCGTCTTCCTCTAGCTTTCTCCACATGTAAGTTTTAACTTCGTTTTTGGTTGTTTTAAGTTCGTCTTCCTCCGTCTTTCTCCACATATTCTTTCTAAGTTAGCCTTCATCCCGTGGTTTCGTTTGCAGCCGTCACCGCACCATCTCGTGTCACCGAACCACAAAGAGCTCCTCCGGCATCACATCTTTCCACTCCTCTGGTTCGTCACCGCACCATCTCTGTAGAAAAATCCTATTGTTACACGTTTGGGATTTAACTGAAAAATACTTAATGCTTTCGGTGAAAAAAAGCATGTGAGCATTCAAAGAGTATTGTAGTAATGTTTTTCTTGGGCCATAGAATCTAAGTATTTTAGGAAGTCTAGAACATCATATATCTAAGAAAACTAACATTGCGTTTGGATGGGGTGGTTTGACTTGCAGTATCATATGATATTTCTAATATGTAATTTGAATGTGACGTATTTATGGAAGAAGGTTGATCTAAAATCATATCAGATTTGTAATCTTTGTTATTTAAAATTTCCATGAGGTTTTACGATAGGTCCATCTAAATGAGAACTTAAATGTTGCAAACTGATGGGCTCGCTATTTCATCAGAAACATGCTGACGAACTGGTAGGTTCTCCTGCCAATTGTATTTTTTGTAATTTAGTTAACAAGTGCACTTGTATTACAAACCTACACTTTATGCCTTAATATAATCGCCTTAATTTTAGAATGAATTAATTGCAAGTGTGTTGAATGTCAATTGTGTATGCTTTGTATGTTTGTGCATGTGTGTTTGTGTTTGTGCATGTATGCTTGTGGATGTATATGGATGTATGTGGATGTATATGGATGTATGTGGATGAAATTTATAGGTGAACGAATTTGGTGCAGTTGTATGTACACGACGACGATGACTAAAAACAATTTCGTCGGATGCTATTTAATTTTTTTTTGTCCAGGTTTGGGAATAGACGTCGGCTGTTTATATCAGCCGACATCTATTCCTCTGAAGAAAGGAATAGACGTCGGCTTTCTATTTAATCCGACGTCTATCCCTAAAGTATACGCGTCGTATGTTAGTTAACCGACGTGTATGCCTAAAGTATAGGCGTCGTATGTTAGTTAACCGACGTGTATGCCTAAAGTATAGGCGTCGTATGTTAGTTAACCGACGTGTATGCCTAAGGTATAGGCGTCGTATGTTAGTGAACCGACGTCTATACATTAAAGAATACACGTCGGAGTCTAATTAAAGCCGACGTATATCCGTTAGGTATAGACGTCGGTTATACTATGACCGACGTCTATGTATAGACGACGCACACATATATGTCGGATTGGGGTGTGCTCATATCCGACGTGTATAACCCCTTACATCCGACGTATATTCCCTTTTCTGTAGTAGTGAATGAAGCTTAGCCTATACTTTGATTAGTGGACCTATTTTATGGGGAATGATAAGGTTAGGATATGGATGAAGTTAAAATTGGAAACACAATTTGTAGTGTATGTACTCTTGTTGCCTTTACCTTAGTTAATGTCTTGTATGTTTTAATGATGTAGTCATATCTTAATTCATGTGGAGGCATAGTAGGGTCTAGTCTTTATACATGAGTTCATTTAGATTCATTCCAATTAATGTCTTGTATGTTTTAATGATGTAGTCTTATCTTAATTCATGTGGAGGCAAAGTTGGATGTAGTTTTATGATTTCAAGCACTACATGTTGTGAGGGCTTAATTGAACACACACACACACACATCTTCATGTTCACATTATTTCTCTACCCCCTATGGGGTTTAGTTTTATTGCTTATCTTTCATTTCCTTTTGCATTCTAGTATAGTTTAGTGTAATCAACCTTTCTCTCCATTTTTTACCACTCGCCTTCGCACAAACCAAGTGTCGACACACCTCCCAGTGGACGACCGGTATTTGCCACCGCTTCAACGCGGCCGTGCACTTGCGGTTTAAATAAAACGATCAATCATAGGTCACACCACAAAACTGGGAAACGAGATATGTGATTTTATATTTTATATGATGCATTGAGTTTCATGTGTTATGAAATAAAATACATGTGATAAAATAATAAAATCAATATGTCGTAATAATTAACGATATGGTTAGAATAACAAATAAATTCGTATGAGATGTATATATTATGGGGTATAATATTTTGACATTATATATGATTATATATTATGATATGATGTGATCCACAACATTATAACATATGAATTTGCTAAAATCCCAAAGTCCATATTTTGTTGGATATTAATCCAAAATTTTGTAAAGTCACAAAATAGTGAAAAATGGTCCTACCGTCTGCCCACGTTTTCGCATATATTAATAAGAGATTTTTTTGTTCATTAATGGCTGGATTTAATCCACCTTGGTCAAAGGTAGTTATGTGATGATGATGTGGTAAAATAAACAAGAGATCATGTCCAAAGTGGTTTGCACATGATGTGGTTTAGTGGAGAGATTAACAAGGGATCATGTGTAAGTGGTTTGCATATAATGTGGGTTAGGGGAGACCCTATAAATAGGTCCCTCCTCCCTTCCTTGTTTACATGAATGCAAAAATTATCCTCTCCATTTTTCTCCACCAAATCCATTCGAAAATTGCTATATGATTGACATCATTTCATGCTCATATTTGTATCTTATATCCATTATCTTTCACTTAAACAATGCTATGTTACGAGTTTTATGTTTAGATTTCAGGAATAAATAGGTTTGAAGAGATGAAGCATAAAAGGACCCAAAAGCTGGGAAAAATGACTGAATTGTGAGATCTAGGGACCAAGATGCAAGGAAGAAGGACCTGATTGCAAGACAGAAGGACCTAAGAGCAAAACAGAATACTCCACACCATCATGAGGAGTATTTTACCAATTGGATTCGGGTCGGAGCTCCAACAAACGAAGTAGATGCATCAAAGACCACCAAAAGCACAAAGAAAAGCCCAGAATAAAACTCAACTGGATCCGGACATTTTGGACCGCCAATTGGCGGTCTGGAACCGCCAATTGGCGGATCTGGAATATTCCAGATCCGCCAAGATTTCTCCTGGATTTGTATTAATGTTCGTTTAGGCTATTTTTGGTGTTTGTTTAGTCCCACATCGGGGAATTGTCCCGGATTAGCTTTTTCCATGCCTATAAATAGAACTCTTCACCTCCTATTGTAATCACTCCATATTTTAAGTGGCTATTCTTCCTACTAGAAGTGAGGCCTTGAAGCACACACTAAAGTAGGAGGATGCTACTTTTAATGTGAGTCATTTTATCAATAAAGTTTTATGTTTCTTTCATTGTTTGTTTTATGCTTCTTTTATTGTTGTGCATGTTTTAGTTTAATCGTCTTTTAATTCTAGCTTAGTTTTAATATGCTTTCTTTCCATAGTTTAATAATTAGTGTAATGTTTAGTGAGTAGTTCCATCCCCTTTGGGGGGTGGAGTAGATGTACATACATGCATTAGAGAATGGGATGAATGCTTTAATTTCAATGTGTTGATTAAACATGAATGTATGCTTGCTTGTTTAGGATAGAATTTACAACTTGATGAGTTTTGCCAAAATGATTAGACACCTCTCATGCTTGTTTAGGTTCTGAAATAAACACCTTGCATATGTAAATGTTAATCAACTAAGTTGGTGAATAGATTGATAGGGTTTGCCATAACATTTAGACACTTCCTATGCTTGATAAACACCACCTTCATGTGCTTAAAGAATGTATTCTACGCCCACCTCTTTGCTTGTGTGCACTCACTCCACCCCTTAGGGGTTTTCCATTCCTGAAATTCCAGCATTCTTGTTTTGTTCTTAGCTTAGTTCTTATTTCATCGTTTGTTTGCTTCTTTCACATTTCATACTTCTTAGAGTAGTGTAGCGTAGGTTAGCATAAACACCTTTCTTCCCCTACTTTTGCCACTTGATTTCTGATAAACAAGAGGCTGCTCAGCTCCCTGAGGACGACCCGTACTCACCACCGCTTCATCGCGGCCGTGCACTTGCGGTAGAAATATAAAACGTTCAACAAGTTTTTGGCGCCGTTGCCGGGGAGGTGCCAGTCCAGACTCTTGTTTGGACGATTCGAGTGGATTTAATTTGTGTGTTGTAGTTTTTCTTTGTTTCAGGAGACTGGGAATAGCAAGTGGAGGCTACTGGAGAAATTTCCAGACGACCTGAGCACTTCAGACCGCCAATCAGCGGTCTGGTGAGCTCTGTTCATCTTTTAATTTCTTTCTGTTGCTCTAAATGATCTAGTTATCTGGGACTCAATTTGGCATGTTTTGACTTATAGTTCGTTCCCAGATCAATAATCAAACATCCTTTAAGCAACTTGGACCCTAAAACTCAAAGCAAAAGATTAGGCATTCATTCTTGTTTAGGTCATGCATCGTGTATGTGACTTAGGCATTTAGATTGTCTTTTATCTTAGCTTTATTTTCTATTGCTGAGAGCTGGCGTGAGGTACGCACCTTCTACTCTTATTCATGCATTTCGTATGAACATGCATTAGTTAGTAGGAAGTGCATTGAAACAAGTGTGAGTTGAGCGTTGTTTGGAGAGTTGATTGCTAGATTTAGGACTCCAAAACGCTACTAAGGAGGGGCTGTCCCATAAAAGATAAGGTGGGGGATTTCATCACCCTTTCCTTCGCCCCAAAAACCACACTAATCAAGAGCCTAATTTTAAAATCAAGTAGACATTGGCCTTAAGGAATTCAGACGCATTAGGAGAGTGATCCGGTCCCGACCGTCATGACCTGATCGGCGTTGCCCACTTTGTCGATAGTAGGAGAGACGAGATCCCCGGATCTTGGCTCACTTGCTGGGCTTTGTGGTCCTCGTTGTAGGGAGGTGAGGCGTGTTGAGGCCGTGTGACCTCGCAGTTAGGCGTCGTCTAGCTGTAAGGACCTATAGCGACCTTAGGATTGCTTGAGCCTTGTTTGCTTGTGTGCTTCTACCTATACCCATCCACCGTAGCATAAGGACTTCTTCCCTTCTCTCCTGAGTCATTCTTTCTCTCCTGTGTTCCCCCGTCTTCTCCTCTACGCACATTCTTTGTTAGAAAAAAAAAAGAAAAAAAAAGTTTTGTTTTGTGTGTGTGCACCTTTGTGCATGCTTTCGTGGACACGAGACGAAAGTGGTCGTTTGACGAGGAGCGTTGTCAATCCAGCTTCGGTCATCGATTTCTCGACACCTCCCTCCTCTCGTGTCGCACGTAGTCCGGGTTCAATGGCTGCTAATTTCCGTGAGGAGGAGCAGTTGCTGGACCCACCTGTTCGACCAGTGCTCCCAGTTGTCGTTCCCATACCTCTACGTGATCGATGCTACCCGAGCCGTACAGCTCTACCCTCATGCATCGTATTACCAGAGGCTAATGGGAACCATTTTGAGGTTAAGCCTCAATTCATTTCCATGCTCCCCCATTTCACTGGGAAAGGTGACCCCTATATCTTTCTCAGGGAATTTGAGGAGATCTGTGCTATGTTCAAGCTGCAACAACTTAGCACAGACTCCATCCATCTTAGGCTCGTTCCTTTTGCACTAAAGGATGATGCCAAGAAGTGGTTGTACAGCAACCAGGCGAATTCCTTTAGGACTTGGGATGAGTTTCAATCTGCATTCCTCAAGAAGTACTTTCCTAATCATCGGACTCAAAAATTGAGGAACGAAATCAATTCGTTCTATCAACATGAGACCGAACCATTTCATGCATATCTTGAGAGGTTCAAAGAGCTACTATCCTCGTGCCCTCACCATGGCATTGAGTTATGGCGTCTTTTTCAGATTGTGTATGAGGGTCTTCACATCCCGTCCAGAACGCTCCTTGAGTCCATGTGTCAAGGAGAGTTCTTGGGAAAGGATGAAAGGGAGGCATGGGCCTTCCTAGAAGACCTCGCTGAGAAAACCATGCAGTGGGAGAGTGTGAGGGAACTTCCTGCATCTTCTAGTATAGGAGCGAGGATCGCGAATGCAAACTCGACTAGATCGGGTACCACATTTGCTATCGATACCACTACGGCCACCGAGGCACGCATGGCGGCCTTAATGCGCCGTATGGACTCGATTGAGCTCCAAAACCAACAAAGTGCACCTCACATGTCTACATCTGGTCCAGTTCCCTGTTATTCATGTGGTAGGATAGGTCATGTAGAAAGCGAGTGTGAGTCCATTCCTCCTGAGATGGAGCGTGTCAACGCCGTCTATGATAGAGCCAGGAATGACCCATACTCATCATCTTATAATCCTGGATGGAGGAACCACCCCAATTTTTCATGGAACCAAACTAATGCCCCGGGTGGTCCTCCAAACTCCTCGAGACCACCTTACCAATCACACCAAACTCCCATGCATGCGCATTCCTATCAGCCACCCCAAGCGCAAACCACCAATCAATCGGGATTCCCAAATTCCAATAATATGGAAACCCGATTCAATTCGCTTGAGACCTTGACTCGTGGACTTGAAAACTCAATGAAAATTTTTATGTCAACCACGAGTCAAGTTCTCACTTCGAATCAGCAGGCCATCAAATCTCTAGAGCTTCAGATGGGCCAATTGGCTCAGTCTGTACATGAAAGAGAGAGAGGGTCTTTTCCTAGCCTGCCTGAGGCTAACCCCCGCATGTACCAACAACAACAAATGCAAAATGAGAATGTGGTACCTCGGGGGAGGCAAGTGAACCATGTGGAGGAACCTGTTCACCATGTCAATTCCATTGTGACCTTAAGGAATGGAAAACAGGTTGACAATCACATTTCCTTGCCACACCCACCACCATCTATGCAGCCCCTCAGTGGGAATGGTGGTGAAGAAGAAGCTGAGGGTGAGGGTAATACACCAAAGCTTTCTTCTCAGGCACAACAGAAAACCTACCTGCCCAAAGCTCCTTATCCAAGTAGGTTAAACAAAAAGCAGAGTGACAACATGGACAAGATATTAGAGGTATTTAAGCAAGTGAAGGTTAACATCCCCTTGTTGGATGTCATCCAACAAATACCTCAATATGCCAAAGTGTTGAAGGATCTCTGCACAACCAAGAGGAAGACCAATGTTCCTAAGAAAGCATTCTTGGCTGCAAATATCAGCTCACTTTTGTCCAATCCTACCTACACAAAATACAAGGACCCGGGGTGTCCTACTATTCAGTGTACGATAGGGGACACTAGATTGAGCAATGTTTTGCTTGATTTAGGATCAGCGGTCAACCTCCTCCCATTCTCTGTTTATCAACAGTTGAACTTGGGAGAATTGAAACCAACTAAGATCACCCTCCAACTGGCGGATAGATCCATTCGTATTCCCATGGGGATTATCGAGGATGTGCTTATCAAAGTTGGAGATTTTATATTTCCAGTCGATTTTGTTGTCCTCGATACCAATCCTGTTGCGAACACCCACTCTCAAATACCTTTGATTTTGGGTAGACCATTTCTGGCAACCTCCAATGCTTTGATTAATTGTAGAAATGGTCTCATGAAGCTCTCATTCGGTAACATGAGTGCCGAGTTTCATGTGTTCAACTCTGGTAGGCAACATGAACCCATGGATGAACCTTTAAATCTAAATCTCATCCACCAATTGGAGAAAGCACCACAGAATCAACGAACACCCCCTAACCCCAATGCAACCCATTGAGAATGTTCGTGGGCCCAGCGAAAACTGATTGCCTGTCTTCGCAATGCAACAGAGTGAGCTGGCCTCGAACATGAATGTCCAAAGGGAGTGTTCGTTGCATGATTCAGTTGAGAGTACTAGTGAGAGTGAGACACCTCATCATATGCCTATACCAGAAGGTGTCTCTACCTCATGTCCCATGGCCATTGAGCCATTTGAGCTTCATTTTGACTCCAACAAGGACCCACCTATGACCGAGCATATGCTTGATGATCTAAATGATGGTGGGAGGTCCTTGTTGGATGACTTGGGGAGAAGCCCCATTCTTAGTGATGCAGGTCTGCTGCATCCATCGAATGAGCCTGAGGAACTCATTCCGATGCACCCGCCTATTGGTTGGAGGGTTTTCTTCGATGAGCAATTAAACCCTAGTGAGGCAACACAACTTCATTCTTTGTTGCCCACACCCGACCAATATCATGAGGGGTTCGAGCCTTTCAGCTTTGATCTTTCACCTCTCATGACACCTCAGAGTACCAGTGGAGTTTGCCCATCTCGGCAAGTCTCTGGTCCTCCTGACTTGATGTTCTCATTTGATGTTCCTTGACCAAATGAATATGAGAATATCTTGGTTGATGTATATATCTTTAAAAAAAACAAAAAAAGAAGAAGAAGTGTGTAATAAAAGACTCCTGCAGTGAGCATCGATTGTTGTGGGCCCCAACCCTTGTGTACTTGGGCCCAATCTCTTCACGTATTTATCTCCCTTCTTCAGCTTCTCACAGGTTTTGAGGGAATTTGGGTTTGTGTCCATCAACATGACCCTGAACGTCCCTTTGTACTTCATGTTGGTGAGATCTTTCCTTTTTCATGCATGTATCCATGTAGTATCTTGTTCACTTTCATTGAGGACAATGCATGAAGTAGGTGTGGGGGGGTGTTTTACGTGTGTACATAGTCGAGTCTTTTTCCTTTGGTTTTATTTTCGTTTGTTTGTACTGCTAGGGTCATGTTAGTGTGCCGCATTTAACATTGATATATCTGCTTGCCATGATCCTTGGGTGACTTGTCTCCTTTTGCTTGCCGAGTGCTTTAAAATTTTCACATTTCTTTCAAAATCTTCATGTGTTTGCGAAAGAAAATATTTTTGTGGGTTTTGCGTGTGTTTAGCATGTGCAAAACCGTTGAGAGGCAAAGTAAAAAGAAAGCTCCCAAAATTGTCTTGAACTTGATGCATTAAGATTTCTAGTTTACTGGCTTTAGGTCTTATCGAGTCGTTAGGATGCACCCCGGTTTTCCCTCGGGGGGCGTGTAATCATAGGGTTTCAGTACTCAAACATTTAAAGAAGTCCACCCTGAACCTAGTGAGTCAAATAATTCGTGTCTGTTAGTATAAGGAAGTTTGTCGTAGGCAAGGGCCCTTAATCTCTTTTTGTGAAACTTAAGTGTAGGGGTTTTGGTTCCCATGTAGATAAATAAGTGGTGTTCTCTCTTCTCGCACGGCTCCTATCACTCGGGAAAGTAGGTCTGAGGGGACTTTGTGCCTGGTGCTTTCGAGTCATCTGACTTGGGATGCACCGACCGAACTCCCGTTACACGGGTGGTAGGGATCGCCCTATGTGGAGATTTGGGGGAAGGTGTACGTGATAGTGTAAGCCCTCATAGGCAATGATGCACGAAACCTGACCCTGGGAGAATCAAACACCAACAAATAAAATGCTCCAAAGAAAAAGAAACAAAAAAAAAGAAAAAAAACAGAGAAAAAAAGTCAAATAAGAACCAAAATGGACTTTACACATTGTATCACATTCAGAAGTTAAGGTTGCCCATGTCTTTCACTTAATTCCTTAGTTAACTCTCACGAATAACTCATTAGGCTAGGTGTGTGGACTGATTACATATATAGAGTCGACCCGTAGTATTACCGCGTCTCATGATCGACAAAATAAGTCCAACGAGTCGTGTATCTAGATTGATTAATGCATCTTGTTCGGATTTTGTGGGTATATCCGCTGAAAACCCTCAGGAGACAACACTCCACCTCCTTGGTGACAAGGAGGTTTAACGGCTTGTTGCACGTGCTAAGTGCAACCGTGATTCCTACGAAAGTGAGTTAGGATTTCTTGTTTTTCGCATGCTTTTCTCTTTCTTTATTTTGCTCGGGACTAGCAAAAGTTAGTTGTGGGCGTATTTGATTGACATCATTTCATGCTCATATTTGTATCTTATATCCATTATCTTTCACCTAAACAATGCTATGTTACGAGTTTTATGTTTAGTTTTCAGGAATAAATAGGTTTGAAGAGATGAAGCATAAAAGGACCCAAAAGCTGGGAAAAATGACTGAATTGTGAGATCTAGGGACCAAAATGCAAGGAAGAAGGACCTGATTGCAAGACAGAAGGACCTAAGAGCAAAACAGAATACTCCACACCATCATGAGGAGTATTTTACCAATTGGATTCGGGTCGGAGCTCCAACAAACGAAGTAGATGCATCAAAGACCACCAAAAGCACAAAGAAAAGCCCAGAATAAAACTCAACTGGATCCGGACATTTTGGACCGCCAATTGGCGGTCTGGAACCGCCAATTGGCGGTCTGGAACCGCCAATTGGCGGTCTGGATTAGTCCAGATCCGCCAAGATTTCTCCTGGACTTGTATTAATGTTCGTTTAGGCTATTTTTGGTGTTTGTTTAGTCCCACATCGGGGGATTGTCCCGGATTAGCTTTTTCCATGCCTATAAATAGAACTCTTCACCTCCTATTGTAATCACTCCATATTTTAAGTGGCTATTCTTCCTACTAGAAGTGAGGCCTTGAAGCACACACTAAAGTAGGAGGATGCTACTTTTAATGTGAGTCATTTTATCAATAAAGTTTTATGTTTCTTTCATTGTTTGTTTTATGCTTCTTTTATTGTTGTGCATGTTTTAGTTTAATCGTCTTTTAATTCTAGCTTAGTTTTAATATGCTTTCTTTCCATAGTTTAATAATTAGTGTAATGTTTAGTGAGTAGTTCCATCCCCTTTGGGGGGTGGAGTAGATGTACATACATGCATTAGAGAATGAGATGAATGCTTTAATTTCAATGTGTTGATTAAACATGAATGTATGCTTGCTTGTTTAGGATAGAATTTACAACTTGATGAGTTTTGCCAAAATGATTAGACACCTCTCATGCTTGTTTAGGTTCTGAAATAAACACCTTGCATATGTAAATGTTAATCAACTAAGTTGGTGAATAGATTGATAGGTTTTGCCATAACATTTAGACACTTCCTATGCTTGATAAACACCACCTTCATGTGCTTAAAGAATGTATTCTACACCCACCTCTTTGCTTGTGTGCACTCACTCCACCCCTTAGGGGTTTTCCATTCCTGAAATTCCAGCATTCTTGTTTTGTTCTTAGCTTAGTTCTTATTTCATCATTTGTTTGCTTCTTTCACATTTCATACTTCTTAGAGTAGTGTAGCGTAGGTTAGCATAAACACCTTTCTTCCCCTATTTTTGCCACTTGATTTCTGATAAACAAGAGGCTGCTCACCTCCCTGAGGACGACCCGTACTTGCCACCGCTTCATCGCGGTCGTGCACTTGCGGTAGAAATATAAAACGTTCAACACTATATTAATTGAGTGCTTGGTAGATTTAATTCTTTAAAGCGTTGAAAGGGTTATTAGCTAGATTCTAAACTCGTATTAGATATTGATTGACTAGATTTTATCTCCCTCACATTGTTTAGAGTTTGAAACACTTGGAGGAATTCCGAGGTGATTCGACGTGCAACTCAACTTCCTATTGATGAAAGGGATTTAATAATCTCTTAGGTATGATCCAATCTTTTGATTTTGATATTAATAAGCACACAATATATTTTGAAATACAAATTAGGAAATTGTGTACATAAAATTATTGAAAAATATGAAAACCGATCCCAATTGCTTGTAATTTTGAAAAACAATATACACGGGCATAAGGCACGAAATCCAACAAGATAATGCCTCAATTAACTAGACCATGTAAGAGGCGTAGAAGACGAACTTGTAACCCAGACACAGATCGTGAGGTCGGTTATAATCTTCTTATTTGTGATTATTCTTCTGACAAGCCTGTGTATGTTTCTACTATTTTCAGATGAAGGTTTAGGATGCTGAAACTTGTCTTTCTTTGGATTGCTAATGTCGTTGAGACATCCGATGTCTTCTTTCAATGACTGTCAGACGCCGCTCGTATGCTTGGCATATCGGGCTTACAAAAAGCTACGGTACTACGGAAGCTAGCATACGGCATAGTGGCCGATGAAGTTGAAGAGTTCTTTCGTCTTAGCAAAGCAACAACAAGAAAACCTCTCCAAAAATTCTATGAAGGTGTGATTACCACTTCAGCAGCGAGTATCTATGAAAGCCTACTGCAACTGACTTAATTACTTCACGTAGGTGAGCAATGTGGGTTCCCATGCATGATGGGGAGTATCAATTTTATGTACTGGGAGTGGAAAAATTACCCAGCTGCTTGGAAGGAGCAGTATGAAGGGCAAAGTGGAAGGCAACACTTGTCCTTGAGGTTGTTGCATCATATGACCTATGGATCTGACATTCCTTTTTCAGTATCCCAGGTTCATGCAATGACCTAAACGTCCTGCAACGATATCTGGTTTTCAATGATGTATTGGAAGGACGAGCACTACATGTAATTTATGAGGTTAATGATTCTCCATATGATATGGAATACTATCTTATAGAAGATATTTATCCAAAATGGACCGCATTCATCCAATCCATCATTCTTCCTCAGGCCCTCAATGACAGATTATTTGCTCAAGTGCAGGAGCCAACATGTAAAGATGTAGAACGCGCTTTCGGAGTACTGCAAGCGCGATTCATGATCGTCAGGAAGTCGACTCTTGCATGGAGTAAAGACATACTTAACAAAATAATTACATCATGCACTGCTGGAAAAAAGGTCTATAACGTCGGATATTAAGGGGGTACAACGTCAGGTTGATAACCTTCAACGTTGGTCGTCACAACCGATGTGGATCTGCCAAAAGCGTATGATTCGGTGTCTTGGGATTTCCTTCAAGCATATGGGTTTCCCGCCGAAGTAAGTGTCCTCTTTAACATCAGTCACCACTTTAACACAGACCGGCGTGGTAAATCAACTCCTCAATATCCTACCACGTTGGCCATTTTATACGACGGACGTGGTAGTATGGTTCATATCGCGTCGGCCTACAAGAACCGCAACGTGGTAGTATACCCTACAACGTCGGTGGTATTGCCAACCGACGTTGTAGGGTCGTTAATAAAAATGAAAAAAATATCCAACAACGTCGGTGGTTTTGCTCATTGGTCCTTTGGTTTTGCATTCGGGTCCCTCTCTCTTCCATCTTAGTCCATAGGTCTTGGAACTTAGTCCCTTTTCTTGATTTTAAGTCATTTTATTGTCTCTCCTTCTCAAACCTACTTATTCCTGAAACTTAAACATTAAACTCATTACTTAGCATTGTTTGGGTGAAAGATAATGGATATATGACACAAAGATATGCATGATAAGATGTCAATCAAATACCCCCACACCTAACTTTTGTTAGTCCTGAGCAAAACAAAGAAAGAGAAAAATGAAAAAAAGGAAAAAGCATACGAAAAACAGGGAAATCCTAACTCACATTCGTAGGAATCACGGTTGCACTTAGCACGTGCAACAAGCCGTTAAACCTCCTTGTCGCCAACGAGGATGAGTGTTGTGTCCTAAGGGTTTTCAGCGGATATACACACAAAATTCGAACATAGATGCATTATTCAATCTTGAAACTCGACTCAATGGACTCATTTTTATCGATCATTGGACGCGGTAATCCTACGGGCCGACTCTATATAGGTATTAGTCCACACACCTAGCCTAATGAACCATTCGTGCAAGTTAAATAAGGACTTAAGTGAAAGACATAGACAACCTCAACATCCTCAAGTGATATAAAGTGTAAAGTCCATTAAGGATCAGATTTGCATTACCATTAGGCTAGGTTTTCAGCGGATATACCCACAAAATCCGAACATAGATATCGATCATTGGACGTGGTAATCCTACGGGTCGACTTTATATAGGTATTAGTCCACACACCTAGCCTAATGAACCATTCGTGCAAGTAAAATAAGGACTTAAGTGAAAGACATGGACAACCTCAACATCCTCAAGTGATACAAAGTGTAAAGTCCAATAAGGTCCATACAAGAAATTTACCAATGTAAAGGCAACAAGAGTACATGAAACTACAAGTCATGTTTCCTTTATCAATTCCATCCATATCCTCACCTCATCATTCCCCATAAAATAGGTCCACTGATCTAAGAATATGTTAGGCTTCATTCAAGAGCATTAGCATATCAAAGACAAGAGTGAGATCTCATTAGATGGTTATGGAAATCATGTAAGGTTCAAAGGATTAAGATAACACACACCTAATACATGACATAATCATAGCACATATTTCTCCACCCCCAAATGGGGATAGAACTACTCACTAATCATTACACTACAACCTACATTAACAAAATGAAGCAAGCAAGAAATATTAAAGAAGCTAAAAGGACATAAAACTAAAGAAGCATGCAAGACATATGAAAGGAAATTCAACTAAGAAAGAAGCAACATAACTAAAGGAAAACTTTATTAATTTCAAACTCACAATACAAGTAGCCTCTCTCCACCAGGATTTTTGCTTCAAGGCTTTTACTCCTAGTAGAGAGGATGGCCACCAAGAGAGTTATGAATACAAGGGAGGAGGAGGTCTATTTATAGTCAAAGAAAAAGGCAATCGGGGACAATTCCCTGGTATGGGACTAAACATATACCAAAAATAGACTAAATACACCCTAATACATTAACCGACTAAACCTCATCGGATCCGGACCAACCAAGATCCCCAATCAGCGGTCTTGGACCACCAATTGGCGATTAATATGGTTCAGATCGGGTTCTGGTTCGGAGTGTGGTTGTCTGGCTCGATTTCTTCATGTTTGATGCATCCTAATCAGTCGTGTAGCTTGAGACCCGAATCCAATTGCCAAAATACTCCTCATGATGATGTGGAGTTTCTTCATTTGCTCATAGGTCCTTTGGTTTTGAATTAGGGTCCCTCTCTTGCATCTTAGTCCATAAGTCTTGCAACTTAGTCTTTTTTTGCTTTTAAGTCCTTTTATTGTCTCTCCTTCTCAAACTACTTATTCCTGAAACTTAAACATTAAACTCGTTACATAGCATTGTTTGGGTGAAACATAATGGATATAAGACACAAAGATATGCATGATACGGTGTCAATCATTTTGACAAATGACGTGAGAGTTCTACAATGTCGGTTCTGCATAAAGGCTGACGTTGTAGGATATTTCTTTTTTTACTTGTTTGATACCTGTAATTCAGACTCAACCCCTATAGTTCATATTCAATCAAGCAATTCACAATATTCATATCTATCAAACAAGTAATTAATTCTCACAACATTCATATTCAGTCCAACAATAACAACAATCATATATATCAGTTACCCAACATTCATATCATGTGTAACACACAAATGCATCTACTTAATACTACAACATACAATGAACCTTTAGTTTTGATGTTTTCATTATTTGCTCATAGGATCCTCGATCCCCATTCATTCATGATTATCATCTCAGGTAATTAAGTTGTCAACAGTTCTGTCATCATCGAGAGATTTAAGTTCAGGTACTTGTGGAAACGGGGGAATTTCTCCACTCTCATTAACATCTTCTTCTGCCACAATTTCCCGTTTTTATTCTAAAACTACCGACCATTCATTAGCACACGGGTTTGTTACATAAAATATTTGTTTTGCTTGAGATGCCTGAATGAAAGGATCTTCCTTAAAACCTTTTTTAAGGTTTACCAAAGTAAACCCCAACTCATCAACTTGAAGACCGTTCTTATTGTCCACCCACTTGTATTTAAATACCACAATACAGAATTTAGTAAAATTTAGCTCCCATATTTTTTCAATCTGACCATAATAAGACATATTGGCATATATGGGATTTCTATCTTTTAAACTAGAGATGTGCAACGATTCAGCTACCAAAGTGACCCACCATTCTGCATTGTGCTTTTCTGTCCTCCATTTTGGTATAGAAAGAAAAATCATTGAAATCATAGCCATTAGAAGATGTCACTATAGGATTTGGTCTATATGCCAACCACTTCAAATTTTCACAAACATTATGGTTGTACATAGTTTCCCTGAACCAATCAATGAAAGCCTTATAGTGAGCATTAATGACTTGTTGATCAGTCCAAGAAGGATGTTTTTCCCTCACTGTGGTCACGTGCTCATCCAAATAAGGTTGGACTTGAAAGGAATGTATTCTAAAAGTTTTACTTTTATATGTCAATTATTATGAATTGGATGCATAAACAATTTGTTCCTTCACTATGGTATTCATCTTTTGGAAGTGTTAAGGAAGAGGTGTTTGGTCCTTAACCATAGAGCTCTAAAAGGTAATGGTTTACATAAATCAAAAGTTATTGACAATCATGGTAATTAACATAGAACATTAATCACCGAGATAAGATTGTCATGTTGGTCATCAATGGTTGTAGCTCTACAAATAATTGAACACACGAGTATATAAAAGAGGAAAAAAATACTTTTTATATTGAATAAACCTAACAAGTAAAACATTATGGAATTGTGTTTCGTGTAATTAATGTTTTACCGTGTCTTGGATCCTAAGATATGAGACTTATATCTTTTTACTCAAGAAGTGCTTAATTTGATTATTGTCAAAAGCTATCAATGAGTATAGCTAGTTGGTTGAACATGACTTCTGCTGGAAAAGATAGCTAGTCAAACGATTATCATTACCCATCTTAATTGAGTGATGATATTAGTGATCCCCTTGATAGAAAAATATTATAATGTGCACAAAGTAACTTGAGTTAAGTTACGTAGTTATAATTAGCTTAAACAGATCAAGAATTGAATATAATACAAAGGTGACACATTTCTACTTTGTATATATTCTTAATATCATGAGGAATGGGTCGGACACAAGTGGTGCACTTACATCACTAAATGGATCGTGTTTAGTTCGAGTGCAACAAAGACATCTATGCTAATTGGGTAACTATAATGTGTAGCTAGATACCACTTATAGTTTGAGATAATAAGTGTTCAATATCGCTGCCAATTTAGCTTAGATCCTCCTATAGGTCACACCACAAAATTGGGAAACAAAACGCTTGATTTTAAGTTCATATGATGTGTCGGGCTTTCATGTGAAAAGGGACACATGTGGTGAATCAATAAAATCAATATGTCATGAGAATTGACATAATTAGAATCATTAATAAATTCATATGATGTGTATATATTATGGGGTGTAATAATTTAATATTACATAGGATAATATATTACATAAGATATGAATTTACTAAAACACCAAAAGATCAAATTTTGTTGGAAATAAATCCAATATTTGACAAAGGCAAAACCGGGATCAAAATGGTAAACCATTTTGGGTTCAGTCGACCGAGGTGTCTTAAGGAACGGTCAACCGAACAAGGGTCGGATAAATCAAATGATTGACCAAAATTGTCTGGAGTGCCTGGGCAATTCGATTCGGTCAACCGGGCTTAATCGGTCATTCGAGAGAAAATATCCAGGAGCTATCTTGGGATATTTGTGGTAGACCGAATGTGACACAGTTTTCCGAAGAAGATTCGCCAGGAGACATTTTTGTGGGTCAACAGTCGACCGGAGCAAGACGCGGATCGTCCAAATTTTTCCATAGGATTTTTCTCATGAATGTCTGGTCGACCGTCTAGCTCACGCTCAACCGAACGTGTGTTAAAACCGAATTGTTCGGTCAACCGAGAAGAATTCCCAATTAAACGAACAACACGATTTTTGCTTGAATTATTAAGAGAATAATTAGATCATGGGTTGGATTAATTCCAGATTGGATCAAACATTTTTTACGATGCTTATGTGGAAATTTGGGATTAATTTAGGAGAGAATAAGCAAGAGATCATGACTAGAGAATAGTTCTTGATAATGATGTTTTGGGAGCTTATAAAAGGACCCCTCATCCTACTTGTTTATGTTAATGCATAAATTCTCTCTCTCATTAATCTCTCCCTTAATCACCACAAAAATCTCTTAATAGTTTTAAGTTTTTGAGATAGAAATCTCAAGAGCTTAAAGAGGGGTTATTAGCTAGATTCTAAGCTTAATTAGAGATTGATTGGCTAGCTCCTTTCTCTCTAATCTTGTTTAGAGTTTGGTGAACACTTGGAGGCGTATAGGTGGACGATTCGACGAGCAACGGAACTCCAAATCTTCTGAAAGGTTTTTGAAAACATTTGGGTATGATCCTCTCTCTTTTGTTTATTTTTTTATATGTGTAGGAATGCATGGTATTAGAATAAATATATACATGTACGTAAAATCAATGAAAATGTGAAATCGATGTTGTATGTTTGTATTAAATTTTTAAAAAATATATACATACATAGGGACAAAAAATCCTACAGGACTTCTTGAAAATTGCACAACACATAGAAATACGTGATTGAATTAGTAAAAAACACCACAGGTGAACGACTGTGTTTAAGCGGTGCTAAATACGGGTCGGTCTACAGGGAGCACGTGTGAGTCAGATTCACAAAACTAGAGTGGGGGAGAAGAAGAGAGATGCGATCAAAATTAAACTACAATGCGTGGGAAATCGAGAAAAAAATGATCAATGAAAACCAAACCCCTCAGGGGGTAGAGAGAATGCGAATAGAAAATGGGTGTTGTGTGTGTTCAAATGTGCTCATCAAAACATTTGACACATGAAATCCATAAAACTCAAATTCAACTTTGCCTCCATATGAAATAAGATAAAACCTTATCATTAAAACATGCAAGACAATAATTTAAATGAAGCTAATATATTCACATGCATCATGACTCAAATCCAACAATGTCTCCACATGAAATAAGATTTATCACAATCATTAAAATATACAAGACATTAATTAAGATAAAGCCAACATGAGCACATGCCTTGTTTCCTTCTTCCACTCCATCATTATCCTCACCTCATCATTCCCCATAAAATAGGCTCACTAATGTAAGCATGTTCTAAGCTTCACTCAAGAGCTCTAGCACATCAAAAATAAGAGTGAAATCTTATTAGATGGTTAAGGAAATCATGTGAGATTCAAAAGTCGGATTAACACACACTAATGCATCACATAATCACAACACCTTCTTTTCCACCCCCCCCCCAATGGGGATGGACTACTCTCTACTCATCTCTACACTAAAGAAAGTATAAAAATAACATGAACCCATAAGGGAAAAGGAAGAAAAACAAGATTAAACAAACAACAACATCAAAGAAATTGCATCAAAGGAAAGACATGTATTTAAAGAACAAAACTCACACTGGATTGAAATGAAAAGATTACAAAGTATGTTTATTCTCCTCCAACTACACTAATCAGCAGCAAAACAAAACCTAAATCTAATGTAGAAGCACGAAGTGAGAGAGGAGGGATTACAATGATATATATAGATTCATACGTGGTTAGGATTTATCTGGAAATAATGGGACGACTATAAATCACATCTGATGGTCCTGAAATGCTCTCACCCGAATACCCGACCCACGACCAAAATCTGAAGACCAACAAAGCAAGTTGATCCACCAATGGCGGATCATGTTGCTCTGATCATGCTCAAATTTGTCCAACGCATTAGTTCCTTCATTTGGCATGCGGGGTGAAGTCCTGATCAACTAGCTCGAATCGCTTTGAATTTAATTGGAGAAATACTGATTTGGTTCAAGTCATGTGGCACAACATTTTGTTCTTTACCATCAAGTCCCTCCGAGTTTCACTTGGGTCCTTCCTGATTTGCGATCGAGTCCTTGTGCATTACAAACATATCCAGAATCTTCCAAATCAGTCCATACTTGTTACATTTAGGTCCATTTTGTTTCCTTCCTCTTCTTTATTACCCAACTCCTCAAACACTATCAACAACAACTCGAGTAGCACAATATTTGGGTAAAATAAAGGATATATAGCATAAATATAATGCATGATATTCTACAAACCAATACGCTTTGAAGAGATCCTCACATTTTGGACTTATCATTTCTGTTCTTAGGAAGTCCCACACTCTTAGTATGAGCCAAGTACTCATAACAAAACTCAATTACCTCTTTAGCTATGTAACCTTCAACGATGCTCGCATATAGCCTTTTTGTCGATTCTTACAGTAATCTTTCAACTCACCCATGTAACACTCGAAAGGACACATCCATCTCAAAAATACCAGACCAAGTAGCTTAACTTCTCTAACCAGATGAATTACCAAATGAACCATAATGTCAAAAAAGATGGCGGAAAGTATATCTCCAACGGACTTGTTGTAACAACTACTTCATTCTGCAACTTATCCAAATACTTTGGATCAATTACTTTGCTGCAAATCTTGTTGAAGAACAAACAAAATTTGATAATAACATGTCTAACGTGTTTCGGCAATATCGATCTAGTAGCAACAGGTAACAACTGTTGCATCAACACATGACAATCATGAGACTTCAAACGAAGTAGTTTCAAATCTTTAATTGATACAAGACTGCTAATATTTGATGAATACTCCGGCGGCACTTTGACACCATGTAGACACTGACATAAAGTTAATTTCTCATGTCTGCCCAAAGTGTAACAAGCTGGTGGTAAATACTTACGAGTACCCTTACTCTCTGGTGCTAGTTTTGCTCAAATATCAAGTTCAAGTAGATCAAGTATGGCATTATATACATCTTTAGTCTTACCTGGTATGTTAAGAAGAGTTCCTAACAAACTGTCACAAATATTTTTTTCGAGATGCATCACATCAATACAATGTCTGACTACTAAGGTCCCCTGATAAGCAAGGTTAAAAAATTGGAAATTTTCTTCCAACTACTCTTATCATTTCCACGTTTGTAAAGATTACCGAATTTGCATTAGATGTTCGTCACACGCTCAAGAACTTGTCTTACACTGATTGCTACAAGTGGTTCTTCGAATTCCTGCTTCCCGTTAAATGCCATTTTTCATTCTACGATACAGATGACTCATAGGAAGAAATTTGCAACGACCAAGATACATCATCTTACTGCAACGCACAAGCTCTAAGGAACACGTGTTTTCTTCACAAATAGGACACGCTTTGTGCCATTTCACAGAATAGCCAGACAGATTTTCATATGCAGGGAAGTCATTAATTGTGCAAAATATCATCGCACGCATTGTAAATGATTGTTGACGGTGGGCATCCCACACTTGCTCACCATCATTCCACAATTTCTTCAAGTCATCAACCAGGGGAGATAAATACACATTTATCATTGCCTGGTTGTTTTGGACGAGAAATCATTAAAGACAACATCATGTATCTATGGTTCATGCTTAACCATGGAGGTAGATTGTACATCACTAGTAGAACATGCCACGAACTATGAAGGTTGTTCAAACTCCCGTAAGGATTCATTAGATCAGTACACAGACCAAGTCTTAGATTTCTGGATTCCTGACTGAACATCGGAAAATCTGAATCGATCTTCTTCCACTGCGGAGAATCTACATGATGTCGAAGCATCTGATCATTCACTTTATTTCAATCTACGTGCCATGTCAAATTATTTGAATCCGCGGGCCAGGTAAACAAACGTTTCAACCTTGGAATGATTGGAAGATACCACAACACCTTCACAGGCAGCCATTGTACTTGTATATCACCACTCACATTTTTCTTGAGTTTATACCGTCACACATTACAAATCGGACAACAATGCAATTTTTCTATTCGGTCCAATATAATACGCAATCATTAGGGTATGCATGTATTTTCCTATGTTGCATACTGATTGGACACAAGAATTGTTTTGCCTTATATGTACGGTCTGGAAGTTCGTTGTTTTCTGAAAGAATTTTTTTAACAACTTGAGGAACGCAGTAAAACTGATATCCCTCCAACCATACGAGGGTTTCAAGGTATATAACCTGTACTGAAATCGATGCAACCCAGATACAAAGGTTTTTCATTGTCTGACAACAAATTACTAAGTACTTGTGGTTTATCATCAAACGTTTCAGCACCATCTCGAATCATATCCTCTAACTGATCATGATCATTAACATCTTTCTGTTATCGGCGAAACGAAACTGTAAGTAGCACAAGGGTCACGATCCTTATATTGCCCAAAGATAAACATGTATGTGAGCCTTGTTTTAATGTCTTTCCACCGGTTACCAACATATGAAATCCAGTTCTTCTTCAACACTTTAGTGGATTGAAAAATGAATTTGTGCTATAACCAAAAAATGTAAATTAGAATCAATAAGAGAGGAAATTATAAATAAAACTAATAAACAAAGACATATTGTTATATCCTCCCAAATTTGTTCTTTTAGAGAAGAATCAACTTGTGACCAACTTTCAATACAGATATCAACCTTGGTTCTAGCGACGGTACCCAAATAACTAGGCCAATAAATTTTATTCTCTCCGATCAGCTCTAAGAGAGAATCAAAGTCTAAAGCCAATGAACCTTCAAGTTTTATTTTTTGTTGCAACTCTAACATAAGAGTTCCTCCACGTGGAGGAACCGATGTCGAGCCTTCATCTCCAGTTTGGGTGCGGTTCTTCTTGCTGGGCACCATTAACCAGAAAGAATACAAAAAAACTTCTAGAATGAGTTCTTGATCCAAGGTTGGAGCCATTTTGAATATTGTTAACGACTATGAACTCCATGAAGGATAAAAAAATTACTTAGCTACTAAATCTCTTATATTTTTTAAACTATTTTTTACATGTGACCATTTTCTGTTAGAATGAATCTCAGACAAAACCGATTAGAATTCAGACAAAACCAATCAGAATTCTGGGGCGAGTGTTTTTACGAATACCTTACCACGTAGGATAAATTATTCACCAACATGGAAGACCCCCCTATAACGTTGGATAAATTGAATACCGACGTGGAAGACATATACCAAAAACGCAAAACTCATAATGCATTTCCATATGTTTGTTTATAGCTAAATAACTTGACATGAAAGATGTTTTCGAGCAAACAAACATTTTTCCAACAAACCAACAAAAGAAATATTGCCGAAACACCCTACCAAAGAGAAGCAATAAACAAAGAAATGTTGTTGTCGAAGACTTACACTTCGACGTTGCCGGAGGGAGAGGTCGCTTGGGGAAGGGGGTTTCTGGGAAGTAAGGGAAGATAAATGCTCTGGTCTGCGAGACGAAGGGTTTTGTATTTCTCGAATCCTAGGTTTGAGATTATGAAAACCCTACCACGTCGAATTAATTATTCACCGACGTGGTAGGGTTACACTACCATGTTGGATTAGTTACTCGTTGACGTGATATTGTGCCCTACCACGTCGGTCTACAGGGCCGCCGTGGTAGGGTATGAATTATTTAAAAAAATTATAAATGAACACTTCCATGTCGGTCTGTATAAACGTCGACGTTGAAGACCCCCTACCACGTTCTATTCTATGACTGACGTGGTAGGATGTTGGAATATGGATCCTTCCTTGTCGGTTTGTTAATAGCCGACGTGGTAAACTCTCTGCCACGTCGGTTTAGTAATGTCCGACGTGCTAGGGGCAACGTGGTAGTTCGACTTTCCAGCAGTGATGCATCATCATGCATAATATGATACTGAATGATGAATGCTACTCTTACGTTAATTTTGTTGATTTAAACGAAATTATCCAAGACCGACCTGGGAACATTAGTGCAATTTCGGATGAGGAACAATTGCAGTTTTCCACATATCGTATCATGTATATTAACATTTATTTGGATAATAGATATCGAGTTCAAGACAAAGAGAAAATATTTGAGTGTAAAATCTGATTTGGTCGAGAATAGATGGTAACAGTATGGATGAAATGCGGATTGACAATGTTTTCTTGTCATGTTTATTTAAATTTTTGGAATTTTAATTAGTGTAATATGTACTGTGATTTATTAATTATTAATAATATTTTGGGGGTTAATAATAAAACGTGTTAATTAAATAAATTAAAGTAATAGTAATAATAATTGGTTATGTAATTTGTTGATTGTTGTGAAAGAATTAAAAAAGAAAGTAAAAGAAAATTATGTGGATGAAAAAGAGTGTTGAATTTCTGGGTGGGTCTAGGCATTGTTAAGAGGAAAGTTTTGAGTAGTTGGGGTGTTTTGCAATGAATTTACATGGCAGAGAGATAAACTGATGGGAAGGCTGAGTGTCTAGGTGGCCTTATTCAATGTTTTTGCACTTTGGGACATGTGACAAGGAAAACGATGACCACATTTTTATTGTCACGTGACATGTTTCTGTGCTACTGGAATGGGTACACAAAACCCTTCTTCCAATATTTTTTCATTATTATACTTCTAATAAAAAAGGCTTGGAATTCAAAATTATAACAAATTTAACAAAAAGACTGCAAGCCACTTACTGGCATGTGATTGACATCATATCATGCATATATTCATGTCCTCTATCCTCTATTTTGAACCTAAGCATTGCTACGTAATGAGTTTTATGTTTAAGTTTAAGGAATAAACATGTTTGAGAAGAAGAGACACAAACAGGACTAAAACCCGAGGGAAAAAGATTGTTCTGTGAGACCTATAGACCAATTTGCAAGATGGAAGGACACGAATGTAAGCAGAAAGGATCAATGAGCAAATAGAGAAACTCCACACCATCATGAGGAGTATTTTGGCAATTAGATTCTGGCCAACACTCAAACAACCAATTTGGGTGCACTACACGTGAAGAAATCAAGCCAGTTTAATGAGTAGTGTGTAGTTTCATCCCCCTTGGGGGTGGAGTTGATGTTTATACACGTCATGAAGAATGGGATGTGTTGAACGTTTTAATTAAACCGCAAGTGCACGGCCGCGATGAAGCGGTGGCAAGTACGGGTCGTCCTCAGGGAGGTGAGCATCCTCTTGTTTATCAGAAATCAAGTGGCAAAAATTGGGGGAGAAAGATTGATTATGCTAACCTACACTACACTACGCTAAGAAGTACGAAATGTGAAAGAAGCAAACAAACGATGAAATAAGAACTAAGCTAAGAACAAAACAAGAATGCTGGAATTTCAGGAATGGAAAAAACCCCTACGGGGTGGAGTGAGTGCACAAATGCAAAGAGGTGGGTGTAGAATACATTCTTTAAGCACATGAAGGTGGTGTTTATCAAGCATAGGAAGTGTCTAAATGTTATGGCAAAACCTATCAATCTATTCACCAACTTAGTTGATTAACATTTACATATGCAAGTTGTTTATTTCAGAACCTAAACAAGCATGAGAGGTGTCTAATCATTTTGGCAAAACTCATCAAGTTATAAATTCTATCCTAAACAAGCAAGCATACATTCATGTTTGATCAACACATAAAAAATAAAGCATTCATCCCATTCTCTAATGCATGTATGTACATCTACTCCACCCCCAAAGGGGATGGAACTACTCACTAAACATTACACTAATTATTAAACTAAGCAAAGAAAGCATATTAAAACTAAGCTAGAAATAAAAGATGATTAAACTAAAACATGCACAAACAATAAAAGAAGCATAAACAAACAATGAAAGAAACACAAAACTTTATTGATAAATGACTCACATTTCAAGTAGCATCATCCTATTTTAGTGTGTGCTTCAAGGCCTCACTTCTAGTAGGAAGAATATCCACTTAAAATATGGAGTGATTACAATGGAAGGTGAAGAGTTCTATTTATATCCATGGAAAAAGCTAATCCGGGACAATCCCCCGATGTGGGACTAAACAAATACCATAAATAGCATAAACACGCTCTAATACACACTCCAGAAAAAGCTAAGCGGATTCAGATCCACCTGGACCGCCACTTAGCGGTTTCAGACCGCCAATTGGCGGTCTACAGGATCCGGATTAGTCTGGGCTTTCTTGGAGGCTTTCCTGGATGGTATTCTTGATCTTTGATGTGGTTACTTGACTTGTTGGAGCTCCGACCCGAATCGAATTGGTAAAATACTGCCCATGATGGTGTGGAGTATTCTATTTTGCTCTTAGGTCCTTCTGTCTTGCAATCAGGTCCTTCTTCCTTGCATCTTGGTCCCCAGATCTCACAATTTAGTCCTTTTTCCCAGCTTTTGGGTCCTTTTATGCTTCATCTCTTCAAACCTATTTATTCCTGAAAACTAAACATAAAACTCGTAACATAGCATTGTTTAGATGAAAGATAATGGATATAAGATACAAATATAAGCATGAAATGATGTCGATCAAATACCCCCACACCTAACTTTTGCTAGTCCCGAGCAAATCAAAGAAAGAGAAAAGCATACGAAAAACAAGAAAACCTAACTCACTTTCGTAGGAATCACGGTTGCACTTAGCACGTGCAACAAGCCGTTAAACCTCCTTGTTGCCAAGGAGGAGGATTGTTGTCTCCTGAGGGTTTTCAGCGGATATACCCACAAAATCCGAACAAGATGCATTAATCAATCTAGCTACACGACTTGTTGGACTTATTTTGTCGATCATGGGACGCGGTAATACTACGGGTCGACTCTATATATGTAATCTGTCCACACACCTAGCCTAATGAGTTATTCGTGAAAGTTAGTCAAGGACTTAAATGAAAGACATGGGCAACCTTAACTTGTGAATGTGATACAATGTGTAAAGTCCATTTTGGTTCTTATTTGACTTTTTTTTCTTTTTTTTTCTTTTTTTTTCTTTTTCTTTGGAGCATTTTATTGGTTGGTGTTTGATTCTCCCAGGGTCAGGTTTCGTGCATCATTGCCTATGAGGACTTACACTATCACGTACACCTTCCCCCAAATCTCCACATAGGGCGATCCCTACCACCAGTGTAACGGGAGTTCGGTCGGTGCATCCCAAGTCAGATGACTCAAAAGCACCAGGCACAAAGTTCCCTTAGACCTACTTTCTCGAGTGATAGGAGTTGTGCGAGAAGAGAGAACACCACTTATTTATTTATCTACATGGGAACCAAAACCCCTACACTTAAGTTTCACAAAAAGAGATTAAGGGCCATTGACTACGACAAACTTCCTTATACTAACAGACATGAATTATTTGACTCACTAGGTTCAGGGTGGACTTCTTTAAATGTTTGAGTGCTAAAACCCTATGATTACACGCCCCCCGAGGGAAAACCGGGGTGCATCCTAACGACTCGATAAGACCTAAAGCCAGTAAACTAGAAATCCTAATGCATCAAGTTCAAGACAATTTTGGGAGCTTTCTTTTTACTTTGCCTCTCAACGGTTTTGCACATGCTAAACACACGCAAAACCCACAAAAACATTTTCTTTCGCAAACACATGAAGATTTTGAAAGAAATGTGAAAATTTTAAAGCACAAGGCAAGCAAAAGAAGACAAGTCACCCAAGGATCATGGCAAGCAGGTATATCAATGTTAAATGCGGCACACTAACATGATCCTAGCAGTACAACCAAAAGAAAGCAAAAAAAAATCAAAACAAAACACAAACTATGTACAAACGTGAAAACACCCCGCCCCCCCCACACCTAATCCATGCATTTTCCTCAATGTATGGCAAAATGGTGCCAATGCATGGATAGGGTGTACCGGACTAATGATGGCGGCCAGAAGTGCCCAAAGAGGCACCTCTCTCAAGAGCCGACAACTTCCTATAGATCTTCCGGTTTTTCTTGGCTAAGATGACGTTCTGCTGCTCGACCGCCATCTCAGAAATGTCGGTGTTGAAGAGTGTTCCTGAGCTCACAGACGAGCTTGAGGAACTGGCTCTAACATCCTCCTCCATACCTGAACCTACCTTGGCGAGCTTTAGCGGCGAGGCACACGACGGCGAAGACGAACACGGCGTGAGAGGAGAGAAGACCACCGCACACCGACTCCAGCAGCAAAACAGACCCCAAACCACGCTGCCAACAGAAAACCCCAGAGCCAACACCCAGACGAAGACAAAAAGCAAACGAAGACACAACGACCGCTGATTGGCGGTTTAAAACCGCTAATTAGCGGTCTGTTCTTCGGATCTGAGGCACAGCTTTGGGTGGAGGCGAGAACCAAAATAGAAACGTGTTTTCTGCTGGTGGAACAAACGCGTAGGGCAATGTAAAAACGTGTTAATAACAAGGGAAATGAAAAATTTCACATAGGCCTTCCACTTTTTGGTTTTTTTTAGCACAACATTGATATGTACAAAAAAATGGATGGATGAATCACATCATGTGACCACATCCGTGGGGAGTTCGTGCAAAGGCACGACTTCCACCTCGACCTCTGCCGTGGTCCCTTCCAAGTATGGTTTGAGGCATTGTCCATTAACCTTGAACACGTCCCCATTCCTAGGATTTTGAATCTCAACCGCCCCATGAGGGGAGACGGTTAAAACAATGAAGGGCCCTGACCAACGGCTCCGAAGTTTCCCCGGAAACAAGTGGAGGCGAGAATTGTACAACAAGACCTTTTGTCCCACCTCGAAAGTTTTGATTCACACCAAGCGATCGTGGAAAATTTTAGTGCGGGACTTGCAAATCTTGACATTCTCATAAGCTTCATTTCTCAACTCCTCCAACTCATTGAGGTCTAACTTGCGATTGGCACCGGAAACATCAAGACTCATGTTGAGATGTTTGATTGCCCACAATGCCCGGTGCTCAAGTTCTACCGGAAGATGGCAAGCTTTGCTATAAACTAGCCGGTAGGGGGACATGCCAAGGTCGGAATTTGCTTGAAGCATTAACCGTTTTCTCAAGAATTTGCTTGAACGTTTTAATTAAACCGCAAGTGCACGACCGCGATGAAGCGGTGGCAAGTACGGGTCGTCCTCAGGGAGGTGAGCAGCCTCTTGTTTATCTGAAATCAAGTGGCAAAAATTGGGGGAGAAAGATTGATTATGCTAACCTACACTACACTACGCTAAGAAGTACGAAATGTGAAAGAAGCAAACAAACGATGAAATAAGAACTAAGCTAAGAACAAAACAAGAATGCTGGAATTTCAGGAATGGAAAAAACCCCTAAGGGGTGGAGTGAGTGCACACATGCAAAGAGGTGGGTGTAGAATACATTCTTTAAGCACATGAAGGTGGTGTTTATCAAGCATAGGAAGTGTCTAAATGTTATGGCAAAACATATCAATCTATTCACCAACTTAGTTGATTAACATTTACATATACAAGTTGTTTATTTTAGAACCTAAACAAGCATGAGAGGTGTCTAATCATTTTGACAAAACTCATCAAGTTATAAATTCTATCCTAAACAAGCAAGCATACATTCATGTTTGATCAACACATAAAAAATAAAGCATTCATCCCATTCTCTAATGCATGTATGTACATCTACTCCACCCCCCAAAGGGGATGGAACTACTCACTAAACATTACACTAATTATTAAACTAAGCAAAGAAAGCATATTAAAACTAAGCTAGAAATAAAAGACGATTAAACTAAAACATGCACAAACAATAAAAGAAGCATAAACAAACAATGAAAGAAACACAAAACTTTATTGATAAATGACTCACATTTCAAGTAGCATCCTCCTACTTTAGTGTGTGCTTCAAGGCCTCACTTCTAGTAGGAAGAATAGCCACTTAAAATATGGAGTGATTACAATGGAAGGTGAAGAGTTCTATTTATAGCCATGGAAAAAGCTAATCCGGGACAATCCCCCGATGTGGGACTAAACAAATACCATAAATAGCATAAACACGCTCTAATACATACTCCAGAAAAAGCTAAGCGGATTCGGATCCACCTGGACCGCCAATTAGCAGTTTCAGACCGCCAATTGGCGGTCTACAGGATCCGGATTAGTCTGGGCTTTCTTGGAGACTTTCCTGGATGGTATTCTTGATCTTTGATGCGGTTACTTGACTTGTTGAAGCTCCGACCCGAATCGAATTGGTAAAATACTCCCCATGATGGTGTGGAGTATTCTGTTTTGCTCTTAGGTCCTTCTGTCTTGCAATCAGGTCCTTCGTTGCATCTTGGTCCCCAGATCTCACAATTCAGTCCTTTTTCCCAGCTTTTGGGTCCTTTTATGCTTCATCTCTTCAAACATATTTATTCCTGAAAACTAAACATAAAACTCGTAACATAGCATTGTTTAGATGAAAGATAATGGATATAAGATACAAATATAAGCATGAAATGATGTCGATCAGGATGAATGCTATCTTTTGCTTTATCTGATGAATGTGGGTGTATGCTTGTTTGAATAAGAGAGAATACTTAACTTGATGGTTTCTGTCGTAATCATTAGGTACATCCTATGCTTGTTTAGGTTCTCAATAACAAACTTGTTTATGCTCATGTTAATCAACTAGGTTAGTGATTTGGATGATAGGTCTTGCCACAACTATTAGGTACTTCCTATGCATAAAAACACAACCTACACTTGTGCCCTATTGAATGCATTGTTCACCACTTAATTTATGTTTACACCCCCCACCCCTTCGGAGTTTTCTTCCTGATTGTCATCTTGCTTTGATCGTACTTAGTTTAGTTTCAATTCCTCTCGCTTTCAATTTCTCTCACTTTCATTTGCCTTGTTTGATGCTTGCTAGTTTAGTGTAGTTTAGTTTAGTATAATCAACTTCTTCTTCCCTTTATTTCCCACTTCATTTCTGAAGAACTAGAAGTCGACACACATCCCTGTGGATTGACTCGTACTTGCCGCGTCTTCACCGACACCGTGCATTTGCGGTAAAACTTAATATCAATCAAGTTTTTGACGCCGTTGCCGGGGAGGTGCTCTGTCTAGACTCTGGTTTGGACAATTCGAGTGGATTTTGATCTTTTGTTTTTAGTTTTGTTTTAATTCAAGATGTTCACAATTCACTAGGGAAGAAGCTAGACAAATCTGGGAATAATTGGAGCTAACCAGATCGTCAGTTAGCGGTTTGAGACTGCTGATTGGCGGCCTGGTGAGCTGCTTTTACCCCCACAATTTCTTCTGTTGGTTGGTCATGATAATATAGTTATCTGGGAGCCCAATTTTCCATGTTTTGACCTCTATATTGCTCCCAGATCAATCAATAAACCAATTAATTCCCCTTTTTAAGACAACTTGGACCATAAAACTCGAAGTAAAAGATTAGACTAATTGTCATCTAGGTTATGCATCACTTGTAGACCTTGCATGCACATTGTCTTTCATTTTCTTTAAATTCTTGTTGTAGATTACTGGCATGAGGTACGTGCACCCGTTCTCTCATTCATGCATGTGCAGAGCATGCAATAGTTAGTAAGGTGAATTGTAACAAGAGTGAGGTGAGTGCTTGTTTGGTTAGTTGCTTGCTAGCCTAAGATTTCAAACATCTTTAAGGGGCACCACCTATAGTCTTAAAGATAAGGTGGGGAATTTCATCACCCCTCCCTTAGCCCAGCAAACCACACTCACGTGGAGCCTTAATCTAAAATCAAGTACACATTGACCATTAGGACTCGGGTGCACTAGGAGAGTGATCTGATCGTGGATGTCATAGCCTGATCGACGTCGCCTACTTTATCTATAGCAGGAGAGATGAGATCTCCAGATCTTAGCTCACTTGCTGGGCTCTGTGGTCTTTGTCATAGGGAGGTGAGGCATGTTGAGGCCACGTGAGATCGAGGCTAGGCATCATCTAGCTTAAGGACTCATAGCCAACCTAAGCTTGTTTGAGTCATGTTTGCTAGACTAGTCTTCTACCTTCACCCTCTACCCATGCTAGTTTTAGGGATTCTTCCCTTATCCTTTGAGTCATCTTCTTCTCACCTACTTTTACGTTCTTGTCTCCTCCCTTTTACACTCTCTGTAAGCATTTTAGGGTCGAGTCGAGCACTTTTTGCGAGCTTGGCCTCGTGGTGGTGAGAGTGGTCAACTCAAGAGTTCTTTCTTGAGATGGGTGGTTACATGTGCGACCATCCATTTCATTGTGCGAAAGGACTATTCACCCTGGTATTCCGGACCCATGCATCCTAGGGTGCCTCAGACAAACACCTTGTATGGTTGGGACAATCTTAATTGTGTGGCTGAGCAATCTTCAGATTGGGGTAATATGAGAGAGTCACCGACTGTTAGACCACCATCTAGTTGTGTAGGATCATATGTTGGTCAACAAATTGATACATTACAAGAACCTTTCGCCTATTTCATGCGTGCAGTAGATGACATGAGTGCACCGGTGGCTCTAGTAGTCATATCGTGTGACTGTTGGGGGTTGATTAGTCATGTTATTGGGGAATGTCCATATATTCCCGCAGAGCTTGAGTATAAGCATACCTTTTCCTAAAATGTTCAATGTGACCTGTACAAATCCGCGTATAACCCGAGAGGGATGGATTCTTGGGGAGACAATACTGATTCAAGTTTTTATACATCATACCCACCCCATTATTCTCCTCCCGATTATACACATCCCTACCAGCCAGCACCCATGACTCATTGGACTTATTCTCAGCCCATAAACACCTAACCCCAAAATCTCCAAAATTTTGACTTCAGCCTCACTGTTTACCCCATACTTGATTCTTTAGAACAAACCCTCCAAATGTTCATGGAAAACAATCAAAATTTATTGAAGTCCAACTTGAATTCCTTGCAAACTATGGAAATGCAAGTGAGTCAGATGACACAACAATTACGCTAACGTGAGGAGGGTGACCTTTCTTGTAAACATGAAGATTCTTCTTTGGATATCGAACCACCACCACATCCACAAATTCAATGCACAATCTTTCAAAGTGAAACTCCTAGTTAGTATTAAGGACATGGGGTTTCAATTCACGATCACTTGGTGGGGGATTCGATTTAAATTGAGAATAGCATGGACCAGCTTCATTATGATTTGGCACAGGATTGTGCCTTATCTTTTTGTCTTGTGGCCCTTGAGCCACATGATCTTAAGGACTCACCTGTGTTGGAGCAAGAGCTCCCTAGTACCCTTATTTTCATACGACCTGTTGAGAGTTTGCATCTCACTATTGTTCCTGATCATCTTGGAAATGATGGGACATCAAACAACTACATTGCCAATGAGGGATTGGAAGTTCCTTAGAGGATACCTTGGGAAAGAGACCCACTTTCTGTTCGTCTGGTGAGTCAGACATGCATAACGAGGTTCTTGACCTCGTTCCGACTTACTAGCCTGTTAGTTGGATAGTTTGGATTGAGGATCATAACTTCAGTACCGCAACGGGAGAAACTCTTCTTCCATTGCACAATATTTCCCAAACTCTTGAGAGGTTCAAGCTCTTTCAGTTTGATCATTTGAATGAGACACATTTGCGTCTAATTCATGAACCTCTCTGCATATCTTGTACACTTTGTTAGGGGGCCCACACATGAGTATTTTGGACCCACATGGTGTCATGTTCCAATTCCAAGTGCATTCACCCACTTTTGAGGTCTCCATTTGATGTCTTTTGACAAATGACAATGGTAACTCATTTTTGTACATAGTTATATTTGAAGAAAAAAAGACAAAAGACTCCAAGAGTGAGCATAGGTTGTTGTGGGCTCCAACCTTTGTGTATTTGAGCCACATTTGTTTCACGTGTTTTTCTCCCTTCTTAAAAATTTCACAGGTTTTAGGAAATTCGGGTTTATGTCCATCAACATGACCATGAAACTTTCCTTGTGCTTCACGTTGGTGAGCTTTTCTTTTTCATGCATATATCCATGTAGTATCATGCTTACATTCATTGAGAACAATGCTTAAAGTATGTGTGGGGGGTATTTTACGTTTGTACACAGTCAAGTATTTCTCCTTTTGTTTTGTTTTCTTTTGTTGGTATTGTTAGGGTCATGTTAGTGTGCTACATTTAATATTGATATATATATGCTTGTCATGATCCTTGGGTGACTTGTCTTCTTTTGCTTGCCTAGAGTTTTACATTTTCACATTTCTTTCAAAATCTTTATGTGTTTGTGAAAGAAAATGTTTTGTTGGTTTTACGTGTGTTTAGCACGTGCAAACCCGTTGAGAGGCAAAGTAAAAAGAAAGCTCCCAGAATTGACTTGAACATGATGCATTAGGATATCTAGTACATCGACTTTAGGTTTTATCTAGTGGTACGGATGCACCCGGGTTTTCCCTCGGGGGAGAGTAATCATTGGGTTTCAGTACTCAAATAAACAAATAAGTTCACCCTGAACCTAGTGAGTCAAATAATTCGTGTATGTTAGTATAAGGAAGTTTGTCGTAGTCAGGGACCTTTAAACTCCTTTTGTGAAACTGTAAGTGTAGGGGTTTTGGTTCGTGTGTAGATAATAAATAAGTTAGTAGGTGTCACTTCTCGCACGGCCCCTACCACTAAGAAATTAGGTCCGAGGGGACTTAGTGCCTGGTACTTTCGAGTAATCTAACTTGGGATGCACCGACTGAACTCCCATTACATGGGTGGTAGGGATCGCCCTATGTAGAGATTTGGGGAAAGTTGTATGTGATAGTGTAAGTCCTCATATGCAATAATGCACGGGACCTGACCTGGGAGAAGTAAACACCAATTAGTCTAGGTGTGTGGACTGGTTACATATAGAGAGTCAGCCCGTAGGATTACCATGTCCAATGATCGACAAAAGTAGGTCCGACGAGTCGAGTTGCTACGTTGAATAATGCATCAATGTTCGAATTTTGTGGGTATATCCGCTGAAAACCCTCAAGAGACATCACTCCTCCTCCTTGGCGACAATGAGGTTTAACAGTTTGTTCCACGTGCTAAGTGCAACCGTGATTCCTACGAAAGTGAGTTAGGACTTATCTTGTTTTCCATTTGTTTTTCCCTTCTTTGTTTTGCTTTCGTTGTTTTGCTCGGGACTAGCAAAAACTAGGTGTAGGGCTATTTGATTGTCATCATATCACGCATATATTTGTGTCTTATATCTTCTATTTTGAACCTAAGCAATGCTACATAATGAGTTTTATGTTTAAGTTTCAGGAATAAACATGTTTGAGAAAAGGAAACACAAAAAGGACTAAACGCGAGGAAAATGGACTGATCGGTGAGACCTATGGATCTATCTGCAAGATGGAAGGACACAGATGTAAGCCAAAAGGATCAATGAGCAAATCAAGAAAATTCACACCATCATGAGGAGTATTTTGACAATTAGATTCGGGCCTAAACTCAAACAACCAATTCGGGTGCACTACACATGAAGAAATCAAGCCAGAAAAGTGTCATCCAAACTCGGGATCGATCCAAGAATTCAGACCGCCGATTGACGGTTCTAGACCACTGATTGGCGGTTGGATTTGTTCCAAACCAGATTAGGTTTAGCCAGGTGTTGTATTAGAGTGAATTATGTCCATTTATAGTATGTCATTAGTCCCAAATCAGGGGATTGTCCCCGGTTATCTTTTTCCATAACTATAAATAGAACTTTTCCTCCACCCTTGTAATGTACTCCTTGCTTGGTGGTGATTATCTTTATTTGGAGTAAAGCCTTGGAGCAACACTCTAGTGGAGAAATGGTACTTGTAATGTGAGTGTTGGTTCTTAGTTTGTTCTCATGTTGTGTCCTTTAATTCTTGCATTCTTAGCTTAATTTTGTTTTGTCCTAGTAGAATTGATTAGGATGTTTCCTTTTCTTAATGTAGTTGGTAGCTTAATGGGTAATTATTTGTTTCATCCCCATTTGGGAGTGGAGTTGATGTTTATACATGTCATGAAAAATGTGATGAATGTTATCTTTTGCTTTATGTGATGAATGCAGGTGTATGCTTGTTTGAATAAACGAGAATACTTAACTCGATGGTTTCTATCAATCATTAGGTACATCTCATGCTTGTTTAGGTTCTCAATAACAAACTTTTTTATGCTTATGTTAATCAACTATGTTAGTGATTTGGATGATAAGTCTTGTCACAATCATTAGATATTTTTTATGCATAAAAACACAACCTACATTTGTGTACTATTGAATGCATTATTCACCACTTTTTTTCATGTGAACACACACTCCATTCATTCGGGGTTTTCTTCATGATTCTCATCTTGCTTTGATCGTACTTAGTTTAGTGTCAATTCCTCTCGCTTTCGATTTCTCTCACTTTCGTTGCCTTGTTTGATGCTTGCTAGTTTAATGTAGTTTAGTTTAGTATAATCAACTTCTTCTCCTTTTTATTTCCCACTTCATTTCCGAAGAACTAGAAGTCGACACACCTTCCTACGGGTCGACCCGTGCTTGTCACGTCTTCGCCGACGCCGTGTAGTACTTGTGGTTAAACTTAATATCAATCAACATGCAGTACGACTAAACCAATGTGACAAAATTACTTGTTTCAATAATATATGATTATATCAAAATTGAATGAAATACAATTCCAAATCCATACGTCAACTTAAAAAGACAATAAATTGAAAGTTAATAGCTAGGTAATATTGTTAGTTAACTAACAATATTATAACGTGAATTATAATATAAGAACGTTCTTGAGTTGCCTTTTAACGTGAAGTTGAATTGTTTTTTCATCTTCTTGAGTGTTAGAAGTTTGAGCATTCTGCATTAAAAAATAAACATTTTTTATAACAAATATAATTCACTAATCACGTAATATAATTTAATAAAAAGATATACCTTTTTTGGGAGATTTTTGTCGACCTTTCTTAAGACAACTTTTCTTCCGAACTTTGCTGCATTTTTCTTTATCCTTCCTTTTCAATTCTTGTGATAGCGGCACTGCATGTCCTTTTGATGAATTCTTATGTGTTTCACTACCACACCAGAAGTCTCTTGGAGGTAAAATTTGCATGCGTTGTCTCACCTCCTCCATTGCTTGATCAATATGTTTGAACACAATCAAGATGTCTCATTGAATTCAGTTGCTTCTGTACGTAACTTCATAAAAGCACAACGCAAATCATTATTCCGTTAGCCAAAGCTACATCAGCTTGGACATCACAACCTTCTGAACCTGTGCTATACTCTTCTTTCGCTTTCTTTGACCACCTTCTTAAGACATATCTATTTGGTAAATTTGGGACTGAAAATGCATCTAACACGTGGAAAACATGTCTGCATAAAAAACCGGTAAACTCAAAATTTTGCCTCGGCATTCAACAATTTCTTGTGAGCTATCATATGGCACTATGTAGCTGTACTGCTTCTCTATTTTAGCGCCGCTACACTTTTTCCATACTCCATCTTCAACAACTTCCGCCACATAGTTTACAAAATTCACATACTCTTCTTGAAACTTCTGAAAAACTTCCGGAGTGTATAATTCTGCTGCCTACTTCACGAAATTCGAAGGCATAAAATCTGAGTACGACATGTCTTCATCTGAAAATTGGCTTCCAATTCCCTATATCCCCTTTCTTGACGAGGTTGTCTAATAAATTATGATGAGGTTGTAAATAACGCCTTAGCTGGGAATTCAACGACTGATTCCGCTGCGTAGATTTCATGTCTGCAGTAAAAATATGTCTACCATAAAACATTGCCAACTTTAAACAAAGCTTTCAACCATGAGTTCTCCTATAAATTGTTTTTTTCAAGCATGTTATTCCACGCATTTAGAAATTCATCTTCTTCGTCGTAATGATACACACACTTGCCAAAGTCTGTAGCAAAAATCTTCTTTCCATTCTCCACAATATGGAATACATGATTTACTTGTTTCAAAGCATTTTGGTACATATGCCAAACACAAATCCGATGATGTGTCTTTAGGAGAATCAAACTTATTGCTTTATCAATTGCCTTGTCATGATATGTGATAATCGTCTGTGGCTCTTTCCCACCCATTGCTTGAACAAAGGTCTTGAATAACCATCCAAAACTTAGAGTTGTTTCATCGTACAATAAAGCAGCACCAAATATTATAGTTTGTCTATGATGATTCACACCAACAAACAATCCAAGAGGTCAAGCTTCCACATTTTTCTTATAAGTCGTATCAAACCCAAGGACACGAAAATAGTGGTAACTTATGACGGATTGCGCCGTCTGCCCAAAAATTATTAGTGATCTCGTGCTCATCATCATACTGCATCTCGTAAAAGAAATTAGGATTTTGTGCACATTTTTGTCTAAGATAGTCAATAACATCCACTGCATCACCTTCTGTAACGTCCCGAAACAGCGGAAGATTTAAAATTTCAGAATAACCAACATAACAGACAACTCACGCGGGAACGTCACTAATATATAATATATAAATCCGGGTGCACCCAAAATACAAGGAGTTTTCCAAAAGAAATACAACTACAATACTGATACAATGGAATAGAATACAAGTAGTCGTACGGTCTAGCAACTGCCGAAGAGGATCCGACTCCAAAGCGCTCCGTCCTCGGTCACCACCCACCCGGACCTACTGCGATCCTGAAAAGATGCAACAACAATGCCTGAGTTTCCAGAAGGAAACCCCGTATACCAACTCACCTATATGCATGCATCACATAATGAACCTATCATACTAGTAGCATGTCATGGCATCAACAGGAATGGAAAACAGTTCCCCCGAAGGGTAAAACAGGACATCAGTCCGACAATCAATCATCGGGTCTCCCGAAGAGACCTACTGCAGGCACATGCAGTCTAGCAGCCCGCGACATCGCACCCCCCACACGCGGCTACACTACTCAAGGGTTCGGCAGGGAGCCTCTGTCACGTCTACGCGCCGATAGAAACAGATCTGTAAATCTCAGTGGTCGGGGCCACAGGGACCAACGGGGCCGTCGCCCGGAAGGTATAACAACATCATCTCGGTAGGTGCCCAGCCGAGGAAAACAACATAGCCGGCACAGCCTCGGCCCAACAATCATCATCGCCGGCACAACCTCGGCGGCATCACCGGCACAACATCGGTGGTCCATCACAACGTCCGGCACAGCATCGGACGGGTTCAGACCGAAGTCTGCCAGGTCAACTGGCTCCACGAGCCGCGAACACCAACTGCGCCGCTATAAAAGCAGGGCAGCGACCTCCGTAGCCCCAAGGGCCGGTAGTCACCTCACCCAACGCTAATTGCGTGCCCGCACAACATCATCATACACTGGGATCCGCGATCCCTCAGGCCTGCTATACTACAAAGTGCCAACAATCATCTCAAAAGTCACGGTCCATACATGGAGGTGACGCGTCCCGAACACCCACACTCTTCCCAACGGCGGTCCCTGGGCAGGCACGCATCACGCGCCCACCGTCACCTCCCGGCTCACGCACAAGGCGAGGACACGGGTTTCCGTGGACAAAGTTGGCGTTCAAAAAGGGAACCAGGAATTCTGTCCTGGCCCAAACGGTCGACCGGAAGAGGTGATTCGGTCGACCGGTTCCAGAAAGGAATCGGTCGACCGTACTCCTAAAACGGTCTACCGCTGTGCTCAAAACAGAACCCCCAACGGTCGAACAAAAGTCTAAAACCGGTCGACCGAACGAGGTCAAATTCCGGAGTCTGGTCAACATTAAAATTCCACTCTATCGGTCGACCGACTCAGGGGTCTCGGTCGACCGAAAACAGACAGGGTCAACCTATCATTCTAAGTCATATAATCGGTCGAACTCAACCCTCCAACGGTCGAACAACAAAAGATCGGTCGAACGCCACATGAAATCGGTCGAACAAATCAAGCAAAACTAACAGGTACACTTAAGTTCCGGTCGAACACAACAAGGACCGGTCGACCGACAACAGGTAGAAAAATCCCAACTCACCAGCAATAATGCACTACCGGTCGACCGCCCAAAGGCATCGTTCGACCGGTGAAGGTTAAAGTCGGGCAAACAGTGCTAAAACGGTCGACCGCCCGAAGGATCCGGTCGACCGTTGGTCGTCTTCAACCTCGCGCCAGCCGAGGTTTTACGAAGAAACGCATCGCCGGAGAGGCCTCCGACCTCCCCCGACTCGACCAACGCATCCCTCACATGAGGGTCAACAAACAAACCACACTAAGGAGCGGCATACCTCTCACGAAGCCGGAGAAACGCCGGAGCAACGCTCACGCCTCCGCGTCCTCGATCACGCGCCGCGCCTCTCCCGCACGAGCACCTTCCTCTCTCGACGCCTCGGCAGCTGCTCCACCAACACGCGCACCAGCAAGGAAAGGAAGGAAGAAATGAGGGAATGGAGAAGAAAAGAAGAAGAAGAAACTATGCTTTATAACCCCGTCTGCTACAGTGCCCGCCAACCTCACCATCACCCTACTCACCTCAGGCCACTGTAGCCCGCCTCTTCCCCATGCAAACCCAACTTCCCATGCAAAGCAAGCCCTAATCCTCCTCTAATCTCCATTAGCTTCCTAATCTCGGTTAGGGACATAACACCTTCACCAATCTTTTTTTGTGTGCATTGTTCGTTGATATTTTTGTAATCAATTTCTAGAAAACCAAGATTCTCAATACAATCAACCTGCTTGTTCATATACCCACTCTTATACCTGAACTAGAACCTATATTGACTTCTAATTTAGCTTTCATATATTATTCTTTGTGACTTTAACATGTGGGCTTCTGGAGTTGCAACACACTTATGATTATGCTTCCATTTAAAATCGATCACTTTCCATTTTTTTAACGTATGTCCATGTAAGCTTCACAACCAATTCTTGTTTCCTTTCGACGCTTTGCTACGTTAGTTCTCCTTGAATCAGAAGCATGGAATCCTTCTTTATTACATGAAAATCTTCTATAACATAACTCACCTTTTACATTTTTCCATGTGCGACACTTTCGACCACTGAAACCAATCTTTCTAACATATTTATTATAAAATTCCATGCAAAGTGTTTTGTATCAAATGTCATGCCCACATCACGTGTGTAAAAGTTCAATTGACACCTACCAGACCTAGCAAATGAACCCTCTTCCATATTTTATAGTTGTAAGACGAAGAAAACAAAAGACATGTTTTAAGCTTAAGTATACAACGATTGTAAAAGATATTTTGTAATATCCTTAACCCTTACTTACGACTAATCTTGTTTTGGCCTTGATTAGGTGCTTAATGGAGTGGATTATGATGGAGGGTTGAGATTGTTTTGGATGAGATGGGATGGATGGTGGAGATGAGAGGAGGGGTTTATATGTGGTGAGTGATTCTCTCTCTCCCTCTCTCTCGCGTTTTCTCTCCCTCACTCGCTCAAACTCTCTCCATCTCTCTGATCAGAGCTTTGGCGTGCGGAGAAGCTCTAGCCGTGGTCCTCGGAAGGCAAGGTGAGGCTCGGACGTTCACCGGAGAGGAGTAGATCGTCGTTCGGTTGGTTTTCGCCGGAGGAGGTGTTTTGCGAGGAAAAGCTCGTCGTCGAGTCTTCGAAGGCTTCTTCAAGTCGTCAAGGTATGTCAAGCTTTACTTTGATGCTCACTTATGCTTTGGTGGGTGTTGGGGTGGTCGACGGTAGGTCAGAGGGCTCGTCGGACCCGTGCAGCAGCATTTTGCACTATAATCGGTCGACCGGTGGCATGGTTCGGTCGACCGGTTGTAGAGTAATTTGGGCGGAAACCCTTGCACCGGTCGAACGATACTCTTCGAGTGGTCGACCGGTGGTACGTTTGATCAAGGGAAAAAGGCTCTGCGTGTTTTCGGTCCAACGGGACCCCTTTGCCGGTCGACCGAAAGCACTGTTGTAAGTCGGTTGGGGGCGTTGACCATCCAAACGGTCGACCGCCTTGTTGACTCGTTCGACCGGCGATTAAAAATAACTTAAGTTGGTTCGACCGTGTGAGGTTTCGGTCGACCGGTGCACTACGCTTGAGTTTGGAGTTTTACTGGTCGTTTTCGGTCGACCGGTGAGTTTGGGTCGTTCGACCGTTGGTGCATATTACTGTGGCACGAGTTTTACTGGTCGATTTCGGTCGAACGGGACCCCTTTGCCGTTCAATCGATTGACAGTTTTGTTGGTTGGGCCAGTCCTGCTGAGAGGATTCGGTCGACCGGTTGGGTGTTTTCGTTCGACCGTTTGGTACGGTTTTCGTGTGTTCTTGTGTTGTGAAGCCAGCTCAAGAAGGCAACGGATCTCCGGCCCTAGAGGGGTGACCGGTGCCGGCCTGAGAGTGGTTCATTCGTGTTGTTGGGCCAGCCCAAGAAGGCAACGGATCTCCGGCCCTAGTGGGGTGACCGGTGCCGGCCTGAGGGTGGTTCGCGTGTGGGGCCAGCTCAAGATGGCAACGGATCTCCGGCCCTTGAGTGGTGACGGTGCCGACCTGAGAGGGGTCTTCTAGACAGCTCAAGATGGCTGCGGTACAGAGGATACCGACCTGAGAGTAATCCAACGGTGCCTGGGGCACGTGTGCGTGTGGCCGAGGATATTTCCGGCTGAGGTGCCTGGGGCACGTGTGTGAGGGTTGGGCTAGAGGACCCGCGAGACCCGTCATGGTTTGGTGTCTACTGTGGTAGGGAGAGAGTTCCAGGGGACCCAGTGAGACGTTGAGTGTCTATTGCACTTCTTTATCATACATGCCTTAGATGTCTAGCCATTTATTGTTTTAGAGGTTTGACATACGGGGTTTTCTCTCGGAAAACTCAGGCATATTCATGTTTTATGTCAGGTAATAGGCAGCATTAGGAGGTGGTGACCGCGGAGGAGCGCCTTCGGGACCAGATCCTGCTTTCCTTGTTTTGAGGTCTGAGTGATTACATGTATATTTTCCTTGGCTTTTGTTGTAATCACACGTTTGTAAAACTCTCAGATATATATATTGTATATATGTTGGTGCACCAGTTGTCCTTTTTCTTCGGTAATATCCTCGTGTTGTGTTTTATTAAAAAATTAAATTTCTTCCGCTTTCGAGGATGTTACATATTTAATTATATTGAATGAAAGTGATGCAACGCAAGCAATTCTAATCAATACGTTAATTGTGCTAACATGGTAACATATTAAAAGGCAATGATATCTTATGAAATATTAAAATAATAAATAGCTTTTGTATAAGATTTTCCCATCAATCAATAAACTACATTACATTGTTATTCAGAAACGGTGGATGTACATAGTAATAAAAGATCATAGACTAATTTAATTCGTACATGAATTAATATGAAATGAAACACATGCTAACTAAAAAAAACCTACGTTACATTGACATTCAGAAACGGTGGATGTACATAGTAATAAAAGATCATAGACTAATTTAATTCGTACATGAATTAATATGAAATGAAACACATGCTAACAAAAAAAATTACCCAAGCTTCACCAAGGAGATGAAAATTGTTACGCTTGGTGTAACATCCCGAAACAGCGGAAATTTAAAAATTTATAATCAAGACAAAGAAACTCAATAATCAAAGACGGGATTGTTACTTCTCATAAACAAATAGCGGTGCACCAAAATTACATCAGAGTTTGTCAAAATGAAACATAATTACAACAAAACGACAAAAGATGATAAAACGTAATCATGTCGACCTCAGCGGTCCGAGAAGAAGATCCAACTCCAAGATGCACGTGCCCGCCGATCACCACCCAACTGGACCTACTGCGGTCCTGAAAAATACATAACAACAATGCCTGAGTTTCCAGAAGGAAACCCCGTATGCCAACTCACCTATATGCATGCATTACACAAATGAACCTATCATATTGGTAGCATGTCATGGCATCGACAGAATGGAAAAACCGTTCCCCCGAAGGGTAAAACAGGACATCAGTCCGACAGTCAACATCGAGTCTCCCGAGGAGACCTACTGCAGGCACATGCAGTCTTACAGCACGCGACATCGCACCCCCACACGCGGCTACACTACTCAAGGGTTCGGCAGGGAGCCTCTGTCACGCCTGCGGGCCGATAGAATACAGATATGCAAATCTCTGTGGTCGGAGCCACGGGGACCAACGGGGCCGTCGCCCGGAAGGTATAACAACATCATCTCGATAGGTGCCCAGTCGAGGAATCAACATAGCCGAAACAGCCTCGGCCCAACAATCATCATCGCCGGCACAACCTCGGCGGCATCACCGACACAGCATCGGTGGTCCATCACAACGTCCGGCACAGCATCGGACGGGTCCAGACCGAAGTCTGCCAGGTCATTAGGCTCCACGAGCCGCAAACACCAACCGTGCCGCTATAAAAGCAGGGCAGCGACCTCCGTAGCCCGTAGGCCGGTAGTCACGTCACCCAATGCCAGTTGCGTGCCCGCACAAACATCAACATTGGGATCCGCGATCCCTCAGGCCTGCTATACTACAATAAGTCCAATCCATCCAACACATTAGTCACGCTCCATACATTGAGGTGACGCGTCCCGAACACCCACACTCTTCCCAAAGGCGGTCCCTGGGCAGGCACGAGGAACGCGCCTCCCGTCACCTCCCGGCTCACGCACAAGGCGAGGACACGGGTTTCCGTGGACAAAGTTGACATTCAAAAAGGGAACCAGGAATTGTGTACTGGGCCCAAATGGTTGACTAGAAGAGGTTATTCGGTCGACCGGTTCCCGAAAGGAATCAGTCGACCGTACGCCTAACACGGTCTACCACTGCGCTCCAAACACAATCCCCAATGGTCGAACAAAGGTCTAAAACCGGTCGACCGAACGAGGTCAAAATCCGGAGTCTGGTCAACATTAAATTCAAATATATCGGTCGACCGACTCAGGGGGTCTCGGTCGACCGAAAACAGACAGGGTCAACCTAATATTCTACGTCATATAATCGGTCGAACGCAAACATACAACGGTCGAACAAGCATGCATAGAAAATCAGTACACTTAAGTTCCGGTCGAACGACCCAAGGAACCGGTCGACCGAAAACAGACAGAGAGTCCCAACTCACCAGCAAATACGCACTACCGGTCGACCGCCACAAGGCATCGTTCGACCGGTGAAGGTTAAAGTCGGGTAAAAACACTACATTCGGTCGACCGCCCGAAGGGACCGGTCGACCGTTGGTCGTCTTCCACCTCGCGCCAGCCGAGGTTTCTCACGGAAACAACGCCGAAGAGGTCTCCGACCTCCCCGTCCGACCAACACAACCCTCCCACGAGGGTTAGGAACAACAAAAACACACTAGATAGCGACATACCTCAAGCAAGGACGACGTTTGGAGCTCGCTCACGCACGTCGCCTCCGGTCGACCTCGAGCACGCGCCGCGCCTCCTCTGGATGAGCACCTTCCTCCCGCGCGACGTCCTCGCCTCCTCCGATCGGCGCCTCAGCTAGAAGAAGGAGAAGAAGAATGAAATGGAGAGAATGAGAGAGAGAGAGAGAGAAAAAAAACACGTTTTAAACCCCAACCCATCTCCTCTCCATAGTAACCCGCAACCCTACACCACTCACCCATCACCATGCCACTGTTCTTCACCTCTTCCCCATGCTAACCAATCTTCTAACCCAAATTAACCCTAAACCAAGGGTTAGGGTTCTAACACTTGGAGCCTTGAACCAATGCTGAGATTGAATCTATGTGGTGTTATTAAACAATAAAAGAGTTTTTTTATAGGTGAAAGAAAAAACTCACAAAAATACAGATTTAAGTTTTAAAAATAATAAAAACTTCCAAATTAGTAGACACGTGACAACGTGAGTTTTGACCACAATCATTAACTTCCAAACGAGGGCCACGTAAGGCTTTCCAAACATTACAAAAAATTACATGAGATGAACGCGGGTGCTATGTTTAAGGTTTTGGAAACAGAACACCCATACCAGCAGATCGATGCCTGGTACTATCTAAAAGATATGGTTCCAATAACATATTCTAAGTAAAGGTTTTATAGAAAGTTGACCGAAGGGAAGGGTATTAATGGCATTGTAATGTAAATAAAGAGTGTTGGTGCAAAAAAAAAACTCCAATTATACTTGTGCTCCTCTGAAATGGAAAATACACAAATTGTCTGAGAAGATAAGAACAAATCCCTCCAATCTCCAAAATATAGGAAATTCTTTAAACCCAACTCCCATGGGTTGTGGTAAGAATCTCAATTGGGAGTTTGGGAAGCCACTAAGCTGCACATGGAATCTTGGGTTGTTTTTGGTCCGACACAGAACTAAACCCAACCCGACCTAGTTGAAACCGAACTGTGAAAAAACCAGAACCAAACCTACCCGAACCATGAAAGTTGGTTTGGGTCGGTTCAGTTACGGTTTGACCCAAGAAACCTGTTATGTTACAATACAACTCATACTGAATCGATTTGACATATATAAATTATAAACTTCAATACTTATAATATCAGACCACCGTACAAACACAACTACATAAGTTTTTAAATCCTAATTGACAAACATAACAGTATTACAACATGTGTTATCTCTAAGTTCTCGCTCGATCGGATCTGACAGACGTTTATCTCTCCATACCTTTGCAAATCATGTGTTGAGAAGAATTTTGGTGAAATGTGCTTTGTTTTGTCGCCTTTAATGTAACATTCCTTAATTTGACCAATACATGCATCATTATCTTCATATAGTAGTGTTGAGCTATCTTTTATCCTTTTCAGATTGCATTCTACTTGTATATGTTGAATTACTGATCTCAACCATACGCATTCTCGACTTGCCTCATATAATGCAATCAATTGTGCATAATTTGAAGATGTTGTGGCTAATGTTTGTTTTGTTGATTGTCATGAAATTGCAGTCCCACCATATCTAAACACATATCATGTTTGTGACCGTGCCTTAGGTGGATCTGAGAGATATCCAGCATCTGAATATCCAATTAGTTCAGCCTTTGAATCCCTTTCAAAAAATAGCCTCATATCACGTGTCCCACTTTGGTATCGGAATAAAAGTTTAATTCCATTCCAATGTCTACGTGCTGGTTCAAAGCTATGTCTTGCTAGAAGATTCACAGCAAAACTTATATCCAGTCGTGTACTATTGGCCATATACATTAAAGCTCCAATTGCACTTACGTATGGTACTTCCGTACCAAGAAGATTGTCATCCTTTTCTCGGGGGCGAAAATAGTTTTTTTTCACTAACAAGCGATCGAACTACAATTGGTGAATTCAATGGATGAGCTTTATCCATATTAAAACGTCTTAACATCTTCTCTATATAATTCGATTGATGGAAAAAAAATCCCACTAGGAAAATGCTCGATCTGCAGGCCGAGACAAAATTTAGTTATACCAAGGTCTTTCATTTCAAATTCATTCTTAAAATATTCAGCCATATTTTCAATCTCTTCAGGAGTCCCGATGATATTTAAATCATCAATATATCGGCGATAATCGTAAAACCTGATGATGATTTTCTAAAAACACATGGACATATGGAGTCATTTTAAACCCTTATTTAATAAGGCTTTCACTTAGACGATTATACCACATTCGTCCAGATTGTTTTAATCCGTATAAAGATTTTTTTAATTTTATAGAGTAGATCCCTTGGGGTTTAGAATTGCATGCTTCTGGCAATTTTACTCCTTCAGGAAATTTCATATAGATGTCAGTGTCTAATGACCCATATAAATAGGAAGTGACCACATCCATGAGTCGCATGTGAAGTTTTTCAATGTTTCCAAGGCTAATAAGAAATCTAAGAGTTGTTGCGTCCACTACAGGTGAATATGTCTCTTCATAATCAACTTCAGGTATTTGCATAAAACCTTGTGCCAGAAGTCTGGCTTTATATGTTAAATACTAACTCCTTGTTATTGTTTTAATGGTGTTTAGGGGTGGATTAGTGAAGGTTTGAGATGGACGGCTGAGATGAAGTGAGGAGTTTGGTATTTAAAGGTGATTTTTCTCTCCTTTTACTCTCTCTCTCTCTCTCTCGCACGCAATCTCATCTCTCTCTCTCTACTCGTCTCCCTCGACAGGAAGTGAAGAGTCGACATCGTGCGTGGAGTTGGTGTCGCCGGAGGAGCTCGGGTTGTTGCCGCGTCGAGTTGATCGGAAGGTTGCCGGAGTGTGAGCTATCTCGTGGAAACGCTCGCCGTTGTTTCTTCTAAGGCTTCTTCAAGCCTTAAGGTATGTCAAACTTGCTTTTACGCTTACCTATTATTAGTGTGGGGGTGGGAGCGGTCGACGGTAGGCTGTTTTGGCTCGTCGGACCTGCACAACAGTTTCTGCACTAAAATCGGTCAACCGGTGTTCTGGGTTCGGTCGATCGGTTATAGTGTATTTTGGGCGAATTCCTCGCACCGGTCGAACGATACCCTTTGGGTGGTCGACCGGTTGTGCAATTTTAGCGAGAGAAGGACGCTCTAAATATTTTTGGTCGAACAAGACCCTTTTTCCAGTCGACCGAAAGTACTGTTGTATGTCGGTTGGGTCGTTGACCATCTTAACGGTCGACCGCCTATTTGAGTCGTTCGACCGACGACTTAAGTTAACTTAATGGCCGGTCGACCAGAAGTGTAGCTTCGGTCGACCGTGTAATGTGGACTGTTGGTGAGTCCTACTAGTGGTTTTCGGTGGACCGCAAGTTTTGTGTCGTCCGACCGTTTGAATCAGATTTGCGAAAATGAATTTCTTATTGGTGCTTTTCGGTCGACCGGGGCCCCTTTGCCGTTCGACCGATTGACGGGTTTTTCAGTTGGGACAGTTCTCTGGGTGAGGATCGGTCAACCGGAAGACAGATTATGTTCGACCATTTTACACAGTTTTGGTGTGTTTGTGTTAATATTGATTGGCTAGAAGGCAACGGGTTCACCGACCCTTTTGGGGCGACGGACGGACAGGCCGGCCCTATAGCGATCAGTAGTGACACGTGGAGGGGGATTGTGATAACTGTCGTCGTTGCTCCGGCAATTGAGGCAAAGCCGTGGCTCCGGCGAATGAGGCATGTTTTATTTGTCGCCGTGGCTCTGGCAATTGATTCAAAACCGTGGCTCCGGTAACACTGATGCAAGAGTTGGGTTGTGTGGCCGTGTTTTGGACCGGCGGTGCCTTGTGTGCATGAGTGTTGGTAGGGTTGGGATGAGAGGACCCATGAGACCCGGGTTGTTGTTTTCGCTATGGCCGGGAGAAAGGTCCCAAGAACTTAGCAGTTGTGTTGGTTGTGATATCTTTTGTAAACTCGATCACATATATATATATATTATATGTTGGTGCACCTGTGTGTATGTTCTTTCGTAATGTCCTCACTTGATTGTATGTTTTAAATTTTAAATTTTCCGCTGTGTTTGAGGACGTTACAACTTGGCATCAGAGCGGTCAGTTTCGGCGTCTTCGTCCAAAGGAACCACCCTTAGAGTTGTGTCGAGCATGCATGCATTGTTCTAATTCATGTTTTGTGTCTCTTTTGTAGATGGCACCGAGACGCGTGAGACCTCCTCCCCGAGACCGTAGCCCCAGTGATGAGGTGGGTGAGGGAAGCAGGGGTGAGGAGTGGAGGACACTCTAGGGCACGTTGTGTAGACTGGGCGAGATTCTAGAGCGCCAATCTGCCCAGGCCGAGCAGGGAGGATCAAGTGCAGTACTTGATCGGTTCATGCGTCAGCATCCCCCATCCTTCGATGGTTCTGGCGACCCTGAGACAGCAGAGGACTGGGTCTTTAAGATCCAGAAGATATTTCGGGCGATTGGGTGTCCTCCTGAGAGGAAGGTGGATCTGGCCACCTACGTGTTGGACGGCGGCGCAGCCAACTGGTGGAGGTCCACTTCTTTGTGGTTTTCGAGGACAGTGAGGAGTTGGGCTGGGAGGATTTCCTGGCGGAATTCAACCAGCAATATTTTCCGCAGCACGCCCGTAATTGGAAGATAGAGGAGTTCCTAGCCTTAGAGTAGAGGGACATGACTCTGGCTGCCTACATCAGCAAATTTCACGCATTGGAGCGATATTGTCCAGAGATCTATGTGACACAGGAGTAGAGGGCTCGGAGGTTTGTGCGCGGTCTGAGGCCGCAGTTCAGGGCCCATGTTACCACGAGCATGCAACAGACATTAGCAGACGCTGTGAAGTTTGCGACCATTATGGATCAGGATAGCCTGGACATCGAGAAGCCTAGGAGGTCGCAGGTGAAGACCGGAGTACGTCCGGGGAGTCAGTTGTCAGGGAATCCGGGCAAGAGGCCTCGGGCTGACGGAGGTGAATCACTACAGGGTGGGCAGTGCAGGTAGTGTTGTGGAGTTCATCCGGGACGCGGTTGCGGGCCCCGTTCTGGTGCGTGTCATGGTTGTGGCCAGCTGGGTCACTTTATTCGTTCTTGCACGAGTAGGCCGGGTGGGCCTATTGTTCGACCGGGATCCTCCACAGCTGGTGGAGCTGGACCGAGTCGTTTAGCAGCACCACCCCAGCAGGGGAAGAGAGCAGGTCGCGTGTTCACTATCCAGGCGGAAGAGGCTAGAGATGCCAGCACGGTGCTGGAAGGTACGCTACTTGTTGCAGATTTGGTAGCTAGGGTGTTGTTCGACTTTGGGGCCAAACACTCGTTTATCTCTGAGCAGTTTGCGAGCGTGTTGGGTCGTACGCCTGTGATGTTGGCTGCCACTTTGGAAGTTAGCACACCCCTGGGTTTGGTGGGCACAGTGGGGAGATTTCTTCCCAGCACCACGATTGCTTCGGGAGGCCAGGAATTTCCGGCTGACCTGGTCTTGCTACCGATGGTAGACTTTGATATCATACTCGGGATGGATTGGCTGTCCCAGTACGATGTTCAAGTCTTATGCCGTGACAAGAAGATTATGATTCTGAGGCAGGGTTTGCCTGATCTGCTGATCAGAGGAGCGACGGACAGAGGATGCCGGTTGGTGGTTTCTGCAGTTTGAGCACAGAAGTTTGTTCAGCAGGGTTGTAGAGCTTTTGTGGCCACTCTATTAATTTCAGATCCTGAGAGGGGCAGTTTAGAGGACATCGAGGTGGTCCGGTATATTCCAGAGGTCTTTTCAGAGATCACTGCCTTGCCGCCTGCTCGAGAGATAGAGTTTGGCATAGACTTGGTACCAGGGACCACACCGCAGTCGAAGGCTCCATACAGGATGGCACCTGCAGAGTTGGCGGAGCTGAAAAACCAGTTGCAGGATCTGAGGGATACTGGGTTTATCCGACCTAGTGTCTCACCATGGGGTGCACTGATACTATTCGTGAAGAAGAAGGATGGCTCATTGCGAATGTGTATAGACTACCGGATGATGAATAAGGTTACAGTGAGGAATCAGTATGCTTTGCAAAGGATCGAGGACCTGTTTGACCAATTGCAGTGAATGAAGGTGTTCTCGAAGATTGATCTGCAATCTGGGTACCATCAGTTGAGGATCAGAGAGGCAGATGTTCAGAAGACAACTTTCCGGACGAGGTATGGACACTTTGAGTTTCTGGTGATGTCGTTCTGGTTGACGAACGCGCCTGCAGCTTTCATGTATCTGATGAATAGGACATTCAGTCAGTACCTCGACCATTTCGTGATTGTCTTCGTAGACGATATCTTGGTCTATTCACCAGATATGGAGCAGCACCGGGAGCATCAGAGGATTGTACTTGGCATTCTGAGAGATCAGCAGTTGTACGCCAAGTTTTCGAAGTGCGAGTTCTGGCTTTACAGTGTAGCATTTTTGGGGCATATAGAATCGGGAGCTGGGATATCAGTGGATCCAGCGAAGGTCGAGGCAGTGACACAGTGGAGAGCCCCGACGAGTGTGACTGAGATTAGGAGTTTTGTTGGATTGGCGGGTAATTACCGTCGGTTCATCAAATACTTCTCGAGACTTGCTTCACCTCTGACAGTGCTGACGCAGAACGGAGTGAAGTTTGTTTGGTCCCAGAAGTACGAGGACAGTTTTCAAGAACTGAAGAGTCGGTTGACGACTCCAGTTCTGACTCTTCCCAGTGGTAGCGGAGGTTTCGTGATTTACAGCGACGCTTCAGGCGTTGGTTTGGGGTGTGTACTAATGTAGCACGGGCAGGTAGTGGCGTATGCTTCCAGGCAGCTGAAAGTGCATGAGAAGAATTACCCCACTCACGATTTAGAGTTGGCAATGGTGGTTCATGCTCTCAATATTTGGCGTCACTATTTGTATGGTGAGCAGTTTGAAGTCTTCACAGATCATCAGAGTCTGAAGTACCTGTTTTCACAGAAGGAGCTGAATATGAGACAGCGCAGATGACTCGAGTTAATTAAGGATTTTGATTTCACCATCTCCTACCATTCGGGGAAGGTGAATTCAGTTGCAGACGCACTGAGCAGGAAGGTGGAGGTGTCTGCTGCGAGTTTGTGCATTCGGGAGTGGAGGCTACTCGCGACATTGTCAGCATGGAGGCCGTTCACGGAGAGCCCGGATGGGGCAGTGATGGCGGGTGTTCGAGTGGAGCCGCAGACCGTCAGCCGAGTTGTTCACGCTCAGCACAGTGGGGAGGAGTTGACTAGTCTGCTACGGTCAGCTGCCAGGGATGGATCAGATTTCACTATGGGAGTGAATGGAGGTCTAAGGTTCAGGAGTCGGATCTGGGTGCCGAGAGTCGATGAGCTGAGAGATGACATCATAGAGGAGGCACACCGAGCGAGATATTCCATTCACCCGGGGAGTACAAAGATGTATAACGATCTGCAGCGGAACTTCTGGTGGAGAGGGATGAAGCGCGATGTGGCTGATTTTGTGGCTAGGTGCTTGGTTTGCCAGCAGGTTAAGATCGAGCACCAGAGACATGCGGGACTGATGCAGAGTATAGAGCTACCCGAGTGGAAATGGGAGCATGTGACGATGGACTTCGTCACCGGGTTGCCGAAGACGAGGAGATGTCATGACGTGATTTGGGTTATAGTCGATCGACTGATCAAGTCGGCACACTTTCTGGCTATCCGAACTACTCTACCTTTGGAGGGTCTTGCGAGGTTGTATATTGAGGAGATCGTCAGATTGCATGGGGTGCCAGTGAGTATCATTTCAGATCTAGATCCGAGGTTCACTTCCAGATTTTGGGGGAGTTTGCAGCAGGCTCTGGGAACTCGTATGAAGTTCAGTACAACTTTTCATCCGCAGACAGATGGGCACTCCAAGAGGACAATTCAGACTTTGGAGGACATGCTGAGAACGTGCACTCTGGATTGGGCAGGGCATTGGGATGAGTACTTGCCGTTGATCGAGTTCGCCTACAACAACAGCTACCACGCGAGTATTGGGATGGAGTCGTACGAGGCTTTCTACGAGAGACCTTGCAGATCACCGATGTGCTGGAGTGAGGTAGGCGAGAGACAGCTAGTCGGGCCTGAGATTATGCAGATGTATGCTGAGAAAGTTGACGTGATCAGGCAGAGGCTAACGACAGCTCAGAGCAGGCAGAAGAGCTACGCAGATCGGCGTAGGCGTGTGTTGATTTTTGATGTTGGCGATCATGTCTTTCTGAAGATCTCACCGTCTCGTGGGGTTATGAGATTCGGGAAGAAGGGGAAGCTCAGTCCGAGATATATTGGGCCGTTTGAGATATTAGACCGAGTTGGAGAGGTCGCCTACCGGATCGCGTTGCCACCACAGTTTTCTGGTCTTCATAATGTCTTCCATGTTTCGATGCTGAGGAAGTACGTGGCAGATTGAGGTTCTAGAGATCCAGCAGGATTTGTCTCTTGAGGAGAGGCCCGTGGAGATTGTGGATCGGATGGAGCACCTGTAGGATCGTGTGGGTTATGGGTCCACTAATCACTTTTTAATCTAATCACCTACTTGTTTAAGCAATCGATATGCGCAGCGGAAATTTAAAACAACACAAGCAAGTGTAGGAAATATGCAAACCACAAGAAGTCGGGTCGATTTTTATAGAGGTTCGGCACCCCACCCGGGTCCTAATCCTCTCTTGCAAGCTCCGCTCGGATCACCGAGCTCCGCCTACGACTTCACTATCCGCTCCCCGTTCCGGGCCGGGAGACAACGCCTTACAACCGTCAAACTCGCGAACAACCCTCGCCGAGCTTGGAATCTTCTTCTCACAATCCGAGAAGGATGCTTCGGGCTTTCACCGGAGCCTTTACTTTCTTTGACAACAATTGTAACCTTGAGTGGAACAACACTCTCTAAACTTTGAGCACACTTGAGTAGGATGAAGGAATTGATCACTAAGTGTGTGAGGTTTGAAGCTTTGAGTGTTTTGATTTCTCTCTAATGTTTGGGGCAAGTTTGTAGTGGGAGAGTTGTGTTAAAATGTGTTTTACAACTCTATTTATAAGCATTAGAGAGAATAGATCCGTTGGGACAAGATTTGGTTGGATATTGTGCAAAGAACACAAAGCAGAAAATCGGGCTGCAAATCTGTCCAGAAACGGTCGACCGAAAAGGTGCAACGGTCGACCGAACGCTTGGGTTCGATAGGGATACGGTCGACCGAAATATGAATCGGTCGACTGAACACTTAAGTCAATTAAGAAAACGGTCGACCAAACAAGATTACCGGTCGACCGAACAAGCGTTTCGGTAGAGGGAAAATCGGATCGGTCGACCGAAATTGTGTTGACCGATAGCAGGGGATTTTGACAAGGTTAAACGGTCGACCGAACTTGGCACATGGTTCGACCGTTTGGTTAAGTATATGGAGGTGTATATAGTTTTAATACGAATACGACCGTTGGGCATATACGACAAGAATAACGGTCGGAACAGTAAGTTCAAACGGTCGACCGAAAGATATGGTGCGGTCGACCGAAACTAGGCAGGAAAACACAAATTGGATTACTTGATCATCCGGTCGACCGAACGGCATGTTGCGGTCGACCGAATGTGGGCAGACAGTTAGGGTTCAGGTTTTGTGTTTTTCCGGTCTAAGTTTGGGTGATCTATTGAAGTCCAAATAATGTGAAATTTCGTGTGTGACTTCTATAGGGAACCTATTGTGTATGTGATTGGTTTTTAACTCTTGTATGCTCAATTTACACATGTTCCTAAGACTCAAAATAAATCAACATTACATGTCTTCGATTTAGCTTTAATTACATGTCTTGACTTCATTTCCTTCTTTCTTGAGTCTTGATCACCTGTAGAGGTTAGCACAATACAATATACATGCAATGCAATATGTGTGCTACTCTACATCATCATAATTAAGATTAGGTTAATTAAATCATCAAAACATAGATTAAGGCCAAAAAGCCAACAATCTCCCCCTTTTTGATGATGGCAACCTATATCTTAATTCTATCTAAATACATGGAATTTGTATATGTAAACTATGCATATTAATGCTCCCCCTATGGATATGCATAGTTTTTGTTTAATTTTATGCCAAATTCCAAGTTACCCCCTTAATTATCTCTCCCCCTTTGACATCCATCAAAAATAATAATTATTTAAGACTTTAAGCATAGAATTTGGATGTCTTGTAATGAAGTTGCTCCCCCTAAATTTTGCACTTCATTACTCTAATAAAAGATATAACATTTAAGCTCCCCCTATCAATAAGGCTAAATGGAAACAATGAGTATGATTCAAGTTAAGTTCATTTAAGTTTCAACTTAAGCCTTATTCTAACATCCATTTAAAATATGACATTTAGAATCAATGGATGTGATAAATGATTTGCAATGAATAGGGATAAATGATTTTCAATGAATTGAAGTTTATGATTTGCAATGAATTAAACTATAAATGTATGACATTTAAGCACATAAACTGGATTAGAGCTAATTTTTCAGAAGATTCAAAGATAGAAATTTTATACCAAACTTGAATTTGATTAGCTCCAATCTTGACTTGGTGATGCAACCGGATTCGAATTTGACGTTTTGGCTCACCCGGTCACCACCAATCTCCTCCTCAAGCTCCTACAAGTGTAGATTTTGGTACCCATTTTTGCTTGGGTCCATTAAGTTTAGCTTTTGGTACCCAAATCCAAGTTGATTTTGGTACCTCTACACTTACTTTCTTTTTCATGGCAAAATTATGTTTAACATTAATTTGAATAGGAAAGTTTTTAACATAAAAATTGTTTTTATTGCCATGTGTGAACTTATGCAATTTATTTGACAAATTTTCATTTAAGGCATTAAGTTCACTATTTTTAGTTGCTAGAGATTCATTTAAGCAATTTAGATTTTTAATCATAGAATTATGCTTTTCATTCATGTTAAGCATGTGAATCTCTAAATTTGCAACTTTTTCATTCATGCAATTTAAGTCATTTAAAGTTTGCTTGCTTTCAAGATATGATTTATCTAGTTTCTTTAGCAAGTCAATTTTGTCATTTTCAAGCATATGACTTTCAATTGCATTAGATGAGGTAGATTTATCATTTAAGCACTCATTCTTCAAGCATGCATTTTCTAAAGTAAGAGCATCAATTTTAGCAAGCAAATCAACTTTATCATCTAACATAGATGCATTTTGACATTTAAGCTCATCTATTTGCTTGTTTGCTAATTTATTTGATTCATGAAGCTCTTTACATTTTTCTACCATTTTCAGAAATGCATTTTGTAGTTTATGTGAAGGCGATGATTTTCCACTTGAACTACAACTTGAAGAGTGACTAGAAGATACCTCATCTTCACTTTCTCCATCGGATGAGCTTGATGTTGAACAAGATGTTGAATTGATTTCTTCACATCTAACTTGAGCTACATCCATTGGAGTGGCTTCTCCCTTTTTCCCGGTTGGTGAATCTCCTTCACCAAAATTCTTTTCTAATGTTTGCCATATATGATGAGCACTATCACATGAGCAAACAAGATTAAAATGTTCATCTCCTAATGCACAAAATAAGACATTCATAGCTTTTGCATTTAGGGATGCATTTTTCTCATCTTCTAAACTCCATTTACTAATATGATATCTAGGTGATTCATATGGAGTTTGAATCATAAACCACAAGTTAGCATTCATGGATTTAATAAATGATGACATTTTAGATTTCCATGAAACAAAATTATTTCCATCAAAATATGGTGGTTTACAAGATTCTAGAGGTGTGGATGCATTAAGAGTCATGTTAATTTATCGGTTAAGAACAAAATTAACGAACGAGGCTCTGATACCAAATGTAGGATCGTGTGGGTTATGGGTCCACTAATCACTTTTTAATCTAATCACCTACTTGTTTAAGCAATCGATATGCGCAGCGGAAATTTAAAACAACACAAGCAAGTGTAGGAAATATGCAAACCACAAGAAGTCGGGTCGATTTTTATAGAGGTTCGGCACCCCACCCGGGTCCTAATCCTCTCTTGCAAGCTCCGCTCGGATCACCGAGCTCCGCCTACGACTTCACTATCCGCTCCCCGTTCCGGGCCGGGAGACAACGCCTTACAACCGTCAAACTCGCGAACAACCCTCGCCGAGCTTGGAATCTTCTTCTCACAATCCGAGAAGGATGCTTCGGGCTTTCACCGGAGCCTTTACTTTCTTTGACAACAATTGTAACCTTGAGTGGAACAACACTCTCTAAACTTTGAGCACACTTGAGTAGGATGAAGGAATTGATCACTAAGTGTGTGAGGTTTGAAGCTTTGAGTGTTTTGATTTCTCTCTAATGTTTGGGGCAAGTTTGTAGTGGGAGAGTTGTGTTAAAATGTGTTTTACAACTCTATTTATAAGCATTAGAGAGAATAGATCCGTTGGGACAAGATTTGGTTGGATATTGTGCAAAGAACACAAAGCAGAAAATCGGGCTGCAAATCTGTCCAGAAACGGTCGACCGAAAAGGTGCAACGGTCGACCGAACGCTTGGGTTCGATAGGGATACGGTCGACCGAAATATGAATCGGTCGACTGAACACTTAAGTCAATTAAGAAAACGGTCGACCAAACAAGATTACCGGTCGACCGAACAAGCGTTTCGGTAGAGGGAAAATCGGATCGGTCGACCGAAATTGTGTTGACCGATAGCAGGGGATTTTGACAAGGTTAAACGGTCGACCGAACTTGGCACATGGTTCGACCGTTTGGTTAAGTATATGGAGGTGTATATAGTTTTAATACGAATACGACCGTTGGGCATATACGACAAGAATAACGGTCGGAACAGTAAGTTCAAACGGTCGACCGAAAGATATGGTGCGGTCGACCGAAACTAGGCAGGAAAACACAAATTGGATTACTTGATCATCCGGTCGACCGAACGGCATGTTGCGGTCGACCGAATGTGGGCAGACAGTTAGGGTTCAGGTTTTGTGTTTTTCCGGTCTAAGTTTGGGTGATCTATTGAAGTCCAAATAATGTGAAATTTCGTGTGTGACTTCTATAGGGAACCTATTGTGTATGTGATTGGTTTTTAACTCTTGTATGCTCAATTTACACATGTTCCTAAGACTCAAAATAAATCAACATTACATGTCTTCGATTTAGCTTTAATTACATGTCTTGACTTCATTTCCTTCTTTCTTGAGTCTTGATCACCTGTAGAGGTTAGCACAATACAATATACATGCAATGCAATATGTGTGCTACTCTACATCATCATAATTAAGATTAGGTTAATTAAATCATCAAAACATAGATTAAGGCCAAAAAGCCAACAGCACCAGCTTAGGAGGAGGACTATTCCTATGGTTAAGGTCAGGTGGCAGCATCACTCCGAGCGAAAGGCTACTTGGGAGGTTGAGGAGGAGGTCCGAAAGTTGTATCCGGAGCTGTTTGGTAAGAGCTGGATTTAATTTCGAGGGCGAAATTCTTTTAAGGAAGGTGGATTGGTAAATCCTAACTCCTTGTTATTGTTTTAATGGTGTTTAGGGGTGGATTAGGGAAGGGTTGAGATAGACGGCTGAGATGAAGTGAGTAGTTTGGTATTTAAAGGTGATTTTTTCTCTCCTTTTACTCTCTCTTTCTCTTTCTTTCTCTCTCTCTCTCTCTCTTTCTCTCTCTCTCCCTCTCTCTCTCTCTCTCTCTCTCTCTCTCTCTCTCTCTCTCGCACGCGCCATCTCATCTCTCTCTCTACTCGTCTCCCTCGACAGCAATTGAAGAGTCGGCGTCGTGTGTGGAGTTGGAGTCGCTGGAGGAGCTTAGGTTGTTACCGCGTCGAGTTGATCGGAAGGTTGCCGGAGTTTGAGCTATCTCGTGGAAACGTTCGCCGTTGTTTCATCTAAGGCTTCTTCAATCCTTAAGGTATGTCAAACTTGCTTTAACGCTCACCTATTATTAGTGTGGGGGTGGGAGCGGTCTACGGTAGTCCGTTTTGGCTCGTCGGACCTGCATAGCAGTTTCTGCACTAAAATCGGTCGACCGGTGTTCTGGGTTCGTTCGACCGGTTGTAGTGTATTTTGGGCGAATTCCTCGCACCGGTCGAACGATACCCTTTGGGTGGTAGACCGGTTGTGCAATTTAGCGAGAGAAGGATGCTCTGGGTATTTTCGGTCGAACGGGACCCCTTTGCCGGTCGACCGAAAGTACTGTTGTATATCGGTTGGGGCGTTGACCATATAAATGGTCGACCGCCTATTTGACTCGTTCGACCGACGACTTAAGTTAACTTAATGGCAGGTCGACCGGAAGTGTAGTTTCGGTCGACCGTGTAATGTGGACTGTTGGTGAGTCCTACTGGTGTTTTTTGGTCGACCGGAAGTTTTGGGTCGTCCGACTGTTTGAATCTGATTTGCGAAAATGAATTTCTTACTGGTGCTTTTCGGTCGACCGAGGCCCCTTTGTCGTTCGACTGATTGGCGGGTTTTTCGGTTGGGTCAGTTCTCTAGGTGAGGATCGGTCGACCGGAAGACAGATTCTGTTCGACCGTTTTACACAGTTTTGGTGTGTTTGTGTTAATATTGATTGGCTAGAAGGCAATGGGTTCACCGGCCCTTTTGGGGCGACGGACGGATAGGCCGGCCCTAGAGCGATCAGTAGTGGCACGTGGAGGGGGATTTTGATAACTGTTGAACGTTTTAATTAAACCGCAAGTGCACGGCCGCGATGAAGCGGTGGCAAGTACGGGTCGTCCTCAGGGAGGTGAGCAGCCTCTTGCTTGTACGAAATCAAGTGGCAAAAAATAGGGGGAGAAAGATGTTTATGCTACTCTACTCTATACTACGCTAAGAAGTACGAAATGTGAAAGAAGCAAACAACCGATGAAATAAGAACTAAGCTAAGAACAAAACAAGAATGCTGGAATTTCAGGAATGGAAAAACCCCTAAGGGGTGGAGTGAGTGCACACATGCAAAGAGGTGGGTGTAGAATACATTCTTTAAGCACATGAAGGTGGTGTTTATCAAGCATAGGAAGTGTCTAAATGTTATGGCAAAACCTATCAATCTATTCACCAACTTAGTTGATTAATATTTACATATGCAAGATGTTTATTTCAGAACCTAAACAAGCATGAGAGGTGTCTAATTATTTTTGGCAAAACTCATCAAGTCATAAATTCTATCCTAAACAAGCAAGCATACATTCATGTTTTATCAACACATAAAAAATAAAGCATTCATCCCATTCTCTAATGCATGTATGTACATCTACTCCACCCCCCAAAGGGGATGAAACTACTCACTAAACATTACACTAATTATTAAACTAAGCAAAGAAAGCATATTAAAAGTAAGCTAGAAATAAAAGACGATTAAACTAAAACATGCACAAACAATAAAAGAGGCATAAACAAACAATAAAGGAAACACAAAACTTTATTGATAAAATGACTCACATTAAAAATATCATCCTCCTACTTTAGTGTGTGCTTCAAGGCCTCACTTCTAGTAGGAGGAATAGCCACTTAAAATATGGAGTAATTACAATAGGAGGTGAAGAGCTCTATTTATAGGCATGGAAAAAGCTAATCCGGGACAATCACCCGATGTGGGACTAAACCAACACCAAACATAGCCTCAACGAACATTAATACAAGTCCAGGACAAATCTTGGCGGATCTGGACTAATCCAGACCGCCAATTGGCGGTCCAAAATGTCCGGATCCAGTTGAGTTTTATTCTGGGCTTTTCTTTGTGCTTTTGGTGGTCTTTGATGCATCTACTTCGTTTGTTGGAGCTCCGACCCGAATCCAATTGCTAAAATACTCCCCATGATGGTGTGAAGTATTCTGTTTTGCTCTTAGGTCCCTCTATCTTGCGTTCAGGTCCTTCTCCCTTGCATCTTGGTCCCCAGATCTCACAATCCAGTCCTTTTTCCCAGCTTTTGGGTCCTTTTATGTTTCATCTCTTCAAACCTATTTATTCCTGAAAACTAAACATAAAACTCGTGACATAGCATTGTTTAGGTGAAAGATAATGGATATAAGATACAAATATGAGCATGAAATGATGTCAATCAAATATCCCCGCACCTAACTTTTGCTAGTCCCGAGCAAAACAAGGAAAGAGAAAAGCATGCGAAAAACAAGAAATCCTAACTCACTTTCGTAGGAATCACGATTGCACTTAGCACGTGCAACAAGCCGTTAAACCTTCTTGTCGCCAAGGAGGAGTGTTGTCTCCTGAGGGTTTTCAGCGGATATACCCACAAAATCCGAACAAGATGCATTAATCAATCTAGCTACACGACTCGTTCGACTTATTTTGTCGATCATGGGACGCAGTAATACTACGGGTCGACTCTATATATGTAATCCTTCCACACACCTAGCCTAATGAGTTATTCGTGAAAGTTAGCCAAGGACTTAAGTGAAAGACATGGGCAACCTTAACTTCTGAATGTGATACAATGTGTAAAGTCCATTTTGGTTCTTATTCGATTTTTTTTCTTTTTTTTTTTCTTTGGAGCATTTTATTGGTTGGTGTTTGATTCTCCCAGGGCCAGGTTTCGTGCATCATTGCCTATGAGGACTTATACTATCACGTACACCTTCCCCCAAATCTCCACATAGGGCGATCCCTACCACCCGTGTAACGGGAGTTCGGTCGGCGCATCCCAAGTCAGATGACTCGAAAGCACCAGGCACAAAGTCCCCTCAGACCTACTTTCCCGAGTGATAGGAGCCGTGCGAGAAGAGAGAACACCACTTATTTATCTATATGGGAACCAAAACCCCTACACTTAAGTTTCACAAAAAGAGATTAAGGGCCCTCGACTACGACAAACTTCCTTATACTCACAAACACGAATTATTTGACTCACTAGGTTCAGGGTGGACTTCTTTAAATGTTTGAGTACTGAAACCCTATGATTACACGCCCCCTGAGGGAAAACCAGGGTGCATCCTTACGACTCGACAAGACCTAAAGCCAACAAACTATAAATCGTAATGCATCAAGTTCAAGACAATTTTGGGAGCTCTTTTTTTACTTTACCTCTCAACGGTTTTGCACATGCTAAACACACGCAAAACCCACAAAAACATTTTCTTTTGCAAACACATGAAGATTTTGAAAGAAATGTGAAAATTTTAAAGCACTAGGCAAGCAAAAGAAGACAAGTCACCCAAGGATCATGGCAAGCAGATATATCGATATTAAATGCGGCACACTAACATGACCCTAACAATACACACAAAAGAAAACAAAATCAAAAGAAAAATACTCGACTATGTACACACGTAAAACACCCCCCCACACCTACTTCATGCATTGTCCTCAATGAATGTGAACAAGATACTACATGTAGATATGCATGAAAAAGGAAAGATCTCACCAACATGAAGTACAAAGGGACATTCAGGGTCATGTTGATGGACATAAACCCAAATTCCCTCAAAACCTGTGAGAAGCTGAAGAAGGGAGATAAATACGTGAAGAAATTGGGGCCCAAGTACACAAGGGTTGGGGCCCACAACAATCGATGCTCACTGAAGGAGTCTTTTATTACACTTTTTTTTCTTTTTTTTTGTTTTTTTACAAGATATATACATCAACCAAGATATTCTCATAATCATTTGGTCAAGGAACATCAAATGAGAACATCAAGTCATGAGGACCAGAGACTTGCCGAGATGGGCAAACTCCACTGGTACTCTGAGGTGTCATGAGGGGTGAAAGGTCAAAGCTGAAAGGCTCGAACCCCTCATGATATTGGTTGGGTGTGGGCAACAAAGAATGAAGTTGTGTTGCCTCACTAGGGTTTAATTGCTCATCGAACAAAACCCTCCAACCAATAGGCGGGTGCATCGGAATGAGTTCCTCAGGCTCATTCGATGGATGCAGTAGACTTGCATCACTAAGAATAGGGCTTCTCCCCAAGTCATCCAACAAGGACCTCCCACCATCATTTAGATCATCAAGCATAAGCTCGGTCATAGGTGGGTCCTTGTTGGAGTCAATATGAAGCTCAAATGGCTCAATGGCCATGGGACATGAGGTAGAGACACCTTCTGGTATAGGCATATGATGAGGTGTCTCACTCTCACTAGTACTCTCAACTGAATCATGCAACGAACACTCCCTTTGGACATTCCTGTTCGAGGCCAGCTCACTCTGTTGCATTGCGAAGACATGCAATGAGTTTTCGCTGGGCCCTCGAACATTCTCAACGGGTTGTATTGGGGTTAGGGGTGTTCGTTGATTTTGTGGTGCTTTCTCCAATTGGCGGATGAGATTTAGATTTAAAGGTTCATCCATGGGTTCTTGTTGCTTACCAGAGTTGAACACATGAAACTCGGCACTCATGTTACCGAATGAGAGCTTCATGAGACCATTTCTACAATTAATCAAGGCATTGGAGGTTGCCAGAAATGGTCTACCCAAAATCAAAGGTATTTGAGAGTGGGTGTTCGCAACAGGATTGGTATCGAGGACAACAAAATCGACTGGAAATATAAAATCTCCAACTTTGATAAGCACGTCCTCGATAATCCCCATGGGAATATGAATGGATCTATCCGCTAATTGGAGGGTGATCTTAGTTGGTTTCAATTCTCCCAAGTTCAACTGTTGATAAACAGAGAATGGGAGGAGGTTGACCGCTGATCCTAAATCAAGCAAAACATTGCTCAATGTAGTGTCCCCTATCGTACACTGAATAGTAGGACACCTCGGGTCCTTGTATTTTGTGTAGGTGGGATTGGACAAAAGTGAGCTGATATTTGCAGCCAAGAATGCTTTCTTAGGAACATTGGTCTTCCTCTTGGTTGTGTAGAGATCCTTCAACACTTTGGCATATTGAGGTATTTGTTGGATGACATCCAACAAGGGGATGTTAACCTTCACTTGCTTAAACACCTCTAATATCTTGTCCATGTTGTCACTCTGCTTTTTGTTTAACCTACTTGGATAGGGAGCTTTTGGCAGGTAGGTTTTCTGTTGTGCCTGAGAAGAAAGCTTTGGTGTATTACCCTCACCCTCAGCTTCTTCTTCACCACCATTGCCACTGAGGGGCTGCATAGATGGTGGTGGGTGTGGCAAGGAAATGTGATTGTCAACCTGTTTTCCATTCCTTAAGGTCACAATGGAATTGACATGGTGAACAGGTTCCTCCACATGGTTCACTTGCCTCCCCCGAGGTACCACATTCTCATTTTGCATTTGTTGTTGGTACATGCAGGGGTTAGCCTCAGGCTGGCTAGGAAAGGACCCTCTCTCTCTCTCATGTACAGACTGAGCCAATTGGCCCATCTGAAGCTCTAGAGATTTCATGGTCTGCCGATTGGAAGTGAGAACTTGACTTGTGGTAGACATAAAATTTTCATTTAGTTTTCAAGTCCACGAGTCAAGGTCTCAAGCGAATTGAATCGGGTTTCCATATTATTGGAATTTGGGAAACCCGATGGATTGGTGGTTTGCGCTTGGGGTGGCTGATAGGAATGTGCATGCATGGGAGGTTGGTGTGATTGGTAATGTGGTCTAGAAGAGTTGGAAGGACCACCCTGGGCATTAGTTTGGTTCCATGAAAAATTGGGGTGGTTCCTCCATCCAGGATTATAAGATGATGAGTATGGGTCATTCCTGGCTCTATCATAGATGGCGTTGACACGCTCCATCTCAGGAGGAATGGACTCACACTCGCTTTCTACATGACCTATCCTACAACATGAATGACAGGGAACTGGACCAGATGTGGACATGTGAGGTGCACTTTGTTGGTTTTGGAGCTCAATCGAATCGGCGCATTAAGGCCGCCATGCGTGCCTCGGTGGCCGTAGTGGTATCGATAGCAAATGCGGAACCCGATCTAGTTGAGTTTGCATTCGCGATCCTCGCTCCTATACTAGGTGATGCAGGTGGTTCCCTCACACTCTCCCATTGCATGGTTTTCTCAGCGAGGTCTTCTAGGAAGGCCCATGCCTCCCTCTCATCCTTTCCCAAGAACTCTCCTTGACACATGGACTCAAGGAGCGTTCTGGACGGAATGTGAAGACCCTCATACACAATCTGACAAAGACGCCACAACTCAATGCCATGGTGAGGGCACGAGGATAGTAGCTCTTTGAACCTCTCAAGATATGCATGAAATGGTTCGGTCTCATGTTGATAGAACGAATTGATTTCGTTCCTCAATTTTTGAGTCCGATGATTAGGAAAGTACTTCTTGAGGAATGCAGATTGAAACTCATCCCAAGTCCTAAAGGAATTCGCCTGGTTGTTGTACAACCACTTCTTGGTGTCATCCTTTAGTGCAAAACGAACGAGCCTAAGATGGATGGAACCTGTGCTAAGTTGTTGCAGCTTGAACATACCACAGACCTCCTCAAATTCCCTGAGAAAGATATAGGGGTCACATTTCCCAGTGAAATGAGGGAGCATGGAAATGAATTGAGGCTTCACCTCAAAATGGTTCCCATTAGCCTCTGGTAATACGATGCATGAGGGTAGAGCTGTACGTCTCGGGTAGCATCGATCACGAAGAGGTATGGGAACGACAACTGGAAGCACTGGTGGAGCACGTGGGTCCAGCAACTGCTCCTCCTCACGGAAATTAGCAGCCATTGGACCCGAATTACGTGCGACACGAGAGGAGGGAGGTGTCGAGAAATCGATGACCGAAGCCGGATTGACAACGCTCCTTGTCAAACGACCACTCTCGTCTCGTGTCCATGAAAGCATGCACAAAGGTGCACACACACCAAAACTTTTTTTTTTCAAACAAAGAATGTACGTAGAAGAGAATACTGGGGAACACAGGAGAGAAGGGAAGAAGTCCTTATGCTACGGCGGATGGGTGCTGGTAGAAGCACACAAGCAAACAAGGCTCAAGCAATCCTAAGGTCGCTATAGGTCCTTACAGCTAGACGACGCCTAACTGCGAGGTCACACGGCCTCAACACGCCTCACCTCCCTACAACGAGGACCACAAAGCCCAGCAAGTGAGCCAAGATCCGGGGATCTCGTCTCTCCTACTATCGACAAAGTGGGCAACGCCGATCAGGTCATGATGGTCGGGACCGGATCACTCTCCTAATGCGCCCGAAATCCTTAGGGCCAATGTCTACTTGATTTTAAAATTAGGCTCTTGATTAGTGTAGTTTTTGGGGCGAAGGAAAGGGTGATGAAATCCCCCACCTTATCTTTTATGGGACAACCCCTCCTTAGTAGCGTTTTGGAGTCCTAATCTAGCAATCAACTCTCCAAACAAAACGCTCAACTCACACTTGTTTCAATGCACTTCCTACTAACTAATGCATGTTCATACGAAATGCATGAATGAGAGTAGAAGGTGCGTACCTCATGCCAGCTCTCAGCAACAGAAAATAAAGCTAAGATAAAAGACAATCTAAATTCCTAACTCACATACATGATGCATGGCCTAAACAAAAAGAATGCCTAATCTTTTGCTTTGAGTTTTAGGCTCCAAGTTGCTTAAAGGAGGTTGATTATGGATCTGGGAACAAACTATAAGTCAAAACATGCCAAATTAAATCCCAGATCACTACATCAATTATGAAAACCAACCAAAGAAATACGAGACAAAACCGAGCTTACCTGACCACCAATTGGCGGTCTCAGGCCGCTGATTGGCGGTCTTAAATGCTCAGATTCACTCAAAACTTCTCCAGGCGTTCCTCCTGATGACTCCAAGTCTCCTGAAACAAGGAAAAACTACACAACACAAATTAAATCCACTCGAATCGTCCAAACAAGAGTCTAGACTGGCACCTCCCCGGCAACGGCGCCAAAAACTTGTTGAACGTTTTAATTAAACCGCAAGTGCACGGCCGCGATGAAGCGGTGGCAAGTACGGGTCGTCCTCAGGGAGGTGAGCAACCTCTTGCTTGTACGAAATCAAGTGGCAAAAAATAGGGGGAGAAAGATGTTTATGCTACTATACTCTATACTACGCTAAGAAGTACGAAATGTGAAAGAAGCAAACAACCGATGAAATAAGAACTAAGATAAGAACAAAACAAGAATGCTGGAATTTAAGGAATGGAAAAACCCCTAAGGGGTGGAGTGAGTGCACACATGCAAAGAGGTGGGTGTAGAATACATTCTTTAAGCACATGAAGGTAGTGTTTATCAAGCATAGGAAGTGTCTAAATGTTATGGCAAAACCTATCAATCTATTCACCAACTTAGTTGATTAACATTTACATATGCAAGATGTTTATTTCAGAACCTAAACAAGCATGAGAGGTGTCTACTCATTTTTGGCAAAACTCATCAAGTCATAAATTCTATCCTAAACAAGCAAGCATACATTCATGTTTTATCAACACATAAAAAATAAAGCATTCATCCCATTCTCTAATGCATGTATGTACATCTACTCCACCCCCCAAAGGGGATGAAACTACTCACTAAACATTACACTAATTATTAAACTAAGCAAAGAAAGCATATTAAAAGTAAGCTAGAAATAAAAGACGATTAAACTAAAACATGCACAAACAATAAAAGAGGCATAAACAAACAATGAAAGAAACACAAAACTTTATTGATAAAATGACTCACATTAAAAGTAGCATCCTCCTACTTTAGTGTGTGCTTCAAGGCCTCACTTTTAGTAGGAGGAACAGCCACTTAAAATATGGAGTAATTACAATAGGAGGTGAAGAGTTCTATTTATAGGCATGGAAAAAGCTAATCCGGGACAATCCCCCGATGTGGGACTAAACCAACACCAAAAATAGCCTCAACGAACATTAATACAAGTCCAGGACAAATCTGGGCGGATCTGGACTAATCCAGACTGCCAATTGGCGGTCCAAAATGTCCAGATCCAGTTGAGTTTTATTCTGGGCTTTTCTTTGTGCTTTTGGTGGTCTTTGATGCATCTACTTCGTTTGTTGGAGCTCCGCCCCGAATCCAATTTCTAAAATACTCCCCATGATGGTGTGAAGTATTCTGTTTTTCTCTTAGGTCCCTCTGTCTTGCGTTCAGGTCCTTCTCCCTTGCATCTTGGTCCCCAGATCTCACAATCCAGTCCTTTTTCCCAGCTTTTGGGTCCTTTTATGTTTCATCTCTTCAAACCTATTTATTCCTGAAAACTAAACATAAAACTCGTGACATAGCATTGTTTAGGTGAAAGATAATGGATATAAGATACAAATATGAGCATGAAATGATGTCAATCAATAACTGTCGCCGTGGCTCCGGCAATTGAGGCAAAGTCGTGGCTCCGGCGAATGAGGCATGTTTTATTTGTCGCCGTGGCTCTGGCAATTGATTAAAAACCATGGCTCTGGTAACACTGAGGCAAGAGTTGGGTTGTGTGGCCGTATTTTGGACCGGCTGTGCCTTGTGTGCACGAGTGTTGGTGGGGTTGGGGTGAGAGGACCCTTGAGACCCGGGTTGTTGTTTTGGCTATGGCCTGGAGAGAGGTCCCGGGAACTTAGCAGTTGTGTTGGTGTTGATATCTGTGGTTCATTGCATTTCTCATTATTGTTCATATATGTGTTAGGGTTTGGCATACGGGGTTTCCTTTTGGAAACTCAGACATGTTTCATGTCTGCTTTCAGGCCGAGACTGGAGATAGGCGGGTGGTGATTGCGGAGGGGTCGCTCGGGACCGGATCCCGCTTTCCTTCCTTTTTGAGGTGGTTGTGATTACACATGTATATTTTATGTTTATGAGCTTTTGATGTAATTACATTCTTTTGTAAACTCGATCACATATATATATTTTATGTTGGTGCACATGTGTGTATGTTCTTTCGTAATGTCCTCACTTGATTGTATGTTTTAAATTTTAAATTTTCCGCTGTGCTAGAGGACGTTACAACTTAGTTTCAGAGCGGTCAGTTTCGGCGTCTTCGTCCAAAGGAACCACCCGTAGAGTTGTGTCGAGCATGCATGCATTGTTTTGATTCATGTTTTGTGTCTCTTTTGTAGATGGCACCGAGACGCGTGAGACCTCATCCCTGAGACCGTAGCCCCAGTGATGAGGTGGGTGAGGGAAGCAGAGGTGAGGAGTGGAGGACACTCTAGGGCACGTTGGGTAGACTGGGCGAGATTCTAGTGCGCCAATCTGCCCAGGCCGAGCAGGGAGGATCAAGTGCAGTACTTGATCAGTTCATGCGTCAGCATCCCCCATCCTTCAATGGTTCTGGCGACCCTGAGACAGCAGAGGACTGGGTCTTTAAGATCCAGAAGATATTTTGGGCGATTGGGTGTCCTCCTGAGAGGAAGGTGGATCTGGCCACCTACGTGTTGGACGGCGGCACAACCAACTGGTGGAGGTCCACTTCTGTTGTGGTTTTCGAGAACAGTGAGGAGTTTGGCTGGGAGGATTTCCTGGCGGAATTCAACTAGCAGTATTTCCCGCAGCACGCCCGTAATTGGAGGATAGAGGAGTTCCTAGCTTTAGAGCAGAGAGACATGACTCTTGCTGCCTACGTCAACAAATTTCACGCATTGGAGCGATATTGTCCAGTGATCTATGTGACACAGGAGTAGAGGGCTCGGAGGTTTGTGCGCGGTGTGAGGCCGCAGTTCAGGGCCCGTGTTACCACGAGCATGCCACAGACGTTAGCAGACGCTGTGAAGTTTGCGACCATTATGGATCAGGATAGCCAGGACATCGAGAAGCCTAGGAGGTCACAGGTGAAGACCAGAGTACGTCTGGGGAGTCAGTTGTCAGGGAATCTGGGCAAGAGGCCCCGGGATGACGGAGGTGAACCACCGCAGGCTGGGCAGTACAGGAAGTGTTGTGGAGTTCATCCGGGACGCGGTTGCGGGCCCCGTTCTGGTGCGTGTCATGGTTGTGGCCAGCTGGGTCACTTTATTCGTTCTTGCACGAGTAGGCCGGGTGGGCCTATTGTTCGACCGGGATCCTCCACAGCTGGTGGAGCTGGACCGAGTCGTTTAGCAGCACCACCCCAGCAGGGGAAGAGAGCAGGTCGCGTGTTCACTATCCAGGCGGAAGAGGCTAGAGATGCCAGCAGGGTGGTGGAAGGTACGCTACTTGTTGCAGCTTTGGTAGCTAGGGTGTTGTTCGACTTTGGGGCCACACACTCGTTTATCTCTGAGCAGTTTGCGAGAGTGTTGGGCTGTACCCCTGCGATGTTGACTACCAATTTTGGAAGTTAGCACACCCCTGGGTTTGGTGGGCACAGTGGGGAGATTTCTTCCCATCAACACGATTGCTTCGGGAGGCCAGGAATTTCCGGCTGACCTGGTCTTGCTACCGATGGTAGACTTTGATATCATACTCGGGATGGATTGGTTGTCCCAGTACGATGTTCAAGTCTTATGTCGTGACAAGAAGATTCTGATTCTGACGCAGGGTTTACCTGATCTGCTGATCAGAGGAGCGACGGACAGAGGAGGTCGGTTGGTGGTTTCTGCAGTTAGAGCACAGAAGTTAGTTGAGCAGGGTTGTAGAGCTTTTGTGGCCACTCTATTAATTTTAGATCCTGAGAGGGGCAGTTTAGAGGACATCGAGGTGGTCCGGGATTTTCCAGAGGTCTTTTCAGAGATCACTGCCTTGCCGCCTGCTAGAGAGATAGAGTTTGGCATAGACTTGGTACCAGGGACCACACCGCAGTCGAAGGCTCTGTACAGGATGGCACCTGCAGAGTTGGCGGAGCTGAAGAAACAATTGCAGGATCTGATGGATACTGGGTTTATCCGACCTAGTCTCTCACCGTGGGGTGCACCGATAATATTCGTGAAGAAGAAGAAAGGCTCATTGCGGATGTGTATAGACTACCAGATGCTGAATAAGGTTACAGTGAGGAATCAGTATCCTTTGCCAAGGATCGAGGACCTGTTTGACCAATTGCAGTCAGTGAAGGTGTTCTCGAAGATTGATCTGCAATCTGGGTACCATCAGTTGAGGATCAGAGAGGCAGATGTTCAGAAGACAGCTTTCCGGACGAGGTATGGAGACTTTGAGTTTCTGGTGATGCCGTTCAAGTTGACGAACGCGCCTGCAACTTTCATGGATCTGATGAATAGGACATTCAGTCAGTACCTCGACCATTTCGTGATTGTCTTCGTAGACGATATCTTGGTCTATTCACAAGACAGCGCTGACGCAGAAAGGAGTGAACTTTGTTTTGTCCCAGAAGTATGAGGACAGTTTTCAGGAACTGAAGAGTCGGTTGACGACTGCTCCAGTTCTGACTCTTCCCAGTGGTAGCGGAGGTTTCGTGATTTACAACGACGCTTCAGGCGTTGGTTTGGGGTGTGTTCTGATGCAGCACGGGCAGGTAGTGGCGTATGCTTCGAGGCAGCTGAAAGTGCACGAGAAGAATTACCCCACTCACAATTTAGAGTTGGCAGCGGTGGTTCATGCTCTGAAGATTTGGCGTCACTATTTGTATGGTGAGCAGTTTGAAGTCTTCACAGATCATCAGGGTCTGAAGTACCTGTTTTCACAGAAGGAGCTGAATATGAGACAGCGCAGATGGCTCGAGTTAATTAAGAATTTTGATTTCACCATCTCCTACCATTCGGGGAAAGCGAATTCAGTAGCAGACGCACTGAGCAGGAAGGTGGAGGTGTTTGCTGCGAGTTTGTGTATTCGGGAGTGGAGGCTACTCGAGACATTGTCAGAGTGGAGGCCGTTCACGGAGAGCTCGGATGGGGCAGTGATGGCGGGTCTTCGAGTGGAGCCGCAGACCGTCAGCCGAGTTGTTCACGCTCAGCACAGTGATGAGGAGTTGACTAGTCTGCTACGGTCAGCTGCCAGGGATGGATCAGATTTCATTGTGGTAGTTGATGGAGGTCTAAGTTTCAGGAGTCGGATCTGGGTGCCGAGAGTCGATGAGCTGAGAGATGACATCATGGAGGAGGCACACCGAACGAGATATTTCATTCACCCGGGGAGTACAAAGATGTATATGGATCTGCAGCGGAACTTCTGGTGGAGACGGATGAAGCGCGATGTGGCTGATTTTGTGGCTAGGTGCTTGGTTTGCCAGCAGGTTAAGATCGACCACCAGAGACCAGCGGGACCGATGCAGAGTATAGAGCTACCCGAGTAGAAATGGGACCATGTGACGATGGATTTCGTCACCGGGTTGCCGAAGACGAGGAGATGTCATGACGTGATTTGGGTTATAGTCGATCGACTGATCAAGTCGGCACTCTTTCTGGCTATCCGAATTACTCTACCTTTGGAGGGTCTGGCGAGGTTGTATATTGAGGAGATCGTCAGATTGCATGGGGTGCCAGTGAGTATCATTTCAGATCTAGATCCGAGGTTCACTTCCAGATTTTGGGGGAGTTTGCAGCAGGCTCTGGGAACTCGTATGAAGTTCAGTACAACTTTTCATCCACAGACAGATGGGCAGTCCGAGAGGACTATTCAGACTTTGGAGGACATGCTGAGAACGTGCACTCTGGATTGGGCAGGGCATTGGGATGAGCACTTGCCATTGATCGAGTTCGCATACAACAACAGCTACCACGCGAGTATTGGGATGGAGTCGTACGAGGCTTTCTACGAGAGACCTTGCAGATCACCGGTGTGCTGGAGTGAGGTAGGCGAGAAACAGCTTGTCGGGCCTGAGATTGTGCATATGTATGCTGAGAAAGTTGACATGATCCGGCAGAGGCTAACGACAACTCAGAGCAGGCAGAAGAGCTACGCGGATCGGCGTAGGCGTGTGTTGATTTTTGATGTTGGCGATCATGTCTTTCTGAAGATCTCACCGTCGCGTGGGGTGATGAGATTCGGGAAGAAGGGGAAGCTCGGTCCTAGATATATTGGGCCGTTTGAGATATTTGACCGAGTTGGAGAGGTCGCCTACCAGATCGCGGTTCCACCACAGTTTTCTGGTCTTCATAACCTCTTCCATGTTTCGATGCTGAGGAAGTACGTGGCAGATCCTTCTCACGTGATCCAGATTGAGGTTCCAGAGATCCAGCAGGATTTGTCTCTTGAGGAGAGGCCCGTGGAGATTGTGGATCGGATGGAGCACCAGCTTAGGAGGAGTATTCCTATGGTTAGATGACTCAGATCGTCCAAGTTAAATAAGGAATTAAGTGAAAGACATGGACAACCTCAACAACCTCAAGTGATACAAAGTGTAAAGTCCATTAAGGTTCTTATTTGCATTTTTTTGTTTCTTTTCTCTCTTTTTTTCTTTTCTTTTTATTAGTTTGAGCTTCATTTTCCCAGGGTCAGGTTTCGTGCATCATTGCCCCTGAGGACTTACACTATCACATACACCTTTCCCCAAATCTCCACATAGGGCAATCCCTACCACCTGTGTAACGAGAGTTCGGTCGGCGCATCCCAAGTCAGATGACTCGAAAGCACCAGGCACAAAGTCCCCTCAGACCTACTTTCCCGAGTGATAAGAGCCGTGCGAGAAGAGAGAACACCTACTCACTTATTTCTTATCTACACATGAACCAAAACCCCTACACTTAATGTCTCACAACAAGATTTAAAGGATCATTGACAACAACAAACTTCCTTAAGTTAACAGACACGAATTATTGACTCATTAGGTTCAGGGTGGACTACTTTAAATGTTTGAGCACTGAAACCCTATGATTACTCACCCCCAAGGGAAAACTGGGGTGCATCCTAACGACTCGATAAATCCTAAAACCATTGTACTAGATATCCTAATGCATCAATTTCAAGACAATTTTGGGAGCTTTCTTTTTACTTTGCCTCTCAACAGTTTTGCACATGCTAAACACACACAAAACCCACAAAACATTTTCTTTCGCAAACACATGAATATTTTGAAAGAAATGTGAAAATTGTGAAGCACTAGGCAAGCAAAAAAAGACAAGTCACCCAAGGATCATGACAAGCAGATATATCGATATTAAATGCAGCACACTAACATGACCCTAACAATGCATACAAAAGAAAACAAAAATCAAAGGAAAAGACTCAACTTTGTACACACGTAAAACACCCCCCCACACCTATTTCATGCATTGTCCTCAATGAATGTAAGCAAGATACTACATGGATTTATTCATGAAAAAGGAGAGATCTCACCAACATGAAGTACAAAGGGAAGTTCAAGGTCATGTTGATGGACACAAACCCGAATTCCCTCAAAATCTGTGAGATGTTAAAGAAAGGATACAAATACGTGAAAGAAATGGAGCCCAAATACACAAGGGTTGGAGCCCACAACAATCGATGCTCATTGAAGGAGTCCTTTATTGTACTTTTTTTTGAATATAACTATGTACAAACATAAGTTCCCATCTTCTTTTGTCAAAAGACATCAAATGGGAACCTCAAAAGTGGGTCAATGCCCTTCGAAAGGGAACATGACACCCCACGGGGCCAAAATACTCATGCGTGGGCCCACTTCACAAAGAGCACAAGATGAAATGAGAGGTTCATGAATTCGACACAAAGGCATCTCATTCAAAGGATCAAACTAAAAGAGCTTGAACCTCTCAAGAGTTTGGGAAATAATGGGCAACGGAAGAAGAGTTTCTCCCATTGTGCTGCTGAAGTTATGATCGTCATTCCAAACTCTCCAACCAACATGCTGGTGCGTCGGAACGAGGTCAAGAACCTCGTTTGGCGTGTCCGACACAGCAGGCGAACAAAAAAATGGGTCTCATACCCAAGGTATCCTCCAAGGAACTCCTAATACCCTCATGAGCAATGTAGTTCTTTGATGTTCCATCATTTCCAAGATGATCAGGAACAATAGTGAGAGGCAAACTCTCATCAGGTTGTTTGAAATTAAGGGTACTAGGGAGCTCTTGCTCCACCAGAGGTGAGTCCTTAAGAGGCACAACATGAAGATCAAGTGGCTCAAGGGCAACGGGACAAAAAGATAAGGCACAATCTTGTGCCGACTCATAATGAAGCTGGTCCATGTTATTCTCAATTTGAATTGAATCCTCCACTAGGTGATCGTGAATTAAAACCCCAAGTCCCTCAGACTGACTAGGAGTTTGAATTTGAAAGATTGTGCTTTGAATTTGTAGATGTGGTGGTGGTTCGATATCAAAAGATGAATTCTCATGTTGACCAGAAAAGTTACTCTCCTCACCTTCACGTAATTGCTGCGACATTTGACTCACTTGCAATGCCATATTTTGTATGGACTGTTGAGTGGTTTCCATGAACGTAAGGAAAGTTTGTCTCAAGGAATCAGGTATGTGGTCAACTATGAGGTCCAAGTCCGAATTTGGGAAATTTTGGGGTTGGGTGTTGATGGGCTGAGAATGAGTCCAATGATTTGGAGTGGGGTGTTGGTAGAATTTTGGGTATTCGGGAGGAGGATACTGGGGTGAAAATGAAGTATAAGAATTTGAATAAGAATTGTCTCCCCACAAATCCATCCCTCTCGGGTTGTACGCGGACGCGTAATGGTCATATTGAGCATTTTGGGAAAAGGTATGCTCATACTCAGGCTCTGAGGGAACATAAAGACATTCCCCGATAACATGACCACTCAACCCACAACAGTCGCACAGTATGGCTACTGGAGCCACCGGTGCACTCATGTCGTCTGCCATACGCATGATAGAGGCCAAAGTTTGTTGTAATGTCTCAGTTTGTTGACCAGCATATGATCCGACGTAACTAGATGGTCGTCTACCAGTCGGTGCATCTCTCATGTTAGCCCAATATGAAGATTGCTCAGTCACACAATTAAGATTGTCCCAACCATACGGGGTGTTAGTCTGAGCCACCCCAGGTTGCATGGGTCCAGAATACCAGGAAGAATTGTCTTGGTCCCAACAATAATATGGATGGTCGCCCATGTAACCATCCATCTCAACAAAAACTCTCGAGTCGACCACTCTCACCACCACGAGGCTAAGCTCGCAAAAAGTGCTCGACACAATCCTCAAACGCTAACAGAGAGTGTAAAGGGGAGGAGACTATAACGTAGAAGTAAGTGAGAAGAAGATGACTCAGAGGAGAAGGGAAGAATCCCTACAAACTAGCGTGGATAATGGGATGAGGTAGAAGCCCAACTAGCAAGCACGGCTCAAACAATGTAAGGCAATGGGTCCTTAGGCTAGACGACGCCTAACTTTGAGGTCACTAGCCTCGACACGCCTCACCTCCCTACAACGAGGACCACAATGCCTAGCAAGTGATACCAGATCCGGAGATCTAGTACCTCCTACTATCGACAAGGTAGGCAATGCCGATCAGGTCATGGCGGTCTCAACTAGATTACTCTCCTAATGCGTCCGAAATCCTAGGGCCAATGTCTACTTGCTTTTAGTTAAGGCTTGATTAAGAGTGATTTTTGGGGTGAAGGAAAGGGTGATGAAATCCCCCACCTTATCTTTTATGGGACAACTCCTCCATAGTAGTGTTTTGATCCTAAATCTAGCAATCATCGCTCCAATCAAATGCTCAACTCACTCTTGTCCTGATGCAATTCCTACTAACTAATGCATGGGCATACAAGATGCATAAATGAGTGTAGGAAATGCGTACATCACGCCAGCACTCAACAACTGAAAATAAAGCTAAAAGAAAAGACAACTACATGCCTAAGTCAAGTACATGATGCGTGACCTAAACAAGTAAGAATGGCTAGTCTTTTGCTTTGGATTTTAAGTCCAAGTTGATTAATGGGGATTGGTTTAATGATCTGGGAGCAAACTAGAAGTCAGAGCATTCCAAATAATGCTCCCAGATAACTGAAATGAAGCAAACAACTACCAGACGAAAAATGAAAGCAAGAAAACCTCACCTGGCCGCCAATTGGCGCTCCCAGACCGCTGATTGGCGGTCCCTGTTTAAGCTTTTGTGCTCCAACTCGTCCAGTAGCCTCCCCTTGATCCAAAGGTCCCCTGAAACAAAGAAAAACTAAAATCAAAAAATTAAAACCACTTGAATCGTCCAAACCAAAGTCTGGACAGAGCACCTCCCCGGCAACGGTGCCAAAAACTTGATTGATTGTTTTATTTAAACCGCAAGTGCACGACCGCGTTGAAGCGGTGGAAAATATGGGTCGTCCACTGGGAGGTGTGTCGACGTTTGGTTTGTGCGAAGGCGAGTGGTAAAGAAAGGAGAGAAAGATTGATTACACTAAACTATACTAGAATGCAAAAGGAAATGAAGATAAGCAATAAAACTAAACCCCATGGGGGGTAGAGAAATAATGTGAATATAAAGATGTGTGTTTGTGTGTGTGTTCAATTAAGCTCCTCACAACATGTAGTGCATGAAATCATAAAACTACATCCAACTTTACCTCCACATGAATTAAGATAAGACTACATCATTAAAACATACAAGACAATAATTGGAATGAAGCTAAATGAACACATGTATAAAGACTAGAGCCTACTATGCCTCCACATGAATTAAGATAACCCAATATCATTAAAACATACATGACATTAACTAAGGTAAAGGCAACAAGAGTACATACACTACAAATTGTGTTTCCAATATTAATTCCATCCATATCCTAACCTTATCATTCCCCATAAAATAGGTCCACCAATCAAAGCATAAGCTAAGCTTCATTCAAGAGCATTACCATATCAAAGATAAGAGTGAAAACCCATTAGATGGTTATGGAAATCATATAAAGCTCAAGGGATTAAGATAACACACACTTAATACACTACATGATCATATTACATATTTCTCCACCCCCAAATGGGGATGAAACTACTCACTACTCATTACACTAACTATATTAACTAAATGAAGCATAATACTGAAATGAAACTACACTAAGCAAGCAAGAAATACTAAATAAACTTAAAAGGAAAGGAAAGACTAAACAAGCATGCACAAATTAAAAGACAAGATTAATAGAAACTAGAACAATTATTTTATTAACAATGACTCACATTGAAGGTAGCATTCTTCTCCACCTTGAGTTTTTGCTTCAAGGCTCACTCCTTAGTAGAGAGAATGCCACCAAGCAATGGGTAGTTTACAATAGAAGGTGAAGAGTTCTATTTATAGCCAAAGAAAAAGGCAATCCGGGACAATCCCCCGATGTGGGACTAAACAAATACCAAAAATAGCCTAAACAAACACTAATACACATGCTCCAGAAAACTCAGCGGATCCGGGAAGATCTGTACCGCCAATTGGCGGTCTACAGGATCTGGATCGAGCTCGTCTGGGCTTTGCTTGGTATATTTGTTGGTCTTGGATGCATCTACTTCGCTTGTTGGAGCTCCGACCTGAATAGAATTGCAAAACTACTCCCATGATGGTGTGGAGTTTTCTGTTTTACACTTTGGTCCTTCGGTCTTACGTTCAGGTCCTTCTACTTTGCATCCTAGTCCCCAGGTATCACAATCCAGTCCTTTTTCCTTGCTTTTGGGTCCTTTTATGCTTCATCTCTTCAAACCTATTTATTTTCGAAATTCAAACATAAAACTTGTCACGTAGCATTGCTTAGGTGTAAGATAATGGATATAAGATAAAAAATATAAGCATGAAATGATGTCAATCATTGATTATATTACCTGGATGTCCCACTCTATCATTACAATGTTTATAATTTATTGGATCAACTAACTTCTGGTTAGTGACCATATTGGATTGGATTCCCTCGGATTTATATGTGTACAGTATAATCCAGAAGAGAGAGCTTTCATTCTCTACAAAATGATTTTCTGACCATTAACAATGGAAACAATATGAAGATACTCAACATTATTTTGATTCATAGTCTTAAGGTGATAATCATTGCAACGTATATCTTATAAGCTTAATAGATTTCTTCTAGATCTACTAGAATATAAAGCATCATTTATTAACAATTTTGTCCCATTGGGTAACAAGATACAAGCCCTTCCGGAGCCTTCAATCAAATCACTAGTTCCAGAAATTGTGTTGACATTTGTCTTGGCAAAGTGCAACTCAGAAAAGTATCTTGTGCCTTTTAAAATGGTATTTGTTGTTTCACTGTCCACCATACATTGATCTCCTTCATTCATGATAGTATCAACCAGATCCGGGTCCTCAAATAAGTAAATAAATAAGATAAAGTAATGATCACATTTAAAAAAAATCAGGGAAAAAACAATGGTGCTTATTGTATTTCAAATTTTGAAAGAAAAAGACTCGAGTGTTATATTTATCGGATAATAAAAATACCATAAAAGTTCACGAAGAACAAAACTAAGGATTTAGATAGACATTTCCATCCTTGATAAAAGTTTCGGTAATTTCATCATTTCGAAGAAAATCAGAAACATCCAAGTGTGTATCCATGAACATTCCATGTTGATTATTCTCAATAAAGTTCATTTCAGCACTTTCTTTCTTCTTGAGTGATGCTTGATAGAGCTCAACAAAATGTTTAGGCGTACGACATATACGACACCAATGATTTGTCATGCCACATTTGAAGCAAGCATTTTCAGATTTCTTTGGAGGATGTTGCATTCCATTTGCTTTAGCATTTCTCCTATCATTATTTGCTTTAAAATCATGACCACCATGATGGACGATGTCCACGACCACACCCTTGGTGTTGCCCACATTCATATCCACATCCATGCCCACGTCCATGTTTGTGGTTAAATGATGTCGTATTTGCTTCAGGGAATGATTCACATTTGCGTTTATGAGTAGCCTCATTCACTTTCGGGCAATGGAACAAATACGGTGAGTCGAGATATTAATTCAGAATGTTTCTTAAAACCAGATATTAATTCATCAAGAGTTCATTGTTTTGCTCGGAAACTAGAATGCATGATATTAATTCAGAATATTTCTTAAAACCACGCTCTCGATATTCTTTTTGCAGGACCATATTCGAGGCATGAAATGTAGAGAATGTTTTCTCTAAGATATCATTATCGGTAATTGTTTCACCACATAATTTGAGTTCGAATGTGTTCCAAAACATTACGGAATTATACTCGCTTACATATTTAAAATCTTGTAATCTCAAATGTATCCATTCGCAGCGAGCTTTTGGGAGAATCACTTGTTTTTGGTGGTCATACATTTCTTTCAAAATTTTCCATAGTTCTAACGGATCTTTCACTATTAAATATTTAACTTTTAGGTCCTCATGGAGGTGATGTCGGAGAAAAATCATTGCCTTGGAACGCTCCTACGGGGAGGCTTTATTAACTTCTTTGATTGTTTCTCCAAGATTGTTTGTCGTGATATGAATCTTAGCATCGAGGGTCTAAGAGAGATAATTTTTTCCCGAAATATTGCGGGCAGGAAATTCAAGCTTTGTGAGGTTTGCCATGTAAGTAACTACAATGAGATGTATCAAGATGTGAACCACCGAAATAGATAAAATAATAATAAACTAGATCAAATATTTTCTCATGAAAAATTAAATATTATAACCAATGCTAAACATAAAAAGGGAAAGAAAACTGCAACGATCTATATCCGGGGTCTCAATGAGAGTTTGCACAATGATTTTCAAGCATTAAAGATGTTGTGAAATATATTAAGTTGCATTACGGATAAGATATAGAACGTATCTATGCTCCATTGCCAAGATCTAATGTGAGAAGTTTTAGAGCAAGAACTAAATAATGGTTCCCCTCCATTAAGGGAGAACTAAAGAGAATTATATTTATGGTAGTGTCTAGTTACACATGCGAACCACACACAACCAGATCGTGATACGTCTCACTCACTCTAACAAACTTATAATCCTCTCTTCATAACAGATACAAGATCATTAGAGTATACATGTACATCCCTCAATTGATTGAACATGGTTTATTTATTTATATATTAATTTTGCAAGATGGAATCACCTTTAACACCCCTTCTTTTATGATCAAAACAAACAATGTTTTTTGAAAAATAAATGAGAGAAATTATTTACGTCACCTTGGGAATCAAAATATCGATTTGTACCCTTGAGACTTGAGTGACACCAAAGGTTTTAGCTATTAGCAGTAGAACTTTTGTGCTGGTAACGTGTTGTGAAACAAACAAACCAGAAAGGGAAAAAATTGGGGAAGGGAGAAAGATATGTATTTTCTTTTCTATCTCCAAATGTGTTCAATAGCCCCCTATATATTGGGTGAGGAGGTAGTAGGGGTTATAATTAACCAACTAAATGGAATTATACCATATTAATAACAATAAAAATCTACCTAAATGATGGAGGTTAAGGAAGGTGAATCATCAACATGAATTTGGATTTTATGACACGATTTATGTTTTACAAATAATAAACACTTCCAATTTAGTAGACACGTGACAACGTGAGTTTGGACCAGAATCGTTAACTTCCAAATGAGGGCCACGTAAGGCTTTCCAAACATAATTAAATTAAGGATGCTGATTCACGAAAGCATGCATTTCGAAGGCGCACCATGTCACCAGCCAGATCAGAGTATTCGTGAGGAATCTTCCCATAAAGGAGAATCATGATTTGCATATTTTTAAATCATCAGGAATTTATGATTCTTGATAAGGAAACAGTTTGTTTCCAAAAAGGCATGACTAATCACATTCGTGTCCAGAATTAGTCCAGAATGGTCTCCAGTATTGTGTCCAGAGTCAGTTCAGAATCAGACAAAATTTAGTCTAGAATTGTGTCCAGAATTAGTCCGTAATGTATCTAGAATCAGTCCATAATGTGTCCCGAATCGTCTCCAGAATCAGTCCACAGTTAGTCCAAATTCTAATCCAAAATTGTGTCCAGAATTTGTCCATAATGTGTCCAGAATCAGTCTAGAGTCAGTCCACAATCATGTCCAGAATCAGACCATAATGTGTTAAAAGTCATGTCCAGAATCAGACCATTAGAAGTCCAGAATCGTGTCCAGAATCAATCCAGAATTAGTCCATAATGTGTCGAGAATCGTGTCCAAAATCAGTCCATAGTTAGTCCAAAATCGTGTCCAAATCCGTGTCCAGAGTCAGTCCATAATGTGTCCAGAATCAGTCCAGATTCAATCCATAATGTGTCCAGAATCAGTCCACATTCAGTCCAGAATCAGTTCAGAATCCTGTTCTAATTGTGGACACATTCTTTATAGACTGATTCTGAACACATTATGGACACATTCTGGACTGATTCTGGATTGACTCTAGACACGATTTTGGACTAAGTTTGGACTGATTCTGGATTGAATCTAGACACGATTCTGAACTAATTCTGAACACAAATTTGAACAGTCGTGCCGTTTTGAAAACGATTATGGACTGATTCTAGACACAATTCTGGACTAGTTCTGGACACAAATGTGAACAGTCGTGTCCTTTTTTGGAAACAATTCTGGACTACTATGGACATAATTTTGGACTTATTGTGGACACATTATTTCTGGACTGATTATGGACATATTCTGGATTGACTCTGGACACGATTCTGGACAGATTCTCGACTGATTGTGGACACATTCTTTATGGACTGATTATGGACACATTCTGGACAGATTCTGGATTATGTATTGTTGCAGTTGGTATTGATGGGGGTGGTAAGTAGATTATGTAAAATTGTATTTTATTTATCAGATCCGGATCTCCATGTTTTACATCCACACCACCATTTACATCCAACGTCCACAAAAAACATAAATAGTCAACTCATTCATAACTCTTGAACAGAAACATTACAAGCATAATAATGTTGCTAAAAAGAAGACAATTCATTCATAGCTCTTGCAAAAGGCTACAAAATACATAGTTATCAAGATATATAAATAACAAGACAAACTTTTTGAACAAACTAGGACATGTTTATTCCTGGACACCTACGTCTAACATACAATACTCTCATAGAATACACTTACGTCAGATTTTTTTAACCTATTACAAGGATGAACAAAAAAAATAAAATTAAACTTCTAATTACATGTATGGATTTTTATAGACCCTTATATCCCAATCAGAATAGTCCACATCTCTAGGCCTAGGAATTACACTAGATGAATCGGCATTCGCCTTGCACATGCCTTATCTTTTGAGTTCTTCTTGATGATCTTCTGGGATTTTTTTCTGCAGATGAGACCATTCGATTGGTAGGCGGTCTACCAAATCTTTTAACAGGAGTAGGGTTCAACACGGTTGCATTAGTTGTATGTTCGCTAGGAACATGAGTTGAGTAGTTCGGGTGGGGTGGCTGCATAGAGATTTGAGATTTAATGTAATCCAAATACTTCAGCACCACTTCATATGTTTCATGGGAAACGAATGCTTCCTCAGCCAGCGAAACACAACGTCCAACAACGTCATCGTATCTCGCATTCCCATCCAACTGCAAGTTGTCCTGATCAAGTCGTGGGGGGTTTCATAGCTACGTCTTACATCCTTTCTCCAACGACGAAGAATGTAAGTTTTGGGGATAGTAGAAATGTTGAAATGGCTTAAAACTAATAAAGTGTGACAACATAATATACCTTCGTGTTCAAACAGCCGACAACTGCAACAAAATGTTATATCGTGGGGGTTGTATTGCACTTCAAACCTCCTCTCCCTAGGATCCTCCGAGTGTTCGACTTGGATAGCTTCTCTACCGAAGATATACAATACCTCGTTCCGATTTTCACCATTTATAATGTCACAATACACAATTCTCCCAATTTGACGTTGAAATCTCTTAAAATCTCCGACTGTGTACAACTGAAACAAATGTTTTTCGAATGGAAATTGGGTAATCAGCTGAGGATGACGATGACGAGAATCAAAATCGGTTTGGGCATCCTTCTCATACTTTTAACGAATGGCTCACTCGTATTGTTGGACAAACTGTTTAAGAGTGGTCTTCGAGCTGAGATACTTATCGAAGAAAGCATTCATGCTTTCACTCCTCTGGGTAGAAGACATCCTAGCAAAGAAAACACCCCCAACGAATGCAAGCACCCAGAACGAACGAATATTGTAAATTGAATGTAGCCAAGAGTTGTTGTGAAGAGAAAACTTCTGGATGAAATCATCCCATTTCTTCTAAAAAATAGCCTCATCTTCGGACTCATAAACCACCTACATTAAACAAGATAAGATGGCCACTATGTTAGTGGGAGGTCGTTTGAAAGTTGCTTTGCTCATGATGTTTCATATACAGAATCTATGGTTAGAGTCTGGGAAGACATTTTGGATGGCAACGGTTATGGCATGACATTGATCGGTAGTGACGGTTTGTGGTGGTGTTCCTGTACAAAAAATGTACGCGATTAGTAAAAATACATATACTATATTAATATTCGAAAATGAATAAATGATTACATACCACCCATGCAAGTTAGCCAAGTTCGAAACAACCAAATGTAATTATCGCTTGTTTCGCAGGCCAACAAAGAACAACCTAAACGTACAGACTCAAAATGATGGTTGACACCAACAAAAGTAGCAAAAGGCATATCATATTTATTTGTTAGATAGGTTGTGTCGAAATAGACTGCATTTCCAAAATAATCGTATGCAGAACGAGAACGAGAGTCAGCCCAAAACACGTTCTTCAGACGTCCATCGTCATCCGTGTCCATAACGTAGAAAAAAATTAGGATCCAAAGTCTGCATCTTGATGAAATGATTCTGAAGAGCTTGGGCATCCCCTGGTCCCAGCTTAATGTTACGAATCTCATCAAACACATTCTTGTGAATACAGTAAATGGTTCAAGATGGGAGGACTGGAGATGATTAAAACAAGGAATCATGCTTATTCTGGACAGACACTAAACTCGCCCGAGTTCAGATTCGAAAGATCCTAGCCGCACACTGGACTGAATATGGTCCAGGAGGAATCCATGGTGAGTTCAGAAAAATGGAAAATTTATGAAAATTATAGACAATTGTGGACAATACAGGTACGTCCAGAATATGTCAAGCGTGGGTCCAGAATAGCACTAATTCTGGACAGACAATCCATCAACTGGTATGTGTCCAGTACAGATATATTCTGGACAAACTCTAGACAGAACGAAATTGAGTCCAGAACACTCCAATTGTGGACAACCCATCGTGTATTCTATGTCTAGAAGAGGACTAACTCTGGACACATACTCACGAATTCATGGACTAATCTGGTACTGTCCAGGAATGTACACAATTGTTGACATTAAGTCTAGGATTGTCCAGAGTTTTTCATGCTCATTTAACGTCTCTTTCATTGAATGTGAGGTTCTCGTGCCCGCCGGCTTCAGCAACAAAAGCTTGGATGGTTTTTGATTGACATCATTTCATGCTCATATTTGTATCTTATATCCATTATCTTTCACCTAAACAATGCTATGTCACGAGTTTTATGTTTAGTTTTCAGGAATAAATAGGTTTGAAGAGATGAAGCATAAAAGGACCCAAAAGCTGTGAAAAAGGACTGAATTGTGAGATCTGGGGACCAAGATGCAAGGAAAAAGGACCTGATTGCAAGACAGAAGGACCTAAGAGCAAAACAGAATACTCCACACCATCATGGGGAGTATTTTACCAATTCGATTCGGGTCGGAGCTCCAACAAGTCAAGTAACCGCATCCAAGACCAACAATACCATCCAGGAAAGCCTCCAAGAAAGCCCAGACGAATCCGGACCCTGTAGACCGCCAATTGGCGGTCCAGGTGGATCCGAATCCGTTTAGCTTTTTTTGGTGTGTGTATTAGAGCGTTCTTATTCTATTTATGGTATTTGTTTAGTCCCACATCGGGGGATTGTCCCGGTTTAGCTTTTTCCATGGCTATAAATAGAACTCTTCACCTTCCATTGTAATTACTCCATGCTTGTGGCCATTCTCCCTAATTGAAGTGGAAGCCTTGAAGCAAGAAACTCAATAGGGAGATGCTACTGGTCTTGTGAGTCTTCAATTAATAAAATTTTCTTTGTTTTGTGCTTCTTTTATTGTTGATGCATGTTTTAGTTTAATTGTCTTTTATTAAATCTAGCTTAGTTAATATGCCTTCTTATTTTAGTGTAATAGTTAGGGTAATGTGTAGTGCGTAAAACCACTCCCCTTTTGGGGGGGTGGAGATGATTATCATATATGCAATTAAGGAAGGAAGGATGTTTATGTTAAAATGTGTTGGTTAATATGAATGCATACTTGCTTGTTAGAATAGAACACTTCACTAGATGGGTTTTGCCATGATAAGTAGACACCTCCCATACTTGTTTAGTTTCTTAAATAACCAGCTTGTGTTTATGAATGTTAATCAAAATAGGTTAGTGATTTAATTGATGGGTTTTGCCATGATAAGTAGACACCTCCCATACATGCAAACACTACCTACACTTGTGCCTATAGGAAGATATTTTTGCCTCCTTATTGTGTATGTGTAGTCACTCCACCCCCTAAGGGGTCTCTCTCTCTTACTGATTTCTCCATAGTGTCAAGTTTCTCTAGCTTAGTTGAAGTATTCGTTTGTTTTGTTTCCTTCGCATTTGCTTCTTCGTGTTACCATAGTTTAGGTTAGCATAAACAACTTTCTTCCATCTTTCTTTGCCACTTGATTTATGATAAGCAAGAGCAAGCTCACCTCCCTGAGGACGACCCGTACTTGCCACCGCTTCATCGCGGCCGTGCACTTGCGGTAGAAATATAAAACGTTCAACAGTTTTGGAAGCTGAAATACCCGCCGCATCGTTTGTGGCAATTCAAAGTTTCTTTGCTTCAAATATCTCTCTTTTGTCATGAATAAAGCGTAATTGAGTCGAGTCCAGCATGACATGATTATGCTCCAAGCAAACTTCCGTGAGAACATAACCCTTAACCTGGTTTTCGGAAACCCTAATACGCACAAGACAGTTGATGTGTGTACACAACCGATGATGGACTGCACCCTGACCTTGGTTAGTGGGTGGAAAACCCTCTTTGGAACATGTCAAAGTAGCTCTCTCGATGACGCCATCCTTGTAATGAGAATGTCTGATCTTGATGCTGAATCCATTAATCATTGGTCGTTTTAGATAACTGCAAGTGCATAACGTCAGTGAAGATGCAGCAAGTATGGGTCAGTCCACAGGGATCGTGATTGTTCGGTTCACAACTAGTTTCGTACTCAAATCGTTAAAAGTAATGGAGAAGGGAATTGATTTATCCTAATCTACACTACACTACAATTCAGTAAAGGCAACCTAGCTAACACTTAGAATATGAGGATTATGGATTAGGCATAGATTAAGATTATGTGTGTAGTTGACATGAAGCATAAGCGATGTCATTAGTGTAATGAAATTAAGCGTGGAAGGTGTCTGAAGATTATGGCAAACATCCATCAAACATTAGCATCTAATTTCAAGTTAGTGATGAGAGCGTGGAATGTGTCTAAAGATTGTGCCAAACATCCATCAATTCACATAACCCATTATTAAGGTTAAACATGTATTATAAACAACATTTAAGACAATGCACTTAGATATGAGCACGAAGCGTGAAACCTTTTAAGAAATGGCATTTCGTCAAACACCTAATGATCTTGTACCTTACAGAAGTAGTTTTACACATTAGAGTCTTAACCACCACATTCAATGTAAGAACAACAACACACAACCACCATTAACCTATCCTACCAGCATCCCCACCCCCTAAGAGGTGGCTTAGCCAAACATTAACATGAGAAGTAGTAGAGAAGGAAGTGAGTGAAGATACTTACCAAATAAATGTTGCAACAATACAAAAGAGAAATCCAAAGCTTGAAATTAAATCTACTCCTTGGTCCTTCTCCTTTGCATATCAGTCCATAAGTCTCACAATTCAGTCCTTTTTCTTGAGTTCAGGTCCTTTTTGTGTCTCTTCTTCTCAACTCTGTTTATTCCTGAAACTTAAACATAAAACTCGTTACGTAGCATTGCTTAAGTTCAAAATAGAGGATATAAGACAAGACTATATGGATGATATGATGTCAATGAAATACCCCTACACCTACTTTTTGCTAGTCCCGAACAAAACAAAGAAAGAGAAAAATGAAAGAAAGGAAAAACATATGCAAAATAGGGAATTCCTAACTCACTTTCGTTGGAATCACGACTGCATTTAGCATGTGTAACAAGATGTTAAACTCCCTTGTGGACAAGGAGGAGGAGTGTTGTCTCCTGAGGGTTTTCAGTCGATATACCCCAAAAATCCGAACATTGATGCATTAATCAACCTAGAAACCCGACTCAATGTACTCATTTTTGTCGATCATTGGACACAGTAATACTACGAGCCGACTCTATATAGGTATTCAGTCCACACACCTAGCCTAATGAATTATTTGTGCAAGTTAATTAAGGACATAAGTGAAAGACATGGACAACCTGAACATCCTCAAGTGATACAAAGTGTAAATTCCATTAAGGTTCTTATTTGCATTACCATTTCCTTTTTTTTCTTTTTTTGTTCTTTTTTGATTTTTTTTCTAGTTGGTATGTAATTCTCCCAAGGTCAGGTTTCGTGCATCATTGCCTATGAGGACTTACACTATCACGTACACATTTCCCCACATCTCCACATATGGCGATCCCTACCACCCGTGTAATGGGAGTTCGGTCGGTGCATCCTAAGGCAGATGACTCGAAAGCACCAGGCACTATGCCCCCTTAGACCTAATTTCCCAAGTGATAGGAGTCGTGCGAGAAGAGAGAACACCACTTACTTATTCCTTATCTACATGGGAGATAAACCCCTACACTTAAAGTTTTACAACAAGATTTTAAGGGTCCATAACTACGACAAACTTCCTTATACTAACAGACACGAATTATTCGACTCACGATTCAGGGTGGACTTCTGTATTTGTTTAAGTACTGAAGCCCCATGATTATTCACCCCCCGAGGGATGAGCGGGGTCCATCCTTACAACTAGATAACACCAAAAATCGGTATACTCTATATCCTAATGCATCATGTTCAGGTCAATTTTGGGAGGTTCCTTTTTATTGCTGCAAAATGGTTTTGCACATGCTAAACACACACAAAACCCACAAAACATTTTCTTTCGCAAACACATGAAGATTTTGAAAGAAATGATAAATTTTAAGCACTAGGCAAGCAAAAGAAGGCAAGGCACCCAAGGATCGGGACATGCAGATATATCGATATTAAATGCAACACACTAACATGACCCTAACAATACAAACAAAAGAAAACAAAACAAACGGAGAAAGACTTGACTATGTACACACATAAAACACCCCCTACACTTACTTTATGAATTGTCCTCAATGAATGTGAGCATAATACTACATGGATTTATGCATGAAAAGGTTAAGATCTCACCAAACTTTGAAGCACAAGGAAAGTTTCATGGTCATGTTGATGGACACAAACTCGAATTCCCAAAATCATATAAGTTACTTTAGAATGGAGACAAATACGTGAAACAAATGTGGCCCAAATACACAAGGCTTGGGGCTCACGACAATCAATGTTCAGTCTTGGAGTCTTTTTTTGTCTTTTTTTTCAAATATAACTATGTATAAGAATGAGCTCCCATTGTCATATGTCAAGGGACAGCAAGTGAGAACCCGCCATCTCTCGAGCCAGAAATGCACTTGCATGGGCTCACAACAAAAGAAACAAGAGGATTGTTGAGAGGTTTATGAACCAAGGATGATGGTTTATGCCTCTCAGAACCGGGGTTTGTGAAGGGAAATTGAAACATGTTTCCATTCCACGACAAAGCTGAGGGTCATCAATATATACCCTCCAACTAACATTTGGGTGCACCGAGATCATTTAATCCACACAAAGTGACACCCTGAACTTATTACCTAGATGGCTAAGTCCAGAAACGGAATTGCATGACCACCGAACACCTTTATAAGCATTGTGGTCATTTGATGCCTCTTGAGAATGAGCAAGATAGGAGGCATGAATGAGAGGTGAACCTCTGTCTAGTTGTTCGAAATGTAGGGTATTAGTTGGTTGATTCTTAACCCACATGGGGTCCTCAATAGATACAGAGTGAAGAATAGGTGGCCCAGAGGCCACAAAAATGGTATCTTGTGGCTCAAGAGCCACATGATCGAAAGGATGTGGCTCAAAGGCAACATGATCACAAGATAAGGCATCTTCTTGTGCCAGCCCAGGTGAAACATCTTCACCACCATCAGGATCTCCATTGAACAATTCTCTAAAATACTTGAAGGCGCCTTCAACTTCGTTCTCATCCATGTCCTAGATAAGATTGACCTCAACAGGGTCATCGAAGACACCTAGCTTATTCCTGATGGTGAAAATGAGGAAATCAGTGCATTGACTACCATATGTCAAGCGCATAAGACCAATACGATATTTGATCAAGCCATTGGAAGTCGTTAAAAATGGTCACCCAAAAATAACAGGAATTTGTCCAAGTGGGTTTGCCACAAGTTCAATATCCAAAAAAAGATATCGACTGGATAAATGAACTCCCACTTTGATCAGAACATGTTCCACCATGCCCCTTGGTTTCTTCATTGACCTATCATCCAGTTGAAGAGTGGCTTTTGTTTGTTTGAGGTCTCCACGACCAAGGTGGACGTAGACAGAATACGACAAAAGATTGACAGATGCACGTAGGTCTAATAAAGCTTGAATTATGGGCACATCACCAATCACACAAGAAATACTAGGACAACCAAGGTCCTTGTATTTGACTTGCGTGGGTTATGCCAATAATGAACTCACATTTTCCGCAAGAAAAGCTTTCATGGGAACATGAGTTTTTCTCTTCTTGGTGCATAAGTCCTTGAGAACATTGGCATAAGGTGTCATTTGATGAATCAACTCTGACAGAGGGATGTTCACCTTAACTTGTCAAAATATCTCAAACATCTTGTCATGCTGATATGAAGTTTTCATTTTAAGGCGCTTAAGGATTGGTGTGTTCGAGGCATAAGAGTATTTCGAAGGAACCTCAGAATTCTGGTCCATAGAAACATGAGTGGGGGACTTCAGAATCTGATTCCTTCGACACAAGATGAGACAATGGGACCTCAGGGTTGACCCCAATCTCGAAATAAATGTAGAAGGAACCTCATGATCAATCTCCTTCCTAGAAGTATTTGTTGAGGGAATCTCAGGATCCGACATCCTCATAGATGCAGGTATCACCGCAGGTCTGGTGACACCAAGAGATGGTGATTGCAAGGAAGGCAACCCAATTTGGTTGTCCACCTCCTTACTAGACCGAAGAGTATGAATGATATTAACATGATGGGTCAGTTCAGAGGTAGCATGAGTCACTAGTGGCCATCCTTGAGAATGGGTACCCTATGGATTTACCTCCGGTTTGTGGGATCGTGTGGGTCTACAATACTAATCACTTTTATGCTAATTACCTACTCGTTTAAGCAATCAAGTTATGCGCAGCAGAATTTAAACAAACAAGCAAGTAAGGAAGGAATAATGCAAACCACAATGGACTCGGGGGGTTTTTACAGAGGTTCGGCCACCACCTGCGTCCTCTCTTGCAAGCTCCACTCGACACTTCGAGCTCCGCTCGCTTCTTCACTATCCACTCCCCGTTCTGGGCCGGGAGAGAACGCCTTTACAAAACAAGCACCGCGAACACCCTCACTTGCTTGACCTTCTTCCTCTCACAATCTGAGAGGGAACACTTCGGGCTTTCACCGAAATCCTCGCTCCTTGAACAAAAAATGAGTGGGACAACACTCTCTAAATATTGAGCACACTTTGAGTATGATTTGGATACGATCAAATGTGTGGAATTTAGGCTTAGAGTGTGTGATTGGGGAAATTTGAGCTTTGGAGTTTCTCTCTAATGTATTGGACAAGTAGTAGTAGGAGAGTTGTGTTAACATGTGTTTTACAACTCTATTTATAAGAATTAGAGAGAATATAGCCGTTGGGGTTGATTGGGTATAAGTTGGTGTAAGATACACAAAACAAAAACTCGCAGGACCCAATTCTGGATGGTTCGGTCGACCGGATCGGGGTGAACGGTCGACCGTTAGGCAGTTTTGAACTCCGCTTGGTCGACTGATTAAGGAACGGTCGACCGCCCAATGCTAAGACTTAGGTACACTTAAGTGATCGGTCGAACACCGCAAAGGGTTCGGTCGACCGATTCACAACAGGCTCTAAGGGGTTGACAAACAATGTTTTATTCGGTCGACCGAACAAAGGTCTAACGGTCGACGAATTCTAGCAGGGGATTAAGGTTTGTCAAGAGACAGATATTTGGTCGACCGAACGAGGTCCTCGGTCGACCGATACATGAAATGTATTTGGGTAGTTTTGGTTTAATATGAATACGATCGTTGGGTATATAGGACAAAACAAACGGTCATGTAGTTCCATCCCCATTTGGGGGTGGAGAAATATGTGATATGATCATGTAGTGTATTAAGTGTGTGTTATCTTAATCCCTTGAGCCTTATATGATTTCCATAACCATTTAATGGGATTTCACTCTTATCTTTGATATGCTAGTGCTCTTGAATGAAGCTTAGCTTATGCATAGATTAGTGGACCTATTTTATGGGGAATGATAAGGTGAGGATATAGATGGAATTAATATTGGAAACACAATTTGTAGTGTATGTACTCTTGTTGAGTTTACCTTGGTTAATGCCTTGTATGTTTTAATGATATTGGGTTATCTTATTTCACGTGGAGGCATAGTAGGGTCTAGTCTTTATACATGAGTTCATTTAGCTTCATTCCAATTATTGTCTTCTATGTTTTAACGATATAGTCTTATCTTATTTCATGTGGAGGCAAAGTTGGATTTAGTTTTATGATTTCATGCACTACATGTTGTGATGAGCATAAGTGAACACACACACATCTTTATATTGACATTATTTCTCTATCCCCTATGGGGTTTAGTTTTATTGCTTATCTTCCATTTCCTTTTTGCATTTTAGTGTAGTTTAGTGGAACCAACCTTTCTCTCCTTTCTTTCCCACTCGCCTTCGCACAAACCAAAAGTCGACACACCTCCCTGTGGATCAACCCGTATTTGCCACCTCTTCAACGCGGTCGTGCACTTGCGGTTTAATATAAAACGAATCAATCAGTGTGTTATGTTTGTGTCTTCGTGCATAGGAAGTGTCTATGGATTTGGTAAAACCTATCAATCCATTCACAGAACGTATCAGCAATTACTACTTGATTATCATAAGACAAGGCTCAGCATGAGAAGTGTCTAAAGATATGGTAAGACTCATCAAAAATAGGAACTCATGTGAAGAACAGAGCTAAGCATGAGAAGTGTCTAAATGTTGTGGCAAAACCCATCAAAATAAAGTTTTTTCAATCAATCAAGCGAGCAAACAGTAATACAAACAGACGACTAACATGTACCATATCCAACAGAAAATTTCAGCCAATAAACATAAGCAAACCAAGCATGGGAAGTGTCACTGGCAAAACCCATCAAAAATCCCCAATTTGTAGATGAATAAAACAAACCTGATGAACATACAAACATTCAAGTTTACACAATCTAAATTTGTTAAACATTCAAAACCTCAAAACATAAATGTACATCATCTCCAACCCCCCAAAGGGGTATGAAAGTACTCACTACTCATTAAACTATAAACTACATTAAGAAAAGGAGACATGCTAATTACTTCTACTAAGATTAAGATAAAATTAACTAAGCATGTAAAAGTTAAAAGAAACAACAAGAAACTTAACAAAACATTATTTATTGCTCACTTACATTACAAGTAGCATCTCTCCACTAGAGTTTTGCTCCAAGGCTTCACTCCAAGTAGAGAGAATGACCACCAAGAGAGGAGTTCATTACAAGGGAGGAGGAAAAGTTCTATTTATAGTCATAGAAAAAGGTAATCGGAGATAATCCCCCGATGTGGGACTAATGAAATACTATAAATGGACATAAAACAACATAATACACAACCACGAGAAGCCGAGTCGGATCTTGACTCAACTAGACTGCTAATTGGCTGTCCAAGGCGCCAATTGGCGGTCATGTTTGGTCAAATTCGACCCATTTTCGATTAGCTGCTTCATTTCTTCAATTCTCCATGTGGGGTGCACCCAGATTGGTTGTTTGAGTTTGCGCCCGAATCTAATTGCCCAAATACTCCTCATGATGGTGTGAAGTTTCTTGATTTGCTCATTGGTCCTTTTGTTTACATCCGGGTCCTTCTCTCTTGCATATCAGTCCATAAGTCTCACAATTCAGTCATTTTTCTTGCGTCTTCTTCTCAAACATGTTTATTCCTGAAACTTAAACATAAAACTCATTATGTAGCATTCCTTAAGTTCAAAATAGAAGATATAAGACACGAATATATGCATGATATTATGTCAATCACGTGTCCAATAATCATTTTCCTAAAAACAATTACATGAGATGAAGGCGGGTGCTACGTTTATGGTTTTGGAAACAGAACAACGCTGGTATGGGTTTTAACCCATACCAACGGATCGAAGCTTGGTACTATCTTAAAGATATGGTTCCAATAACACATTCTAAGTAAGGGTTTTATAGAAAGTTCACAGAATTGAAGGGTAGTAATGGCATTGTAATGTAAATAAAGAGTGTTGGTGCAAGAAAAACTCCAATTATACTTGTGCTTCTCTGAAATGGAAAATACACAAATTGTTTCAGAAGATAAGAACAAATCCCTCTAATCTCAAAAATATAGGAAAATTGTTTAAACCCAACTCCAATGGGTTGTGGTAAGAATCTCAATTGGGAGTTTGGTAAGCCACTAAGCTGCAAATGGATCTCAGGTTGTTTTTTGTTTGACACGTAACTAAACCCAACCCGACCTAGTTGAAACCGAACTGTGAAAAAACGAGAACCGAACCTACCCTAACCATGAAAGTTGGTTTGGGTCGGTTCAGTTACGGTTTGACCCAAGAAACTTGTTACCTTACAATACAACTCATACTGAATCGATTTAAGATATATAAACTTCAATACTTATAATATCATACCACAGTACAAACATAACTACCTAATTCACAAACATAACAGTAATACAACAAACGTAACATTATTTATACTCGAAGTTCAAAAAATAATCCATGTTCTAAGGGAGGTTTAGGGAATTAGAGTTAGGTAAGGGTGAGGGAGAGAGTATATAAAATAACTATTATATATGTTATTTTATGTATATACTGTTTTTAGGTCGGGTCAGTTTCTGTTCGCGGTTCAACTGACATTGGGAACTGAAACGACTTTGTCGGTTTTGGATATTTCAAAACTGAACTTAACCAAGTTCAAAAATCCAACCCATCCTGATGCAAAACATTCAATGCAGATCGATTTTCGGTTCCAACCCAACCAAAAATAGGAAAACTGTTTAAACCCAACTCCCATGGGTTAGTTTCAATTTTATAATGTTTCATTATGCAATACAATCCAACACTGAAGTGATTCATACAAATTGAAAATTATTGATAATATGCAAAGTGATATCTATATGCTTTTGTCATGTTTATTCCAAGTCTTTCTCACTAGTATGTTCCTACTAATTACTAATGTAGTAATGTCCGGATGTCCCCATTTCAGAACTCATCATTTTATCTCAAGCCTTATGCTTTGAATTCGACAACAATTTGTACAATGAGTGGTTAGAAGTAGTAAGGACTGTAAGGCTCATTAATTTAACGTTGTGAAGCATTAAGACTTCGCACTCACTTTAAATCAACAATTCAACCACCTCATTCTTGGCAAATTTAGTTGTTTTCCCAGGCTTGTGCCATGTTTGACTAAGCTTTTTAAGGACTATTTCACCTCGATTAATTTTAAGGAAGTAAAAGATGATAAGGGCAAGATTAAATTAGTATTTGAACGATAGTTTGCATCTCAAGAGTCCAATTTGGAAGTGTGCAAGAAGTGATGCCTAGAGTCGAAGCAATGAAAGCTTTGGTGTTACAGCAACCGACGCCGAACAAGCTCATACGAGACAGGTCTTGCTTAACTCAATTTGTTAGTTAAAATTCCAAGCTCATGCTCACCAAAGGAACAAGCCCAGTGCAAGAAAAGCATGTGTCACATGAGCTTACCCGTGAGCACGATACAAGCAAAGTTTTCCTCGATAGACAAGAACGATTGCGCGACTCGAAGCATAGCCGAGCCATGAACTAAAAGATTTTAGTGAGTTGACTGAGGCACCGAGTGACCGAGTCTACTCAATTGGACTGATTCCATTATATACCTAGTTATATATCATTTGCATAAACTCCCATCAGAATTTCTTGTACGACTTTTAAATAGGCACGAATTAAAACACCCCTATCGACTCATGTTGATTTGGTCTTCATTATTTTCTTTCGTCAACAATGTTAGCAAACAACGATTCTACAGGTTCAGGAGTACATTTCTTGGAGAGAACCTGTGGCAGTGGAAGAAAGATCGGAGGTCACCTTACAGAATCATTTTCACCGGTCGGTCTCCTACTCTCTTGGAAATGGAGCGCGAGTCCACAACCCAAGAGTCCACAGAATGAGCTTGGTGGAGGTAGAGGGACGAAATGGGAGAGAGAGAAGGTGGCGGCTAGGGTGGGTGGAGGCTAGGGTTTGCACACTTGTTCTTTTATCCAATGGGAGGCTCCCCTCCTTATATAGATGGCTCCACCCTAAACCCTTAAATGTGTAGTCCAATAAGGACGCACCATGTGTGAGTGTTTTGGGCAAATATCTTATTAATCCTAGATTAATCCAATATCTCCCACTTGCACAACAACACGATAACAACATGTCATCTCCTTTTGTGTCCCCGACACATATGCATATATCCATGATACATACAATCACACAATGGCAATATGTCACCTCTTTATGTGTCCTCGACACATATGTATATATCCCTGATACATACAACTACTCCTCTCTCCAAGTACACATCCACAATACGCAAGTCTCTGATCATGTATCCTCGATACACGACCATCTGTGTCCCCGACACATGTACTCTTCCGATCATACGGACAAATGGGTCGTGCGACCGGTGATGCACCTGCAATTTAGGAGTCTCAAACTAGAAACCTTACTAGAAGGCCAGAATGACAACATCCTCATAAAACAACAAATAAGCAGTCAAAATGCATATCACAGTTCCCCAGGTTTACTCAGAAACTCACTTAACATGAACGGTATCTTGATCCCTCGGAGAGAATACATTCTTGTCCTCAAGGTACTTGCTACTGTATCCAATACAGTTGGGCCCAGCAAATACTTTTAGTGCAGTCGAGTCAAACCTTTCCCTTCGCCCCAGACCACCGTTACACTCAGAGTTGACTCCTTTCCCGAAGATGTCTCTTTAGACTGAATCTCTCATGGTCATAGATAACATCCCAAAGTAGCCACATCAACTCTTTGCTTCATGGTGTCGTCGAAGGTCACTGAGGGTTGTTGGCTTTTTTGGCATTAATCCTTGTTTTGATGATTTGATCAACCTAATCTTAATCATAAGTAATGCAGAGTAGCACACATATTGCATTGCATATATATTACATGTGCTAACCTCTACAGGTGATCAAGACTCATGGAAGGAAGGAAATCAAGTCAAGATTTGTAATAAAGCTATATGAAGACTTGTAATCTTGATTTTAGTTTGAGTCTTAGGAACATGTGTAAATTGAGCATACAAGATCTAAAAACTTATCACATTCACACTAGGTTCCCTGTAGGACTCACACAAAATCTCATATCATTTGGACTTCATTAGATCACCCAAACCTTAGTCGGAAATCACTTAAAACCTAAACCCAGAATTCCTGTGTGAACCGGTCCACCGAACCAGTTCTCAGTTCGACCGGTTTATAACAGATTCTCCACAGTGATTTTACCGAACTCTACCGGTCGACCGGTTCTACCTTTTCGGTCGACCGATCCCGGATTTTAATATGGCCGTTTTCTTTGTCGTATTTCTTCAACGGTCATATTCGTATAAAACAAAATACACCCCCATATATTTTAGAACCGGTCGAACCATTTGCCCTTTCCGGTCGACCGGTTGATACAGTCAAAAATTCTCTGCTGTCGGTCGATACTATTTAGTTCAACCGATCAAAGTTTCCCTCTACCGAACCTTAAGTTCGGTCGACCGGTAACCCAGTTCGGTCGACCGGTAACCCAGTTCGGTCGACCATTTCATTAACAAACTTAAGAGTTCGGTCGACCGTTCCATTTTTCGGTCGACCGTTTCAGGACAGATTTATGCAATCCGATTTCTGACTTTGTGTGCTTTGCGCAAAACCCAATCAAATCTTGTCCAAACGACTAGAAATCTTTAGGAGCTTATAAATAGAGGATCAAACTTAATTTTACATAGAACCCTCCAACTTCCAATTGTCCAATTCATTAGAGAGAAGCTCTCAATCCTCAAAGCTCCCAATCTCACTCCATAAGCCTAAATCCACACTTAGTATCATATCCTCATCCAACTCAAGTGTGCTCAATTAGAGAGTGAGTTCCACTCAAGTTACATTTGTTGTCAAGAGAGCAAGGGTCTTGGTGAAAGCCCAAGACACAAGTATAGACTTCGGTGAGAGCCCGAAGTGATCCTTCTCGGATTGTGAGAAGAGGATTCCAAGCTCGGCGAGGGTTGTTCGCGAGTTTGACGGTTGTAAGGCTTTGTCTCCCGGCCCGGAATGGGGAGCGGATAGTGAAGTCGTAGGCGGAGCTCGCGGAGTCGAGCGGAGCTTGCAAGAGAGGACTAGGACCCAGGTGGGGTGACAAACCTCTATAAAAACGCCGAGTCGATTTGTAGTTTGCTTGTTCCTTTTCCCTACTAGTCTTTAAATTGTTTCCGCTGCGTTTATTGTTTGATTAGTTAGGGATTAGCGTAAAAGTGATTAGATTAACCTGACCCACACGATCCTACATTTTGTATGAGAGCCTTGTTAGCTAAATTTCATTACTTTACCGTAATTTTAGCATGGCTTCAACATCTAATCACTTAGAGGGTTTATGCACCACAAGGCCTCCTTTGCTTAATGGGTAAAATTATGATTATTGTAAAAATAGAATGAAAATCTTTTTAATATCAAATGACCTTAAGTATTGGAAGTTTATTCAAAATCCATACATACTCCCAAATGAAGATGAGTTAGATTCTCTATCTAGGGCTCAAATGAAAGAAATTGAAAAGAATTCTAAAATCGTGAACATTCTTTATTGTGGCCTTAATGAGGGAGAATATAATAGACTTAGGGTTGTGAAAGTGCAAATGAAATATGGCATAAGTTACAAATGCATCATGAGGGTGATAGTAAAACCAAAGAAACTAGGATAAGTCTCCTCATGCATAAATATGAAATATTTTCTATGCAAATCGGTGAGAACATAAGCGACATGAACACTTGCTTCACCGATATTACTAACACTCTTTTGATTCTTGGAAGAAGGATAAATGAAGGATAGATGACTCGAAAATTCCTCCGGTCATTGAGCAACGATTGGGAAGACAAGGTCGTCGCAATTGAAGAATCGCACAATCTTTCAAAATTGAAGATGGAGGAACTCATTGGAAATCTCATGGCCTATGAGCTCCAATTGAGTCATCGAAACGAGAAGGAAGCTTCAAAGAAAAACTCCACGGTGGCATTGCATGCAAACTTTTATCAGCCAACGAGAGTGGAAGAAGAGGACATTGAGGTCCTTGCCCAAGACTTCTTCAAATACCTCAAGAGGGATAAGGGAGAAAAGAATGAAAGAAGAGGTAGAAGAAGTGAGAAAAGAGAAAAAGAAAAAGAGAGGGAGGAGAGCGAAAATGAGAGAAGAGAAGGGGAAAAGAAAAATAAGAGAAGGGAGAGAAGGAGAGAAAACGAGAGGAGTAAGAGAAAAGAGAAGAGGTTGGAAGCTCACAAGGCCACTTGGAACGATTCATCGTCGTCATCATCCAAATCAACTGCACCTTCATCAACAAAGGAATATGCGCATATGTGCTACATGACAATTCAAGATGAAGGAAGTGAGGTATCTTCTAACTCTTACTCCAATAGATCAAATTCATGCTCATCTAAGTCATATGCTAGTGATAGTTCATGTTCTAAAGAAGAAACATATTCTTATGATGAACTTCAAAATGCATTCCATGATTTAGTTAAACAATATGAGATCATTTGTGATAAAAACAAGAATGCTAGAAAGTTAATCAAAGATCTCCAAAGCCAAATTGAAACATGCATGAATGAGAATAATGAGGTGATTGCTAAATTTCAAAAGAATGCATCAAATATTGAAAAATTAAAAGCAACACCCATAAATTGTGATCAACTAAATCTTCAAGCTTGTAATTTGTAATTAAGAAAAGATTTAGAAAGATTCACAAATGGAACTCATATGCTCAACATGTTATTAGGTAGTCAAAGGCAATCCTTGCAAAAACATGGTTTAGGTTACAATTCAAAATTGAAAAACCATGTATCTCACACTACACTAAATGGCAAGCATATGTTGATTAACCATAGTTCCTCAAGTGTGTGGGCTCCTGAAACCAAAATGGTTTGGGTTCCCAAAGCTAACATTCAAGGACCCAAAGTTGTTTGGGTACCTAAATTTACACTTGTAGGTGCTTGAGGAGGAGATTGGTGGTGACCGGACGAGCCAAAGTGTCAAATTCGAATCCGGTTGCATCACCAAGTCAAGATTGGAGCTAATCAATATTCAAGTTTGGTATAAAATTTCTATCTTTGAATTTTCTGAAAAATTAGCTCTAATCTAGTTTAATATGCGTAATTGTCAGATCCTTAGATGTTTAATTCAATGTAAATCATTAACCCTATTCATTGCAAATCATATATCACATCCATTGATTATAAATGTCAAATTTTGAATGAATGTTAGAATAAGGCTTGAGTAGAAACTTAAATGAACTTAACTTGAATCATACTCTTAGTTTCCATATAGCCTTATTGATAGGGGAGCTTAAATGTTATATCTTTTATTAGAGTAATGAAGTGCAAAATTTAGGTGGAGCAACTTCATTACAAGACATCCATACTCTATGCTTAAAGTCATAATTATTTTTGTTTTGATGGATGTCAAAGGGGGAGAGATAATTAAAGGGGAGTTACTTGATAATTGGTTAAAATTGAACAAAAACTATGCACATCCATAGGGGGAGCATTTATATGCATAGTTTACACCTAAAATTTTCAAGTATTAAGATATAGGTTGTCATCATCAAAAAGGGGGAGATGGTTGGCTTTTTGGCCTTAATCCTTGTTTTGATGATTTAATCAATCTAATCTTAATCATAAGTAATGTAGAGTAGCACACATGTTTCATTGCATATATATTGCGTGTGCTAACCTCTACAGGTGATCAAGACTCATGGAAGGCAGGAAATCAAGTAAAGATTTGTAATAAAGCTATATGAAGACTTGTAATTGTTGAACGTTTTAATTTTAAACCGCAAGTGCACGGCCGCGATGAAGCAGTGGCAAGTACGGGTCGTCCTCAGGGAGGTGAGCAGGCTCTTGTTTATCCGAAATCAAGTGGCAAAAAAAAGATGGAAGAGATGTTATTATGCTAACCTACACTACACTACGCTAAGAAGTACGAAATGTGAAAGAAGCAAACAAACGATGAAATAAGAACTAAGCTAAGAACAAAACAAGAATGCTGGAATTTCAGGAATGGAAAAACCCCTAAGGGGTGGAGTGAGTGCACACATGCAAAGAGGTGGGTGTTGAACACATTCTTTAAGCACAAATTAAGGTGGTGTTATCATGCATAGGAGGTGTCTAAATGTTATGGCAAAACCTGTCAATCTATTCACCAACCTAGTTGATTAACATTTACATATGAAAGATGTTTATTTCAGAACCTAAACAAGCATGAGAGGTGTCTAATCATTTTGGCAAAACTCATCAAGTTATAAATTCTATCCTAAACAAGCAGCATACATTCATGTTTTATCAACACATTGAAAAATAAAGTATTCATTCCATTCTCTAATGCATGTATGAACATCTACTCCACCCCCCAAAGGGGATGGAACTACTCACTACACATTACACTAATTATTACACTAAGATAAGAAGACATTTTAACTAAGCTAGATTTAATAAAAGACGATTAAACTAAAACATGCACAAACAATAAAAGAAGCACAAAACAAATAAAGGAAACACAAAACTTTATTAATAAAATGACTCACATTTCAAGTAGCATCCTCCTACTTTAGTGTGTGCTTCAAGGCCTCACTTCTAGTAGGAAGAATAGCCACTTAAAATATGGAGTGATTACAATAGGAGGTGAAGAGTTCTATTTATAGCCATGGAAAAAGCTAACCCGGGACAATCCCCCGATGTGGGACTAAAAAAATACCAGAAATGGACTAAATACACACTAATACGTAACCCAGAGAAATCTTAGCGGATTTGGGCCAAAAGTGACCGCCAATTAGCGGTCTTGGACCGCCAATTGCCGTTCTAAAAAGTCCGGATCCATCTGGAATTTGTGCTGGGCTTTGCATAGTGTATTTGGTGGTCTTAGATGCATCTACTTCGTTTATTGGAGCTCCGACCTGAATCCAATTGCTAAAATACTCCCCATGATGGTGTGAAGTATTCTGTTTTGCTCTTAGGTCCCTCTGTCTTGCGTTCAGGTCCTTCTCCCTTGCATCTTGGTCCCCAGATCTCACAATTCAGTCCTTTTTCCCAGCTTTTGGGTCCTTTTATGCTTCATCTCTTCAAACCTATTTATTCCTGAAAACTAAACATAAAACTCGTGACATAGCATTGTTTAGGTGAAAGATAATGGATATAAGATACAAATATAAGCATGAAACGATGTCAATCAGTAATCTTGATTTTATTTTGAGTCTTAGGAACATGTGTAAATTGAGCATACAAGAGCTAAAAACTTATCACATTCACACTAGGTTCCCTGTAGGAGTCACACACAAAATCTCATATCATTTGGACTTCATTAGATCACCCAAACCTTAGTCGGAAATCACTTAAAACCTAAACCCAGAATTCCTGTGTGAACCGGTCCAACAAACCAGTTCTCAGTTCGACCGGTTTATAACAGACTCTCCACAGTGATTTTACCGAACTCTACCGGTCGACCGGTTCTACCTTTTTGGTCGACCGATCCCGGATTTTAATATGGCCGTTTGCTTTGGCGTATTCCTTCAACGGTCGTATTCGTATAAAACAAAATACACACCCGCATATACTTTAGAACCGGTCGAACCATTTGCCTTTTCTGGTCGACCGGTTGATACTGTAAAAAATTCCCTGCTGTCGGTCGATACTATTTAGTTCAACCGATCAAAGTTTCCCTCTACCAAACCTTAAGTTCGGTCGACCGGTAACCCAGTTCGGTCGACCGTTTCATTAACAAACTTAAGAGTTAGGTCGACCGTTCCATTTTTCGGTCGACCGTTTCAGGACAGATTTCTGCAATCCGATTTTTGACTTTGTGTGCTTTGCACAAAACCCAATCAAATCTTGTCCAAACGACTAGAAATCTTTAGGAGCTTATAAATAGAGGATCAAACTTAGTTTTACATAGAACCCTCCAACTTCCAATTGTCCAATTCATTAGAGAGAAGCTCTCAATCCTCAAAGCTCCCAATCTCACTCCATAAGCCTAAATCCACACTTAGTATCATATCCTCATCCAACTCAAGTGTGCTCAATTAGAGAGTGAGTTCCACTCAAGTTACATTTGTTGTCATGAGAGCAAGGGTCTTGGTGAAAGCCCAAGACACAAGTATAGACTTCGGTGAGAGCCCGAAGTGATCCTTCTCGGATTGTGAGAAGAGGATTCCAAGCTCGGTGAGGGTTGTTCGCGAGTTTGACGGTTATAAGGCGTTGTCTCCCGGCCCGGAACGGGGAGCGGATAGTGAAGTCGTAGGTGGAGCTCGCGGAGTCGAGCGGAGCTTGCAAGAGAGGACTAGGACCCAGGTGGGGTGCCAAACCTCTATAAAAACGCCGAGTCGATTTATGGTTTGCTTGTTCCTTTTCCCTACTAGTCTTTAAATTGTTTCCGCTGCGTTTATTGTTTGATTAGTTAGGGATTAGCGTAAAAGTGATTAGATTAACCCGACCCACACAATCCTACAAGGGCAACTAAGGACAATCAAGTCTTGGACTCACACAATGAAGGAGCAGGGATCCATCCTTTCACTTCCAAATGGTCGCTCAGCACATGTTGTATGACAAACATGTTATGGTGGATCATACTGTACAGGACAGTATGTCTGTCTCTCAACACCATACAAGTCTTAGTCCAGTCGCACCCCCTCTGCGCCTGACCCAAGCTTTATCATTGTCGCCTTAACACCATACAGGTGCCACCTGGCGCCACATGTGATGCTCACACTTGGCTTCTATAGGTCACATGAATCGTGCGAACATTCATGTCAATCCTCACCAACATAGAGGATCTTATCTTGATTCCTAATCAAGGCGACTGTCCTATCATGAACTGCTCTGGATCTATCATATCAGTCTCATCTCTGCTCGCTATCAAAGCGCCAGAGGCGAATGCTAGTGTGAGTGAGCATTCTTCAGCCTATTGACAAATTAATATTTTATGCGAGAACAACTACATCAACCAAACAGATATAGTTGAAAGGAAAACACAATCACTCATAAAAGGAAGTTAGACATGTCAATGCATCAAAGTCCGTGGAAGCCTAAGGACGTCACATGAGACACAAACGAGTCCTTAGCTATAGCCTTGGTAAGAGGGTCAGCTACTATAAGACTAGTAGACAAATGTCTTAACACAACTTCCTTTCTCGCTATGATGTCCTTCACAAAATGATACCTAACCTGTATATGTTTGGTCTTTCCATGATATTTGGGGTCTTTCACATAACAAAGGGCAGCGATGCTGTCACAATAGACAACAACAGGCTCATCCGATGTCTCTACTAGCCCAGTATGTTGTAAGCACCTCCTCAACCAAACTGCCTCCTGTACTGCTGCAGAGCATGCAACATACTCTGCTTCCACAGTCGACAGGGCTATACAGGTTTGCTTCTTGCTGGACCATTAGATGGCCCCATTAGCCAGCAAGAAAGCATAACCTGAGGTAGACTTCCTTTCATCAATGTCTCCAGCCCAATCGGCATCACTATAACCAATCAGGCGGAGATCTGATGCTTGGTAACACAGCATGTAGTTACTCGTTCCTCTGAGGTATCTCATGATTCTCTTGACTGCCTTCAAGTGCTCCATGCTTGGGCTAGACTAGCATCGACTCACCATGCCCACATCCTAACAAATGTCTGGCCTAGTACACATCATAGCGTACATAAGGCTTCCCACAACATTGGAGTATGGAACCTTGCTCATTTTGGCCTTCTCTTCAGGAGTTTCAGGATGCTTATCAAGGCTCAAGTGCAAACCCTTCTCAACAGGAGTGTCGATTGGTTTGCATTTGTCCATATGGTATTTCTTCAAGATGTTGTTAATATAAGTCTCTTGAGACAATCCCAGAAGTCTCTTGGACCTATCTCTAACAATCTTGACACCAAGGACGTAGCTAGCTTCACCCATGTCCTTCATATCAAACGTGGAGGACAACCACTCTTTAGTGGATTTCAGCAACTCTTTGCTATTGCCAGCCATGAGTATGTCATCAACATACAAGGTCAGAATGACAAATTTACCATTGGATCTCTTAACGTACACACAGTGATCTTCCTCAAGCATAGAGAACACATTATCTGATATAGCTTGATGGAAGCGAATGTTCCACTGTCTAGACGCTTGTTTTAAGCCATACAAGGACTTATTGAGCTTGCACACTTTGCGCTCTTGTCCTTTGACTTCAAAACCTCGAGGTTGATCCATATAGATCTCCTCCTCAAGTTCTCCATTGAGAAAAGCAGTCTTTACATCCATTTGGTAAAACTCTAAGTCCATCTGAGCTACAATAGCTAGTAGAAGGCAGATGGAGGCAAACCTAACCACGGGTGAAAAGGTTTCCTCAAATTCCACGCCTTCTCTTTGGGTGTTGCCTTTAGCTACCAGTCTAGCCTTGAATCTATCAATAGATCCATCTGCCTTCCTCTTAATCTTGAGGATCCACTTGACCTCAATGCCCTTTCGGTTCGGCGGTATGTCGACCAAGTCCCAGACTCGATTAACTTTCATCGACTCCAACTCTTCCTTTATAGCTTCTAACCACTCTTTCGCATTTGGACCTTCCAAAGCCTCTTTCAAGGTCTCCGGTTCTTGCTCATCGATTATTGTCATCCCAGATGATTCATAATCAATTTCTTCTTGAGCTATCATGAGGGCCTCTTCCTCTAAGCGAAACCGCCTACGAGGAATGAGCCCGCGTTTACTTCGACGCAGATGGGTATCTGATGGCTCATCCTCCGTGAGCTCTATCGGATCCTCAGAATTGCTGCTCCCACTAGGATTGACTGGTGGAACCTCATGTTCAACTTCCAGATCCTGATCCCATGGAGTGACAATGTCCTCATCTTGTTGTTCAAAGAAGTCCACTGACTCTTTGATAGCTCCAGCAAGAGGTGGAAAAACATTTTCCAAGAATGTGGCATCCCTAGACTCCAGTTCCGTCCTTCTTTCATTCTCGTCTAACCCGATAAAAACATAACCTTTGGAGAGATTACTGTATTTTACAAAGATACACTTTTTCCCACTGGGTCCTAGTTTTCCATATCGGTGACTAGTAGAATGAATGTATGCCGCGCATCCCCAAGGATGCAGCAGACTAAAATCAGGCTTCCGTCCTGTCCATAACTCATATGGAGTTGAGGGAACCGATTTTGTTGGAACTCTATTGAGGATATAGGCAGCAGTCATTAGAGCATCTCCCCAAAACGAAATTGGCAAGCTCGCATGCGCCATCATGTATCTAACCATGTCTAGCAACGTTCTATTCCTTCTCTCGGCAACACCATTTTGCTGAGGAGTGTAAGGCATAGTGTGTTGTCTAGATATCCCTTTTTCATCACATAACTCCTTCAACATTATGGAGAGATACTCCCCACCTCTGTCCGTTCTGAGAGTTTTTATCTTATTATCCAATTGATTCTCTACCAAGCTCATGAATTTCTTAAAGCATTCTAGAGCTTCTGACTTGTGAGAAATAAGATAAATATGACCATATCTAGTGTAGTCATCAATAAATGTGATGAAGTAACTTTGTCCATGTCTAGTACGCACATTCAAAGGTCCACAAATATCCGAGTGAGTTAGTTCTAAAGGAGAAGTAGCCCCAATGGCTTTTCGGAACGGTTTTCTAGTTGTCTTTCCAGCTAGACAAAATTCACAGGTCGGCAATTCAAATTTGGAGCATTCTCCTAATACCCCCTCCTTTGCCAACCTGTTCATCAGGTCAACACCAATGTGACCTACTCTAGCATGCCACATAACTGAATCATTATTCATGGAACTTTGACTCATAAAGGCACTAGTGTTATGATTGAAATCATAAATTGCGTCCAACACAATAAAACCGTCTGAAAGAAAGGCACGTCCATAATAAATGTTTGCAAGGTATAAACCCATATCATTGTTCTCAAAAACAACTTTAAAACCATGTCTCATCAAAACAACAACAGAAATAATATTTCACCGTATAGCTGGTGCATACAACACGTCGTGAAGTAATAGGATCCGGCCACTTCGCAAAGCAACTTTGCATGTGCCAACTCCAAGAACTTCAATGCTATTGTTGTTCGCCATGTTTATTCGCCTCCCACTTGGAACACGACGATATTCTACGAAGGCAGAACGATCCTTTGTTACGTGGTCCGTGGCACCTGAATCCACAATCCACACAGGAGAGTGATCAGTGAGCATCACAGAACTAGTCACGTTACAATTCAACAGTAATTACCTTTTGCTCAGTGCACTCACGAGCAAAATGTCTAGTCTTTCGGCAGTTAAAACAAGTCACATTAGACTTATCTTTCCCACCTCTGGATCCTCGAGGTCGTTTCTTTCCAGCTTTGTTTTCTGTTATGTTTTTATTTGCACCCTTCTTGCCTTTAAAACCCTGAGCTCTATCTCTTTTGCGCTTAAAACTTGCACTCCTCCGAGGACCGCCAGCTTCAGCAGCAAACACTTCAGTTAGAGGGGCTTCCGCAAGCAAGCGGTCCTCCTCCAGCTCTAGGTGTTTTGCGACCTGGTCAAATGTCCTGATGTCATCAGCATGAGTCAGATGGACCTTCATATGCTCCCAACTCTTTGAAGGCAATGATATGATGAGAGCAGACACTTGCTCCTCATCGGTCTTAGCACAACCGGCAGCGCTCAGGTCACTTATCATGTTTGACATTGCGGTAATATGCTGCCTCATCGTGTGACCTTGGCGCATTTAATACCCATCAAACATGAGCCCAAGCTGGCGGGCCCTTGTGACGGAGGTCACTCTGTACTGAAACTTCACAGCTTCCCACAAGGCCTTTGCAGTTCGCAATTTTTCGAACCGCAGTAACAGATCATCTCACATCGAACTCAGAATTGTAATGTGAGCAATACAGTCTTTCTTTTTCCATGCATTATAGACATCCATATTTTTGCGATGCTGTGCAGTGTTCCCCTCCTCGGGGGGAGACATAGGTTGGGTTATATTTTCAAACATGTCCTGATCCTCTAAGAGATAATTTTACGATGCCACAGATCGTAATTTCTTTCATTGAGTTTATCTCCTCGAGTCAGATCAGCGACAATGCTTTTAGAAGTAGCCATAAAAATCTAGGACAAAAAACCACATAGCGATACATGAGTTCTAGCATAAAATACAACGAGCCGCAATAGTCATAAAAAATAAACTAACTTAATAACTATAGCATTCATATCAAATCCTCATGCAATAGTTAATAAAGCTATTTTACCAATTCATATATTACGCTCCATTATGATTTAATAACCCTAAAAAAACATATAAATCATGGCAAATCACCAGCAAATAAATAATTATCCGCCGGTTGCAAGGTGGTTTACACAAAACACTTCTACCTTGCAACTCCCACTAGGCATGCAAGTTCCAAAAAAAACGTTCCTTTCAGAACATTCCACTCAAGATCACACAGAAATTAATTGCTACATTACTTCCATCTCGAGCTAAGGATCCCCCATAGGGATTTAGCACTGTAGATGGGAACCTGCATAAGCCTTATAGCAATAATATCGCAATAATAAAAATAAAGGAGCCCCTCATCTCCCTAGGGCAATAAACAGTCCACAGTCCATAAATATTACAGCCCATTGCGATATCTATTGCAAATGGAAATGAATGAATGAAATTACGCTCAACTCTCAATATGGTAGCAAAAATAAATCAGCATCCATTCACACCATTCATACCATACAAGCGCAATCTTTCCATACGTTAGCACAATCACACGCATGAATAAAGTGTACACCACTTCCAAATAAGAAGGAAGTAATATATAAGGAAACAACGCATATATGGAGCATAAGAAAAACGTATATGGAAATACCAATCAATCTCCATAATAGTATCTCAAAACAGAAATTTTCTTTTCTTTCCCCAATCAACATAATCATGAGAGCGTAAAAATTATCCTACTCGCATTAGGAAAGAAAAAATCCAGAAAAATCCTCAATGAGATCAACACATGTATGTGGATTTAAACATAAAGGAAATATTTCAAATGAAATGCATGCTATCATTCCAAAAAATCCGAAATTCCTTAAATGAGATCAACACATATATGTGGATCAAAGGAAAGCATTCAAAAAATACTTTTAAGGCAACAAAACTCCAGCCCATAATATGCTCTAAAAAATTTCAGAATTTGCCAATCTTTCCTTAATCAATATAAGCATGCAATCAACAATAATTATGCTACTTGTATTGGAAAGAAGAAATTCGAAATTTTCAAGAGAACAACAAGCTTATATGCGTATTTTTCAGTAAGGAAACCAATCAATCACATGCATGTTAATGCTCCAAAAACAGCCATATCCGAAATTCTTTGGAGCAACAAGGCAACACAATTATCATGCATATGCATATGGCAATAAACATCTACTCTAGATGCATGCTCTAATGAACCAAAACATGCGCAACAAGTAGAGTCTAGTCTAAACCCTAATCGCTTGTTAGAAAGAACTCAGCAAACATGCACCATTTATATCTCTAAATGAACGATCATATTATTTCATTTAAAGATAAAAAAAATCTGAGTTTTCATTTCCAGAATATCAAAAATGAAATTGAAAGAAAAAACATGAACAATCAACATATATAACATGTACATCATGTAAATAAGCAATGCTGATTTTTCTGTTATCTTTCTTTCTCAAAAAAACATAACCACCGAATTTTTATCTCAAATCAGATTATCATGAAACAAAAATTCGTCAAGCATGGTGAGGATTCGAAGGTAACCTAGATGACTCTGATACCAATGTTAGCAAACAACGATTCTACAGGTTCAGGAGTATCTTTCTTGGAGAGAACCTGTGACAGCGGAAGGAAGATCGGAGGTCACCTTACGGAATCCTTTTCACCGGTCGGTTTCCTACTCTCTTGGAGAAGGAGCGCGAGTCCACAACCCAAGAGTCCACGGAATGTGCTTGGTGGAGGTGGAGGGACGAAATGGGAGAGAGAGAAGGTGGCGGCTAGGGTGGGTGGAGGCTAGGGTTTGCACACTTGTTCTCTTTATCCAATGGGAGGCTCCCCTCCTTATATAGATGACTTCACCCTAAACCCTTAAATGTGTAGTGCAATAGGGACGCGCCATGTGTCAGTGCTTTGGGCAAATATCTTATTAATCCTAGATTAATCCAATAAACAAAACCAGAATTATTTTTAATCCCTCAGCTAAAAGCAAAATTGACATTACTGCTCAAAATATTTCTTTAACAAATTTGCCTGTAATTATGTAACTTAGAGTGGATAACAAACACACATGTACGTTATAACTTTACTAGAATTGGAACAGAAAAGTTCAAAAGCAAGGTATAGAATGTGCTTTTTGCGGTGCTTCTCTTCTGCGATTTTGTCTAATATTGAATTTCTTGAGTCGATCTGAAAAGTTCGATTAATGACTCAACTTGTATCATTTTTTAATTAAAACCAACATTCTATTTTTTAAACTCTAAAATCTGAGGTAGCCCAACTGAGTAAAAGTTATACAAAATATATTTCTTTGATACGATTGGTTTGCAGGAAAACAAAACGTTGAGGGAGGTAAAACTATAATTCTAGAACTTTAGTTTTTAAACCTCTAGTTTCTAGTGATTGATATAAAATAATATATTAACATAAATAAAGAAAAATCAATTATTTTTGAAACAAAAAGAAAAGAGACGTGTTTAAGACAAAACACATTAAATTGAACTTCCTTTAGTTTTGGTGTAGAAATGGGGAATTTCTCTTAATTCTAATGGGGAACTTCCTTTAGCTTGTACTCATTTTGGAAGTCCTGACATCGTAAAATTCTAATTCCCTAACTTTGAAGTATTTTCCAAACTACCCAAAACCCACCTCAAAAGTCAAATTCTTCCACTTCATTATGATGAAATAATATATAAACACGTTTTCTTTCAACTTTTAAAATTTTGCAAGTTGCAAGAGTAACTAAGTCAAAAGCTTCAAAACTAACAAAGAGGAGTACGTTCAATTATTTGCAGACTACAGAATCAAGACTTGTGTCAGTCAAACTTTATAAAAAAGTGCGTGAAGCAATAATTTGTAGAATAAAAATAAAATTCGATGATAAATTAATTTTAAATAAGAGAAAACATGGATCTTATATCCAGCAAACTAATCTAATCTTAAGAAGTTACTCCATGCTCCATCGTCAATTTGGCTAACCGTCGCAAATGTGTTGGTGTCGGCTGCAGAAACCAAAGAATAAGAAAACTGTGAATTAATTTCTTTATCAATTAAGACATAGAAAGTAAATTCTTACCGTTCAAACGTGTATATATAGGAATTTCTGGTTATGAGAATGAAACTCTTTTTCACTGATAGGAGTTGAAGATGTGAAAAGGTGAAGTTTGGGTACGGAGATCACGAGAGTTGTATTTCTGGAGGTGGACCGTACAGAATAATAGACGTACAAAACAACAAATTGTAATTATTAATTGCATTAAAAAATTAAGGGAGAACAAATTATATGATCAAAGTAGGAAAATCAAATGTTACACGAGGTCAATCACTCACGGTTTCTTTTGAAGGCTAAAATTTAATATATTTTAATTTATTTGCAATTTTATCCTAAAAATACCCCTGCCCCGCCCCATCCCGACAATCCCACGTCCCAAACAAAACCACCAAATTTTCCCCAAACCCACACCAATTCCTAAACATTCCAACCCATTGACGACCCTGCCCCTACCCTCGGACCATTATTCCTCCCGCTTGTTTTGACCGAACGACCCAACTCGTTAGGTGAAAATAAGTCAGCTTGTTTGGTGAACAAGGCAACTCGTTTGTTGAAAATGACTCATCTCGTTTGGTGAAAACGACCTAGCTCGTTGGTGCGTCCTAGCTTGTTTGGGGGAAAATGACCTAGCTCGTTTGGAGGAAAAAATGAACCTACTCATTTTTTGTTCTCTCAAATCAGCAGTCTTCCACGTCATTTATGAGCCCACTATGTTCATAATTTGGAAATATGTAAAATATCAAAGTTTTTTCTCTCCAAATATTCTTTGCAATGAGTCTCGAATTGCCTTACGTAGATATTACAGGAGAGTGTTATGCACAAATTATTTATGATGTGTCGATTGTCTAGTTTCCGAATATGGTCTGTATTCACCAACATTTTTCACCCTCGTATCATCACAATTTGGCAAGTCGTAAGAAACTACTACGTGCTCATTTCAATTATCTTTCCAACGGATGTGGAATCATCAAATTCTGTAATTGGATTTGGATGTTATCAATAAAATAAGTGTTGCATCCTACATGGGACGATTGCGTCTGAGGTCGACAGATGTTCGGTCGACCGAATCTTGGTCCAAGCTCGACAGATGGTCACTTGTTTTTTGGGGTATGGATAAAAATGTGAATACGACCCTTGGTATAATACAACAAGTCTAACGGTCAAATGACACATGTAGACGGCCAAACAAAATGCTCAAAACGGTCGACCGGTTTAACACTATTGGCTAATGGATTAACAGAGAACTTGTTTGGTCGAATAGAGAACTTGTTTGGTCGAACAGAGAACTCGTTTGGTCAACCAGTTTTGCTCTGACAGTTCAGGTTTAGGTTTAAGTGTTTTCCGGTCTAAATTTGGGTGACCTATTGAAGTCCAAATGTTATGAGATTTTGTGTGTGACTTCTATAAGGAACCTAGTGTGTGTGTGAGTAGTTTTTAACTCTGGTATTCTCAAGTACACAAAGATTCCTTAGACTCCATTACAGGTAAAATTACATTTGTTCAATAGCTTGATTACATGTCTTGACTTGAATTCCTTTCTTCCTTGAGTCTTGATCACCTATAGATGTTAACACAATACAATATGTATGCCATGCATATTGTGTGCTACACTACATTTGATTGTTATTAAGATAGGTTGATTAAATCATCAAAAGATGGATTAATGCCTAAAAGCCAACAACTATTAGGTTCCAGATTTGGATATATGTAAAATATAGAGTTATGCTTCTCCAAATTATCTTTCTAACGAGTCTTGAATTGCTTTATTTGGATATTGAAGAGGACAGTAATGCAAAAATTATTGGTGATGTGTCGATTGTTCAGTTTCCAAATACGGTAAGTCTTGACAGACATTTTGCACCCTCGTATCATTTGATTTTGGAACATTGTAAGAGGAACGAATATTTGCTCCTTTTAATCGTCTTTCCAAAGGATATGGAATTATCAAATTCCGTATTTGGATTTGGATGCGGGACACATACGTCCCGAGCGCGACACACCTGCGTCCCGAGCGCGACACACTTGCATCCTGAGAGGCACACTTTCGTCCCGAGCGGGACCCTATACGGATTTAGGCGTCCATTACTAGGAGTCTAGTAATTTGCATGATTTTCAAAATTTTGTTGGATTCCACGTCCGACCTGTTTGGATTGTGGTTATGTGCATCTTCATTTTTGAAAAATCTGGTTTCTCCTTGGATTCTAGCTTTTTTGTTTGAACGGTCTGCTCGGATTCCACGTTGCCTCGTATTATGCCAAAATTTGAATGGACGGATCTCTCCATGTTTGGATGTATGGATTTAATTAATACTTTAATGTATTGTCCCAACGTGTTGTTATCAAAGCCTCCCATTCGTTGAGATTAACTATTGATTATGATGGATTCAAATGCCTCTTTAAAACCGACTCAAATCCGCAATCCCCAAACCAACTCAAAGCTCCAAATTACTAGAAGCCCCAAATAGCAGAGAAGCCTGAAATCAACAAAATCAGTAGAAGCGCCAAACCATCGAAATCGACTGACCACCCTAGTGTTGACCTATTCCCGTCAGATTCCGGCCTAATTTTGACAACGTTGGAGGCATTGAAGAGATGGTGTAGATGCGCATTGGTTTGTTTGGGATACATTGAAAATAAGTTTTTATCTTTCGTAATGTCCAATCATTTATTCTGGTTGTTTGATTGTGCTTGCATGTTGTTACGTTTGTTGATTGACTCAAGTTGAGGCTATACTTTTAAACCCTAAACTTTACTTAGGAAGTTATTCTTGTTTTGGTGTGCAGATTAGAGGGTAATTGGGGTTTGAATGGGAAAGGGTGGAGGTATGGGTGATGTGATGGGAGTATGGTGGGGGTCTTGGTGTTGGGTTTAAAGGAAGAACAAAGCACTCTTCTTCTTCTTCTTCTTCTTCTTTTCTCCTCACAACCAAACTCCTCTCCCACCACATCTCCTTCTCTTTCCTCTCTTCTTCTGACGTGTGTAGCCGACGTAGCTAAAGCGACGGTGGTGGTACAAGCAAAGCAAGGTGGTAGGCGCGTGTGTCGCCGGCATGGAGACAGTGTTTGAAGGTGATAGGTGGTGGTGTTGATTGAAGAAGGCACTAGTGGTGGAGCTCCGACGAACTCTGGAGATCACTAGAAATGTATGCCAAGTTATAATAGAATGTTCACACAGGGTGATCGAGGCCTATTGGCGATCAACCAGTCGTAGTGTGTCGCCGCTACTGACGTGGGGTAGTCCAGCAACTGTCCGATAATGGGCGATCAACCAGTCGTAGTGTAATTCTTCAACTTTGCCCAGCACCGGTCGAACAGTTTAGTTGTGAGTGGGGATTAGTCGCGTACCTCTGTAAGACCGCATTTGCCTATGGTAGGTCCCTTGGGGGACCGATCATGTTCATGGGATTGTTCTTTATGTTCCTAGTTAGGGATGTCACATTCTTTGTGCCATGTGATACTAGAGGGGGTTTGGCATACGAGATTTTTGTTATGAAAACTCAAGCATTGAATAATGTTTGCATTTTCAGGCCGTGAGCAGCACTGAATGGGTGGTATCCAAAGACAATTGCACCTGGAGTCGGATCCTCTAGTCTTATTGTAAGACCCGCTCTCCGGTACCTTATTAAGTCTTATCCATCCTTACACCCGAGTTTGTGTTTTCTTGATGAATAATGTTAGTTGTGTGATTTTATGCTTTGTTTTGGAAAAGCTTCCTTTCGGGGAAAAATTTCCTTTTTGGGCGAGTCAATGCGACTCGTGGACGGGTTCGATCGTCAGGCAGTTTTCCAATCGATTGACTTAACCGGGTCGATCGAGTGGAATTCATGTGTGTGGGTTGGCTTGTGCTTTGAGTAGGCATTTAGGGCTGAGGTGTGAAGGCTGGGTGACGTGGATGCCACATCAGCAAGAGCAAATCTCTTGAGATTTGCAAAATATTTGAATTGCTTGCCTAAAGGAAAGTGCTGATTGGCCATCAAAGCCAATTATCTCTTGCCTTATTGTTAATTACTCCTTTCAAACTTGCACCTATTTAAGCCCACATCCAGCCGACCCTACCTCCCTCTCCTCTCCACACCACCACCGAAAATCTCCCCAACAATTCCAGCAACTTGGAAGAAGAATTCGGAGGAGCTCCTTGCGTGCGGCTAGGGGAAATCTTGGTGCATCCGGTTTAGCTCAACATCTTCTATCCTTCAGGTATGTCTCTAGCCATTAGTGTAGCATAAGGCTTGGGGGCTGGATTGGAGGCTGTCCAGCATCAGCAACCTTTGGGTTTGATTGAACAATCCATGCGGGTAGTAAGTTGTAACTCAACAATGAGGCGGTTGGGGGTTGTTGCCTTATTAACTTGATTAAGTTGTGGTTTATGTGTGCTGCTGGACGGGCATTAACTTATGTTGCACCTCTTGTATGCTTCTGGTCCAAATGTAGGATAATAGGTGGGGGTGTCGGATGGAGCTTCATCCAGCACCAAGGGGGATGTCTGGTCAGGTTTCTGGGGCACACATGCGAGATGAAATCTCAGCCTGGTTGGGTTGTGTGTTTTACCTTAGATGCTAATAGATTTCTGGCTGCTTGCTAGTTGTAGATGTGATTATATTGATGGATTTCATGATCATTCTCTGGTTTACCTTGCTGTTAAGATACCCTATGTTTGTGTATGATTTAGATAGTTAATTTCGTGCATTAATTCCCATGTTTTGTTATTACCGTGATGCTACATATGCATGTCTATTTAGCTGCGGGATTTGCATGATTCTTCATCTTTAGTTGCTGTTATGTTGTTGTATATCTAAACATCCTTAGTTCTGGACACAAGGTTTATTTCCTGATTTTTCTTGTTGATTACAAGCCGCATATTTCATGCATCAATAGGTTGCTGGAAATAGGAATATTACATGGCTGCATTATTACCAGAAACATTGCATATTCAGTCAACCGGAGTGTTGTTGGATTTCATCAAGTGCTTACTGATTTGCTTGCTGGTAGATGTTGCATATTTCATATCTCTTTAGTTGCTGAATGTAGGGTTTAAGTCCTATTTAATTTTATGTTAAGGTGACGCATGTTCATGCATCATTAGGTTGCTGGAAATAGGAAAGTTCATGACTCGGTTTGCTGCTAAGACCTTGCATATTCGTACATCATTTAGTTGCTGGATTATTCCCCAAGTTGTTACTGATTTCAGACCATATATTCTTGCATGATCATCCATAATTTGTTACTGATTTCAGACCATATATTCATGCATGATCATCGACGATTTGTTACTGATTTCAGACCATATATTCATGCATAATCATACATCATTTAGTTGCTGGATGGTTCCCCATTTGTTACTGATTTCAGACTATATATTCTTGCATGATAATCCATGTTGCTAATTGTTTAAAATTCGTGTGGTTTGGATGAATTTAAATTCTGTTTTGGCTTAGAGTTTGAGGGAGATATTGCATACCCTCTATTGAACTCATTCTGAATATTTTAGATGTACTAGACTATATGCGTTGTGGTAGTTGCATTGCATCTAATCTAATGGAGTAATTCTGGGCACGTTCTGTTTCTGGGCCGACGGGCCACGGGTGGGTCCTCTAGCTTCAGAGGCCACTCGATTAAGACCCCTATGTGAGGGCCAGGCCTAAGATAAGTCCTGGGCATGCGCGATGCCATTCTGTCTCAGGTTAGGTGGACCCAATGTCGCGATGGCACCATGTAGGTTATTTTCCGCGAGTTGGGACATCTAACCGGCGCACCGCTTTGTGCCGAGCGGTGGGTCACCGACGGGTGACCACCTTTGACCAGCGAGGCTGGTGTTCTGGTTCCTTACGAGGAACGCGTCGGGTGCGCCCGGCAGGCATGGCTGGTGGAGTCATTGCCCTTCTGATGCATTCCGTGCACTTGTTTCTGTTCGACTGCTGCTAGTCTTAGTTAGACTTCTTGCAGGTGTCATATTTATTTCATTTGTGTTGGCTGAGGCATACTGGGTTTTCTTAATTGAAAACTTACGCATTTGTTAATGCGGTGCTTGCAGGTACTTAGGTTTCCACAGGGCGGACTGGACGAGTAGTCGAAGATTTTGTACACGAGGGACACGTCGACCATATTCTTCAGTTTGTCTTTTGCTTCCGCATTATTTACGATGTATTTCCCTTTGAACTCGGTGTAATGTATTTGACCTTCTTACCATATATGGATGTTCTATCACTTTTCAGTTATCTTTTATGTTAGTCTATCAATGTATGATCTCTCTACGTATTGTCGAGTTGTTTGGTCTGTCTTTTGTAACTCCTTCGGTCGTCGCGGAGGTCTCTGATCGCGACACTTGTAGTCTTTCCCAGTGTGCGTACCCGCGAGATCGGGGGCGTTACAACTTGGTATCAGAGCAGGTCGGTCCCTAAAGTGTACAGAATCTGAAGACTCTCCAGTGGGGCATCTTGCCCAAACCCTGTCGGTAATTTCTTATCTTTTAGAATTGCTTTCTGATAGTGATAGATTATATTTGCATTGGTTAAATTGCTTCTTGTGGATTGTCTCGTGTACTTGGCGAACGAACCACCCAACCCTATCTGTCTTTATCAGTTCCCTCACCTCCTCCTACGTTTTGGTGCTGAGATCTCCAACAAGTCCCACTGGTCAAACAAGCAAGAAGTGCAAGTGCAAGAGATGACTAGTTAGCAAGCATGGGAGGCGGCTGTAGCTGGATTCCAGCAAACTTTGGGATCCTTCTCCATCAGTTTCAGGTATCCTTCTACACCTTTAGTTTAAGAGGAGGTAGAGTGCGTGTTGGACTGATGAGAATTTTATTTATACCGCAAGTGCACGGTGTCAATGAAGACGTGGCAAATACGGGTCGAACACAAGGAGGGAGAGATATTGTTATTTTTTGATTTTCGATTAGAGAGAGAGAGAACAATTAAATTGGTTGGTTTTGAGATTTTTGGGTTTTAATTATCTAAAGCAAGAAACATGAACAAATAAAACTAAAACAAGAACAAAGATGGTGAATTCCGTTGGGTGGAGGTTTAGATATCGGGTTTAGATTAGAGAATTCTGAAACTTATAATAAATCATATTAGTTATAAAGCATTACATGATAAATGATTTAACATAAACTCAAGTAATCAAAACATACTAATACGAAATTAAAATAATAACATCTTCTCTTCTCATCACCCTAAATCCGTCACCTCCACCCTTTGGAAAGAGTTAGAAACTCATAGATGGAGGGAGGGAGAAGGGGTCCTAGAGAAACTAAGAAAAGAAAATTAAAAACATAAAATAAAAGAAACAGAATTTTATTGCTAAATTATGGAACAAAAGGAAGAACTCCTCACAACATCGTTCTCGGGGCTATTTATAGCCGATACAAGGGACCTAAGCATGAAATAAGAAAGTACACGCGTCAACACGCAACCTGTAAAATTTTTAGAGCATTAATCTAATTTGGTGCGGCGGATTCGCCGCAATTTGCTCTTGAGGTGCGGCGGATTCGCCACCTTTTTGGCTCCGAATCGACCCGGATTTTTCTTGTGTGTTTATGGTATGATTTCAATGTCATTTGCGCGTCTGGATTGATTCTTGCATATCTTTGGAGATCCGAATTAATTTCTTCATATATTTGGAGATCCACATTGATTTTTCTTTATATTTTCTCCATAATAATAAAAGCTACTCGTGATTTGCAATTAGGTCCTTGACTTTTTGCAATTAAGTCCCCGGCTACTTTTGTGCTTAAGTCTTTGTTCTTTTCGTAATTAGGTCTTGAATGCTTTTATGCTTGGATACATTTCCATTTGAAACCCGATAAACTTGAACTTGGTCTTTATGATAGAAACGAGTCTTTTGTACGCGTTTATGCTCGGGATGTGGGTAATTTGCATTCAGATCCCTGTATTCTGTAAATAAGACTAAACACATACCTTAGTAGCATTTATTGATATAAAAGTAATCTAAATGAAAGACATATGATGCAATGTATGCAATGCATCAAATACCCCCACACCTAGATTTTGCTAGTCCCTAGCAAAACAGAATATAAGAAAAATAAAAACATGGAAATCCTAACTCACTTTCGTAGGAATCACGGTTGCACTTAGCATGTGCAACAAGCCGTTAAACCTCCTTGTTGCCAAGGGGGAGGAGTGTTGTCTCCTGAGGGTTTTCAGCGGATATACCCACAAAATCCTGAATCAACATTTCATTAATAGTTCTCAATATCCCTACCTCAACCTTATACATCTCACTGAGAATTCTTGCATGCTCATTATATAAATCTAACTCATTAAAAATATGACTTGGTCTTTGTTCCTCCAACATTCACACCACTAACCCTTCTATACATGTTTATCACTTGAATTATTTTGCACGCCTCCTTTGGTGGTGAAGTATCATTCGGATCAACCATGGCATGGATCATTCTTTTAGCTTTGGGCCTTGAGTATTATTATTTTTTTTCTTTTCTTTTCTTCCGTGATTCAACACATTTGCTTTTTGACACTTTTACCCTTTTGCATTTGTGTAGCGAGTTTGGTCGATAATCCCAAGCTGGTAGACTCAAGTTACCGGGTTTCAAGATACCCCTACGGACCAGTGACTCAAAGGCTTGGGCTTTTGTAATCATTTTGCAAAATGTGTTTTCTTCACTTTATTCCTTTATTTTTATTTTTATTTTCCTCAAGGCTTAATTGCTATTAGAAGTCCACACTTCCCGGTATATTTTCCTCAACCTCTGCTTTTTATCAACCACTTCAAAGATTCGATTCATTCAATTTAAGTGCATACATGTCTTAAAGGGCAATGAGTTATTTCTTTGGAACTTAGATTTATGTCACAATTTCTACAAGCAGAACTATATAATAAGGAACAAAAACTCAATGCAATTTGTACACGGGTTTTAGCAGTTCAATCTTAAGCTATGTCATGAAACATTATTTTTTATTTTTTTATTTTTAAATAAAAGACAGAATATATAGATAAATATATACATAAACACCCCCCCCACACCTAAATCATGCATTGTCCTCAATGTATGCAAATATAAAGCAAATGCACTTATTACCTTGGTGAATTGCGGTGGATGGAATTTGCTCAAAGTCAACCATAGTCAGAACTCGATTGAATGACACCATATTGGTGCATGTATCCAGTTGAATTGTTCCCCATGTTGCAATGAGCGTCCTGAGTTACAGGTTCCACACCCCTCACATAAATTGGTTCTCTTATTTGCTCGAGTGACGGTGGGTGTGTAGATGAATTCCTCCCCTTTTTCTTACTTCCTTTTTGATTTTGTGACGATTCAGAAATATTATAGATACGCGATTTCATCACAACATCACTTTGATTGCATGTTATTTCTGGCTCACTATCAATATGAAAGATATTAAATTCAGCTTTTAAGTTCCCAAAAGATAATTGCATGAGCCCATTTCGATAGTTTATCAATGCTTCGGAAGTGGCCAAAAAGGGTCTGCCTAGAATTACAGGGATTTGTCGATTAGGATTTACAACAGGTGCGATATCTAGTACGACAAAATCCACTGGGTAAATGAAGTCACCAACCTTGATCAAAACATCCTCTACTACACCTCTTGGTTTCTTAATAGAGCAATCAGCAAATTGAAGGGTTGTCCTAGAGGGTTTTAATGGACCAAGGTTCATTTGCTCATAGACAGAGTATGGGAGTAGGTTAACACTAGCACCAAGGTCTAGAAGGGCTTTGTTGATAAAAGTATCTCCTATTGCACATGAAATTGTGGGACATACAGGATCCTTATATTTTATAGGAGATGTGTTGGACAAAATAGAACTTATGTTTGCAGTTAAGAATGCCTTCTTTGGTACGTTTGTTTTTCTCTTTTTAGTGCACAAATCTTTTAAGAATTTAGCATAAGCAGGTATTTGTTGAATCATGTCTAAGAGTGGAATGTTCACCTTAACTTGCTTAAATACTTCCAAGATTTTCTCTATTTGTGCACTTGAGTTCTTTTTGAGTCTATTGGGAAATGGGGCTTTAGGGACATAGACTCGCTCAGGTTCAGGTTGAGCTATGGGTTCAGGTTGAGTAGGTGGGTTGGGCGTTTCAGATTGGACGTCAGGTTCAATGGTCAGGTCATATGTGGGTGCTTGATGGCTAGATTGATTGGACACTCTAGGATTTACCACATTGTTATCAACTTGTCTTCCGGACCGTAATGATACTACTGCATTTATTTGTTGGAACGGTCCTTCCTCATTAACCATTTGAACCGGTCTAGGGTTGTTATTTCCTGAAGGTGCTTGATAGGATTGATATGAATTATTATTAGATCTAGGGTTCACCTCAGGTTGACTTGGAAACCGACCCTTCTCTCTTTCACCTACTATTTGTGCTAGTTGACTGACTTGTGTCTCTAGCCTTTGGAAGGTCTGGTTGGTTGTTTGTATAAAGGTTTTCATCAAATTTTCCAAGCTTGTCAACCTAACCTCATGATTGTTATTGTTACTAAACCCAGAAGATGTATTATTTTGGACATACGGGTTTGGTTGTTGTCTAGGAGGTTGACCTTGTTGGTTTGATGAGAAATTGGAATTATTACGCCAACCAGAGTTATAGGTTGATGCGTAGGGGTCATTTCTAGCATGGTTATACATGCCATTAACTTGTTCCCAGTCCGCACAATCCTCCATTACATGAGCAGTCTGACCACATCTAGAGCAGGGGATAGACGATGCTTGATTCACTCGGGTTTGGGCTTGTAGCTCTAGACTTTCCATTCTGCGCATAAAGGTAGCGAGTTTTGCTTCAGCCGCTATATTGGCATCTACAGCTAAGACACCTGGTTTGGGTTGGCTTGCTATTCTAGATCCAATACTTGGGTTAAGCGGTGTTCTAGCATTGTCCCATTGCATACTGTTTTCGGCTAAATCCTCAAGGAAAGTCCAGGCATCATTTTCATTTTTCGACATAAAGTTCCCTTGGCTTACGGATTCTACCATAACTCTAGATGTGGGTGTCAATCCCTCATAAATAATTTGGCATAATTGCCATCTTGGAATTCCATGATGAGGGCATTGGGTCAGTACACTCTTAAATCTTTCTAGATAGGAATAGAACGGCTCGCTCTCAGACTGAACGAATGCAACAATTTCATTCCTAATCCTCATAGTCTTATGGTTGGGAAAATATTTTTTCAGGAATACTTGAACAAACTCAGCCCAACTCCTACTAGATCTTTCGGCTAGACTATATAGCCATTTCTTAGCATCGTCTTTTAGTGCCAGAGGCACAAATTTCAGACGCACTGCCTTTTCAGGGATATGCTGGTATTGCATAAGAGAGCAGATTTCCTCAAATTCTCTAAGGAAGAGATATTGATCTTCCCTAGAGGTGAACTTAGGCAACATACTCATGTATTGTGCCTTAAGTTCGAAGTCGCGACCCAGTATGGTGGGCATAACTATGCATGATGGCTGAGCAGCCATCGCTGGATAGCATCGATCCCTCAGAGTTATAGGTTGTGCAACAGGCGGGTCCACTACGTTCTCACCCATTGGATCCGGGTGAGGTGGTGCAACAGGTGGATTGGGGTTAAGTTCCAGACTGGAATCTAGATGAACTCGTGAGAGTCGATTACTCAAGTCCCGAATCCAAATCTGAGTGCACCGGGTTGAATCAATTTTTGAATTCAAATTCGAAATTTAAATTCCAAATTTAATTTCAAGAATTAATTACAATTTTTTTTTAATTTTCGTTTTTTTTATGTTTTTTTTTCAAAAGGGAAACAAACAATAGAATGGGACAAGATGAGAAAGGAATCCTAATCTAGAGAATTTAGGTGAGAAGAGAAAGAAGACTCAGATGAGAAAGGAAACTTAACTCTAAAGATAGAAAAGAGGGTTGGTCAGAAATTTCCTAAGAAAGCACGGTTCAAACAATCCTAGACCTAGTGTCACTTAAATCTAGACGACTCCTAACTGGTTGAGTCGAATTGATTCGCTTGATTCACCTCCCTCACTAATCAAACCAAATTGGCCAGGTAGTGTATAGCTAGTGGGGGCGCTTCCGACAGAGTCGGTGCCAATTAGACAACCACTTCTCTTGGAAGACTTTCGTCAACACAAAAACACTTCCTAGACACCAAATTGAATTCGATCGGCTTCAGGTCATAGCAAGTCAAACCAATTCTTCTCCTTAATTGAGTCCGAGTCCTTAGGGGCCAATGTCTAATTGCTTTTAAATTTTAAGGCTTGGGTGACACTTTAGGATTGTGATTTGTGGGCCACGGAAGGGTGATGAAATCCCCACCGTATCTTTTCCTTCGGAGTTGCCCTTAAGATAGTTTAACTTAGATCTAACAAAGATAGTCAAACAATGGTCTTTTTAATGGGGGCAATTGCAAGGTTGTATGCAAATTAAATTATATGCTTAAATGCAATCGTTAAAAACCGCGATACGTACCTTGCCTCGAGCACTCTTCAACAGAAATTGATTTGCAAGAATTTAGCAAGAATAATGCAAACAAAACATTATATGATGCATGCACTAAGGTCTTTCTAATTTTGCGAATTTTAGGTCAGAGTTGAAATATTGCCAATTATGGAATTTAAGCTTAACACGTGCAATTCTAATAAAAGGAAATTTTCTGAAACTAGAAATTACGAGGAAAAAGGCAACGAAGGTTACCTACGCAATGCTCAGTCGGGTTCGCCGCCCGCTCTCGAAATTTCAGTAGCTTTACGCGTCCACCCAGAGATGAGTCGCGTCCCAGAAAAAGTTGAAGCCCAGAAGCTCCAAGTGTGCGGCGGATTCGCCGCAAGTTGTTCTTCAGGTGCGGCGATTTCGCCGCTCGTTTAGCTCAAATGGTGCTCGGATTTCGCCGTGCACTCTGTTGTCTCCTGAAACACAAATCCAAATACTTAGATCGCGCACAAGATAAACAGGATAAAATCGAAATACAAAAACAACAAAATCTGCGTCGCCTCCCCGGCAACGGCGCCAAAAACTTGATGAGAATTTTATTTATACCGCAAGTGCACGGTGTCAATGAAGACGTGGCAAATACGGGTCGAACACAAGGAGGGAGAGATATTGTTATTTTTTGATTTTCGATTAGAGAGAGAGAGAACAATTAAATTGGTTGGTTTTGAGATTTTTGGGTTTTAATTATCTAAAGCAAGAAACATGAACAAATAAAACTAAAACAAGAGCAAAGATGGTGAATTCCGTTGGGTGGAGGTTTAGATATCGGGTTTAGATTAGAGAATTCTGAAACTTATAATAAATCATATTAGTTATAAAGCATTACATGATAAATGATTTAACCTAAACTCAAGTAATCAAAACATACTAATACGAAATTAAAATAATAACATCTTCTCTTCTCATCACCCTAAATACGTCACCTCCACCCTTTGGAAAGAGTTAGAAACTCATAGATGGAGGGAGGGAGAAGGGGTCCTAGAGAAACTAAGAAAAGAAAATTAAAAACATAAAATAAAAGAAACAGAATTTTATTGCTAAATTATGGAACAAAAGGAAGAACTCCTCACAACATCGTTCTCGGGGCTATTTATAGCCGATACAAGGGACCTAAGCATGAAATAAGAAAGTACACGCGTCAACACGCAACCGGTAAAATTTTTAGAGCATTAATCTAATTTGGTGCGGCGGATTCGCCGCAATTTGCTCTTGAGGTGCGGCGGAATCGCCACCTTTTTGGTTCCGAATCGACCCGGATTTTTCCTGTGTGTTTATGGTATGATTTCATTGTCATTTGCGCGTCTGGATTGATTCTTGCATATCTTTGGAGATCCGAATTAATTTCTTCATATATTTGGAGATCCACATTGAATTTTCTTTATATTTTCTCCATAATAATAAAAGCTACTCGTGATTTGCAATTAGGTCCTTGACTTTTTGCAATTAAGTCCCCGGCTACTTTTGTGCTTAAGTCTTTGTTCTTTTCGTAATTAGGTCTTGAATGCTTTTATGCTTGGATACATTTCCATTTGAAACCCGATAAACTTGAACTTGGTCTTTATGATAGAAACGAGTCTTTTGTACGCGTTTATGCTCGGGATGTGGGTAATTTGCATTCAGGTCCCTGTATTCTGTAAATAAGACTAAACACATACCTTAGTAGCATTTATTGATATAAAAGTAATCTAAATGAAAGACATATGATGCAATGTATGCAATGCATCATGGACAAAGTTTGGTCCAGCACCATTGTGTTTTCCGATCTGAGGTTTGGTATGCACTAGTGGAGATCCACCGATTGTGTGGACTGTGGTGCACCATCCGAATTTCAGAGGTGGCTAAGCACCTCCATCTCTACTTTGACTTGGGCCTCAGTCTTCCTTGGTGGTTTGCTGGAGAAACCAGAGGAAGTGGGCTCGATCGTGGAGAGCTAGTTGGGGAAGGGGTTTTGCTTTCATGTTGAGTGATGTGTTAATAACCTTGTGGTGTAGAATCTTGTGATCTCTTAGATGTTATGTTCATGCATGATATTGTGATCAAGTCCGGATTTTCTCGCATGATATGCTTACTGATGTTAGATGTCATAATCACATGTTATTTTTTTTTTGATTTGGATCAGGCGTCATGACATGTTATTAATTTCAAATCTAGTTTCTATGGTGATCTGATTTTATGTTGAAGGAATGCTGCATTTATCGATTGGAATGTTAAGATGAATTAAATGTGTGATTTTATCCCAGTCATGACTAATCAATGAATATGCTCTAATTTGTAATCCCTCTGAGATATATTCTTTCCAACATCTGAGCATAAGTTATAAATTTTAATTTAAATGTTGATGCCATTGGTATAAATGCATGTATTGACTCTAATGTTGCTATGAGTTTCTCAAGTCTGATCTCAACCCCACCATGTTCAGTTTACGTGTATGATCTGATTTCCATAAATCTTCTCTGCTATGACTTGTTATGCTCTCACATGAATACTATATCAGAATTTATGAGTTATGCTATTCATCCTATGCCGTCTAGTTTTGTGCAAATCCTTATGCTTGTAGATTTATATCGATCATGAATATGCCCCGATTTCTGATTTCTAGATATATGCTTTCCATGTTAGATCGCTGATATATTCATATATTAATTCATGTTCATATGATCTCGGGCCATTTTCTGAATCGCTATATTCTAATGCATGTACGTTCTAAAATTATGATTGGTGCAATCAGTTGGATTATAGGTGTTGTTTGTGGTGACTTGTTATTTGAGTTGATTTCATTCCAGTAGTAAGCATACCACATTCATGATCTGATTTGGTATACCTTCTCTGATGTTATCGTTATGCTTTCTTTGAGAATAAAATATGTACTCATTCCATGACTTAACGTAATGTGTGAATCCGAATGCATGCATGTATATTATTTATGGATATACGTAGACTCCTGATCTCATGTGCATGTTCACCATGTTGTCTTACTGATACTTATATTGTTTTATGTCGATATAATCTCTGATCATGGTCTGATTTGCAAGATTGTAACGCATATATGTCCTGAAATTTATGACTCATGCTATCGAATGCATGTAGTATTCTACTACGACGCCTTTTACACATTCTATTACTCATTTCATGTTTAGATTGCTGTTAGGAAGTTATATTGGGACGCATGACATAGTTGTTGGAAACAAGAAATTGCACTATGTGAAAAGGTTAACCAAATAGTTTTAATTCTACAATGTCCATGATGCTATGCCCGGAAATGTTGAAATCAGAAGTAACTTACCATCCATTCATGCATGCATGCCTATCCCCTGTATTGTGATGATTGCATCGAGGGATCTTATATTATTCAGATAGTCTCAATCTTAGTATGTTTAATACATGGTGCAACTAATGCAAATTTCAGGTGTTTATATGCTAGTAGAGGTTGAGTTTACAGCCTCGATGTCTTGCATGATGAGCCCTGAAATCAGTCACGTTATAGTCTCATATTTCTCCTAATTATAATTAGATTCGTGCTTGAATAAATTCAAAACCCATGAATGCGTTACTATAGATTGAAGTAAATGTTGTATAATCATCTCATCATGACCCATATCTCCTACTGGTTGCATATTCGTTTCCATGATCCATGATTACTATAGCATGTGCTTTACCAAATTTATTATAATTGTTCATGTTACTGTTATGGGTATGATGGTGTAAGTGCATGCAAGTAAGTTCATGTCGTGATGATATGACTACGATTTCATGATTTAGTTGTTGCCTAGTTACATCATGCACATGTATATTTAACCATCGAAATTTTATTATAATTACGCAGTTAATTTGTTGTCCTCATAACTCATGTACATGTAAATATAGAAATCCATGGAGATCTTGTTATTATGACACGATTTAATGGTTGCCTAGATATATCTCGTGCATGAGTATTGTCTATTAAGATCTTGTAATTATTTCCATGATTTAATTGCTACCTAAATACATCATGTGCACGTATATTATCTATAGAGAGATTGTTATTCCTTCTTCATTTAATTGCGGTCTTGATACATGACATGTATGATATCTATTATTTAGTTGCCGGAACTATACGATCTCATGATTAGGTTGCTGTTAAATACCATATGTTACTTACGTTTTGGTGCTGCTAAGACGTCACATATGCATGTATTAATTGGTTGCTGGAAATTATATGATCCTCATGGATACTTACTGTCAAGATGTCGCATATGTATGTATATATTAGTTGCTATAAATTTTATGATTGTCAATGTATCATAGGTTCATACATTATTACTTGATGGATTTCATGTGATTGGTTCATGATTTGTTCTCAGAATCTTTGGCTGTTATGGCACATGTATTTCATCATCTTGTAACTTTTGTTACCGTTGTTTGAGTGTGGGGTAATTGTATCCCAAGTTTTTGGTTGAGAGTTAGGGATAGCAAATTTCGAGGACGAAATTTTGTTTAAGGGGTGTAGGTTGTAAGACCCGCTCTTCGGTACCTTATTAAGTCTTATCCATCCTTACACCCGAGTTTGTGTTTTCTTGATGAATAATGTTAGTTGTGTGATTTTATGCTTTGTTTTGGAAAAGCTTCCTTTCGGGGAAAAATTTCCTTTTTGGGCGAGTCAATGCGACTCGTGGACGGGTTCGACCGTCAGGCAGTTTTCCAATCGATTGACTTAACCGGGTCGATCGAGTGGAATTCATGTGTGTGGGTTGGCTTGTGCTTTGAGTAGGCATTTAGGGCTGAGGTGTGAAGGCTGGGTGACGTGGATGCCACATCAGCAAGAGCAAATCTCTTGAGATTTGCAAAATATTTGAATTGCTTGCCTAAAGGAAAGTGCTGATTGGCCATCAAAGCCAATTATCTCTTGCCTTATTGTTAATTGCTCCTTTCAAACTTGCACCTATTTAAGCCCACATCCAGCCGACCCTACCTCCCTCTCCTCTCCACACCACCACCGAAAATCTCCCCAGCAATTCCAGCAACTTGGAAGAAGAATTCGGAGGAGCTCCTTGCGTGCGGCTAGGGGAAATCTTGGTGCATCCGGTTTAGCTCAACATCTTCTATCCTTCAGGTATGTCTCTAGCCATTAGTGTAGCATAAGGCTTGGGGGCTGGATTGGAGGCTGTCCAGCATCAGCAACCTTCGGGTTTGATTGAACAATCCATGCGGGTAGTAAGTTGTAACTCAACAATGAGGCGGTTGGGGGTTGTTGCCTTATTAACTTGATTAAGTTGTGGTTTATGTGTGCTGCTGGACGGGCATTAACTTATGTTGCACCTCTTGTATGCTTCTGGTCCAAATGTAGGATAATAGGTGGGGGTGTCGGATGGAGCTTCATCCAGCACCAAGGGGGAAGTCTGGTCAGGTTTCTGGGGCACACATGCGAGATGAAATCTCAGCCTGGTTGGGTTGTGTGTTTTACCTTAGATGCTAATAGATTTCTGGCTGCTTGCTAGTTGTAGATGTGATTATATTGATGGATTTCATGATCATTCTCTGGTTTACCTTGCTGTTAAGATACCCTATGTTTGTGTATGATTTAGATAGTTAATTTCGTGCATTAATTCCCATGTTTTGTTATTACCGTGATGCTACATATGCATGTCTATTTAGCTGCGGGATTTGCATGATTCTTCATCTTTAGTTGCTGTTATGTTGTTGTATATCTAAACATCCTTAGTTCTGGACACAAGGTTTATTTCCTGATTTTTCTTGTTGATTACAAGCCGCATATTTCATGCATCAATAGGTTGCTGGAAATAGGAATATTACATGGCTGCATTATTACCAGAAACATTGCATATTCAGTCAACCGGAGTGTTGTTGGATTTCATCAAGTGCTTACTGATTTGCTTGCTGGTAGATGTTGCATATTTAATATCTCTTTAGTTGCTGAATGTAGGGTTTAAGTCCTATTTAATTTTATGTTAAGGTGACGCATGTTCATGCATCATTAGGTTGCTGGAAATAGGAAAGTTCATGACTCGGTTTGCTGCTAAGACCTTGCATATTCGTACATCATTTTGTTGCTGGATTATTCCCCAAGTTGTTACTGATTTCATACCATATATTCTTGCATGATCATCCATAATTTGTTGCTGATTTCAGACCATATATTCATGCATGATCATCGACGATTTGTTACTGATTTCAGACCATATATTCATGCATAATCATACATCATTTAGTTGCTGGATGGTTCCCCATTTGTTACTGATTTCAGACTATATATTCTTGCATGATAATCCATGTTGCTAATTGTTTAAAATTCGTGTGGTTTGGATGAATTTAAATTCTGTTTTGGCTTAGAGTTTGAGGGAGATATTGCATACCCTCTATTGAACTCATTCTGAATATTTTAGATGTACTAGACTATATGCGTTGTGGTAGTTGCATTGCATCTAATCTAATGGAGTAATTCTGGGCACGTTCTGTTTCTGGGCCAACGGGCCACGGGTAGGTCCTCTAGCTTCAGAGGCCACTCGATTAAGACCCCTATCTGAGGGCCAGGCCTAAGATAAGTCCTCGGCATGCGCGCTGCCATTCTGTCTTAGGTTAGGTGGACCCAATGTCGTGATGGCACCATGTAGGTTATTTTCCGCGAGTTGGGACATCTAACCGGCGCACCGCTTTGTGCCGAGCGGTGGGTCACCGACGGGTGACCACCTTTGACCAGCGAGGCTGGTGTTCTAGTTCCTTACGAGGAACGCGTCGGGTGCGCCCGACAGGCATGGCTGGTGGAGTCATTGCCCTTCTGATGCATTCCGTGCACTTGTTTCTGTTCGACTGCTGCTAGTCTTAGTTAGACTTCTTGCAGGTGTCATATTTATTTCATTTGTGTTGGCTGAGGCATACTGGGTTTTCTTAATTGAAAACTCACGCATTTGTTAATGCGGTGCTTGCAGGTACTTAGGTTTCCACAGGGCGGACTGGACGAGTAGTCGAAGATTTTGTACACGAGGGACACATCGACCATATGCTTCAGTCTGTCTTTTGCTTCCGCATTATTTACGATGTATTTCCCTTTGAACTCGGTGTAATGTATTTGACCTTCTTACCATATATGGATGTTCTATCACTTTTCAGTTATGTTTTATGTTAGTCTATCAATGTATGATCTCTCTACGTATTGTCGAGTTGTTGTTTGGTCTGTCTTTTGTAACTCCTTCGGTCGTCGCGGAGGTCTCTGATCGCTACACTTGTAGTCTTTCCCAGTGTGCGTACCCGCGAGATCGGGGGCGTTACACTTATCTCATAGGTTGTTATAGTTATTTGGATTTCATACTTCCTTTGTATTTGAAGTACTCTTATTTTGAAACTCAGTGTAACGATGCATCATATTCTATGTATTTGTGAGTAATGGCCCCGCCTTTTCTGGTCTTATTGTCTTTGATAATTGTTTAAATTTTCCCCTATTTTTCAGGGAGGTTACAGCTTGGTATTAGAGTAGGTCGGTTCTGGTGTACTCATCTAAAGAAACCACTCGTAGGCGTAGTTAGATAGAAGTTTATTTCTTTCAGTAGATCATGCATGCATAGTTGTATTTATTCTGTTTTCTTGGTTGTTGTGTCGGATGGCTCCGAGATGCGTGAGACCCGCTCCGCGTGAGCGTTGCACCAATGATGTGACAGGGCCGCCACTTAGGAGGAGGAGCGGCGGACGTTCTACAGGATATTAGAGAGATTGGGCGAGTTCCTGGATTGCCAGACGACCCACACTGAGCAACCCAGAGTGGGTGGTGGATCTTGAGGTAGAATTCCCCTATATTAGAGGGCAGAGTGGATCTTGAGGCAGTAGAGGATTGGGTCTTCAAGATCCATAGGATATTGAGGGTGATCAGGTGCAACCTGAAGATGAAGGTGGATTTAGCCACCTATGTGCTGGGCGGTGAAGCGTCCAACTGGTGTAGGACGACATCTATAGTGGTGTTTAGCATCGTGAGGACGTGAGCTGGGAAGAGTTCCTGGAAGAGTTTATTCTGAAGTATTTCCCGCAACACATCAAAGACGCAAGACGCGAGGAGTTTCTGGGCTTAGAGCAGAAGAAGTTGACACTGGAGGGCTACGTCAACAAGTTCAACACTCTAGAGCTCTACTATCTAGATATTTACGTCACTCAGGACTAGAGGGCGATGAAGTTCACACGAGGACTTCAAAAGCGGCTTAGGTCCTGAGTGCTAACGAACATGCCGTAGACCCTGGCAGATGACGTGAAATGCACGACTATCCTGGATAAGGATTACGAGGAGGACTACCAGGAGTCCGCAAGGGAGTACTAGGTGATGGGTACCTAGCCGTTCCACAGGGAATCTAGGCAAGAGGCCTCAGATTGAGGAGTTGGTGTGCGCCAACCTGAGGAGTGTAGAGCTTGTTGCATATTTCACCCCAGACGGGAGTGCTTCCCTCGCCCTGGGTTTCTTGGGGTGCGGTTAGCAGGAATACTATATCAGAGAGTGTCCTAACAGACAGGGCACCCCAGTAGGAGACCAGAACCACCAGTTGCAGGGAGAGGCGGAGTCAGCCGACTTGTTGCACCATGAGAGAAGGGAAGGAGAGCTGGACGGGTCTTCACCATCTAGGTTGAGGAGGTGAGAGAAGCTAACAATGTAGTGGAAGAGAAATTTCATGTTGATGGTCTTGTAACCAGAGTCATGTTTGATTGTTCGGATTTTGTTGGTATATCCGCTGAAAATCCTCAGGAGACAATACTCCTCCTCCTTCGGGACAAGGAGGTTTAACGACTTGTTGCATGGTACTGAGTGCAACCGTGATTACTACGAAAGTGAGTTAGGACTTATCTTATTTTCTTTTTGTTTTTCCATTCTTTGTTTTTCTTTTCGTTGTTTTACTAGGGACTAGCAAAAACTAGGTGTAGGGGTATTTGATTAATATTATATGATGCATATATCGAGGTCATATGTCCTTTATTTTGAGCCTATGCAATGCTACGTAATGAGTTTTATATTTAAGTTTTAGGACTAAACAAGTTTAAGAAGAAGAAGACATGAAACGACTAAAAAGTGAGAAAAATGACTAATCTGTGAGACTTATGGACTATCTGCAAGAGGGAAGGACCTGGATGTAAGCCAATAGGACCAAATAGCAAGCTGAGAAACTCCACACCATCATGAGGAGAATTTTGACAATTAGATTCGGTCTCAAACTCCAACAACCAATCAAGGTGCACTCTACGTAAAGAATTGAACCATTTAAGAAGTCATCCAAAATAGGGTTGAATTGGACCAATTCCGACCGCTAATTGGCGGCCCCAGACCGCCAATAAGCGGTCCAGTATTTTCAGGATCTGACCCGACTTCTCGTGGTTATGTATTATGTTGTTCATGTCAATTTTTGGAATGTTTCAAAAGTCCCACACCCAGAGTATTGTCACCAGTTGCCCTTTCTCATTTCTATAAATAGAACTTCTCTTCTTCCTTTGTAACCAACCCATTTCTTGGTGTCCATTCTCTCTGTATGAAGTAATCCTTTTGACCAAAACTCAAGTGGAGAGAATGCTACGTGTAATGTGAGTCATTAATAAAATAATTTCTTGTTAGCTTCATTTGTCTCTTTTAATGCTTACATGCTTAACTTAGTTTTGTTTTCTTAATTGTAGTATAATTAGTTAGAATGTCTTTCTTTCTTAATATAATTGTTAGCTTCATGTGTAGTGAGTAATTCCATCTCCCTTCGGCGGTGGAGATGATGTTTATACATGTATGAAGAATGGGAACGAATGCTATCTTATGAAATGTACGTGATCAATGTGATTGCATGCTTGTTTGTTTAAATGAAAATACTTAACATGATGGGCTTTGCCACAACTTTTAGACACTTCCCAGGTTTGTTCTTAATAACCAACTTGTTTATGCTCATGTTAATCAACTAGGTTAGTCATTTGATTGATAGGTTTTGCAACAACCAGTAGACACTTCCTATGCATGAAAACACAACCTATAGTTGTGCCATATCAAATGCATTCTTCACCACCTTATTACATGTGTACACAGACTCCACCCCTTAGGGGTTTTCGTTATTGAATTTCATCTCGCTTTGTTAGTTGCTTAGTTTAGTTTTAGTTAATCTTGAGTTGTTATCTTTCTCATTTATTAGTTGCTTGTTTTGATTGCAGTTTAAACCACAAGTGCACGACTATGATGAAGTGGTGGAAAGTACGGGTCAAATCCACAGGGAGGTGTGTCAACTCTGGTTCTTCAAAAATCAAGTGACAAATAAAGCGGGGAGAAAAGGTTTGATTATACTAAACTAGAAGTTAACAAATGAGAAAGATAACTACTCAAGATTAACTAAAACTAAACTAAGCACCTAATAACATGAGATGAAATTAAGAAAGGAAAACCCCTAAGGGGTGGAGTGTGTGTACACATGTGATAATGTCGTAAAGAATGCATTAAATGTGTCACAAGCATAGATTGTGTTTTCATGCATAGGAAGTGTTTAATGGTTGTGGCAAAACATATCATTCTAATCACTAATCTAATTGATTAACATGAGTATAAACAAGTTGGTTATTAAGAACCTAAACAAGCATGAGAAGTGTCTAACAGCTATGGCAAAACCCATCAAGATAAGTATTCTCATTTAAATAAACAAACATACATTCACATTCATCACATATTGCATAAGATAACATTCATTCTCATTCTTTATCACATGTATAAACATCATTTCCACCCCAAACGGGTATGGAACTACTTAATACACATTAAGGTAACTAATTATGCTAAGATTTAAGGAAACAAAGCATGCAAGATTAAAGGAAACAATATCTAACTAAAAAGAAAATATTTTATTTACATGACTCACATTACAAAGTGGCATCCCCTCCATCTAGAGTTTTTCTTCCAAGGCTTACTCCAAGTAGAGAGAATGACCACCAACCAATGAGTGATTACAAAGGAAGAAAAAAAGTTCTATTTATAGACATGAGAAAAGACAACTGGGGACAATCCCCTGGTGTGGAACTAATGAAACATACTTAAAATGGACACAAACTACATAACCAACAACCGCGCGAAATCGGGTCAGATTCTGACCAAAATGGACCGCCAATTCCTTGGTCTTCGGCCGCCAATTGACGGTCACAATTCGTCAGATGTGACTCCATTTCGCGCGTCTACTTAATTTCTTTAATTATGCACGTGGGGTGTGCCATGGTCAGTCATTTCAGTCTGCGGCCGAATTTAATTGCCAAAATATTCCTCAAGATGATGTGGAGTTTTTCTCAGTTTGCAATTTGGTCCCTCCGGGCTTACGTCCATGTCCTTCATTATTGCTGATGGGTCCTTGTTTATGACAGACAGGTCCATTTTGCTTCATTTAAGTCATTTATTCTTACGTTTCAGTCATTTTTCTCTTCCATTCTCTTCTTTATTACCTAATACCTGAAATATAACAACAAACACTAGATTAGCAAAAATTGGGGTAAAATAAAGGATATATAACACAAGGACGATGTATGATATGCTACTAATCATTGCTAGTTTAGTGTAGTCCAGTTTAGTGTAACCAATCTTCTTCTCTCCTTATTTCCACCTTATTTCTGAAGAACCAAAGTTTACACACCTCCTTGTGGATTCAACCCGTACTTGCAACAACTTCATCGCGCCTGTGCACTTGCGGTTTAAGCTTAATCGAAATAGCGGCAAAGCATTCTTGGGTACTCTGGTAGTTTTGGACCCAAGTACGAGGAGATTGGAGAACATTGAAGTCATGCAGGACTTTCCGGAGGTGTTCCCAGCTGATATCAGTTGTCTACCACCACACTAAGAGATCGAGTTTGGCATCGAGTTGGTAGCCGGTACTTCTCCGCAGTTGAAATGTAGAAAAGTAGATTATCAAAGACCAAACAATGGAAATGTAGAAAACTAGATTAATCAAAGACCAAAAAATAAAGGAAATTGCATCAAATGGAAGACATCAATTTAAAGAACAAGAATTAAACTAGAATGAAATTAAAGATTACAAGGTTTGTTCCTCTTCTCTTTCACTACACTACTAAGAAGAAACTAAAACCTACTCTACTAAACAAGAAATAAAACCTACTCTAATAAGCAAGAAACAAAACTAACCAAAGGTGGATAGGAAGGAAGAAGGAGGGGGAGGAAGGATTAGAAGTGTATTTATAGAAGATTAGAGGGTCTGGATGATTCTGGGCACGACCATACGACTATAAATTAGATCTAGATGTTGCATATTGCTCTGACCCGAGAACCCGACCCACCAGAGAAATTTGGGGTCGAACCAACCAACCGGATCCACCAGTGGTGGCTTTTAATTTGCCATTGGTGGATCATTTGGGTTGGATCGACCTCTAATTTCACCAGTTCTTTAATGTACCATTTTAGCACGTGGGGGGGGGGGCACTCGGAGTCATTGATTCGAACTTGTTTGGTTTTAATTGTTGAATTACTCAGGTTCAGGAGATTGTGGACTTTTTCAACAAAACATATTTTTCTTTACACTTACATTCCTCTGGGTTTTCACTTGGGTCCTTCCTGAGTTACAATCCAATCCTTGGGCATTACAAACAGGTCCAGAACCCTTCCAAATCAGTCTATTCTTGTTTCGTTTAGGTCATTTTCTCTTCTTTATTGCCTAAACCCCACAACACATCAAATAAACACTCGAGTGACACAAATATGGGGTAAAATAAAAGATATATAGCAGGAATGTAATGTATGATATGCTACTAATCAAATACCCCCACACTTACCTTTTGCTAGTCCCAAGCAAAACAAAAAAGAAAAAAAATATGAAAGAAAGTAAAAACATATGAAAAATAAGAAATTCTAACTCACTTTCGTAGGAATCACGGTTGCACTTAGCACATGCAACAAGCCGTTAAACCTCCTTGTGGGAAAGGAGGAGTGGTGTGTCTTGAGGGTTTTCAGTGGATATACCCACAAAATCCAAATGTTGATGCATTATTCAACCTAGCCACATGACTCGAAGGACCTACTTTTGTCGATCACGGGCCTACTCTATATATGTATCCAGTCCACACACCTAGCCTAGGGAACCATTTGTGCTAGTTAATTAAGGACTTAAGTGAAAGACATTGGCAACCTTAACATCCTCAAGTGATACATTGTGTAAAGTCCATTAATGTTCTTATTTGTATTTTTTCCTTTTTTCCTATTTTTTCCATTTTCGAGAATAATGAGTTTAAACTTGTTGGTATTTCATTCTCCTAGTTTTACGTTTCATGCATTATTGCTTGTGAGGACTTACACTATCACATACACCTTCCCCCAAATCTCCACATAGGGTTATCTCTACCACCAGTGTAATGGGAGTTCGGTCGATGCATACCAAGTTAGATAACTCGAAAGCACTAGGTACTAAGTCCCCTTGTACCTAATTTCATGAGTGATAGGAGCCGTACGAGAAGAGAGAACAACATACTTAATTATTATTTCTTATCAACATGGGAACAAAAAACCCTACTCTTAAGGTTTCACAACAGGAGTTTAAGGGTCACTTCAACAAACTTCCTTATACTAATAGGCACAAATTATTTGACTCACTAGGTTCAAGGTGGACTTCTTTATTTGTTTGAGTACAGAAACACTATGATTACTCTCCGCCCGAAGGAAAACCGGGGTGCATCCTTACGACTAGAGATTGCACCTAAATTGGTGTATTAGATATCTTAATGCATCATGTTCAAGTCGATTTTGGGAACTTCCTTTTTACTTTGCATCTCAACGGTTTTGCAAATGCTAAACACAACCCACAAAGCATTTTATTTCGCGAACACATGAAGATCTTCAACCAAATGAGGAATTAAAGCACTAGGCAAGCAAAAGAATGTAAGTCACCTAAGGATCTTGGTATAACAAATATATCAATGTAAATTGTAGCACACTATCATGATCCTAACAATACAAACAAAATAAAACCAAAAAAAATAAAAAAAGCCTTGACTCGACTATATACACACGTAAAGCACCGCCCACTTACTTCATGCATTGTCCTCAATGAATGTGAGTATGACACTACATGGATTTGTGTATGAAATAGAAAAGATCTCACCAACGTGAAGAACAAATGGAAGTTTATGGTTATGTTGAAGGACATCAACTTGAATTTCCCAAAACATGTGAGATACTTAAGAAGGAAATACAAATAAGTTAACAAATGTGGTACATATCCTTAAGGAGTGGGACCATGACAATTTTGTTTTCATATAACTATGTACAAAAATAAGCTCTCATTATCCTTTGTCAAAGGACAGTGAAAGAGAACCACATAGTGGACCAATGTACATGGAATGTTAACATGACACCACGCGGGGCCAAATACTCATGTGTGGCCCACCTTACAAAGTGTACCAATTATTGGGAGAGGTTCAGGAATTGGACGTAAAGGCGTATGATTCCAAAGATCAAACTAAAAGAGATCAAACCTCTCAAGAGTTTGGCAACAATTATGCAACGGAATAAGATCTTCCCCCGTTGTAGTATTAAAATCAGGATCATCAATCCAAATTCTCCAACCAACGGGCTGGTGTGTCGAAACGAGGTCAAGAACCTCGTTATGCTGACCCGACGCACCAGGCGAACAAAAAGTGGGTCTCTTACCCAAGGTATCCTCTAAGGAACTCCCAATACCCTCACTGGCAATGTAGTTGTTGGTGTCCCTTCATTTTCAAGATGATCATGAACAATAGTGAGAGGCAAACTCTCACCAGGTCGTATATAATTAAGGGTATTAAGGAGTTTTTGCTTCACCAAAGGTGAGTCCATAAAGAGGCAAAAAAATTAAGATCTTCTAGTTCAAGGGCCATGGGACAAAAAGAAAAGGCACAATCCTGTGCCGACTCATAATGAAACTTGTCCATGCTATTATCAATTTGAATCAAATCCCCCACCAAATGATCGTGAATTGAAACCTCAAGTCCCTCAGACTAACTAGGAGTTTGACTTTGACAGATTGTGCTTTGAATTTCTTCATGTGGTGGGGATTCGATATTACAAGATGAATCCTCATGTTTACAAGAAAGTCACCCTCCTCACGTTCAATTAATTATTGTGTCATCTGACTCACTTTTATTTCCAAAATTTGCAAGGAATTCAAGTTGGAATTCAATAAATTTTGAGTGGTTTCCATTAAAGTTTGGAGGGTTTGTTCTAAGGAATCAAGCTTGGGGTCAACATTGAAGTTTTCATTTTGATTGTCACAGTTTGTAGGTTGGGTGTTAATAGGCTGAGAATTAGTCGACGTGGTCATGGGTGGCTGATGCATTGCATACATTGCATCATATGTCTTTCATTTAGATTGCTTTTAATTCAATAAATGCTACTAAGGTATGTGTTTAGCCTTGTTTATAGAATACAGGGACCTGAATGCAAATTACCCACATCCCGAGCATAAACGCGTGCAAAAGATTCATTTCTATCATAAAGACAAGTTCAAGTTTATCGAGTTTCAAATAGAAATGCATCCAAGCACAAAAGCATTCAAGGAGCTAATCACAAAAAGGTCAGGGGCTTAAGTGCAAAATGTCAAGGACCTGACTACAAAATAAAAGGGAAAAGTTATTGTGTTGGAGAAGTCAAAAGAAAAGTCAAAAATAAATCCCCAACAATGGAAGGAATTAATCCGGAGCTCAAGACAATGGAAAGAATCAATCCAGACGCGCAAAGGATGATCAAATCATACCATAAACGCACAGCCAAAATCCGGACCTGATCCGAGCATCGTGTGAGGCGAATCCGCCGCACATTACACATGATCTGCGGCGAATTCGCCGCCCCCCTTGATCATCCGGCGTTCAAATTTCCTCCAGTCCGGTAGCAACGCGTGTACTTTCCTTTCATATACTGGTATCCTTTGTATCGGCTATAAATAGCCTCGTAGCACGAATGTAACACATCTTTGAACCTTTGGTCTTGGATCATTAGTAATAAATTTCTGTTTTATTTTGTTTTGTTTCTCTTTTCTTTTAATGTCTCTAGGATCCCTTCTGCTTCCTCCCTCCATGAGTTTCTAACTCTTTCCAAAGGGTGGGGGTGACGGATTTAGGGTGATGAGAAGAGAAGATGTTATTATTTTAATTTCGTATTAGTATGTTTTGATTACTTGAGTTTATGTTAAATCATTTATCATGTAATGCTTTATAACTAATATGATTTATTATAAGTTTCAGAATTCTCTAATCTAAACCCGATATCTAAACCTCCACCCAACGGAATTCACCATCTTTGTTCTTGTTTTAGTTTTAATCGTTCATGTTTCTTGCTTTAGATAATTAAAACCCAAAAATTTCAAAATCAACCTTATTATTGTTCTTTCTTCTCTAATCGAAAATCCAAAAATAACAATATCTCTCCCTCCTTGTGTTCGACCCGTACTTGCCACCGCTTCATCGCGGCCGTGCACTTGCGGTATAAATTTAATTCTCATCAAGTTTTTGGCGCCGTTGCCGGGGAGGCGACGCAGATTTTGTGTTTTTGTGTTTTCGATTTTATCCTGTCTACCTTGTGCGCGATCTAAGTATTTGAATTTGTGTAGCAAGAGACAACAGAGCGCGCGGCGAAATCCGGGAGCGTTCTGAGACACTTGGGTGGCGGAATCGCCGCATCTACAAGGTGGCTTGCGGCGGAATCGCCGCACCAGTGTGGGTTCTGGTCTTCAAATTTCTGGGGCATCGTCGGCATCTCTGGGTGGTCGCATTAAGCTACTGGAATCTCCGAGAGCGGGTGGCGAACCCGACTGAGCATTGCGGAGGTAACTTTTCTTGCCTTTCTCGTAAAATCTGAATTGTTGAAAAGTTTCCTTTCGTAGAATTGCATGTGTTAGGGTTTACCATTCCATAATTGGCAATAATTCAACTCGGACCTAAAATTAGCAAAATTAGAAAGACCTTAGTGCATGCATCATATAATGTTTTGCTTGCATTATTCTTGCTAAATTCTTGCAAATTATTTTTTATTGTTGAAGAGTGCTGGAGGCAAGGTACGTATCGCGGTTTTAACGATTGCATTTAAGCATATACTTTAGTTTGCATACAACCTTGAAATTGCCCCCATTAAAAAGACCATTGTTTGACTATCTTTGCTAGATCTAAGTTAAACTACTTTAAGGGCAACTCCGTAGGCAAAGATACGGTGGGGATTTCATCACCCTCCCGTGGCCCACAAACCACAATCCTAAAGTGTCGCCTAAGCCTAAATTTAAAATCAATTAGACATTGGCCCCTAAGGACTCGGACTCAATTAAGGAGAAGAATTGGTTTGACTTGCTATGACCTGAAGCCGATCGAATTCAATTTGGTGTCTAGGAAGTGTTTTTGTGTTGACGAAAGTCTTCCAAGCGAAGTGGTTGTCTAATTGGCACCGACTCTGTCGGAAGCGCCCCCACTAGCTATACACTACCTGGCCAATTTGGTTTGATTAGTGAGGGAGGTGAATCAAGCAAATCAATTCGACTCAACCAGTTAGGAGTCGTCTAGATTTAAGTGACACTAGGTCTAGGATTGTTTGAACCGTGCTTGTTCAGGAAATTTCTGGCCAACCCTTGAATTTACCTTTAGAGTTAAGTTTCCCTTCTCATCTGAGTCTTCTTTCCCTTCTCATCTTTACCTTTCTAATGTTTGTTTCCATTTTCATAAATAAATAAAAAAATTAAAATTTAAAAAAGAAAAAGAAAAAAAGAATGTAATTGATTTTTGAAATTGAATTTGAAATTTAAATTTCAAACTCAAATTCAAAAATTGATTCAACCCGGTGCACTCAGATTTGGATTCGGGACTTGAGTAATCGACTCTCACGAGTTCATCTAGATTCCAGTCTAGAGCTTAACCCCAATCCATCTGTTGCACCACCTCACCCGGATCTAATGGGTGAGAATGTTGTGAACCCTCCTATGACTCTGAGGGATCGGTGCTACCCAACGATGGCTGCTCAGCCATCGTGCATCGTCATGCCCACCATACCGGGTCGCGATTTCGAACTTAAGGCACAATACATGAGTATGCTGCCTAAGTTCACCTCTAGGGAAGATCCATATCTCTTCCTTAGAGAATTTGAGGAAATCTGCTCTCTTATGCAATACCAGCATATCCCTGAGGAGGCAGTGTGTCTGAAATTCGTGCCTCTAGCACTGAAGGACGACGCTAAGAAATGGCTATATAGTCTAGCCGAAAGATCTATTAGGAGTTGGGCTGAGTTTGTTCAAGTGTTTCTAAAAAAATATTTCCCCAACCATAAGACTATGAAGATTAGGAATGAAATTGTTGCATTCGTTCAGTCTGAGAGCGAGCCGTTCTATTCCTATCTTGAAAGATTTAAAAGTGTCTTGACCCAATGCCCTCATCACGGAATTCCAAAATGGCAATTATGCCAAATTATTTATGAGGGATTGACACCCACATCTAGAGTTATGCTAGAATCTGTGAGCCAAGGGAATTTCATGTCGAAAAACGAAAATGATGCCTGGACTTTTCTTGAGGATTTAGCTGAAAACAGTATGCAATGGGACAACGCTAGAACACCCATCAACCCGAGTATTGGATCTAGAATAGCAAGTCAACCCCGACCAGGTGTCTTAGCTATAGATGCCAACAGAGCGGCTGAGGCAAAACTAGCCACCCTTATGCGCAGAATGGAAAGTTTAGAGCTGCAAACCAAACCCGACAAGCATCCCCTACCCCTTGCTCTAGATGTGGTCAGACTGGTCATTTAATGGAGGACTGTGTAGACTTGGAACATGTTAATGCCACGTTTAACCATTCTAGAAATGATCCTTATGCATCAACCTACAACCCGGGTTGGCGTAATCATCCCAATTTTTCGTGGAACCAACAAGGTCAACCTCCTAGGCAACAACCAAACTCATATAACCAAAATAATACATCATCTGGGGGTAATAACAATGGAAATCATGAAGTTAGGTTGACAAACTTGGAAAATTTAATGAAAACTTTTATACAAACAACCAACCAATCATTCCAAAGGCTAGAGACACAAGTCAGCCAATTAGCGCAAATAGTAGGTGAAAGAGAAAAGGGTCAATTTCCAAGTCAACCTGAGGTGAACCCAAGAACTAATAATCAATATCAATCTTATCAACCACCCTCAGGAAATAACAACCCCAGACCGGTTCAAATGATTAACGAGGAAGGACCGTTCCAACAAATCAATGCAGTAGTGTCATTACGGTCCGGACGACAAGTTGATAACAATGTGGTAAACCCTAGAATGTCTAATCAATCTAGCCATCAAGCAACCACATATGACCTGACCATTGAACCTGACGTCCAAATTGAAAAGCCCAACCCACCTACACAACCTGAACCCATAGGTCAACCTGAACCTGAGCGAGTCTATGTTCCTAAAGCCCCATTTCCCAATAGACTCAAGAAGAGCTCAAGTGCACAAATGGAGAAAATCTTAGAAGTATTTAAGCAAGTTAAGGTGAATATTCCACTCTTAGATATGATTCAACAAATACCTGCTTATGCTAAATTCTTGAAAGATTTGTGCACTAAAAAGAGAAAAACGAATGTACCAAAGAAAGCATTCTTAACTGCAAACATATACTCTATTCTTTCCAACACATCTCCTATAAAATATAAGGACCCTGGGTGTCCCACAATTTCATGTGTAATAGGAGATACTTTTATCAATAAAGCCCTTCTAGACCTAGGTGCAAGCGTTAACTTACTCCCATTTTCTGTCTACGAGCAACTCAACCTTGGTCCACTGAAACCCTCTAAGACAACCCTCCAATTCGCTGATTGTTCGGTTAAGAAACCGAGAGGTATAGTAGAGGACGTTTTGATTAAGGTTGGTGACTTCATTTATCCAGTGGATTTTGTCGTACTGGATACTGAACCTGTTGTAAATCCTAATCGACAAATCCCTGTAATTCTAGGTAGACCTTTTTTAGCCACTTCGGAAGCATTAATAAACTGTCGAAATGGGCTCATGCAATTATCTTTCGGGAACTTAAAAGCAGAATTTAATATCTTCCATATTGATAATGAGCCAGAAATAATATGCAACCCAAGTGATGTTGTGATGAGAGCACGTATTTATCAGAATTCTGAATCAAATAAATCATCACATAAGCAAAAAGGAAGTAAGAAAAAAGGGAGTGATACATTTACTCAACCACCATCACTCGAGCAAATAAGCGAACCAATTCAAGTGAGAAGAGTGGAATCTTTTCCTCAAGTCAACATGGGGAACAATTCAACTGGATACATGCACCAATATGGTGTCATTCAATCCAGTTCTGATTACGGTTGACTATGAGCAAACTCAACCCCTCTACCGCAAGCCGACTCAGGTAATAAGTGCAATTATTTTATCTATGCATACATTGAGGACAATGCATGATTTAGGTGTGGGGGGTGTTTATCTATGTATATATCTATTTGTTTGTTTGTTTTTTCAAAAAAAAATAAAAAATAAAAAAATTCAATGTTCCATGACATAGCTTTAGATTGAACTACCAAAATCTGTGTACAAATTGCATTGAGTTTTTGTTCCTTATTATATAGTTCTGCTTGTAGAAATTGTGACATAAATCTAAGTTCCAAAGAAATAACACATTGCCCTTTAAGACATGTATGCACTTAAATTGGATGAATCAAATCTTTGAAGTGGTTGATAAAAAGCAGAGGTTGAGGAAAATATACCGGGAAGTGTGGACTTCTAATATCAATTAAGCCTTGAGGAAAATAAAAATAAAAATAAAAGAATAAAGTGAAGAAAACACATTTTGCAAAATGATTACAAAAGCCCAAGCCTTTGAGTCACTGGTCCGTAGGGGTATCTTGAAACCCGGTAACTTGAGTCTACCAGCTCGGGATTATCGACCAAACTCGCTACACGAATGCAAAAAGGGTAAAAGTGTCAAAAAGCAAATGTGTTGAATCACGAAAAAAAAAGAAAAGAAAAAAATAATAATACTCAAGGCCCAAAGCTAAAAGAATGATCCATACCATGGTTGATCCGAATGATACTTCACCACCAGAGGAGGCGTGCAAAATAATTCAAGTGATAAACATGTGTAGAAGGGTTAGTGGTGTGAATGTTGGAGGAACAAAGACCAAGTCATATTTTTAATGAGTTAGATTTATATAATGAGCATGCAAAAATTCTTAGTGAGATGTATATGGTGGAGGTAGGGATATTGAGAACTATTAATGAAATGTTGATTCAGGATTTTGTGGGTATATCCGCTGAAAACCCTCAGGAGACAACACTCCTCCCCCTTGGCAACAAGGAGGTTTAAAGGCTTGTTGCACATGCTAAGTGCAACCGTGATTCCTACGAAAGTGAGTTAGGATTTCCCTGTTTTCATTCCTTCTTATATTCTGTTTTGCTAGGGACTAGCAAAATCTAGGTGTGGGGGTATTTGATGAATTGCATACATTGCATCATATGTCTTTCATTTAGATTGCTTTTAATTCAATAAATGCTACTAAGGTATGTGTTTAGCCTTGTTTACAGAATACAGGGACCTGAATGCAAATTACCCACATCCCGAGCATAAACGCGTGCAAAAGATTCATTTCTATCATAAAGACAAGTTCAAGTTTATCGAGTTTCAAATAGAAATGCATCCAAGCACAAAAGCATTCAAGGAGCTAATCACAAAAAGGTCAGGGGCTTAAGTGCAAAATGTCAAGGACCTGACTACAAAATAAAAGGGCAAAGTTATTGTGTTGGAGAAGTCAAAAGAAAAGTCAAAAATAAATCCCCAACAATGGAAGGAATTAATCCGGAGCTCAAGACAATGGAAAGAATCAATCCAGACGCGCAAAGGAGGATCAAATCATACCATAAACGCACAGCCAAAATCCGGACCTGATCCGAGCATCGTGTGAGGCGAATCCGCCGCACATTACACATGATCTGCGGCGAATTTGCCGCCCCCCTTGATCATCCGGCGTTCAAATTTCCTCCAGTCCGGTAGCAACGCGTGTACTTTCCTTTCATATACTGGTATCCTTTGTATCGGCTATAAATAGCCTCGTAGCACGAATGTAACACATCTTTGAACCTTTGGTCTTGGATCATTAGTAATAAATTTCTGTTTTATTTTGTTTTGTTTCTCTTTTCTTTTAATGTCTCTAGGATCCCTTCTTCTTCCTCCCTCCATGAGTTTCTAACTCTTTCCAAAGGGTGGGGGTGACGGATTTAGGGTGATGAGAAGAGAAGACGTTATTATTTTAATTTCGTATTAGTATGTTTTGATTACTTGAGTTTATGTTAAATCATTTATCATGTAATGCTTTATAACTAATATGATTTATTATAAGTTTCAGAATTCTCTAATCTAAACCCGATATCTAAACCTCCACCCAACGGAATTCACCATCTTTGTTCTTGTTTTAGTTTTAATCGTTCATGTTTCTTGCTTTAGATAATTAGAACCCAAAAATTTCAAAATCAACCTTATTATTGTTCTTTCTTCTCTAATCGAAAATCCAAAAATAACAATATCTCTCCCTCCTTGTGTTCGACCCGTACTTGCCACCGCTTCATCGCGGCCGTGCACTTGCGGTATAAATTTAATTCTCATCAGTGGCGACTGGTAGAGATGTGGGTATTCGGGAGGAGAATAATGGGGTGGGTATGATGTATAAAAATTTGAATCAATATTGTATCCCGATGAATACATCCCTCTTTAGTTGTACGCGGATGCATGAAGGTCACATTTAGCATTTTGGGAAAATGTATGCTCATACTCAGGCTCTGGGGGAACATAAGGACATTCCCCGATAACGTGACCACTCAACCCGCAACAGTCACACAGTATGACCACTAGAGCCACCGGTATACTCATAGCCTCTACCGCATGCATGAAAGAGGCCAAAGTTTTTTGTAATGTTTCAGTTTGTTGACCAACATATGATCCGACACAACTAGATGGTGGTTTAGCATTCGGTGCCTCTCCTATATTACCCCAAGATAAAGACCACTCAGCCACGTAATTAAGATTATCCAACCCTTGTTGGGTGTTAGTCAGAGGCACCCAAGGATGCACGGGTCCGAAATACCAGGGAGAAAAGTCTTGGTCCCAAGAATGAAATGAATGGTTGCGGATGTAACCATCCATCTCGACACAATACCCTTGAGTCGACCACTCTCACCACCACGAGGCCAAGCTCTCAAAAATTGCTCGACTCGACCCTAAAACATTATAGAGAGTGTAAAGGGGAGGAGACTAGAACGATAGAAGTAGGGGAGAAGAAGATGACTCAGAGCAGAAGGGAATAATCCCTATAGCTAGCCTGGGTAAAGGTGAGGGTAGAAGCCTACTCTAGAAAACATATTGCTAAAACAACTAATGGTCACTATAGGTACTTACAGCTAGGCGTCGCCTAACCGTGAGATCACGCAGCCTCAAGACGCCTCACCTCCCTATGACAAAGACCACAAAGCCCAGCAAGTGAGCCAAGATTCAAATATCTCGTCTCTCCTACTATTGACATAGTGGGCGACGCCGATCAGGCAATGATGGTCGTGACTAGATCACTCTCCTAATGCACCCGAGGTTATTAGGGGTCAATGTCTACTTGAATTAGGCTCTTGGAGAGGTGTTTTGTGGCCATGAAGGAAGGGGTGATGAAATCCTCCACCTTATCTTGAAGACTATAGGTGGTGCCCCTTAAGATCAATTGTCCTTAAACTAGCAAGCAACTCAACAAACAAGCACTCACCTCACTCTTGTTCCAATGCACCTTACTCACTAATGCATGTTTTAACCATACGTGAATGAGAGAATGGGTGCACGTACCTCACGCCAACACTTAACAACAACAAAAATAAAGCAAAGAAAAGACGAATGCGTACAAGGTCTAGAAATGATGCATGACCTAGATGACAATCCACTAATCTTTTGCTTTGACTTTTAAGGTCTAAGTTGTATTAGGGGGAGCATGCAAAGAAAATTAGTTTTTGACATTAAAATAGAGCATGCATGGATTCAATAGTGGAAGATATCAACTACAAATAAGCAGAGAAAGCTACTAGTGAAACAAAAACGAGAAACTCCTCACCAAATCTACCACTAGTGGATTGTTTAGTGATTCTGGTCCCCAAAGTTCACTAATGTGCTCTCCTACTCTTGTAGGCTCCCCTATCCACTTGTCTTGTGTCATGCTCATTTCCTCGGAAACTCATGTACTCGCCTAGTACATGAGCCGGGAGTTGACGGTGGGTGCTGTGAGTGTGCCTGCCCAGAGACCGCTGAGCAAAGGAATCTAAATATTTGATACACGTGTAGTTCTATGTTTATGAGTCATGTATGGCATGTGCATTTTTGGTGTCATAGTAGGTAGAATGATTGACATCATTTCATGCTCATATTTGTATCTTATATCCATTATCTTACACCTAAGCAATGCTACGTGACGAGTTTTATGTTTAGTTTTCAGGAATAAAGAGGTTTGAAGAGAAGAGCCATGAAAGGACCCAAAAGCTGGGAAAAAGGACTGAATGGTGAGATCTAGGGACCAAGATGCAAGGGAGAAGGACCTGAATGTAAGACAGAAGGACCTAAGAGCAAAACAGAATACTCCACACCATCATGGGGAGTATTTTACCAATTCTATTCGGGTCGAAGCTCCAACAAGTCGAGTAACCGCATTAAAGACCAACAATACCAGAAAGCAAAGCCCACAACAAATTCCAACACGATCCGACAATTTTGGACCGCCAATTGGCGGTCTGGGACCGCTAATTGGCGGTCCATATTGCTCAGGATCCGTCGAAATTTCTCCTGGACTTGTATTAATGTTCGTTTAGGCTATTTTTGGTATTGGTTTAGTCCTACATCGGGGGATTGTCCCCGATTAGCTTTTTCCATGCTTATAAATAGAACTCTTCACCTTCCATTGTAATTACCCATTGCTTGGTGGCATTCTCTCTACTAAGGAGTGAGCCTTGAAGTAAAAACTCAAGGTGGGGAAGAATGCTACCTTCAATGTGAGTCATTTGTTAATAAAATAATTCTTCTAGTTTCTTTTAATCTTGTCTTTTAATTTATGCATGTTTGTTTAGTCTTTCCTTTCCTTTTATGTTTCTTTAATGCTTCTTGCTTTCTTAGTTAACTTTCATTTCAGTATTATGCTTTCTTTTGCTAATATAGTTAGTATAATGAGTAGTGAGTAGTTCCATCCCCATTTGGGGGGTGGAGAAATATGTGATATAATCATGTAGTGTATTAAGTGTGTGTTATTTTTATCCCTTGAGCTTTATATGATTTCCATACATCTAATGGGTTTTCACTCTTATCTTTGATATGCTAATGCTCTTGAATGAAGCTTAGCTTATGCTTTGATTAGTGGACCTATTTTATGGGGAATGATAAGGTTAGGATATAGATGAAGTTAATATTGGAAACACAATTTGTAGTGTATGAGCTCTTGTTGCCTTTACCTTAGCTAATGTCTTGTATGTTTTAATGATGTAGTGAAATCTTAATTCATGTGGAGGCATAGTAGGGTATAGTCTTTATACTTGAGTTCATGTAGCTTCATTCCAATTAATGTCTTGTATGTTTTAATGATGTAGTCTTACCTTAATTCATGTAGAGGCAAAGTTGGATGTAGTTTTATGATTTCATGCACTACATGTTGTGAGGAGCTTAATGAACACACACACACACTTCTTTATGTTCACATTATTTCTCTACCCCCTTTGGGGGTTTAGTTTTCTTGCTTTTCATCCATTTCCATTTGCACCTTAGTGTAGTTTAGTGTAACCAACCTTTCTTCCCTTTCTTTACCTCTCGCCTTCGCACAAACCAAGTGTCGACACACCTCCCAGTGGACGACCCGTATTTGCCACCGCTTCAACGCGGCCGTGCACTTGCGGTTAAATATAAAACGATCAATCATAGAACACCTAAGGGATGGTGGATCCCAATGCATGGGATAATGTGACTGCCAGCCTTGATGGCGATGGAGGTGACCGCCCTACCTTCATGGCAACGGAGATGATTGTCCAGAAATTTAGTCTGACTGGTAGCCTGGCTGTGGGACAACTAGGTGAGTTGACCGACCGGCCAGTGTGGCGGCAGAGATTACCGTTCGACCTTGATGGTGACGAGGATGACCGACTGACGATGTATTCCGGCAGGTAGTTTGGCTGGGCATAGACAGGTGAGTTGACCGTCGAGTGAGCGACGACTTTGGTGGGTGTGGCATTAGCCACGAGATCAGATTTGTATCTATGACATGGATGTGCACGTGGCCCTCACTAAACCATCACACTAGCTTAGTTGCGAGTGGGGATTAGTCGTGTAGCACTGTAAGACCGCACGTGCTTTCGGTAGGTCCCTCAGGGGGTCCGATGATGTTGATGGGACTATTGTCGTTTATGTTCCTAGATAAGGATGCCAAGGTCCTCCGTGTACTTGGGGCAATTAGGGCGAATGTGTCCATTTCCACCGCACTGAAAACACTCTTCAGGCAATTTTGAAGAGTTGGAGATTTTGAAGATTTCCCCTTGTGGCGCTCTAATGAGCACGTCTGACATCCTTGCCCTTGATTTGCACCTTTTTGGTAAAAAAATTCTTCCCTTTCCCTTTACCTTTGGGGATCCTTCTACTTCCACCATAGACGGCTAGGACATTCTTGTCCTTGCAAATGATAATGTTTGATAAAGTCCTTATAGGACGGAACTGGAGAGCCAATTATCAAATCTTTCGCAATGTCCTTGGGCATAGGGGAAGAGAGTTTTTTCTAACTTCTCAAGGTATCCTTGCATTGTGAGAAAATGCATGGACACAGATGTTCCCTTAGACACGTGGCACCTTGTGAGTGCTATGGTGGTCTTATAATGGTCCTTTCTAGCATTATCCATATACATCTTTGTAAAAGCTTCCATGGTCTTCTTGGGTTTTGAGTCCATGTATTTCGCTTGAAGCGAGTCACCAATGGAGGCAATCATGAGACCGTGAACTTGGTTCTCTTGGTCTTCTCACTTTGCTACAGCCTCACGCTCAGCATCAGTTGCCTTCTCACTTAATTTTGGGATTTCACCATCCAAAATGTAGACAGTTTTTCAAACATTCACATTGTTAAGCTTGATTTGCCAACTATTGAAGTTGAAGCCATAATTGGCTAGAGGATGTTTCTCAATCATGGATTGCACAATAGGTTGAATGTTCGACATGTTACAAAACAATTTATAAGGTTTTTATGTCAATAATAAGTTTATAAAATCTATACTGCAAATAAATAAATATGTCCATAATTACAGTCATTCAAGATCCCTATATTTATAACATAAACTAGCTAAGAGCTATTGTTTCTATCCTAAACTCAAGGTAAGAAAACTTTTTCTAATCATAAACATTTTGAGATTTTGCAAACTTTTGCGTTTTTCAAACTCTTATGATTCCCTTCGTTTTAATTAAAAGGGAATTTGTTCAATCCTCCTAAGAAAAACTCTCTTTCTTAAAACCGAGAGAGGGCTCAAATATTGTTAAGAAAACTTATTTTATTTGATACAAGATGCGATAGTCTATTGTATCCATAAACAAATAAACTTGGTGTCAATTGAGGGTGAAACTCACTTTATGTATTTATGGATGACCTAACAATGACTATCCTAATATTTCCCACTATTTCCAAAGATTGACGAAATTATTTCCCGCTAAGCGCGACCAGAACATTTGTCGATCGATGGCTATAGTGGATAAAATAAAAGAAAGATCTTCTTGATTTTTAGTTTGACAATTAAACAATTCATATGTGATACTAGAATTTAAGTAATCATGTATCTATCCATTCATACCTATTCTAACCATTCAATCATTTAATCACATACAAGCCAAGTACATAAACATAAAATAAATCCATTCACACATTGGTGTGAGTTTATATGTTCCCACGTCCTTGACTGATGTGTTCGTTTTAAATACTGCAAGTGCACGACGTCGGTGAAGACGTGGCAAATATGATTTTTTCGAAGGCAAGTGGGAAAAGAAGGAAAGAAGAGTTGTGATTACACTAACTAAACTACACTATGAATGAACTAACAATTAAACTAAACCTCCATGGAGTGGAGGTGTGTAGGTATGTGTGTGTGAGTGGGTCTTCATTTCAATTAGTAACAAGTGTAGGTTGTGTGGCGTACAAGTAGAAGCTAGTGTAGAATCTAAGTGTGGGATACACAACACTACATGGCAAACCATGAACATGCATATCTCACATGAAGTTGAGGTTGATTTTAGATTATCAAGCAAGCAACAAGTACCTAGTGTGGCCATTAGAGCATCAATCAATCCTACATACAACCTAAATCATTGATGTGAATGTGCTCCAAACATGGATTCATACATAACAAGCCATTCCCTTCAAACCATTAAAAGCAACAAGATAAACTCAAAAGCTAGCATGAGATAAGTACCTAGTGTGGACATTATCTCATCTAATACAAGTTTAAGCATGCTATAAGTATAGATCTACATTAAGCATATGAAATGACACAAATAAAAGAACCCAACACTACCACATAATCTACATCACCTCCACCCCCAAAGGGGATGGAACTACTCACTACCCATTAAGAACTTAAGTGAAAAACATGGGCAACCTAAACATCCTCAAGTGATACAAAGTGTAAAGTCTATTAAGATTCTTATTTGCATTGCCATTTTTTTTCTTTTTGTATTTCTTTTTTTCTAGTTGGGGTGTAATTCTCCCAGGGTCAGGTTTCGTGCATCATTGCCTATGAGGACTTACACTATCACGTACACATTTCCCCACCTCTCCACATAGGGCAATCCCTACAACCCGTGTAATGGGAGTTTGGTCGGCGCATCCCAAGTCAGATGACTCGAAAGCAATGACAATCTTTTGTCATCCCAAGTCAAGAGGGGCAATGATAATCTTTTGACATATGATTTTTTCCGGCACAAGTCATAAATAACCAACTAATATCTTTCACTATACATAATGATAGCATTTGATAATAATCAAATTATACACTTCTCATGTCACTACTACAGAAAAGGGAATATTCGTCGGATATAAGGGCATATACACGTCGGATATAAGCACACTCCCATCCGACGTATATGTGTGCGTCGTCTATACATAGACGTCGGCCGTCGTATAGCCGACGTCTATACCTAACGAATAGACGTCGGCTGTAATTAGACGCCGACGTGTATTCTTTAATGTATAGACGTCGGTTAATAAACATACGACGCCTATACTTTAGGGATAAACGTCGGGTCAATAATATACGACGCCTATACTTTAGGGATAGACGTCGGCTTACATAGGAAGCCGACGTCTATTCTTTTCTTCAGAGGATTAGACGTCGGCTTATATAAACAGCCGACGTCTATTCCCAAACCTGGACAAAAAAAAATAAATAGGATCCGACGAAATTGTTTTTAGTCATCGTCGTCGTGTACATACAACTGCACCAAATTCGTTCACCTATAAATTTCATCCACATACATCCATATACATCCCACATACAATTGACATTCACAAGCATACATCCACATACATCCACAAGCATCCATACAATTGACTCACAAGCATACATCCACATACATCCACAAGCATACATGCACAAACACAAACACAAAAATACAACCACACAATTGACATTCAACACACTTGCAATTAATTCATTCTAAAATTAAGGCGATTATATTAAGGCATAAAGTGTAGGTTTGTAATACAAGTGCACTTGTTAACTAAATTACAAAAAATACAATTGGCAGTAGAACCTCTTAGTTCGTCAGCATGTTTCTGATGAAATAGCGAGCCCATCGGTCGCGAGTTTCATCGAGCTCTTGTTGCGAGAATGGATCACTATTTTTTGGGAAAACCTATCAAAAAATTACAAGTGTGTTGAGTATTAATAACTAAATATTGAAACTACAATTGAATATACAATTGAATAACGATCTACATTACCTCGGTTAGACATACGTCTTGAGTTGCCACATCGAGGATTTCCTCCATGTATCTCATCACGTAGTAACCGCATTCCGTATTTCCAACCTGCTTCCGGTACTACAAACATAGGAATTCGCTAAATATTTGTTCATAACTTAATTAACAAAAATGGGATAGAACGTACTCTCATTCCATGCCATGTTATTCCTGATTTTGTGGTTGTTCTCCTACCACCTAAAGCTCTGTAAACCTTAATTGCCCTGAGTAGCACAAGTTAAAATATCAATCAATAATACTAATAAAAATCCACGAATTACTTTATTCACGACTAAACGAACTTACATATTTAGAAGTTTCTTTATTGAGTCCCTTGGTTTATTCGACCCCAACGGATCAAACCAATATGCCGAATTAGTCGTTGGGCATACAACGACAAGCATCCAATGAGCCCTGTGTTATATATATAATTAGAAGTTTATTACAAAATAAAATTTTATTCAAATCCTAATATCTAGTTATCTAATCACATTCACATTATGTATTTCTCTACTCAATCCAAACCAAATTCTTAACATAATCCAAACCAAATCAATCCAATGAAAACAAAGTTTGGTTAAATCATCCAACCAACCCAACTCAATCCAAACTAAATCAATTCAATGAATATGTTTATCAAATATCAACACATAACACACATGCAAAAAAACTCCGAGAAGAAGTTGTTTATCACGTCTACATGTCAAGAGTGTACATCCACATTGAATCGATATCTAACCAATATTTGCACTAACCCTAATTTGGCGTTGGATTCTTGGTCTAAACTAATCCTAAATTAAGAATCTAAAATTTAGGACGAACCAGAGGAGGGAAAAGTTGTATTGCCGGAGAAGCTCTTTGTGTTTCCCGAAGACGTCGCGGAGGAGACGGAGCTACATGCGGAGGAGGCTAAGTTAGAGAGAATATGTGGAGAAAGATGAACTTAAAACAAGAAAAAACGAACTTAAAACCTACATGTGGAGAGAGACGGAGGAAGACGAAGGAAGAAGGAGAAGAGGGCCGGAGAAGTGGAGGAGCGCTTGGGAGCTCGCTGCGGTGCCGGAGACGGTGCGGATCGGTCGGAGGATGGTCGCGGAGGAGAGTTCGGTCGCGGGACGGCTAGGGTTTGGGTGGGTTTCGACTGAAAAGAATGAAAGAAAACGCGTCTGTCCGATTTCTTTAAGACCTATATACGTCGGATGTTACATAACACCGACGTCTATACCTCGACGTCTATGTGGATAGACTATAGACGTCGGTCTTAAATTACGTCCGACGTCTATAGGCCGACGTCTATACCCTATAGACGTCGGATTCACAAGGTACTAAAACACCGACGTCTAAAGGTCGACGTCTATACACTATAGACGTCGGCTAAACGTGTTATTTCAAAACCCGACGTCTATAGTGTCACATAGACGTCGGCTTCCATTTCAGCCGACGTCTATTCTGTCCTCTCCACAATAGACGTCGTCTGTTACAACAGCCGACGTCTATTGTGCGACGAGTAAAGCCAATTCTGCACTAGTGTGTGAAAAGATATAGGTCTCATATCTTAGTATTCAAAGACGTGTCAGTCCCTCGCCTGGAGGAGTTTGTCCCCCAAACGTTGAGTCAATCCCGAATATTGACGCATCTGACGCGTTCGGGACGAAACTGCCGTTCAGGATGAATGTGCTAACTTCGGGATGTTATTACATGGAATACCACTGAGACGTTACGATTCTAACCCCATCAAAGAGGCAAACCCTAACGACTAAATCCTAAATCATCTTCACTAGACCTTTTGGCTACTATTTAATTCTTTGTTATTTTGAGCAGTTCTTGTCCTGTCCCAGTCAGGTCCAAATGAGATTAGTCAGGACAGACTCGTCCCAATGCCCTATGCAGGACAGAGTCGTCCTGTGCGGGACACATCCTTATGCGATACTAATATGTTAGTGATCTGTTAGTCAGGTCAGTTCCGCGTTGTGAGGATTCGGTTATGTGCAGGATGATTTAGTCTCGCGTCTGTTTCGTTAAATCATGCTACGCTAATTGATTAAATTCAATCGAATGATTTAGCTTCAATTCTATCCAAACAACGGTATAAACACAAATCCAAAAGCTGGTGGGGCAAGATTATCAACTTCTGCACAAATTTTGATAAATTGTCTTGTGTATAGGGAATGCCAATGACATTTTACTATTCTTCCAAGGCATGTCCTGTCCCGGTCAGGTCCCGTCCCTTCCCAAGCATTTCATGTCCCGTCCCGGCATTGATCAAGTCAGCATTAGCCATTTTCCTTTTTTATTTTTTTAAAAGTCAACATAGAGGATTATTTTGCGAAACAGTGAGACGGTTCGAAGTTGCCACTTTCAAAACGACATGGTACGATAGTTCAAATTATTCATTTTAAAAACCATGACACGTTACTACTCCTAAACCCAAAAACCAAAACCCAAACTCCAAACTCCAAAAAAATTACACCAAACGCGTCCGTCAAAGCACCAACAGTATAGAGAAGGTGAGCAGTTTTTTGTGTGGTTTGAACAGGTCTATCCCTCCTCAAGGGAATGGGGGTGTCTGATTGACATCATTTCATGCTTATATTTGTACCTTATATCCATTATCTTACACCTAAGCAATGCTACGTGATGAGTTTTATGTTTAGTTTTCAGGAATAAAGAGGTTTGAAGAGAAGAGCCATGAAAGGACCCAAAAGCAGGAAAAAGGACTTAATTGTGAGACCTGAGGACCAAGATGCAATGGAGAAGGACCTGATCGTAAGACCGAAGGACCTAAGAGCAAAACAGGACACTCCACACCATCATGAGGAGTATTTTGGCAATTCGATTCGGGTCGGAGCTCCAATAAACAAAGTAGATGCATCACAGACCAACAAAGACCACCAGGAAAGCCCACAACCAAAACCAACTCGATCCGGATCATATAGACCGCTAATTGGCGGTCCATATGTCTCCAGATCCGCTACGATTTGTGCTGGGATTGTATTAGTGTATTCTTAGTCTATTTTTGGTATTGGTTTAGTCCCACATCGGGGGATTGTCCCCGATTAGCTTTTTCCATGCTTATAAATAAAACTCTTCACCTTCCATTGTAATTACCCATTGCTTGGTGGCATTCTCTCTACTAAGGAGTGAGCCTTGAAGCAAAAACTCAAGGTGGAGAAGAATGCTACCTTCAATGTGAGTCATTTGTTAATAAAATAATTCTTCTAGTTTATTTTAATCTTGTCTTTTAATTTGTGCATGTTCGTTTAGTCTTTCCTTTCCTTTTATGTTTCTTTAATGCTTCTTGCCTTCTTAGTTAACTTTCATTTCAGTATTATGCTTTCTTTTGCTAATATAGTTAGTGTAATGAGTAGTGAGTAGTTCCATCCCCATTTGGGGGGTGGAGAAATATGTGATATAATCATGTAGTGTATTAAGTGTGTGTTATCTTTATCCCTTGAGCTTTATATGATTTCCATAACCATCTAATGGGTTTTCACTCTTATCTTTGATATGCTAATGCTCTTGAATGAAGCTTAGCTTATGCTTTGATTAGTGGACCTATTTTATGGGGAATGATAAGGTTAGGATATGGATGAAGTTAATATTGGAAACACAATTTGTAGTGTATGTGCTCTTGTTGCCTTTACCTTAGCTAATGTCTTATATGTTTTAATGATGTAGTGAAATCTTAATTCATGTGGAGGCATAGTCGGGTATAGTCTTTATACTTGAGCTCATGTAAATTCATTCCAATTATTGTCTTGTATGTTTTAATGATGTAGTCTTATCTTAATTCATGTGGAGGCAAAGTTGGATGTAGTTTTATGATTTCATGCACTACATGTTGTGAGGAGCTTAATGAACACACACACACTTCTTTATGTTCACATTATTTCTCTACCCCCTTTGGGGTTTAGTTTTCTTGCTTTTCTTCCATTTCCTTTTTGCATCTTAGTGTAGTTTAGTGTAACCAACCTTTCTTCCCTTTCTTTACCTCACGCCTTTGCACAAATCAAGCGTCGACACACCTCCCAGTGGACGACCCGTATTTGCCACCGCTTCAACGTGGCCGTGCAATTGCGGTTAAATATAAAACGAGATCAATCAAGTGTTTGGCGCCGTTGCCGGGGAGGTGCTCTGTCCAGACGTTGGTTTGGACGATTCGAGGGGTTTTTAATTTTTTGTTTTCAGTTTTTCTTAGTTTCAGGGAACCACAAGATCAAGGGGAGGCTACTGGAGAAGTTTGAGGAAGAGAAGACCGAAACAGACCGCCAATCAGCGGTTGAAGACCGCCAATTGGCGGCCTGGTGAGAGTTTCTTGCCTTGTATTTTTTTCTTGTAGTTAGTGTTGCAATTTGTGTTATCTGGGAGCCCTATTTTGCATGCCGTGACTTTTGGTTTGCTCCCAGATCATTAATCACTCCCCCATTAATCAACTTGGCCTTAACATCCAAAGCAAAAGACTAGACGTTCTTATTTGTTTAGGTCACGCATCATGTATTGACTTAGGCATATAGTTGTCTTTTCTTTTAGCTTTCTTTTCAATGTATTCCCTTTAAATTCTGTTGTGAGACATTAAGTGTAGGGGTTTTTGTTCATGTGTAGATAAAAAATAAGTGAGTAGGTGTTGTCTCTTCTTGCACGGCTCCTATCACTCGGGAAAGTAGGTCTGAGGGGACTTTGTGCCTGGTGCTTTCGAGTCATCTGACTTGGGATGCGCCGACCGAACTCCCGTTACACGGGTGGTAGGGATTGCCCTATGTGGAGATTTGGGGAAAGGTGTACGTGATAGTGTAAGTCCTCATGGGCAATGATGCACGAAACCTAACCCTGGGAGAACGAAGCTCCAACTAATAAAAAGGAAAAAAAAGAAAAAAATGTGAAAAGAAACAAAAAGATTTTTTTTTCAAATAAGAACCTTGATGGACCTTACACTTTGTATCACTTGAGGATCTTTAGGTTGTCCATGTCTTTCACTTAATTCCTTATTTAACTTGCACGAATGGTTTATTAGGCTAGGTGTGGACTGATCACCTATATAGAGTCGGCCTGTAGGATTACCGCGTCCATTGATCGACAAAATATTTCCAACGAGTCGAGGTCTAGATTGAATAATGCATTTCGTTCGGATTTTGTGGGTATATCCGCTGAAAACCCTCAGGAGACAACACTCCTCCTCCTTGGCAACAAAGAGGTTTAACGGCTTGTTGCACGTGCTAAGTGCAACCGTAATTCCCACGAAAGTGAGTTAGGATTTCTTGTTTTTCGTTTGCTTTTCTCTTTCTTTGTTTTGCTCGGGACTAGCAAAAACTTAGGTGTGGGGGTATTTGATTGACATCATTTCATGCTTATATTTGTACCTTATGTCCATTATCTTACACCTAAGCAATGCTACGTGACGAGTGATTGACATCATTTCATGCTCATATTTGTATCTTATATCCATTATCTTTCACCTAAACAATGCTATGTCACGAGTTTTATGTTTAGTTTTCAGGAATAAATAGGTTTGAAGAGATGAAGCATAAAAGGACCCAAAAGCTGGGAAAAAGGACTGAATTGTGAGATCTAGGGACCAAGATGCAAGGGAGAAGGACCTGATTGCAAGACAGAGGGACCTAAGAGTAAAACAGAATACTTCACACCATTATGGGGAGTATTTTAGCAATTGGATTCGGGTCGGAGCTCCAACAAACGAAGTAGATGCATCAAAGACCACCAAAAGCACATAGAAAAGCCCAGAATAAAACTCAACTGGATCCGGACATTTTGGACCGCCAATTGGCGGTCTGGATTAGTCCATATCCGCCAAGATTTCTCCTGGACTTGTATTAATGTTCGTTTAGGCTATTTTTGGTGTTTGTTTAGTCCCACATCGGGGGATTGTCCCGGATTAGCTTTTTCCATGCCTATAAATAGAACTCTTCACCTCCTATTGTAATCACTCCATATTTTAAGTGGCTATTCTTCCTACTAGAAGTGAGGCCTTGAAGCACACACTAAAGTAGGAGGATGCTACTTTTAATGTGAGTCATTTTTATCAATAAAGTTTTGTGTTTCTTTCATTGTTTGTTTATGTTTCTTTTATTGTTTGTGCATGTTTTAGTTTAATCGTCTTTTAATTCTAGCTTAGTTTTAATATGCTTTCTTTCCATAGTTTAATAATTAGTGTAATGTTTAGTGAGTAGTTCCATCCCCTTTGGGGGGTGGAGTAGATGTACATACATGCATTAGAGAATGAGATGAATGCTTTAATTTCAATGTGTTGATTAAACATGAATGTATGCTTGCTTGTTTAGGATAGAATTTACAACTTGATGAGTTTTGCCAAAATGATTAGACACCTCTCATGCTTGTTTAGGTTCTGAAATAAATACCTTGCATATGTAAATGTTAATCAACTAAGTTGGTGAATAGATTGATAGGTTTTGCCATAACATTTAGACACTTCCTATGCTTGATAAACACCACCTTCATGTGCTTAAAGAATGTATTCTACACCCACCTCTTTGCTTGTGTGCACTCACTCCACCCCTTAGGGGTTTTCCCTTCCTGAAATTCCAGCATTCTTGTTTTGTTCTTAGCTTAGTTCTTATTTCATCGTTTGTTTGCTTCTTTCACCTTTCATACTTCTTAGAGTAGTTTAGTGTAGAGTAGTGTAATCAAACTTTCTTCCCCCTATTTTTGCCACTTGATTTCGTACAAGCAAGAGGCTACTCACCTCCCTGAGGACGACCCGTACTTGCCACCGCTTTATCGCGGCCGTGCACTTGCGGTTTAATTAAAACGTTCAACAACGAGTTTTATGTTTAGTTTTCAGGAATAAAGAGGTTTGAAGAGAAGAGCCATGAAAGGACCCAAAAGCAGGAAAAAGGACTTAATTGTGAGACCTGAGGACCAAGATGCAATGGAGAAGGACCTGATCGTAAGACCGAAGGACCTAAGAGCAAAACAGGAAACTCCACACCATCATGAGGAGTATTTTGGCAATTCAATTCGGGTCGGAGCTCCAATAAACAAAGTAGATGCATCAAAGACCAACAAAGACCACCAGGAAAGCCCACAACCAAAACCAACTCGATCTGGATCATATAGACTGCCAATTGGCGGTCTTGGACCGCTAATTGGTGGTCCATATGTCTCCAGATCAGCTAAGATTTGTGCTGGGCTTGTATTAGTGTATTCTTAGTCTATTTTTGGTATTGGTTTAGTCCCACATCGGGGGATTGTCCCCGATTAGCTTTTTCCATGCTTATAAATAGAACTCTTCACCTTACATTGTAATTACCCATTGCTTGGTGGCATTCTCTCTACTAAGGAGTGAGCCTTGAAGCAAAAACTCAAGGTGGAGAAGAATGTTACCTTCAATGTGAGTCATTTGTTAATAAAATAATTCTTCTAGTTTAGTTTACCTCTCGCCTTCGCACAAACCAAGCGTCGACACACCTCCCAGTGGACGACCCGTATTTGCCACCGCTTCAACGCGGCCGTGCACTTGCGGTTAAATATAAAACAAGATCAATCAGTGTCCCCTCGAGGGATTGTTTCTTTCCTAACATTGTTTTCTGACCTTCTCTAGTTTCAAAAACCAAAGTTGTGCTTCCAGACCACTAAGTGCAGAGATGGATTGTTCGAAAAAATGAGATCATGGATGACTGATGGTCAGAAGGAGGTATTTAGAAGGACCCCCTTCGCGCACTTCTTAGATACTAAACCGATGTCACTGGTGGGCCATGACATTGTGGAGTTCCTCGTCTCGAATTACGATGATGAAGAAAAGTTGTTCAAACTTGGCAACAAAGGGCTGAGACTGAAGGTCTCCGACTTGGTAGTGATATTTGGTCTGCCTATGGGCGGAAGACCCATCAATAGGTAAAAAAATCAATCCATAAGGGATGCTCCTGTAAAAGGGAGATGTTGCAATATAGCTACAACAGTTGCATGAAAAAGGAGACGACGAAGAGTTCGTGAAGGTCTTGCTTAATGAGTTGTTTAGTAGATTACTATTCTACGACGGTTTGGACAGACCAAATGAATGGTATGCTCCTCGTATCGAAAACCTAGAGGAAATGAGGAATTACACATGGGCAGGTGTTAACCGAGAAGAAAAATAGTGACACCACTACAGATAAGAGAACCGGTCACATTAACAGTTGTGTACGATACTCAAAGTCAGACTTTTATCATATTCATTTTTACATCATCCCTACTAAGACGCCTTCATCCCGAATGGGTCACGTACACCCCGTCTGATACATTTGCATCCCGAGTGGGTTCCATACTGTTCCATTTGAACTCCAGAGTTCTGACTGGGACATATGATTTCCCGTTCGTTGAGCACCTAAACCAAATTACCCAATTTCAAATACACTAATCGAAATATGCACAATGTGGATGCAGGTATGGCTCGTCGAGAATGTAAACCTAGCGAATCTGCTGAAACCATGCATCCCATTGGTGAACCGGTTGAGCCGCTTCATTGAGAGAAGGAAGATGCTAAGTGTGATGGAAAGGGAGGGCATAGCTAGACCTGTCAATTGGGTCGTGTTTGTGTACTATCGTGTCTGACACTTCTGCATTTGTGTCAGGATTTCGTGTTATCGTGTATAGTACAAATTGAAAAGATTCCGTCTTGTTTAGGTTGAAAATAGTTAAGTGGCATGTTCTATTGATATTTTTCATTATAAATAACATCTAACAAAAGATGCAGTTCGTGTCAGTTTCGTGTACAAAAACAACTTATCATGTTATCGTATTGTGTTCGTCTCAAATTGTGTACCAATTATTTTATATTTGTATGTTCACGAAACATCATAATAAATCATTTCAATCATACAAAAAATGTCATGTAAAGTTGTGTCTAGATCGTGTCTCCTTATCATGTCGTGTCTGTGTCGTGTCCAAAATTGACAGGTCTAGGCATAACCCTGCGAAAAATAGCCAGTGGGGAAGTAAAGTTGAAAGAAGATTAGGAGTTGCTACCATATAGAAATGCAGACTCTTTGCAGCAAGGGACGAGCGTCGGTCGACCAATTGAAGTCGCTTATTGTTCAGGTCCTTCGATGTCAACCACAAGACATCCTACCTCAAACGACAATGGTTGGTGGTCAGCACAGTGAGGGCGTCACCATGGATAATGCTTCGTTGTCTAGTCAACTTCTTAGTGAAGAGGTCGATAAACAAGAATACAAGTTGAGGTGGTTGAAGGCTCAGCATATAATAATGACATTGCAGGAGCAACAAAAACAGAAGGACAAGGAAATAAAAGTTTGGAAAGAACAGACAGAAGCATCACTCAAAACGAGAAAAACACATACGCTTATGAGCACTTAGATTGTACCCAACACACCCAGACAACCAGGACTTCGGGGTGGAGGAGATTAATGATGGCGGGGGTGAAGACCTAATTCCACCCACCGTGGATGGTGTCGACACTACTAAGATGTCACAGCCACATAGGCATTCCGCGCATCAAGAGGTTCGGGAAGATGACCGTGATGACGGGTGGACGACCCTACAGAATGTTCCTCGAGGGCCAATACTATTCAACTGGGGAGGACTTCTTTGGGAGCCGACATCACTGACGACGACTACTGTGTTTTAACTTTTAAATACTAAAAGCATCTCTCGGGACAACAACTTCCTTTCACGAGCGGGACGCAAATGTCCCTAGCAGGATGCCTGTGTCCCGAGGGGGATGCTTGCATCCTGAGAGGGGCATGCACATCCCATAAGAGTATGTTATAAATTTTAATATTCATCGCCATTTCTCGAGCCTTACAACTTTACAACTCTTGTAACATGATACATTGCTAAATATGGAATTCATTAGTGGACAAGTGGAAGGTGGTGTGGAGGGGAAGAGTGAGGGAGAGGGAGATCACTAAAAAGATGAAATGATGAAAAGGGGAAAAGAGTATAAGGGTAGAGAAGGATAGGAGGGTAGAGGCAGAGGAGGAGGAGAGTAAATGAAGAGGAGGAAAGGAGGATAAAAACCAGTAGGAGAGGAGGCTGGAGGCAGAGGAGGAGGAGAGTTAGTGAAGAGGAGGAATGGGCTATAAAGGCCCAAGAGGACAGGAGGCTTGAGGCAAAGGAGGAGGAGAGGAGGAGAATGAGAGGAGATGAGGGGGAGAGGGAAGAGGAGGAGAAGAGGAAGGAAAGGGAAGACCGGGTCAGGCAGAGATGCCTGAAGACAAAAAAAACAAAATGGACTACTAAAGAGTTAGGGGTCCAGAATAGAAGTATATTCGTAGGAGATGAAATGTCCAAACTAACAAAGGACAATTCTTCTACGAAGAGCGTGTTAAATAGGCCATTGAATAGTATTATCGAGAATATGGACATGGAAGCCATCGACCGGTTGACTGAAGACAGAAGGAATGTTATTCTTAAGATAGTGGCATCTGGATCAGACGATAAAGAATGTTTGTGGTGCAAGGAAGCCATCTCGGTTCACATATCGGATCTGAAGGATCTAATCATCAAAGGGGCTGGGATATCATCAGACATAAGTGAAAAAATTTCTTACCATACTTTACTTCTTTTAAAGCTACAAGAGTTTACAAGTTGAGAACACTCTTTTTACTGGACAAATGATCGACGCCGTCCTATATATCTTTGAGCAGAGGAAGGACGTTAGAGCATATCCACATAAGGTCAATACGATTCCAAACCCCGACCCAGTTTATATTTGTCAAAGATGATGTTTTATCTACATCAATGTTATAAAAACAAATAGGAAAATGGGACCAAAACGATTCTCTGATTGTCCAACCTATTGTGACGAAGAAAATAATGCAACTAAATAGCCAAATAAAGATGGAGGGTGGCCACAAAGAGGCATATAAAAGAGTTACTGATTATTGGAGCTCCACACTCAAAGTGGACTGGGATCTGACTATTGAAGGAGGAGAATGGCAACGCGAAACACTGCATAGCAATGATTATGTGATTTATGTCCTACATTGTATCGAATGCCTTATTCTTGGAGAACAACATGCAACGCAACGGGAGTGCAAGGTAATACACTCACTCAGGGGTCTATTGGCTTCTCTGTTAGTCACATGCCCATCATTCCGTGAAAAAATATAGGACCTGTAATTATTGAACGTTTAATGTATTGCCTTTTTTGCCTTAATCCATCTTTTGATGATTTAACTAAACTAATCTTAATCACAATCAAATGTAGAGTAGCACACATTATACGTAGAACATATATTGTATCGTGTTAACATCTACATGTGATAGACTCAAGGAAGAATTGAATGAAGTCAAGACATGTAATCAATCTTCTTGAAGACATGTAATTTTACCTTTTAATTGAGTTTGAGGAACGTATGTGAACTTGAGAATACAAGAGTTACAATTCATTCACATAGACTCAACCTATAGAAGTCACATACAAAATTCCATATCAATCCGACTTGAATAGGCAACCCAATTCCGTAGGATAACCAAGTTGTTTAGAACTATCTGCACCCAAACGATCGACCGACAGAGTCTCCGGTCGATCGATTGTCAAGTGCAACTTTAACCTTGGTTCGGTCGACCAATTGACCCATATTTTCTGGATGACCGTTAACCTTGTCGTATTATACAACGGTCGTATTCATATTTCACCTAACCCACAAAAGCATATTTTATAGACCGATCAACCGAGTACCTAGAAACGGTCGACCGAATATAGTTTGTGTGCCCAAAAATGCATGTTATTTTTGGTCGACCGGACCTATTTCATGTGTTAGACCGATATATCTCTAACCTTGCCAAAACCCCTAGATCAGTCGACCATCCCACCTTTGGTCGACCGTTCACTTAAGTCATAGACCAAATAGGTTTGACCGAAGCCTAAGGTGGTTCGAACATTACCTTATTATTAAGGAAACACTCGACCGTTTAGCTCGTCTCGGTCGACTATTGTGGGACAGAATTGTTGAACTTCAATTTCTGATTTGTGTATCTTATACACAACTTACCCAATTCTTCCCCAATGTCTATATCGCTCTAGGAGCTTATAAATAGAGGTCCATACACCTTATTTACACAACTCTTATACTTCCAATTGCTCCACATACTATATAGACTTCTCCCGATCCTCAAATCCCCAATCCTATAGCCTAAACATCACACCTTTGATCAATTCCACATCTTACTCAAGGTGTGCTCAAGTTAGAGAGTGTTTGATCTACTCAATTTAATTGTGAAGAAGCATAGGATTCGGCGAAATCCCGAAGCAAGTTGTAAAGGTTTCTGTGAAAGCCCGAAGCGTCCCTCTCGGGTTATGCGAGGAGGAGCCAAGCTCGGCGAGGATTGTTCACGAGCTTTAAATGTAAAGGCTTGATCTTGGCCCGGAACGAGATTGGATGTGAAGACGTAGGCGGGTGGCCGAACCTCTATATTTACTTAATTGAGTTTGGACAAGGTAGGATTTTGGAGGCAATTGAGTTTTTTGCAATATATTTACGTAATATATTTTGTAATGTATTGTCACTTTATGTCACCATCCTGCGATATGATTGTCCCATCCCACGAGGGGACTACACCTCCACGAGGGTTCTTGGTCATCCCATGAGGGGAATGAGTTTTCCCAAGAGGGGACTTACCCGTCCCGGTGGGGTGTTGGGTGGACATTACCCATCCCATGAGGGGAGCTACAATCTATGTCATCGTCCCATGAGAGTATTGTCCCGTCCCGTGAGGTAATTGAACCTCCGCCAGGGTTGTGGGTCATCCCACGAGGGGATTGAGTTGTCCTAAGAGGGGACTTACCTATCCCGATGAGGTATCTGGTGGAAATTATTCGTCCCGTGGGGGGAGCCACGATCTATGTCATTGTTTCACAAAGGATTGTCCCATCCGATGAGGGGAGTGAGCCTCCGTGAGTGCTCTGGGTAATCCCACGAGTGGAATGAGTTGTCTCGAACGAAGACTGAGCCGTCCCGATGGGGGGGGGGAATTCATACGCTGCTTGGGATGGAAGTGTGTCCCACATTGTGTCGAGTCTGTCCCACTCGAGAGAATGGCGTCAGGTTTGGGTCAGGTGTGCGTCTAGCTGGCTTACATTAACAACCAAATGAAATAATAAAACAACTCATTTTGTTGAATGACCCAACTTGTTTTCAACTCATTTGTCTTAATTCAATCCTTTCATGTAACAATATCTGTGTGCGCACAAGTTAACTTGTAACAAGTTGGTTTCAACTCGTTTGTCTTAATTCAATTTGAATAACAATGGTGTCAGAAGATTGTTTTAAAACAGATGATTTTCCATAACAACACAAATAATTCACAAATGGAACATTGGAAGTTCATGGAACAAATTAAATTGAACTAGACATTAATGGTCTAACACCCAAAAACAATAATTTACAATTCGGGAGTGTGGGGAGTCGCAGTGAGGCATCATCTAGCTTAATGACCCATAGCCAACCTAAGCTTGTTTGAGCCGTGATTGCTAGACTAGGCTTCTACCCTCACCCACTACCCAAGTTAGATCTCGGGATTGTTCCCTTCTCATCTGAGTCTTCTCCTCCTCTATATTCTTTGAGTAGTTTCCTCCTCTGATTACACCTTCTATTATGTGTAGTTTTTTGAGTCGAATCGAGCATTTTATGCGATGTTGGGCTCGTTCTGGTGAGAGCGCTCGACTTGAGAGAGTGCATTGTTCTTCTAAGATGGACGGTCTAGGTGATCGCCTATCTCCGCCCCATGCTCCTTTGAAGCACGAGGTCGAGTCGTCTCATGGAGGTGGGGGAGATCAAGTTCCATATATAGATTATCTCGCTCCACTCCCACCACCACGTATACCTCCTCCCCACCTACGACTCTAGAGGAAAAGGATCCCAGTCAGGATCGAGTTCTGGGTGCACCACCACCTTTATCTCGATAGGATCGACTGATGACTTGTGGGAGCAGACATCTTGTTCAGACCGCGCAACCATCTTGCATAGTTCTCCCGTCTATTCGTGGTAACATGAATTGAAACGTCAATATGTGAGCATGCTTCCTACCTTCATTGTGAATAAGGAAGATCCGTATATCTTTATACGTTTTTTCGAGGAGGTATGCTCCATGTTTAAGCTTCAACAGCTTGACGAGGATTCCATCAGGTTGAGGATGATTTCTTTCGCGTTAAATGATAACATGAAGAAATAGATGTACTGGCTCCCGGAAAACTCGAATGGGTCTTGGGATTTATTCATGACCGTTTTTTTGAAGAGATTCTTCCCCCAAAGGAAGAGTTAACAGATATGGCATCAGATACATTAAATGTCTTAGACTGAGACTGAATCGTTTCATGCTTTCATTGAGAGGTTCAAAGACCTTCTCCTGCCGTGCCCTCATCATGAACTTGAGCAATGGCAGCTGTGCCAGATTATTTATGGGGGTCACAACTACAACACCCACACATTGTTGGAGTCCATGTGCCGGGGTGATTTCCAAATGAAAACCATTGCTGTGACACTTTTGAATTAATGGTTGAACGTACCCTTGAGTGGGACACCATGAGAGAGCCACCAGCTGCCAGGTCTTCTGGTCGAGCTGGATCATACCAAGTTGAGTCAACTCTCGCGTCTGAGGTCAAAATGGCAGCTCTTATACGTAGGAATGAGAGTTTAGAGTTGGATTGAGCTCCTGTAGCTCACGTCACTACTCCCACTTATAGTAGGTGGACGTACGAGACATAGTGACTTGGAATGTGCTTACGCTCCAAACGATACTGAGCATGCAAATGCGATGTGTCAACAGCGGTACCGTAACAACCTGTACAGTCAGTCCTACAACCCGAGATGGAGAAACCACCCTAACTTCTCTTAAGGGCTGAGTGGGGGCCACAGACAGAGCTCGCACGCTGATTGACATCATATTATGCATACATTTGTGTCTTATATCCGTTATCTTTCACCTAAACAATGCTGCGTAACGAGTTTTATGTTTGAGTTTCAGGAATAAACATGATTGAGGAGAAGATGCATAAAATGACTCAAACACAAGGAAAAATGACTAAGTTGCAAGACTTATGGACTGAGATAAAAGAGAGAAAGACCCGGATGTAAAACCAAAAGGATCAATGAGCAAATCAATAAGCTCCACACCTTAATGAGGAGTATTTTGGCAATTAAATCTGGGCCCAACCATCAACAACCAAATCGGGTTCAAGCCAGAACCGAGCCACCAAAATCCAGACTCGATCATCAGCGGTCTAAATCGGTTCAAAGGGGACATGTTTTCGTGGAGTGGTGTAATATGTTGTGTTTAGTCCATATTTGGTATGCGTTTTAGTCCCATACCGGGGGATTGTCCTGGATTAGTGTTTTCCATGCCTATAAATAGAACTCTCCACCTTCCTTTATATTCACTCATTGTTGGTGACATTCTCTCTACTTGGAGTAAAAGCTTTGAAGCAAGAAACTCAAGGTGGAGAAGAATGCCACTTGTAATGTGAGTCATGTAAATCAACTAATTTTTCTTAGTTTCTTTTTGTTGGCTTTTTGGCCTTAATCTATGTTTTGATGATTTAATCAACCTAATCTTAATTATAATCGTGTAGAGTAGCACACATATTTCATTGCAAACATATTGCTTTGTGCTAACCTCTACAGGTGATCAAGACTCGAGGACGAAAGGAAAATCAAGTCAAGACATGTAATCAAGCTCATTTGAAGACATGTATTTTGTATTTCTTTGAGTCTTTAGAAACTTGTGTATATTGAGCATACTTGAGCTAAAATAAACTTAAACACACACTAGGTTCCTCATAGAAGTCACACAAGAAATTTCACATAATTTGGACTTCAATAGATCACCCAAACTTAAACCGGAAAACAGTAAACCTGAACCCTAACTGTCTGCCCACATTCGGTCGACCGCAATAGGCCGTTCGGTCGACCGGATGATCAAGTATTCTGTTTTGTGTTTCCCTGTCTAGTTTCGGTCGACCGCACCTTCTCTTTCGGTCGACCGTTTGAACTTAATTTTCCGACCGTTATTTTTGTCGTATATACCCAACGGTCGTATTCGTATTAAACCAATTATACCCCAAATACATTTCATGTATCGGTCGACCGAGGACCATGATCGGTCGACTGTTTGTCCATCTCTTGACAAACCCCTAAGTGCCTGTTGAAAATCGGTCGACCGCTAGACCTGTTTCGATCGACCGAATATCTAATTGTTTGTCAACCCCAAAGTGCCTGGACGAAATCGGTCGACCGAACCCTTTCTTGTGTTCGACCGATGACTTATGTGTACCTAAGTCGTAGCGTTGGGCGGTCGATCGTTACCTAACCGGTCGACCGAACTTAGTTCAAAACTGCCAAACGGTCGACCGTTAAGCCCGATCTGGTCGACCGAATTCATCTAGAATTGGGTCCTGTAGTTTCTGTTTTGTGTAATCACACATCAATTCATACCCAATCAATCCCAACGGCTCTATTCTCTCTAATTCCTATATAAAGAGTTGTAAAACACATTTTAACACAAATCTCCCACTACAAACTTGTCCAATACATTAGAGAGAATCCAAAACACTCAAAGCTTCAAACCTTCCACACTTTAGTCATAATTCCAATCCTACTCAAGTTTGCTCAAGAATTAGAGAGTGTTGCTCCACTCAATTGTTTGTCAAAGGAAGCAAGGACTTCGGTGAAAGCCCGAAGTGTCCCTCTCGGATTGTGAGAGGAAGAATTCAAGCAAGCGAGGTTGTTCGCGGTGCTTGTGGTGTAAAGGTGTTCTCTCCCGGCCCGGAACGGGGAGTGGTTAGTGAAGACGTAGGCGAAGCTCGCGGAGTCGAGCGGAGCTTACAAGAGAGGACTAGGACCCGGGTGGGGTGCCGAACCTCTATAAAATCCCCGTGTGATTGTGGTTTGCTTATTTCTTCCCTACTTGCTTGTATTTGTTTTAAAATTCCGCTGCATCATCTTTTGGTTTGGAAGTAGAGTTTGTTTAGGATTAAATTTGTTAATTAGCCTTAATTGTGGACCCATAACCCATACAATCCTACATTTGGTATCAGAGCCTTGTGCGCTAAATCGTATACTTAATCGTATTTTTAGCATGGCTAGTACATCTAATCACGTAGAGGGATTATGCACAACTCGACCTCCTTTGCTTAATGGGTAAAATTATGATTATTGGAATATATACCTCCTTTCACGTAAGCTTTAATAAAAATGGACGTGTTTTGTCTTCTTTTTTTGAAATATATACCTCTCTCCCTCACTCACTCTCACTCTCGGCCACAACAGTTGACCTATTCTTCTTGTTTCCTCCACCCTACCCCACAATGCCCCCACCCGATGCTAATCTAAGCCTGATTCACCATCGTCCGTTGTCCATACCACCATCGTGGATAACATTCTCCTCTCCTCCCTCCTCGCTGTCCACCTCCCTCCTTGCCGTCCTAGCCCGACCCCCACCCTCCCCCATCCCTCATCCCCCAACCATCCACCTCTCTCTGATCGTCGTACACCTCCCTCACCAAGCTCGACCCCTACCCTCCTCCCCCATCTCAACCCCTACACTCACCCCCCAGCCCAGTTTGAACTCCCACTACAACCCGATCCCCCTCCGGGTCCTCAACCTGAATTAAGTTTGTGTTGGATTTGTTTGTAGTTTTGAATTTTGGAGGGATTTTTGTGTTGGTGTTGGAAGCTTGGTTACGATGTGGATTTGGATTTGGGTTTGTGTGATTTAGTTTGATTTGGTTTGGTAGTTTGAAGGTTTGATTTTTGAAGTGAATTGTTATTATTATTATTATTATTATTATTATGGGTTTGTGGTTATGTTGCAATTTGAATAGGCTTCCAAGCTTTTACGAAGGGAATCTGCACAAGTTACTTTACTATTACGAAAGATGTGGGAAAAGGCTTCCATGCTTTTACATGCATAGGAGAGTTTGTGATTTATGTAACGAGTATCATCTTTTCTGCAACTTTGTTAGAAGTGTCTGTGGGGATCGTATGGGACCCTCTAGTGATCGTAATTAACTAAAGTGCGGAACTAAAACTTAATTACGAAACTAACAACTAATCATGCAAGGGTTAGATGAGAGTTAGAGAAATTGCAAACCACGTTGTAGTCGACGCCCGATGTAACGAGGTTCGGCACCCGCTCCGGGTCCTAGTCCTCACTCACAAGCCTCGCTCGTCCCTCGAGCCTCGCTTGTGGTTTCCACTATCCGATCTCCGTTACCGGTCCGAGATCAACGCCTTTACAAACAACGAGCCCCGCGAACACCCTCGCCCCGCCCGTGTCTCCTCTCACAACCCGAGAGGGAGCTTCCCCGAAGCTAGTACAACTCTTGTGATTTGGATGAAGGAATGAATCATACTTCTTGCTAATGACACTCTAACTTTGAGCACACTTGGATTATGATATGGATCTAGGAATACAAGTGGTGAAGTTTTGGCTTGAGTGTATAGGATTTGAGCTTTGAAGGTTTGGGAAAGATAGCACAAGGATACTAGATGTTTGGAGAGTGTAGTTCTTGTTGTTGTGCTTCTAATGAGGTCCTTATATAGGCTTCAAACCTCTTAGAGCCGTTGGGGAGTGGGTGAGAAAGTTGACCCATGAAATGTGATGATGTGACAAAAGTTCGGGCAGAATTTGCACGCTCCTCGGTAGACCGTTAACCCAACGGATTACCGAAGATGGTCATTTCGGTTTACCGAATCTTATTCGGTTAACCGCTCACTCAACTCCAGTAGCTCTCTAACTAGCAACCCAAATACAATTCGGTTTACCGAAACCTATTCGGTGAACCGTTCCAAACTGGACAGTAAGATTGGTAGGGTTCTGTTTATGCTACGTTCGGTTTACCGTGTATACTTCGGTAGGCCTAAGTTTGCGCAGGTTTTGCGCTGACATGCGTGGGAAATTGTTTATCGATAACGGTCAAGTTTAAATAGCCGTTGAGCTCCTAAAGCAATATGATTCGGCTGACCGAATGAAGTTCGGTGTACCGAATATGGATAAGTCGATTGGGCTTTAGGTCAAGATTTAAATACGACCGTTTGGAGCAAAGTCCAAAACTGGTCCAAGCTAATTCGGTCTACCGAAGGTGGTTCGGTATACCGAGGTGGTTATTCCAGGGAACACCTAAAGGATTCTATAGGGTTGACCGCAAGGTGTTCGGTGGACCGAACTCTACATGATTCGGTTTACCGAGAGGGGTTCGGTTAACCGTGGGGATACGGGACAAAATCCTAATGTGCTCAAGTTTACATTAATCCTTAGGACTCAAATTATACTAAATTACATATTGGTCCAAAGCTTGATTACATGTCTTGAGTCTTTATCTTCTTGTCCCAAAGCTCCTTAGCTTGATTCTTCATCAACCTATTAAGAATATCGCAAATACACGAATATATATGCAATGCATGTATTCATGTTTGCTTACTTTGATTGTCTAGGTTGATTGATTAAATATAGATTAAGATTAGATTACTTAATCATCAAAACTAAATAAAGATTAAGGCTAAAAAGCCAACAATCTCCCCTTTTTTGATGATGGCAAATCTATATCTTCATATTTGAGTTCAATTTTATTTCTCCCCTTTCTATATGTTTTGTTTCTTAATATATATGTAATCTATGCATTTATAAGATTTCTCCCCTTAACAACATGCATAGTTTATTTAAAATTGAAGCTCATCCTAATTCTTCTCCCCCTTTGACATCAATCAAAAAGCAAACATTAAGCATTTGATGCAAAGGTAAGAGATATCCAATTCTCCCCCTTAATTATATGATTTTGCAATTTTAGGCTCCCCCTATCAATTAGGCTAAATAGCAACAATGAATATTAACAATTAAGTGCATTTGTATTTTTCCTCTTAGCCTATTTAACATCCATTTTGCAATTTGACATTTATGATCATAGATGTGGTATATGATATGCAATGAATAGGGTATAAGATATGTCTATTAAGCTCTAAAACTTAGATTAGAGTCAATCGAAATTTATACCGTCGTGGCGCTTTGAATTGACTCAACCCGTATTCGGTGATGCAACCGGCTTTAAATTTTTGTTTGAAGCTCATCCTGTCACCACCGATTTCCTCCTTCAAGTACCTATAGTTAAAGATTTTGGTACCTATTTTTGCTTGGGTCCAATCATGTTAGTTTTTGGAACCCAAACCATTTTGGTTTTAGGTGCCCAAATACTTGAGGAAGTTTTATTCACTACAAAATGCTTTCCATTCAAACTAGTGTGAATAACATGGTTCTTAAAGTTATTAGCATAAAAACCTATACCATGTTTATCTAGTGATTGTCTTTGACTACCTATAAGCATATCAAGCATTTTCTTTCCACTTGTGAATTTTTCAAGATCCTTTTGTAATTGAACATTCTTAGCAATTAGATCTTGAATATCAATACTACATGAAGGTTTTGCATTTAGAGTTGCAATTTCATCAATCAATTGGGTGTTCTCTAATGCAATTTTATCATGACTAGCAAGTAATTCATTCTTATCATTCATGATGGATTCAATTTGAGATTGTAGCTCGTTGATTTTCTTTCTTGCTAGTTTATTCTTTTGACAAATTTTCTCAAAATTTTCAAGCAATTCATTGAATTCACATTGAAGTTCATTATATGCATTTGAATTATTTGAATCAATTGAATCGCGACTAGAGCAAGAAGATACCTAACTATCATCGTCTTGTATTGCCATGAAGCACATTGAGGCGAATTCGTCTTCAATTGATGAAGATGATGAAGTGTCCCAAGTAGCTTTAAGAGCTTTCTTCTTCTTCTTCTTCTCTTTTCTCCTTTCTTTCTCTTCTTTGAGAAATTCCTTAAATTGATGTGTCACCAATTGTTCCCCGATATCACGATCTTCTTTGATCGAATTGGCGACGGTGTGTAGCCCTAAGGATTTCTTGACTCTCTTCTCATTGCGGTCTTTCATTTGTATCTCATATGTCATGAGACTTCCCATGAGTTCTTCAACCGACAATTTCGTTAGATCTTGCGCTTCTTCTATTGCGGTTGTCTTTTCTTCCCAATCGTCGTTGAGAGACCGGAGAATCTTCCTTGTCATTTCTCCCTTGCTAAAAATCTTTCCAAGAGCACTAAGGGAGTTAATAATCTCGGTGAAGCCAGTGTGCATCTCGCTTATGTTTTCACCGGGTAGCATATTAAACAATTCATACTTATGCATGAGTAGATTAATCCTAGTTTCTTTTAATCTAGTGGATCCCTCATGATGCATTTCTAAAGTATGCCATATTTCATAAGCACTCTCACACCCTCTCACTCGATTATATTCATTTTCATTAAGACCACAATATAACATATTCATAATGCGGGCATTTATTTCCGCCTCCTTTATTTTGGGTTTGGTTAATAAAATAATCTCATCATCATTTGGTGGGGTGTATGATTTTAAAATAAAAGACCAAAATTTTAAATCATGTGATTGCAAATAAATTTTCATCCTCTTTTTCCAATAATCTTAATTTAGCCCATTAAAAAGAGGTGCTTTATTAGTTGATAAACCTTCACTATGATTAGATTGAGCCATGCTAATATTTCGATTAAGAAAATAAATTTAGCTAACAAGGCTCTGATACCAAATGTGGGGATCGTATGGGACCCTCTAGTGATCGTAATTAACTAAAGTGTGGAATTAAAACTTAATTACGAAACTAACAACTAATCATGCAAGGGTTAGATGAGAGTTAGAGAAATTGCAAACCACGTTGTAGTCGACGCCCGATGTAACGAGGTTCGGCACCCGCTCCGGGTCCTAGTCCTCACTCACAAGCCCCGCTCGTCCCTCGAACCTCGCTTGTGGTTTCCACTATCCGATCTCCGTTACCGGGCCGAGATCAACGCCTTTACAAACAACGAGCCTCGCGAACACCCTCGCCTAGCCCGTGTCTCCTCTCACAACCCGAGAGGGAGCTTCCCCGAAGCTAGTACAACTCTTGTGATTTGGATGAAGGAATGAATCACACTTCTTGCTAATGACACTCTAACTTTGAGCACACATGGATTATGATATGTATCTAGGAATACAAGTGGTGAAGTTTTGGCTTGAGTGTATAGGATTTGAGCTTTGAAGGTTTGGGAAAGATAGCACAAGGATACTAGATGTTTGGAGAGTGTAATTCTTGTTGTTGTGCTTCTAATGAGGTCCTTATATAGGCTTCAAAGCTCTTAGAGCCGTTGGGGAGTGGTTGAGAAAGTTGACCCATGAAATGTGATGATGTGACAAAAGTTCGGGCAGAATTTGCACGCTCCTCGGTAGACCGTTAACCCAAAACGGATTACCGAAGATGGTCATTTCGGTTTACCGAATCTTATTCGGTTAACCGCTCACTCAACTCCAGTAGCTCTCTAACTAGCAACCCTAATACAATTCGGTTTACCGAAACCTATTCGGTGAACCGTTCCAAACTGGACAGTAAGATTGGTAGGGTTCTGTTTATGCTAAGTTCAGTTGACCGTGTATACTTCGGTAGACCGAAGTTTGCGCGGGTTTTGCGCTGACAAGCGTTGGAAATTGTTTATCAATAACTGTAAAGTTTAAATAGCCGTTGAGCTCCTAAAGCAATATGATTCGGCTGACCGAATGAAGTTCGGTGTACCGAATATGGATAAGTCGATTGGGCTTTAGGTCAAGATTTAAATACGACCGTTTGGAGCAAAGTCCAAAACTGGTCCAGGCTAATTCGGTCTACCGAAGGTGGTTCGGTATACCGAGGTGGTTATTCCAGGGAACACCTAAAGGATTCTATACGGTTGACCGCAAGGTGTTCGGTGGACCGAACTCTACATGATTCGGTTTACCGAGAGGGGTTCGGTTAACCGTGGGGATACGGGACAAAATCCTAATGGGCTCAAGTTTACATTAATCCTTAGGACTCAAATTATACTAAATTACATATTGGTCCAAAGCTTGATTACATGTCTTGAGTCTTTATCTTCTTGTCCCAAAGCTCCTTAGCTTGATTCTTCATCAACCTATTAAGAATATCGCAAATACACGAATATATATGCAATGCATGTATTCATGTTTTCTTACTTTGATTTTCTAGGTTGATTGATTAAATATAGATTAAGATTAGATTACTTAATCATCAAAACTAAATAAAGATTAAGGCTAAAAAGCCAACAGTGTCATCCTACAAGTCCACAACAACCTTAAACATTTTTTTTCAAACCAGCTTGAATTATGACATTCTTGACCCCCGTCGTGCTTATTGTTACTTCGAATAGCTTATTCATCTTATTTGTAAGTCATATGAGAAAACAATTACATTTTGCTATCACTTTACCAACAACTTTAGTTTGTTGAACAATTAAGAATAAATAGATTTTTGAGAGCAAAGGCAAACGAGTTGCATCAGTTGCTGGACCATGTAGCAGCTATCACTTACTAATATTTATTGTAGAGGACTGCCAGTGATTTTTGTACAATTCTTGCCACATGCAGTTCACCTTAATTACTGCTCAGAATCTTGTATTAGATTAATCTAGGATTAATAAGATATTTGCCCAAAGCACTGACACATGACGCGTCCCTATCGGACTACACATTTAAGGGTTTAGGGTGGAGCCATCTATATAAGGAGGGGAGCCTCCCATTGGATAAAAAGAACAAGTGTGCAAACCCTAGCCTCCACCCACCCTAGCTGCCACCTTCTCTCTCTCCCATTTCGTCCCTCCACCACCACCAAGCTCATTCCGTGGACTCTTGGGTTGTGGACTCGTGCTCCTTCTCCAAGAGAGTAGGAGACCGACGGGTGAAAAGGATTCCGTAAGGTGACCTCCGATCTTCCTTCCGCTGCCACAGGTTCTCTCCAAGAAAGGAACTTCTGAACCTGTAGAATCGTTGTTTGCTAACATTGGTACCAGAGCCATCTCGGTTACCTTCGAATCCTCACCAGCTTGACGAATTTTTGTTTCATGATAATCTGATTTGAGATAAAAATTCGGTGGTTATGTTTTTTGGAGAAAGAAAGATAACAGAAAAATCAGCATTGCTTATTTACATGATGCGCATGTTATATATTTTGATTGTTCATGTTTTTTCTTTCAAATTCGTTTTTGATATTCTGGAAATGAAAACTCAGAGGTTTTTTTATCTTTAAATGAAATAATATGATCGTTCATTTAGAGATATAAGTGGTGCATGTTTGCTGAGTTCTTTCTAACATGCGATTAGGGTTTAGACTAGACTCTACTTGTTGCGCATGTTTTGGTTCATTAGAGCATGCATCTAGGGTTAGATTTTGCTCCTCCATTCTTGTGCATGTATGCATGGGTTAAGATGGATTTTTTCTGATTTTATTTCGAGCCAATATGATATGTTGCTCTCCTATCATTGCACATACATAGATGTGACCAGAATTCTGTTTTTTCTGTGTTGTTGCCTCTATTCTTTGCACATGTATTACATAAAATCAGAAGTTATTTTCCATGTTTATTCTTCTAAATCATCCACATGTATACATGAAATCAGATGTCTATTTTCCTGATTTTTCCGAATTAGGGTTAGATATTATTTATTCTAAACTTTGAGCATGTATACATGAAATCTGTGTTAACCCTATCATGATGATCTTCTATTTTTGCGCATGTTTTATATGATAATCAGTTTCTTAATTCTCTGATATTTTTCATGCTTTAATTAGATGATAATGTTTGTATGTCATTTGTATATCATCATGCATGTCGGATTGCATGGATGGATCAAATGTTGTTATCTCTGATTCGTGTACATGCATGACTAGATCTCATATTTGCTGGAATTTCGTGTATATGCTTGTTTATTTAGCATTTTTTCAATATGAGCATGCATCTAGAGTAGATGTTTATTGCCATATGCATATGCATGATATTGTGTTGCCTTGTTGCTCCAAAGAATTTCGGATATGGCTGTTTTTGGAGCATTAATATTCATGTGATTGATTGGTTTCCTTACTGAAAAATGCGCATATATGCTTGTTGTTCTCTTGAAAATTTCGAATTTTTTTTCTTTCCAATACAAGTAGCATAATTATTGTTGATTGCATGCTTATATTGATTAAGGAAAGATTGACAAATTCTGAAATTTTTAGAGCATATTATGGGCTAGAGTTTTGTTGCCTTAAAAGTATTTTTTGAATGCTTTCCTTTGATGCACATATATGGGTTGATCTCATTTAAGGAATTTCGGATTTTTTTGGAATGATAGCATGCATTTCATTTTAAATATTTCCTTTATGATTAAATCCACATACATGTGTTGATCTCATTGAGGATTTTTCCGGATTTTTCTTTCCTAATGCGAGTAGGATAATTTTTACGCTCTCATGATTATGTTGATTGGGGAAAGAAAAGAAAATTTCTGTTTTGAGATACTATTATGGAGATTGATTGGTATTTCCATATACGTTTTTCTTATACTCCATATATGCGTTGTTTCCTTATATATTACTTCTTATTTGAAAGTGGTGTACACTTTATTCATGCGTGTGATTGTGCTAACATATGGAAAGATTGCGCTTGTATGGTATGAATGGTGTGAATGGATGCTGATTTATTTTTGCTGCCTTATGGAGAGTTGAGCGCAATTTCATTTCTTCATTTCCATTTGCAATAGATATCGCAATGGGCTATAATATTTATGGACTGTAATAATTATGGACTGTGGACTGTTTATTGCCCCAGGGAGACGAGGGGCTCCTTTATTTTTATTATTGCGATATTATTGCTATAAGGCTTATGCAGGTTCCCATCTCCAGTGCTAAATCCCTATGGGGGATCCTTAGCTCGATATGGAAGTAATGTAGCAATTAATTTCTATGTGATCTTGATTGGAATGTTCTGAAAGGAACGTTTTTTTGGAACTTGCATGCCTAGTGGGAGTTGCAAGGTAAAAGTGTTTTGTGTAAACCACCTTGCAACCGGTGGATAATTATTTATTTGCTGCTGATTTGCCATGATTTATACGTTTTTTAGGGTTATTAAATCATGATGGAGCGCAATATATGAATTGGTAAAATAGCTTTATTAACTATTGCATGAGGATTTGATCGAACGCTTTATGTTTTCCTTTGGTCTGCATGCTATAGTTATTAAGTTAGGTTTTTTAGGACTATTGCGGCTCGTTGTATTTTATGTTAGAACTCATGTATCGCTATGTGGTTTTTTGTCCTAGATTTTTATGGCTGCTTCCAAAAGCATTGTCACTGATCTGACTCGAGGAGATAAACTCAATGAAAGAAATTACGATCTGTGGCATCGTAAAATTGAGTATCTCTTAGCGGATCAGGACATGTTAGATATAACCCAAACTATGTCTCCCCCCGAGGAGGGGAACACTGCGCAGCATCACAGAAATATGGATGTCTATAATGCATGGATAAAGAAAGACCGTATTGCTCGCATTACAATTCTGAGTTCGATGCGAGATGATCTGTTACTGCGGTTCAAAAAATTGCGATCTGCAAAGGCCTTGTGGGAAGCTGTGAAGTTTCAGTACGGAGTGACCTCCGTCACAAGGGCTCGCCAGCTTGGGCTCATGTTTGATGGGTATAAAATGAACCAAGGTGACACGATGAGGCAGCATATTACCGCAATGTCAAACATGATAAGCGAGCTGAGCGCTGCCGGTCGTACTAAGACCGATGAGGAGCAAGTGTTTGCTATCATCAGATCATTGCCTTCGAAGAGTTGGGAGCATATGAAGGTCCATCTGACTCATGCTGATGACATCAGGACATTTGACCAGGCCGCAAAACACCTAGAGCTGGAGGAGGACCGCATGCTTGCGGAAGCCCCTCTAACTGAAGTGTTTGCTGCTGAAGCTGGCGCTCCTCGGAGGAGTGCAGGTTTTAAGCGCAAAAGAGATAGAGCTCAGGGTTTTAAAGGCAAGAAGGGTGCAAATAAAAACAAAACAGAAAAAAAGCTGGAAAGAAACGACCTCGAGGATCCAGAGGTGGGAAAGATAAGTCTAATGTGACTTGTTTTAACTGTCGGAAGACTGGACATTTTGCTCGTGAGTGCACTGAGGAAAAAGTAATTACTGTGTGTAATCCCTTGAATTGTAACGTGACTAGTTCTGTGATGCTCACTGATCACTCTCCTGTGTGGATTGTGGATTCAGGTGCCACGGACCACGTAATAAAGGATCGTTCTGACTTCGTGGAATATTGCCGTGTTCCAAGTGGGAGGCAAATAAACATGGCGACCAACACTAGCATTGAAGTTCTTGGAGTTGGCACATGCAAAGTGGCTTTGCGAAGTGGCCGGATCCTATTACTTCACGACGTGTTGTATGCACCAGCTATACGGCGAAATATTATTTCTGTTGTTGTTTTGATGAGACATGGTATGAAAGTTGTTTTTGAGAACAATGATATGGGTTTTAATACCTTGCTAACATTTATTATGGACGTGCCTTTCTTTCAGACGGTTTTATTGTGTTGGACGCAATTTTTGATTTCAATCATAACACTAGTGCCTTTATGAGTCAAAGTTCCATGAATAATGATTCAGTTATGTGTCATGCTAGACTAGGTCACATTGGTGTTGACCGGATGAACATGTTGGCAAAGGAGGGGGTATTAGGAGAATGCTCCAAATTTGAATTGCGGACCTGTGAATCTTGTCTAGCTGGAAAGCAACTAGAAAACCGTTCGGAAAAGCCATTAGGGCTACTTCTCCTTTAGAACTAATTCACTCGGATATTTGTGGACCTTTGAATGTGCGTACTAGACATGGACAAAGTTACTTCATCACATTTATTGATGAGTACACTACATATGGCCATATTTAAATTATTTCTCACAAGCCAGAAGTTCTAGAATGCTTTAAGAAATTCATGAGCTTGGTAGAGAATCAATTGGATAATAAGATAAAAACTCTCAGAACAGACAGAGGTGGGGAGTATCTCTCCATAATGTTCAAGGAGTTATGTGATGAAAAGGGGGTATCTAGACAACTCACTATGCCTTATACTCCTCAGCAAAATGATGTTGCCGAGAGAAGGAATAGAATGTTGATAGACATGGTTAGATCCAGGATGCCGCATGCGAGCTTGCAAATTTCGTTTTGGGGAGATGCTCTAATGACTGCTGCCTATATCCTCAATAGAGTTCCAACAAAATCGGTTCCCTCAACTCCATATGAGTTATGGACAGGACGGAAGCCTGATTTTAGTCTGCTGCATCCTTGGGGATGCGCGGAATACATTCATTCTATTAGTCACCGATATGGAAAACTAGGACCTAGAGGGAAAAAGTGTATCTTTGTAAAATACAGTAATCTCTCCAAAGGTTATGTTTTTCTCGGGTTAGACGAGAATGAAAGAAGGACGGAACTGGAGTCTAGGGATGCCACATTCTTGGAAAATGTTTTTCCAACTCTTGCTGGAGCTATCAAAGAGTCAGTGGACTTCTTTGAACAACAAGATGAGAATATTGCCACTCCACGGGATTAGGATCTGGAAGTTGAACATGAGGTTCAACCAGTCAATCCTAGTGGGAGCAGCAATGCTGAGGATCTGATAGCTCTAACGGAGGATGAGCCATCAGATACCCATCTGCGTCGAAGTGAACGCGGGCTCATTCCTCCTAGGCGGTTTCGCTTAGAGGAAGAGGCCATCATGATAGCTCAAGAAGAAATTGATTATGAATCATCTGGGATGACAGTAATCGATGAGCAAGTACCGGAGACCTTAAAAGAGGCCTTTGGAAGGTCCAAATGCGAAAGAGTGGTTAGAAGCTATAAAGGAAGAGTTGGAGTCGATGAAAGTTAATCAAGTCTGGGACTTGGTCGACTTACCGCCGAACCGAAAGGCCATTGGGGCCAAGTGGATCCTCAAGATTAAGAGGAAGGCGGATGGATCTATTGATAGATTCAAGACTAGACTGGTAGCTAAAGGCTACACCCAAAGAGAAGACGTGGATTTTGAGGAAACTTTTTCACCCGTGGTTAGGTTTGCCTCCATCCGCCTTCTACTAACTATTGTAGCTTAGATGAACTTAGAGCTTTACCAAATGGATGTAAAGACTGCTTTTCTCAATGGAGAACTAGAGGAGGAGATCTATATGGATCAACCTCAAGGTTTTGAAGTCAAAGGACAAGAGCGCAAAGTGTGCAAGCTCAATAAGTCCTTGTATGGCTTAAACCAAGCGTCTAGACAGTGGAACATTCGCTTCCAACAAGCTATATCAGAGAATGCGTTCTCTATGCTTGAGGAAGATCACTGTATGTACTTTAAGAGATCCAATGGTAAATTTGTCATTCTGACCTTGTATGTTGATGACATACTCATGGCTGGCAATAGCAAAGAGTTGCTAAAATCCACTAAAGAGTGGTTGTCCTCCACGTTTGATATGAAGGACATGGGTGAAGCTAGCTACGTCCTTGGTGTCAAGATAGTTAGAAATAGGTCCAAGAGACTTTTGGGATTGTCTCAAGAGACTTATATTAACAACATCTTGAAGAAATACCATATGGACAAATGCATACCAATCGACACTCCTGTTGAGAAGGGTTTGCACTTGAGCCTTGATAAGCATCCTGAGACTCCTGAAGAGAAGGCCAAAATGAGCAAGGTTCCATACTCCAATGTTGTGGGAAGCCTTATGTACGCTATGATGTGTACTAGGCCATACATTTGTTATGCTGTGGGCATGGTGAGTCGATGCCAGTCTAGCCCAAGCATGGAGAACTGGAAGGCAGTCAAGAGAATCATGAGATACCTCAGAGGAACGAGGAACTACATGCTGTGTTACCAAGCATCAGATCTCCGCCTGATTAGCTATAGTGATGCCGATTGGGCTGGAGACATTGATGAAAGGAAGTCTACCTCTGGTAATGCTTTCTTGCTGGCTAATGGGGTCATCTCATGGTCCAGCAAGAAGCAAACCTGTATAGCCCTGTCGACTATGGAAGCAGAGTATGTTGCATGCTCTGCAGCAGTACTGGAGGCAGTTTGGTTGAGGAGTTTCTTACAACATACTGGGCTAGTAGAGACATCGGATGAGCCTGTTGTTGTCTATTGTGACAGCATGGCTGCCCTTTGTTATGTGAAAGACCCCAAATATCATGGAATGACTAAACATATACAGGTTAGGTATAATTTTGTGAAGGACATCATAGCAAGAAAAGAAGTTGTGTTAAGACATGTGTCTACTAGTCTTATGGTAGCTGACCTTCTTACCAACGCTATAGCTAAGGACTCGTTTGTGTCTCATGTGAAGTCCTTAGGCTTACGCAGACTTTGATGCATTGACATGTCTAACTTCCTTTTATGAGTGATTGTGTTTTCCTTTCGACTATATCTGTTTGGTTGATGTAGTTGTTCAGCATAAAATATTATTCTGTCAATAGGCTGAAGAATGCTCACTCACACGAGCATTCACCTCTGCCGCTTTTGATAGCGAGCATAGATGAGACTGATCATGAGGAGATCTTGTATGATAGATCCAGAGCAGTTCATGATAGGACAATCGCCTTGATTAGGAATCAAGATGAGATCCTCTATGTTGGTGAGGATTGACATGAATGTTCCCACGATTCATGTGACCTATAGAAGCCAAGTGCGAGCATCACATGTGGCGTCAGGTGGCACCTGTATGGTGTTAAGGCGACAATGATGAAGCTCGGGTCAGGCGCAGAGGGGTGCGACTGGACTAAGACTTGTATGGTGTTGAGAGGCAGACATACTGCTGTGTACAGTATGATCCACCATAACATGTTTGTCATACAACATGTGCTGAGCGACCATTTGGAAGTGAAAGGATGGATCCCTGCTCCTTCACTGTGTGAGTCCAAGACTTGATTGTCATTAGTTGCCCTCAGTGACTTTCGAGGACATCATGAAGCAAAGAGTTGATGTGGCTACTTTGGGATGTTATCTATGACCATGAGAGATTCGGTCTAAAGAGGCATCTTCGGGAATGGAGTCAACTCTGAGTGTAATGGTGGTCTGGGGCAAAGGGAAAGGTTTGACTCGACTGCACTAAAAGTATTTGCTAGGCCCAACTGTATTGGATACAGTAGCAAGTACCTTGAGGAGAAGAAGGTATTCTCTCCGAGGTATCGAGATACCGTTCATGTTAAGTGAGTTTCTGAGTAAACCTGGGGAACCGTGATGTCAATTTTGACTGCTTATTTGTTGTTTTATGAGGATGTTGTCATTCTGGCCTTCTAGTAAGGTTTCTAGTTTGAGACTCCTAAATTGCAGGTGCATCACCGGTCGCACGACCCATTTGTCCGTATGATCGGAAGAGTACACGTGTCGGGGACACAGATGGTCGTGTATCGAGGATACATGATCAGAGACTTGCGTATTGTGGATGTGTACTTGGAGAGAGGAGTAGTTGTATGTATCAGGGATATATACATATGTGTCGGGGACACATAAAGAGGTGACATATTGTTATTGTGTGATTGTATGTTTTAGGGATATATGCATATGTGTCGGGGACACAAAAGCAGATGACATGTTGTAATCGTGTTGTTGTGCAAGTGGGAGATATTGGATTAATCTAGGATTAATAAGATATTTGCCCAAAGCACTGACAAATGGCGCGTCCCTATTGGACTACACATTTAAGGGTTTAGGGTGGAGCCATCTATATAAGGAGGGGAGCCTCCCATTGGATAAAAAGAACAAGTGTGCAAAACCCTAGCCTCCACCCACGCTAGCCGCCACCTTCTCTCTCTCCCATTTCGTCCCTCCACCACCACCAAGCTCATTCCGTGGACTCTTGGGTTGTGGACTCGTGCTCCTTCTCCAAGAGAGTAGGAGACCGACCGGTGAAAATGATTCCGTAAGGTGACCTCCGATCTTCCTTCCGCTGCCGCAGGTTCTCTCCAAGAAAGGTACTCCTGAACCTGTAGAATCGTTGTTTGCTAACATCTTGCACATTGCTTAGTGAAGTTTACATGGACAATGTTTGGCCACTATGTTCTGACATACCCAAGTGCCTATGTTTTAAAATTTTCAGTAAACTCTTACAATTGCCTTTCTTGTTTAGTAAATAGTAGAGGTAGAAATTGGTTCTTCGTACTATCTATTTTGTTGTTTGCATGTGATATTATTTTGAAGTTTAAAAAGAATCCTTAAAGAACAGGAGATTGAAATGCATACCTCTTGCATATAAATTTATAATCCTTACATCCTACCTTATATTATTTTAAACTTGATTTTGTGTTCCAACAGATAAGAAAACCATACACCATCACCAAACAACACGAAAGGTGGACTGATGAGGAACAAAACAAGTTTCTTGAAGCTATAAAACTCTATGGTCGGTCATGGCGACGTATTGAAGGTATTTTTTCTTAAAAGAAAGACACGTCTCATAGTTTTTTGTTGTTTCTGGCTTCAATTGATTCATGGCTTTGTATTGGGATGGTGCAAATCGCATAGGTTCCAAAGACCTCTGCTCAAATTTGAAGCCATGCTCAAACTAACTTTTGATGTGCTTGAAATGATAGTCTTATTGTGTTATTGTAATAGAAATTGTGTCATTGTGATTGTGAATGTTATTGTAATTGTGTTTGTGAATGTGATAAGATTCGTGTTTGTGAATGCGTTTATTGCAAGAACAATTATTAGAACAATTACATTTAATTTTTTTTGTAAAACAGGGAGATATTACGTCGATTATCCGAAAACCGACGTGAAATATACCAGATTTCACATCAATTTTCGGATAACCGACGTCATATCTAGTAGATTTCACACCGGTTTTCGGATAATCGACGTGATATCTCTCCCATAATATATTTCAAGTCGGTTTTCCTAGAATCGACACGTAATCTTGGATATTTCATGTCGGTTTTCCGACCAATGTGGTATCATCTTCACTATTACGTCTCCCAATTACGACATCTGTAAATTTGAACAGTAAAACTGATGTGAAATGGTCAAAAAAACCGACGTAAAAATCCTATTTTCTAGCAATGTTGCTTAGCTTAATCTTGCTTCATTAATCTTAGTATAAATTAGTTAGAATGTTTTCTTCTCTTAACATAATTACTAGCTTCATGATTAGTGAGTAGTTCCATCCCCCCTTTGGGGGTGGAGATGATGTTTATACATGTAGTAAAGAATGGAATGAATGTTTTATTATGAAATGTGTTGATGAATGTGAATGTATGCTTTCTTTTTTAGATTATAACACTTAACTTGATGGTTTTGCCACAACTATTAGACACCTCCAATGCTTGCTTAGGTTCTTAATAACCAACTTGTATATGCTAATGTTAATTAACTAGTTTAGTGATTGGATTGATAGGTTTTTCCATAATCATTAGACACTTCCTATGCATTAAAACACAACCTACATATGTGCCCATTGAATGCAATCTTCACCATCTCATTACATGTGTACACTCACTCCACCCCTTAGGGGTTTCTCTTCCTAAATTCCAGCCTCTTTGATAAGTCTTTAGTTTTGTTTTAGTCAATCTTTAGTTACTCTCGTTGCATTTGTTAAGTACTAGTTTAGTGTAGTTTAGTTTAGTGTAATCAAATTCTTCTCCCCTATTTCTCCACTTGATTTCTGAAAAACAGAGACAACACACCTTCCTGCGGATCGACCCGTGCTTGCCAGCTCTTCATTGCGGCCGTGCCGTTGCGGTTTAAACTTAATCTCAAACACTCCACTCTTCTCATAGTATTGGTGGCTCTCCTTACTCTCAGTGGCGCATGGAAGAATCTAGACTTCGAGTCCCCCTTATTCAGCCATTTGATTCGTGATTTTTGTCGTACGACCAACTCTTCAAGTGCTAGTGCTTTAGAAAGGTTGTTCTTGAGCTCGATCTCTTGGGTCGCGAGTTCCGTTGAGTGCGGGTCAGCCTTGAGTGTGGAACGCGTCTGCATAAGGTCATCTCTTGTCTTATTAATCCTCTCCTTGATATTGCCAAACATCTACCGACTCCACTGTGTAATCTCTCTTCGCACCATGTCCAACTTGGAGGTCAGCTTGTGCGTGGGGTACCCTCTACATATTCCCTCTATGTACGCTTAACAAGGCCAGTGAACTCCCCATGTGCGGCCCACACATTTACAAAGCAGAACATTTTCCTTTGCCTTGGTTGAGCGTCATCCAAAGTGATCACCATGGGCCGGTGATCACGCATCTCATTGTCCCCTACATGGCATGAGGTTTTGGGGAATTATTCTAGCCATCGGGTTGAGCAAAGAGCACAATCACTACGGGTCTCTATCCGCGTGTCCCCCCAGAGATGAGTTTGACCATGTAAACTCTCCCATCGTAGCTACCTCTAGCAATGTTGCATCATGAATGCACCCATTAAAGTCTTGCATGCCCACCAAGTTATAACCACCACCACCCAATTTTTCGGTCTCTCGTCAGATGCAATTGAAGTCCCCCACAAGTAACCAAGGTTGAGTCATGCGTGCTCCTTCTTGTAAAATCTTTTCCCACATTGCCCACCTTATGATATAATCATTCACTGAGTATATGACCGACATGGCAACTTCCACGCCCGAAGAGTGCACTATCCCTATAAGATGAATGAGGATATCCGACTAACTCACCATAGTTAAGCCAACAACATGGTGCTTCAACATGACCAAGATCCGCCCAGTCTCCGTGGAATCATCATTCGCACACCAAACACCAATCTCCCATATTGAACACACAAAATTTTGTAACTTATGCCTTTTAACTTTGTGTTCTAGAATGCAAGCTACATCTACCTTTTCTCGATTTATTTTACTACATAGCATATGGGTGCGTCCTGAGATGTTCGCACCCCGCACATTCCATGAGAGGACCTTCATTTGGAACTACCCGGGGATCGGTTCCCCTTCCTTCTTCTGTCCTCTTTCTGTTGTTGAAGTGCCATTTTTCATACATTATGGAACGTCACGGATTGCGGAGAAATTAATGTTAAGTCAACCAGAGGTGGGGGTGACCGTAGGCAAGTCTGCTCTTCCGCAGGATCCTTTCACTTGCGCTCGTGGAGTGCGAGGGTGGAGGCATTGTGAAGGCTTCGGGTGGGCGTGGTGCCTGGGAATGTAAATATACATTTACGTTTGGATGAAGGTGCGTGGCTTGGTCCTTTGCTTGCTTGTTTGCACACCAACTTCCCATGTTATTCGGATCTACAGGCATTGGATCGGGATCCATTTGTACGTGTTGAGTAGTCCCACAAACTCCCACGCACCCAATTCCTGTATGAACTCCCGCGCACCTACATCACGTGCCACGCCATGCCCACTCACATCATCCTCACAAAACCCGTGCTGCATACCAGCTACACCTGCTCCACATGCTTTTACGCGTGCAGATATCTGTATCTCTTTTTCCTGAGCAAATGGGTCCCAAGGAAGGCTTTGGTTGTTGCCACCAATGTCAAGGAAGTTCGCACCTATTTCGGGTGGTCCAAGCATTCCTTATTGGCGAGCATTCCCCCACACATACTTTTCTAGTGTGTGCATTTGTCCAACGGTCTGGGAGACGTGCCATGTGCCCCATCCATCAACAACTCATTGCCCCCATCATCCAATGGTCTCCTATCATCAAACTTTAACGGTCTCTTGTTCCCATGTGAATCATGCACGTACTTCCTTGCACATGACATCACCTTGTCTCGATCACATTCCACCAACTCCTCATTCGACGACATACGACCTAGCACCGTTTGAACATCGTCCTGTAGCCCTTCGTCCAACGACATATCTGGGTCCTCCGTTAACAGAGTGAACCGAAACCTAACGTTCTTTGTTTGCACGCCCTCTCCTTCAACCTTTGACCCCGACATTGCACTCGCACCGATCTCTTTTATCGTGGCTACGCTGACCTCCCTCTCAGCTGTACCATCTGGGTGCACATTTCCTAACCCATTCTCCCTCCCACCTGGTGCTCTCCACCCTGGCGAACTGGAACCCATTCCTTATTTTGGGCTGCTAGAGTTTGTTGGGCAGATTTCAACTTCCTCTGGCATAACCCCTCCCCATGCCCAAATGAGGCACATACAGAGCATTATGGCGGTTTCAATTCATACTCAACGCAAACAGTCTCTATCTCTTATCCTCACCACGTGTTTGAATCGAACTATGATAGCTAAACCCAACGCCCAGCTCTACACATATTATCGCGTATGCCAACCGCCGACCAGAAGTAGTACTTTTGTCCATATATAACGGCGTTCCGAGCATGCGCGTCAGTGTTTCCAACATATCCGACCAAAATTTGAGGTCGAGGTGGGGAAGACGGACCCAGATTGGAATGGATGTAATCTTCGCCTTTTCCATCTTTTGCTCTTTTGACCATGGTTGTAGCAGGAGCGGAGACCCGCGCACACGCCATGGTCCTCCCTCGAGGGCCCTTTTTGGTCCTCGTCGAACGAAAATTGGAAGATAAGAATATCCCCTGGTCGTCGGAAAACTTCCCCTGAGTTTCCATAGCTTCATTAAGTGTTTTTCTAGTGTAGGTAAATGTGGTTTGAAGGCAACCAAATAGCCCATAAGGACTCCATCCCATTCCTTGAGTGTAGGATTTGGTGCCCATATGTTTGTATATATTTTTAAATTTTGATATATGCATACAAGATCAACTTCCATATTTTCAACAATTTCATGGACAACATTTTATATTTATTCTAATATCATGTAATCTACATATATATTAAAATAAATAGAAGGAGATCATACCCAAAGGTTCACTAAAATGTTTATGAAGATCCGGAGTTGTGTTGCCCATTGATCCCGAGTCTATCACTTGCCACATGATATTAAGAATATTATACAAAGTAGAAATGTGTCACCTTTATATATATATTCATTTCTTAATCTTTTAAGATAATTATAAATATGTAACTTCACACAAGTCACAGTGTGCACATTATAATTTCACTTTATCAAGGGCCCACTAATATCATCACTCAAGTAAAGAGAGGCAATGATAATCTTTTGAGGAACTATCTTTTCCAGCATGTCATGTTTAACCAACTATTGCCTTTATCACTATGCTATGTGAAAAGACATAAGTCTCATATGTTGGGATTCAAGACACAGAGAAACATTAATGACACATAACACAATTTCATAATGTTTCACTTGCTAGGTCTATTCAATATATAAAGATAACCGTTTTCCTTTTCTATATATTCACGTCGTTAAATATTTGTAGAACTACAATACTATTTAACCAACACGACAATCTTATCTCGGTAATTAATGTTCCATGTCAATTACCATGACTGTGAATAACTTTTGATTTATGTAAACCATTATCTTTTAGAGCTCTACAGTTAAGGACCAAGAGTCTCTTCCTCAACACTTCCAAAAGACGAATACATTAATCAAGGAACAAAATGTTTACATATAAAAGAATACTTTTAGAACACATTCCCTTCAATCTCCCACTTGTTATCAAAGTCTTCTTCAACATACATTCTCAATTTATAAAACAATAATAACTAGGCTAACCCTCTCAAATCACTCATCAAGCCACTCCACATGGTTCCTCAGACCCATGGAATCGAAATGCATTTTGCATTTGCCTTGAGATAAGGGTTTCGTGAATGGATCGGTTGTGTTGTTGTTCGTGTCCACCCATAATAAATTTATTTTGCCTTCGTCGATGAAGTCACGTGTGACAAAATACTTGTGATCCATGTATTTTACCTTGTGATGGGATTTAGAGATCCTTGATTTGCGAGATAGATGCACTATTGTCGCAAAATAGCTCCATGGGTCCCTTGCCCGAGGGAACTACTCCAAGATCTTCAAGGAACTTCTTAATCCACCCTATTTCCTTACTCTCTTTAGCGACAGTCATAACTTCTGAAGCATTGGTTAAGTCGGCAATAGTAGTTTGCTTCCAGCTACGCTAACTCACGACTCCACCATTCAGAAGAAAGATATATCCTGATTGAGACCTCTTATCGTCGGGATCACTTATCAAACTTGCATCCGAATCGCGCTCGACTACTAGCTCACTTTGTCCTCCATAAACAAGAAACTTATCTTTGTTCGGGTTAAAGTACCTTAGAATATTCTTGACCGCAATCCAATGATAATGATCGGCATTGGATTGGTGACGAGTTGTCACACTTAAAACATACGAGACATCAGGTCTTGTGCAAGTCATCGCATACATGATTGATCCTATTAATGAAGCATAAGGAATATCTTTCAAGTACTCCAAGTCTTTACGTGATTCAGCATGTTGAGACTTCATGAGTTGCACACCCATACTCATTGGCACATTGCCCTTTTTGGAGTTGTTTATGTTGAACCTTTCCAAGACCTTTCAATGTATGTACGTTGACTTAGGCCAATGAGTCTACGAGATCTATCTCTATAGATCTCCCAAGATGTATTGAGCCTCACCTATGTCCTTCATTGAAAATGTAGATTTCAATGAACTTCTCGTTTGCTCAAGCAAAGTTATATGATTTCTCAGGAGGAGTATGTCATCGACATATAAGATCAAAAACACTATGTGTCTCCAACTAATCATCTTGTATATACAAGGCTCTTCCTTACTTTGGACGAAGTGAATCTTTTCGACTTCCTCGTCAAAGCATTTGTTCCAACTTCTTGATGGTTGCTTCAATCCATAAATTGATCATTGAAGCTTGCATATTTTCTCATTATTCTTTGTATCTTCCTTTTAGGTCTGTCCAAGTTGAGAGTCTTCGGCTGTCCAGCGTACGCACATGTAGATTAAGGAAAATTGAATGCTCGGTCGTTTAAGTGTATACTCCTTGGTTACGATTTGGGTGTGAAGGGTTATTGTCTGTGATGCAAGGAATCTCAGAAGCTCATGGTTGAAAGAAATGTTGTCTTTAGTGAGCTTACTATGTTACCTTCCAGGAAAGACACTGTTATTTCTACTCCTGTGTCAAGTGGGACTCCGGTTGAAGTGGAACCACCGGTAGTGTCTGTTGATGAGGATTCCGGTGTGATACAAGGAGAGAGTTCGAAATCTGAGGAAGATGAAAAGTATTTGTCGGCAAGGGACAGAGAGAGACAGCTGACCAAGAAACCCCATAGATACGCCAAATTAGTCCTTGCATATGCTCTTAGTGCAAATGAAGACATTGGAATCTCTGGTGAGCTGAGCAACTATTCAGAGGCAATTTTGGCACCTTATTCAACTGCTTGTTGGTTTTTTGGCCTTAATCCATATTTTGATGATGTAATTCAACCTAATCTTAATTAGGACATGTAGATTAGCACATGTAGTATAATGGTATATATGTTGTATTTTGCTAACATCTACAGGTGATCAAGACTAAAGAAAGAAGAAAAATCAAGTCAAGACATGTAATCAAGCTGGATTGAAGACATGTATTTTACTTTTCTTTGAGTCTTAGGAAAATATGTGAATTGAGCATAACTTAAGCTAATATCCATGCATTCACACACTAGGTTCCTTAGAGAAGTCACACACAAAATTTAAGATCAATCGGACTTCGATAGGTCATCCAAAACATAGTCGGAAAATCACTAAAACTAAACCTTAAATCCTGTCCGAAAACGTTCGACCGATTGGACCTTTTGTTCGACCGATTGGACCTTTTGTTCGACCGGTGTCAGTAGATTTAGAGTTTTTACATGACCATTTTTGTTCAACCGATTTGCCTCATAGTTCAACCGATTTCAATAGTGTTTTGCCCAGACTAAAACAGTCGACCGGTTTTGCCATTTTGTTCGACCGTTCCGGGTTTTCATGTGACCGTTTTATTTTGTCGTATTCATACAACGGTCATATATGCATAACACTATTCCCAACCGTTCGACCGAACCATCCATTTGTTCAACCGATCCATTAGTTTTTGTAAGGTTCTGTTCGACCGGTTCCACCTTAGGTCAACCGGTTGGAGTCAGTTTTTGCTGAATTTGAATTCTGTTTTGTGTATCTCTTACATAAATCAATCAAATCTTTCCCCAACGGCTAGGAATCTCTTAGAGCTTTTAAATAGAGGATCAAACTCAGTTTTAAACACAACTCTCAAATTCCTCATAGTCAAATTCATAGAGAGAAATCCCAAATCCTCAAAGCTCTCATTTAGTGATCTTAAGCTCAAATCTCCACATTATTCATCACTCACACATTTAGCAATTGTTGTGCTCAGTTAGAGAAGAGTGTGTCCCACTCATTGAGTTGTCAAAGCAAAGGCTTCGGTGAAATTCCGAAGAAGAAGCAAGAACTTCGGTGAAAGCTCGAAGTGATCTTCTCAGATTGTGAGAGGTGGTGCCAAACTCGGCGAGGGTTGTTCGCGAGCTTGAAGAAGTGTAAAAGGCATTGCTCCCGGCCCGGAACGGGGAAGCATAGTGAAGACGCAAGAGGAGCTCGAACGGTGATTCGAGAGGGGCTTGCAAGAGAGGACGTAGGCGAGGCCGAACCTCTGGAAAATCCGACGCATCTATTGTGGTTTGCATGTCCTTATCTTTCTTTCTCTACATTTGATTGTTTATTCCGCTGCGCATGTTCATTGCTTAATCAAGTAGAGAATTGTGATTAGCCTTAATTGTGGACTTATAACCCACACGATCCTACACTGCTTTGGTGAGTGCAATGAATGAAGAAATGAAGTCTCTTCATAAGAACCAAACTTGGAAGTTGGTAGAACTTCCAAAAGGAAAAAGGGTCGTTAGCCGCAAATGAGTCTTCAAGAAGAAAATCGAGGGTCTCTCAGATGTGAGATACAAAGCTCGATTAGTTGCTCGTGGTTTTAGTCAGGTGGAGGGTGTGGATTATAGCGATATTTTCTCACCCTTTGTCAAACATACTTCTATTCGTGTTTTGTTGAGTTTGGTTGCAATTCATGATTTAGAGAGAGCAACTGGATGTGAAGACCACTTTCTTACATGGAGAATTAGAGGAGCAAATTTACATGTCCCATCCGGAGGGCTTTGTGGTCGAGGGTAAAGAGAATAAGGTTTGTTTGCTGAAGAAGTCGTTTTATGGGTTAAAGCAGTCGCCTTGACAATGGTATAAAAGATTTAATTCTTTTATGTTTTACCAATCCATAGCTTAAGTACAAGAAGGTATAAATATAAGTCATCATAACAACTTAAAAGATAGACTTGAGAATCCAGTCGCGGAGTGCACTCGCCCTCAGTCGCCACCCAATCAGTGTAGGATCGATGTGGGTCGCTAAATCTAATCAATTTTAAGGTTTAATCTCTACCTAAACCATCAAAGATGCATCGGAAACAATAAGGACAAGTAGAGACTAGTAATATGCAAACCACAATGGACACGAGGATTTTTATAGAGGTTCGGCCTCCCGCCTACTTCTTCTCTTGCAAGCTCTGCTCGACTCCACGAGCTCCGCTCACGACTTCACAATCCGAGAATGATGCTTTGGATTTCATAGGAGTGGATCTACAAACTTTGCTTGACTGAGAACTTGAGTGGATCACACTCTCTAAACTTGAGCACACTTTGAGTAGATATGGAATTGATCAAAGGTGTGGAATTTAGGCTTGGAGAGTAGGACTGGGGAATTGAAAGCTTGGGAGTTTCTCGTAGATGTGTATGACAATATGCAGTGTAAGAGTTGTTGAATTGTGTCTTGGTAACATCTATTTATAACCTCTTAAGGGGTTTTAGCCTTTATGACAAAAGTGGTAGAGGAATGTGTGAGATACACAAAACAAAGAATCACAGGTCACTGTTCGGGTAAAGTTCAGACAGTTCCAGAAACAAATGGTTGACCGGACATGGGGCAGTCGAATGAACATGGCCATAACTTAATTGAACAATCGAACCAAAGGTGGAATGGTCGACCGATTAGGCAGTCCAGAATTGTTGTCCAAGAAAGTCCATGGTCAAATGGTCAAACAAAAAGGTTTATTCGATTGACCGATAAAAAATGGCACTACGGGGTTCAAGAGATGTCTAAGTTCAATCGATCGAAATTAAGTCCACGGTCAACCGATGGTCAAATGTATTTCTGGGGTTTGGGTAAAAATGTGATTTTGACCGTTGTTATAATACGACAAGTTTAACGGTCAAATGACATGTGTAGATAGTGGACCGAAAAAGGTCATGGTCGACCGGTCAAGTAGTTAAAATCACTAATGGTTAAAAGATCAATCGGTCGAACGAAGGTGATTCAGTCGACCGAATTTGCACAGTCAGTTCAGGTTTGCGTTTAGTGATTTTCGGTCTAAGTTTGGGTGACCTATTGAATTCCAAATGATCTGAGATTTTGTGTGAGTTATATAAGTAACCTTGTGTGTATGTGATTAGTTATTTGCTCTAGTATGCTCAAGTATACACAAGTTCCTAAGACTCAAAACAAATACAAAATTATATGTGTTCAACAACTTGATTACATGTCTTGACTTGAGTTCCTTTCTTCCTTGAGTCTTGATCACTTGTACATAGTGAGCACAAAACAATATATATGCTATGCAATATGTGTGCTACCCTACAATGAATATTATTAAGATTAGGTTGATTAAATCATCAAAACATGGATTAGGGACTAAAAGCCAACAACCAGCACCTACTGTGGTCCTGAAATGCAAATGTGATTACAATGCCCAAGTTTCCACAGGGAAACCCTGTATACCATGTCCACCTACATGAATATGAAAATACAGTACAATGAACCAATCATACTAGTATATCATCGCACAAAGGAATGTAACAAGTGATACCATCCCTATCAGTGCAATAAAGGATAATAGTCCTATCAACAACATTGGGTCCCCCAAAAGACCTATCGCAGGCACATGCGGTCTTACAGAGAGTACGCTACACACCCCACTCGCGACTATACTAATCATGAGGGTTTGGTGAGGGTCCCACATACTTCCACACTACAGAAATAGATCTGATCTCGTGGACAACGCCACACTCGTCGAAGTTGTCGCTTACTAGACGGTCAATTCATAAGGCTATGCCACAACCAAGCTACCTGCCGGAATAATCGTCGGTCAAACATCCCTGTCGTCATCAAGGTCACACGGTCATCTCTGCCGCCACAAAGGTCGGTCGGTCGGTCAACTCACCTAGTTGTACGACAACAAGGTACCTGCCGGCACAAACGTTGGTCATTCATCTCCGTTGCCATTAGGGCAGGGCGGTCACCACCGTTGCCATCAAGGCCGGCAATGACATCGCCCGACGGAGCTGGGTAGCAATGCAATGCATTGGGATCCACGATCCCTTAAGTCTTCTACCTAGTGTGACTCCACGAATGCACATGCCATTCAAAGCTCATAACCATAAAACGACATGTGTATCAGGTACAAACACTCTCTTGCATGGCGGTCCCTGGGGAGACGCGCTCACCACACCCACCGTCACCTCTTGGCTCATGCACAAGGCGAGGATAGGGATTTCCGAGGAAATGAGCATGAAACAAGACCCAATGCGAGAAAATAGAACAAGGCACAAACGGTCGACCAGAAGTGGCACATTGTTCGATTCTTTCCTTATGAATAAGGAAACATTCGAAAACAACACACTTCGGTCGTACGCTTGGGCCTAAACTTAAGTTAGCGGTCGGACCTATGGTCAAAGGCGGTCGACCATTTAGAAGGCCTAGGTCAGGGTCAAAACACAACTATGAGGAAATCAATCGAACGTAACAAACCATCTGACCAAAAATAAAAGAAACTTCACAAGTTCGGATCTCACTACAAACAGTTGAACAAAAGTCTTTAGGCGGTTGACTGTTTAGAGAGTCTTGTCCCGAAATGAACTAACCAACAATGCAATGGTTGCACAGAAAAGGGGGTCTCGTCCGACCGAAAATAACAGACCCTTCATGCCCAACAATTATTCAAAACTGGCCGACTGACGACAGACCGGTCTACCGGTGCGAGGCAAAGAATAGCAAATAAACTTCCACCGGTAGACCGCCCACGATACCGGTTAACCATTTCTCGATAGATACCTAACTGCCCCTCGTCACCAGCAGGGCTTCCAGCCTCCGGCGGTAAGCAAGACCCCTCACACGCCTTGTGTGAACAACCTAATAGAACTTGGCATACTTCAAACTCGAGATCGTCGGAGCTCACATGCAACCACCTCTAGTCTGTAACCCAGACGTCGACTGGTTGTCATCATTTTCTGCTCATATTTGTATCTTATATCCATTATCTTACACCTAAGCAATGCTACGTGACGAGTTTTATGTTTAGTTTTCAAGAATAAAGAGGTTTGAAGAGAAGAGGCATGAAAGGACCCAAAAGCAGGAAAAAAGACTTAATTGCGAGACCAAGGGACTGAGATGCAAGGGAGAAGGACATGATCGTAAGACCGAAGGACCTAAGAGCAAAACAGGAAACTCCACACCATCATTGGGAGTATTTTGTCAATTCGATTCCGGTTGGAGCTCCAATAAACAAAGTAGATGCATCAAATACCAACAAAGACCACCAGCAAAGCCCACAACAAATCCCAGATGAATCCAGATCCAATAGACCGCTAATTGGCGGTCCAAATCATTCTGCATCCTCTCAGATTTGTGGGGCACGTGTATTAGTGTATTCTTAGTCTATTTTTGGTATTGGTTTAGTCTCACATCGGGGGATTGTCCCGGATTAGCTTTTTCCAGGCCTATCAATAGAACTCTTCACCTTCCATTGTAATCACCCATTGCTTGGTGGCATTCTCTCTACTAAGGAGTGAGCCTTGAAGCAAAAACTCCAGTTGGAGAAGAATGGTACCTTCAATGTGAGTCTTTTGTTAATAAAATAATTCTTCTAGTTTCTTTTAATCTTGTCTTTTAATTTGTGCATGCTGGTTTTGTCTTTCCTTTCCTTTTAAGCTTCTTTAATATTTCTTGCTTTCTTAGGGTAATTTCATTTCAGTATTATGCTTCATTTTGGTAATATAGTTAGTGTAATGAGTAGTGAGTAGTTTCATCCCCACTTGGGGGTGGAGAAATATGTGATATAATCATGTAGTGTATTAAGCGTGTGTTATCTTTATCCCTTGAGCTTTATATGATTTCCATAACCATCTAATGGGTTTTCACTCTTATCTTTGATATGCTAATGCTCTTGAATGAAGCTTAGCTTATGCTTTGATTAGTGGACCTATTTTATGGGGAATGATAAGGTTAGGATATGGATGAAGTTAATATTGGAAACACAATTTGTATTGTATGTACTCTTGTTGCCTTTACCTTAGTTAATGTCTTGTATGTTTTAATGATGTAGTCTTATCTTAATTCATGTGGAGGCATAGTAGGGTCTAGTCTTCATACATGAGTTCATTTAGCTTCATTCCAATTATTGTCTTGTATGTATTAATGATGTAGTCTTATCTTAATTCATGTGGAGGCAAAGTTGGATGTACTTTTATGATTTCATGCACTACATGTTGTGAGGGCTTAATTGAACACACACACACACATACACACACATCTTTATATTCACATTATTTCTCTACCCCCTATGGGGTTTAGTTTTATTGCTTATCTTCATTTCCTTTTGCATTCTAGTATAGTTTAGTGTAATCAATCTTTCTCTCCTTTCTTTACCACTCGCCTTCGCACAAACCAAAGGTCGACACACCTCCCAGTGGACGACCCGTATTTGCCACCGCTTCAACGCGGCCGTGCACTTGCGGTTTATATAAAACGATCAATCAAGTTTTTGGCGCCGTTACTGGGGAGGTGCTATGTCCAGACCTTGGTTTGGACGATTCGAGTGGTTTTTAATTTTTTGTTTCCAGGTTTTCTTAGTTTCAGGGAACCATAGGAGCAAGGGGAGGCTACTGGACAAGTTTGAGGAATAGAAGCTACAAAAGGATCGCCAATTGGCGGTCTGGAACCGCCAACTGGCGGCCTTGTGAGCTGTTTTTCCTCTCAATTTTGTTCTGGTAGTTAGTTCTGTAATTTTAATTATCTAGGAGTATCATTTTGCATGCTGTGACTTCTAATTTGCTCCCAGATTTAATTTCAAACCCCTTTAATCAACTTGGACCATAAAATTCAAAGCAAAAGATTAGACTCCTTGCCATCTAGGTCATGCATCATGTATAGACCTTGCATGCATTTGTCTTTTCTTTGCTTTACATTTTGTTATTGATTGCTGGCGTGAGGTATGTGCACCCAAATCTCTCATTCATGCATGTTTTGATCATGCATTAGTTAGTAAGGTGCATCGGGACAAGAGTGAGTTGAGCCTTTGATTGGAGTAATTGATTGCTAGATTTAAGCTCAAAACGCTACTAAGGAGGGGTTGTCCCATATAAGATAAGGTGGGGGATTTCATCACCCTTTCCTTGGCCCCAAAAATCACTATTAATCAAAGCCTTAATTCTAAAAGCAAGTAGACATTGGCCCTAAGGATTTTGGATGCACTAGGAGAGTGATCTAGTTGAGACCGTCATGGCCTGATCGGCGTTGCCTACCTTGTCGATAGTAGGCGGTACTGGATCTCCGGATCTGGTATCACTTGCTGGGCATTGTCGTCTTCGTTGTAGGGAGGTGAGGCGTGTCGAGACTAGTGACCTCGAAGTTAGGCGTCGTGTAGCCTAAGGACCCATTGCCAAACATTGTTTGAGTCATGCTTGCTAGATTAGGCTTCTACCCTCTCTCGTTACCCACGCTAGCTTTAGGGATTCTTCCTTTCTCCTCTGAGTCATCTTCTTCTCACCTTCTTCTACGTTATAGTCTCCTCCCCTTTACACTCTCTGGTAGCGTTTTTAGGGTCGAGTCGGGCACTTTTTACGAGTTTAGCCACGTGGTGGTGAGAGTGGTCGACTCTAGAGTTCTCTGTTATGATGGATGGTTACATGGGCGACCATCCATATCATTGTTGGGACCAGGCCGATTCTCCATGGTACTCCCGACCCATGCAACCTGGGGTGGCTCAGACTAACACCCCGTATGGTTGGGACAATCTTAATTGTGCGACTGAGAAATCTTCATATTGGGGTAGTATAAGAGAGGCACCGACTGCTAGACCACCATCTAGTTACGTCGGATCATATGTTGGTCATCAATCTGAGACATTACAAGAACCTTTGGCCTCTTTCATGCATGTGGTAGATGACATGGGTGCACCGGTGGCTCCAGTAGTCGTACCGTGTCACTATTGTGGGTTGAGTGGTCATGATTTCGGGGAATGTCCTTATGTTCCCCCAGAGCCTGAGTATGAGCATACCTTTTCCCCAAATGCTCAATATGACCATTACGCATCCGCGTACAACCCGAGAGGGATGGATTCGTGGGGAGACAATTCGTATTCAAATTCTTATACTTCATTTCCACCACAGTATCCTCCTCCCGAATACACAGAATTCTACCAACACCCCACTTCTAATCATTGGACTCATTCCTATCAATAGAACTCTTCACCTTCCATTGTAATCACCCATTGCTTGGTGGCATTCTCTCTACTAAGGAGTGAGCCTTGAAGCAAAAACTCAAGGTGGAGAAGAATTCTACCTTCAATGTGAGTCTTTTGTTAATAAAATAATTCTTCTTGTTTCTTTTAATCTTGTCTTTTAATTTGTGCATGCTGGTTTAGTCTTTCCTTTCCTTTTAAGCTTCTTTAATATTTCTTGCTTTCTTAGGGTAATTTCATTTCAGTATTATGCTTCATTTTGGTAATATAGTTAGTGTAATGAGTAGTGAGTAGTTCCATCCCCACTTGGGGGTGGAGAAATATGTGATATAATCATGTAGTGTATTAAGCGTGTGTTATCTTTATCCCTTGAGCTTTATATGATTTCCATAACCATCTAATGGGTTTTCACTCTTATCTTTGATATGCTAATGCTCTTGAATGAAGCTTAGCTTATGCTTTGATTAGTGGACCTATTTTATGGGGAATGATAAGGTTAGGATATGGATGAAGTTAATATTGGAAACACAATTTGTAGTGTATGTACTCTTGTTGCCTTTACCTTAGTTAATGTCTTGTATGTTTTAATGATGTAGTCTTATCTTAATTCATGTGGAGGCATAGTAGGGTCTAGTCTTTATACATGAGTTCGTTTAGCTTCATTCCAATTATTGTCTTGTATGTATTAATGATGTAGTCTTATCTTAATTCATGTGGAGGCAAAGTTGGATGTACTTTTATGATTTCATGCACTACATGTTGTGAGGGCTTAATTGAACACACATACACACATCTTTATATTCACATTATTTCTCTACCCCCTATGGGGTTTAGTTTTATTGCTTATCTTCATTTCCTTTTGCATTCTAGTATAGTTTAGTGTAATCAATCTTTCTCTCCTTTCTTTACCACTCGCCTTCGCACAAACCAAAGGTCGACACACCTCCCAGTGGACGACCCGTATTTGCCACCGCTTCAACGCGGTCGTGCACTTGTGGTTTAAATAAAACGATCAATCATCGACCCTTCTTGCGTTAAACTCCACACGTCTCACGTCTTAAAGCCACGACCAACGCCATCCTCCTCGCTCGGTGTAGCCGCTGCTCGCCGGAGCACCAATAGTCTCGGTCGCTAGAATCAGGGGGCAGAGAGGAGAGAGCTGTGGTGAGGGTGAGTTGAGGGAAAAGAAGATAAGGATGAGTGTTCCTCTGATTAAACCAAAACCCACACCTACCCATCAAGTCAACCCATACTCCTCAACCATGTCTCCCGTCACTCCAATCACACCTCCTTCGTGCCCTGCAAAGTCAAACCCCATTAACCTTAATCCTCCCCATAAAAACACTTATCCCTTCAATCAATGTTTAGGATTTAACATGCCATCCACTAAAGTTCTACTTTCCTTGGAGATACTTAAGAATAGAAACAAATATGTTCAACAAATGGGATTCAAATTCTCAAGGGTTGGGACCTACAATAACCAATGCCCACTTTCCCCAAAACCAACCAATGCTCATTTGTGGATTCCTTTCTAAATGTTTTTTTGCAAGCAACGAAAATCTTTTGTTCTTTTTGACTTTTTTTAGGACATTACTATGTACATCAATGGCATCCCACCCTCATTTGTCAAGGTACATCGAATGAGAATCCACCCATCGTCTCCCAAGTTAGAAATACACATTTATTGGACTTGGAACAAGAGAAGTACGATAAATATTGGGAGGTTCATAAACCGTAGTTGTTGATTCATGTCTCTCAAAACCAAGCTTGGTGAAACAAAATGAAAATGTAGATGTTTCCATTTCACAATAAGGCTGAGAGGAATCAATATACACCCTTCAACAAACATTTGGGTGTACAGGGATGATTTCATCCACACCAAATGACACACCCAACATACACCCCAAATGACGAAGTCCAAAAAGAGAATTGCTTGACCACCTAGCAGCCTTATAAGTTTTGTGGTTGTTTGATGCCTCTTGAAAATAAGCAAGAAGGGAAGCATAAAATGGCAGGTGAATCCTTGTACGTTGCTTGAATTGAGAGGTATCAGGTGGTTGTTTCTTGACCTACATTGGGTCCTTAACATATACAAAATGAATAACATGTGGCCCAAAAGCCACAAGAATAGTATCATGTGGCTCAAAGGCCACCGCATGAAAAGGAAGTGGCGTAAAAGCCATTGGATCTCATGATAAGGCACATTTGAAACATCTTCACCACCATCAGAATCCCCGTCAAATAACTCTCAAGAAAATTTGAAGGTACCTTCGAATTCACTTTCATTTGTGCGTTAGATAAGATTGGCCTTTAAAAGGTCGTCGAAGGCACTGGGCTTCTGGATGGTGAAGATGTTGAAATCAGCACATTTACTACCATATGTTTGTAGGGTAAAAGGAACTCACCGGGCCGCCAATCAACGGTCTTAGACAACTAACTAACGGTCTTGTTAGCTCCAATTGTTCCCAGATTTGTCCAGTTTCTTCCCCAATGCACTGTGAACGTCCTGAAATAAAACAAAACTAAAAACAAAAGATCAATCCACTCCAATTGTCCAAACCAGAGTCTGGGACATAGCTCCTCTCCAGCAATGGTGCCAAAAACTTAATTGATTCAATTATAATAACCACAAGTGCACGACCGTCGGTGAAGACGGGGGCAAGTACAGGTCAATCCACAAGGAGGTGTGTCGAGTCAAATGGAGAATAAAGGGGACAAGAAGTGATTATTATGTTTCTTCAATCAATCAAACAATTAAACGCTAATACAAACACAAGACTAAAATGTACATATCCAACAGGAAATTTCAGCCAATAAACATGAGGAAACCAAGCATGAGGTGTCTAAATCTTTTGGCAAAACCCATCAAAAATCCCCCAACATGTAGATGAATAAAACAAACCCGATGAACATACAAACATTCAAGTCTACACAATCTAAATTTGTCAAACATTAAAAACCCCAAAACATAAATGTACGTCATCTCCAAGGGGATGGAACTACTCACTACACATTAAACTACAAACTATATTAAGAAAGGAAGATATTCTAATTAGACTACGATTAAGAAAATAAATTCAAGCTAAACATGCAAACATTAAAAGAGATAACATGAAGATAAAACTAGAAGAATTATTTGATTTACATGACTCACATTACAACTAGCCTTCTTCTCCACTTGAGTTTTGCTCCAAAGCTTACTCTAAGTAGAGAGAATGACCACCAAGCAAAGGATAAATACAATGGAGGAAGAAGAGTTCTATTTATAGGCATGAAAAAAGGTACCCAGGGACAATACCCTGATGTGGGACTAATGGAACATACCAAATATAGACTAAAATAACCTAATACATATCCGAGAGAAGTTGGGTCGGATCCAGAGCCCAATCCACCACCAATTGGCGGTCTGGATTGCTTTGATCCGATCCGTTTTCAGGAGACGACTTAGTGGCTTCATTTCTTCTCCTGGGGTGCACCCGAATCGGTTGTGTGAGTCCATGCCCTAATACAATTGCCAAAATACTCTTCATGATGGTGTGGGGTTTCTCAATTTGCTAATTGGTCCTTTTGACTTACATCCAGGTCCTTCCCTCTTGCATATCAGTCCACAAGTCTCACTTATTAGTCATTTTTCTTGCGTTCAGGTACTTTTTGTGTCTTTTCTTCTCAAACCTGTTTATTCTTGAAATTTAAACATAAAACTTGTTACATAGCATTGCTTAGATTAAAAAAATAGAGGATATAAGACATGAAGATATGCATTATATGATGTCAATCAAATACCCCTACACCTAGTTTTTGCTAGTCTCGAGCAAAGAAAGAAAGAGACAAATGAAAGAAAGTAAAAACATACGAAGAGTAAAAGAAAGGAGTTCCTAAAAGAAGAAAAAGAAAGGAGAAAAGAAAAGAAGAAGAGCAAAAGAAAAGAGAAGAAGCTCTCAAGGCAACATGGAATGATTCATCATCATCTTCATCAATTGAAGGCGAATTCGCCTCGATGTGCTTTGTGGCAATAGAAGATGAAGAAAGTGAGGTATCCTCTAGCTCTAGTCATGATTCAAATTCATATAATGAACTTAAAATTGAATTCAATGAGCTTCTTGAGAACTTTGAACAATTTTGTCAAAGAAACAAAGTAGCTAGAAAGAAAATCATTGAGCTACATTGTCAAATTGAATCTATAATGAATGAGAAAGATGATTTGCTTGCTAATCATGATAAAATTACATTAGAAAACTCTCATCTGATTAATGAAATTGCAACTCTAAATGAAAAATCTTCATGTAGTGATGATACCCAAGATCTTATTGCTAAAAATGTTCAACTACAAAAGGATCTTGAAAGATTCACAAATGGAAAGAAAATGCACGATATGCTTATTAGTAGTCAAAGACAATCATTAGATAAGCATGGTTTAAGCTATTATTTTAACAACTACGAAAACTATGTTATTCACACTAATATGAATGGAAGGCATTCTTTGTGAATAAAAGTTCCTCAAGTGTATGGACACCTAACACCAAAATGGTTTGGGTACCGAAAACTAATGTCAAAGGACCCAAAGTTGTCTGGGTACCAAAATCTTCACTTGTAGGTACTTAGAAGGAGTAGAATCGGTAGAGATCGGCTCAAGCAAGAAAACATTAGGATCAAACTCATAAAGCCATCATCGCTATCGAAAGGAGATTGGAACCGATAACAAATCGAGGATCAAAAGTTGGGTGACATTTTCTAACATCTTAACATTAACAATTGGTTCTAATCTTGGCCTAAGTCAATGTACATACATTGACAAGGTCTTGGAATGGTTCAGCATGAACAACACCAAAAAGGGCAATGTGCCAATGAGTATGGGTGTGCAACTCAAGAAGTCTCAACGTGCTGAATCACGTAAAGACTTGGAGTACATGAAAGATATCTCATATGCTTCGGCAATAGGATCGATCATGTACACGATGACTTGCACAAGACGCGATGTCTCGTATGCTCTAAGCGTGACAAGTCGTCACCAATCCAACGCAGGTCCTGAGCAATGGATTGCGGTCAAGAATATTCTGAGGTACCTTAACCGGACCAAAGATAAGTTTCTTGTTTTTGGAGGACAAAGGGAGTTAATAGCCGAGGGCTATTGGGATGCGAGTTTCATGAGTGATCCTGACGATAGAAGGTCGCAATCAGGATATGTCTTCCTTCTGAATGGTGGAGCTGTGAGTTGGCGTTTTTGGAAGCAAACCACTACGGCTGACTCAACCACCGCTTCCGAAGTAATGGCTATCGCTGAAGCGAGCAAGGAAGGAGTGTGGATTAAGAAGTTCCTTGAAGAGCTTGGAGTAGTTCCCTCGTGCGAGGGTCCAATAGAGATATTTTGCGATAATAGTGCATCTATCTTGCAAATCAAGGATCCCAAATCACACCACAAAGTGAAGTACATGGATCACAAGTACTTTGTCACACGTGACTTTATCGACGAAGGGAAAATAAATCTGTTATGGGTGGACACAAACAACAACACAACTGATCCATTCACCAAACCTTTATCCCAAGTCAAGGGCGAAATGCATTTCGAGTCCATGGGTCTGAGGAACCATGTGGATTGGCTTGATGAGTGACTAGAGAGGGTTACCCTAGTTATTATTGTTTTATACATTGCAAATGTATGTGAAAGAAAACTTTGATAACATGTGGGAGATTGAAAGGAAATGTGTTCTAAAAGTTTTACTTTTATATGTCAATTATTATGAATTGGATGTGCAAATATTTTGTTCCTTGATTATCGTACTCGTCTTTTAGAAGTGTTAAGGAAGAGGCGCTTGGTCCTTAACCGTAGAGCTCTAAAAGATAATGGTTTACATAAATCAAAAGTTATTCACAATCATGGTAATTAACATGGAACATTAATCACCGAGATAAGATTGTCGTGTTGGTCATTGATTGTTGTAGCTCTACAAATAATTGACGACACGAGTATATAAAAGAGGAAAATATTACTTTTATATATTTAATAGACCTAACAAGTAAAACATTATGGAATTGTGTTTCGTGTCATTAATGTTTTACTGTGTCTTGGATCCCAAGATATGAGACTTATATCTTTTCACTCAAGAAGTGCTTAATTTGATTATTGTCAAAAGATAGCAATAAGTATAGTGACAAAGGCAATGTTGGTTCAACATGACTTGTGCTGGAAAAGATAGCTAGTCAAACAATTATCGTTGCCCCTCTTAATTGAGTGATGATATTAGTGGGCCTCTTGATAAAGCAAAATTATAATGTGCACAATGTAACTTGAGTTAAGTTACATAGTTATAATTAGCTTAAAGAGATCAAGAAATGAATATAACACAAAGGTAACACATTTCTACTTCGTATATATTCTTAATATAATGAGGCAAGGGACGGACACAAGTGGTGCACTTACATCACTAAATGGATCTTGTTTAGTTCGAGTGGAACAAAGACATCTATGCTAATTGGGTAACTGTAATGTGTAGTTAGATACCGCTTATAGTTTGAGATATTAAGTGTTTAAAATCTCTGCCAATTTAGCTTAGATCCTCCTATAGGTCATACCACAAAACTGGGAAACAAGAAGCTTGATTTTGAGTTCATATGATGTGTCGGGTTTCATGCGAAAAAGGGACACATGTGGTGCACGAATAAAATAAATATGTCATGAGAATTGACACAATTAGAATCATAATAAATTCATATGAGGTGTGTATATTATGGGGTGTAATAATTTAATATTACATAAGATAATATATTACATAAGATATGAATTTGCTAAAGACCCCATAAGATCAAATTTTGTTGGAAATAAATCCAAAATTTGACAAAGGCAAAATCAGGGTCAAACACGGTGAACCGTTTAGGCTTCGGTCGACCGAGGTGTCTTCGGAACAGTCAACCGAATGGGGAACGGGTAAGCACAATTGATTGACCGAAATTGTCTGGAGTGCCTGGACAATTTTGTTTGGTCAACCGAGTGTGATCGGTCAACCGAGAGAAAATATCTTGGAATTTTTTCGGTAGACCTAAGGCGACACGGTCGTCCAAAGAATGTTCGCCAGGAGAAATTTTAGTGGGTTAACGGTCGACCGAGCAAGACGCAGATCGTCCGAATTTTTTAGAGTATTTTTCTCATGCATATTCGATCGACCGTCTAAATCACGGTCCACCGAACATGTGTTATAACTGAATGATTCCGTTAACTGAGAAAAATTCTCGGTCAACCGAACAGTGCGATTTTTACCTGAATTATTAAGAGAATAATTATATCATGGGTTGGATTAATTCCAGATCAAACGTTTTTTAGGATGCTTATGTGGAAATTTGAGATTAATTTTAGGAGAGAATAAGCAAGAGATCATGACTAAAGGATAGTTCTTGATAAGGATATTTTGGGAGCCTATGAAAGGACCCCTCATCCTACTTGTTTAGGTTAATGCAAAAATTCTTTCTCTCATTAATTTCTCCCTTAATCACCACGAAAATCTCTTAATAGTTTTAAGTTTTGGAGATAGAAATCTCAGAAGCTTAAAGAGGGGTTATTAGCTAGATTCTAAGCCTAATTAGAGATTGATTGGCTAGCTCCTTTCTCTCTAATCTTCTTTAGAGTTTGGTGAACACTTGGAGGCGAATTGGCAGGCGATTCGATGAGCAACGGAACTCCGGATCTTCTGAAAGGTTTTAGAGAACCTTTGGGTATGATCCTCTATTCTTTGTTTATTTTTATATGTATAGGAATGCATGATATTAGAATAAACAAATACATGTACGTAAAATCAATGAAAATATGGAATCGATCTTGTATGTTTCTATTAAAAAATTTAAAATATATACATACATAGGGACACGAAATGCTACCTATTAGATTTGAAGCCTATATAAGACTCATTCAAGAGACGCAAGCAACAATTCTACACTCCCAATTCCGTTCGAGTCATGTATACTCTTTGTGTTCTCAATTCTCAAACCTTCAAAGCTCCAAATACACTCAAAGCTTCATCTTCACCACTTGCATATCAACTCCATATCCATGTGTGCTCAAGTTAGTGTGTTTAGATTGTGATTTTATTTCCATATTCAAGAATCACCAAAGGGTTGTAAAGCTTCGAGGAAGCTCCCTCTCGGATTGTGAGAGGAGACACGAGCGAGTCGAGGTGTTTACGATTCTCGGTGCTTGTAAAGGTGTTGATCTCGTGTAAGACCCGCTCTCATATTATATGAATAAGATCCTTCTCCATCTTCATGCTCGTTTATGCATTATTTTATTGTATGTTTTGTTGGTTTTTTGGCCTTAATCTATGTTTTGATGATTTAATCAACCTAATCTTAATTGTGATCATGTATAGTAGCACACATATTGCATGGCATATATATTGGTTTGTGCTAACCTTTACAGGTGATCAAGACTCAAGGAATAAAGGAAATCAAGTCAAGACATGTAATTAAGCTCATTTGAAGACATGTAATTTGTATTTCTTCCAGTCTTAGGAACTTTGGTTAATTAAGCATACTTGAGCTAAAAACTACTCAAACACACACTAGGTTCCCTATAGAAGTCACATTAGAAAATTCATATAATTTGGAGTTCAATAGATCACCCAAACATAGACCGGAAAACACGAAACCAAAACATGAACAGTTTGCCCACATTAGCTCGACCGAAACAGACCGTTCGGTCGACCGAGTGATCAATTATCCTGTTAGTGTTTTTCTGCCCAATTTCGGTCGACCGTCCAGATCTTTTCGGTCGACCGTGTATCACAAAACTCTTACCATTAGAATTGTCGTATTATACCCAACAGTCGTATTCGTATTTTTCCAAATACCCCAAAAATGTATTTTCCAATCGGTCGACCGAACTTATGTTCCTTGACAAACCCAAAGTGCCTGTCAGTTTTTGGTCGACCGTGGACCTTGTTTCGGTCGACCGAATTTGATCTTGTTTGTCAACCCCGTAGAGCTTGTTATAAATCGGTCGACCGAACCTATCTCAGTGTTCGACCGATAACTTAAGTGTACCTAGAATATTGCCTTGGGTGGTCAACCGTTCCTTTACCGGTCGACTAAACTTTTTCCCAAACTGCCCAACGGTCGACCAAACTTACCAATCCGGTCGACCAAACTTATGCAGAAATGCATCCTACAAGTTTCTATTTTGTGTATCTTCCACAATCTTTTACCAAACTTATCCCAACAGCTATAATTCACTTAGGGCTTATAAATAGGTGTTCCTTTGACACAATTACACATCTCTTACACTTCCATTTGTCAAATACACCTAAGAGAAACTCCCAAGTATCCCATTCCCCAAAGCCTACTCTCCAAGCATAAACTTCCACATCTTAGCATAAACTCCACATCCTAAGCTAAGTGTGCTCAAGTTAGAGATTGTGTTCCACTCAAGATCTCAGTTGTAAAGAATCAAGGACTTCGGTGAAAGCCCGAAGTGTTTCTCTCGGATTGTGAGAGAAGAAAGTCAAGCTCACGTGGGTGTTCGTGGAGCTTGTTTTGTAAAAGGCTTAATCTCGGCCTAGAACGAGGTTGATAGTGAAGACGCGAGCGGAGCGCGAGGGAGATCGAGCGGAGCTTGCAAGAGAGGAAGTAGGTGGGAGGCCGAACCTCTATAAAAATCCGGTGTCATCGTTGTGGTTTGCTTTGATCGTTAAACAAGTAGGTAAATAGGGATAAAAGTGATTAGAATTAGAGACCCACATGATACTACATGTTTGAGGTTTTGTATGCTTATTTTTTGTTTCCGGAAATTTTCCTTTTTCGGAGAAAGTTTCCTTTTTGGTGATAGTTTCTATCGGGGAAAAACCCGTCTTCCAGGAAAGTTTCATCCTCGAGGAAAAGTTTCCTTTTGGGCGAGAATATGTGACTCGTAAAGGGGTGCGACTTATCGGGCAAGTTTGTAAACTATTTACTCTATTGGGTCGATCGGGTGCATGTTGCTTGTGAAATTCGACCCGTGCTTGGTTTTTGGACATGTTGAGCTGAGTAGGCAGTTGAGGATGACGTGGCATCCTAGTAAGCAAGAGAGGATCTGAGATTGGATGCAAATATTTAAATTATCATGTGTAAGGCATGTTTTAATTGAGAATTATTTTGTATAAAAGTCTTTCCTTTTCTCATTGTTGCTTGAAACAAAACCCCAACCAACCCTAGCCATCATTATCTGATCCCTCACCCTCTCCCCCACAAAATTCCATGTTCTCCTTCCTCTCCAATGACCTGGTCAGTAGAGAACTCCGGCAAGGTTGCAAGAGGAGGCAACAACAGTCTTGTGAGGCTTGTAGGAGACGGGTTGCGGCCGTTCTTCTTCAGCAGCACTTAGCCCTAGCTGTCCCTACCTACCCTCTCCCTCATAAACGAAATTTTAGGCCTTCTCCATCTCCCGCTCCGGCGTGGTAGTGGCTGGAGCTCCGGCGAGTCAAGTGGAGCAAGCTAGAGTGCATCTTTTGGGAGCGGCTAGAAGAAGAACTTGGTGGGCAAATCTCCGTTGATCTCAGGCAGACTTTTGGTGAATTCAAGTATGCTCTTGGTCCTTGGATGAGATGAGAGGTGGGTGGTGGTGGTCAGAGGGCTGGTCATCGCCTGAGATGGCTGGTAGTGCAAGTGTTTCACCATCGCGCCAGCAACCAATAGGCGCAGGAAGCTTCCTACGTGGTTGTGGTTTCTGCTGGAGCTCTGGTGAGCTCTGGTGGGGTTAGGCCTTGTTCCAACCATGACAACCTAGAGGATAGGGATGGGGGCATGGCTGTGGTGGTGGAGGGTCTGGTCAGCACATGGGTGCAGATTGGTGCTAGTCGTGAATTCGGTTCGCATCATGGATGTGTTTCCTGCGATGTGGGTTGGCTGATCCAACTTGCCTCACTATGTGCTCATCTTCTTTGCCTCGAGGAATTCGGAAGGGTGAGGTCAGGAGGTCAGGAGATGTATCCAGAGGGGTTGCATGCATGATTTGGCTTCATTTGTGGTTGTATCTCTAATTTATTGTATGCTTGTCGATTTATTGATGTGTTAGTAATTTTGATTTTGTTCCAGCGGTGGTTGTTCATGTTATAATCTGGTATCTTGAAATTATTCTGATATATATATATATATATATATATATATATATATATCTAGATATATATGCACTTCATATGAGAATGGAATCTGAGTGCATTTATAGATTATACAACTCACCATATGCCATGTTGTTGAATGCACTTCCAAAAGACGAATACATTAATCAAAGAACAAAATGTTTGCACATCCAATTCATATTAATTTACATATAAAAGTAAAACTTTTAGAACACGTTCCTTTCATAAAGAACTTGATGTTTGAGACACCGAGTCTGTATTACAGAACTCAGTGTTACGGATGGCAAGTTCATTTTACAAAAAGGTGAACTCGACATCCATAATGCCGAGTTCTATCAGGCTATAAAAGTTGCGCGACATAACCTTCCTCCCCCACCCGACGGCTTCGGCGAATTTGAGGTGAGTTTTTTTCCCCCACTACATTTTTTTATGTTTTTCCCATATTTCTTTCCATGTTTGCGTATAGAATGATGATTAATGTTGGTTTAGGTTAGATTGGTTAGATAAGGGATTTGTTTTCAGACCAAATCAATTCTGGTTTCCGTTTTCTACTCCAATTCTGAGTAACAGAGTAGATTGTTTCATTTACTTGGTTTATATGCAATATTATCCATTTCGGAGGTTAGATTTGGTTTTTTTTGTGGAATTTAGGTTCATTATAAAGTTTGATTTTTGCTCGTTATTGTTTTTTATCTTATATTTGTTGATTTTTTTTAGTGTTGAAATGTATAATGTACGTGGTTTTGTACTAAAAATATAAACAGGTCAGAGTTGAGAAAAATGTGATTAAAATATGTTTAGGTTTGAAAACTTATTGTTATTTTGAGGTGATTTAAATGTTAATCGGGACATGAATTTATGTTTGATTATAATGCATGTAATGTGTTTATGCATGTTAGTGATGAAATGCCTGAATGAGTGTTAGTTTTGATGTTGGATTGTAATGCTTGAATGAGTGTTAGTTGTGATGTTTGATTGTAATGGTTGAATGAGTATAAGTTGTGATGTTGTGATGAATTGCTTAAAATATGATTAGTAGCATATCATACATTGTATTCATGCTATATATCATTTATTTTACCCCAATTTTGTGCTACTCCAGTGTTTGTTTGATGTGTTTTAGGTTATAAAGAGGAGAAATGAACCAAAAGGATCTAAGTGCAAGAAGAAAGGATCTTATGGAAGCATCTTGGACCTATTTGTCATGCTCAAAGACCCATCTGCATTTCAAGAAGGACACAGATGAAACCCGGAGGGACCTGAACGAAAGAAAAATATTTCGGGAGTAAAAATCCATGAATACCATGATCTTGATGAATATTTGGGAAATTAAGAACAAACAGGGTTGAGCCAGCGGACCTGGAGTGCACCCCACGTGCAAATCAGAGAACTTAAGCTTATGTGAGAAATCGGGGCAGATCAGATACAAAGATCCCCCATTGGCGGATCAAAATGCGCCACTGACGAATCATTTTGGTCCAAATCCCCCCAAATTTCTCCCTTGGCTCAAACGTGATTATATGGGTGCACCAGATCAAAGAGAACTAGATTACATCCATCAGATTTCTTTCAGATTCATCTACCCTACCCTTTCTTCTATAAATAGCAATGTTTCTCCTACCTTTCTTCTCTCTCTCTCTCTCTGTCTCCACCTCTACCATTAGAATAGCTTATGTTTTATCCATTTGGGCTACAAGAATAAGGAGGTGATTGGAGCTTGTAAACTAGTGCTTTCTTTAATCTAATGGTAGAATCTTTTTCCTCTTGTCTCTAGCCTTCTTCTTATCTACTTCGTTTTTTGTTTTGCTGGTTGGTTTAGTAGTTAGTGATTCTTGCCATGTTTATCTTGTTGCTTGTAAATGATCATCTTGTTATGGTAAATGACTTGTTATGTATCGATGCTTGATTAGTAGGGAATGCATGAATGTATTGAGTTGTATGGATGGTTGATTGATGTCCTAATGTCCACACTAGGTACTTCGTTCATTCTTGAGAACTCAAAGTGCATCTTAACTTTATGTCTAACTATATTAGTCTGGTATTCATGTAAATGTAGTTGATGTTAATTAGACTCCACACTAGTTTCTAGTTGATTTCACCTACTTTACACACTTGTGCCTCATGTAATCAAGAACCACTCACACTCACACTCACACACACATATCTACACACCTCCACTACATGGGGGTTTAATCTAATTGTTGATTAATTCATCGTTCAGTGTACTTAGTTAGCATAATCTCCTCCTTCTCCTCTCATTTCCCACTCGAGTATGGTAGTCACAACAACACTCACAACTCGTTGAGGTTCGACCCGTATTTACCATGTCTTCACCAACGTCGTGCACTTGCGGTTATTAAAACGATCAATCAAAATGCAGGTTTGATGTTTTCAAATATGAAAATATATGGGAGGTTCTGTCACAAAAATTAACAAATATTTATTGTAGTATTGTAGTTGATTTGTTTGAAAGATTAGTGGACATTAAGAGGCATTTACTTCGACATCTGACCGAGGTAATTTCTAAATTCATTCGGTTTTTTCAATTTTTAATTAATTATTACTACGAGAATAATCATTTCACTTGAACACATTTTTAAATTTAATTTATATAGGTTAGGAATAGATAAGGATGATGACACTTCCTTGTTGGTCACGTATGCTGGGAAATTAGAATGTAACGGAGATGTGATAGAATATATAAGGACCAAGCGCAAATTAGTTGTAGTGTCATTAAATGTTAAATATATGGATTCAGTGGATGTGGTTAGATCTGAATGTTACCCAGAAAGTATGTTTGCTGTAAAGTTGACAGTGAATCAGTATATGGAATGATGCGCATGTTCAAATGGATGTCCTTTGTTGGAGTGTATGTAGAAGCTCAACCCAAAATGCATGACCGTACGCTGACAACCAACACTCATCTTGGGGAGTATAGTACAGTTGGGTCGACTTGTTGGGACTGCAAAATAGATTTGAATATAAATCTAAATCCTACTACCAAAGTTTTGGCATACCAGAAAAATCTTTTTTTCCAATCCGAGAACTTCTAAATAGACAGTGAATGACCACAACATGTAGGTGACATTCCTTCAAGCAGTACCAATCCCTATCTTGGTTTGTCGTAGCTTGAGGCCATGCACCACAGTAATGACGAGTTTCCTTAGAAAGCTGAACCGTCAAATTGATATCCCTCCCTTGGCCTTGGTTTGCAACTAGTTCATCCAATTCAATACCAACGACCTAAAATTCGATGCTTGGAAGAAGAGAGGGTGACAACGAGGAGTTAGTGGATTACAATACACCATTTCCAGTAGAGGATGAGCCCGAAGATGTTTCTGTTAATGAAGTAGTTCTTAAGACGCAAGATGTTATATATGCGATGAGTCAATAGATAAACTGGGAAGACGACGACATTGTTGATGATGCAGTTGTTAACAATGACATGGTTCCTAGTTTGAATGAAGTTTCTAATATTTTCGATGATGACAAGTGGATAGAAAATTCCATCATTGAACACTCATTCTTTGATGCTGCCAACAATCTCTCGTGAAGTGATTGGCAGAACCAAGATGGTCATTCTTTCTAGGAGAAACGTATTTTCCCGACAAAATACGATTTGTTTCATGTTCCGTAGTCGTGGCACATAAAAAACATATTCAGTATTCAGTTGTGGTTTCTTCAACGAAACGCTACATTGTCTATTGTCTTCGGTCGTGATGAGGTTAACTGTAAATGATAGCTGCATACGTCTATTCCAAACGGTCGCAAATATTTTAAAGTTAAAACGATCCAATTGTTCAATCCAATGTTGTTGAATGACAAAAAACAATCCAGCACAAATTTTATTTGCGACTTGATAATGCCTTCTGGCAAAACCAAATTCACAATCACACCTTCTGAGATAATGGAAAGGCTGAAAATCAAATACTCACTTGAAATAGATTACACGAAAGCATGACATGTCAGGCAGAAAGCGTTGAACTAAATTTAAGATGACGAAGAGACAATTTTAAGGATTTGTGAAGATTCCTAACCGTAGTGTGTCAGACCAATCTAGGATTCGTTGTCGAAATAAAGGCGGTACAGGTAAAACCTGACGAGGAGATGTTCAATGGGTGTTTTGGGCATTCCAACCTTCAATTAGTGGATTTGAATTTTGCAGACCCGTTGTCAGTGTGGATGGAACACACCTCTACAACAAATATAGAGGAATGTTGTTGATTGTTGTGGGCACTGATGCAAATAATGGAATTTATCCATTAGCATTTGTTGTCATAGAGGGTGACAAGACACAATCTTGGATGTGGTTCCTCCAGTTACTGTCTACTAGAGTAACAATGCCACCCAATTTGTGTATTATTACAGACATATTTTTGGGAATAAACACTTATGTAAGATCTGGATTTCTACCTTCTAAGGGACATGTACATCGATTCTGTCTCCAACACATGAAAGCAAACCTTGCGAAATACCATAATTGCAAGGAAAGATCGAGATAAATCAAATTTTATGAAGCAGGCCAAACACCTTCATTTTGAAATTTGAAGAGCTAATGAAGGTTATCGTAGAGGAGCATAAAGCATTTTAAGAGAGGAACATAAAGAGATGGACTTATTGTCAAGACGAGGGTCAGTGATTCAGATGTATGACAACTAACTTGTCAGAAAGCTTCAACAATGTTTTACGAGGAGCACGCGGTATGCCAATTACAACCATGATTTTGATGACGTTTCTTCGTTTCAACAAATTCTTTGTCAAAAGAAGAGATGTCGTGGGCTCGTGAGATTATTTATACGTATCGATTGTCAAGACCGTGTTGACGACAAACGGTAATATAGCAAGATCTCATACGGTACCTCGATACCACAAGTTGATGTACCAGGTGGAAGCCAATCACCAGACGATGTACCTTGTCGAATTTGAAGGAGTTATTAGTTGCATCTATGGATAAATAATTGCATTGCACGTCCGTTGTTCACCTGTACTAGTAGTTTATAGTGTCAGACATGCAAACGTGAGGACTTGTCATTTGGTCTCCCTGTATGATCCGTTTCAAATGTACAGACAAGCATACAGACTTATAGTTATCCACATCCCTGATGTAAGGTCTTGGCCAGATCGTGGCAACATCAAAATGACACCTCTTGAAACAAAAAGACTTCCCGGTTGTCCAAGATCAACACAAATCCAAAATGAGATGAACCAGCACTCCGGATGAACGATAAGGTGTGGGAGATGCGAGGGTATAGGTCACAACCAAAAGTGATGCAAGGAACCTTTATAGCAAAATAGTTTGAATAATTTGTAACTAACTATTTTGTAAGACTTGAATGTAAGAGACTTGAATGAATGTAAGACTTCAATGTTTGTTAAGACTTGAATGTTTTTTAAGACTTCAATGAATGTAAGACTTGAATGTTTTGCAACACTTCAATATTTTTTTAAGACTTGATTTTTTGAAGACTTAGAACAGATTTTTAGAACTTGACTTTTTTATGATTGCAATGTTTTTTTATGATTTGAATGTTTTACGATGCTTGAATGTTTTCAATAGCTCACATGTTATGTACCGTTGGAGATTGGTGGATCATGTTCAGATTCAATTGGAGGCAGTCACGCTTCACAGGGTCCAGTAGATAGATCAGTGTTGGTTCTTTAGGCCAACCACATGTCTAACATGTTTAAAGATTTTGTAAGCATTTTAATACTTTCAAATTAAATATTCATACGTACGTGTTAATAAACAAACATGTACTTAAATTTTTACAGTAGGATCCGAGGGGCCTAAAATGTGTTGAGCAGGGCTCAATGCTTGGCCAATTACTGATTAGAGGATGTGGTTTTGCTAGATACGACTGGGTTTGACACAGTTAGTTGGTTAGGCCTTGTGTAGTTGGACCATGCCTTGTTTGGAGTGATGGTGGAGCACCGGAGACCGGAGAATCATTTGTTTCACCAACGACATAGCAAGATGACTTGTACATTGCGTGACATCTCCTTGATTACGAGCTTGCACGTAGATGGTTTGCTGATATGTGAGTCCCAGGAGTAGGTGTGGTCTAACATCTGCATTGATTTATTAGGTCGTTGTTCGGAGGACATGGGTGGTCAGTAAGGGTTCGGTAACTCTGGGTTGGTTGCAAGATCAGTTTCAAGTGTTGCCAAAAGATGCTGATGACGCCACAGTCATATGGCACACCTGAGCGTTCATTCTGTTCCAGCTTGGATGCAGTATTTTGTCTGATAAGAGTGGCACCATGATTCACTTGAAGTATCTACCTTTGCTCAAAGATTTGGTCATGGCATTGAAGTACAGTTGGGGAAGTGCGGCTTTGGCCCACATATATCACGGTTTGGACAAAGCTTGCTTGATATATACCTGACATCTATGTCGTTTCTTACATTTTTGCAGTTGTGGTGCTGGGAACATTTACACATTGGTAAACCGATTAAGAGCTGATTGTTAGTGTACCCAGAGGATGAGAGAGCACCATAAGGAGCCCGTGGAGACGACCACAATCGTTCAATGGAAGTGCCAAGACGTCGACACTTGATTTTTATCAGAATGAGCTCGACACGCAGTTGATTGTATGGAATGGTACTAGAACATCACAGTATGTTGGATTGTTGACTAAAATTTGGTTCCAACTCCCAACTTGTAGATACCCCGAGCGGGTAGAGAGCGAGAGATGGTAAGATCTCAATTTATAATTCAACACTTATGATGTATTTAAAATGTGTTTGATGTTTGCTTAACCTTAAAATTATTTATAGGTCTATCAAGTTTACGAGTTCCATGAGGAACTACACAAATTACACATAATGATTAAGGACAATAAGAGAGCCTCCACAGTCGCTGGAAAGATGATAAATAAGATGAAAGCCTTCCTAACATGTTTTGGTGCTCACGACCCTACGCTATGATTGGGTCAAGATCGGGTGGAGGAAGAAGAAGAAGAAGATGATGATGGTAGTGTTCGTGTAACGCCCTCAATCTTGTGGGTACGCATTCTAGGAAACCAAGCAAACTGTCACGATCAGAGTCATCCGCGAAGATCGAAGGGGTTACCATAAAACATACATGGATAGACTAAGCATAAGCTATAACTGAAAGGGAAAATATCCACATATGGGAATAAAGTCAAAACATGACATCAAGTTCAAAAATGGCAATACATCATAAATAATGCGGAAGCAAAAGACAACTGGAAGAATTTGGTCGACGTGTCCCGCATGTACAAAATCCTTCAAAACTCCTCCAGTTTGACCCCTGTCGGAAAACGTAAGTGCCTGAGGCAAAAATAACGACTATGTGTGAGTTTTCAATAAAGAAAGCCTTGTATGCCCTGGGTCAAAAAACAAGATAAGAAGTTATGCACGGAACTTATCTACCACACATGCAACACAAAAGGGCCACAACGCTACATAGCTGCGTCGGCCGACAACTTTACATAGTTGCGCCACTCACCCGGAGTAGTTCCTCTGCATAGGAACCAACCACCAGTCCTGCTAGTCTAATCCACAAGTGGGTCACCCACAAGTAACCCACCGCTTGGCACACAACGGTCTTCCAGTTTAACACCCCAACTTGCGGCAAGTGACCTACATGATCCATTGTGAGGTTGGGAATGGCCGATTGGTAGCAAATGACAGCGCGCCTATCCAGGTCTTATCTTATGCCTGACCTCTCTACATAGAGGTCTTTCAATCAGGCTCGTTGACCCCTAACATACGTGTCCAGATTCATTTTATTAATCATTATGCACATGCAAGCTATCTATAAGATGATATCCAATCTCTAATCAGAAACTAGACTCATGCCCACGCGAGGAGAAAGAGAACCACAAAAGGAGAGGAACAAGTATAACATAACAACAGTTGGCACATGCTCCACAAGCCAAAAGGCAGCAAGAACTCAAAACATATGACCAAGCCTAATTGACACACAAGGCAACCACTACGTGTTGCTACCTGCAGGTCATAGGACAATAGGCATAGCATAAAATTCGTGACCTCAAACATTAACCACATCATAACATTACTCCAGCAAGCAAAAGATAAGCGCATGACCTCAGCAACTAAAACAATTATACATTCCCAATGTATCTAGACAACAATTTAATTAAGAAGGAATGGCAAGATCTCGAGCGATAATCATACGTATCCATCATGCATTAAACAACAATAAATCATGGATGGGTACAACATCGTGATGTATGTATATGTATATACCTACATGCGCATGGCGTATGGGGACAACAAGTAATATATGGAACTAATAACAAGATCTCGATAGGTAACACACATGCAAAAGATGTGACTAGGCAGCAATTAAATCATGCAATGATAACAAGATCTCCATAGACTATCATATCTACATGCACATGATGTATGAGAACAGAAAATCAAATACGTAATAATAATAAAATCTCGATGGATAATATACATGCACAAGATGTGTCTAGGCAGCCACCAATTCATGCAATAATAACAAGACCTCTAAGGCAAGCACCCGTGCTCATGATGCATTTAGACAACAAATAATTTATGGAATGACAACATGATCTCAAGGGAAGTATATCTTCATGCGCATGATATACGAGGACGACAAATACAATTGGAAATGATAATAAGATCTCGATGGATAGCCTACATGAGCGAGATGTGCATAAACAACAATAATCCATGAGGAGCCAACATGATCTCAGCAGCACAATTACATGTAATCGTGATGCATTTACCCAACACATAAATCATAATCACAACGTGTATGCAGCATGAAAAATACATCCATAATCGAGGCAACAAATCAAGAATCCAGCAAGATGTAACACACAACAACAATGGGAGAACATGCATGCACCCGGAGGGTTTCCCTCACCACTCAGCCACACATCCCCGATGTCTCCAAGTGGTATTGCATGTCCAAGACGTGCTGGAGGGGAAAAACCTCTAAACCAGCTACCACAACCCCAAGGAACATGCCTCAACCAACCCCAAACGGCTGATCACCACCTTTATAACGTGTCCCATGCATGTGACTGGATTGCCGCATGAAGCTGGATGAACCTTCATCTAGCGCCTCCACTTAATATCCTCTTATTGGGCCAGGAGCATACCTGGAACGGATGGAGAAAGAGCCCAGAGTTTGCTGGAACCAGCTGCAGCCGCCTCCCAAGCAAGCACATAAAACGCCTCTTGCACCAACACCTTCACTTGCTCGACCTACTTTGCCCGCTGGAGTGCTCAGCCATCAAATGTTGGAGAGAGGAGGGAGGAGGTGATTTCATATGAGAGGGAGAGAACAACACAACCCCAAAAATGGCTCGGATTTGTGCTTAAATATGCACACCCAAGCTGTAAAGACCCTAACCTTGATTAGGGTTTAATGGTGATTAGGTGTGCTAATTGGAGGGTTTGCATGGGAAGTTGAGGAGGAATAGGAGAAGTGTTGTTGTTGGTGCGTTGGGTGACGTGAGGGAGGTATGGGCTGTAGAGTAGGGTGGTTGTGGATGGTGTGGTTGTTGTTGGTGTTGGGTTTGAAGAAGGAGACGCACATCTCTCTCTCTCTCTTTCTCACATTTTCCCTTCTTTCTTCTTTTCTTCTTCTTCTCCTCTCCATCCATTCCTTCCTCTCCCTCTGAAGCTTGGGCGGCCTAGTGGTGCGAGCAAGGCGCCCGTGAGGCAAGGAGTGCTGGGGGTTGTGCGGTGCGAGGTGGTGAGAGTCGGAGGCAAGCAAGGCGGTGAGCTCCGGTGTTCTTCGTCGTTCTTCCAAAAGAGGTATGCCAAGTTCTTGCATTAGAGGCCTTTAGTGATCACCCACGTTGAGGTGATATTTTGGTCGGTCGCGGGAGGTCAGAGACCTCGCCGGCGACGAGGAATCGGCGTAAAACCTTGGCTGGCGCAAAGTTGAAGACGTCTGACGGTCGACCGGGTCCTTCGGACAGTCGACCGAACGTAGTGTTTTTCGACTGTCTGTGGTGTTTCGGTCGACCGGGTCCATGTGTTCGGTCGACCAGAACTTTAGTGTATCAGACCTTCATTTGTTGTGTGCGATCAACCCTTTTATGACTTAGAAATATTAGGATGCCCTGGTAGGTTTCGGTCGACCGAGACCCCTGAGTCGGTCGACCGATAGATTTGATTTTGTTGTTGACCAGGCTCCACCTTTTGACCTCGTTTCGGTCGACCGGTTTTAGACATTCGGTAGACCGTTGGGACTTATGTTTTGCACAAATAGTTCGACCGTTGCAGACGCTTCGGTCGACCGATTCCCTTGAGGAAACGGTCGATCGAGTTGTCTCTTTCGGTCGACAGTTTTGCACAGGACAGAATTCCTGGTTCCGCTTAGGATACCAACTCTGTCCACGGAAACCCGTGTCCTCGCCTTGTGCGTGAGCCGGGAGGTGACGGTGGGCGCGTTACGCGTGCCTGCCCAGTGACCGCCGTGTAGAAGAGTGTGGGTGTCCGGAACGCGTCACCTCCATGTATAGATCGTGACAAATATGAGGGATTGATTTGACTCGCATTAGAGTAGCAGCCTGAGGGATTGCAGATCCCATTGCTTCAGCGGGCACGCAACTGTCGTTGGGTGAAGTGACTACCGGCCTAAGGGGCTACGGAGGCCGCTACTCTGCTTTTATAGCGGCGGAGTTAATGTCTGCACGTGGAGCTCGTTGACCCTGCGGACTTCTGTTCGGATCTGTCGATTGTCTGGCCCTTTGTGTGGCGGATATGTTCTACTGCCCTTGATAGACAGTGATTGCACATGCCCGTGTGGCCTGTGTGGCGGCGGGAGGGCCCCTTTGCGGCCTGTGTGGCGGCAGGGAGGATCGCGCGTAGCCTGTGTGGTTGCGGCGATGGACTGCCGATGATGTGTTCCGACAGGTAGCTCGATTGGGCACCTATCGAGTGAGGTACCGTGCAGCCTGTGTGGTGCCGGTGATGGACCGACCTGAGCGACGGCTCCGTTGGTGTGGTGGTGGACCACGATGTTTTCAGATCTGATTCTACCTGCGCGGAAGTGCGAACGCCTCCTCACCGATCCCTTGGCTTGTGTAGTCGCGTGTGGGGATGTGTTGCGTACTATCCGTTTGACCGTATGTGCCTACGGTAGGTCTCTACGGGGACCCGATGTTGGACCATGCGGCCTGTGTGGCGGCGGTGATATTAGACCGTGTGGCCTGTGTGGTACCGGTGGTTCTTGGACCGTGCGGCCTGTGTGGCGATGGCGATGTTGCGGACCGTGGGGCCTGTGTGGCAGCGGTGGCGATTGTAGACCGCGGGGCCTGTGTGGCAACGGGAACGATTGCAGGACGGATGTCCGATTTTTCCCTTGTGGGAATGTTGTTTACTGCTTTGTATTTCATGCCATGATATACTAGTATGTTAGGGCACATAGGTGAGCTCGTCATATGGGGTTTCCTTATGGAAACTCAGGCATTGTTGTTGCATCTTTTTCAGGACCGCGTTAGGTTCCGGCGGGTGGTGACTGAGGGAGATTGCACTTTGGGACTGGATCCTGTCGTCTACCTACTATAGGTTGTCGTGATTACATGTACTTTGTGTTTTGTGTTATGATGTAATCACTCTTTTGACAAACTCTTATGTAATATGGTGCACCAGACGTATTTGGGTATTTCTTTCAGTAATGTCCCCACTCTCGATGGTTTTATCCTTGTGTTCCTCTTGATTTTAAAAGTTTAAATTTTCCGCTGTTCGGGGATGTTACACAGGCCTTCCCAAAATAGCCCACCAAATTGTAAAACAATGGGTTTCAAAATCTCCCATGATCTCCTCTTACCAAAACCATGCAATAACTAATATTTGCACTTGAAGACTAGACGCCAACTCACCAAGTTGGCCCCACAAGCACTCCAATGCACAAGCCCAATTGGCCAAGACAAAACTCAAGCCACACGCACCTAAGATTAATTTGATCAGGTTCAATGCCCACCCGCCAGACGAGGTGCACCCGCTTGACCAAAAAGGAAACTTTCCCAAAAAGGAAACTTCCACGAAACAAAATACAAACAAACCACACAACAAGCAACAATAAACATAACCCCACACAAGCATGAATATGAGGGTGGACTTTATTATAAAATATGGAGAGCGGGTCTTACAGTTTGAGCTACTGCAGAAGGTGGAGATGTGGGTCTTGCTCAAGAGACATGAGAGACTGGAAATGCTAGACGAGTTGGTGGCCGCGATCGTGGTAGAGGATGTGCTCAGACACGTCCTAAGAAGAAGAAGAGGTTGTGGGGTCACCTAGGATAGATATTTGGTTGTACTAAACTTCTTTTCTTGTTATTTTAAATATGAAAATATATTCCTATATTAATGTTAGTTTGGTTTGTGGTTTCAAAATGTTTGCTTGTTCTTGTGGATGTTATTTTGGTTTTATTGTGGTTGTTTGTGTTTGGTGTATGTCATACAAATTTTAGGTATTACTTCTATGATTTCAAGTGGTTGTATGTCTTTGAAATGTTTGTGGTTGTGGTTGAAATGTTTGTCTTTGTGGTTGAAATGGTTTTAACAGAAAATGACTTATTGCCGAATGAATGATTGGAATTCCAAATCTATCTAAACAGAACTCGACAGTTAGGTTGTTGAGTCCTATAACAATGGACTTGACACTTTTCTTGCCGAGTTCTATAAACTTTAAGTCGACAATGCCAGTGCAGAGTTTGGTTAAATTGAACTTGGCAAGCAAATAGCCGAGTTTATTTGGGACTCCAAACTGGCATTGCACCCTACTGGGTGTGGTAAAATTTTCTATGTCTTGGAACTCGGCAATGCCAATGTTGAGTTTTTATTTTAAAGAACTCGGCGTTGGCGACGTCGAGTTCTCCAATAAATTAATTTCTACAAGTAGCAACGTCTTAAGATGACTAGTGTTTGTTTTAGTAGTCCAAATAAGGGCCCAAGTGATTGATTCAGCGCACGTCGTTAATGAAGATGCGACAAGGATTTGTTGCACCTCAAGGAGTTGTGAGTATTGTTCTTCCATCCATACTCGTGTGGGAAAGGAAAAGAGAGATATGAGATCGAAATTACACTATGATGCGTAGTAAATCAGAAAACGAACGATAAAAATAAACCCCTTAGGAGATAGAAAAGGAATGCAGAAATGAGAATATGTGTACGTGTGTGTGTTCATTGGTGCTCGTCACAACATGTAATACATGAACTCCATACAAACAAAATCCAACTTTGTCTCCGCATGAAATAAGATAAAACATTATGATTAACACATACAAGACAATAACTGAGATGAGGCTAACATGAAATGCATAATGACCAAACCCCGCTATGTCTCCACATGAAATAAGATTTAACACAATCATTAAAACATACAAGACATTAATTAGGATGAGGCCAACATGAGCACATGCATGCACATGTCATGTTTCCTTCTTATCCACTCCATCATTTTCCTCACCTCATCATTCCACATAAAATAGGCCCACTAATCTAAGCATGTGCTAAACATCACTTAAGAGCATTAACACATCGAAGGTAAGAGTGACAATCTCATTCAATGGTTATGGAACTCATGTGAGGTTCAAAGGTTAGGATTAACACACACACTTAATACATCACATAATCACATCACCTTCTTCCCCACCCCCCAATGGGGCTGGACTACTCTCTACACATTAAACTAACTAATTATGCTAAGATTTAAGGAAACAGAGCATGCAAGACTAAAGGAAACAAAATCTAATTAAAAGAAAATATTTTATTTTCATGACTCACATTACAGAGTGGTATCCTCTCCACCTTGAGTTTTGCTTCAAAGGCTTACTCCAAATAGCGAGAATGACCATTAAGCAATGAAGAAGAATAGTTCTATTTATAGACATGAAAAGGCAACTGCGGACAATCCCCAGTGTGGGACTAATGAAACATACTTAAAATGGACATTAACAACATAAACAACAAACGCACGAAACCAGGTCAGATCCTGACCAAAATGAACCGCCAATTAACAGTCACAATTAGTCCAATGCGACCCCATTTCCCATTACTTATGTTCTTTAATTATTCATGTGGGGTGCGCCCTGGTAAGTCATTTGAGTTTGAGCTCGAATCTAATTCCCAAAATAATCCTCATAATGATGTGGAGTTTCTCGGTTTTCTATTTGGTCCCTCCAATCTTACGTCCAGGTCCTTACGTCTTGTTGATGGGTCCTTGTGTATGACAGACAGGTTCATTTTGCTTTATTTAAGTCATTTCTTCTTACGTTTCTGTCCTTTTTCTCTTTCCTTCTCTTCTTTATTATCTAATACCTGACATATTACAACAAACACTCGAGTAGCACAAAATTGGGGTAAAATAAAGGGTATATAGCATGAGTACTGATGTGAATATTAAGTTTAAATCCGCAAGTGCATGGCCGTTGGTGAAGACATGGCAAATATGGGTCGATCCATAGGGAGGTGTGTCGACTCTGGTTCTTTCGAAGGCAAGTGGGAAAAGAGAGGAGAAGAAATGTGGTTACACTAAACTAAACTAGCAAGCATCAAACAAGGCAAACGAAAATGAGAGAAATCGAAATCAAGATAAAATTCAGGAATAAAAACCCCAAAGGGGTGGAGTGTGAACATATATGAGGTGAGAGAAGTGATGAATGATGCATGTATGCACATGTGTGTGTGTTTCATGTGTGTGTCTTCATGCATAGGAAGTGTCTAAAGATTGTGGCAAAACCTATCAATCATTTCACACAATGTATCGGCAATTACTACTTGACCATCATGAAACTTGGCTCAGCATGAGAAGTGTCTAAGGATATGACAAGACTCATAAAAAACCATGAAATCATGTGAAGAACAAAGCTAAGCATGAGAGGTGTCTAAATCTTATGGCAAAACCCAGCAAAACAAAGTTTCCTCAATTAATCAAGCAATTAAACACTAATACAAATACATAACTAACATGTAGCATATTCAACAAGAAATTTCAGTCAATAAACATGAGGAAATTGAGCATGGAAAGTGTCTAAATCTTATGGAAAATCCATCAAAAATCCCCCACCATGTAGATGATTAAACACCCTGATGAACATACAGACATGCAACTCTACACAATCAAAAATTCATCAAACATCAAAACTTCACAACATATATGTACATCACCTCCACCCCCCCCCCCCCCCCAAAGGGGGATGAAACTACTCACTACTCATTAAACTACAAACTACATTAATAAAATGAAACATTCTCATTACTTCTACTAAGATAAAACAAAATTAACCTAAGCAAACAAGAATTAGAAGAGGAGACAACATTAAAATAAAACTATGAAAATTTGTTTTGTTGACATGACACATTACAAGTAGCATTCTTCTCCACTTGAGTTTTTTTCTAAGGCTTTACTCCAAGTAGAGTGAATGCCACCAAGCAATGACTAAATACTCCTCGTGATGATGTGGAGCTTCTTGATTTGCTCATTGGTCCTTTTGGTTTACATTCGGGTCCTTCTCTCCCTTGCATCTCAGTCCATAAGTCTTACAATTCAGTCATTTTTCTTGCTCTTAGGTCATTTTTATGTCTCTTCTTCTCACTTGTTTTATTCCTGAAACTTAAACATAAAACTCGTTACGTAGCAATGCTTATGTTAAAAATAGAGGATATATATAAGACACAAATATATGCATGATATGATGTCAATCAAGTACGATGTATGATATACTACTATTCACCAAGTATAACTAATCTTTTTTATCTCTTTTGCCTTTTACTTGTCTTAAACCTCATTCCTTGTGGGCTTTTAACTTCATACCGTAGACCTAACTTAGAGACCATCTATTACACTTGCAATACACTCATTCTCTATTTCTCACCACTTATAAGCTTCCACTCACACTTGATCACCACTCTCAAGTAAATATTTGTGATTTCAAGTGCCCAATTTAGAGTTCATATTTACATGTTGTTTGAAGGTTGTAGCTCTAGTTGGGGCATCCCCCTAAGTAGTGGGACAAATCAAAGCATCATGGGGGTTGTTTGGTTGCTTTCTTTCTAAGGAAGGCATGATCTTGGCCCAAAACGGGGACTGGTTAGTTAAGACGCAAGCATGACTCAAGGTCGAGCGGGGCTTGTAAGAGAGGATTAGGATCCGATTGGGGTGTCGAACCTCTTTAAACCGATTGCATCTTGTGGTTTTCAGTTTTCTTCACCTTTGCATTTTATTTGTCATTGACATTGCATCTAGGTTTGTTCACCCCTTTAGACCATACTTATGGCTATTTTGATCCTATAAAGACTACTTACCAAGACAAAAAAATCTTAATGTGTTATTTTGTTAACGTTCCTTCTACATTGCATGCTAGGAGGAATAAATGTTGGGGGTGGGGGGGGATTGGGAAATGGATGGGATCCTTAAGGAGATGACTACTATAAATGAGATGGAGCTTGGTGAGTTATTGACTTTTGTAGTATTTTAACGTTAATTAAAAAGAATTTTACATACAATGGGGAAAGGGGGTTTTGTGTTCTTCAACCTAACTCTTGTTGTTATGGAATGGTAAATGTGGGTCTTACATTTTGTTTATTGCATTTGGGCATTTCTAGATTCCTTAATTGGAATGAATTCACAAAGAAATAGTGTTTTGTAACCTTATTGTCATTCTTTAAATTGTTTCACCATTTAATTAAGAATACAACTAGATAGATATGAGTGTTTTAGTCGCGGTCTTGTTGTTTAATGTTCTGGGGTTGTATGCTCAGGTGGAAAGACAACTAAGGTCAACCTTGGCCTTTTGATTAGTTTTGCTTCTTTGGTTATTTGAATTTACTGAAAAGACTTCTTATCATGACAAAGTACTTGTTACACTACACCAGAACAAGTCTTTACCGATGAAACATTTCCGCCAGTGAAGTGAAGGTACCTATCCATCGGTTTAAGTGAACTCGACAGATATAAGTATCGTCGGTGTTCGTGTACACCAACAAACAATGAGACGGAAAAAGGTTGTCAGTGTAATTTTTCACGCCAATTTGCCTGCCATTCTATTTGTCGACGAGACGAGCATCGACAAATATACACTAATGGTTGTCCACCAGGGTAGATTACACCGACCAATGTCACAAAATACCCGTTACCAATAAATAAGTGAATACACTGACGGATAAATCCCGTCAATGTATATTTCATAGAATATACATTGAAGGATAGTCTCCGTAGGTGTATTTCTGATGTTACATACAACGACGAATGAATGTGGATGAATGTGATGTGTTTTGAATGAATGTATGTCATGTATTGTCCAAGTTATATGTTTTGGTTGAAATTGATATTGTGAATGATATATACCATTTTGTCTTTTGAGCAAGGAAAATTGATATTGAATTTTGTGTGTGGTTTATTTAAGTGGAAGCCCTCCTACAAATACACATGCCTTTCGAGGAAAACAAAAATATAGTGTACTCTTTCAGTTGAAATATTTTTTCATTGTGGAGAGACAAATGTAGGAGTTAGTTTTGTGGATTGTTGTGGTTCGTAGGATGTGCAAGGAAAAGTAATCAATATTGTTGACGGCTTTGAATTCTATTTCAACAATGTTTGAAAAATAAATATACAATTTCAAAGATATACATGCTTGTTAGCTTGGGTATCTAAAAAAACAATTGGTGGACAAATAAGGAACATCTAACAAGTTGTTAAAATGTGGGGGTTCAAGCATTTTATTTTATAATAAATGTGGTTTTTTGTGCTTACGGAGGTAAATGAGGCATTCAAAGACCAGGATTCAAATGGAAGCCAAACATCTTCTGATAAATGAGGACGTGTCCCCCATGTACAAAATCTTCAGATACTCGTCCAGTTCATCCCTGAAGGAACCTATGTACCTGAAGCCAAACATCAACAAATATGCATGAGTTTTCAATAAAGACAACCCAGTATGCCCTAGGCTAATGATTGACATCATTTCATGCTTATATGTATCTTATATCCACCTTACACCTATGCAGTTCTACGTGATGAGTTTTATGTTTGAATTTCAGAAATAAAGAGGTTTGATGAGAAGAGGCATGAAAAGACCTAAAAGATAGGAAAAAGGACTGAATTGTGAGACCTAGGGACTAAGATGCAAGGGAGAAGGATCTGAACGTAAGACCGAAGGACCAAAGAGCAAAACAGAAAACTCCGTACCATCATAGGGAGTATTTTGGCAATTCTATTTGGGTCGGAGCTCCAACAAGCGAAGTAGATGCATCCATGACCAACAAATACATCAAGAAAAGCCCAGAATAAAAACCAAATGGATCTGGATCCTGTAGAGCGCCAATTGGCGGTCTGGGACCGCTAATTGGCGGTCCGGATCTCTCCGGATCCGCTAAGATTTCACGTACACATGTATTAGTGTTTGTTGAGGCTATTTTTGGTATTTATTTAGTCCCATACCTGGGGATTGTCCCGGATTACCTTTTTCTATGGCTATAAATAGAACTCTCCCTCCTGTCATGTTCTCTATCACTCTCTTGGTGGCCATCTTCTCTACTAAGAGTGAAGCCTTGAAGCAAAACTCTCGTGGAGAAAGAGGCTACTTGTAATTGAGTGAGTAATAAAAAGATGTTTTCCTTTAGTTTTGTTGTTTCTCTCTTAGTTTAATTTCCTTTCATATGAATGCTTGCTTGTTTTGTTTTATGTCATTTTAGTTTCTTTAATAATTCTTGTTTGCTTAGTTTAATTTCATTTCAGTAGAATGTTTCATGTTAATGTAGGTTGTAGTGTAATGATTAGTGAGTAGTTCCATCCCCATTTGGGGTGTGGAGAAATATGTGATATGATCATGTAGTCTATTAGGTGTGTGTTATCTTAATCCTTTGAGCCTTATATGATTTCCATAACCATTTAATGGGATTTCACTCTTATCTTTGATATGCTAATGCTCTTGAATGAAGCTTAGCTTATGCTTAGATTAGTGGACCTATTTTATGGGGAATGATAAGGTGAGGATATAGATGGAATTAATATTGGAAACATAATTTGTAGTGTATGTACTCTTGTGGCCTTTACCTTGGTTAATGTCTTGTATGTTTTAATAATAATGTGTTATCTTAATTCATGTGGAGGCATAGTAGGGTCTAGTCTTTATACATGAGTTCATTTAGCTTCATTCCAATTATTGTCTTGTATGTTTTAATGATATGATCTTATCTTATTTCATGTGGAGGCAAAATTGGACTTAGTTTTATGATTTCATTGACTACATGTTGTAAGGAGCATAATTGAACACACACATCTCTATATTCACACTCTTTTCTCTACCCCTTATGGGGTTTAGTTTTATTGCTTCTCTTCCATTTCCTTTTTGTATTTTAGTGTAGTTTAGTGTAACCAACCTTTCTCTCCTTTCTTTCCCACTCGCCTTCGCACAAACCAAAAGTCGACACACCTCCCGGTGGATCGACCCGTATTTGCCACCGCTTCAACGCGGCCGTGCACTTGCGGTTTAATATAAAATGAATCAATCGGCTAACTACAAATTTACAGTGTTATGCATGAAGTCTAACTATGGCAGATGCATCAGAAAAACAACAGAAGGTCACATAATGCAATAGAATGGCCATGACTCTAAACTGCCGCACTGGTCGTGTAATGCCCGAACAAATTCCTCTAAAAGAAAACAGAACACCAGCCATGTTGGTCAGAATCAGAAGCGGGTCACTTGACAGTGACCCACCGCTTGGCACAAAGCGGTATGCCGGATAGATGCCCTAATTCGCGGAAATAAACCTACATGGTGTCATCGCTACCTTGGGAACATCTAACTTGAGACAGAATGATAGCATGCCTTTCGAGGACTTATCTTACGCCTGGTCTCCATCTAGAGGTCTTGTGCGAATGGCCTCTAAACCTTGAGGACCCACTCGTAGCCCGTCGGCCCAGAAACAGAATGTGCCCAGAATTAATTTATTATTAATGCAAATGCAAACTATCTATAGGTCTACAAACCATACAAATTAGAATGAGCACAACACGAGAGATATTCAAAAATCCTCCTCTCGGCTCCAGAGCAAACAGGATATCAGAATTCAATCAGCCACCAATGGGCTCCTGAAACAACCAACATTCATAACAGAAACATATCAAAGCATAACAACAACATATGCCATCTACGGTTATGCATAAAGGTTATGGAGTCAATTACCTAACGGGGTACATGCAATTACCAATCATCATATCAGAACAAAAACATGCACCCAAATTAAGGAAAGCAATAACAAGCATCACAGTAAAAGTTATCGATAAACAAGACATAGCGTTATTCATGCTACATGAGATCTAAATTTCAGAACATATATTCGATAATCAGTGCAACTTCAAAGCAAGTTCAGACGTGATAAAGTGCATGTATCAAGTTTAAACAATAATATATAGCATGATACCACATGTGCGTGAAACAAGATTCTGATTATTCTATACAAGTTATCATGCATGCATAAATATCGACATACATACAATTAGATGACACCATGATTTAAGAGTGCAATTTCAGAGCATGATCAGATGTGACAATGGGCATGCATCAATGATAACAACATATATATCATGATACAACATGTGCGTGAAACAGAATTCCGATTATTCTATACAAGTTATCATGCATGCATAAATATCGACATACATACAACTAGATGTCACAACGATTTAAGAGCGCAATTTTAGAGCATGATCAGATGTGGCAATGGAATGCATCAATGATAAACAACATATATATCATGATACAACATATGCTTGAAAACATAATCTAATTACCTCTCCATGTCATCATGCATGCACGTATATTGAAACACATATGACTCGATGGCATCTTTAGCTATGAATATAATTTCAGAACATAAATACATGCACGCATATTAACGAATATAAGTACCCTACGATTACAGTAATGTATGAGGTGTAATCTAGACACTTAGATTAGGATTGCATACAAGAAGTCATAGTCAAAAGCAACGTTCTGAGACCGCCTAGGCGACCGGGGGCGTCCGGTCGCCTGGGCGATCGCCTAGGCGGTTGTGGGACCGTACAAGTCTGGGTAGTCTTTTTTTAATTCAATTAAATTTTATAAAAAAAATAAAAAAAATCAGGAAAAATTGGGAAAAATAGGAAAAAAATGCACAAATATTATCTAAAAATACCATACATGTTTAGGCTTCAAAAAGACACCTAGTTCCTCGACTAAGGCCTCACTAGGCACCCCATCTACCCACCTAAACACTTAGGTATACAATTTATTGCTTAGTAGTGCGATTACAAAGGTAACTCAGAGTTCATACAATAGTAGATAAGAGAGAAATTAGAATTACAAGCTAACTAACTAATTCAATTGGACACATTGATCTAATGTCCCACTTGGAACCATATCATATCCTCCACCCCCATCAGAGTCGTCGGAGTGGTTCTCGTTCGGATTGTCGACGTAGACATCATCTTCTTCAGTTTCTTCATCGTCGGATTGGACATATTGCTCGTCGATGTCCATCGGTGGTTGAGAACTCGATGCACCTGGATCTCTAGAACTAATGTGAACGATGGCATCATCCATGCCACCACCTAATAATGGCGCGTCAGATGCAGTGGAACACCGTTCGTCAGATGCAGTGGACATGGATCGAGCAAAGCGTCTCCATGAAGACGAATGTCCTAAAGTTGCTTCCTCGGCATCGGCCCATGTAAGCTCCTCTCCAGCGAAGACCGGATCATCAGTTTCTACCAACCACGGATGCTCGTCGAAGAGATCGTAGTCCACACTGATGGGGTCATAAAATCCGGGCTTCTCCATCCTTTGCTGAAACCTTTGCCATAACTTTTGATTGTAGTTCACATACACCAAGTCATTCATCTTCTGCACGGCCAACCTGTTCTTTCTCGTTGAGTGCAACTGCTCGAAGACACTCCAATTCCGCTTACAACCTGATGTCGAGCCTGTCAATCCCAACACCCTCAGGGCCAACTTGTAATTTTTGGAAAAAAAATCAAAAAAAATAAAAAAGGAGAGAGCCGTTGGAGTGCCTCCAACGGCTCTCACCTAGGCGATCGCCTATTTCGCCCAGCTTGGCTGGGCGAAAGGGCGACCACCACGACAACCGACCGCCTACCTGAACGTTGGTCAAAAGTCATAAATGCACATTTGCGTGTATTGCATGGAAGCAATATGAATACATTACTATAATGTTCAATTATATCAGATATGCATATATATCATTATGAGATCCATTTTGGTATATTGCAGAGCTTATACATACGAAAATTTAAAGCACACATACATTCATACAACTAATACAAGCATCACTACCAAAATCTCAAACATGCATAGTATTGACAACTCTATGCTCAAATTGATTGACATCATATCATACATATACTTGTGTCTTATATCCTCTATTTTGAACCTAAGTAGTGTTACGTGATGAGTTTTATATTTCAATTTCAGAAATAAACAGGTTTGAAAAGAGGAGACACAAAAAGGACCTGAACGCAAGAAAAAAGACGAACTTATAAGACTTATGGATTGATATACAAGAGGGAATGACCCAAATGTAAACAAAAAGGACCAATAAGCAAATCAACAAACTCCACACCATCATGAGTATTTTTACAATTAGATTAGGGCCCAGACTCCACAAACCGATCCAAGTGCACCCTACGTGAAGAATTGAAGCGCTAAAGCGTATATCCGAAATTGAAGCATATCCGAGAAAAAATGACCGTCAATTGGCAGCTCAAGACCGCCAATTGACGGTCCCTTTTGATCCAAATCCGATCTGGTTTATCGTGGTTGTTTAGTATGTTGTTTGTATCCATTTGTAGAAGTTTCATTAATCCCATACCGAGGGATTGTCCCCGGTTATCTTTTTCTATGCCTATAAATAGAATCCTTCCTCCTTTGTATTTACCCATTACTTGGTGGCATTATGTATACTTGGAGTAAGCGTTGGAGCAAAATTCAAGGTGAAGAAGAATGCTACTTGTAATGTGAGTCACGTAAATAAAATAATTCTTCATAGTTTATTTTAATGTTGTCTTTGTTTTAGTGCTTGCATGTTTGACTTGTTTTGTTTGTCTTAATCTTAGTAGAAGTAATTAACATGTCTACCTTTCGTATCTTAATTAGCTTAATTTCATTGTCTTTTTAATGAGTAGTAAGTTATTTGTTCGTTTTATATTTAGACCGCAAGTGCACAACCAATTGTGAAGATGGGGCAACTACGGGTCGTCCGCAGGGAGGTGAGCAACTTCTGACTTGATCGAAATCAGGTGGCGAAAAAAGGGAGAAGAGTAGTAGATTATGCTAAAGCTAAACTAATAAGTACGAAATGCGAAAGAAAGCACAAAAGATTGGAAATCAGAAAGAGAAACCCCTAATGGGTGGAGTGTGTGCACATATGAAGTGAAATAAGTGATGAAAGATGCATGTAAGCATGTATGTGTGTGGGTCGTGTGTGTGTGTCTTCATGCATAGGAAGTGTCTAAAGATTGTGGCAAAACCTATCAATCCATTCACTCAACGTATCAGCAATTACTACTTGATTAACATAAGATTAGGCTCAACATGAGAAGTGTCTAAAAATATGAAAAGACTCATCAAAAACCATAAACTCATGTGAAGAACAAAGGAAAGCATGGGAGGTGTCTAAATGTTATGGAAAAACCCATCAAAACAAAGTTTCTTCAATCAATCAAGCAAGCAAACACAAATACAAACACATAACTAACATGTAGCATATTCAACAGGAAATTTCAGTCAATAAACATGAGAAAACTAAGCATGGGAAGTGTCTATATCTTATGTCAAAAACCCATCAAAATTCCCCAACATGTAGATGATTAAAATACCCCCAATGAACATACAAAACATGCAAGACTACACAATCAAAAATTCATCAAACATCCAAACTTCACAATATATATGAACATCATCTCCACCCCCCAAAGGGGATGGATCTACTCACTACACATTATTCTAACAATTAAACTAAATAAGAAAGGAGACATTCTAACTAATTTAGCCTAGGATCAAAGAAATAAGACTAAGCTAAGCATGCATAAAAAAGAAACAACATGAGAACAAAACAATGAAAAATCAATTAATTAAAATGAGGACACATGTGGTGAATTAATTAAAATCAATATGTCATGAGAATTGACATAATTAGAATCATAATAAATTCATATGAGGTATATATATTATGGGGTGTAATAATTTAATATTACATAGGATGATATATTACATAAGATGTGAATTTGCTAAAAACCCCAAAAGATCAAATTTAGTTGGAAATAAATCCAAAATTTGACAAAGGCAAAATCGGGGTCAAACACGGTGAACCGTTAATGGTTCAGTCGACCGGGGTATCTTCGGATCAGTTAACTGAATGAGGAACGGGTAAGCACAATTGATTGACCGAAATTGTCTACAGTTCCTCGACAATCGGGTTTGGTTAACCGAGTGTGCACGGTCAACCGGGAAGTAGTATTTTCGGTAGACCGAAGGTGACACGGTCATCCGTAGACTATGTCCCAGGAGAAATTCTGGTAGGTCAACGGTAGACAGAGTAAAAGACGTGATTCGTCCAAATTTTTCCAGGGATTTTTTCTCATGCAAAATCGATCGACCGTCTAGCTCACGGTGCACCGAACACGTGTTAAAACCGAATGGTTCGGTTGACCGAGTAATACTCGGTCCACCGAACATAACGATTCTGCCTAAATTATTAAGAGATTAATTAGATTATAGGTGGATTAATTCCAGATTTAATTAAAATGTTTTTTGGGGTGCTTATGTGGAAATTATAGATTAATATTAGGAGAGAATAAACAATGGATCATGGCTAAAGAATAGCTCTGGATAAGGATGTTTTGGGAGCCTATAAAAGGGCACCTCCTCATACTTGTTTAATACTAATGCAAAAATCTTTCTCTCATTAATCTCTCCTCTAATCACCACGAAATTCTCTTAGTAATTTTGAGTTTAGGAGATAGAAATCTCAGGAGCTCAAAGATGGGTTATTAGCTAGATTCTAAGCCTTATTAGAGATTGATTGGCTAGCTCCTTTCTCTCTAATCGTGTTTAGAGTTTGGTGAACACTCGGAGGCAAAATGTGTGGACGATTCAACGGGCAACGCGACTCTGGATCTTCAAAAAGGTTTTAGAGAAGCTTTAGGTATGATTCTACCTTTGTGGTTTATTTTAATAAATGTAGGGTTCCATGTTATTAGAATAAACAAAAAACAATGTACAAAAAATTGTTGAAAATATCAAAAATGATCTTCTATGTTGTATTAAAAAATTTAAAATATATACATACATGGGGACACGAAATCCTACAGTGGTATAAGAGCTATTAGTTCATATTTTCAATGATTAGACTATATAATTAATTTTAGTTTACCATCTACAATCGAAACAATTCATGTTCTATGTCTTTTTAGAGTTTTCCGATAGTTTTGTTGATTTAATTGTAATTGATTCTTTTGATAATTTTAAATGTTTTGAAACACATCATGTGAATGTTAGAATTAAAATTTAGACTTATGTCTAATATATAAAAAATTTCGTTTTTAATTAAATGATTATTTTATAAGGAATCGACAAAACGAAAAAGGCATATGTTTATCTTTCTTTAAATTTTTATTTTTGGAAATTGGATAAACAACGGTTCAAATGTTTTATGTTTTGAAATATGGATGCATAAAATCATTTTAATGGATTTCAAATGATTTTATAATTGTTTGATTTAGAGTTTCATGATAAACTAAATCGGGTAATATATAGTATATGTACATGTGTTGCTCGAGTTCTCTTATGCAGCGATATGTGAGTTTATATGTTCCGAAGAAGCCATGAATGAATGAATGAATGAATGAATATGTATGTTATTATTATTCAATCACAGAGGCTTATGTATATGTAAAAGCCAAATTTCTATTTCTATGTATATGCATGCAAATGAGAGGATTTTTACGTAGGACTTGCAGTAGACAAATTTCAAAATTGAGAGATGCATGTTTATATTTTTACGTAGGACTTGCAGTAGACAATATCAACATCCATGGTGCAAGAGGAAGACGATGAAGAAGCGCAAGGATCAAGGATCAAGGACGCGGGAACATATAAACTCACACAATGTGTTTGTGAATGGATTTATTTATGTTTGTGTGCTTGATATATATGTGATTGCATGGATGAATGTTAGGATGTGTATAGATGATAAATATACATGATCACCTAAATTCTAAAATCACATATTAATGTTTAAATTGTCCAACCAAAAATTAAGACTATCTTTCTTTCTTATTTCATCCACTAGCGGCCATCGATCGAGGGATATTCTGCTCGCCTTTAGCGGGAGATAGCTTCCTCCACCTTTGGGAATAGTGGGAGATATAAGGTTGTCTATTGTTGTGCCATGAATAGATGCACAAGGTGCAATTCACCCTTAGTGGACACCGAGTATATTTGTTTGTGAATACAATGGATAAACGTATCTCGTATCAAATGAAATAAGTTTTCTTAACAAGACCCAGAGCCCTAGCTCGGTTTTGAGAAAGAGAGTTTTTATTACGAGGATCGGTCAAAGTCCCTCTTAATTAAAACGACAAGAGTCATAAGAGTTTGAAAATGCAAATGTTACGATATTTCGAAATGGTTATGATTAGAAAATGTTTTCTTACCTTGATTTTATAGTATATCTGATAGCCCTTAGCTATTTTATATTATAATTGATAGGATCTTGGATTGCTGCATTTATGGACAATTTTTTATTTGCGGTATTATTTTTTTAAAACATAAAATTGACATTAAATCTCATATAATTTAGTTTGTAGAAATGTGGAATATTCAACCTATTGTGCGATCTATGCTTGAAAAACATCAATTGGCAAATGATGGCTCAAACTTCATAAAATGGCAACTCAAGCTCAATATCGTGTTGAAGTTTGAGAAACTATCTCATATTTTGGATGGTGAAATCCCAAAATTAAATGAGAAGGCAACTGATAGCGAGAGAGAGGCAAAAGCCAAGTGGGAAGACCAAGAGAACCAGGTTCACGGTCTAATGTTAGCCTCTATGGGTGACTCGCTTCAAGCGAAATACTTGGATTCAAAACCCAAGAAGACCATGGAAGCTTTAACAAAGATGTTCATGGATAGTGCTAGAAAAGAGCATTATAAGACCACCATCGCAGTCAGAATGTGCCACATGGCGGAGGGAACATCGGTATCCATGCATTTTCTCACGATGCAAGGATACCTCGAGAAGTTGTCGAAGCTCTCTTCCTCAATGCCCGATGACATTACGGAAGATTTGATTCTTGGCTCTCTAGCCCGTCCTACAAGGACTTCATTATGCACTATCATGTGCGTGACAAAGGGGTGAGTCTTGAGGAACTTCACAACGCTCTCAAAACGGCTGAAGTTGACATGGGCAAGGGTCGGGACAAGCACGTCCTAGCCGTCCATGGAGGGAGCAAGAAGATCACCAAAGGTAAAGGCAAAATCACCAAGAATACGTCAATCAAGAGCAAGGGAGTAGGAGGTGCTCATGGGAGTGCCTCAAGGGGGAAATCTTTGAAATCTCCAACTCCCAACATGGAGTGCTTTCACTGTGGTGAAAAGGGACACATCCGGCCAAATTGCCCCAAGTACAAGGAAGACCTTGACAATGGAGTGATTGAACGTAAACGCCCCAAAAAGGCCAAAGGTATATTTGTTATTGATATAAATTTAGCCACCTCTGTCCATGATTGGGTAATTGATACCAGATTTTGTGCTCACATAATTTCTAATGTGCAGCTACTAAAGGATAGGAAGGAACTCGTAAAGAACGAGATAAATTTGAAGGTCGGAAATGGTGCGAGCGTTGCTGCGATTGCACAAGGTTCTGTGGAGCTTCAATTATCTAGTGGTTTAAATTTATGTTTGAAGAATGTTTATTATGTGCCTTCGATTAGCAAGAACATTATTTCTGTATCATGTTTGGAGATGAATAATTTTAATATAAATATTTCAAATTCTTGCTTGTCTATATCGAAGAATGGTATTTTCTATGCAAATGCATTCGTAAGTAATGATCTCTATTTGCTTAAATTGAATAATAAACAAATCTTGAACATCAATAACAAAAAGCTTAAAACTACTCACGTGAATGATACACTCTTGTGGCACTATCGTCTTGGTCACGTAAATGAAAAAGGCATCAAGAAATTGCAAGAAGCTAACCTTCTTGGTCAACTTCATTTTAAATCATTGGAGACGTGTGAACCTTGCCAAATGGGCAAGATGACTAATAGGCCTTTCAAGAAGAAAGGACCGAGAGTGAATGACCAGTTGGATTTGATACATTCCGATGTATGTGGTCCGATGAGTACTAGTGCAAGAGACGGTTTTAGGTACTTCATTACGTTCACGGATGACTATAGTCGTTATGGCTATATTTATCTAATGAGAAACAAAAGTGAATCCTTTGACAAGTTCAAGGAATTCAAGAAAGAAGTAGAGAACCAACTCAACAAGAAAATCAAGTCTCTACGAACGGATCGTGGAGGTGAGTACTTAAGTACCGAATTTGACTCATTCCTAAAGGAGTGTGGTATTGTACCACACCTCACCCCTCCCGGTACACCTCAGTAGAATGGGGTATCCGAAAGGAGGAATAGGACATTACTCGACATTGTTCGATCAATGATGAGTCAATCTGAATTGCCACTTTACTTTTGGAGTTATGCCCTAGAAGTTGCGGCTTACACACTAAATAATGTTCCATCCAAATCTGTAGAGAAAACGCCTTATGAGCTATGGAGTGGTAAAACACCTAAGCTCAATTTTCTCAAGATTTGGGGTTGTGAGGCCTACGTCAAGAGATTGATGCCGACCAAACTTCAACCAAAAGCGGATAAGTGCTTCTTTATAGGTTATTCTCGTGAGACAAGAGGATACTACTTTTGGCATATAACCTCCACTCGAGTGATTGTAGAGAGCGATGTCGTATTTCTAGAAAACGAATTTCTGGAAAGAATAAAAAGTAGTGGGAGTAGAGTTGTGCTTCAGGAGACTCAAGATACTCTACAAGATCGTGATATGAATGATGGTATTCAAGATCATGAAGGCCCAACCGAGCTTCCTTTGGTTAGTTGGAGCGTGAGTGAGAGACCTTTGCAAGAAATTGTGAGAGAAACTCAATCTTCCCCACCTAGTGTACGTTCGAAAATTGAACACAAACCAATTCCACAAGAAATTGTGGAAGAAGCTCGAGAAGTACACGTAGAACCAAAAGAACTTAGAAGGTCAACGAGGGAAAGGAAGAAACCCGATATGTATTTGGGACTTCATGAGATCATGGTACTAGATACCGATGATCCCTCGACCTTTCAAGAAGCAATGGAAAGAAAGGACTCCAAACTATGGTTCAAGGTCATGGAATCTGAAATAGAATCCATGTATGATAATCAAGTGTGGAACTTGGTTGACCTTCCTCAAGGGAAAAAGGTCATTCAAAATAAATGGGTTTTCAAGAGGAAGATGGACATGGATGGGAACTTGACAACCTACAGAGCGAGGCTTGTAGGAAAAGATTTCACTCAAGTTCAAGGAATTGACTATAATGAAACTTTTTCACCGGTTGCCATGTTCAAGTCTATTGGGATTATGCTCGCTATTGCCGCATTTCATGATTATGAGATATGGGAAATGGATGTAAAAACGGAGTTCCTCAATGGGAACTTGGAGGAGGATGTGTACATGGTACAACCTCAAGGGTTTGAAGATCCAAAGAATAGCGAGAAAGTATGCAGATCCATTTATGGATTGAAGCAAGCATCAAGGAGTTGGAACAAATGCTTTGACGAAGAACTCAAAAAGATTCACTTCGTCCAAAGTAAGGAAGAGCTTTGTATAAACAAGAAGGTTAGTGGGAGCCACATAGTGTTCTTGATCTTATATGTCGATGACATACTCTTCATGGGAAATCATATACCTTTGCTTGGGCAAACGAGAGGTTCATTGAAATCTGCATTTTGAATGAAAGATATGGGTGATGCTCAATACATCTTTGGAATCAAGATATATAGAGATAGATCTCGTAGACTCATTGGCCTAAGTCAACATACATACATTGACAAGGTCTTGGAAAGGTTCAGCATGAACAACTCCAAAAAGGGCAGTGTGCCAATGAGTATGGGTGTGCAACTCAAGAAGTCTCAACGTGCTGAATCACGTAAAGACTTGGAGTACATGAAAGATGTCACTTATGCTTCGGCAATAGGATCAATCATGTCCGTGATGACTTGCACAAGACCTGATGTCTCGTATGCTCTAAGCATGACAAGTCGTCACCAATCCAACGCAGGTCTTGAGCATTGGACTGCGGTCAAGAATATTCTGAGGTACCTTGATCGGACCAAAGATAGGGTTCTTGTTTATGGAGGACAAAGGGAGTAAATAGCCAAGGGCTCTTAGGGTGCGAGTTTCATGAGTGATCCCGACGATAGGAGGTCGCAATAATGATAAGTCATTATTCTCTAAGGTGGAGGCATGAGTCAGCGTAGTTGGAGCAAATCACTACGGCTGACTCAACCACCGACGAAGGCAAAATAAATTTACTATGGGTGAACACAAACAGCAACACAGCTGATCCATTCAACAAACCCTTATACCAAGCTAAAAGGCGAAATATATTTCGAGTCCATAGGTCTGAGGAACCATGTGGATTGGCTTGATGAGTGATTAGAGAGGGTTACCCAAGTTATTATTGTTTTATACATTGAGAATGTATGTGAGAGAAAACCTTGATAACAAGTGGGAGATTGAAAGGAATGTGTTCTAAAAGTTTTACTTTTATATGTCAATTATTATGAATTGAATGTGCAAGCATTTTGTTCCTTGATTATGGTATTCGTCTTTTGGAAGTGTTAAGGAAGAGGCGCTTGATCCTTAACCGTGGAGCTCTAAAAGATAATGGTTTACATGAATCAAAAGTTATCCACAATCATGGTAATTAACATGGAACATTAATCACCGAGATAACATTGTCGTGTTGGCCATCGATTGTTGTAGCTCTACAAATAATTGACGACACGAGTATATAAAAGAGAAAAAGATTACTTTATATATTGAATAGACCTAACAAATAAAACATTATGGAATTGTGTTTCGTGTCATTAATGTTTTTACTGTGTCTTGGATCCTAAGATATGAGACTTATATCTTTTCACTCAAGAAGTGTTTAATTTGATTATTGTCAAAAGCTATCAATGAGTATAGTGATAAAAGCAATAGTTGGTTGAACATGACTTGTGCTGGAAAAGATAGCTAGTCAAACGATTATCATTGCCCCTCTTAATTGAGTAATGATATTACTGGCCCCTTTGATAAAACAAAATTATAATGTGCACAATGTAACTTGAGTTAAGTTACATAGTAATAATTAGCTTAGAGAGATCAAGAAATGAATATAATACAAAGATGACACATTTCTACTTTGTTTATATTCTTAATATCACGCGGAAAGGGATGGACACAAGTGAAGCACTTACATCACTAAATGGATCGTGTTTTGGTTTGGGTGGAACAAAGACATCTATGGTAATTGGGTAACTATAATGTGTAGCTAGATACCGCTTATAGTATGAGATATTAAGTGTTTAATGTCTCTGCCAATTTGGCTTAGATCCTCCTATAGGTCACACCACAAAACTGGGAAACAAGAGGCTTGATTTTAAGTTCATATGATGTGTCGGGTTTCATGTGAAAATAGGACACATGTGGTGAATTAATTAAAATCAATATGTCATGAGAATTGACATAATTAGAATCATAATAAATTCATATGAGGTATATATATTATGGGGTGTAATAATTTAATATTACATAGGATAATATATTACATAAGATGTGAATTTGCTAAAAACCCCACAATATCAAATTTAGTTGGAAATAAATCCAAAATTTGACAAAGGCAAAATCAGGGTCAAATACGTAAACCGTTCATGGTTCAGTTGATCGGGGTATCTTCGGATCGGTTAACCGAATGAGGAACGGGTAAGCACAATTGATTGATTGAAATTGTCTAAAGTGCCTCGACAATCGGGTTTGGTTAACCGAGTGTGCACGATCAACCGGGAAAACGTATTTTAGGTAGACCAAAGGTGACACGGTCATCCGTAGACTATGTCCCAGGAGAAATTCTGGTAGGTCAACGGTAGACCGAGTAAAAGACGTGATTCGTCCGAATTTTTCCAGGGATTTTTTCTCACGTGGAATCGGTCGACCTTCTAGCTTACGGTGCACCGAACACGTGTTAAAACCGAACGGTTCGGTATACCGAGTAATACTCGGTCCACCGAACATAACGATTCTGCCTAAATTATTAAGAGATTAATTAGATCATGGGTGGATTAATTCCAGATTTAATTAAAACGTTTTTAGGGTGCTTATGTGGAAATTAGAGATTAATATTAGGAGAGAATAAACAAGGGATCATGGCTAAAGAATAGCTCTTGATAAGGATGTTTTGGGAGCCTATAAAAGGGCACATCCTCCTACTTGTTTAATACTAATGCAAAAATCTTTCTCTCATTAATCTATCCTTTAATCACCACGAAATTCTCTTAGTAATTTTCAGTTTAGGAGATAGAAATCTCAGGAGCTCAAAGATGGGTTATTAGCTAGATTCTAAGCCTTATTAGAGATTGATTGGCTAGCTCCTTTCTCTGTAATCTTGTTTAGAGTTTGGTGAACACTCGGAGGCAAAATGCGTGGACGATTCAACGGGCAACGCGACTCCGGATATTAAAAAAGGTTTTAGAGAAGCTTTAGGTATGATTCTACCTTTGTGGTTTATTTTAATAAATGTAGGGTTGCATGCTATTAGAATAAACACAAAGCAATGTACATAAAAATTGTTGAAAATATGAAAACGATCTTGTATGTTGTTTTAATTTTTTTTAAATATATACATACATAGGAACACGAAATCCTACATGTTTTGTTCTTATGTTGTTTCTTTATGCATGCTTAACTTAGTTTTATTTCTTTGATTCTAGGCTAAAGTAGTTAGAATGATTCTTTTGTTCTTTAGTTTAATTGTTAGAGTAATGTGTAGTGAGTAGATTCATCCCCCTTTGAGGGTGGAGATGATGTTCATACATGCATTAAAGAATGGATATGAATGCTTTATATTTTGATTGTGTTGATAAATGTGAATGTATGCTTGCTTGTTAGAGTAGAATACGACACTTGATGGGTTTTGCCACACATCTTAGACACTTCCCATTCTTGTTTAGGTTCTGAAATAACCAGCTTGTGTATATGAATGTTAATCAACTAGGTTAGTGAATGGATTGATAGGTTTTGCCATAACCTTTAGACACTTCCTATGCATGAAAACACTACCTACATTTGTGCCTATAGAATGCATTCTTCACCATCTTTCTACATTTGTGCACACACTCCACCCCTAGGGGTCTCTCTCTTCTTGATACCAACTTAGTTTTACATTCTTTTAGTTTTGATTCGAAGTAATCTTTAGTTGCTTTACTTTGCATTTTTCTTCTTAGTAGTTTTGTGTAGTGTAGATTAGCATAGACCCGTACTTTTCGTTGCTTCAACGTGGTCGTGCACTTGTGGTATTTAAAATGATTAAACAGTGGCACAGACAAACACCCCGTATGGTTGGGACAATCCTTATTGTGTGACTGAGCAGACTTCAAATTGGGGTAATATGAGAGAGGTACTAACTACTAGACTACCATCCAGTTATGTCGGATTATATGTTGGTCAAGAAACTCAGACATTACAAGAACCTTTAGCCTCTTTCATGGATGTGGTATATGACATAATTGCACTGGTAGCTCCAGTAGTTGTACCGTGTGACTATTGCGGGTTGAGTGGTCATGTTTTCGGGGAATGTCATTATGTTCCGCCAGAGCCTGAGAACGAGCACACCTTTTCCCAAAATGTTCAATGTGACCATTACGCATACGTGTACAACCCGAGAGGGATGGATTCATGGGGAGACAATTCTTATTCAAATTCTTATACATCCTTCCCACCTCAGTATCCTCCTCCCGAATACCCATATCCCTACCAGCCACCACCCATGATCAATCATTGGACTCATTCCCAGCCCACAAACACCGAACCCATCCATTTCCCAAATTCTAACATGAACCTCATTGTTGACCCCCAAACTTTATTCCTTAAAACAAACTCTGCAAACGTTCATGGAAACCACTCAAAATTTATTGAAGTCCAACTTGAATTCCTTGCAAACTATGGAAATGCAAGTGAGTCAAATGACACAATAATTACGCGAACGTGAGAGGGTAAACTTTCTTGTCAACATGTGGATTTATCTTTTGATATCAAACCACCACCACATCCACAATTTCAAAGCACAATCTTTCAAAGTAAAACTCCCAGCCAGTCTGAGGGACTTGGGGTTTCAATTCAAGATCACTTGGTGGAGGATTCGATTCCATTAGAGAATATCATGGACCAGCTTCATTATGAGTCAGCACAAGATTATGCCTTATCTTTTTGTCTCGTGGCCCTTGAGCCACATGATCTTATTGTTGTGTCTCTTAATGACTCTCCTATGGTTGTGCAAGAGCTCCCTAGTACCCTTAATTTCATACGACCTGATGAGAGTTTGCCTCTCACTATTGTTTGTGATCATCTTGGAAATGATGGCACATCAAACAACTACATTGCCAATGAGGGTATTGGGAGTTCCTTAGAGGATACCTTGGGTAAGAGACCCACTTTCTGTTCGCTTGGTGAGTCGGACATGCCTAACGAGGTTCTTCACTATGTTCTGACCCACCAGTCTGTTGGTTGGAGAGTTTGGATTGGCGATCATAACTTCAGTGAGTAGATCCATCCCCCTTTGGTTCTTATGTTGTTTCTTTATGCATGCTTAGCTTAGTTTTATTTCTTTGATTCTAAGCTAAAGTAGTTAGAATGTTTCTTTTCTTCTTTAGTTTAATTGTTATAGTAATGTTTAGTGAGTATATCCATCCCCCTTTGGTGGTGGAGATGATGTTCATACATGCATTAAAGAATGGATATGAATGCTTTCTATTTTGATTGTGTTGATAAATGTGAATGTATGCTTGCTTGTTAGAGTAGAATACTACACTTGATGGGTTTTGCCACACATCTTAGACACTTCCCATGCTTGTTTAGGTTCTGAAATAACCAGCTTGTGTATATGAATGTTAATCAACTAGGTTAGTGAATGGATGTATAGGTTTTTCCATAACCTTTAGACACTTCCTATGCATGAAAACACTACCTACATTTATGCCTATAGAATGCATTCTTCACCATCTTTCTACTTTTGTGCACACACTCCACCCCTAGGGGTCTCTCTCTTCTTGATTCCAGCTTAGTTTTTCATTCTTTTAGTTTTGATTCGAAGTAATCTTTAGTTGCTTTACTTTGCATTTTTCTTCTTAGTAGTTTAGTGTAGTGTAGATTAGCATAGACAAACTCTTCTCCCCTTTTGTTGCCACTTGATTTTTGAAAAACCAGAGGCTACTCACCTCCCTGAGGATCGACCCGTACTTGTCACCGCTTCAACGCGGTCGTGCACTTGCGGTATTTAAAACGATTAAACAAGTTTTTGGCGCTGTTGCCGGGGACGTGCCAGTCCAGAGTCTGGTTTGGACGATTCAAGTGGATTTAATTTGTGTTTTGTAGTTTGCTTTGATTCAAAAAGCTTTGGAGCTCAATGGAAGACATCTGGAGAATTTTTGAGGGAAACAGGCAGCTTCAGACCGCCAATCAGCGGTCTAGTAAATAGGAAGTAGCTCCTTGAACCTCTCTAGATATGCATGAAATGTCTCGGTCTCAAGTTGATAGAACGAATTGATTTGTTCCTTAATTTTTGAGTCCGATGATTTGGAAAGTATTTCTTGAGGAACACAGGAGAGAAAGAATGACTCAGGAGAGAAGGGAATAAGTCCTTATGCTACGGCGGATGGGTATAGGAAGAAGCACACAAGCAAACAAGGCTCAAGCAATCCTAAGGTCGCTATAGGTCCTTACAGCTAGACGACGCCTAACTGCGAGGTCACACGGCCTCAACACGCCTCACCTCCCTACGACGAGGACCACAAAGCCCAGCAAGGGAGCCAAGATCCGGAGATCTTGTCTCTCCTACTATCGACAAAGTGGGCAACGCCGATAAGGTCGTGACGGTCGGGACCGGATCACTCTCCTAATGTGCCCAAAGTCCTTAGGGCCAATGTCTACTTGATTTTAAAATTGGGCTCTTGATTAGTGTGGTTTTTGGGGCGAAGGAAAGGGTGATGAAATCCCCCACCTTATCTTTTATGGGACAGCCCCTCCTTAGTAGCGTTTTGGAGTCTAAATCTAACAATCAACTCTCCAAACAAACGCTCAACTCACACTTGTTTCAATGCACTTCCTACTAACTAATGCATGTTCATACGAAATGCATGAATGAGAGTAGAAGGTGCGTACCTCACGCAAGCACTCAGCAACTGAAAGTAAAGCTAAAATGAAAGATAATCTATATGCCTAAGTCACATACATGATGCATGACCTAAAAAAAATGTCTAATCTTTTTCTTTGGGTTTTTGGGTCCAAGTTGCTTAAAAGAGGTTTGATTATTGATCTGGGAACAAACTATAAGTCAAAATATGCCAAATCAAGTCCCAGATCACTACATCAATTATGGAAACAGACCAAAGAAATGAGAGAGCGAACAGAGCTTACCAGACCGCCAATTGGCGGTCTCAGGCCGCTGATTGGCGGTCTACAGTGCCCAGCTTGCCTCAAAATTTCTCCAGGTGTTCCTCCTGGCGACTCCAAGTCTCCTGAAACAAAGAAAAACTAAAAAACACAAATTAAATCCACTCGAATCGTCAAAATAAGAATCTGGACTGGCACCTCCTCGGCAACGGAGCCAAAAACTTGTTGATTCGTTTTATATTAAACCGCAAGTGCACGGCCGTGTTGAAGCGGTGGAAAATACGGGTCGTCCTCAGGGAGGTGAGCAGTCTCTCGTTTGCACGAAATCAAGTGGAAAAAATAGGGAAGAGAGTTTGATTATCCTAATCTACGCTACACTACACTACGAAATAACGCATGCATAAGCAAACAACAAACGATTAACTAAAACATAACTAAGAACAAAATAAGAGTGCTGGAATTCAGAAATGGAAAACCCCTAAGGGGTGGAGTGAGTGCACACATGCAAAGAGGTGGGTGTTGAAAACATTCTTTAAGCACAAATGAAGGTGGTGTTATCATGCATAGGAACTGTCTAAATGTTATGGCAAAACCTATCAATTCATTCACCAACCTAGTTGATTAACATTTACATATAGAAGTTGTTTATTTTAGAACCTAAACAAGCATGAGAGGTGTCTAATCATTTTGGCAAAACTCATCGAGTTATAAATTCTATCCTAAACAAGCAAGCATACATTCATGTTTTGTCAACACATTGTAAATAAAGCATTCATTCCATTCTCTAATGCATGTATGAACATCAACTCCAGCCCCCAAAGGGGATGGAACTACTCACTACACATTAGACTAATTATTAAACTAAGCAAGGAAAGCATATTAACTAAGCTACTAAAACTAATGAAATGAAATTAAACTAAGTAAAACAAGCAACATGAAACAAACAACATAATAAAGAAACTTTTATTAAAATGACTCACAATTCAAGTAGCATCCTCCTACTTTAGTGTGTGCTTCAAGGCCTCACTTCTAGTAGGAAGAATAGCCACTCAAAATGTGAAGTGATTACAGTAGAAGGTGAAGAGTTCTATTTATAGCCATAGAAAAAGGTAATCCGGGACAATCCCCCGATGTGGGACTAAACAAATACCAGAAATAGAATAAACACCCTCTAATACATGTGCCCCCGAAGTTTGAGCGGATCCAAAGAGATCCAGACCGCCAATTGGCGGTCCATAAAGTCTGGATCCGGCTAAGATTTATTCTGGGCTTTTCTGTATTCCGTTGTCGGTCTTTGATGCATCTACTTTGTTTATTGGAGCTCTGACCCGAATCTAATTCTCAAAATACTCCCCATGATGGTGTGGAGTTTTATGTTTTGCTCTTAGGTCCTTCGGTCTTACGTTTAGGTCCTTCTCCCTTGCATCTTATTCCCCAGGTCTCACAATTAAGTCATTTTTCCCTGCTTTTGGGTCCTTTTATATTTCATCTCTTCAAACCGATTTATTTCTGAAATTCAAACATAAAACTCGTCACGTAGCCTTGTTTAGGTGAAAGATAGTGGATATAAGATACAAATATAAGCATGAAATGATGTCAATCGGTAGGGTAAAACTTGACTTTATAACCATCACTTCATGACTCGTAACTCATGTTGGGACATCATGCACTAGTCTTATGTTTGTTCTGACTTGTTGATCTATTATTTCTTATTTTCTTCTCTTAAAGGATATTATTGCCATAAGTTATGCATGTAAAAACTTGATTCACATGACCCGTAGATAGCGAGATTGCATGGTTATGCATGTTTGAGTTGGCTTCGTTATAGTTGCTTGTTTGTGGCTATGCTATCAAGTTGCTGATTTGCATGTGTCACTTCTGATATATTTGGAGCTGCGGTTCCATGCATGGCTTTGTAATCTATTTCTGGACCCGGGGCATATGGGGTTTTCTTTATTGAAAACTCATGCATATTTGTTGTTTTTTTGCCTCAGGTACTTAAGTTTCCTTCAGGGATTAAACTGGCGGAGTTTCAGAGGATTTTTGCCTCAGGTACACATCGACCAGATCCTCCTAGTTGTCATCTTTTGCTTCCGCATTATTATGATGTATTTCCCTTTTGAACCTTGATGTGCATTTGACTCTATCTCCATACATGGATAAACTCATTTTTCAGTTATGCCTTTTATTTAGTCGATCCATGTATGTTCTATTTCAGTGTGTCTTGTATGTGTAGTCTTCTATTGTAACTCCTTCGGTCATCGTGGATGACTTTGATCGCGACAATTTGTTTGGTTTCCCCGGCGTGCCTACCTTTGAGATCGGGGGCGTTACACATACAGTCATTCCAACCAGGGATGGCGAAACCACCATAACTTCTCTTGGTTGCCTAGTGGGGGCCACGGTCTGAGCTCGCACGCTCAACCTCAACCCCAACCTTATCACCCTCCACACCCATCGGTGACCTACCAAACTCCACATCAAAGGTCACAACCCCATACTCACCAACCTCCTCAGGCCTCATCTTTGGGTTATTCTAGCCAGACTCCACCACAACGGGTTAACCCAAAGGATTCCACTCTTGATCAAACCTTTCATGCAACCCGAGGTGAATCCCTGTGAACCTTGCTTATGGCCAATAACAATTTAGTCAAAGCATTGGAAATGCAAGTTAGTCAGTTGGCTCATCACCTCCATGAACGGGAGAAGGGTCAATTATCAAGTCAACCCGTGGTGAATCCCCGGGGTACCCAATCTCAAGGAAAGCCACTAGTGCCTCGAGCTACCTCTGAATCAACCCATCATGTTAATGTGATTCATACTTTGAGGTCTGGTAAGAAGGTGGACAACCAAATTGGGTTGCCTTCCTTGCAAACACCATCTCTTGGTTTCACTAGACCTGCGATGATACCCACATCTATGAGGGAGCCGGATCCTGAGGTTCCCTCAACGAATACTACCAAGAAGGAGCTTGATCCTAAGGTTCCTTCTTCGTTTATTTCGACAATGGAGCAGAACCCTGAGGTTCCCTTGTCTCATCAAGTGTCGAAGGAATTAGTTTTTAAGGTTCTTCCGAAAGAGCCTTATGCGCCGAAGGTGCCATTCCCTGAGCGCCTTAAAAAGAAAAGTTCATATCAATACGACATGATGCTTGAGATCTTTCGGCAAGTTAAGGTGAACATTTCGTTGTTGGAGGTATTTCAGCATATGTCACCTTATGCCAAGGTTCTCAAGGATTTATGCACCAATAAGAGAAAACCAATGTTCCCAATAAAGCTTTTCTTGCGGAAAATGTGAGTTCATTATTGGCACAACCCATGCAAGATACAAGGATGCTGGTTGTCTACTATTTCTTGTGTGATTGGTGATGTGTCAATACATCGAGCTTTATTGGACCTAGGTGCATCTGTCAATCTTTTGTCGTATTCTATCTACGTCCACCTTGGCCTTAGAGACCTCAAACAAACAAAAACCACTCTTCAACTAACTGATAAGTCAATGAAGAAATTGAGGGGTGTGGTGGAAGATGTTCTTATCAAAGTGGGTGAGTTCATTTATCCAGTCAATTTCTTTGTTTTGGATATTGAACCTGTGTCAAACCCACTTGAACAAATTCCTATTTTTTTGGGGTAACCATTTGTAGCGACTTTCAATGTCTTGATCAACTGTCATACTGGTATGATGCGTTTAACATATGGTAGTCAATGTGCTACTGATTTCAGCAGCTTCACCATTGGGAAGAAGTCACTGCCTTTGATGACCATGTAGAGTTCAATCTTATCTAGGGCACGGATGAGAAGGAAGTCGAATGCACCTTTAAGTATTTCAGAGAGTTGTTCGATGGAGATCATGTTGGTTGTGAAGATGTTTCAACTGTACTGGCATAAGAAGGTGTCTTATCTTGTGCTCATATCGCCGTATGGATTCGATTGAGCTCCAAAACCAACAAGGTGCTCCTTACATGTCCACGTCTGGTCCAATTCCCTGTTATTCATGTGGTAGGATATGTCATGTAGAAAGAGAGTGTGCGTCCATTCCTCCTGAGATGGAACATGTCAACGCCATCTATAACAAAGCAAGGAATGACCCATACTCATCATCTTATAATCCTGGATGGGGGAACCACCCCAATTTTTCATGGAACCAAAATAATGCCCCAGGTGGTCCTTCAAACTCCTCTCGACCACCTAACCAATCATACCAACCTCCCGTGCATGCACAATCTTATCAGCCACCCCAAGCTCAAATCACCAATCAATCGGGTTTCCCAAATTCCAATAATATGGAAACCCGATTCAATTCGCTTGAGACCTTGACTCGTGGACTTGAAAACTTAATGAAAAATTTTAGGTCAACCACAAGTCAAGTTCTCAATTCAAATCAGCAGACCATCAAATCTCTAGAGCTTCAGATGGGCCAATTGTCTCAGTCTGTACATGAAATAGAGAGAGGGACTCTACCTCGCCAGCCTGAGGCTAACCCCCACATCTACCAGCAACAACACATGCAAAATGAGAATGTGGTACCTCGGGGGCAGCAAGTGAACCATGTGGAGGAACTTGTTCACCATGTCAATTCCATTGTAACCTTAAGGAATGGAAAGCAGGTTGACAATCACATTTCCTTGCCACCACCACCACCATCTATGCAGCCCCTCAGTGGGAATGGTGGTGAAGAAGATGTTGAGGGTGAGGGTAATACACCAATGCCTCCTTCTCAGGCACCGCAGAAAACATACCTGCCAAAAGCTCTCTATCCCAAAAGGTTAACCAAAAAGCAGTGACACAATGGATAAGATGTTAGAGGTGTTTAAACAAGTGAAGGTTAACACCCCCTTGCTGGATGTCATCCAACAAATACCTCAATATGCCAAAGTGTTGAAGGATCTCTGCACAACCAAGAGGAAGACCAATGTTCCTAAGAAAGCATTCCTGGCTGCGAATGTAAGCTCACTTTTGTCCAATCCCACCTACACAAAATACAAGGACCCTGGGTGTCCAACTATTCAGTGTACGATAGAGGACACTAGCATGAGTAATGTATTGCTTGATTTAGGATCGGCGGTCAAACTCCTCCCATTTTCTGTTTATCAACAGTTGAACTTGGGAGGATTGAAACCAACTAAGATCACCCTCCAATTGCAGGATAGATCCATTTGTATTCCAAAGGATATTATCGAGAACATGCTTATCAAAGTTGGAGATTTTATATTTCCAGACGATTTTGTTGTCCTCGATACCAATCCTGTTGCGCACACCTGATTGACATCATTTCATGCTTATATTTGTATCTTATATCCATTATCTTACACCTAAGCAATGCTACGTGACGAATTTTATGTTTGAATTTCATAAATAAAGAGGTTTGAAGAGAAGAGACATGAAAGGACCCAAAAGCAGGGGAAAATGACTTAATTGTGAGACCTGGGGACTAAGATGCAAGGGAGAAGGACCTGAACGTAAGACCGAATGACCTAAGAGCAAAACAGAAAACTCCACACCATCATGAGGGAGTATTTTGACAATTCGATTCGGGTCGGAGCTCCAATAAACAAAGTAGATGCATCAAAGACCAACAAACACATCAAGCAAAGCCCAGCATTAAAACCAGACGGATCTGGATCTTGTAGACCGCCAATTGGCGGTCTGCAGCCGCCAATTGGCGGTCCGGATCCGATTAAACTTCTGGAGAGCGTGTATTAGATGATGTTTCGCTATTTTTGGTATTTGTTTAGTCCCACATCGGGGGATTGTCCCGGATTAGCTTTTTCCACGCCTATAAATAGAACTCTTCACCTTCCATTGTAATTACCCATTGCTTGGTGGCATTCTCTCTACTAAGGAGTGAGCCTTGAAGCAAAAACTCAAGGTGGAAAAGAATGCTACCTTCAATGTGAGTCATTGTTAATAAAATAATTGTTCTAGTTTCTTTTAATCTTGTCTTTTAATTTGTGCATGCTTGTTTAGTCTTTCCTTTCTTTTTAAGTTTATTTAGTATTTCTTGCTTGCTTAGTGTAGTTTCATTTCAGTATTATGCTTCATTTTGTTAATATAGTTAGTGTAATGAGTAGTGAGTAGTTCCATCCCCATTTGGGGGGTGGAGAAATATGCGATATGATCATGTAGTGTATTAAGTGTGTGTTATCTTAATCCGTTCAGCTTTATATGATTTCCATAACCATCTAATGGGTTTTCACTCTTATCTTTGATATGCTAATGCTCTTGAATGAAGCTTAGCTTATGCTTTGATTAGTGGACCTATTTTATGGGGAATGATAAGGTTAGGATATGGATGGAATTAATATAGGAAACACAATTTGTAGTGTATGAGCTCTTGTTGCCTTTACCTTAGCTAATGTCTTGTATGTTTTAATGATGTAGTGAAATCTTAATTCATGTGGAGGCATAGTCGGGTATAGTCTTTATACTTGAGTTCATGTAACTTCATTCCAATTATTGTCTTGTATGTTTTAATGATGTAGTCTTATCTTAATTCATGTGGAGGCAAAGTTGGATGTAGTTTTATGATTTCATGCACTACATGTTGTGAGGAGCTTAATGAACACACACACACTTCTTTATGTTCACATTATTTCTCTACCCCCTTTGGGGTTTAGTTTTCTTGCTTTTCTTCCATTTCCTTTTTGCATCTTAGTGTAGTTTAGTGTAACCAACCTTTCTTCCCTTTCTTTACCTCTCGCCTTCTCACAAACCAAGCGTCGACACACCTCCCAGTGGACGACCCGTATTTGCCACCGCTTCAACGCGGCCGTGCACTTGCGGTTAAATATAAAACGAGATCAATCAAGTTTTTGGCGCCGTTGCCGGGGAGGTGCTCTGTCCAGACGTTGGTTTGGACGATTCGAGGGGTTTTTAATTTTTTGTTTTCAGTTTTTCTTAGTTTCAGGGAACCACAAGATCAAGGGGAGGCTACTGGAGAAGTTTGAGGAAGAGAAGACCTAAACCGACCGCCAATCAGCGGTTGAAGACCGCCAATTGGCGGCCTGGTGAGAGTTTCTTGCCTTGTAATTTTTTCTTGTAGTTAGTGTTGCAATTTGTGTTATCTGGGAGCCCTATTTTGCATGCTGTGACTTCTGGTTTGCTCCCAAATCATTAATCACTCCCCCATTAATCAACTTGGCCTTAAAATCCAAAGCAAAAGACTAGACGTTCTTATTTGTTTAGGTCACGCATCATGTATTGACTTAGGCATATAGTTGTCTTTTCTTTTAGCTTTCTTTTCAGTTGTTGAGTGCTGGCGTGAGGTACGCATTTCCTACACTCATTCATGCATCTTGTATGCCCATGCATTAGTTAGTAGGAATTGCATCAGGACAAGAGTGAGATGAGCGTTTGATTGGAGCGATTGATTGCTAGATTTAGGATCAAATCGCTACTAAGGAGGGGTTGTCCCATAAAAGATAAGGTGGGGGATTTCATCACCCTTTCCTTGGCCCCAAAAATCACTCTTAATCAAGCCTTAACTGATAACAAGTAGACATTGGCCCTAGGATTTCAGACTCACTAGGAGAGTAATCTAGTTGAGACCGCCATGGCCTGATCGGCGTTGCCTACCATGTCGATAGTAGGAGGTACTAGATCTCCGGATCTGGTATCACTTGCTGGGCATTATGGTCCTAGTTGTAGGGAGGTGAGGCGTGTCGAGGCTAGTGACCTCGAAGTTAGGCGTCATCTAGCCTAAGGACCCATAGCTTAAGTTGTTTGAGTCGTGCTTGCTAATTAGGCTTCTACCTAATCCCATTACCCACGCTAGCTCTAGGATTCTTCCCTACTCCTCTGAGTCATCATCTTCTCACCTTCTTCTACGTTATAGTCTCCTCCCCTTTACACTCTCTGGTAGCGTTATAGGGTCGAGTCGAGCACTTTTTGCGAGCTTGGCCTTGTGGTGGTGAGAGTGATCGACTCGAGAGTTCTTTGTTGAGATGGATGGTTACGTGGACGACCATCCATATCTTTGTTGGGACCAGGACAATTCTTCCTTGTATTCTGGACCCATGCAACCTGGGGTGGCTCAGACTAACACCCCGTATAGTTGGGACAATCTTAATTGTGTGACTGAGTAATCTTCATATTGGGGTAGTATGAGAGAGACACCGACTACTAGACCACCATCTAGTTATGCCGGATCATATGTTGGTCATCAAACTGAGACATTACAAGAACCTTTGGCCTCTTTCATGCATGTGGTAGATGACATGGGTGCACCGGTGGCTCCCGTAGCCACACCGTTTGAGTGTTGTGGGTTGAGTGGTCATGTTATCCGGGAATGTCCTTATGTTGCCCCTGAGCCTGAGTATGAGCACACATTTTCCCAAAATGCTCATTATGACCATTATGCATCCGCGTACAACCCGAGAGGGATGGATTCGTGGGGAGACAATTCTTATTCAAATTCTTTACTTCATTTTCACCCCAGTATCCTCCTCCCGAATACCCAGAATTCTACCAACACCCCACTTCAAATAATTGGACTCATTCTCAGTCCATCAACACCCAACCCCAAAATTTTCCAAGCTCTGACTTGTACCTCATTGTTGACCGCGTACCGGATTCCTTGAAACAAACTTTCCTTACATTCATGGAAACCACTCAACAGTCAATACAAAATATGGCACTGCAAGTGAGTCAAATGTCGCAGCAATTACGTGAACGTGAGGATAGTAACTTTTCTTGTCAACATGAGGATTTATCTTTTGATATCGAACCGCCACCACCACATCCACAAATTCAAAGCACAATCTTTCAAAGTCTAACTCCTAGTCAGTCTGAGGGACTTGGGGTTTCAATTCACAATCACTTGGTGGACGATTCGATCCCAATTGAGAATAACATGGACCAGCTTCATTACGAGTCGGCACATGATTGTGCCTTACCTTTTTGTCCCGTGGCCCTTGAGCCACATGATCTTATTGTTGTACCTCCTAAGGACTCAACTTTGGTGGAGCAAGAGCTCCCTAGTACCCTTAATCTCATACGACCTGATGAGAGTTTGCCTCTCACTATTGTTCCTGATCACCTTGGAAATGATGGAACATCAAACAACTACATTGCTCATGAGGGTATTAGGAGTTCCTTGGAGGATACCTTGGTTATGAGACCCACTTTTTGTTCGCCTGGTGTGTCGAACATGCCTAACGAGATTCTTGACCTCGTTCTGACGCACCAGCCTATTGGTTGGAGAGTTTGGATTGACGATCATAACTTCAACAACGCAACGGGAGAAACTCTTCTTTCGTTGCCCCTTATTTCCCAAACTCTTGAGAGGTTCAAGCTCTTTCAGTTTGATCCTTTGAATGACATGCCTTTGCGTCCAATTCATGAACATCTCATTTCATCTTGTGCTCTTTGTGAAGGGGGGCCACGCATGAGTATTCTGGCCCCGCGTGATGTCATGTTCCCTTTCCAAGTGCATTGACCCACTCTTGAGGTTCCCATTTGATGTCTTTTGACAAATGAAGATGGGAACTTATGTTTGTACATAGTTATAAATAAAGTACAATAAAAGACTCTTTCAGTGAGCATCGATTGTTGTGGGCTCCAACCCTTGTGTATTTGGGCTCCATTTCTTTCACGTATTTGTATCCTTTCTTTAGCATCTCACAGGTTTTGAGGGAATTCGGGTTTGTGTCCATCAACATGACCTTGAACTTCCCTTTGTACTTCATGTTGGTGAGATCTCTCCTTTTTCATGCATAAATCCATGTAGTTTCTTGCTCACATTCATTGAGGACAATGCATGAAGTAGGTGTGGGGGGTATTTTAGGTGTGTACATAGTTGAGTCTTTTTCCTTTGATTTTATTTTCTTTTGTGTGCATTATTAGGGTCATATTAGTGTGCTGCATTTAATATCGATATATCTGCTTGCCATGATCCTTGGGTAACTTGCCTTCTTTTGCTTGCCTAGTGCTTCAAAATTTTCACATTTCTTTCAAAATCTGCATGTGTTTGAGAAATAAAATGTTTTGTGGGTTTTGTGTGTGTTTAGCATGTGCAAAACCGTTGAGAGGCAAAGTAAAAAGAAAGCTCCCAAAATTATCTTCAACTTGATGCATTAGGATATCTAGTACAGTGGCTTTAGGATTTATCGAGTCGTTAGGATGCACCCCAGTTTTCCCTTGGGGGTGAGTAATCATAGGGTTTCAGTGCTCAAACATTTAAAGAAGTCCACCCTGAACCTATTGAGTCAATAATTCGTGTATGTTAACTTAAGGAAGTTTGTTGTTGTCAAGGACCCTTTAAATCTTGTTGTGAGACATTAAGTGTAGGGGTTTTGGTTCATGTGTAGATAAGAAATAAGTGAGTAGGTGTTCTCTCTTCTCGCACAGCTCCTATCACTCGGGAAAGTAGGTCTGAGGGGACTTTGTGCCTGGTGCTTTCGAGTCATCTGACTTGGGATGCGCCGACCGAACTCTCGTTACACAGGCGGTAGGGATTGCCCTATATGGAGATTTGGGAAAAGGTGTACGTGATAGTGTAAGTCCTCATGGGCAATGATGCACGAAACCTGACCCTGGGAGAATGAAGCTCAAACTAATAAAAAGAAAAAAAAATGAGAAAAGAAACAAAAAGAAAAAAATTGCAAATAAGAACCTTAATAGACTTTACACTTCGTATCACTTGAGGATGTTGAGGTTGTCCATGTCTTTCACTTAATTCCTTATTTAACTTGCACAAATGGTTCATTAGATTAGGTGTGTGGACTGATTACCTATATAGAGTTGGCCCGTAGGATTACCGCGTCCAATGATCGACAAAATTTGTCCAACGACTCGAGTGTCTAGATTGAATAATGCATCTTGTTCGGATTTTGTGGGTATATCCGCTGAAAACCCTCCGGAGACAAAACTCCTCCTCCTTGGCAACAAGGACGTTTAACGGCTTGTTGCACGTGCTAAGTGCAACCGTGATTCCTACGAAAGTGAGTTAGGATTTGTTGTTTCTCGTTTGCTTTTCTCTTTCTTTGTTTTGCTCGGGACTAGCAAAAACTTAGGTGTGGGGGTATTTGATTGACATCATTTCATTCTTATATTTGTATCATATATCCATTATCTTACACCTAAGCAATTCTACGTGACGAGTTTTATGTTTGAATTTCAGAAATAAAGAGGTTTGAAGAGAAGAGACATGAAAGGACCCAAAAGCAGAGGAAAAGTTCTTAATTGTGAGACCTGGGGACTAAGATGCAAGGGAGAAGGAACTTAAAGTAAGACCAAAGGACATGAAAGGACCAAAAAGCAGATGAAAAGGACTTAATTATCGGTCTGGAACCGCCAATTGGCGGTCCGGATCTTCCCGGATCCAATGAAACTTCTGGAGAGCGTGTATTAGATGATGTCTATGCTATTTTTGGTATTTGTTTAGTCCCACATCGGGGGATTGTCCCGGATTAGCTTTTTCCATGCCTATAAATATAACTCTTCACCTTCCATTGTAATTACCCATTGCTTGGTAGCATTCTCTCTACTAAGGAGTGAGCCTTGAAGCAAAAACTCAATGTGGAGAAGAATGCTACCTTCAATGTGAGTCATTGTTAATAAAATAATTGTTCTAGTTTTTTTAATCTTGTCTTTTAATTTGTGCATGCTTGTTTAGTCTTTCCTTTCCTTTTAAGTTTATTTAGTATTTCTTGCTTGCTTAGTGTAGTTTCATTTCAGTATTATGCTTCATTTTGTTAATATAGTTAGTGTAATGAGTAGTGAGTAGTTCCATCCCCATTTGGGGGTGGAGAAATATGTGATATGATCATATAGTGTATTAAGTGTGTGTTATCTTAATCCCTTGAGCTTTATATGATTTCCATAACCATCTAATGGGTTTTCACTCTTATCTTTGATATGCTAATGCTCTTGAATGAAGCTTATGCTTTGATTAGTGGACCTATTTTATGGGGAATGATAAGGTTAGGATGTGGATGAAATTAATATAGGAAACATGACTTGTAGTGTGTGTACTCTTGTTGCTTTTACCTTAGTTAATGTCTTGTATGTTTTAATGATATTGGGTTATCTTAATTCATGTGGAGGCATAGTAGGGTCTAGTCTTTATACATGAGTTCATTTAGCTTCATTCCAATTATTGTCTTGTATATTTTAATGATGTAGTCTTATCTTAATTCATGTGGAGGCAAAGTTGGATGTAGTTTTATGATTTCATGCACTACATGTTGTGAGGAGCTTAATTGAACACACACACACATCTTTGTATTCACATTATTTCTCTACCCCCTATGGGGTTTAGTTTTTATTTCTTATCTTTCATTTCCTTTTGCATTCTAGTGTAGTTTAGTGTAACCAACCTTTTTCTCCTTTCTTTACCACTCGCCTTCGCACAAACCAAAAGTCGACACACCTCCCTGTGGATCGACCCGTATTTGCCACCGCTTCAACGCAGCCGTGCACTTGCGGTTTTAATATAAAACGAATCAATCAACACCCACTCTCAAATACCTTTCATTTTGGGTAGATCATTTCTGGCAACCTCCCATGCCTTAATTAATTGTAGAAATGGTCTCATTAAGCTCTCATTCGGTAACATGAGTGCCGAGTTTCATGTGTTCAACTCTGGTAGGCAACAGGAGCTCATGGATCAACTTTTAAATCTCAATCTCATCCGCCAATTAGAGAAAGCACCGCAAAAACAATGAACACCCCTAACACCAATGCAACCCATTGAGAATGTTTGTGGGCCCACCGAAAACTCATTGCATGTCTTTGCAATGCAACAGAGTGAGCTGGCATCAAACATGAATGTCCATCGGGAGTGTTCGTTAGATAATTCAGTTGAGACCATTAGTGAGGGGGGCACACCTCATATTATGCCCATTCTAGAACGTGTTGTCACCCCGTATCCTAGGGCAATTGAGTCCTTCGAGCTTCAGATTGACTCCAACAAGGACCCAACTACGACCGAGCTTATGCTTAATGATATAAATGATGGTGGGAGGTCCTTGTTGGATGACTTGGGGAGAAGCCCCATTCTTAGTGATGCAGGTCTGCTACATCCATCGAATGAGCGTGAGGAACTCATTCTGATGCACCCTCCTATTGGTTGGAGGGTTTTGTTTGATGAGCAACTAAACCCTAGTGAGGCAACACAACTTCACTCATTCATGTTGCCTACACCCAATAAATATCATGAGGGGTTCGAGTCTTTCAACTTTGACATTTCACCCCTCATGACACCTTAGAGTACTAGTGAAGTTTGCCCATCTCGTCAAGTCTCTGGTCCTCATGACTTGATGTTCTCATTTGATGTTCCTTGACCAAATGATTATGAGAATATCGTTGTTGTTGTACATATCATGTTAAAAAAAATCGAAAAAAAAAAGAAGAAGAAAAAAATTGTGTAATAAAAAACTCCATGAGCGAGCATTGATTGTTGTGGGCCCCAACCCTTGTGTACTTGCGCCCCATTTCTTCACGTATTTGTCTCCCTTCTTCAGTATCTCACAGGTTTTGAGGAAATTCGGGTTTGTGTCCATCACTATAACCATGAACTTCCTGTTGGGCTTCATGTTGGTGAGATCTTCCCTTTTTCATGCATAAATCCATGTAGTATCATGCTCACATTCATTGAGGACAATGCATGAAGTAGGTGTGGGGGGGGGTGTTTTACGTGTGTACATAGTTGAGTCTTTTCCTTTGATTTTGTTTTCTTTTTTGTGCATTGATAGGGTCATGTTAGTGTGCTGCATTTAATATCGATATATCTGTTTGCCATGATCCTTGGGTGACTTGTCTTCTTTTGCTTGCCTAGTTCTTTAAAATTTTCACATTTGTTTCAAAAATCTTCATGTGTTGGTGAAAGAAAATGTTTTGTTGGTTTTGTGTGTGTTTAGCATGTGCAAAACCGTTGAGAGGCAAAGTAAAAAGAAAGCTCCCAAAATTGTCTTGAACTTGATGCATTAGGATATCTAGTTTACTAGCTTTAGGTCTTATGGAGTCGTTAGGATGCACCTCGGTTTTCCCTCGGGGAGCGTGTAATCATAGGGTTTTAGTACTCAAACATTTAAAGAAGCCCACCCTGAACCTAGTGAGTCAATAATTCGTGTCTGTTAGTATAAGGAAGTTTGTCGCAGTCAATGGCCCTTAAACTCTTTTTGTGAAACTGTAAGTGTAGGGGTTTTGATTCTCATGTAGATAAGTGAATAAGTGGTGTTCTCTCTTCTCGCACGGCTCCTATCACTCGGGAAAGTAGGTCTGAGGGGACTTTGTGCCTGGTGCTCTCGAGTCATCTGACCTAGCATGCACCGACCGAACTCCCGTTACACGGGTGGTAGGGATCACCTTATGTGGAGATTTGGGGGAAGGTGTACATGATAGTGTAAGTCCTTATAGGCAATGATGCACGAAACCCGACCCTGGGATAATCAAATACCAACCAATATAATGCTCCAAAGAAGGAAAAAAAGAAGAAAAAAAGAGTCAAATAAGAACCTTAATGGACTTCACACAATGTATCACTTTCAGAAGTTAAGGTTGCCCATGTCTTTCACTTAAGTCCTTAATTAACCTTCACGAATGATTCATTAGGCTAGGTGTGTGGACTGATTACATATATAGAGTTGGCCCGTAGGATTACTGCGTCCAATGATCGACAAAAATGAGACAACAAGTCGTGTAGCTAGATTGAATAATGCATCTTTGTTCGGATTTTGTTGGTGTATCCGCTGAAAACCCTCAAGAGACAACACTCCTCCTCCTTGGTGACAAGGAGATTTAACGGCTTGTTGCACGTGCTATGTGCAACCGTGATTCCTACGAAAATGAATTAGGATTTCTTGTTTTTCGTATGCTTTTCTCTTTCTTTGTTTTGCTCGGGACTAGCAAAAGTTAGGTGTGGGGGTATTTGATTGACATCATTTCATGCTTATATTTGTATCTTATATCCATTATCTTTCACCTAAACAATGCTACGTGACGATTTTTATGTTTGAATTTTAGAAACAAATATGTTTGAAGAAAAGAGGCATAAAAGAACCTATAAGTATGAAAAAATACTGAGTTGAGAGACTCAAGGACTAAGATGCAAGATCGAAGGACCTAAACGTAAGATCGAAGGACCAATGAGAAAACAAGAATACTTCACACCATCATGGGGAGTATTTTGGCAATTCTATTCGGGTCGGAGCTCCAACAGGTCAAGTACATGCATCAAAGACAAACCATATCATCATGGAAAGCCCAGACGAAAGCCCAGACCGATCCGGATCTTGTAGACCGCCAATTGGCAGTCTGGGACCGCTAATTGGCGGTTCGGGTTGCTCCGAATCCACGGAGATTTTGTGCGTTGTGTATTAGAGTGTATTTAGTCTATATTTGGTATTTGTTTAGTCCCATACCGGGGGATTGTCCCGGATTACCTTTTTCTATGGCTATAAATAGAACTTTTCACTTTTTATTGTAATTACCCATTGCTTGGTGGCATTCTCTATACTTGGAGTAAGCCTTGGAGCAAAATCTCAAGGTGGAGAAGAATGCTACCTTCAATGTGTGTCATCTAATAAAATAACTTTTCCATTGTTTTGTTCTTATGTTGTTTCTGTATGCATGTTTAGCTTAGTTTTATTTCTTTGATTCTAAGCTAAAGTAGTTAGAATGTTTCTTTTCTTCTTTGGTTTAATTGTTATAGTAATGTTTAGTGAGTAGATCCATCCCCCTTTGGGGGTGGAGATGATGTTCATACATGCATTAAAGAATGGATATGAAGGCTTTATATTTTGATTGTGTTGATAAATGTGAATGTATGCTTGCTTGTTAGAGTAGAATACGACACTTGATGGGTTTTGCCACACATCTTAGACACTTCCCATTCTTGTTTAGGTTCTGAAATAACCAGCTTGTGTATATGAATGTTAATCAACTAGGTTAGTGAATGGATTGATAGGTTTTGCCATAACCTTTAGACACTTCCAATGCATGAAAACACTACCTACATTTGTGCCTATAGAATGCATTCTTCACCATCTTTCTACATTTGTGCACACACTCCACCCCTAGGGGTCTCTCTCTTCTTGATTCCAGCTTAGTTTTACATTCTTTTAGTTTTGATTCGAAGTAATCTTTAGTTTCTTTACTTTGCATTTTTCTTCTTAGTAGTTTAGTGTAGTGTAGATTAGCATAGACAAACTCTTCTCCCCTTTTGTTGCCACTTGATTTCTGAAAAACCAGAGGATACTCACCTCCCTGATGATCGACCCGTACTTGTCGTTGCTTCAACGTGGTCGTGCACTTGCGGTATTTAAAATGATTAAACAGTGGCACAGATAAACACCCCGTATGGTTGGGACAATCCTTATTGTGTGATTGAGCAGTCTTCAAATTGGGGTAATATGAGAGAGGCACTGACTACTAGACTACCATCCAGTTATGTCGGATTATATGTTGGTCAAGAAACTCAGACATTACAAGAACCTTTAGCCTCTTTCATGGATGTGGTATATGACATGATTGCACCGGTAGCTCCAGTAGTTGTACCGTGTGACTATTGTGGGTTGAGTGGTCATGTTTTTGGGGAATGTCATTATGTTCCCCCAGAGCCTGAGTATGAGCACACATTTTCCCAAAATGTTCAATGTGACCTTTACACATACGTGTACAACCCGAGAGGGATGGATTCATGGGGAGACAATTCTTATTCAAATTCTTATACATCCTTCCCACCTTAGTATCCTCCTCCCGAATACCCATATCCCTACCAGCCACCACCCATGACCAATCATTGGACTCATTCCCAGCCCACAAACACCGAACCCATCCATTTCCCAAATTCTAACATGAACCTCATTGTTGACCCCAAACTTTATTCCTTAAAACAAACTCTGCAAACGTTCATGGAAACCACTCAAAATTTATTGAAGTCCAACTTGAATTCCTTGCAAACTATGGAAATGCAAGTGAGTCAAATGACACAATAATTATGCGAACGTGAGAGGGTAACCTTTCTTGTCAACATGTGGATTTATCTTTTGATATCAAACCACCACCACATCCACAATTTCAAAGCACAATCTTTCAAAGTAAAACTCCTAGTCAGTCTGAGGGACTTGGGGTTTCAATTCATGATCACTTGGTGGAGGATTCGATTCCATTAGAGAATATCATGGACCAGCTTCATTATGAGTCAGCACAAGATTATGCCTTATCTTTTTGTCTCGTGGCCCTTGAGCCACATGATCTTATTGTTGTGTCTCTTAATGACTCTCCTATGGTTGTGCAAGAGCTCCCTAGTACTTTTAATTTCATACGACCAGATGAGAGTTTGCCTCTCACTATTGTTCCTGATCATCTTGGAAATGATGGCACATCAAACAACTACATTGCCAATGAGGGTATTGGGAGTTCCTTAGAGGATACCTTGGGTAAGAGACCCACTTTCTGTTCGCTTGGTGAGTCGGACATGCCTAACGAGGTTCTTCACTGTGTTCTGACCCACCAGTCTGTTGGTTGGAGAGTTTGGATTGGCGATCATAACTTCAGTTCTGCGATGGGAGAAACTCTTCTTCCATTGCACAATATGTCCCAAACTCTTGAGAGTTCGAACTCTTTCAGTTTGATCCTTTGAATGAGATGTCTTTGTGTCTAATTCCTGAACCACTCGTTACATCTTGTGCTCCTTGTGAGGGGGGCCACGCATGAGTATTCTGGCCTTGCGTGGTGTCATGTTCCCATTCCAAGTGCATTGACCCACTTTTGAGGTTCCTATTTGTTGTCCTTTGACAAATGAAGATGATAATTTATATTTGTACATATATTTCAAAAAAAACAATAAAACAAAACAAGAAGACTCCAAAAGTGAGCACAACTTGTTCTGGGCTCCAACCCCTGTGTATTTGGGCTCCATTTCTTTCACGTATTTCACAGGTTTTGAGGGAAATTCTGGTTTGTGTCCATCAACAAAACCATGAACTTCCCTTTGCGCTTCACATTGGTGAGATCTTTTCTTTTTCATGCATAAATCCATGTAGTATCATGCTCACATTCATTGAGGACAATGCATGAAGGAAGTGTGGGGGTGTTTTCCGTATGTACATAGTCGAGTCTTTCTCCTTTTGTTTTGTTGTCTTTTGTTTATGTTGTTAGGGGCATGTTAGTGTGCTGCATTTAATATCAATATATCTACTTGTCATAATCCTTGGGTGACTTGTCTTCTTTTGCTTGCCTAGTGATTTAAATTTTCACATTTTTTTCAAAATCTTCATGTGCACAATTGTTGAGAGGCAAAGTAAAAGGAAGCTCCCAAAATTCACTTGAACATGATGCATTAGGATATCTAGTATACCGGCTTTAGGTGTTATATAGTCGTAACGATGCACCCCGATTTTCCTTCGGGGGGAGAGTAATCATAGGGTTTCAGTACTCAAATAAACAAAGAAGTCCACCCTGAACCTAGTGAGTCAAATAATTCGTGTCTGTCAGTAGAAGGAAGTTTGTCCTAGTCAGGGAACTTTAAAGTCCTTTTGTGAAACCATAAGTGTAGGGGTTTTGGTTCATGTGTAGATAAGAAATAAGTGAGTAGTGTTCTCTCTTCTAGCATGACTCCTTTCACTCGGGAAATTAGTTCCGAGGGGACTTAGTGCTTGGTACTTTCGGGTCATCTAACTTGGGATGCACTGACCGAACTCCCGTTACATGGGTGGTAGGGATCACCCTATGTGGAGATGTGGGGAAATGTGTACGTGATAGTGTAAGTCCTCATAGGCAATGATGCATGAAACCTAACCCTGGAAGAATTACATATCAACTAGAAAAAAAAAGAAAAAAAGGAAATGGTAGTGCAAATAAGAACCTTAATTGACTTTACACTTTATATCACTTGAGTCAAATCTCCCAGGGTCAGGTTTCGTGCATCATTGCCTATGAGGAATTACATTATCACGTACATCTTTCCCCAAATCTCCACATAGGGCAATCCCTACCACCCGTGTAACAGGAGTTCGGTCGGCGCATCCCAAGTCAGATGACTCGAAAGCACCAGGCACGAAGTCCCCTCACACCTACTTTCCCGCGTGATAGGAGTCGTGCGAGAAGAGAGAACACCTACTCACTTATTTCTTATCTACACATGAACTAAAACCCCTACACTTAATGTCTCACAACAAGATTTAAAGGATCCTTGACTACAACAAACTTCTTTAAATTAACAGACACGAATTATTGACTCACTAGGTTCAGGGTGGACTTCTTTAATTATTTGAGTACTCAAGCCCTATGATTACTCGCCCCCGAGGGAGAACTGGGGTGCATCCTAACGACTAGATAAGTCTTAAAGCCACCGTACTAGATATCCTAATGCATCAAGTTCAAGACAATTTTGGGAGCTTTCTTTTTACTTTGCCTCTCAACGGTTTTGCACATGCTAAACACACACAAAACCCACAAAACATTTTATTTCGCAAACAGATGAAGATTTTGAAAGAAATGTGAAAATTTTGAAGCACTAGGCAAGCAAAAGAAGACAAGTCACCCAAGGATCATGGCAAGCAGATATATCGATATTAAATGCAGCACACTAACATGACCCTATCAATACACACAAAAGAAAACAAAATCAAAGGAAAAAGACTCGACTATGTACACACATAAAACACGCCTCCCCCCCACACACACCTACTTCATGCATTGTCCTTAATGAATGTGAGCAAGATACTACGTGGATTTATGCATGAAAAAGGAAAGACTTCACCAACATGAAGCGCAATAGGGTGTTCATGGTTATAGTGATGGACACAAACCCGAATTCCCTCAAAACCTGTGAGATGCTAAAGAAGAGATACAACTACGTGAAAGAAATGGGGCCCAAATACTCAAGGGTTGGAGCCCACAACAATCGATGCTCACTGAAGGAGTCTTTTTTTATTTTTCTTATCTTTTCTTTTTTTCCTTTTTTTTTATTTTTTTCCTTTTTTTTAAACTATGTACAAAAACGGGCTCCCATCTTCATATGTCAAGGGACATCAAATGGGAACCCGCCATCTCTCGAGCCAAAAATGCACATGCATGGGCTCGCAATTTACAAAGCATAATTACTAGACCACTTGATACCCTTATAAGCGTTGTCGTCGTTTGATGCCTCTTTAGAGTGAGCAAGATAGGAGGCATGAACGAGAGGTGAGCCTATGTCTGGTTGTTTGAAATGTAGGGTATCAGGTGGTTGATTCTTAACCCACATGGGGTCCTCAATAGATACATAATGAAAGGCATGTGGCCCAGAGGCCATAAAAATGGTATCTTGTGGCTCAAGAGCCACATGATCGAAAGAATGTGGCTCAACGGCCACATGATCAAAAGGATGTGGCTCAGGAACCACGGGATCAAAAGGATGTGGCTATAAGGCCATATGATGAAAAGATAAGGCACCTTCTTGTGCCAGTCCAGATGAAACATCTTCACAACCTTCACGATCTCCATCGAACAATTCTCTGAAGTACTTGAAGGTGCTCTCAACTTCAATCTCATCCATGCCCTGGATAAGGTTGATCCCAACAGGGTCATTGAAGGCACCTGGCTTCTTGCCGATGGTGAAGATGTTGAAATCAGTGCATTGACTACCATAAGTCAAGTGCATCAGACCATTGCGACAATTGATCAAGGCATTGGAAGTCGCTAGAAATAGTCACCCCAGAATAACAGGAATTTGTCCAAGTGGGTTTGGCACGGGTTCAGTATCCAAAACAAAGAAGTTGACTGGATAAATGAACTCTCCCACTTTGATCATCTCATCTTCCACCACACCCCTCAGTTTCTTCATAGACCTATCAGCCAATTGAAGAGTGGTTTTTGTTTGTATGAGGTCTCCAAGACCGAGGTGGACATAGACAGAATATGGTAGAAGATTAACAGATGCACCAAGGTCCAATAAGGCTCGATGTATGGACACATCACCAATCACACAAGAGATAGTAGGACAACCAGGGTCCTTGTATTTGACTTGCATGGGTTGTGCCAACAAAGAACTCACGTTAGCCGCAAGAAAAGCTTTCTTTGGAACATGATTTTTTCTCTTCTTGGTGCATAAGTCCTTGAGAACCTTGGCATAAGGTGGCATTTACTGAATCACCTCCAACAGAGGGATGTTCACCTTAACTTGCCGAAACATCTCAAGCATCTTGTCATGCTGATCCGAGGTTTTCTTTTTAAGCGCTCAGGGAATGGCGCCTTCGGGGCATAAAGGTGTTGCGAAGGAACCTCAGAATTTTGGTCCAAAGAACCATGAGTGGGGACCTCAGAATCTGATTCCTTCGACACAAGAGGAGACAAGGGGACCTCAGGGTTCGGCCCCATTGTCAAAGGAAACGTAGAAAGAACCTCAGGATCAGTCTCCTTCCTGGAAGTATTTGTGGAGGGAACCTCAGGATCCGGCTCACTCAGAGATGCAGGTATCACCACAGGTCTGGTGACACCAAGAGATGGTGATGACAAGGAAGGCACCCGAATGTGGTTATCCACCTCCTTACCAGACCTCAAAGTATGAATCACATTAATATGATGGGTCAGTTCAGAGGTGGCATGAGGCACTGGTGGCCTTCCTTGAGAATGGGTACCCCGAGGATTCACCTCGGGTTGACTCGGTAACTGGCCCTTCTCGCGTTCATGGAGCTGATGAACCAACTGGCTAACTTGCATTTCCAATGCTTTGACCGAATTGTTGCTGGCCACAAACATGGATTGTGTGCTCTGAATGAACGCTTGAAGGGTTTGTTCAAGAGTGGGGTCCTTCGAGTCAACCTGTTAGGGTAGTGGAGTTTGGTTAGAATAACCCGACGATGAGGTCTGAGGAGGTTGGTAATTATGGTTCTGAGACCTTTGATGTGGAGGTTGGTAGGTCCTCAATGGGCATGGAGGTTGATAAGGTGGAGGTTGAGGTTGTGCGTGCAAGCTCTGACTGTTACCCCCACTAGGCCCCAAGAGAAGTTAGGATGGTTACGCCATCCCGGGTTGTAGGAGTGAATGTACGGGTCGTTACGGGACCTCTGTTGATACATCGCATTTGCAAGCTAAGTATCCCTTGGAGCGTAAGCGCATTCCATGTCATCATGGCCCATAAGTCGACACCTACCACATCCGGGAGTAGCGACCTGAGCTACAGGAGCTCGGTCGAACTCTAAACTCTCAATCCTACATATGAGAGCATACATTTTCGCCTCAGACGCGATAGTTGACCCATCTTGATATGATCCAGCTCGACCAGAAGACCTGGCGGCTCGTGGCTATCTCATGGTGTCCCACTCAAAGGTACGTTCAGCCATTAATTCAAAAGTGTCCCATGCCTCATCGATGGGTTTCATTTGGAAATCACCTTGACACATTGACTCCAACAATGTGCGGGTGTTGTAGTTGAGGCCCTCATAAACAATTTGGCACAACTGCCACAACTCAATTCCATGATGATGCCATTGTAAGAGAAGGTCTTTGAACCTCTCAAAGAAATCATAAAACGATTCGGTCTCAGTCTGATACATTTGGTGTATTGGGTGCTGTATCTGTTGAGTTTTCCTTTGAGGGAAAAATCTCTTCAGAAAGACGGTCACAAAGTCATCCCAAGACCGAATAGAGCTCACCGGGAGGTTGTACATCCATTTATTCGCGTTATCCTTCAACGCGAAAGAAATCATTCTCAACCGGACTGAATCCTCATCAAGTTGTTGAAGCTTGAACATGGACCATACTTCCTCGAATTTACGTATAAAAATATATGGATCCTTTTTATTGGCAGTGAAGGTAGGAAGCATGCTCACATACTGAGGTTTCAGCTCATAGTTGTTCCCGCGAGCTGGGGGAAGAACTATGCAAGAAGGTTGCGCGGCCCGAACAGGATGGGTCCGCTCCCACAAAGTCATCGGTCTATCCTGTCGAGTTAAAGGTGGTGGTACACCAAGAACTCGATCCTGACCGAATCCCTTTTCCTCTCTAGTCAGAGGAGGAGGAGAAGGAGGTCTACGTGGTGGTGGGAGCGGACCGAGGTAATCCATGTATGGAAGCCGATCTCCCCCGTCACCACGAGAAGACTTGGCCTCACGCTCCAAAGGAGCACGAGGCAGAGATGGCCGATCACCTAGACCGTCCATCTCAGAAAAATGCACTCTCTCAAGTCGAACAATCTCACCAGAACGAGCCCAACCTCGCATAAAATGCTCGACTCGACTCTAAAATAACACACAACAGAAGGTGTACTAGAGGAGGAGACTACTCGTAGAAAATAGATGAGGAGAGGACTCAGATGAGGAGGGAAGAATCCCTAGAGCTAGCGTGCATAATGGGAGAAGGTAGAAGCCTTTGAAGGGAATGTGTTCTAAAAGTTTTACTTTTAAATGTCAATTATTATGAATTGAATGAGAAATCATTTTGTTCCTTGTTTATGTTATTCGTCTTTTAGAAGTGTTAAGGAAGAGGCTCTTGGTCCTTAACCGTAGAGCTCTAAAATATATTGGTTTACATAAAACAAAAGATATTCCCAATCATGGTAATTAACATGGAACATTAATTACCGAGTTAAGATTGTCGTGTTGGTCATAGATCATTGTAGCTCTACAAGTGAGTGACAACACGGGTATGCAAAAGAGGAAAATATTACTTTTGTATACTGAATAGACCTAATAAGTAAAATATTATAGGAATGTGTTTCTGTGTCATTAATGTTTTACTGTGTCCTTGGTCCTTTGATATGAGACTTATATCCGATCGCTTAAGGAGTTCTTAATTAGACTAGTGTCTTGAGCTATCGATGAGTGTAGTGTAAAGGCATTAGTTGGTTAAGTATAACTTTCGATGGAGAAGATAGTTAGTCAAAAGACTATCATTGCCCCTCTTAATTGAGTGATGATATTAGTGGGCCCCTTGATAAAGCAAAGTTATAATGTGCACAATGTGATTTCAGTTAAGTCACATATTTATAACTAGCTTAAAGAGATCAAGAAATGAATACTAATACAAAGATGACACAATACTACTTTGTGTGTATTCTTAATATCATGAGGCAAGGGACGGACACAAGTGGTGCACTCCATCACTAATTGGATCGGGTTTTGGTTCGAGTGGAATTAAGACATCTAACTAATTGGGAGCTATAATGTGTAGCTAGATACCGCTTATAGCTTGTGATATTAAGCTCTTAATATCACTGCCAACTTAGTTTAGATCTTCCCATAGGTCACACCGCAAAACTGGGAAACAAGAAATGGGGATTTTGAGTTCATAAGATGTGTCGGATTTCATGTAGAAAATATGACACATGGGGTGAACAAGCAAAATCAAAATTATGTTGTGATTAATAACATAATTAGAATCTAAATTAAATTCATATGTGATGTAAATATTATGGGGTGTAATGATTGATCATTACATAGGATAATATGTTACATAAGTTTTGAATTTACTACTAATCCCGAAATGTCAAATTTTGTAGGGGTTAAACCGAAATTTGACAAGTCTGCATGCACTGTGCAAAAACGGTCGACCGCTAGACCATAAACGGTCGACCGAATGTTGCGCGGTCGACCGCAATATTGCACGGTCGACCGGATGTGTATCGAGCGTAACGAGAATTTCGTCTGTTCGTTTTCGGTCGACCGAGTATTCTCGGTCGGTCGACCGAACATTGCGATGATCTTTTTTTGTTACGAACGGTCGACCGAGAATATGGATCGGTCGACCAAAACTCGGTCGAAACCGTCGACCGGACCTCGCAAACGGTCGACCGGTCAGACGGTTTTATGCAGAATTAATTTAAGAATTAATTAGATCATGCATGGAATTGGTCCATAATTGATTTAATTCGTGGCTAATATTATTTATTAATAAATAATGGATGGTTAGATGGAATTTTTGCATGAGATCATGGGCAAGGGGTTGCACATGAATAGGTAATTTGGAGAGAACTTATAAATACAAGTTTATCTCATTACCTAATTAATTCATTCATTATTTTCTTGAGCAAAATTCTCTCTCCATAATTCTCCACGAAAATCCCTTAATTCTTAAGTTTAGTTTTAGTTCTTAATAGATCATCTTCTCAAGGGAATTAAAGAGGGGTTAGTAATTAGATTCTAAACCCTATCGGAGATCGAGAGACTAGCTTCCCTCTCTCCGATCTTGTTTAGAGTTTGGTGAATACTCGGAGGCATCCGGCGCGGCGAGAAGCATCCCCAACGTCTCCGAATCTTCAAGAAGTTTTCGAGAACTTCTAGGTATGAATTTCGGAGTCCAAATTTTTTTTAATAAAGTTTTGAAACTAGATATTGAAACAAATTGATGCATGCATGAAATAAATTATAGAAAATTGAAAATTGATCCTTATTATACATAAAAAATTCGAAATTATATATGTATAATTAAACATGAAATTCTACAGTGGTATCAGAGCTTAGGGTTCAATTTTCTCATGATTTATGGCTGTAAACAAATTTAGTTTACCATCTAGGATTTAAACAATTCGTTTTACCGGTTTTTCGGTCTTTAAATGTTTGTTGAAATAATTCTTTGTAATAATTCGTTTGAAATGTTTTGAATGTTTAAAACATGTCATGTAATTACTAGAATTATGATTTAGACATAAGTCTAACTTGCAATAATTTCGTTTTTAGTATAAACGATTATTTTGTAAGAGAATCAACAAAACCCAAAAAACTGCATTTCATCTTTCCATTGGAAATTGGATGGACAGCGGTTCATAATTAATTTTTTGAACTATGGATGCATGAAAAACGTTTTTAATGGATTTCAAAATGTTTTTCAGAGAATTGTTTGGGATTCTAGATGCTTGATAAACTAGGTTGGATAGTTTATAGCGATATTGCGTGCATGGATGCTCGATTTGTTTTGCAGGAATTGTGAGTTTGTATGTTCCAAATCAGCAGCTATGAATGTTTATAATTGTTATAATACAGGGTCTTATGTATGTAAAAGCCAAATTCTCTATTTCCATCTTTTAGATAAATTGCATAGGCATATGAGAGGTTTTTACATAGGACTTGCACTAGTCGGTTTTTTATCGAATGTGAGGAGCATGTTTATTTTCTGTAAAATCTACATCTCCGGTGCAAGAGGAAGTCGCCGCTGTAGCGCATCGATCGAGGATCAAGGATCGGGGATCGAGGATCAAGGATCGAAGGGAACATATAAACTCACACGATGTGGATTGTGTGAATGTTTAATTTCTGTTTTTATCTTGCTATGCATGTGATGAATGTGTTGAATGTTAGGATGTGTATAATTAATAATATGCATGATAACCTAAAATTCTAAATCACATGTTAAATTGTCCAACAAAAATTAAGAATAAATTTCGCTCCCGCTATCTTTGGGAATAGTGGGAGATATAAAGGTTGTCTGTTGTTGTGCCACAATTAAATATATGAGGTGTGTTTCACCCTAGTGAACCCCAAGTATGTTTAGTTGTGAATACAATGGATAAACGTATCTCGTATCAAATGAAAATAAGTTTTCTTAACATTACCTAGAGCCCTCGCTCGGTTTTGGGAAAAAGTTTTTCTTACGAGGATATGTCGTATTCCCTCATAATTAAAACGACAAGAGTCACAAGAGTTTGAAGATGCTAAATGTTGCTAAAATTCAAAAATGTTGTGATTAGAAAATGTTTTCTTACCTTGATATTGTAATGCATTCGATAGCCCTTAGCTAGTCTATATTACAATTGATGGAATCTTGGATTGTTGCATTTATGGGCAAAATTTTTATTTGCAACATTTACATTTATATATTCGATATATGAATGCATGTGTATTAAAACATAAAATTGGCATTAAAACCTGTATGATTTATTTTGTAGAAAAATGTCGAACATCCAACCTATCGTACGATCCATGATAGAAAAACACCCTTTAGCAAATGATGGCTCAAACTTCATTAGTTGGCAACTCAAACTCAACATCGTGTTAAAGTTTGAGAAACTATCTCACATTTTGGAAGGTCCAATCCCAAAGTGGAATGAGAGATTAACCGATGAAGAGAAAGAGGCTAAAGCCAAGTGGGAAGACCAAGAGAACCAAATTCACGGTCTTATGCTAGCATCCATGGGTGACTCGCTTCAAGCGAAATACTTGGATTCAAAACCCAAGAAGACCATGGAGGCTTTATCAAAGATGTTCATGGATAGTGCCCGAAAGGAGTGCTATAAGACCACCATCGCACTCACAAGGTGCCATATGGCGGAGGGAACATCGGTATCTATGCATTTTCTCACGATGCAAGGATACCTTGAGAAGTTGGCAAAGCTCTCTTCACCAATGCCCGAGGACATTGCTGAAGATATGATTCTTGGCTCTCTAGCCCCGTCCTTTAAGGACTTTGTGATGCACTATCACGTGCGTGAAAAAGGGGTGAGTCTTGAGGAGCTTCACAACGCTCTCAAAACTGCTGAAGTTGACATGGGCAAGGGTAGGGACAAGCAAGTCCTTGCCGTCCATGGGAGGGGCCATAAGATTGGTAAAGGAAAGGGCAAATCTACCAAAAGTGGTTCAATCAAGAGCAAGGGAGTAGGAGGTGCTCATAAAAGTGTCTCGAGGGGGAAATCTCAGAAATCTCCAACTCCCAATACGGAGTGCTTTCACTGCGGTGAAAAAGGACACATCCGGCCAAATTGCCCCAAGTACAAGGAAGACCTTGACAACGGAGTGATTGAACGTCGGCGCCCAAAAAGGCCAAAGGTATATTTGTTATTGAAATAAATTTAGCCACCTCTGTCCAGGATTGGGTAATTGATACCGGATCTTGTGCTCACATAGTTTCTAATGTGCAGCTACTCATGGATAGGAAGGAACTCGTAAGGAACGAGGTAGAATTGAAGGTCGGAAATGGTGCGAACGTGTCTGCTGTTGCACAAGGTTCTGTGGTGCTTCAATTGTGTAGTGGTTTAAATTTATGTCTAAAGAATGTTTATTATGTACCTTCGATTAGCAAGAATATTATTTCTGTATCATGTCTGGATATGGATAATTTTAATATAAATATTTCAAATTCTTGTTTGTCTATATCGAAGAATGGTGTGTTCTATGCAAATGCGTTCATAAGGAATGTCTCTATTTGCTTGAATTGGATAATAAACAAATCCTTAATATCAATAACAAAAGACTTAAGACCGCTCACGAGAATGATACTCTCTTATGGCACTATCGTCTTGGTCACATAAATGAAAAGCACATCAAGAAATTGCAAGAAGCTAACCTTCTTGGTCTACTTGATTTTAAATCATTGGAGACGTGCCAACCATGTCTAATGGGAAAAATGACCAAAAAGCCTTTCAAGAAGAAAGGCCCAAGGGCGAGTGGCTTGTTGGATTTGATACATTCCGATGTATGTGGTCCAATGAGTACTAGTGCACGAGATGGTTTCAGGTACTTCATTACGTTCACGGATGATTATAGTCGTTACGGCTATGTTTATCTAATGAGAAACAAAAGTGAATCTTTTGACAAGTTCAAAGAATTCAAGAATAAATTAGAGAACCAACTCGACAAGAAAATCAAGTCTCTACGAACGGATCGTGGAGGTGAGTACTTAAGTGCCGAATTTGACTCATACCTAAAGGAGTTTGGTATTGTACCTCAACTCACCCCTCCCGGTACACCTCAGTGGAATGGGGTATCCGAAAGGAGGAATAGGACATTGCTCGACATGGTTCGGTCAATGATGAGTCATGCGGAATTACCTCTTTACTTTTGGAGTTATGCACTACAAACTGCGGCTTACACACTAAATAATGTTCCATCCAAATCCGTGGAGAAAACTCCTTATGAGCTATGGAGTGGTAAAACACCTAAGCTCAGTTTTCTCAAGATTTGGGGTTGTGAGGCTTACGTCAAGAGATTGATGTCGACCAAACTTCAACCAAAAGCGGATAAGTGCTTCTTTATTGGTTATCCTCGTGAGACAAGAGGATACTACTTTTGGCATATCACCTCCAATCGAGTGATTGTAGAGGGGGATGCCACATTTCTGGAAAAGGAATTTCTAGAAAGAGTAAAAAGTAGTGTGAGTAGGGTTGTGCTTGAGGAAACTCAAGATACTCTACAAGATCATGACATGAATGATGACATTCAAGATCATGAAGGCCCAACCGAGATTCCTTTGGTTAGTGGGAGCGTGAGCGAGAAACCATCACAAGAAATTGTGAGAGAATCTCAATCATCCCCACCAAGTGTACGTTCAAGAGTTGAACATGAACCCACTCCTCAAGAAATTGTGGAAGAAGTTCGAGAGACACGAGAAGAACCAAAAGAACTTAGAAGGTCAACAAGGGAAAGGAAGAAACTCGATTTGTATCTGGGACTTCATGAAATCATGGTACTAGATACCAATGATCCCTTAACCTTCCAAGAGGCAATGGAAAGGGAAGACTCCAAACTGTGGCTTAAGGCCATGGAATCCGAAATAGAATCCATGTATGATAATCAAGTATGGGACTTGGTTGACCTTCCTCAAGGAAAAAAGGTCATTCATAATAAATGGGTTTTTAAGAGGAAGATGGACATGGATGGGAACTTGACAACCTACAAAGCGAGGCTTGTAGCGAAGGGTTTCACTCAAGTTCAAGGAATTGACTATGATGAAACTTTTTCACCGGTTGCCATGTTCAAGTCTATTCGGATCATGCTCGCTATTGCCGCATTTCACGATTATGAAATATGGCAAATGGATGTCAAAATGGCGTTCCTGAATGGGAACTTGGAGGAGGATGTGTACATGGTACAACCTCATGGTTTTGAAGATCCAAAGAATAGCGAGAAGGTATGCAAGCTTCAAAGATCCATCTATGGATTGAAGCAAGCATCAAGGAGTTGGAACAAACGCTTTGACGAGGAAGTGAAGAAGCTTCACTTCATTCAAAGTAAGGAAGAACCTTGTGTATACAAGAAGGTTAGTGGGAGCCATGTAGTATTCCTAATCTTATATGTCGATGACATATTGCTCATGGGCAATCAGATTCTTTTGCTTGAGCAAACGAGAAGTTCATTGAAATCTGCATTTTCGATGAAAGACATGGGTGAGGCTCAATACATCTTGGGAATCAAGATATATCGAGATAGACCCCGTAGACTCATTGGCCTCAGTCAACGTGCATACATGGACAAGGTCTTGGAAAGGTTCAAGATGAACAACTCCAAAAAGGGCAGTGTGCCAATGAGTATGGGTGTGCAACTCAAGAAGTCTCAACGTGCGCAATCACGTAAGGACTTAGAGTACATGAAGGATGTCCCTTATGCTTCGGCAATTGGGTCGATCATGTACGCGATGACTTGCACAAGACCTGATGTCTCGTATGCTCTAAGCGTGACAAGTCGTCACCAATCCAACGCAGGTCCTGAGAATTGGACTGCGGTCAAGAATATCCTGAAGTACCTTAACCGGACTAAGGATAAGATTCTTGTTTATGGAGGACAAAGGGAATTGATAGCTGAAGGTTACTCGGATGCGAGTTTCATGAGTGATCCAGACGATAGAAGGTCGCAATCAGGATACGTCTTCCTTCTGAATGGTGGAGCTGTGAGTTGGCGTAGTTGGAAGCAAAGCACTACAACCGACTCAACCACTGCTTCCGAAGTAATGCCTGTCACTAAAGCGAGCAAGGAAGGAGTGTGGATTAAGAAGTTCCTTGAAGAGCTTGGAGTAGTTCCCTCGAGCGAGGGACCAATAGAGCTATTTTGCGACAATAGTGCATCTATCTCGCAAATCAAGGATCCCAAATCACACCACAAAGTGAAGTACATGGATAGTAAGTACTTCGTGACGCGTGACCTCATCGACGAAGGCAAAATAAATCTTTTATGGGTGGACACCAACAGCAACACAGCTGATCCATTCACAAAACCCTTATCCCAAGCCAAGGGCGAAATGCATTTCGAGTCCATGGGATTGAGGAACCATGTAGATTGGCTTCATGATTGATATGTAATGGGGTTTACCCTAGTTATTATTGTTTTATGCATTGAGTATGTATGAGAAAGAAAACTTTAATAACAAGTGGGAGATTGAAGGGAATGTGTTCTAAAAGTTTTACTTTTAAATGTCAGTTATTATGAATTGAATGAGAAATCATTTTGTTCCTTGTTTATGTTATTCGTCTTTTAGAAGTGTTAAGGAAGAGGCTCTTGGTCCTTAACCGTAGAGCTCTAAAATATATTGGTTTACATAAAACAAAAGATATTCGCAATCATGGTAATTAACATGGAACATTAATTACCGAGTTAAGATTGTCGTGTTGGTCATAGATCATTGTAGCTCTACAAGTGAGTGACAACACGGGTATGCAAAAGAGGAAAATATTACTTTTGTATACTGAATAGACCTAATAAGTAAAATATTATAGGAATGTGTTTCTGTGTCATTAATGTTTTACTGTGTCTTTGGTCCTTTTATATGAGACTTATATCCGATCGCTTAAGGAGTTCTTAATTAGACTAGTGTCTTGAGCTATCGATGAGTGTAGTGTAAAGGCATTAGTTGGTTAAGTATAACTTTCGTTGGAGAAGATAGTTAGTCAAAAGACTATCATTGCCCCTCTTAATTGAGTGATGATATTAGTGGGCCCCTTGATAAACAAAGTTATAATGTGCACAATGTGATTTCAGTTAAGTCACATATTTATAACTAGCTTAAAGAGATCAAGAAATGAATACTAATACAAAGATGACACAATACTACTGTGTGTATTCTTAATATCATGAGGCAACGGACGGACACAAGTGGTGCACTCCATCACTAATTGGATCGGGTTTTGGTTCGAGTGGAATTAAGACATCTAACTAATTGGGAGTTATAATGTGTAGCTAGATACCGCTTATAGCTTGTGATATTAAGCTCTTAATATCACTGCCAACTTAGTTTAGATCGTCCCATAGGTCACACCGCAAAACTGGGAAACAAGAAATGGGGATTTTGAGTTCATAAGATGTGTCGGGTTTCATGTAGAAAATATGACACATGGGGTGAACAAGCAAAATCAAAATTATGTTGTGATTAATAACATAATTAGAATCTAAATTAAATTCATATGTGATGTAAATATTATGGGGTGTAATGATTGATCATTACATAGGATAATATGTTACATAAGTTTTGAATTTACTACTAATCCCGAAATGTCAAATTTTGTAGGGGTTAAACCGAAATTTGACAAGTCTGCATGCACTGTGCAAAAACGGTCGACCGCTAGACCATAAACGGTCGACCGAATGTTGCGCGGTCGACCGCAATATTGCACGGTCGACCGGATGTGTATCGAGCGTAACGAGAATTTCGTCTGTTCGTTTTCGGTCGACCGAGTATTCTCGGTCGGTCGACCGAACATTGCGATGATCTTTTTTTGTTACGAACGGTCGACCGAGAATATGGATCGGTCGACCAAAACTCGGTCGAAACCGTCGACCGGACCTCGCAAACGGTCGACCGGTCAGACGGTTTTATGCAGAATTAATTTAAGAATTAATTAGATCATGCATGGAATTGGTCCATAATTGATTTAATTCGTGGCTAATATTATTTATTAATAAATAATGGATGGTTAGATGGAATTTTTGCATGAGATCATGGGCAAGGGGTTGCACATGAATAGGTAATTTGGAGATAACTTATAAATACAAGTTTATCTCATTACCTAATTAATTCATTCATTATTTTCTTGAGCAAAATTCTCTCTCCATAATTCTCCACGAAAATCCCTTAATTCTTAAGTTTAGTTTTAGTTCTTAATAGATCATCTTCTCAAGGTAATTAAAGAGGGGTTAGTAATTAGATTTTAAACCCTATCGGAGATCGAGAGACTAGCTTCCCTCTCTCCGATCTTGTTTAGAGTTTGGTGAATACTCGGAGGCATCCGGCGCGGCGAGAAGCATCCCCAACGTCTCCGAATCTTCAAGAAGTTTTCGAGAACTTCTAGGTATGAATTTCGGAGTCCAAATTTTTTTTAATAAAGTTTTGAAACTAGATATTGAAACAAATTGATGCATGCATGAAATAAATTATAGAAAATTGAAAATTGATCCTTATTATACATAAAAAATTCGAAATTATATATGTATAATTAAACATGAAATTCTACAGTGGTATCAGAGCTTAGGGTTCAATTTTCTCATGATTTATGGTTGTAAACAAATTTAGTTTACCATCTAGGATTTAAACAATTCGTTTTACCGGTTTTTCGGTCTTTAAATGTTTGTTGAAATAATTCTTTGTAATAATTCGTTTTAAATGTTTTGAATGTTTAAAACATGTCATGTAATTACTAGAATTATGATTTAGACATAAGTCTGACTTGCAATAATTTCGTTTTTAGTATAAACGATTATTTTGTAAGAGAATCAACAAAACCCAAAAAACTGCATTTCATCTTTCCATTGGAAATTGGATGGACAGCGGTTCATAATTAATTTTTTGAACTATGGATGCATGAAAAACGTTTTTAATGGATTTCAAAATGTTTTTCAGAGAATTGTTTGGGATTCTAGATGCTTGATAAACTAGGTTGGATAGTTTATAGCGATATTGCGTGCATGGATGCTCGATTTGTTTTGCAGGAATTGTGAGTTTGTATGTTCCAAATCAGCAGCTATGAATGTTTATAATTGTTATAATACAGGGGCTTATGTATGTAAAAGCCAAATTCTCTATTTCCATCTTTTAGATAAATTGCATAGGCATATGAGAGGTTTTTACATAGGACTTGCACTAGTCGGTTTTTTATCGAATGTGAGGAGCATGTTTATTTTCTGTAAAATCTACATCTCCGGTGCAAGAGGAAGTCGCCGCTGTAGCGCATCGATCGAGGATCAAGGATCGGGGATCGAGGATCAAGGATCGAAGGGAACATATAAACTCACACGATGTGGATTGTGTGAATGTTTAATTTCTGTTTTTATCTTGCTATGCATGTGATGAATGTGTTGAATGTTAGGATGTGTATAATTAATAATATGCATGATAACCTAAAATTCTAAATCACATGTTAAATTGTCCAACAAAAATTAAGAATAAATTTCGCTCCCGCTATCTTTGGGAATAGTGGGAGATATAAAGGTTGTCTGTTGTTGTGCCACAATTAAATATATGAGGTGTGTTTCACCCTAGTGAACCCCAAGTATGTTTAGTTGTGAATACAATGGATAAACGTATCTCGTATCAAATGAAAATAAGTTTTCTTAACATTACCTAGAGCCCTCGCTCGGTTTTGGGAAAAAGTTTTTCTTACGAGGATATGTTGTATTCCCTCATAATTAAAACGACAAGAGTCACAAGAGTTTGAAGATGCTAAATGTTGCTAAAATTCAAAAAGGTTGTGATTAGAAAATGTTTTCTTACCTTGATATTGTAATGCATTCGATAGCCCTTAGCTAGTCTATATTACAATTGATGGAATCTTGGATTGTTGCATTTATGGGCAAAAATTTTATTTGCAACATTTACATTTATATATTCGATATATGAATGCATGTGTATTAAAACATAAAATTGGCATTAAAACCTGTATGATTTATTTTGTAGAAAAATGTCGAACATCCAACCTATCGTACGATCCATGATAGAAAAACACCCTTTAGCAAATGATGGCTCAAACTTCATTAGTTGGCAACTCAAACTCAACATCGTGTTAAAGTTTGAGAAACTATCTCACATTTTGGAAGGTCCAATCCCAAAGTGGAATGAGAGATTAACCGATGAAGAGAAAGAGGCTAAAGCCAAGTGGGAAGACCAAGAGAACAAAATTCACGGTCTTATGCTAGCATCCATGGGTGACTCGCTTCAAGCGAAATACTTGGATTCAAAACCCAAGAAGACCATGGAGGCTTTATCAAAGATGTTCATGGATAGTGCCCGAAAGGAGTGCTATAAGACCACCATCGTACTCACAAGGTGCCATATGGCGGAGGGAACATCGGTATCTATGCATTTTCTCACGACGCAAGGATACCTTGAGAAGTTGGCAAAGCTCTCTTCACCAATGCCCGAGGACATTGCTGAAGATATGATTCTTGGCTCTCTAGCCCCGTCCTTTAAGGACTTTGTGATGCACTATCACGTGCGTGAAAAAGGGGTGAGTCTTGAGGAGCTTCACAACGCTCTCAAAACTGCTGAAGTTGACATGGGCAAGGGTAGGGACAAGCAAGTCCTTGCCGTCCATGGGAGGGGCCATAAGATTGGTAAAGGAAAGGGCAAATCTACCAAAAGTGGTTCAATCAAGAGCAAGGGAGTAGGAGGTGCTCATAAAAGTGTCTCGAGGGGGAAATCTCAGAAATCTCCAACTCCCAATACGGAGTGCTTTCACTGCGGTGAAAAAGGACACATCCGGCCAAATTGCCCCAAGTACAAGGAAGACCTTGACAACGGAGTGATTGAACGTCGGCGCCCAAAAAGGCCAAAGGTATATTTGTTATTGAAATAAATTTAGCCACCTCTGTCCAGGATTGGGTAATTGATACCGGATCTTGTGCTCACATAGTTTCTAATGTGCAGCTACTCATGGATAGGAAGGAACTCGTAAGGAACGAGGTAGAATTGAAGGTCGGAAATGGTGCGAACGTGTCTGCTGTTGCACAAGGTTCTGTGGTGCTTCAATTGTGTAGTGGTTTAAATTTATGTCTAAAGAATGTTTATTATGTACCTTCGATTAGCAAGAATATTATTTCTGTATCATGTCTGGATATGGATAATTTTAATATAAATATTTCAAATTCTTGTTTGTCTATATCGAAGAATGGTGTGTTCTATGCAAATGCGTTCATAAGGAATGTCTCTATTTGCTTGAATTGGATAATAAACAAATCCTTAATATCAATAACAAAAGACTTAAGACCGCTCACGAGAATGATACTCTCTTATGGCACTATCGTCTTGGTCACATAAATGAAAAGCACATCAAGAAATTGCAAGAAGCTAACCTTCTTGGTCTACTTGATTTTAAATCATTGGAGACGTGCCAACCATGTCTAATGGGAAAAATGACCAAAAAGCCTTTCAAGAAGAAAGGCCCAAGGGCGAGTGGCTTGTTGGATTTGATACATTCCGATGTATGTGGTCCAATGAGTACTAGTGCACGAGATGGTTTCAGGTACTTCATTACGTTCACGGATGATTATAGTCGTTACGGCTATGTTTATCTAATGAGAAACAAAAGTGAATCTTTTGACAAGTTCAAAGAATTCAAGAATAAATTAGAGAACCAACTCGACAAGAAAATCAAGTCTCTACGAACGGATCGTGGAGGTGAGTACTTAAGTGCCGAATTTGACTCATACCTAAAGGAGTTTGGTATTGTACCTCAACTCACCCCTCCCGGTACACCTCAGTGGAATGGGGTATCCGAAAGGAGGAATAGGACATTGCTCGACATGGTTCGGTCAATGATGAGTCATGCGGAATTACCTCTTTACTTTTGGAGTTATGCACTACAAACTGCGGCTTACACACTAAATAATGTTCCATCCAAATCCGTGGAGAAAACTCCTTATGAGCTATGGAGTGGTAAAACACCTAAGCTCAGTTTTCTCAAGATTTGGGGTTGTGAGGCTTACGTCAAGAGATTGATGTCGACCAAACTTCAACCAAAAGCGGATAAGTGCTTCTTTATTGGTTATCCTCGTGAGACAAGAGGATACTACTTTTGGCATATCACCTCCAATCGAGTGATTGTAGAGGGGGATGCCACATTTCTGGAAAAGGAATTTCTAGAAAGAGTAAAAAGTAGTGTGAGTAGGGTTGTGCTTGAGGAAACTCAAGATACTCTACAAGATCATGACATGAATGATGACATTCAAGATCATGAAGGCCCAACCGAGATTCCTTTGGTTAGTGGGAGCGTGAGCGAGAAACCATCACAAGAAATTGTGAGAGAATCTCAATCATCCCCACCAAGTGTACGTTCAAGAGTTGAACATGAACCCACTCCTCAAGAAATTGTGGAAGAAGTTCGAGAGACACGAGAAGAACCAAAAGAACTTAGAAGGTCAACAAGGGAAAGGAAGAAACTCGATTTGTATCTGGGACTTCATGAAATCATGGTACTAGATACCAATGATCCCTTAACCTTCCAAGAGGCAATGGAAAGGGAAGACTCCAAACTGTGGCTTAAGGCCATGGAATCCGAAATAGAATCCATGTATGATAATCAAGTATGGGACTTGGTTGACCTTCCTCAAGGAAAAAAGGTCATTCATAATAAATGGGTTTTTAAGAGGAAGATGGACATGGATGGGAACTTGACAACCTACAAAGCGAGGCTTGTAGCGAAGGGTTTCACTCAAGTTCAAGGAATTGACTATGATGAAACTTTTTCACCGGTTGCCATGTTCAAGTCTATTCGGATCATGCTCGCTATTGCCGCATTTCACGATTATGAAATATGGCAAATGGATGTCAAAATGGCGTTCCTGAATGGGAACTTGGAGGAGGATGTGTACATGGTACAACCTCATGGTTTTGAAGATCCAAAGAATAGCGAGAAGGTATGCAAGCTTCAAAGATCCATCTATGGATTGAAGCAAGCATCAAGGAGTTGGAACAAACGCTTTGACGAGGAAGTGAAGAAGCTTCACTTCATTCAAAGTAAGGAAGAACCTTGTGTATACAAGAAGGTTAGTGGGAGCCATGTAGTATTCCTAATCTTATATGTCGATGACATATTGCTCATGGGCAATCAGATTCTTTTGCTTGAGCAAACGAGAAGTTCATTGAAATCTGCATTTTCGATGAAAGACATGGGTGAGGCTCAATACATCTTGGGAATCAAGATATATCGAGATAGACCCCGTAGACTCATTGGCCTCAGTCAACGTGCATACATGGACAAGGTCTTGGAAAGGTTCAAGATGAACAACTCCAAAAAGGGCAGTGTGCCAATGAGTATGGGTGTGCAACTCAAGAAGTCTCAACGTGCGCAATCACGTAAGGACTTAGAGTACATGAAGGATGTCCCTTATGCTTCGGCAATTGGGTCGATCATGTACGCGATGACTTGCACAAGACCTGATGTCTCGTATGCTCTAAGCGTGACAAGTCGTCACCAATCCAACGCAGGTCCTGAGAATTGGACTGCGGTCAAGAATATCCTGAAGTACCTTAACCGGACTAAGGATAAGATTCTTGTTTATGGAGGACAAAGGGAATTGATAGCTGAAGGTTACTCGGATGCGAGTTTCATGAGTGATCCAGACGATAGAAGGTCGCAATCAGGATACGTCTTCCTTCTGAATGGTGGAGCTGTGAGTTGGCGTAGTTGGAAGCAAAGCACTACAACCGACTCAACCACTGCTTCCGAAGTAATGCCTGTCACTAAAGCGAGCAAGGAAGGAGTGTGGATTAAGAAGTTCCTTGAAGAGCTTGGAGTAGTTCCCTCGAGCGAGGGACCAATAGAGCTATTTTGCGACAATAGTGCATCTATCTCGCAAATCAAGGATCCCAAATCACACCACAAAGTGAAGTACATGGATAGTAAGTACTTCGTGACGCGTGACCTCATCGACGAAGGCAAAATAAATCTTTTATGGGTGGACACCAACAGCAACACAGCTGATCCATTCACAAAACCCTTATCCCAAGCCAAGGGCGAAATGCATTTCGAGTCCATGGGATTGAGGAACCATGTAGATTGGCTTCATGATTGATATGTAATGGGGTTTACCCTAGTTATTATTGTTTTATGCATTGAGTATGTATGAGAAAGAAAACTTTAATAACAAGTGGGAGATTGAAGGGAATGTGTTCTAAAAGTTTTACTTTTAAATGTCAGTTATTATGAATTGAATGAGAAATCATTTTGTTCCTTGTTTATGTTATTCGTCTTTTAGAAGTGTTAAGGAAGAGGCTCTTGGTCCTTAACCGTAGAGCTCTAAAATATATTGGTTTACATAAAACAAAAGATATTCGCAATCATGGTAATTAACATGGAACATTAATTACCGAGTTAAGATTGTCGTGTTGGTCATAGATCATTGTAGCTCTACAAGTGAGTGACAACACGGGTATGCAAAAGAGGAAAATATTACTTTTGTATACTGAATAGACCTAATAAGTAAAATATTATAGGAATGTGTTTCTGTGTCATTAATGTTTTACTGTGTCTTTGGTCCTTTTATATGAGACTTATATCCGATCGCTTAAGGAGTTCTTAATTAGACTAGTGTCTTGAGCTATCGATGAGTGTAGTGTAAAGGCATTAGTTGGTTAAGTATAACTTTCGTTGGAGAAGATAGTTAGTCAAAAGACTATCATTGCCCCTCTTAATTGAGTGATGATATTAGTGGGCCCCTTGATAAACAAAGTTATAATGTGCACAATGTGATTTCAGTTAAGTCACATATTTATAACTAGCTTAAAGAGATCAAGAAATGAATACTAATACAAAGATGACACAATACTACTGTGTGTATTCTTAATATCATGAGGCAACGGACGGACACAAGTGGTGCACTCCATCACTAATTGGATCGGGTTTTGGTTCGAGTGGAATTAAGACATCTAACTAATTGGGAGTTATAATGTGTAGCTAGATACCGCTTATAGCTTGTGATATTAAGCTCTTAATATCACTGCCAACTTAGTTTAGATCGTCCCATAGGTCACACCGCAAAACTGGGAAACAAGAAATGGGGATTTTGAGTTCATAAGATGTGTCGGGTTTCATGTAGAAAATATGACACATGGGGTGAACAAGCAAAATCAAAATTATGTTGTGATTAATAACATAATTAGAATCTAAATTAAATTCATATGTGATGTAAATATTATGGGGTGTAATGATTGATCATTACATAGGATAATATGTTACATAAGTTTTGAATTTACTACTAATCCCGAAATGTCAAATTTTGTAGGGGTTAAACCGAAATTTGACAAGTCTGCATGCACTGTGCAAAAACGGTCGACCGCTAGACCATAAACGGTCGACCGAATGTTGCGCGGTCGACCGCAATATTGCACGGTCGACCGGATGTGTATCGAGCGTAACGAGAATTTCGTCTGTTCGTTTTCGGTCGACCGAGTATTCTCGGTCGGTCGACCGAACATTGCGATGAACTTTTTTTGTTACGAACGGTCGACCGAGAATATGGATCGGTCGACCAAAACTCGGTCGAAACCGTCGACCGGACCTCGCAAACGGTCGACCGGTCAGACGGTTTTATGCAGAATTAATTTAAGAATTAATTAGATCATGCATGGAATTGGTCCATAATTGATTTAATTCGTGGCTAATATTATTTATTAATAAATAATGGATGGTTAGATGGAATTTTTGCATGAGATCATGGGCAAGGGGTTGCACATGAATAGGTAATTTGGAGAAAACTTATAAATACAAGTTTATCTCATTACCTAATTAATTAATTCATTATTTTCTTGAGCAAAATTCTCTCTCCATAATTCTCCACGAAAATCCCTTAATTCTTAAGTTTAGTTTTAGTTCTTAATAGATCATCTTCTCAAGGGAATTAAAGAGGGGTTAGTAATTAGATTCTAAACCCTATCGGAGATCGAGAGACTAGCTTCCCTCTCTCCGATCTTGTTTAGAGTTTGGTGAATACTCGGAGGCATCCGGCGCGGCGAGAAGCATCCCCAACGTCTCCGAATCTTCAAGAAGTTTTCGAGAACGTCTAGGTATGAATTTCGGAGTCAAATTTGTTTTAATAAAGTTTTGAAACTAGATATTGAAACAAATTGATGCATGCATGAAATAAATTATAGAAAATTGAAAATTGATCCTTATTATACATAAAAAATTCGAAATTATATATGTATAATTAAACATGAAATTCTACAGTGGTATCAGAGCTTAGGGTTCAATTTTCTCATGATTTATGGTTGTAAACAAATTTAGTTTACCATCTAGGATTTAAACAATTCGTTTTACCGGTTTTTCGGTCTTTAAATGTTTGTTGAAATAATTCTTTGTAATAATTCGTTTTAAATGTTTTGAATGTTTAAAACATGTCATGTAATTACTAGAATTATGATTTAGACATAAGTCTCACTTGCAATAATTTCGTTTTTAGTATAAACGATTATTTTGTAAGAGAATCAACAAAACCCAAAAAACTGCATTTCATCTTTCCATTGGAAATTGGATGGACAGCGGTTCATAATTAATTTTTTGAACTATGGATGCATGAAAAACGTTTTTAATGGATTTCAAAATGTTTTTCAGAGAATTGTTTGGGATTCTAGATGCTTGATAAACTAGGTTGGATAGTTTATAGCGATATTGCGTGCATGGATGCTCGATTTGTTTTGCAGGAATTGTGAGTTTGTATGTTCCAAATCAGCAGCTATGAATGTTTATAATTGTTATAATACAGGGGCTTATGTATGTAAAAGCCAAATTCTCTATTTCCATCTTTTAGATAAATTGCATAGGCATATGAGAGGTTTTTACATAGGACTTGCACTAGTCGGTTTTTTATCGAATGTGAGGAGCATGTTTATTTTCTGTAAAATCTACATCTCCGGTGCAAGAGGAAGTCGCCGCTGTAGCGCATCGATCAAGGATCAAGGATCGGGGATCGAGGATCAAGGATCGAAGGGAACATATAAACTCACACGATGTGGATTGTGTGAATGTTTAATTTCTGTTTTTATCTTGCTATGCATGTGATGAATGTGTTGAATGTTAGGATGTGTATAATTAATAATATGCATGATAACCTAAAATTCTAAATCACATGTTAAATTGTCCAACAAAAATTAAGAATAAATTTCGCTCCCGCTATCTTTGGGAATAGTGGGAGATATAAAGGTTGTCTGTTGTTGTGCCACAATTAAATATATGAGGTGTGTTTCACCCTAGTGAACCCCAAGTATGTTTAGTTGTTAATACAATGGATAAACGTATCTCTTATCAAATGAAAATAAGTTTTCTTAACATTACCTAGAGCTCTCGCTCGGTTTTGGGAAAAACTTTTTCTTACGAGGATATGTCGTATTCCCTCATAATTAAAACGACAAGAGTCACAAGAGTTTGAAGATGCTAAATGTTGCTAAAATTCAAAAAGGTTGTGATTAGAAAATGTTTTCTTACCTTGATATTGTAATGCATTCGATAGCCCTTAGCTAGTCTATATTACAATTGATGGAATCTTGGATTGTTGCATTTATGGGCAAAATTTTTATTTGCAACATTTACATTTATATATTCGATATATGAATGCATGTGTATTAAAACATAAAATTGGCATTAAAACCTGTATGATTTATTTTGTAGAAAAATGTCGAACATCCAACCTATCGTACGATCCATGATAGAAAAACACCCTTTAGCAAATGATGGCTCAAACTTCATTAGTTGGCAACTCAAACTCAACATCGTGTTAAAGTTTGAGAAACTATCTCACATTTTGGAAGGTCCAATCCCAAAGTGGAATGAGAGATTAACCGATGAAGAGAAAGAGGCTAAAGCCAAGTGGGAAGACCAAGAGAACCAAATTCACGGTCTTATGCTAGCATCCATGGGTGACTCGCTTCAAGCGAAATACTTGGATTCAAAACCCAAGAAGACCATGGAGGCTTTATCAAAGATGTTCATGGATAGTGCCCGAAAGGAGTGCTATAAGACCACCATCGCACTCACAAGGTGCCATATGGCGGAGGGAACATCGGTATCTATGCATTTTCTCACGATGCAAGGATACCTTGAGAAGTTGGCAAAGCTCTCTTCACCAATGCCCGAGGACATTGCTGAAGATATGATTCTTGGCTCTCTAGCCCCGTCCTTTAAGGACTTTGTGATGCACTATCACGTGCGTGAAAAAGGGGTGAGTCTTGAGGAGCTTCACAACGCTCTCAAAACTGCTGAAGTTGACATGGGCAAGGGTAGGGACAAGCAAGTCCTTGCCGTCCATGGGAGGGGCCATAAGATTGGTAAAGGAAAGGGCAAATCTACCAAAAGTGGTTCAATCAAGAGCAAGGGAGTAGGAGGTGCTCATAAAAGTGTCTCGAGGGGGAAATCTCAGAAATCTCCAACTCCCAATACGGAGTGCTTTCACTGCGGTGAAAAAGGATACATCCGGCCAAATTGCCCCAAGTACAAGGAAGACCTTGACAACGGAGTGATTGAACGTCGGCGCCCAAAAAGGCCAAAGGTATATTTGTTATTGAAATAAATTTAGCCACCTCTGTCCAGGATTGGGTAATTGATACCGGATCTTGTGCTCACATAGTTTCTAATGTGCAGCTACTCATGGATAGGAAGGAACTCGTAAGGAACGAGGTAGAATTGAAGGTCGGAAATGGTGCGAACGTGTCTGCTGTTGCACAAGGTTCTGTGGTGCTTCAATTGTGTAGTGGTTTAAATTTATGTCTAAAGAATGTTTATTATGTACCTTCGATTAGCAAGAATATTATTTCTGTATCATGTCTGGATATGGATAATTTTAATATAAATATTTCAAATTCTTGTTTGTCTATATCGAAGAATGGTGTGTTCTATGCAAATGCGTTCATAAGGAATGTCTCTATTTGCTTGAATTGGATAATAAACGAATCCTTAATATCAATAACAAAAGACTTAAGACCGCTCACGAGAATGATACTCTCTTATGGCACTATCGTCTTGGTCACATAAATGAAAAGCGCATCAAGAAATTGCAAGAAGCTAACCTTCTTGGTCTACTTGATTTTAAATCATTGGAGACGTGCCAACCATGTCTAATGGGAAAAATGACCAAAAAGCCTTTCAAGAAGAAAGGCCCAAGGGCGAGTGGCTTGTTGGATTTGATACATTCCGATGTATGTGGTCCAATGAGTACTAGTGCACGAGATGGTTTCAGGTACTTCATTACGTTCACGGATGATTATAGTCGTTACGGCTATGTTTATCTAATGAGAAACAAAAGTGAATCTTTTGACAAGTTCAAAGAATTCAAGAATGAATTAGAGAACCAACTCGACAAGAAAATCAAGTCTCTACGAACGGATCGTGGAGGTGAGTACTTAAGTGCCGAATTTGACTCATACCTAAAGGAGTTTGGTATTGTACCTCAACTCACCCCTCCCGGTACACCTCAGTGGAATGGGGTATCCGAAAGGAGGAATAGGACATTGCTCGACATGGTTCGGTCAATGATGAGTCATGCGGAATTACCTCTTTACTTTTGGAGTTATGCACTACAAACTGCGGCTTACACACTAAATAATGTTCCATCCAAATCCGTGGAGAAAACTCCTTATGAGCTATGGAGTGGTAAAACACCTAAGCTCAGTTTTCTCAAGATTTGGGGGTGTGAGGCTTACGTCAAGAGATTGATGTCGACCAAACTTCAACCAAAAGCGGATAAGTGCTTCTTTATTGGTTATCCTCGTGAGACAAGAGGATACTACTTTTGGCATATCACCTCCAATCGAGTGATTGTAGAGGGGGATGCCACATTTCTGGAAAAGGAATTTCTAGAAAGAGTAAAAAGTAGTGGGAGTAGGGTTGTGCTTGAGGAAACTCAAGATACTCTACAAGATCATGACATGAATGATGACATTCAAGATCATGAAGGCCCAACCGAGATTCCTTTGGTTAGTGGGAGCGTGAGCGAGAAACCATCACAAGAAATTGTGAGAGAATCTCAATCATCCCCACCAAGTGTACGTTCAAGAGTTGAACATGAACCCACTCCTCAAGAAATTGTGGAAGAAGTTCGAGAGACACGAGAAGAACCAAAAGAACTTAGAAGGTCAACAAGGGAAAGGAAGAAACTCGATTTGTATCTGGGACTTCATGAAATCATGGTACTAGATACCAATGATCCCTTAACCTTCCAAGAGGCAATGGAAAGGGAAGACTCCAAACTGTGGCTTAAGGCCATGGAATCCGAAATAGAATCCATGTATGATAATCAAGTATGGGACTTGGTTGACCTTCCTCAAGGAAAAAAGGTCATTCATAATAAATGGGTTTTTAAGAGGAAGATGGACATGGATGGGAACTTGACAACCTACAAAGCGAGGCTTGTAGCGAAGGGTTTCACTCAAGTTCAAGGAATTGACTATGATGAAACTTTTTCACCGGTTGCCATGTTCAAGTCTATTCGGATCATGCTCGCTATTGCCGCATTTCACGATTATGAAATATGGCAAATGGATGTCAAAATGGCGTTCCTGAATGGGAACTTGGAGGAGGATGTGTACATGGTACAACCTCATGGTTTTGAAGATCCAAAGAATAGCGAGAAGGTATGCAAGCTTCAAAGATCCATCTATGGATTGAAGCAAGCATCAAGGAGTTGGAACAAACGCTTTGACGAGGAAGTGAAGAAGCTTCACTTCATTCAAAGTAAGGAAGAACCTTGTGTATACAAGAAGGTTAGTGGGAGCCATGTAGTATTCCTAATCTTATATGTCGATGACATATTGCTCATGGGCAATCAGATTCTTTTGCTTGAGCAAACGAGAAGTTCATTGAAATCTGCATTTTCGATGAAAGACATGGGTGAGGCTCAATACATCTTGGGAATCAAGATATATCGAGATAGACCCCGTAGACTCATTGGCCTCAGTCAACGTGCATACATGGACAAGGTCTTGGAAAGGTTCAAGATGAACAACTCCATAAAGGGCAGTGTGCCAATGAGTATGGGTGTGCAACTCAAGAAGTCTCAACGTGCGCAATCACGTAAGGACTTAGAGTACATGAAGGATGTCCCTTATGCTTCGGCAATTGGGTCGATCATGTACGTGATGACTTGCACAAGACCTGATGTCTCGTATGCTCTAAGCGTGACAAGTCGTCACCAATCCAACGCAGGTCCTGAGCATTGGACTGCGGTCAAGAATATCCTGAAGTACCCTAACCGGACTAAGGATAAGATTCTTGTTTATGGAGGACAAAGGGAATTGATAGCTGAAGGTTACTCGGATGCAAGTTTCATGAGTGATCCAGACGATAGAAGGTCGCAATCAGGATACGTCTTCCTTCTGAATGGTGGAGCTGTGAGTTGGCGTAGTTGGAAGCAAAGCACTACAACCGACTCAACCACTGCTTCCGAAGTAATGCCTGTCACTGAAGCGAGCAAGGAAGGAGTGTGGATTAAGAAGTTCCTTGAAGAGCTTGGAGTAGTTCCCTCGAGCGAGGGACCAATAGAGCTATTTTGCGACAATAGTGCATCTATCTCTAAAATCAAGGATCCCAAATCACACCACAAAGTGAAGTACATGGATCGTAAGTACTTCGTGACGCGTGACCTCATCGACGAAGGCAAAATAAATCTTTTATGGGTGGACACCAACAGCAACACAGCTGATCCATTCACAAAACCCTTATCCCAAGCCAAGGGCGAAATGCATTTCGAGTCCATGGGATTTAGGAACCATGTAGATTGGCTTCATGATTGATATGTAATGGGGTTTACCCTAGTTATTATTGTTTTATGCATTGAGTATGTATGAGAAAGAAAACTTTAATAACAAGTGGGAGATTGAAGGGAATGTGTTCTAAAAGTTTTACTTTTAAATGTCAATTATTATGAATTGAATGAGAAATCATTTTGTTCCTTGTTTATGTTATTCGTCTTTTAGAAGTGTTAAGGAAGAGGCTCTTGGTCCTTAACCGTAGAGCTCTAAAATATATTGGTTTACATAAAACAAAAGATATTCGCAATCATGGTAATTAACATGGAACATTAATTACCGAGTTAAGATTGTCGTGTTGGTCATAGATCATTGTAGCTCTACAAGTGAGTGACAACACGGGTATGCAAAAGAGGAAAATATTACTTTTGTATACTGAATAGACCTAATAAGTAAAATATTATAGGAATGTGTTTCTGTGTCATTAATGTTTTACTGTGTCTTTGGTCCTTTTATATGAGACTTATATCCGATCGCTTAAGGAGTTCTTAATTAGACTAGTGTCTTGAGCTATCGATGAGTGTAGTGTAAAGGCATTAGTTGGTTAAGTATAACTTTCGTTGGAGAAGATAGTTAGTCAAAAGACTATCATTGCCCCTCTTAATTGAGTGATGATATTAGTGGGCCCCTTGATAAACAAAGTTATAATGTGCACAATGTGATTTCAGTTAAGTCACATATTTATAACTAGCTTAAAGAGATCAAGAAATGAATACTAATACAAAGATGACACAATACTACTGTGTGTATTCTTAATATCATGACGCAACGGACGGACACAAGTGGTGCACTCCATCACTAATTGGATCGGGTTTTGGTTCGAGTGGAATTAAGACATCTAACTAATTGGGAGTTATAATGTGTAGCTAGATACCGCTTATAGCTTGTGATATTAAGCTCTTAATATCACTGCCAACTTAGTTTAGATCCTCCCATACGTCACACCGCAAAACTGGGAAACAAGAAATGGGGATTTTGAGTTCATAAGATGTGTCGGGTTTCATGTAGAAAATATGACACATGGGGTGAACAAGCAAAATCAAAATTATGTTGTGATTAATAACATAATTAGAATCTAAATTAAATTCATATGTGATGTATATATTATGGGGTGTAATGATTGATCATTACATAGGATAATATGTTACATAAGTTTTGAATTTACTACTAATCCCGAAATGTCAAATTTTGTAGGGGTTAAACCGAAATTTGACAAGTCTGCATGCACTGTGCAAAAACGGTCGACCGCTAGACCATAAACGGTCGACTGAATGTTGCGCGGTCGACCGCAATATTGCACGGTCGACCGGATGTGTATCGAGCGTAACGAGAATTTCGTATGTTCGTTTTCGGTCGACCGAGTATTCTCGGTCGGTCGACCGAACATTGCGATGAACTTTTTTTGTTACGAACGGTCGACCGAGAATATGGACCGGTCGACCAAAACTCGGTCGAAACGGTCGACCGGTCAGACAGTTTTATGCAGAATTAATTTAAGAATTAATTAGATCATGCATGGAATTGGTACATAATTGATTTAATTCGTGGCTAATATTATTTATTAATAAATAATTGATGGTTAGATGGAATTTTTGCATGAGATCATGGGCAAGGGGTTGCACATGAATAGGTAATTTGGAGAGAACTTATAAATACAAGTTTATCTCATTACCTAATTACTTCATTCATTATTTTCTTGAGCAAAATTCTCTCTCCATAATTCTCCACGAAAATCCCTTAATTCTTAAGTTTAGTTTTAGTTCTTAAGAGATCATCTTCTCAAGGGAATTAAAGAGGGGTTAGTAATTAGATTCTAAACCCTATCGGAGATCGAGAGACTAGCTTCCCTCTCTCCGATCTTGTTTAGAGTTTGGTGAATACTCGGAGGCATCCGGCGCGGAGAGAAGCATCCCCAACATCTCCGAATCTTCAAGAAGTTTTCGAGAACTTTTAGGTATGAATTTCGGAGTCCAAATTTGTTTTAATAAAGTTTTGAAACTAGATATTGAAACAAATTGATGCATGCATGAAATAAATTATAGAAAATTGAAAATTGATCCTTATTATACATAAAAAATTCGAAAATATATATATGTATAATTAAACATGAAATTCTACAGCTTTATCTAGCAAGCACGGCTCAGACAATGTATGGCAATGAGTTCTTAGGCTAGACGACGCCTAACTTCAAGGTCACTAGCCTCGACACGCCTCACCTTCCTACAACGAAGACCACAATGCCCAGCAAGTGATACCAGATCCGGAGATCCAGTACCTCCTACTATCGACAAGGTAGGCAACGCTGATCTGGCCATGACGGTCTCGACTAGATTACTCTCCTAGTGCGTTCGAAATCCTTAGGGCCAATGTCTACTTGCTTTTAGAATTAAGGCTTTTGTTAAGAGTGATTTTGGGGGGCAAGGAAAGGGTGATGAAATCCCCTACCTTATCTTTTATGGGACAGCCCCTCCTTAGTAGCGTTTTGATCTTAAATCTAGCAATCAACACTCCAACCAAACGCTCAACTCTCTCTTGTCCCGATGCAATTCCTACTAACTAATGCATGGTCATACAATATGCATGAATGAGTGTAAGAAATGCGTACCTCACGCCAACACCCAACAACTGAAAATAAAGCTAAAATAAAAGTCAACTACGTGCCTAAGTCAAGTATATGTTGTATGACCTAAACATGTAAGAATGTCTAATCTTTTGCTTTGGATTTTAATGGCCAAGTTGATTAATGGGGGAGTGATTAATGATCTAGGAGCAAACTACAAGTTACAGCATGCAAGATTGTGCTCCTAGACAACTACACTGAAGCAAAGAACAACCAGAACAAAATTGAGAGCAAATGAAGCTCACCACGCCTCCAATTAACGGTCCCAGACCGTTGATTGGCGGTTGTTGTTGAAGATTTTGTGCTCCAATTTCTCCAGTAATCTCCCATTGATCCTCAGAATCCCTGAAACAAAGCACAACTAAAAAGAAAAAATTAAAACCACTCGAATCGTCCAAACCAAAGTCTAGACAGAGCACCTCCCCGGCAACGGCGCCAAAAACTTGATTGATATGTTTTAATTAACCGCAAGTGCACGTCCGCGTTGAAGCGGTGGCAAATACGGGTCGATCCACAGGGAGGTGTGTCAACTTTTGGTTTGTTCAAAGGTGAGTGGGAAAGAAAGGAGAGAAAGGAGTTACGATCTACACTACACTACAATGCGAAAGGAAATGGAAAATAAGAAATAAAACTAAACCCAAAAGGGGGTATAGAAAAGAGTGTGAATACAAAGATATGTGTGTGTGTGTTCAATTAAACTAATCACAATATGTAGTGCATGAATACCATAAAACTACATCCAACTTTGCCTTCACATGAATTAAGATAACACAATATCATTAAAACATACAAGACAATAATTGGAATGAAGCTAAATGAACTCATGTATAAAGACTAGACCCTACTATGCCTCCACATGAAATAAGATAGCACATTATCATTATAACATACAAGGCATTAACCAAGGTAAAGGCAACAAGAGTACATGCAACTACAAATCATGTTTCCTTCATCAATTCCATCCATATCCTTACCTTATCATTCCTCATAAAATAGGTCCACTAATCTAACCATAAGCTAAGCTTCATTCAAGAGCATTAGCATATCAAACACAAGAGTGAAATCCCATTAGATGGTTATGGAAATCATATAAGGCTCAAGGGATTAAGATAACACACACCTAATACACCACATGATCATATCACACATTTCTCCACCCCCAAATGGGGATGGAACTACTCACTTATCATTACAATACAACCTACATTAAAATAAAACATTCTACTGAAATGAAACTAAACTAAGCCAGCAAGAAATATTAAAGAAACTAAAAGGACATAAAACAAAAGAAGCATGCAAGCATATGAAAGGAAATTAAACTAAGAAAGAAACAACATACTAAAGGAAAACATCTATTATTACTCACTCAATTACAAGTATCCTCTCTCCACCAGGGTTTTTGCTTCAAGGCTTTAACTCTTAGTAGAGAGGATGGCCACCAAGAGAGAGATGGGGTACAAGAGAGGAGGGTGAGTTCTATTTATAGCCATAGAAAAAGGTAATCCGAGACAATCCCCCGGTATGGGACTAAACAAATACCAGAAATGGACTAAACACACTCTAATACATAACCCACGGAAATATTAGGGTTTTGATCCGTCTGGTTTTTGTTCTGGGCTTTTCTGGATGGATGTTTTGGTCTTTGATGCATCTACCGTGCTTGCTGGAGCTCCGACCCGAATAGAATTGCCAAAATACTCCCCATGATGGTGTGGAGTATTCTTGTTTTCTCATTGGTCCTTCTATATTGCATTCAGGTCCTTCGATCTTTCATCTTAGTCCTCGAGTCTCTCAACTCAGTCCTTTTTCCTTCTTTTAGGTCCTTCCATGCCTCTTCTCTTCAAACCTCTTTATTTCTGAAATTCAAACATAAAGCTCATTATGTAGCATTGTTTAGGTGAAAGATAATGGATATAAGATACAAATGTAAGCATGAAATGATGTCAATCATCCATCTATGTTCGGATTTTGTGGGTGTATCTACTGAAAACCCTCAGGAGACAACACTCCTCCTCCTTTGCGACATGGGGGTTTAACGGCTTGTTGCACGTGCTAAGTGCAACCATGATTCCTACGAAAGTGAGTTAGGATTTCTCTGTTTTACGTATGATTTTTTCTTTCTTTCATTTTTCTCTTTGTTTGTTTTGCTCAGGACTAGCAAAAACTAGGTGTAGGGGTATTAGATTGACATCATATCATGCATATACTCATGTCTTGTATCCTCTATTTTGAACCTAAGCAGTTCTACATAACGAGTTTTATATTTCAATTTGAGAAATAAACAAGTTTGAGAAGAGGAGACACAAAAAGGATCTGAACGCAAGAAAAAGGACTGAATTATGAGACTTATGAACTGATGTGCATGAGGGAAGGACCCGAATGTAAACCAAAAGGACCAATAAGCAAATCAACAAACTTCGTACCATCATGAGGAGTATTTTGCAATTAGATTCGGGCCCAGACTCCACAAACTGATGCAAGTGCACCTGACTTGAAGAATTGAAGTGCTAAAGCATATATCCAAAATTGAAGCAGATCTGAGAAAAAGTGGCCACCAATTGGCAGCACAAGACCACCAATTGGTGGTCCCTTTTGATCCGAATCTGATCTGGTTTCTCATGGTGGTTTAGTATGTTGTTTGTATCCATTTGTAGAAGTTTCATTAGTCCTATACCGGGGGATTGTCCCCGATACCTTTTTCTATGACTATAAATAGAACTCTTCTCCACCTTTGTATTTACCCATTGCTTGGCGGTATTCTCTCTACTTGGAGTAAGCCTTGAAGCAAAACTCAAGGTGGAGAAGAATGCTACTTGTAATGTGACTTACGTAAATAAAATAATTCTTCATAGTTTGTTGCAATGTTGTCTTTTGTTTTAATGCTTACATGTTTAGCTTGTTTTGTTTGTCTTAATCTTAGTAAAAGTAATTAACAAGTCTCTCTTTCCTATCTTAATTAGCTTAATTTTGTTTTGTCTTTTTTAATGATTAGTGAGTAGTTCCATCCCCCTTTGGGGTGGAGTTCATGTTTATACATGTCATGAAGAATGGAATGAATGCTATATGTGGTTTTATGTGATGGATGTGACTATGCTTGTGGTTTCTGCCATATTCGTTAGGCACATCCCATGCTTGTTTTGGTTCTTAATAACAAACTTGTTTATGCTCATAATAATCAACTAGGTTAGTGATATGGATGACAGGTCTTGTCATCCATTAGGTACTTCCTATGCATAGCAACACAACCTACACTTGTGCTCTAATGAATGTCTTCCTAAATTCCAATTTGTTTTTCAAGTTACTTAGTTTAGTTTCATTTCTTCTCGCACTTTCATCTTTCCTTGTTTGTTGCGTACTAGTGTAGTGTAGTTTAGTTTAGTGTAATCGTTCCTTTTCCCCTTTTTCCCACTCGATTTCTGAAGAACCAAAGTTGACAGACCTCCTCGTGGACACGACCCGTATTTGCCATGTCTTCACTGACGTCGTGCACTTGGGGTAATATAAACGATCAATCACAGACAATGCATGCAACCAATTCCAGATGCATACAACAATATTTATCAATAACATGTCATGAGAAAATGTACATATGAAATTAGAAATCTAGTTGCATCCACAAGTTATTACATCAGCATGTATATTGATCACATATGATTACACGACATAAATGGGTTATGTACATACTTTCAGTAGCATACATGCATGCACTCGAATAAATGTACTTGTGAACTTCAGAGTGTCAGTAAGAGGTGTGGTGCAATTCAATTTCTAAAGATTAAGATTGCATACAATACGTCATAGTCGAAATGCACACAATATCAATACAAGTCACGATTGCATTACATACATGTATCGAATGATAGTATAATGAATACGCTACTTTATTCCTCAGTTAACTCATGCATGCATGCACAATGTTATGTAATACTACCATTATATGAAGTGTTCATACCTAAGAAATTCAGAACAGAACATACACACATACAATTACTACAAACTGTTGGTTTTTTTGCCTTAATTTATGTTTTGATGATTTAATCAACCTAATGTTAATTATAATCATGTAGAGTAAGCACACATATTGAATTGCATATATATTGCTTTGTGCTAACCTCTACAGGTGATCAAGACTCAAGGAAGAAAGGAAAATCAAGTCAAGACATGTAATCAAGCTCTTTTGAAGACATGTATTTTGTATTTTCTTTGAGTCTTAGGAACTTGTGTAAATTGAGTATACTTGAGATAAAATCAAATTAAACACACACTAGGTTCCTTATAGAGGTCACACACGAAATTTCACATAATTTGGACATCAATAGATCACCCAAACTTAGACCAAAAAACACTAAACTTGAACCCAAACTGCTGCCACTTTCGGTCGACCGATACAGACCGTTCGGTCGACCGGAGGATCAATTATCCTGTTTGTGTTTTCACTGCCAAGTTTCGGTCGACCATGTATACACTTTCGGTCGACCGCGTGATCTTATTTTTCCGACCGGCTATAATCTCTCTAACGGCTATAATCTCTCTAATGCTTATAAATAGAGTTGTAAAACACATTTTAATACAACTATCCTACCACTATTTGTCCAATACATTAGAGAGAAACTCCCAAGCTCAAATTTCCCCAATCCAACACTTCAAGCTTACACTTCCACACATTAGCATCAATTCCACATCAAAAGCCAAGTGTGATCAAGTTAGAGAGTGTGTTTCACTAAAGTATTCGTTTGTAAAGAAGCAAGGACTTTGGTGAAAGCCCGAAGTGTTCCTCTCAGATTGTGAGAGAAGAAAGTCAAGCTCACATGGTTGTTCGTGGAGCTTGTTTTGTAAAGGCGTTCTCTCCCGGCCCGGAACGGGGAGTGGTTAGTGAAGTCGTGAGCGGAGCTCGGTGATCCGAGCAGAGCTCGAAAGAGAGGACTAGGACCCAGGTGGGGTGCCGAACCTCTATAAAAATCCCCCGTGTCCTTCGTGGTTTGCATTATCTTCCCTTTACATGCTCGTTTAGTTTAAATTCCGCTGCACATATCTTTGATCGTTAAACGAGTAGGTAATTAGGGTAAAAGTGATTAGTATTGTAGACCCTCATGTTCCAACATTTGGTATCAGAGCCTTGTGAGCTAAATCACATACTTAATCATATTTTTAGCATGGCTAGCACATCTAATCATGTAGAGGGATTATGCACAACTCGACTTCCTTTGATAAATGGGTCAAATTATGATTATTGGAAGAATAGGATGAAAATATTCCTAATTTCAAATGACCTAAAGTATTGGATGTTTCTTCAAAATCCATACACACCCCCAAATGAAGATGAATTAGATTCACTTACTAGGCCCAAAATGAAATAAATTGAGATAAACTCAAAAATAATGAACATCTTGTATTGTCGCCTTAATGAAGGTGAATATAATAGGATTAGGGGTTGTGATAGTGCATATGAAATATGGCATAGATTGCAAATGCATCATGAGGGGGATAGCAAAACTAAGGAAACCCGCATTAGTCTCCTCATGCATAAATATGAAATATTCTCTATGTAAATCGGTGAAAACATAAGTGAAATGAACACTCGCTTCACCGATATCACTAAATCTCTTTTGGTTCTTGGAAGAAGATTAAATGAAGAAGAGATGACAAGGAAATTCCTCCGGTCTCTAAGTCACGATTGCGAAGATAAGGTGGTCGCAATTGAAGAAGCACACGACCTTTCCCAACTCAAGATGGAGGAGTTAATTGGAAATCTCATGGCTTATGAGCTCCAAATTAACCATTGAAAGGAGAAGGAAACCTCCAAGAACAAACCAACCTTGGGATTACATGCAAATATTGACCAACCAAGGATGAGTGTAGAATATGAGGACATTGAAGTCCTAGCCAAAAACTTCTTCAAATACCTCAAGGAGGATAAAGAAGAAAAGAATGAAAGAAGAGGTAGAAGAAGTGAAAAGAGAGAAAAGAAGGAGAAGGAAGAGAGTGAAAATGAGAGAAGAGAAGGGGAGAAGAAAAAGGAGAGAAGGGAGAGGAGAAGAGAGAAGGAAAAGAGCAAGAGAAGAGAAAGGAAGGAGGAAGCACACAAGGCTACATGGGATGATTTTTCATCACCATCATCATCGTCGTCTTCCTTGCAAAGTAGAAGAGAGGCAGCTCACTCATGCTTCATGGCTATTGAAGATGATCAAAGTGAGGTAGAATCTAACTCTTGTTCTAGTAATTCATGCTCAACAAGGTCATGTTATAGTGATATCTCACATTCTAGTGTTAATGAAGAAACCTATACACATGATGAGCTTCAAAATGCATTTCACGACTTAGTTAAACAATATGAGATCACTTGTGATAAAAATAAGAATGCTAGAAAGCTAATCAAAGATCTCCAAAGCCAAATTGAAACATGCATGAATGAGAAAAATGCGGTGCTTGCTAAATTTTAAAATAGTGCATCACATCTTGATAAATTAAAAGCAACACCTATAGATTGTGAACAACTAGATCTTCAAGCTTGCAATGTGCAATTAAGAAAAGATTTAGAAAGGTTCACACATGGAACTAAGATGCTTAACATGCTATTAGGAAGTCAAAGACAATCTTTGCAAAAACATGGTTTAGCATACAATGCTAAATTGAAAAACCATGCATCCTATACAACCTTAAATGGAAAGCACTTAGTTGTAAAGCATAGTTCCTCAAGTGTGTGGGCTCTTAAAACCAAAATGGTTTGGGTTTCCAAAGCTAGCTTTGAAGGACCCAAAGTTGTTTGGGTACCTAAATCTACACTTATAGGTGCTTGAGGGAGAAATTGGTGGTGACCGGGCAAGCTTAAGAGTCGAATTCAAAGCCGGTTACATCACCGAAGGATGGATAGAACCAATTCAAGCGTCAAGTGGGTATAATTTCCTATCCTCTAATTTTTTTCGATAAAATTGGTTCTAGTTTAGGTTTTATATGCTTAATTGACATATTCATTATTCATTCATTGCAAATCTTAAATGCTTGAAAAAACATCCATAGTTTTAGAGTCAAATTTTTTAAATGGATGTAAATAGGGGAAATGAAAACATCACATGCTTAATTGTAGTGTTTACTTGATGTTAATAGGGGAGAAATAGAAATAAACTAAATTGACAAATCATATTCATATAGATAGGGGGAGCTTAATGAATATCATTTTCTTAGAGTAATCAAGTGCAAAATTTAGGGGGAGCAACTTCATTACAAGGCATCCACATTGAACTCAAATTGTATGATTTTTCTTTTATAAATATCATTTTTGATGGATGTCAAAGGGGGAGAGATAATTGAAGGGGTAACTTGGAATTTGATCACTAAATTGAACAAAAACTATGCACATCCATAGGAGGAGCATTAATATGCATAGTTACATATAAAAATTCAATGTATTAAGTTATAGTTAAGATATAGGTTGTCATCATCAAAAGGGGGAGATTGTTAGCTTTTTGGCCTTAATCTATGTTTTGATGATTTAATCAACCTAATCTTAATTATAATCATGTAGAGTAGCACACATATTGCATTGCATATATATTGCTTTGTGCTAACCTCTACAGGTGATCAAGACTCAAGGAAGAAAGGAAAATCAAGTCAAGACATGTAATCAAGCTCTTTTGAAGACATGTATTTTGTATTTTCTTTGAGTCTTAGGAACTTGTGTAAATTGAGTATACTTGAGATAAAATCAACTTAAACACACACTAGGTTCCTTATAGAAGTCACACACGAAATTTCACATAATTTGGACTTCAATAGATCACCAAAACTTAGACCGGAAAACACTAAACCTGAACCCAAACTGCCTGCCCACTTTCGGTCGACCGATACAGACCGTTCGGTCGATCGGAGGATCAATTATCCTGTTTGTGTTTTCACTGCCCGGTTTCGGTCGACTGTGTGAACTTATTTTTCCGACCGTTAGTTTTGTCGTATATACCCAACGGTCGTATTCGTATTACACCAAAAATACGCCATATACTTTTTCATCTATCGGTCGACCGAGGACCTTGTTCGGTCGACCGAATGCCCGTCTCTTGACAAACCCAAATCTCCTTGAGGAAATTGGTCGATCGGTAGACCTTGGCTCGGTCGACCGAATAGATCATTGTTTGCAACCCCAAAGTGTTTGGTGCAAATCGGTCGACCGAACCCTATTCGGTGTTCGACCGATCACTTAAGTGTACCAGAGTCTTAGCGTTGGGCGGTCGACCTTTACCAAACCGGTCGACCGAACTGTGTTCAAAACTGCCTAACGGTCGACCATTCTGCCTGATCCGGTCGACCGAACTCATCCAGAATTGGGTCCTACGAGTTTCTGTTTTGTGTATCTTACACCAACTTATACCCAATCAACCCCAACGGCTATAATCTCTCTAATGCTTATAAATAGAGTTGTAAAACACATTTTAATACAACTATCCTACCACTACTTGTCCAATACATTAGAGACAAACTCCCAAGCTCAAATTTCCTCAATCCAACACTCCAAGCTTACACTTCCACACATTAGCATCAATTCCACATCATAAGCTAAGTGTGCTCAAGTTAGAGAGTGTGTTCCACTCAAGTATTCGTTTGTAAAGAAGCAAGGACTTCGGTGAAAGCCCGAAGTGTTCCTTTCGGATTGTGAGAGAAGAAAGTCAAGCTCACGAGGTTGTTCGTGGAGCTTGTTTTGTAAAGGTGTTCTCTCCCGGCCCGGAACGGGGAGTGGTTAGTGAAGTCGTGAGCGGAGCTTGCAAGAGACGACTAGGACCCGGGTGGTGTGCCAAACCTCTATAAAAATCCCTCGTGTCATTCGTGGTTTTCATTATCTTCCCTTTACTTGCTTATTTAGTTTAAATTCCGCTGCACATATCTTTGATAGTTAAACGAGTAGGTAATTAGGGTAAAAGTGATTAGTATTGTAGACCCTCACGATCCTACACAAACATCGCGACTGAAATCACATACATGCATAATAACGACATCCCTATGCTTAACTCATGCATGCAATCCATTCCAGACCATTATCAGACCTTCTAGATCACCTCCCTCGGGCATCTCAGATGATGGTGATCGTGGTTGAAGTGGTGCAATGAAGTATGGACAAGCACAAGACTCGACAGGACAATCGTATGACTAATCAAACACTAGGATGATCACGCATGCCTTTCCCAAGCCTTGGACATCCCAAGCCCGAATCATCTCTGCTCCAGTCTACCTTCCCCTTCCTTAGAGTCCCCTTTTCATGCATCTGAGATCCAGCCACCACCAGATTCGAGCCACACCAGCTGGCAGTACGGGAGCTACGACCACACAACTAAGGAAACCCTAAGGAGGAGATTGGGTGCATAAGCCACCCCTAGCCTCCAACCAAAACCACCACAGCCCCCCTGAGGTGCCTGATTCGGTCGCGACCGTCATAGCCTGATCGGCGTCACCCACTTTGTCGATAGTAGGAGAGATGAGATCTCCAAATCTTAGCTCACTTGCTAGGCTTTGTGGTCTTCGTCGTAGGGAGGTGCGGCGTGTTAAGGCTACGTGACCTCGCAATTAGGCGTCATCTAGTTGTAAGGACCTATAGTGACCTTAGGTTGTTTGAGCCTTGTTTACTAGATTAGGCTTCTACCCTTACCCACTACCCACTACCCATGCTAGATCTAGGGATTCTTCCCTTCTTATCTGAGTCTTCTCCTCCTATTTATTCTTCGGTTAGTCTCCTTCTCTGATAACACCTTCTGTCATGTGTAGTTTTTGAGTCCAGTCGAGCATTTTATGTGAGGTTGGCCTCATTCTGGTGAGAGCGCTCGACCTGAGACAGTGCATTTTTCTTCTGAGATAGACGGTCTAGGTGATCGCTCATCTCCGCTTGAAGCTCCTTTCGAGCACGAGGCCGAGTGGTCTCATAGAGGTGAGGGAGATCAGGTTCCATACATGGATTACCTCGGTCCACTCCCACCACCACATAGACCTCCTCCTCGAACTCTAGAGGAAGAGGGTCCCAGTCAGGATCGAGTTCTGGGTGCACCACCTTTAGCTCGACTGATGACTTTGTGGGAGCGGACCCATCCTGTTCGGGTCGTGCAACCCTCTTGCATAGTTCTCCCGCCTGCTTGGGGGAACAACTATGAATTGAAACAACAATTTGTGAGAATGCTTCCTACCTTCACTGCCAATAAGGAGGATCTGTATACCTTTATACGTGAATTCAAGGAGGTATGCTCAATGTTCAAGCTTCAACACCTTGACAAGGATTCCGTCTGGTTAAGGATGATTCTTGCGCGTTAAAGGATAACGCGAAGAAATGGATGTACAGCCTCCTGGCGATCTCGATTCGGTTTTGGGATGAATTTGTGATCGTCTTTCTGAAGAGATTCTTTCACCAAAGGAAGACCCAAAAAATACGACACCAGATACATCAAATGTATCAGACTAAGACCGAATCATTTCATGCTTTCTTTGAGAGGTTCAATTACCTTCTCCTGTCGTGCCCTCATCATGGACTTGAGCTATGGTAGTTGTTCCAGATTGGTTATGAGGGCCTCAACTACAAAACTCGCACATTGTTAGAGTCGATGTGTCAGGGTCAGGGTGATTTCCAAATGAAATTCATCGATGAGCCATGGGACACTTTTGAATTAATGGTTGAATGTACCCTTGAGTGGGACACCATGAGAGAGCCACCAGCCCGGTCTTCTAGTCGAGCTGGATCTTACCAAGTTGAGTCTACTATCGCATCTGAGACAAAAATGGTTGCTCTCATACGTAAGATTGAGAGTTCAGAGGATTTTGTACACGAGGGACACGTCGACCAGATCCTCCTAGTTGTCATCTTTTGCTTCCGCATTATTATGATGTATTTCCCTTTTGAACCTTGATGTGTATTTGACTCTATCTCCATACACTGATAAACTCATTTTTCAGTTATGCCTTTTATTTAGTCGATCCATGTATGTTCTATTTCAGTGTGTCTTGTATGTGTAGTCATCTATTGTAACTCCTTCGGTCATCGTGGATGACTTTGATCGCGACAATTTGCTTGGTTTCCCCGGCGTGCCTACCTTTGAGATCGGGGGCGTTACACATACAGTCACTCCTTCAACCCGGGATGGCGAAACCACCATAACTTCTCTTGGTGACCTAGTGGGGGCCACGGTCTGAGCTCGCACGCTCAACCTCAACCCCCACCTTATCACCCTCCACGCCCATCGGTGACCTACCAAACTCCACATCAAAGGTCACAGCCCCATACTCACCAACCTCCTCAGGCCTCATATTTGGGTTATTCTAGCCACACTCCACCCCAACGGGTTAACCCAAAGGATTCCACTCTTGATCAAACCTTTCATGCAACCCGAGGTGAATCCCCGTGAACCTTGCTTATGGCCAATAACAATTTGGTCAAAGCATTGGAAATGCAAGTTAGTCAGTTGGCTCATCACCTCCATGAACGGGAGAAGGGTCAATTACCAAGTCAACCCGTGGTGAATCCCCGAGGTACCCAATCTCAAGGAAAGCCCCTAGTGCCTCGAGCTACCTCTGAATCAACCCATCATGTTAATGTGATTCATACTTTGAGGTCTGGTAAGAAGGTGGACAACCAAATTGGGTTGCCTTCCTTGCAAACACCATCTCTTGGTTTCACCAGACCTGCGATGATACCCACATCTATGAGGGAGCCGGATCCTGAGGTTCCCTCAAGGAATACTACCAAGAAGGAGCTTGATCCTGAGGTTCCTTCTTCGTTTATTTCGACAATGGAGCAGAACCCTGAGGTTCCCTTGTCTCATCAAGTGTCGAAGGAATCAGTTTTTAAGGTTCTTCCGAAAGAGCCTTATGCGCCGAAGGTGCCATTCCGTGAGCGCCTTAAAAAGAAAACTTCATATCAATACGACATGATGCTTGAGATCTTTCGGCAAGTTAAGGTAAACATTTCGTTGTTGGAGGTAATTCAGCAGATGCCACCTTATGCCAAGGTTCTCAACGATTTATGCACCAATAAGAGAAAACCAATGTTCCCAATAAAGCTTTTCTTGCGGCAAATGTGAGTTCATTGTTGGCACAACCCATGCAAGATACAAGGATGGTGATTGTCTACTATTTCTTGTGTGATTGGTGATGTGTCAATACATCGAGCTTTATTGGACCTAGGTGCATCGGTCAATCTTTTGTCGTATTCTGTCTACGTCCACCTTAGTCTTAGAGACCTCGAACAAACAAAAACCACTCTTCAACTAACTGATAAGTCAATGAAGAAATTGAGGGGCGTGGTGGAAGATGTTCTTATCAAAGTGGGTGAGTTCATTTATCCAGTCAATTTCTTTGTTTTAGATATTGAACCTGTGTCAAACCCACTTGGACAAATTCCTATTTTTTTGGGGTAACCATTTGTAGCGACTTTCAATGTCTTGATCAATTGTCATAATGGTATGATACGTTTAACATATGGTAGTCAATGTGCTGATTTCAGCAGCTTCACCATTGGGAAGAAGTCAGATGCCTTTGATGACCATGTAGAGTTCAATCTTATCTATGGCACGGATGAGAAGGAAGTCGAATGCACCTTTAAGTATTTCAGAGAGTTGTTCGATGGAGATCATGTTGGTTGTGAAAATGTTTCAACTGTACTGGCATAACAAGGTGCCTTATCTTGTGCTCATATCGCCTTCGAGCCACATCTTTTGATCATGTCGCTCTTGAGCCACAAGATACCATTTTGTGGCCTCTGGGCCACCTGCTCTTCACTCTATATTTGATGAGGACCCAATGTGGGTTAAGAATCAACCACCTGATACCCTACACTTCAAACAACTGGACGGAGATTCACCTCTCATTCGTGCCTCCTATCTTGCTCATTCTCAAGACGCATCAAACAACCACAATGCTTATAAAGTGTCAGGTGGTCAAGTAATTCTGTTTCTGGACTTTGTCATCTGGGTAATAAGTCCACGGTGTCAATTTGTGTGGATGAAATGATCCATGTGCACCCAAATGTCAGTTGAAGGGTATATATTGATGACTCTCCGCTTTGTCGTGCAATGGAAACATATTTGTTTACATTTCCTTTCACAAACCCTGACTTTGAGAGGCAAGAACCATCATCCTTGGTTCATAAACCTCTCAAAAATTCTCTTGTTTCCCATGTTGGGAGCCCATGCAAGTGCATTTCTAGCTCGAGAGATGGTGGGTTCCGATTTGATGTTCCTTGATGAATGAAGATGGGAGCCCATTAAATTACATAGTTCTAAAAAAACAAAAAAAAGACTCCAACAGTGAGCATTCATTGTTGGGGCCCCAACCCTTGTGTATTTGAGCCACATTTGTTTCACGTATTTGTCTCGCTTCTTAAGTATCTCACAGGTTTTCGGGAATTCGGGTTTATGTCCATCCACATAACCATGAACTTCCCTTTGCTCTTCTAATTGGTGAGATCTTTATTTTTTATGCATGAATCTATGTAATATCATACTCACATTCAATGGGGACAATGCATGACTAAGTGTCGGGGTATTTTATGTGTGTACATAGTCGAGTTTTTTCCCTTTTCTTTTGTTTTCTTTGCTAGGGTCATGTTGGTGTGTTGCATTTAATATCGATATATCTAATTGCCATGATCTTTGGGTGACTTGTCTTCTTTTTCTTGCCTAGTGCTTTTAATGCCCATTTCTATAAAAATCTTCAAGTGTTTGTGAAAGAAAAATGTTTTGTGGGTTTTTCATGTGAAAACCATTGGGAGGAAAAGTAAAAAATGAAGCTCCGAGAATTGACTTGAACATGATGCATTAGGATATCTGGTACACCGACTTTAGCTCTTATGTAGTCATAAGGATGCATCCCATTTTCCCTCGGGGGTGAGTAATCGTAGGGTTTCAGTACTTAAACAAACAAATAAATCCACCCGAACCTAGTGAGTAAAATAATTTGTCTATTAGTATAAGGAAGTTTTTCGTAGTCAGGGACCCTTAAACTCCTGTTGTGAAACCTTAAGTGTAGGGTTTTTGATTCCCATGTAGATAAGAAATAATAATTTAGTACGGTGTTCTCTCTTCTCGCATGACTCCTATCACTCGGGAAATTAGGTTCCAGGAGACTTTATGTCTGGTGCTTTTGAGTCATCTGACTTGGGATGCACCGACCGAACTCCAGTTACACGGGTGGTGGGGATCTCCCTATGTGGAGATTTGGGGGAAGGTATATGTGATATTGTAAGTTCTCATAGGCAATGATGCACGAAACCTGACCCTAGGAAAATTAAACATCAACTAGTAAAAAAATGAAATGAAAAAAAGAAGAAGAAGAAGAAGAAATAAAAAAAATGGTAATACAAATAAGAACCTTAATAGACTTTACACTTTGTACCACTTTAGGATTTTCAAGTTGCCCATGTCTTTCACTAAAGTCCTTAATTAACTTGCACTAATGGTTACCTAGGCTAGGTGTGTGGACTGGATACATATATATATAGTCGGCCCGTAGGATTACCGTGTCTAATGATCGACAAAAGTAGGTCCGGCGAGTCATATTGCTAGGTTAAAAAATGCAACAATTTTCGGATTTTGTGGGTATATCTACTGAAAACCCTTAGGAGACATCACTCCTCCTTGGCGACAATGAGGTTTAACGGCTTGTTGCACATCTGATTGACCATTTCATGCATTCATTTGTGTCTTATATCCATTATCTTGAACCTAAACAATGCTACGTAATGAGTTTTATGTTTGAGTTTCAGGAAATAAACGGGATTGAGGAGAATAGGCATAAGAGGAGCTAAAAGCAAGAAAAAAGACTAAGTTGCAAGAGTAATGGACTAAGATGCACAAGAGAGACCCAAATCTAAAACCGAAGGGCTAATGTGAAAATCAAGAAACTCCACACCATCGTGAGGAGTCTTTTGGCAATTAGATTGGGGCTGACGCTCCAATAACCAAACTGAGTGCAACCCATGTGAAGAATTGAAGAACTAAAGAACATATCCGAAAATGGGTCGGATCCGGGAAAAAGTGAGCGCCAATTGGCGGTCTGTTTGTCTCCGAATCCAACCAGGTTTCTCCAGGACATGGGTTATGTGTTTATGTGTATTCTGGGAAGGTTTCATTAGTCCCATACCGGGGGATTGTCCCCGGTTACTTTTTTCATGTCTATAAATAGAACTCTTCCTCTCTTTTTGTTATTCACCCATTGCTTAGTGGCATTCTCTCTACTTGGAGTAAGCCTTCGAGCAAAAACTCAAGGTGGAGAAGAATGCTACTAGTAATGTGAGTCATTTAATAAAATAATTTTTCATTATTTTGTTCTCATGTTGTCTCTTTTTTATGCATGCTTAGCTTAGTCTTGTTTCTTTGATCTTAGATTAAATTAGTTAGAATGTCTCCTTTCTTCTTTAGTTTAATTGCTATAATAATGTGTAGTGAGTAGTTCCATCCCCTTTTGGGGGTGGAGATGATGTTCATATATATTGTGAAGTTTGGATATTTGATGAATTTTTGATTGTATAGACTTATATGTTTTGTGTGTTCATTGGGGGTATTTTAATCATCTACATGTTGGGGAATTTTGATAGGTTTTGCCAAAAGATTTAGACACTTCCCATGCTTAGTTTTCTCATATTTATTGACTGAAATTTCCTGTTGAATATGCTACATGTTAGTTATATGTTTGTATTTGTGTTTGCTTGCTTGATTGATTAAAGAAACTTTGTTTTGATGGGTTTTGCCATAACATTTAGACAACTCCCATGCTTACCTTTGTTCTTCACATGAGTTTATGGTATTTGAGGAGTCTTGCCATATCTTTAGACACTTCTCATGCTGAGCCAAATCTTATGTTAATCAAGTAGTAATTGTTGATACGTTGTGTGAATGGATTGATAGGCTTTGCCACATCTTTAGACACTTCCTACGCATGAAGACACACACACAACACACACATACATGCTTACAAGCATCTTTCATCACGATTAAAATCATATCATGCATATATTTGTGTCTTATATCCATTATCTTGAACCTAAACAATACTACGTAATGAGTTTTTTGTTAGAGTTTTAGGAATAAACAGGATTGAGGAGAAGAGGCATAAAAGGACCTTGAAGCAAGGAAAAGGACTGAGTTGCAAGACTTGGGGACTAAGATGCAAGAGGTAAGGACCCAGAAGTAAGCCCAAAGGACCAATGAGCACATCAAGAAACTCCACACCATCATGAGGAGTAATTTGGCAATTCGATTCGGTGCTGAGCTCCAACAACCTACTCAGATGCATCATAGACAATATAGACCGCCAATTGGCCAAATCCAGAAAAAATCCAGATCCAGACAATATAGACCGCCAATTCACACACCAAAACCAGGCCAGATACAGACAATATAGACCGCCAATTGGAGGTCCAAGACCGCTGATTGGTGGTCTCTTTTGGTCTGGATCCGCTAAGACTTCCTCGGGTCATGTATTAGGTTGTGTTTAGTTCATTTTTTGGTATACATTTAGTCCCATACCGGGGGATTATCCCGGATTAGCTTTTTCCATGCCTATAAATGGAACTTTTCACCTTCCTTTGTATTCACCCATTGCTTGGTGGTATTCTCTCTACTTGGAGTAAAAGCCTTGAAGCAAAAAATTCAAGGTGGAGAAGAATGTCACTTGCAATGTGAGTCATGCTTAACAAAATAATTTTTCTTAGTTTCTTTTAATATTGTCTTGTCTTTAAATTCTTGCATACTTCTTTAGTTTAGTTTCCTTTCATTTAGCTTTTTAGTATTTCTTGTTTGCTCAGCTTAATTGTCTTTCATTAGAATGTTTCGTTTTGTTAATATAGTTTGTAGTGTAATGATTAGAGAATAGCTCCATCCCCCTTTGGGGGTGGAAATGATGTTCATACATGCATTAAAGAATGGAAATGAATGCTTTATTTTGGAATGTGTTGATAAATGTGAATGTATGCTTGCTTGTTTAGAGTAGAACACTTCACTTGATGAGTTTTGCCACAAATATTAGACACCTCTCATGCTTGTTTAGGTTCTAAAATAACCAACTTGTATATGTGAATGTTAATCAACTAGGTTAGTGAATGGATTGATAGGTTTTGCCATAACCTTTAGACACTTCCTATACATGAAAACACTACCTACATTTGTGACTATTGAATGCATTCTTCACCATCTTTTTGAATGTGTGCACACACTCCACCCCTTAGGGGTTTTCCATTTCTGATTTCTAGCTTTCATCTTCTTTGTTTGTTTCGTTCTAGCTTAGCGTAGTTACTTTAGTGTAGTCACAACTTCTTCCCCTCTTTTCCCACTTGCCTTCGAACAAACCAGAGTCGACACACCTCCCTGTGGATCGACCCATATTTGCTACCACTTCCATGTGGTCGTGCACTTGCGGTTATTTTAAAATGTTTAAATACATCACTTATTTCACTTCATATGTGCAAACACTCCACCCCTTAGGGGTTTCTCTTTCTGATTTCCAATCTTTCTTGCTTTCTTTAGCATTTCGTACTTATTAGTTTAGTGTAGTTTAGCTTTAGCGTAATCTACAACTTTTCTCCCCTTTTTTCGCCATCTGATTTCGGACATACCACAGGCTGCTCACCTCCCTGCGGACGATCCGTACTTGCCCCGTCTTCACCGACGGTTGTGCACTTGCGGTCTAAATTTAAAATGTTTAAACAACGTGCTAAGTGCAACTGTCATTCCTACGAATGTGAGTTAGAATTTCCCTATTTTTCGTATGTTTTCCTGTCTTTCATTTTTCTCTCATTGTTTTGCTCGGGACTACCAAAAGGTAATGTGGGGGTATTTGATTAGTAGCATATCATACATTGCATTCAAGCTATATATCCTTTATTTAATGCCAATTTTGTGTTGCTCGAGTGTTTGTTGTTACATTTCAGGTATTAGGTAATAAAGAAGAGAAGAGAGAAACGACTGAAATGTAAGAAGAAATGACTTAATTGAAGCAAAATTGACCTCTCTGTCATACACAAGGACCTATCTGCAAGAGGGAAGGACCTGAAGGTAAGCCCAGATTGATCAAATAGCAAATTGAGAAACTCCGCACCATCATGTGGAGTATTTTGGCAATTAGATTTGGGCCTAGACTCAAACAACCAATCCGGGTGCACTCCACATGAAGAATTGAAGCATTTAAGAAGTCATCCAAAACCCGGTCAAATTAGAGCAATTCACACCGCTAATTGGCAGTCCAGTATGGCTCGGATCCGACCCGACATCTCGTGGTTATGTTTTGTGTTGTTTATGCATATTTTAGGTATGTTTTATAAGTCCCATACTTAAGCGTTATAGATCCGGTTAAGCCTCTTCTTTCTCCTCACACTCCTTTTTGTCAAGCTTCGTTCGAGGGCATTGTTCTGATTTCCTTTTTCATGTCTATAAATAGAACTCTTCTTCCTCCTTTGTAAGATACCCTTTGCTTGGTGGTCATTCTCTCTACTTAGAGCAAGCCTTTGGAGCAAGACTCAAGTGGAGAGATGCTACTTGTAATGTGAATCATGAATAAAATAATTTTTGTTAGCTTCATATTGTTTCTTTTTGCATGTTTAACTTAATTTTGCTTCCTTAATTGCATTATAATTAGTTAGAATGTTTCTATTTGTTAGTATAATTCTTAGCTAAATGTGTAGTGAGTAGTTCCATCCCCCTGTGGAGGTGAAGATGAGGTTTATACATGTAATGAAGAATAGGAATGAATGTTATCTTATGCAATATATGATGAATGTGAATGTATGCTTGTTTGTTTAAAAGAGAAAACTTAACTTGATGGGTTTTTCCATGATCAGTTGGTACTTCCCATGCTTGTTTAGGTTCTTAATTACTAACTTGTTTATGCTCATGTTAATCAACTAGGTTAGTGATTGGCATAATAGGTTTTGTCCCAACCATTAGGTAATTCCTATGCATGAAAACACAACCTACACTTGTGCCTTATTAAATGCATTCTTCACCACCTTATGACATGTGTACACACACTCCACCCCTTGGGGGGGGGGGGGGTTCCTTACTGAATTTCATCTTTCTAGTCTGTTAGTTGCTTAGTTAGTTTTAGTTAGTCTTGTGCTTTCATCTTTCTTGTTTGTTAATTGCTAGTTTAGTGTAGCTTAGATTAGAGCAATCAACTTCTTCTCCCTTTTATTTTCCACTCGATTTCAAAAGAACCAGAGTTGACACACCTCCCTGTGGACTCGACCCGTACTTGTCACCGCTTCATCACGGTCGTGCACTTGCGGTTTAAGTCAAATCAAAACAAACGACTTGGGTCATCACAACTTAATTAACAATCTAGGTCGTTTCCAAAAAAATTAGACTGTCTTAGGTCATCCAAAAAATTAGTAATTGCTTTTTATCTTTAAAAATATTGTTATAATAACTAATTGTTCTTGTGTGATTTTAATGTAGGTCTCCAACTGAGTTTTTTTATTATGTTTAAGTATAAGAATCAACTCAAACTCCACACATTAAGGAGGAATACCACACAAGCTGAATTTATAGATTTTGTTCGATCATATTGGCAATGCTTATGTCATAATCTACTATTTTCTTATGAAGTGTCAGAAGTTGATGATAGTGTTGCTACTCTTGTTACTGATGTCGATGTACATCTTCTTTTTGTATTACTTTCAAGTCTTGACTTGTCTCGCATTAAGATTGACATGGTTGTGCCCATCGAAGTTGAGTTTCTTGATGTGGAGGGACACACGACCACCAATGTTCCAACTTTGGAGGTGACTCCCGCAAAAAAAGCATGTTCCTAAAAAAGCTTTGTTGTTTGAAACACCTATATGCTCCATTGTTAAATTGAGCTGAATGAGCACATCAAAGGCAAAAAGCCCTTATGAGACTCCTAGTGGATCAAAGAGACTGAAGATTGGCTGAAGCAATCTGGCAGTGGTACAAGTACTCTGAATAGAGTGATTGTTGGGAAATGGAGATTGAAAGTGTTGGTCAATAATTTGAAAATGCTATAACATTTCGGAAATTTCTCACAAAGTATTCAATATCTTGTGGTTTCAACTACAAGTTTCTGAGAAATTGTCCTTCCAGAGTTACCGCACGTTGTACGAAGGATAATTGTTCATGGATCGTGCATGCAATCAAATCACTCATTCAGGTTGTTTTCTCATAAAAGAATTTGTGAAAGAACATACTTGTGGTGGCGTTGGAATTGGAACAACAGGTCATCCAAGAGCATCAAAGAGTTTTGTTGCTGACATCATTGCGCCTTTGTTGAAACAACGACCAATGTATCAACCATGTGAATTGCGAACAGATATATCTCGTGAACTTGGGGTGCAGATACCGTACATTCGAGCTTGCCAAGGTAAAGAGCTAGCAATGAATAAGGTATATGGAGATGAAAGTAACTTTTTGACAAACTTGGATGGTATCGAGAGGTTGTACTTGCAAGCAATCCAGGTTCTTTAGTGCACTTGGATTGGGACACCAAAAGCAGACAATTTAGGATATATTTTTTGGCATTTAATGGTAGTATAGTCGGGTTTAGAGATGGTTGTCGACCACTATTATTTTTAGACGATACTTTTACGAAGACGAAGTAACAAGGTATTCTTCATGGGGCTACCAAAGTTAACAGACAGAATGAGATGTTCCCATTGGCTTGTGCTATAGTTTTGCTGAGAATGAAGAAAATTGGGAATGGTTTTTGCAAGCAAAATTCTTATACCGAGTATACCTTTAACAATCATCTCCGATTGTTGTGAAGGTCTCACTTCATCTGTTGAATGGGTTTTCCCAACTTGGCACCATGGCTATTGTTTACGCCACTTGGAAGACAATTTTAAAGTTCAAGTTCTTCAACATGTTGCTAAGACATCTCGTTTGAAGTAAGTTAGCATCATTTTTAATGTTAAAAATATAATATCTAAGCATATGATGCATTGTCTTTTTTCGTCACAGGATGTTGACCCTTTTCCAAAAATGTGCTTACGCTTCACATACTTGTGAGTTCACTCAGAGAAACCTTGCTATATTCTTGTCGATGGAATTCGTTTGCAGATAATGGAACTTTCTAGTAGAAGGAGAATTACGTCCTCATGGATTGATTACTTGTGCCTGAAGTAGAAAATATCCTTAAGAAAAACATACCCGAATATCGAGTAGTAGAATGTTCGATTTAAGTTCTGGGCATGATAATTAAGGTACACACAATTCTTTCTTGTACCATAAACGTAGAACAATTCGATTACGTGTCGGAAATGGTGCATTCTTCGGATCCCTTGCCCTCATTCTTATGCAGCAATACAATTCCTTGGTGAAAATATTCACGATTATTGTACTTCTAATATGTATCGTGCAACATATGCCTCCCTTATTTTTCCAATATCTAGTAAACTCGATAGGTAAAATTTTGAAAATCTTAAGATCATACCATGGGTAACGAAACCACGTTGTGATAGGAGGAAGAAGAAGAAAATTCCCTTGAAATGACATCAACTTGTGGCTATTATTTGTGGATGTTGCAAGCGCAGAAGACACCACAACCGAAGAACTTGCATAGATCAATTTGCAGATGATTGCTTTAGACCATCGTACAATTTAAGTTGTTAAGTGAACTTCCTATGTTCCACTTTTGAACCATTTGTGTTGTTATGAAAATCATATGTTTTAAAAGGAGTGACTTGTTACATGGTAGGCAAGATAAAGGAGTTGTAAAAATCACCAAGCTGGCTCATTCGATCAAACGAGTTGGGTTGTTCAGTCGAAACGAGCTAGGTTGTTGCAACTTAATTAACAACTTGACTCATTTTAAAAAAATATACTTCTCTGTAAGACATGAAACAACTTGTCCAAGATGGTACAACTTAATTAACAACAATTGATTGTTTTGGAGTGTATATAATTCAATTTAATTTGTTAGGTCCACTTACATGAAAATGTCCCACTCAGGATGACTCAGTCCCGCATAAGGACGTGTCCCACTCAGGAAGACTCTATCATGCATAGGGCATAGGGACGAGTCTGTCCTAAACTATCTTGTTTTGCCGAACTACCCAGCTCGTTTTGTCAAACACCCGAGCTCATTTCGATCGAACATCCCAACTCGTTTTGTCGAACGTCCCAGCTCATTTCGGTCGAACGTCGTAGCTTGTTTCCACTAAATGACCCAGCTTGTTTGGTTGAACGACTCGAGCATGACAGAATCATCCTTATGCCCTATATGGGACAGAGTTGTCCTAAGTAGGACACGTCCTTATGCAAGACTGAGTCGTCCTGAGCGGGATACTCGTCGTCCCGAGCGTATTAAAATGAATTACATTTTAATGGTCTAAGACTTAATTGAGGTTTACTGAATGGTTGATTCTTTGAAAACAGTTTATAGAGTTTACTTGAACCCTCCCCCAACCAAAAAATCGAAGCATCAAATTACCAGAAGCAAACACATGAATGATTTAGAGGCATATCCTAAATTGGGGAAGTTTTAACATGAATATCTTGATCATAAATATTAATATTACACAATCCTAAATTGAGTTTTATCTCATCAAGTTGATCAACGTTAAGAGGTTTTGTGAAGATATTAGCCAATTACACGAGGGACTATCTGTCCCACAAGGGGACTAATGAACCAACAGACGACTAGACTATCATGCCATCAATTTTTGGAAACAAATCAAATAGTTGATAAAATGGCGTGACTGGTGCAACTTAAAAGAACAAATCAAATAGTTGATAAAAGGGCAAGACTGGTGCAACTTAAAGGAATAATGTCCCTCCTTACCTGTTGATTAGTGGCATATCATGTAGTTTATTCATGCTATATATCTATTATTTCACACCATATTCGTGCTACTCGGGTTGTTTTAATATTATTTTAGGAGTAAGTAGGTACAAAGGAGCCTAAGAGTGAAAGGGATTTAAAAGCAGGAAGAAAGAGTTGAAACGTGCATATAATTAAACGTGTATCAATTGGACGTGCATGCTTTGGATCAAAAAGGAAGGGACATGCATGCAAAATCCCAAGATTTAAATTGGTCAAACAAAGAAATCCCACCAGAATCCCACACACAAAAAAGAAAAGGAAAGGAAGATAAAAAAACAGATTTGGCAAGAGATGATGAGAGAAGATTGCATGGGAATTCTTTCCTTCCAGCAAAACAGAAAGCTGGCTGGCGGGCTATATATCGCTCTCTATTGTGTGATTCTTCCCTCGCCAATCTCCATCTTGCATTTTTTTTTCTTTGTTGTTGCTGCAGCACCCCTTGTATTCCTTAGAGAATATCGGATTTCAGCTGGAAGGGAGAAAGCTCTCTTGCTAGAATTTGTAATGTCTCTTCTCTCTTAATAAAATAGTTCAGTTTTCAGTTTCTCTCTTTTCTTGTTGTTAGCTTAAAATATTTTTCTGTTGCAATAATAATATGTTCTTCAAGTTTCGTGAGTAGTTCCATCCCCCTTTGGGGGTGGAGATGATGTACATATATGTTTTGAGGTTTTGATGCTTGACAGATTTCGGTTTGTGTAGATGATTGATTCGTTTTATATTAAACCGCAAGTGCACGGCCGCGTTGAAGTGGTGGCAAATATGGGTAGATTCACAGGGAGGTGTGTCGACTTTTGGTTTGTTCGAAAGCGAATGGTAAAGAAAGGAGAGAAAGGTTGGTTACACTAAACTACACTACAATGCAAAAAGGAAATAGAAGATAAGCAATAAAACTAAACCCCATAGGGGGTAGAGAAATAATGTGAATATAAAGATGTGTGTGTGTTCAATTATGCTCCTCACAACATGTAGTGCATGAAATCATAAAACTAAATCCAACTTTGCCTCCACATGAAATAAGATAAGACTATATCGTTAAAACATACAAGACAATAATTGGAATGAAGCTAAATGAACTCATGTATAAAGACTAGACCCTACTATGCCTCCACATGAAATAAGATAACTCAATATCATTAAAATATAAAAGGCATTAACCAAGGTAAAGGCAACAAGAGTACATACACTACAAATTGTGTTTCCAATATTAATTCCATCCATATCCTCACCTTATCATTCCCCATAAAATAGGTCCACTAATCTAAGCATAAGTTAAGCTTCATTCAAGAGCATTAGCATATCAAAGATAAGAGTGAAATCTCATTAGATGGTTATGGAAATCATATAAGGCTCAAGGGATTAAGATAACACACACCTAATACACTACATGATCATATCACATATTTCTCCACCCCCCAAATGGGGATGGAACTACTCACTAATCATTACACTACGTACATTAACAACATGAAACATTATACTGAAAGGAAATTTAACTAAGCAAGAAAGGAGCATTAAAGAAGCTTAAAAGGAAAGGAAAGACTAAACAAGCATGCACAAATTAAAAGACAAGATTAAAAGAAACTAGAACAATTATTTTATCAACAATGACTCACATTGAAGGTCGCATTCTTCTCCACCTTGAGTTTTGCTTCAAGGCTTACTCCTTAGTAGAGAGAATGCCACCAAGCAATGAGTGATTTACAATAGAAGGTGAAGAGTTCTATTTATAGCCAAAGAAAAAGGCAATCTGGGACAATCCCCCGATGTGGGACTAAACAAATACCAGAAATGGACTAAATACACACTAATACGCGACTCACCAAAATCTTAGCAGATTTGGGCCAAAACAGACGGCCAATTAGCGGTCTTGGACCACCAATTGGAGGTCTATATGGTCCGGATCACGCTGGATTTTATTCTGGGCTTTGTTGGATGTCTTTGTTGGTCTTTGATGCATCTACTTCACTTGTTGGAGCTCCGACCCGAATAGAATTGCCAAAATACTCCCCATGATGGTGTGGAGTTTTCTGTTTTGCTCTTTGGTCCTTTGATCTTACGTTCAGGTCCTTCTCCCTTGCATCTTAGTCCCCAGGTTTCACAATTAAGTCTTTTTCCCCTGCTTTTGGGTCCTTTCATGCTTCATCTCTTCAAACCTATTTATTTCTGAAATTCAAACATAAAACTCGCCATGTAGCATTGCTTAGGTGTAAGATAATGGATATAAGATACAAATATAAGCATGAAATGATGTCAATCAGTAGACTTGGATGTTTGTATGTTTATCGGGTTCATTTTGATCATCTACTTGTTGGGGGATTTTTGTTGGGTTTTGCCATACGTTTCAGACACCCATGCTTGGTTTCCTCATGTGTATTGGCTGAAATCTCCTATTGGATATGCTACATATTACTCGTGTGTTTATATTAGTGTTTGCTTCCTGGATTGATTGAAGAAACTTTGTTTTGATGGGGTTTGACATAAGATTCAGACACCTCCCATGCTCAGCTTTGTTCTTCACATGAGTTCCTAGTTTTTGATTAGTCTTGCCACATCTTTAGACACTTCTCATATTGAGCCTCGTCTTATGATAGTCAAGTAGTAATTGCTAATATGTTGTGTTAATGCATTGATAGGTCTTGTCAAATCTTTAGACACTTCCTATGCATGAAGACATACACATGACACACATACACATACATACTTTCATGCATCATTCATCACTTCTTTAACCTCATATGTGCACACACTCCACTCCTTAGGGGTTCATCCATATTTCGTTCCATATCGTTTGCTGAATTTCTCTAGGTTTCATTTGCATCGTAATCTAGTTTGTTTTGTGTTCTTAGTATAATTACCTTTAAGTAGTAGCGTAATAATCTCTTCTTCCATCATTATTTCCCACTTGATTTCGCATTATTGAAGGTTGGCAACGCTCCATGTTGATCGACCCATACTTGCTGATGAGAATTTTATTTATACCGCAAGTGCACGACGTCAATGAAGACGTGGCAAGTACGGGTCGAACACAAGGAGGGAGAGATATTGTTATTTTTGTAATTTTTGATTAAGGAAGAAAGAGAGAGAAATAAGGTTGGTTTGAGATTTTGGATTTTTTAATTTTCTAAAGCAAGAGCAACAAAAACAAACAAAGAATAAAGCAAATATGGATGAGAGTCCAGCGGGTGGGGGTTTAGATATCGGGTTTTGTTTAGAGAAATCTAAAACTTATAATAAATCACATTAGTTATAAAGCATGACATGATAAATGATTCAACATAAACTTAAGTAATCAAAATATACTAACACGAAATTAAAATAATAACATCATTCTTCTTCTCATCACCCTAAATCCATCATCCCCACCCTTTGGAGAGAGTTAGAAACTCATGGATGGGGAGAAGGAGAAGGGGTCCTAGAGAAACTACGAAAGAAAATTAAAAACACGAAATAAACGAACAGATTTTTTTTACTAAAGAATGGAATCAAAACAAGTTCTTTTTACAACATAATTTCAGGGCTATTTATAGCCGATACAAGGGACCCTAGTACAAAATAGGAACGTACACGCGTCAACACGCAACTGGAAAAAAGCGCGACCCGCGGATCCAAAGGGGTGTGGCGGAAACGCCGCAATTTGCATGTAGTGTGCGGCGGAATCGCCGCAATTTTGTCTCAGATTTGATCCGGATTTTTCATGTGTGTTTATGGTATGATTTAGCTGTCTTTTGCGCGTCCGGATTGATTTCTTTCCTTTCTTTTGAGCTCCGAATTAATTTCTTCATATATTTGGAGATCCAAATTGATTCTTCTCCAAAATAATATTTTGGTACTCGTAATTTGCAGTCGGGTCCTCGACTTTTTGCAATTAAGTCCCTGACTACTTTTGTGCTTAAGTCCTTGGCATTTTTGTAATTAGGTCTTTGAATGCTTTTATGCTTGGATGAACTTCAATTTGAACCCTGATAATCTTGAACTTGGTCTTTATGACAGAAATGAGTCTTTTGCACGCGTTTATGCTCGGGATATGGGTAATTTGCATTTAGGTCCCTGTATTCTGTAAATAAGACTAAACACATACCTTAGTAGCATTTATTGATATAAAGTTAATCTAAATGAACGACATATGATGCAATGCATCAAATACCCCCACACCTAGATTTTGCTAGTCCCTAGCAAAACAAAATATAAGAAAAATGAAAACAGGGAAATCCTAACTCACTTTCGTAGGAATCACGGTTGCACTTAGCATGTGCAACAAGCCTTTAAACCCCTAAGTTTCCTTAGAGGACGAGTTTTGTCTCGTGAGGGTTTTCAGTTGACACACCCACAAAGTCTTAATTCAATATTTCATTAATAACTCTCAATATCTCCACCTCAACCTTATACATCTCACTTAGAATTTTAGCATGCTCATTATATAAATCTAACTCATAAAAATTCTAACTTGGTCTTTGTTCCTCCAACATTCACACCACTAGCCCTTCTACACATGTTATCACTTAAATTATTTTGCACGCCTCCTCTGGTGGTGAAGTATCATTCGGATCAACCATGACATGGATCATTCTTTTAACTTTGGGCCTTGAGTATCTTAAAGTATTTTTTTTTCGTGATTCAACACATTTGCTTTTTTGACACTTTTACCTTTTTTGCATTCGTGTAGCGAGTTTGGTCGATAATCCCGAGCTGGCAGACTCAAGTTACCAGGTTTCAAGATACCCCTACGGACCAGTGACTCGAAGGCTTGGGCTTTTGTAATCATTTTGCAAGATGTGTTTTCCTCACTTTTATTCCCCTTTTATTTTCCTCAAGGCTTAATTGCTATGAGAAGTCCACACTTCCAGGTATATTTTCCTCAACCTCTGCTTTTTATCAACCACTTCAAAGATTTGATTCATCCAATTTAACTGCATACATGTCTTAAAAGGTAATGGGTTATTTCTTTGGAACTTAGATTTATGTCATAATTTCTACAAGCAGAACTATATAATAAGGAACAAAAACTCAATGCAATTTGTACACGGGTTTTGGTAGTTCAATCTTAAGCTATGTCATGAAACATTGATTTTTTTTATTTTTTATTTTTTGAAGAATATATAGATAGATAGATAGATAAACACCCACCCACACCTAAATCATGCATTGTCCTCAATGTATGCCAAGATAAAGCAAATGCACTTATTACCTGAGTCAACTTGCGGTAGAGGGGTTGAATTTGCTCAGAGTCAACCATAGTCAGAACTGGATTGAATGTCACCATGTTGGTGCATGTATCCAGGTTAATTGTTCCCCATGTTGCCCTGAGAGTCCCGAGGCAAAGATTTCACACCCCTCACATGTGTTGGTTCTCTTATTTGCTCGAGTGATGGTGGTTGGGTAGATGAATTACTCCCTTTTTTCTCACTTTCTTTTTGATTTTGTGATGATTTATTTGATTCAGAAATCTTATAGATACGCGATCTCATCACAACATCACTTTGATTGCATACTATTTCTGGTTCACTATCACCATGAAAGATATTAAATTCAGCTTTTAAGTTTCCAAAAGATAGTTGCATGAGCACATTTCGACAATTTATCAAAGCTTCAGAAGTGGCTAAAAAGGGTCTGCCTAGTATTACAGTGATTTGTCTCTTAGGATTGACAACAGGTTCAGTGTTTAGAACGACAAAATCCACTGGGTAAATGAAGTCACCAACCTTAATCAAAACATCCTCTACTATACCTCTTGGTTTCTTAATAGAGCAATCAGCAAATTGAAGGGTTGTCTTAGAGGGTTTTAGTGGACCAAGGTTTAGTTGCTCATAGACAGAGAACGGGAGTAAGTTAACACTAGCACCAAGGTCTAGAAGGGCTTTGTTGATAAAAGTATCTCCTATTGCACATGAAATTGTGGGACACCCAGGGTCCTTATACCTTGGTGGCACTCGTAAACACCATTACGTCATCAGCAAACATCAAGTGTGAGACCGAGACCGTACCACACTTAACCGGTCGAAGCCCACCTCTCCTCTCCTCACGACGCAGCAAAGCCCCCAGCACTTCCATGCAAAGCACAAAGAGGTATGGGGTTAATGGGTCACCTTGTCGGAGACCATTTGAAGCCACAAACGGCCTCGAATAGGCACCATTAACATTCACAACGAAGGAGGCCTTCACACACGCCCCCACCAGCTTCCTCCATTTGTCATTGAAGCCGAGCCTACATAGCACCTCATCAAAAAATCTCCATGCCACCATGTTGTATGCCTTCCTCAAATCAATCTTGACAGCCATGCGTCCCAGCCCTCGTTCAGAATGCAAGTTGTGACATAATTTGTGGGCCAACAAAACATTGTCCCCAATCAGATGCCCTCGAATGAAAGCACTTTGGTTCTCACTTACAAGCTTGGGCAGCACCTCCTTCAACCTATTCGCAAGAATCTTTGAGATATAGCGATACACCATGTTGCATAGGGAAATCGGTCGGTAGTCATCAATCGAAGTTGGACCTCTCTTCTTTGGAATCAATGTAATCGCCGTATAGTTGACTTGCTTAAGGAGTTTACCCTCGCGAAAAAAAGAAGCAACGGCCTTAAGAAGATCTTTCTTAATAATCTCCCAAGCCACCTTGAAAAACTTTGCGTTAAAGTCATTCGGTCTTGGTGCTTTGTCAACATTTGAGTGCAAAACCACGAACTCCAGCCAAAACAATTTACTTCTCTCTAAGACATGAACCAACTTTTACAATATGAGAACATAATTAACAACATATCCAATTGTAAATGATTGTTGTTTTTGAGTGTTAGACCATGAATGTGTAGTTCAATTTTATTTGTTCCATGAACTTGTTACAAGTTTATTTGTACTAAGATTGAGATAGGACAAACAATCTTATTACATGGTATGATTGAATCAAAACAAACAAGTTAAAACATCACATGACAACTTGTTACAAGTTTAATTAATGTGTTTACTTGTAAAAACATTAAACATTGATATGGGACAAAGAAACTTGTAGGATGGTAGGATTGAATCAAGATAAAGGAATAGTAAAAATCACCAAACGAGTTGGATTGTTCGACCAAATAATCTGGGTCGTTCGGCCAAACCATCTGGTCGTTCGTTTGAAACGACCTGGGTCATTCGATGATTGATTCAGTTATAATATTGCAAGGGCATGATGTCGATGAAGACGTGGTAAGTACGGGTCGTGTCCATGAGGAGAGTGTGCGAGTCAAAGTCCACAATACGCGAGTGGGGGAAAAGAAAAGAGAGATATGGGATTAGAATTAAACTACGATGTGAATGAAATCAGAAAACAAACGATAAAAATAAACCCTTTAAGGGGTAGACAAAGAATGCAAAAATGAGAATATGTGTATGTGTGTGTGTGTTCATTGGTGCTCATCACAACAGTAATACATGAAATCCATAAAAACTCAATCCAACTTTGTCCCCACATGAAATAAGATAAACTAGTAATATGCAAGACAATAATTGAAATGAGGCTAATAGTGACCAAACCTCACTATGCCTTTACATGAAATAAGATTTAACACATCATTAAAACATACAAAACATTAGTTAGGATGAGGCCAACATGAGCACATGCATGCACATGTCATGTTTCCTCCTTATCCACTCCATCCTTATCCTCACCTCATCACTCCCCATAAAATAGGCCCACTAATCTAAGCATTTGCTAGGCATCACTCAAGAGCATTAACACGTCAAAGATAAGAGTGAAAATCTCATTAGATGGTTATGGAACTCATGTGAGGTTCAAATGTTAGGATTAACACACACACACTTAGTGCATCACATAATCACATCACATTCTTCTCCACCCCCCAATGGGGATAGACTACTCCCTACTCATCTCTAAACTAAAGAAAACATAAAAACAACATAAACCCATAGTGAAAATGTAGAAAACTTGATTAAACAAAGAACAAACATAAAGAAAACAGCATCAAATGGAAGACATCAATATAAAGAACAAGAACTAAAGTATATTGAAATGAAAGATTACAAGGTTTTCTCCTTCTCCTCCTTTTACGCTAATGAGCAGCAAAAATAAACCTAAATGAATGGAGGAAGGAAGAAGAAGAAAGGGAAAGAAGGGATTACAATGGTATATATAGGATATACATGGTTAGGACTAATCTGGAAGTAATCGGACGGCTCTAAATCAAATCTGATAGTCCTGGAATGCTCTGACATGATTACCCGACTCGCTGCCAAAATCCAAGAGCCAACATATCAGAGTTATCCGGATACACATCCGCCAGGGGTGGATCCAGATGCTCTGATCCATCTCAAATTTGTCCTGTTGTTTAGTTGCTTTGTTTGGCACATGGGGTGAAGCCCTACTCCACTGTCTCGAACTGATGTGGTTTTAATTGGTGAAATACTAATCTGGTTTAAGTCATGTGTCACAATATTTTGTACTTTACAATCAGGTCCCTCCAGGTTTTCACTTGGGACCTTCCTGATTTGCGATCCAGTAATTGTGCATTACAAATTGGACCAGAAGTCTTCAATTCAGTCCATTCTTTTTGCATTCAGGTCCTTTTTTCTCCCTTTTCTCTTTCTTTATTACCTAACACCTGAAACACTACAACAAACACTCGAGTAGCACAATTTTGAGGTAAACTAAAGGATATATAGCATAATGCGATGTATGATATGCTACTAATCAAATACCCCACACTTACCTTTTGCTAGTCCCGAGAAAATCAAAGAAACAGAAAAAAATGAAAGAAACAAAAACACACGGAAAATGGGGAATCCTAACTCACTTTCGTAGGAATCATGGTTGCACGTAGCACGTGCAACAAACCGTTAAACCTCCTTGTCGTCAAGGAGGAGGAGTGGTGTCTCCTGAGGGTTTTCAGCGGATATACCCACAAGATCTGAACATTGATGCATTAATCAACCTAGCAACACGACTCGACCGACCAACTTTTGTCGATCATTGGACACGGTAATCCTACAGGCTGACTCTATATATGTATCTAGTCCACACACCTAGCCTAGGGAAACATATGTGCAAGTTAATTAAGGACGTAAGTGAAAGACATGAAGTGATACAAAGTGTAATGTCCATTAAGGTTCTTATTTGTATTACCATTTTTTCTTTTCATTTTTTTACTAGTTGGTGTTTAATGCTCCCAGGGTCAGATTTCGTGCATCATTGCCTATGAGGACTTACTCAATCACGTACACCTTCCCTCAAATCTCCATATAGGGTGATCCCTACCACCCATGTAATGGAGTTCGGTCGATGCATCACAAGTCAGATGACTCAAAAGCACCAGGTACTAAGTCCCCTCGGACCTAATTTCCCAAGTGATAGGAGCCGTACGAGAAGAGATGACACATGAACCAAAACACCTACACCTAAGGGTTCACAACAGGAGTTTAAGGGTTCCTGACTACGACAAACTTCCTTATACTAACATGCACGAATTCGTCGATGTACTAGATATCCTAATGCATCATGTTCAAGTCAATTTTGGGACCTTCCTTTTTACTTTGTCTCTCAATGGTTTTTCAAATGCTAAACACACACAAAATCCACAAAACATTTGTTTCGCAAACAAGTGAAGATTTTGAAAGAAATGGGAAATTAAAGCACTAGGCAAGAAAAAGAAGGCAAGTCACTCAAGGATCATGACAAACAGATATATCGATATTAAATGCATCACACTATCATGACCTTAATCACTACACACAAAAGAAAACAAAAGGAAAGGAGAAAGACTCGACTATGTACACACGTAAAACACCCCTCCACCTTCTTACTTAATGCATTGTTCTCAATGAATGTGAGCATGATACTACATGGATTTATGCATAAAAAAGAAAAGATCTCACCAACGTAAAGTGTAAAATGAAGTTCATGGTTATGTGGATGGACATATACCCAAATTCCCAAAAACCTGTGAGATGCTGAAGAATGGAGACAAATACGTGAAACAAATGGGACTCAAATACACAAGAGTTGGGGCCCACAATAATCAATGCTCACTTGTGGAGATCTTTTTTCTTCATTTTTCTTTTCATCATTTTTTTTCATATAACTATGTACAAACATGAAATCTCAACCTTTCAAATGGTTGAATGCGAGGGAAGTTCATGAAGGAACATAACCTCGTTGGCCTCAACTTTGAACTTTGAACTTGCCCCCTCCAAGAAAGGTTTGAGGCTTGTCCATTAACTTTGAACAGTCCCCATTCCCTGGGTTCAGAATTTCAACCACTCCATGAGGAAATACGGTTTGCACAATAAACGGGTCAGACCAACGGCTGCAGAGCTTACCCGCAAACAGATGAAGCCGGGAGTTGTAGGCCGACACGTTCGGTCCGACCATAAACCTTTTTCGCATAATCATGCGATCGTGAAACATTTTGGCTCAGGACTTATGAAAATTCGTATTTTCATACTCATCATTTCGTAGCTCTTCCAATTCCACGATGTCGAGTTTATGTTGCTTCCCTTCTAGATAAAGATCCATATTCAGGTTCTTGATCGCCCAGTAAGCACGGTGCTCAAGCTTGACAAGTACTTGACAAGCTTTGCCGTACACTACCCGATATGGTGACATACCCAAATTGGTTTTATAAGAGGTGCAGAAAGCCCACAACGTGTCATTTAGCTTGGTCGACCAATCCTTCCACGAGGAATTAACCGTCTTTTCAAGGATTTGCTTTTATTGACGGTTAGAAACTTCAATTTGCCCACTAGTTTGCAGATGATATGGGGTCGCAAGCTTGTGGTTGACAGAATACTTCCTCATAAGCTCTTCGAAAGAGTGATTGCAGAAGTGGGTACCCATGTCGCTGATTATGGTACGAGGCATACCAAATCGTAGAAAAATGACCTTTAAGAATTTGGTGACCACCTTGTTGTCATTGGTCTTTATGGGGCTAACCTCTACCCACTTAGACACATAGTCAACGACCACCTGAATGTAAACATTCCCGAACGAATTCGAGAAAGGACCCATAAAGTCGATGCCCTACATATCGAAGATGTCGACGACAAGGATATTTTGCAAAGGCATCATATCTCGCCGACTTATTTTGACAAGGCACAGACACCTATCACATTGCTTACAAAATTCGTAAGCATCTTTGAAAAGCGGAGGCCAGTAAAATCCAGGTTTGAGCACCTTTGTGGCAGTTTTCGTTGCTCAAAAGTGTCTTCCACATGCCTCAGGGTGGAAAAATTGGAGTCATCTTTGGAACTCATTATTCAGGACGCACAACCTAAAAATTTGGTTAGAGCAGTATTTCAATAGATAGGGTCATCCCAGTGAAAGAATCTAACATAAGAGTTAAACTTGGTTTGGTCAGATTTTGACCAACCCACAGGGAGTTGCTCGGTCACGAGGTAGTTCACGATGTCAGCAAACCATGGGTTATCTTCGATCATGAACAATTTCCTGTCAGGAAATTTGTCATTAATAATTTGGTCATGTGAGTTGGTCGTCTCAAGGCGAGATAAGTGGTCCACTACAACATTTTCACACACTTTTTGTCCCGAATCTCGAGATTGAATTCTTGTAACAATAAGATCCATCTCAAGAATCGAGATTTTGCATCTTTCTTCGCTATGAGGTGCTTGATGGTTGTGTGATCAGAATAGATAATCATGTGGGAGCCAATCAAGTACGACTGGAATTTCTCCAAAGCGAATATGATCGATAAGAATTCTTTCTCGGTGACAGTGTAGTTCAATTGGGCATCATTAAGTGCTCTACTGGCATAGTAGATCACATGACGTAATTTGTCCAATCATTGCCCAAGAGCTGCTGCCATAGCAAAGTAAGATAAATGACACATCAACTCGAAGGGTTCAGTCCACACCGGTGCCTTAAATATGGGAGCCGAAGTCGGCTCTTTCTTCAAGGTCAAAAGAGCATGGTGGTAATCCGGTGTGGACCCAAAAATGGCATCCTTAGCCAACAAAATGGTGAGAGATTGAGAAATTTTACTAAAATCCTGAATGAACCACCGATAAAATCTAGCATGCCCCCAAAAATGTGCGGATATCCTTCACATTACGTGGCGGTGGGAGATTAGTAATAAAACCCACTTTGGCGGGATCAACCTCAATTCCCCTACTTGAGACCACATGTCCAAGTACAATCCCTCACTTTTCCATGAAGTGACATTTCTCTAATTAAGAGCAATGTTCTTCTCACGGCGTCGCTTGGGGATAAGGCTCAAGTGATGAAGGCACTTATCGAATGAAACACCAAATATGAAGTAGTCGTCCATGAAAATCTCAAGGTAACGCTCCACCATGTCGGAGAAGATACTAATCATACACGTTTGAAATGTTGCCAGTGCATTACATAACCTAAAGGGCATGTGACGGTAAGCAAACGTGCCAAAGGGACATGTAAATGTGGTTTTCTCTTGGTCCCAGGGGGTGATGGGAATTTGGTTGTAGCCGGAGTATCCATCAAGAAAACAATAGTACTCCTGTCTGGCTAACTTTTGCAACATTTGATCAATGAATGGTAATGGGAAATGATCTTTGCACATTGCCGCATTGAAATTGTGATAATCAACACAAACTCGCGAGCCAGTTTGCAGGCGTGTTGGTATCATCTCATTATGGTCATTCTCAACAACTGTCACGCTTGACTTCTTAGAAATCACATGGATAGGACTCACCCACAAACTATCAGAAATAAGATATATTATACCATGATCCAAGAACTTAAGAACCTCCTTTCAGACGACTTCTTTCAGCACAGGATCCACTAGACAATACCTGAGCTTATTCCCTTGATTGCCACGTTACTGATCATACAAGAAACAATTGGATAACCGGGGTCCTAGTATTTGACTTGCATGGGTTGTGTCAAGATCGAACTCACATTGGCGGGTGATAAGGTGGGGGTTGAGGTTGAGCGTGTGATTGAACGTTTTAATTACCGCAAGTGCACGACCGCGTTGAAGTGGTGGCAAATACGGGTTGATCCACAGGAAGGTGTGTCGACTTTAGTTTGTTCGAAGGCGAGTGAGAAAGAAAGGACAGAAAGGAGTTATGATCACACTACACTAAAATGCAAAAGGAAATGGAAAATAAGTAATAAAACTAAACCTCATAGGAGTAGAGAAAGAATGTGAATACAAAGATATGTGTATGTGTGCGTTCAATTATTCTCATCACAACATGTAGTGCATAAAAATCATAAAACTAAATCCAACTTTGCCTCCACATGAAATAAGATAGCACAATATCATTAAAACTTACAAGACAATAATTGGAATGAAGCTAAATGAACTCATGTATAAAGACCAAACCCCACTATACCTCCACATGAAATAAGATAACACAATATCATTAAAACATACAAGACATTAATCAAGGTAAGGGCAACAAGAGCACATGCAACTACAAGCCATGTTTCCTTTATCAACTCCATCCTTATCCTCACCTCATCATTCCCCATAAAATAGGTCCACTACTCTAAGCATGTGCTAAGCTTCATTCAAGAGCATTAGCATATCAAAGACAAGAGTGAAATCTCATTAGAAGGTTATGGAAATCATGTAAGGCTCAAAGGATTAAGATAACACACACCTAATACATCACATAATCACATCACATTTTACTCCACCCCCCAAATGGGGATGAAACTACTCACTAATCATTACCCTACAACTTACATTAATAAAATGAAACATTCTACTAAAAGAAAATTAAACTAAGCAAGCAAGAAATATTAAAGATGCTAATTGGAAGGAAATAAAACTAAAGAAGCATCCAAGAATTAAAAGACAAGACAATACTAAAAGAAACTAAGAAAAAAATATTTTATTTACATGACGCACATTACAAGTGACATTCTTCTCCACCTTGAGTTTTTGCTTCAAGGATTTTACTCCAAGTAGAGAGAATGCCACCAAGCAATGGGTGAATACAAAGGAAGGTGGAGACTTCTATTTATAGGCATGGAAAAAGCTAATATGGGTCAATCCCCCGGTATGGGACTACCTGCGATCAAATCTGCCAGATCCTACGCATGCACTGGGTGGACTTCCCAGTGACTTATCTTGGGCTTCCGTTGTTCTCCTCCAGATTATGCAAGTGACACGGTGTGGACATCATTGACCAGGTTCGGGCTAGACTAGGGGAATGACAGAAAACATACTTATCGATGGCGGGACGCATTGATCTAGCTTGCAGTGTTCTCACGACTTTCAGTGTGTACAAGACTTCTACGTTTCTATTACCTAGAAGCACACTTCACGAGCTCGAGAGATTAATGAGGCACTTTGTGTTGGGGGTCGGACAAGAAACTGACACTTGTATCTTGGAAAGACATATGTCTCCCCAAGAGCGAAAAAGGATTAGGAATTTGGCGTCTCACGGAATGGAATGCCGCAGCTATGCCTTGTCTCTTCTGGCTCGTGGCTTCAAAGGATCCCTCACTTTGGGTACGGAGTATAAAGAGTAAATATTTGTGTAGCAAATCTATCTGGATGGCGCCCCTTCTGTCTGTTGGTGGACATGGCGAGGCATCTTACACCTTCAAACACTTACAAGGCATAAATTCTATTATGAAGTAGGCGATGGGCAATCTATCAGCTTCTTTCAGGATCCATGGCTTTGTCCCCCTCTCATATGTGAAGACGATGGCGAGCAATTACTCTCTGATGTGGGGATACCAATCGACACCCATGTCGCGTGGTTTCTATGACAAGGATGATGACACTTACTGTAGGATCGTGAAGGTCTCTAATTCTAATCACTTTTAAGCTAATTACCTACTTGCTTAATCAATCAAGATATGTACAGCGGGATGTAAACAAATACAAGTAAAGCAAACCACAACGATGACACCGGATTTTTATAGAGGTTCGGCCTCCCGCCTACTTCCTCTCTTGCAAGCTCCTCTCGATCTCCCTCGAGCTCCGCTCGCATCTTCACTATCATCCTCGTTCCGGGCCGAGATTAAGCCTTTTACAAAACAAGCTCCACGAACACTCTCTTGAGCTTGACTTTCTTCTCTCACAATCCGAGAGGAACACTTCGGGCTTTCACCGAAGTCCTTGCTTCTTTACAACTGAGATCTTGAGTGGAACACACTCTCTAACTTGAGCACACTTAGCTTAGGATGTGTAATTGATGCTAAGATGTGGAAGTTTAAGCTTGAAGAGTAGGATTTGGGGAATGGGAGACTTGAGAGTTTCTCTTATAGGTGTATCTGACAAATGGAAGTGTAAGAGATGTGTAATTGTGTCAAGGAAACACCTATTTATAAACTCCAAAAGTATTATAGCCATTGGGGATGAATTGGGAAAAGATTGTGTAAGATACACAAAACAGAAACGGACATGACCCAATTTTGAGTAAGTTCGGTCGACCGGATCGGGCTGAACGGTTGACCGTTTGGCAATTTAGAACTCGGTATGGTCGACCGGTAAAAGAACGGTCGACCGCCAAAGGCTATAATCTAGGTACACTTAAGTGATCGGTCGAACACCGAGATAGGTTCGGTCGACCGATTCACACCAGACACTTTGGGTTGACAAACAAGATCAAATTCGGTCGACCGAAACAATGTCCACGGTCGACCGAAAACCGACATACACTTTGGGTTTGTCAAGTCTTCTAAGTTCGGTCGACCGAACAAGGTCCTCGGTCGACCGATACACTATTGTATTTGGGGTATTTGGAGATAATACGAATACGACCGTTGGGTATAATACGACAAAACAAACGGTTGGAAAAATATGTTAACTCATCAACCGAAAAGGTATGGACGGTCGACCGAACTTGGACAGTAAAACACTTACAAGATATATGATCACTCAGTCGACCGAACGGTCTGTTTCGGTCGATCGAATGTGGGCAGACTGTTTAGGTTTTGGTTTAGTGTTTTTCGGTCTAAGTTTGAGTGATCTATTGAAGTCCAAATTATGTGAAATTTCGTGTGTGACTTCTATAGGGAACCTAGTGTGTGTTTGAGTAGTTTTTAGCTCAAGTATGCTCAATTACACAAAGTCCTTAAGACTCAAAGAAATACAAGTTACATGTCTTCAAATGAGCTTGATTACATGACTTGATTTCCTTTCTTCCTTGAGTCTTGATCACCTGTAGAGGTTAGCACAAAGTAATATATATGCAATGCAATACGTGTGCTACTCTACATGATCATAATTAAGATTATGTTGATTAAATCATCAAAATATAGATTAAGGCCAAAAAGCCAACACTTACCGCCACCCAAGTATGAGGCTATGGACACAACTTGACGACGAATTTGCGAGATCATACCAACAGGGAGCGAAGATGTGTTGCGATGGTTGGAGGCAGATGGGAAACTATTCAAGACACAGACAACATAGGAATGGATACTTTCTCGAAGCCCGAAGTTAGCATGGACTCCGGACATGTGGCACTCGCATGCCATTCCCAAGCACGCTACTCAGCTTTGGAGAGTGCTACTAAGGAAACTCCCTACACATGCCTGGTTACATCAGAGGAAAGTCGGTGTGATTGTGTCGAGGTGTGCTCTATGCCAAAGTGCTTATGAGGACATCCATCACTTGTATTGGGGCTGCGATATTTCTAGAAGTATATGGAGCAAGATCTTGACATGCATGTAATGAAATTTCATCATGTGTGCTCACTCGAAGATGACGTGCGCTTCTTTGATGACATTGTTCTCGTTGGAACCACTTTTCTTCCTTCGCACCGCATGGTCAAAGCAACCTACCCATTGGTTGACCAACGTTTATATTGTAGGATTTCGTGTCCCTATGTATGTATATATTTTTAAAAAAATTAATAGAACATACAAGATCGATTTTCATATTTTCAACAATTTTTATGTACATAGTTTTGTGATTATTCTAATAACATGCAATCCTACATTTATTAAAATAAATCACAAAGGTAGAATCATACCTAAAGGTTCTCTAAAACCTTCTTGAAGATTCGGAGTCGCATTGCCCGTTGAATCGTCCACGGATTTGCATCCGAGTGTTCACCAAACTCTAAACAAGATTAGAGAGAAATGAGCTAGTCAATCAATCTCTAACAAGGTTTAGAATCTAGCTAATAACCCCTCTTTAAGCTCCTAAGATTCTTATCTTTAAAACTTAAATTTACTAAGAGATTTTCGTGGTGATTAGGGAGAGATTAATGAGAGAAAGATTTTTGCATTAGTTATTAAACAAGTACGAGTAGGGGTCCTTTTATAGTCTCCGAAAACATCCTCATCAAGAGCTATTCTTTAGCCATGATTCATTGTTTATTCTCTCCTAAATTAATCTCTAATTTCCACATAATCACCGTGAGCTAGACAGTCGACCGAATATGTATGAGAAAAATTCCCTGGAAGAATTCGGGCGAACCACGTCTTTTACTCGGTCTACCGTTGACCCACCAGAATCGCTCCTCGGACATAGTCATCGGATGACCGTGTCACCTTCGGTCTACCGAAAATACTATTTCTCGGTTGACCGTGCACACACGGTTAACCGAACTCGATTGTCTAGGCACTCTAGACAATCTCGGTCAATCAATTGTGTTTACTCGTTCCCTATTCGGTTCACCGATCCGAAGATACCTCGGTCGACCGAACCCCGAACGGTTCACCGTGTTTGACCCCGATTTTGCCTTTGTCAAATTTTGGATTTATTTCCAACAAAATTTGATCTTTTGGGGTTTTTAGCAAATTCACATCATATATAATATATTATCATATGTAATATTAAATTATTACACCCCATAATATATATACCTCATATGAATTTATTATGATTCTAATTATGTCAATTCTCATGACATATTGATTTTATTCATTCACCACATGTGTCCTATTTTCACATGAAACCCGACACATCATATGAACTTAAAATCAAACCTCTTGTTTCCCAGTTTTGTGGTGTGACCTATAGGAGGATCTAAGCCAAATTGGCAACGATATTAAACACTTAATATCTCAAACTATAAGTGGTATCTAGCTACACATTATAGTTACCCAATTAGCATAGATGTCTTTGTTCCACCCGAACCAAAACACGATCCATTTAGTGATGTAAGTGCACCACTTGTGTCCGTCCCTTGCCTCATGATATTAAGAATATATACAAAGTAGAAATGTGTCATCTTTGTATTATATTCATTTCTTGATCTCTCTAAGCTAATTATAACTATGTAACTTAACTCAAGTTACATTATGCACATTATAATTTTGCTTTATCAAAGGGCCCACTAATATCATCACTCAATTAAGAGGGGCAATGATAATCGTTTGACTAGCTATCTTTTCCAGCACAAGTCATGTTCAACCAACTATTACCTTTATCACTACACTCATTGATAGTTTTTGACAATAATCAAATTAAGCACTTCTTGAGTGAAAAGATATAAGTCTCATATCTTAGGATCCAAGACACAGTAAAAACATTAATGACACGAAACACAATTCCATAATGTTTTACTTGTTAGGTTTATTCAATATATAAAAGTAATCTTTTCCTCTTTTATATACTCGTGTCGTCAATTATTTGTAGAGCTACAACAATCGATGACCAACACGACAATCTTATCTCGGTAATTAATGTTCCATGTTAATTACCATGATTGTGAATAACTTTTGATTTTATGTAAACCATTATCTTTTAGAGCTCTACGGTTAAGGACCAAGCGCCTCTTCCTTAACACTTCCAAAAGACGAATACCACAATCAAGGAACAAAATGTTTGCACATTCAATTCATAATAATTGACATATAAAAGTAAAACTTTTAGAACACATTCCTTCCAGATATACGCCTCCACCGTCCTTTCAATGACTCATCGTTACGCTCTATTGCATCAGGTTCGGCTGATTCATCGAAGATGCGCTTCACACGTCTCCATAAGGACCTCATTTTTTGGTTCGTCCCAACCAAAACATCGCCACTTACAACCATGTAAGCCGAGACGAGTCTCCCATCCTCTTCCGTTGACCACGTTTTCTGCGACTTGTGGATCACTGTTTTGCGTGTTCCTTGACCGGTTGAAGGTTGAACGATAATTTTGTCATTCACATCAAGTATACTGCGGTTGAGATTTTCACTACTTTCTCCACTTAAGAGGTGAGTGTAGGACCCAAATGGGAATTGGGTTAGGTCTTGTTCCTAGGTTGATGGGTGGTGTGGGTTGTGCTGGAATTGATGATATTGATGGTCCGGGTGGAATACTGGGGGTTGAAAAAATTGGTTTTGTTAGGATGGGTGGAATCCAAGGTGTGGGACGAATTGATTTTGGTAGGATGAGTGAAATGCAGGTTGTTGGACAAATTGTTGGGTTGGGGTACGACGAGGAGGAAAACGATTGTACTCCGGTGAACCGTTATCTTCTGAAGAAGACATTGTAAGGTGGGGGTGGAAGAAGTAAGGTAGGATTTGGGTTAAGTAGAGAAGTAAGTTGGGGGGGGGTATATATAGATTCAAGTGTAGTCACGCGTACACTGTAGGTCCTCGATGCTCGAGTGGTCCAAGATTCGATGTTATCGTCTTGTGCTCCGTGTAGTCACGCACACACTGTAGGTCCTCGAAGCTCGAGTGGTCCAAGACTCGATTTTAACGTCTTGTGCTCCGTGTAGTCACGCACACATTGTAGGTCCTCGATACTCGAGTGATCCAAGGTTCGATGTTATCGTCTTGTGCTCCGTGTATTTTTAGCTTTACTAATTAAAAATGTATTCCTAAATAAAAAAAATATTTTTGTATTAACATATTATTTGTTAATTTAAATCGAATGATTTTAATTAAATTAAGTGATTACAATAATGATTATTAAAATATTTGTTGATTATTGTTAGAGTTTTAGATAAGAGAAAAAAGATAAGGACGTGACAACTAATACTGTAGCGTGACTGGATAAATTAGATAATGATTAAGGATTTTGTAAGGTGTTGGTTTGTGATGATGTAGGGGAGAGAGAAGCTGATGGTGGTTTTAAAATCAACCTTTGATTTCATTTCATTTTTCATTTTTGTTAAAGGGAATTTGAAATTTGAAACGGTGAATTTGTAGGGACAACACAGAACACATAAGCAGTGCGGACGCCCTCATTCCATCCGCCGTATATAAACCGAACGAAACCAAACCTCTCCCTTTCTCTCTCATCATCTCCTCTCTCCCAAGTCCCAAATCCAAATCCCAATCCCAATCCCGAACTCTCACCTTTCGTCCACTTCCCCCTCGAATCCCAACTCTAACTGCGGTTTCCGGCGAGATCGGCTTTTCCGGACTGCGGCGGTGCGATCGGAGCGGGGTTGATGGTGGTCTTCCGGGTTCGCGCTCCGATCCTGATAGTTTGCCTTTTTTTGGGGGGGGGGGATTTAGCTCTTTGCTTGTGATGTTTGAGGTTTGGTGATTAAAGTTTGGATTTTGATGCTTGGATGAGGTTGTTTGGGGCTGATTTTTGGTGATCGAAGTTTGGATTCTTGATGCTTGTATGAGGTTTCTCGGGAGATGGTTTTTGGTGATGGAAGTTTGGATATCGGTGTTCGGATGAGGTTTATTGATGCTGGTTTTGGAGTTTGGTGATTCAGGTTTGGATTTTGATGCTTGTATGAGATTGTTTGGTGCTGGTTTTGGTGTTTGGTGATTAAAGTTTGGATTTCGATGCTCGGATGAGGTTTTCGTGATGGTGGTCTTGGTGTTTGGTGATTGAATTTCGGATATTGATGCTTGGATTGGGGTTGTTTGGAGCTTGTTTTTGGTCACTGGAGACTTGAAGTTTGGATTTCAATGCTCGGATGAGGTTTATTAATGCTGGTCTTGGTGGTTGGTGATTCAAAAGTTTCAATTTTGATTCTTGGATGAGGTTGTTGGAAGCTAGCTTTTGGTGATTAAAGTTTGATGGTGCTTGGTTTAGGTTTTCTGATATTGGTTTTTGTGTTTGGTGATTCAAAAGTTTGGATTTGATGCTTTTGAGGTAGCTTGGAGGTTTTTGGTGGATGTTGATAAAGTTTGGATCTTGGTGGTAGGATGTGGTTCTTTGAGACTGATATTGGTGATTGGCGATTATGTTTGGATATTGATGCTAGAATGATGTTTGGAGCTTGTTTTTGGTGGTTGGTGATTAAGTTTGCATTTTGATGTTAGGATGCAGATTTTGGGGCTGGTTTTGGAAATCCATGATTATCGATCAAACTTCAGGTTTTGATATTTGGTCATTTGGATGATGTTTTTTCTTGGTTCTTTTTTTGGTGTGGGTCGCTTAATGTCTGGATTGTGCTGTTCAGATAAGGTTCTTTGTTATCTAAGGGTTTTTATGGTTGGTTGAGATTGTTTGATGCTGTATTTTGGTGTTCGATGATTAATGTATGGGTTCTGATACTTGATGTTGTTATTTGCTGACCAAGATTGGGCTTTATGTTTGGATTAATTATTTTATTTGGTTCTGATTTTTGCTGTTTAGTGTTTTAAAGTTCGGATTTAGTGATTATAGTGTGGTCGTTTGGTGGTGAATTTGGTTATTCATGATAAAGTTCAGATGTTTGATGCTAGGGTGTGGTTATTTGGTGTTCAAACTTTACTTTTTTATGCTTGGGTGAACTAATGAGTTCAAAGTTCCTCTCAACACCTATTCTAGGAAACTAGAATGGTGGAGTGACGTTTTTCAAACAAAATGTTTTAAACTAAGTAGGTTTAAAACTGAATATATGAAGTGTTGCTTCAACGCCGTCGACAGTGATGAAGAAGAGATTTGATAAGATGGTCATGTGGTGAGCAGGAGAGGTATTTTTAGATATTTAGGGTCGATATTTCGAAAGGATAGGGAGATTGAAGGAGATGTTAGGCATATGATTAGGTTAGGGTGGATGAAATGACAACAAACATCAGACATCTTCGTGACAAGAATATCCCTCTCAAGTTAAAAGGAAAAATTTATAGCACTGCTATAAGACCTGCGATGTTGTATGGAGCGGAATGTTGGGCTACGAAAAGACAACATGTGTAAAAGATGAGCGTGACTAAAATGATGATGTTGCGGTGGATGTGTGGACATCCACGGATGGATCATATTAGAAATGAGAAAATTCGCGAGAGAGTTGGAGTTGCCCCAATAGAGGAAAAACTTATACAACATAAGTTGAGATGATTTGGATATGTACAAAGAAGACCCATGGAGACACCGATTAGAAGGGGAATGTTGAGCCGTTGAAGACAAAAAGAGGGAGGGGAACCCAAATTAACTTGGGAAGAAGCGGTTAAAATACACCTACAAGATTGGAATATTCCCTGTGAATTGGCGTTGGATGGGAGTGCATGGAAGAAGACTATTCACGTGCCTGAACCGTGATTCTCTTGAGTTCATTTCTAGCCTACCCCAACTAGTTTGAGATTAAAGGTTTTGTTGTTTGTTATTCAATGTTTTAAATTTCAGACTCAGATAATAAGTGTGTGGTTTCTTTATGCAGGTTTTTGGTGATTACTGATTAGTAGTTAAATTTTGGATGATTAATAGTCATTTGAGGCAGTTCGGTGCTGTGTTTTGGTGCTTTGTGATTGAAGTTTGGATTTTTGTTGCTTGGACCATGCTACTTCTGTTGAAAGGAGGACGAAGGGGTTTTTGGATGATCTAAAGTGGGTGAGGGTGTCCTCTGATTAAAATTTGGACTTTGATTCTCGGAAGTGGTTGTTTTGTTCGGATATTGGTGTTTGACACTCAATTTGGATTTTATTCCTTTGTGGTTGCTTGGAAGTAGGGCTTTTGAATGGTGAGGAACTTCTTGCTGATTGAATTTTCGATTTGTTATTAGAAGTATGGTTGTTTTGTTGAAGCCATCAAAGTTTGGTTGGGGACTGGTTGTGATTGGTATGTGAGGTAAGTTTGAGAGGTAGTGATTTTAGTTTTTGGTGGCTAGAGTGTGGAATTTGATATTTGTGGCGGATTGATCTTGAATTAGGGTGGCACTTTTGTGGTGCTTGGAGGTGATCAAATGTGTTTGTTTGTGAAAGGATATGATTGGTATTGGTGTGGCTGTTTAGTGAGGAAACATTGGATTTGGGTCTGTTTTTGCTGACTTTGAAGTTTGTGCAAGGATATCTCGAGAGATCCTCTATCCAGGGTAGGATTCTGGTAGACTTTTTATTTTTATGGTTCACGGACAAGGAAATGTGGGTTGATGGTTGGTCGATTTCGGAAAATGGGTGGATGGGGTTCCTTCAAAGTGGATCATTTGTTAGTTTTAGTTTTGGTTGGGCTGTAGAAAGTCATCAAGTGATATCTAACTTTTGTTGGGTTAGAGAAAACATCTTTCTTGGACCACATTGTGCTGTACATCCAATCGAGAAAGAAATGGTTCTAAATCTCAAATTCCTAATTTTATTGAAAAAATTGGTGGCTTTACATTTTACAATGTAATTGTTGCTATACACAATAATGGAAAGATCAGTTATTTGTCTTCTTAAGTTTTAATGGATTAGCAATAATGTTGTCATTTATGCTTATGATCTACTTTGAATACGCTGATTCAATGCATTTTACCCATGTTTTTAGAGATCTATCTGTAGTTCCAAAATTCAAGGCCCTTTTATTCGAACCTTCTAAGTGCTGCATTCATTTGGTACTTCGAAATTTGAGTAATTACTTATCTTTCTATTTCTTTTTTGTGAAACTGAAAATGTTATGTTGTCTTAGATGGGAAGATATTCTGTGAATTTAATGTGCGGCTAACTTGCATGGGTAGAGGATGCCAGAGTTGCGAAGTGGATCCCGGCAAGCACGGTTGAAGTCCAAGAGACTTGATGATATTCCTGCCCCACCCCCAATATTTGAACAAGCTGATAACAATCTGCAAACAGCTCCTACTAGAGCAGGAAGGCGTGCTGGTGGTGGAAGAGGAAGAGGAAGAGCTTCTGCGGGAGCAAGAGGAGCTGCTGCGCCTGTTAGGCTAACCGCTGGTGGTAGAGGACGTGGTATCAGGTTGATTGACCTAGACCCAGATCAGCCTTGTGCAATCGTACCTGGAGCTGGTGTTGCAGCTGCTCAACAGCCCAATTTAAACCAGGGAGCAGAGGTGAGGGCAGACAAAGATTTGGCAATGGAGGGTGCAAGTGCTGATAAGTTGATAGGTGTTGAAGACGATACAGCAGCCGCTCCTGTCCCTGAAAGGGTACTTATATGGCTTTCCTAACTTGTTCCTCTACCTTCCATAGTCTGCTTGCTTAAACGCACAACGATTCAAAACATTACAAAACAAATCAAGAAACCATAACGGCACAATCACTAACACATGACATACAAAAAACCTATCATTTTAATCCCCACTAATGAGCTGTGATACTTGATTAGTAAAGCTGTCCATGTCTAAGTTTTCAATGCTGTTGATGTTTTTTGTGGCGAAGAACGGACAAAATTCTCTTACCTGCGACGTTTAAGTATAATCGGACAAACAAGATAACGTGTATTTTTTTTAGGAATATATATGTTAGATGTGCTTTATCTTTGTTTGTATACATAAGAAGTACCGTCTCACGGCTTAATTGCACGGATTCTGTTAAGTACTTCCCAAATTGAATTAGATATGTACATGTTTTATATTGCCAGCAACATTGCTGTTATCATATTGGGATTGTGTGAAGAATTTATCATTTTTTCAAGATACAAGATGAATGGAGATATTATTTCTCTTGTCAGGTGCAAGTTGGAAATTCTCCTGTATATAAGATAGAGAGGAAACTTGGAAAGGGTGGTTTTGGACAAGTATATGTTGGTAGGAGGTTAACTGGTGGAACAGAACGCACTGGACCAGATGCTTTTGAGGTAATGCAAAATATATCTTCTCCCTTTTCCTGCAGGGCATTAGACCTTAAAAAGTAGACATAAATTGCATCCCCTTGTGTCATCTGGCTTTAGGTGGCGTTAAAATTTGAGCATCGTAGTAGTAAAGGATGCAATTATGGCCCACCTTATGAGTGGCAAGTCTACAAGTAAGTTCTCTTTGAAGAAAGTACATAATGCTCTTTTCAAGAGTCCATTTCATTTTTGACTTATTTCAATTATGTGAAAAGCAGCAATCTAAATGGATGTTATGGGGTACCAATGGTTCACCATAAAGGTCGTCAAGGAGACTATTATATTCTAGTGAGTTTTGTAAAAGTTCTTTGTTTCTTTACATGTTATGAGAACTTCAGCTGGACATTCCAGTCATGACAATTTACCTTGATATTTTCAGGTAATGGACATGCTTGGACCAAGTTTATGGGATGTATGGAACTCTGTTGGCCAGGCGTAAGAAAATAGGAGAATTTACTAAATCTTTTTCTTATGAAACTATAGTAACCATTAATCAGCACTTAAACAGGATGTCTCCAAGCATGGTGGCTTGCATTGCTGTGGAGGCGATATCAATTCTTGAAAAGCTTCACATGAAGGGGTAGTTCTCTTTGTGTTGGACTTTTGCATACAATTTTGGCAGTTGATTTTGGCTGAATTTGCCAAAAACCTCATGAAATAGACTGATATTTAATTTAATCATTTAGGTTTGTACATGGTGATGTTAAACCGGAGAATTTCTTACTTGGTCAACCTGGAACTGCAGATGAAAAGAAGCTTTTCCTTATAGACCTTGGGTTAGGTATTGCTTTTATTACTTCTGTAGAGAAGTCTATACTAAGCTAACTCGTAATGCTAAGTGAAACAATTTGTGCACCAAGCCCACAACTATTTTCAAATTAAACCAATTTCACATAAGCTTGCAATCATTTGCTTCAACACCGTTTGATATAGATTTGGATCTCTAGGTTGAAAATGGTTTTGGATAGAAATCTAATTTGGAATATGTTATACAAATTTTGTTTCCAGTTTTCCATTTTATATAATAAGTATGTCTTCATATGACAGTCTTCATTCTAAACGTGTATGCAGTTTCGATTATTACTTAAAACACATTTTAGTAAATGAAAATTTGTAATTTAGTTTATGCTTCATGCGCACAATCAACTACATATGTTTCCTTCAAAGTAATGACAGTTATGTTTTGCAACTGAACCCTTTGTTAGTGAATATGGGTATGGGCATGTCAATTTGCAACTGCTTATGCAATTGCAAACCAAATTCCCCAAGTTTTAGAGCTTCTGAATCAGAGGTTAAGACTTAAGAGTGTTTCATTAAAAATTTCATATTTGACCTAGTGCTTATTTGAACTTGGCAAAATATGTTTAGCTGCCGAATTTTTGCTAGGTAGTTTTATTGTTTTACACAGTACAAGGCTACTGTTACTATCAGCTTATGCTCTGTGAAGTTTTAATTGGTATTCTAAATGTGCAGCTTCTAGATGGAAGGAAGCCTCATCAGGTCAACATGTTGATTATGATCAACGACCAGATATTTTCAGGTTAGGCATTTGTGTAATTTTTCTGCAAACAAGATCTCCTGTATGTTCTAACATTTTTTTTGCAGAGGTACCATAAGATATGCAAGTGTACATGCACATTTGGGTCGAACGGGAAGTAGGAGAGATGATCTCGAGTCTCTGGCCTACACATTGATATTTCTTATCAGAGGACGTTTACCATGGCAAGGGTATCAGGTTGTTCAATCACCCCTTCTCCTGATAACTGTTACCCTTCTCAATTAATGTAATCAGTTGATGGTTGTGACAACATTTATGTAAGTGTATTGATTTTGTGATGCAGGGCGATAATAAAAGTTTCCTTGTGAGTAAGAAGAAAATGGCTACTTCTCCAGAAATGTTATGCTGCTTTTGCCCCCCTCCTTTCAAGCATTTTCTTGAATATGTAACAAATATGAAATTTGATGAAGAGCCAAATTATGCTGAGCTGATTTCTCTGTTTGATTGTTTAATCGAACCATGTGCACCCTTGCGACCAATCAGAATTGATGGTGCTCTAAAGGTTCTATGTGTATCACTTTCTTGTTAATATTTCTTTCATATTGTAGTAAAAGACATCCATTTGCGTCCATGGTTGTATTGCTGTTGAATTCTGTATATTTTCTGTTCTGATTCCTGGTTTATTTACATGTATAGGTTGGGCAGAAGCGTGGAAGGGTAGTGGCACTCGAAGAAGATGAACAGCCTAGGAAAAAAGTAAGATTGGGAAGTCCTGCAACACAATGGATATCGGTCTACAACGCAAGGAGGCCCATGAAACAAAGGTACATGGTCTGTTGAAATTTCACTGTGCTACAAGATGTTTTAAGTAATTGGCTCGTCTTCTAATCCAATTTTAAATATTGTGGTTTCCTAAAAAAGCAGTTGTATGTCCTAGGTAATATGATAGCATGTTTTGGTTTACACGTCAGTAGATATATTGCTATGTTTCCAGTTATCTTTTTTTCCATCAATCATAAAAAGGAGGCCAGGCCAAGGTCTAATTAGCATGAAGCAAATCAAAGGGAAAGTCGTTATTAGGATTATCAACTGAACATTGTTAAACCATGCACATTATTAAGCTAATATTTGGTGAAGTGGACGGTCTGTAGGCATATAACCTAATAATTCATCTCAAATGTTGAAAGCTCTTCAGGAACCAATAAATGATAAACTCACCACTTCAGCATACAGATTGATTTATTGTAGTCTAGATCTGGAGGACATGATATATGTATCACTGGTTGATTAAAAAAATTGGAACAGAAAAAGAAAACCTCAAGCTTTACTTAGAGTGATTACCCACCTATAATGCCTAATATTGCATAACTCTTACCCTTTTGCCAATAGATTGTTTATGTTCAAATATAACTTTTTTTTGAACTGTTAATTTTTTTTCCTTCAAATCTTTTGTCTGTGTTGCACTACTTACTAGGTAGTTGAAGTTAAAGATAATTTTATTAACACCAGGGCATTTCCATGCTTGTAACACCTTTATATTCCTTCATTTGACACATTGTTTAATATATTTTTTTTCTTTTTCTGATAATTTTGTAGGTTTTAACGTTCTTTTGTATTTCGTTAGGTACCACTATAATGTTGCTGATGCGAGGCTTCGTCAACATGTAGAGAAGGGGAATGAAGATGGGTTGCACATAAGCTGTGTTGCCTCTTCTACAAATCTTTGGGCTCTTATCATGGATGCAGGTACAGGGTTCTGTTCCCAGGTTTATGAGCTGTCACCTGTTTTCCTTCACAAGGTATGCTGGGTAATTTCAAAGTGTATAGGCATTTTTAAAATGTTATCTTGCAAGATATGTTGTTGACAATTCTTATCTTTAAAAGGACTGGATTATGGAGCAATGAGAAAAGAGTTATTACATCAGTGCAATTGCTGGTGCAAATAATGGCAGCTCCTTGGTTGTCATGTCGAAAGGTTGGTGCAAAGCTCAAAAATTGGAAAACTAGTGTAGGCATATTATTGCTTATTTTTTTTGGTAAATCTATGTTTTTAGCGGTGCATTGTTTCATAATCATCTATTTTTCTCGAAAGTTCCCTAGGGGCTTCCAAATCAATGACCTAAAACACTATTATCAACAATTGTTTAGATCTTTTTTTCCTTCTTAATATTGTTCACTAGTCAAGTGTTGAGAGCAATCTTTGGATAACTTAACAACAACATTAGTGTATTGTAGTGTTCAAACTTCAGACAATTTGGAACTTCAGCTCTTCGCAAGGCATCTTTGTCTTCCAAATAGTTCCCAATTTCTAAATTTTTCATGTCACTTTTCCGCATATCATACCTAATGCTCTCTCTCATAAAGTATTAGAATTTCTATGCTGCATTTTTAATTGAAATATAAAAGTCTAAAGTTATTAGAATTTTTTTCCGGGTCTAAGACCTTTACGTTAACTGGTTTGAAAAAAATTATGATTACTTACAATCTATTTTGAGAATCGTCCTATTGGTTGTGAATTGTGGAACTTCCTATCAGCAAAATTATTTTTGTTGCAACCAGTGTTCAGGTGGGTGGTCGCCTAGGCGAATAGGCGACGTCTAGGCGACCGCCCCTGCTGGTGGTCGCATAGGCGACCACCCGCACACCTTGTGTGCGGGTTGTGTTGTCGCCTAGGTGACATGTGCTGTGCACAACACATAGCCCTTCTTCTTCCCTCCTTTCGCCGGAGCAACGACACCGGAGGTGGTGCCGCCGCCGTTGGTGATGCCGGAGGTGGAGGTGGTGCTAGGAGAGAGGGTAGCCGTCACCTTTTGGGGGGGTGTTTGGTGAGATGAAATCTTGACCATCCGTTTTTATTATTGAAGATGCCCATTCATCTCTTCCAATCATATAAATACCTAGTGAGTTAGTGATGTAAGTGTTTTTTTTTTTTGAGTCCAAACATATAATCTTTGTTTCTATAATTTTTGGGCATTTTTCCTTATTTTTCCTGATTTTTTTATAATTAAAACAAAAAAAACAAAACAAAAAATAAAAAAAAGGGTCGCCCAGCTCTGGGCGATCACCTAAGTGTTTGGGAAGGCCCAGTCGCCTAGGATCTTCTAGGCGTTCCCTAAACATTGGTTGCAACATTTTGACAACTGTTGCAGCATGTCATTCTCTAATGAATCAATAATCTGTGGGTTTCTCCTTTTGTTTTCGCAGGTACTACTTATACCCAGCAGTCATATAAAGTAAGTGAGTCATTTCCTTTCAAGTGGATAAATAAGAAATGGAAAGAAGGCTTCCATGTCACTTCTATGACCACGGCTGGAAACCGTTGGGGGGTTGTCATGTCAAGAAACTCTGGTTATTCTGATCAGGTATGCTCTGATGGCAGTACTCTCCGTTGCACACTATACTGCTCTTTATTTTTGCCTTAATCATTTTATTTTATTAAGATTTTTTCTTTGAATATTGATCTGGCATGCTTTCTATATAGCATTAAAACAAATAACAAATACTCTGGTAGTAAATACATGCATCAGTCTGATTACACCTCATACTAGATGCAATAACATATTTTGGTTCCTTTGGTTATGGGAAGGTAAGGTTCGCTTGTATTAACTGCACCTTATTGTAAAAACTCTAGTGTCGGAGCATTAAATTACAGTAGACTTTCGACTGATATAATGAAAAAAAACTGTTATATCAGTGACTCAAAGAGTTTATTGGCATCAACATAATTCTATCTGAAGTTCTTAACTTTTTGTCTATGCACTCTTTCCTGAAAGCTAATCTCATCAAACCTTCGTTTGGTGCCTTTACAGGTTGTTGAGCTAGACTTTCTTTATCCAAGTGAAGGAATTCATAGACGGTGGGAGAATGGCTACCGGATAACATCTACAGCAGCTACTGCTGATCAAGCGGCCTTCATATTGAGCATACCTAAGCGGAAACTTATGGATGAAACGCAGGAAACACTCCGTACTTCTGCATTTCCTAGCAATCATGTGAAGGTATGGAAATAGTTAGAAATAACTTTCGTAGGCCATAAATTATGGACAAAATACTGGAAATATTCCGTACTATATAAAGCACTTCAATCTGTTTTTCATATGGTTTAGTAGTACTAAAAAATTGGAAAGCTGAACTGCATCTTTTATGAGAAAATAAGGCACATATCATACTCTTTTGATGCCAAATTCTAGGGCATATATCATGTCGTTGCATAGTTAACTATAGTAGTACACTTGACAAGGGTATATAGATCAGTTGTTTATGTTTCAGGTCTTCTGGTATTGTGCTTTCACTGAAGTACTTGGAGAGCAGCGTAGCGAAATCTTTGCTAGCTACTAACTCAAGCAGTTTGGACCACATAAAAATTTAGTTTCACTGGTAGTTTTTTTTAAGATTACTTTTGTTAAGAACAAGCTCGAAAGATAAAAACGGGAAAGAAAACCATGAACCTACTGTAAAGAAATATCCTGAAGATGAAATAAAGAAACAGTTTATTTTAATATATTTTTTCCTCACAAAAAGAATAAAAAAAAGAAAAACTTAGAGCAACCCAGTGCATTTGTTGTAGCCTTTTCAATCAAGAAACCATCAAGGATAGAAAAAAAATCTTTTTAGAGAATAGCTATGAAGTTTGTATTGCATGTCTTTGGTGACGCTAGCTGTACCCATTTAATATAGACGAACTTATTTACATTAGCATTTTCAGGTACTTTATCTTCACATGGTACTAATTTTGTTCCAGGAAAAATGGGCCAAGAATCTCTACATCGCCTCAATTTGTTACGGTCGGACCGTCTGCTGATTCTCAGCTGCACACATGCCATTCTCAGCTTCAGGTGAGAAGTTATCACCATCAAATTTGCCATCAGTGGAAGCTTCTTCACCATCTTCCCTGTTGAATACTTGTGTAGCATCGAGGCACAACATTACATCCGACAGCCCTAAGACATCGGATAAAAGAGGTGGTAATGTGCTGAAAATCAAAATCCAAACCTCTTATACCTCTATGTATGCATTGGCAGTGGTAATACCAAGGCGTGCCTGCCTTCTGTTGTACCAATTATTTCCGGAGCTATCGAAAAAATGCTCAACAATTCTGTATGCAAATATAGGTGTTTTGATGAGAACCCCAGGGCTTCTTACTTGCAAGGTGCTTAAATTAAGCGTAGTCAATATATTACGCCCTCTGGTCAGGAAAATCGACTTATCTTACTCATTACAATGACAAGTTAGGTTGCGTCACATCTTAAGCTTTAAATTTTATCAAATATTAGGACGCAACAGAGCTTTGTTTGACAAGGCACTGTTTTCTTCAGATCTCAGAGTGCAGGACTTGCAATTCGGTACTCCAGAGGTATACTTATCAAATCTCCTTCACAGTCGAGAGAGTTAAAACTTATCGTACTCTTGTTTTAACTCCCCCTGCCCTCTCTCCAGTCGAGTTGGATTCCCAACAGAAAATCCTTTTTTACATCATGGGTCTAAAAGATTCACTTCAGACAGTTACTGTTCACTGAAAGATCTGTGGCAGACGTGTTCTTTCACAGTGTGGATTTGTGCAGCCATAATTTGGGTTCGCTCCGTCCCTATGATTTGATGGTCTAAGAAGATGATTGTAACACAACATTTAAATTGGAACAGTTGAATCAATCAACCTTATTTAGGGTGCATAATCCGAATTAAATCTTAATCCCAAACCTTAGAGCCCAATTTGAAGAAGTGTAAAATATTGAAACTATAACCCAAAGTATCAAAATTGATTCGTAATAAAGACCTTTCATTCGTGACTAGAATCAGATTTATCTCCAAAAGGCTAAAATATAAAGGAAATTTTTCAAAATAATTTTTTTTAAATTTTTTTTTTCCAAAATAAACCTTCTTTTAAAAGTAATTTCCAAACTAGACCCGCTGCCACCACGTGGTGACACGTGGCGACGGCGGGTTTTGTTTTTTTGTGCATAGAGAATTCGGCATCACCAGTGTCGAGTTCATCTTTTGAGAACTCGGCACTGGTGATGCCGAGTTCAACTTTGGTAGAACTCGGCATGTGTGATGCCGAGTTCTATTTGGTTTTTTATTGGGCCAACACTTCGATATTTTTTTCTGAGGTGATTCAAATAGAACTCGACACTTAGAGTGCCGAGTTCTATTTAAAAAACTGTTCTCATGACAATCAGGTCGTGTATGAGATTGATTGTCAGGAGAACAGTTACTTAAATAGAACTCGGTACTGAGAGTGCCGAGTTCTAAAGGAAAAAAGTGAGTTTAATAGGCTGAAGTAGGCAAATTTGCGGTCCTAAAAAATACATTACATTCATTCGTCTTACAATTAATCAACTTTAAAAAGGATTTAAGTCTTCGTACATTCATTCAAGTCATAACCAAATACATTACAAATACATTACAAGTCTTACAATACATCAACTCTTATATTCATTCGTCTCACATACAAAATATTTTGCTATATAGGTTCCTTGCATCGCTTTCGGTTATGACCTATACCGCCGCATCTCCCACACCTTACCTTTCTTCCAGAGTGTTCGTCCATCTCGTTTCGGATTCGCGTTGATTTAGGCCGACCGAGAGGTCTTTTGGTTTGGGGAGGCTTCATTGTGATGTTGCCTCGATCTGACCAATACCTCACATTAGGAATTGGGACAAATATCGGTTTGTACGCCTCCCTGTACATTTGAACCTCATAATACGGGGACACCAAATGTGAAGTGTTGACATTTGCATGTCTGCAACTGCAAACTGCTAGTACATGTGAACATGGGACGTGCATTGCAATTATGTATCCACAAGTGCAAGTAATAACTCCTTCAAATTTCACGAGGTATTTTTTCTGGTCATTGGCTTCAACCTGGTACATCAGCTGGTGGTACCGAGTTACTGTATGTGTTCTGGCCAGATTACTGTTTGCCACCACCACGGTGTGGACTGTCGGTACATATGTTTCATTCCACGACTCGGCGACGTCCCTTCTTTTAACAAAGAATTTGTTCAAGCGGAGAAAGGTCATCAAAATCATGGTTGTAATTGGCATACCGCGTGCCCCTCGTAAGACATTGTTGAAGCTTTCTGACATGTTTGTTGTCATACATCCGAAACGCCGACCCCCGTCGTGACCACAAGTCCATCTTTCAAAAGGACCTTGATGTTGAATCCACTCGTATATCGGTTTATGTTCCTCTGCAATAGCCTTCATTAACTCTTCAAATTTCATAAATGATTGAGTTTTACCCGCTTCGTAAAACTTGATTTGTCCCAATCTTTCCTTACAATTTCGATGTTTAGCAAGATTTGCTTTCATGTGTCGAAGACAGAATCGATGTACATGGCCCTCCGAAGGTGGAAATGCGGCTCGCACACAAGCATTTATTCCCGAAAATTTGTCGGTGATAATACACAAATCGGGTCGCCTTGTAACTCTACTTGCCAGCAAATGAAGGAACCACGTCCACGACTCTGTATTCTCACTCTCTACAACAGCAAATGCCAAAGAAAAAATTCCGTTGTTTGCATCCGTGCCCACATCAATTAGCAATAAACCTCTATATTTGCTATAGAGGTGTGTTCCATCCACACTGACAACGAGTCTACAATAATGAAACCCACTAATTGAAGGCCCGAACGCCCAAAACACACGCTTAAACATCTCCTCGTCTGAATTTACCTGGACAAACTCTATTTCGACAACAGATCCTTCATTGTTCTGACAGAGAACTGTGTCGAACCTTCGCAAATCTTTAAAATTGTCTTCTTCGGCACCATATATTCGGTTCAACGCTTTTTGCCTAGCATGCCATGCTTTAGCGTAACCAATTTCAAGTGAGTATTTGGTCTTCACCCTTTCCATTATTTCAGCAGGAGTAATTGTGAACTTAGTTCTAACAGATGACATTATCAAGTCGCATACAAAATTAGCACTGCATTGTTTGTTGTCGTTTAGCAATATCGGATTGGAACAAGTGTGCTCGGCGTCGTATGTTTTAACTTGAAAATATCTGCAACCTTTTGGAACAGACGCATGTAGACGTCATTTGAAGTTATTTTCATCACGACGAAGACAATGAACAATATACCGTTTCGTTGAAGAAACCACAACTGAATACTGAACAAACTTTTTAATGTGTCACGATTGCAGAGCATGAACCAAATCATCTTTCGTTGGGAAAATTCGTTTATCCCAGAAAGAACGACCATCTTCCGTATGCCAATCACTCCGTTCCAAATTGTTCGCAGCATCGAAGAATGAGTGTTCAATTACCGAATTCTCTATCCAGTTGTCGTCCTCGAAGATATCGAGAAGTTCATTAAGAGTTGGAACCATGTCGTTGTTAGCAACTGCATCATCAACAACGTCGTCGTCTTCACGGTTTATGGATTGTCCCATCGCATATATGACATCCTGCGTCTCCGGAACGACTTCATTAGCAGAAACACCTTCAGGTTCATCTTCTACAGCGAATGGTGTGCTGTAATCCCCTAATTCCTCAGTGTCATCGTCTTGAACGCTATGCATCTCTTCCAGGCCTTCTGGTTGACTAAAATTAATTGGGTCAACAACTGACAAACCAAGCCCAAGGTAGGGATATGAGGTAGATGGTCCAGCTCTTCCAGCAAACTCATCATGACTGTAATGCGTGGGTTCAAATTGCGACAAACCAGGATAAGGATTTCCACTGCTAGAAGGAATGTCACACGCATTTTCTGGCCATTCGGTGCCTGTTTGGAAGTTATGCGATTGGAAAAATGGAATTTGCTGGTATGCTGGAACTTCGGTTGTAGGATTTAGACTTATATTCAAATCTATTCCACAGTCCCAACCGGTCGACCTTACTGTACCATACTCCGGCGAATGAGTGTTCGTTGTCAGCGTAGGGTCGGGCACTTTAGGTTCAGCTTCCACATACACTCCAACCACAGACATCCGTTTAAACAAACACATCAATCCATAAACCGACCTATCATTGGTTAATGGAACGTATGTCCAATCATTGTTTAATGGCAATTTCGCCGTCAACTTCACATCAAACATACTGTGTGGATGATCACATTCAGATCTTATAACATCCATTAAATCCTCATATTTGATGTTCAACGGAACAACTACCAATTTGCGGTCAGATCCTGTGTATTCTGCCACATCTCCGTTACATTCTAATTTCCCGTTATACATGACCAACAAAAATCCTTCATCATCTTTATCCATACCTAAATATTTGAAAATGTGTTCAAGTGAGATGATCGAATTCCTTACTAAATACTTAAAAAGTTGAAAATACTTAAATGTTTTAGAAGTTACCTCAATCGAGTGTAGTAGCAAACGATTGTAAACGTCGAGCAATCTCTCCAATAAACAACGTTACGATCAATAAACAACGTTACGATACCGTAGACCTATAATCAACAAAACTAAATTCAATAATCAAGTATCAAACAAGAAATAAAACGTTTTGCCTAAACCAACAAAAACACTACAATCATACATAAAACACCAATGTATATCATCCTAATACATAAAAGGCAAGAAAATGGTGGAAAACGAAAAAAAACGAAACCCTAACCTGAAAATCGCGAGAACCCGTCGTGAGGGAGAGGGGGGGGGGGGTCTGGCTGCTTTTATAGACCTCCAGAACTCGGCGTTGGTAACGCCGAGTTAGCTTTTTTTAAGTGAACTCGGCGTTACCAACGCCGAACTATTACTTTAGAACTCGACATCTAGGACGCCGAGTTCTATTTAAGTAACTGTTCTCCTGGCGCGTCAATCGTCTCATGCACGATATGAGCCCCAGAAGAATAGTGATTTAAATAGAACTCGGCACTCTCAGTGCCGAGTTCTATTCGATTCACTATTCTCCTGGCAACTCATGTGGAGTGGAATATCAAGTGGGGCAATAAAAAACCCAAACTTACATAGAACTCGACATTGAAGATGCCGAGTTCTATTGGTGTGAACTCGGCAGGGGTGATGCCGTGTTCACAACAAGAGAACTCGGCATTGAGGATGCCGAGTTCTCTTGTAGAGTTCATTGATTTAAGAACTCGAGTTTTTTTTTCATTTCCTGTTTCACAATCAACGAAAACAATTCAACCACGAAACAATCAACGAAAACACAATTCGACCACGACACACAAACAAGTACGAAAAAACACAATACAACTACGAGTGGAATATGAAGTTCAACCGCCAAAAGTACCATATAAAAACAACCAAATAAGTTCACAACTAAATATCTATCCTAAGTGACCTCTCAATCTCTTCTTCCTTTTAGGACGTGCTTGAGCACGTCCTCTCCCCCTGCCGCGTCCCCCTTCTCGTGCTGCATTCTCAGTATCCTGAGTCAGACCGCCAGCGTCTTCTTGAGACTGTGAATCTTCTTCTTCAACGACGCGATCCTGACTCAAATGTAATGTGGGTTCTTCAGCACCAAAACACATAAGCCAAGCCTTCATTTTTTCCTTTAATTTTCCAACCATCGAAGAGCATGTCCTGTGATCTTGATCACCTCGTGAATTTTATGGAGTTCTTCGTGAAACTCATAAACTTCGTGCACCTACAGATAATGAAAAGTTAATGAAACACTAAACATAATTTTAAAACGTGATAATTGTTTAAATAAATATTTAAATCTTACCATCTCTCGCTCTCTACCCGCTCGAGTTCTGTATAAGGTATTAGTCGGAGCCAAGCAGTGATGAACTATCCAACGTACGGTGATGCTCCAGTACCATTCCATATACAGTCGTGTGCTCTCTTCAGGAGTGACACCTAGGAGTGGTCGCTCAAACTGTAGATAATCTCTTCTGTGCGACCAATGCTGAATGAATTGGTGATTTTCCACCAACCAATTAACATCCGACCTCCCCTGAGCCGATTTCACTACATGTCTCTCCATCGGCTCTGGAATGTGCTGCTGTAGACCGAACTGTCTCATCACTCGGTCTGGACAATGCATAACCACCTCACCAAAATTTATAAGCCAAGTACGGCTCGTCCAGATCTCTGAACCTTCCGTACATAGTGGTGGTAACTGACTACGATCCAAATTTGCATAAGGGTCCCAGATCACTTAACTGCACTACCCTGGAATGTCCTTGGTCGTCTCCAACGGGACCCTAATGGTGCTCTCTCGTCCTCCGGGTATACTAATGGTCTTCTCTTCAAAGGTCTCCCAATGTGTAGATGTTCCCAGCACCACAACTGCAGGAACGTAAGAAAACCACACAAATGTTTCGTCGGAATCAGTGAGGCTTCATCTAACATGTGATATAAGTGGGCCAGAGCCGCACTACCCCAACTGTACTCCGATGCGACTGCCAAATCTCCGAGCAAATACAGGTACTTCAAGTGAACCATCGTACCACTCTTATCTGCCAAAATACTACATCCCAGCTGGAACAGAATGAAGGCTCTGGTGTGTCATGTAACTGTCTCCTCGTCAGCATCAAAAGGCAAGTGTTGAAACTGAGCTTGCAACCAACCCAGAGTTACGGAACCCTTACGACCCAAGTCATCGGGGACCTGACCCAATAAATCCATGCAGACCTCTGACCAAACGTACTCCTGAGACTCACACACCGGCAAACCATCTACCCGCAAGTCGGTAATCATCGAGATGTCACGCAAGGTGCACGTGATCTCACCATGTCGCAGGTGAAATGAATGAGTCTCCGGTCTCCAACGCTTGACCATCGCCCCCGGTAAGGTATGATCCATCTGAACTCGGCACAATCGAGTGACTGTGTCAAACCCTGCCATATCTAGCACAAACAACATTCTCTCATCAGTGATCTGCCATTCGTTGAGCTTCGATCCATGCTCAACGCATTTTACACCATCAACATCCTTCTGCATAAATTTAGAGAAATGTCAGAATATTGAAATTCACCTGCAAATATTTAACTTGAAAACGTAAAATACTTACAAAATCTTTGAACAAGTCAGACTTGTGGTTGACCTGCAAAACCAACACCGATCTGTCTACCGGACCCTGTGAAGCGTAGCTACCTCCAACTGAACCAGTACTAGAACCACCAAACTCCATCTGTACATAACACGTTAACACGTGAGATGGTTGTTCTTCATTACTAACTACTTAAAAAATTGAGAATACTCTAATGTTTTAGAAATTACCTCAATCGAGTGTAGTAGCAAATGGCTGTAAACGTCGAATAATCTCTCCAATAAAACCAACTACAATAAACAACATTACGAATCATGTCATAATTTTTTTTTAAATTTTGACAGAACCTCTCCTATATTTCTTAAATTGGTAAATTTAAACCAGCACGGTAGAACAAACTAACAATACTACAAAATTCAATTCTAACATACATTCAAACTCACATACATTTAAACTCAAATAAATCACTTTTAAGTTTACATTCATTCAAATTAACATAAATTCAAACCTAAATAACAACATAAAATCTATTTTTAATCACAATAATAGTACTTAAATTCAACTATTTTTAAGATGACTACCGTAGACCTATAATCAACAAAACTAAATTCAATAATCAACTATCAAACAAGAAATAAAACGTTTTGCCTAAAAACCCAAAATCGAATTCGAGTTTCCACCAAAACGGGTTCCTCAATCAACAAAAACACTACAATCATACATAAAACAACAATGTATATCATCCTAATAGATTAAAAAGGCAAGAAAACGGTGGAAAATGAAAAAAAATCGAAACCCTAACCTTAAAAACTCGGAACTCGGCGGATGGGGAGTGGGGGGCGTCAGGCTGCTTTTATAGCCCGACGGAACTCGGCGTTGGTAACGCCGAGTTCACTTTTTTTAAGTGAACTCGACGTTAGTAACGCCGAGTTCTTCCTTTAGAACTCGGCACTCTTAGTGCCGAGTTCTATTTAAGTAACTGTTCTCCTGGCGCCTCAATCGTCTCATGCACGATCTGAGCGTCACGAGAACAGTTTCTTATATAGAACTCGGCACTCTCAGTGCCGAGTTCTATTTGAATCACATCAGTAAAAATTGTCAAGTGTTGGCCAATAAAAAACCAATTTGAACTCGGCATCACCCATGCAGAGTTCTACCAAAGTGGAACTCGACATCCCCCATGCCGAGTTCTACCAAAGTTGAACTCGGCATCACCAGTGCCGAGTTCTATCAAGTGTCACCTCCTAAGTGAATTTCAAGTGTTGGACAATGATGCATTGCATACATTGCATCATATGTCTTTCATTTAGATTAATTTTATATCAATAAATGCTACTAAGGTATGTGTTTAGTCTTATTTACATAATACAGGGACCTGAATGCAAATTACCCACATCCCGAGCATAAATGCGTGCAAGAGACTCATTCCTGGCATAAAGACCAAGTTCAAGATTATCAGGTTACGAATGGAAATGTATCCAAGCATAAAAGCATTCAAGACCTAATTACAAAAAGAACAAGGAGTTAAGCACAAAAGTAGACAAGGACTTAATTGCAAAAAGCCAAGGACCTAATTGCAAATTACGAGTAGCTTTTATTATTATGGAGAAAATCTAAAGAAAATCAATGTGGATCTCCAAATATATAAAGAAATAAAGTCGGAGCTCAAAAGAAAGGAAAGAATCAATCCAGATGCGCAAAGGATATTGAAATCATACCATAAACACACAGGAAAAATCCGGATTAAATCGGAGCTAAAAAGGTGGCGAATCCGCCGCACCTTATGTACAAAATGCGGCGAATCCTCCGCACCAGATTAGATTCATGCTCTAAAATTTTTACCGGTTGCGTGTTGACGCGTGTACTTTCCTATTTTATACCTAAGTCCCTTGTATCAGCTATAAATAGCCCTGAAACGATGTTGTAAGGGTCCTTAGCTTATGTTCTAGTTTTTATAACTTAGTTTAATAAATTTCTGTTGCTTTATTTCTTGTTTTTAGTTTTCTTTTGTAATGCCTCTAGGACCCCTTCTTCCTCCCTCCATGAGTTTCTAACTCTTTCCAAAGGGTGGAGGTGACAGATTTAGGGTGAAGAGAAGAGAATAAATGTTATTATTTTAAGTTTGTGATTAGTATATTTTGATTACTTGAGTTTGTGTTAAATCATTTATCATGTAATGCTTTGTAACTAACATGATTTATTATAAGTTTCTGAATTCTCTAATCTAAACCTTAAATCTAAACCTCCACCCAACGGAATTCACCATCTTTGTTCTTGCTTTAGTTTTATTTGTTCATGTTTTATGCTTTAGAAAATTAAAAATCAAAAATCTCAAAACCCAATTTATTTCTTCTCTCCTTTCCCCAATCGAAATCACACTAATAACAAATCTCTCCCTCCTTGTGTTCGACCCGTATTTGCCACGTCTTCATTGACGCCGTGTACTTGCGGTATAAATATAATTCTCATCAAGTTTTTGGCGCCGTTGCCGGGGAGGCGACGCAGATTTTGTTTTTTTTGTTGATTTCGATTCTATTCTATTTATCTTGTGCGCGATCTAAGTATTTGGATTTGTGTTTCAGGAGACAACAGAGCGCGCGGCGAAATCTGAACGCAGTATGAGCAACAAGGGCGGCGGAATCGCCGCACATCAAGAGGAACCTGCGGCGGATTCACCGCACATTTGAACCATATGGGCTTTAATTTTTTCTGGGGTCGTCTCCATCTCTGGGTGGACGCGTAGAGCATCTGGAAATTTCGAGAGCGGGCGGTGAACCCGACTAAGCATGCGTAGGTAACCTTTGTTGCCTTTTTCCTTGTAATTTCTAGTTTCGGAAAATTTCCTTTTGTAGAACTGCACGTGTTAAGCTTAAATTCCATAATTGGCAATAATTCAACTCTGACCTAAAAATTGGCAAAACTAGAAGAACTTAGTGCATGCATCATATAATGTTTTGTTTGCATTATTCTTGCTAAATTCTTGCAAATTATTTTTATTGTTGAAGAGTGCTGGAGGCAAAGTACGTATCGCGTTTTAACGATTGCATTTAAGCATATAATTCAGTTTGCATACAACCTTGCAATTGCCCCCATCTAAAGACCATTGTTTGACTATCTTTGCTAGATTTAAGTTAAACTATCTTAAGGGCAACTCCGTAGGAAAAGATACGGTGGGGATTTCATCACCCTTCCGTGGCCCACAAATCACAATCCTAAAGTGTCACCCAAGCCTTAAATTAAAATCAATTAGACATTGACCCCTAAGGACTCGGACTCAATTAAGGATAAGAATTGGTTTGACTTGCTATGACCTGAAGCCGATCGAATTTAATTTGGTGCCTAGGAAGTGTTTTTGTGTTGACGCAAGTCTTCCAAGCGAAGTGGTTGTCTAATTGGCACCGACTCTGTCGGGAGCGCCCCCACTAGCTATACATAACCTGGCCAAGTTGGTTTGATTAGTGAGGGAGGTGAATCAAGCGAATCAATTCGACTCAACCAGTTAGGAGTCGTCTAGATCTAAGCGACACTAGGTCTAAGATTGTTTGAACCGTGCTTTCTTAGGAATTTTCTGACCAACCCTCTTTCTATCTTTAAAGTTAGGTTTCCCTTCTCATCTGAGTCTTCTTTCTCTTCTCACCTAAATTCTCTAGATTAGGATTCCTTTCTCATCTTTCCTCATTCTATTGTTTGTTTCCCTTTTGAAAAAAAAACAGAAAAAAATATATATATATAAAAAAACGAAAAAATAAAATAAAAATTTAATTAATTCTTGAAATTAAATTTGGAATTTAAATTTGGAATTTGAATTCAAAAATTGATTCAACCCGGTGCACTCAGATTTGGATTCGGGACTTGAGTAATCGACTCTCACGAGTTCATCTAGATTCCAGTCTGGAACTTAGCCCCAATCCATCTGCTGCACCACCTCACCCGGATCCAATGGGTGAGAACGTAGTGGACCCGCCTGTTGCACAACCTATAACTCTGAGGGATCGATGCTATCCAGCGATGGCTGCTTAGCCATCGTGCATCGTTATGCCCACCATACCGGGTCGCGACTTCGAACTTAAGGCACAATACATGAGTATGTTGCCTAAGTTCACCTCTAGGGAAGACCCATACCTCTTCCTTAGAGAATTTGAGGAAATCTGCTCTCTTATGCAATACCAGCATATTCCTGAGGAGGCAGTGCGTCTGAAATTCGTGCCTCTAGCACTAAAAGACGACGCTAAGAAATGGCTATATAGTCTAGCCGAAAGATCTATTAGGAGTTGGGCTGAGTTTGTTCAAGTATTCCTGAAAAAATATTTTCCCAACCATAAGACTAAAGTTACCGGAAATAATATGCAATCAAAGTGATGTTGGGAAATATTTTCCCAACCAGAAATAATATGCAATCAAAGTGATGTTGTGATGAGAGCACGTATCTATCAGATTTCTGAATCAAATAAATCATCACAAAATCAAAAAAGGAAGTAAGAAAAAGGGGAGTAACTCTTCGACACACCCACCATCACTCGAGCAAATAAGAGAACCAATTTATGTGAGGGGTGTGGAACCTGTGACTCAGGACTCTCATTGCAACATGGGGAACAATTCAACTGGAGACATGCACCAATATGGTGTCATTCAATCCAGTTCTGACTATGGTTGACTTTGAGCAAATTCCATCCTTCCACCGCAGTTCACCAAGGTAATAAGTGCATTTGCTTTATATTTGCATACATTGAGGACAATGCATGATTTAGGTGTGGGGGGTGTTTACGTATATATTTATCTATATAGTTGTCTTTCATTTCTAAAATAAAAAATAAATAAATAAATAATAATAATAATAATAATAAACAATGTTTCATGACATAGCTTAAGATTGAACTGTCAAAACCCGTGTACAAATTGCATTGAGTTTTTGTTCCTTATTATATAGTTCTGCTTGTTGAAATTATGACATAAATCGAAGTTCCAAAGAAATAACCCATTACCCTTTAAGACATGTATGCACTTAAATTGGATGAATCAAATCTTTGAAGTGGTTGATAAAAAGCAGAGGTTGAGGAAAATATACCGGGAAGTGTGGACTTCTAATAGCAATTAAGCCTTGAGGAAAATAAAATTAAAAATAAAGGAATAAAGTGAGGAAAGCACATTCTGCAAAATGATTACAAAAGCCCAAGCCTTTGAGTCACTGGTCCGTAGGGGTATCTTCAAACCCGGTAACTTGAGTCTACCAGCTCGGGATTATCGACCAAACTCGCTACACGAATGCAAAAAGGGTAAAAGTGTTAAAAAGCAAATGTGTTGAATCACGGAAGAAAAGAGAAAAAAATATATACTCAAGGCCCAAAGCTAAAAGAATGATCCATGTCATGGTTGATCCGAATGATACTTCACCACCAGAGGAGGCGTGCAAAATAATTCAAGTGATAAACATGTGTAGAAGGGTTAGTGGTGTGAATGTTGGAGGAACAAAGACCAAGTCATATTTTTAATGAGTTAGATTTATATAATGAGCATGCAAGAATTCTAAGTGAGATGTATAAGGTTGAGGTGGGGATATTGAAAGTTGTTAATGGAATGTTGAATTAAGACTTTGTGGGTGTGTCAACTGAAAACCCTCACGAGACAAAACTCGTCCTCTAAGGAAACTTGGGGGTTTAAAGGCTTGTTGCACATGCTAAGTGCAACCGTGATTCCTACGAAAGTGAGTTAGGATTTCCCTGTTTTCATTTTTCTTATATTCTGTTTTGCTAGGGACTAGCAAAATTTAGGTGTGGGGGTATTTGATGCATTGCATACATTGCATCATATGTCTTTCATTTAGATTAATTTTATATCAATAAATGCTACTAAGGTATGTGTTTAGTCTTATTTACAGAATACAGGGACCTGAATGCAAATTACCCACATCCCGAGCATAAATGCGTGCAAGAGACTCATTCCTGGCATAAAGACCAAGTTCAAGATTATCGGGTTACGAATGGAAATGTATCCAAGAATAAAAGCATTCAAGACCTAACTACAAAAAGAACAAGGACTTAAGCACAAAAGTAGACAAGGACTTAATTGCAAAAAGCCAAGGACCTAATTGCAAATTACGAGTAGCTTTTATTATTATGGAGAAAATCTAAAGAAAATCAATGTGGATCTCCAAATATATAAAGAAATAAAGTCGGAGCTCAAAAGAAAGGAAAGAATCAATCCAGATGCGCAAAGGATATTGAAATCATACCATAAACACACAGGAAAAATCCGGATTAAATCGGAGCTAAAAAGGTGGCGAATCCGCCGCACCTTATGTACAAAATGCGGCGAATCCTCCGCACCAAATTAGATTCATGCTCTAAAATTTTTACAGGTTGCGTGTTGACGCGTGTACTTTCCTATTTTATACCTAAGTCCCTTGTATCAGCTATAAATAGCCCTGAAACGATGTTGTAAGGGTCCTTAGCTTATGTTCTAGTTTTTATAACTTAGTTTAATAAATTTCTGTTGCTTTATTTCTTGTTTTTAGTTTTCTTTTGTAATGCCTCTAGGACCCCTTCTTCCTCCCTCCATGAGTTTCTAACTCTTTCCAAAGGGTGGAGGTGACAGATTTAGGGTGAAGAGAAGAGAATAAATGTTATTATTTTAAGTTTGTGATTAGTATATTTTGATTACTTGAGTTTGTGTTAAATCATTTATCATGTAATGCTTTGTAACTAACATGATTTATTATAAGTTTCTGAATTCTCTAATCTAAACCTTAAATCTAAACCTCCACCCAACGGAATTCACCATCTTTGTTCTTGCTTTAGTTTTATTTGTTCATGTTTCATGCTTTAGAAAATTAAAAATCAAAAATCTCAAAACCCAATTTATTTCTTCTCTCCTTCTTTCCCCCAATCGAAATCACACTAATAACAAATCTCTCCCTCCTTGTGTTCGACCCGTATTTGCCACGTCTTCATTGACGCCGTGTACTTGCGGTATAAATATAATTCTCATCAAGTTTTTGGCGCCGTTGCCGGGGAGGCGACGCAGATTTTGTTTTTTTTGTTGATTTCGATTCTATTCTATTTATCTTGTGCGCGATCTAAGTATTTGGATTTGTGTTTCAGGAGACAACAGAGCGCACGGCGAAATCTGAACGCAGTATGAGCAACAAGGGCGGCGGAATCGCCGCACATAAAGAGGAACCTGCGGCGGATTCACCACACATTTGAAGCATATGGGCTTTAACTTTTTCTGGGGTCGTCTCCATCTCTGGGTGGACGCGTAGAGCATCTGGAAATTTCGAGAGCGGGCGGTGAACCCGACTAAGCATGCGTAGGTAACCTTTGTTGCCTTTTTCCTTGTAATTTCTAGTTTCGGAAAATTTCCTTTTGTAGAACTGCACGTGTTAAGCTTAAATTCCATAATTGGCAATAATTCAACTCTGACCTAAAAATTGGCAAAACTAGAAGAACTTAGTGCATGCATCATATAATGTTTTGTTTGCATTATTCTTGCTAAATTCTTGCAAATTATTTTTATTGTTGAAGAGTGCTGGAGGCAAAGTACGTATCGCGTTTTAACGATTGCATTTAAGCATATAATTCAGTTTGCATACAACCTTGCAATTGCCCCCATCTAAAGACCATTGTTTGACTATCTTTGCTAGATTTAAGTTAAACTATCTTAAGGGCAACTCCGTAGGAAAAGATACGGTGGGGATTTCATCACCCTTCCGTGGCCCACAAATCACAATCCTAAAGTGTCACCCAAGCCTTAAATTAAAATCAATTAGACATTGACCCCTAAGGACTCGGACTCAATTAAGGATAAGAATTGGTTTGACTTGCTATGACCTGAAGCCGATCGAATTTAATTTGGTGCCTAGGAAGTGTTTTTGTGTTGACGCAAGTCTTCCAAGCGAAGTGGTTGTCTAATTGGCACCGACTCTGTCGGGAGCGCCCCCACTAGCTATACATAACCTGGCCAAGTTGGTTTGATTAGTGAGGGAGGTGAATCAAGCGAATCAATTCGACTCAACCAGTTAGGAGTCGTCTAGATCTAAGCGACACTAGGTCTAAGATTGTTTGAACCGTGCTTTCTTAGGAATTTTCTGACCAACCCTCTTTCTATCTTTAAAGTTAGGTTTCCCTTCTCATCTGAGTCTTCTTTCTCTTCTCACCTAAATTCTCTAGATTAGGATTCCTTTCTCATCTTTCCTCATTCTATTGTTTGTTTCCCTTTTGAAAAAAAAAACAAAAAAAATATATATATATAAAAAAAACGAAAAAATAAAATAAAAATTTAATTAATTCTTGAAATTAAATTTGGAATTTAAATTTGGAATTTGAATTCAAAAATTGATTCAACCCGGTGCACTCAGATTTGGATTCGGGACTTGAGTAATCGACTCTCACGAGTTCATCTAGATTCCAGTCTGGAACTTAGCCCCAATCCATCTGCTGCACCACCTCACCCGGATCCAATGGGTGAGAACGTAGTGGACCCGCCTGTTGCACAACCTATAACTCTGAGGGATCGATGCTATCCAGCGATGGCTGCTTAGCCATCGTGCATCGTTATGCCCACCATACCGGGTCGCGACTTCGAACTTAAGGCACAATACATGAGTATGTTGCCTAAGTTCACCTCTAGGGAAGACCCATACCTCTTCCTTAGGGAAGACTTACGTCAACACAAAAACACTTTCTAGACACCAAATTAAATTCAATCGGCTTCAGGTCATAGCAAGTCAAACAAATTCTTCTCCTTAAATGAGTCTGAGTCCTTAGGGGCCAATGTCTAATTGATTTTAAATTTAAGGCTTAGGTGACACTTTAGGATTGTGATTTGTGGGCCACGGAAGGGTGATGAAATCCCCACCGTATCTTTTCCTACGGAGTTGTCCTTAAGATAGTTTAACTTAGATTTAACAAAGATAGTCAAACAATGGTCTTTTTAATGGGGGCAATTGCAAGGTTGTATGCAAATTAAATTATATGCTTAAATGCAATCGTTAAAAACCGCGATACGTACCTTGCCTCCAGCACTCTTCAACAGAAATTGATTTGCAAGAATTTAGCAAGAATAATGCAAACAAAACATTATATGATGCATGCACTAAGGTCTTTCCAATTTTGCGAATTTTAGGTCAGAGTTGAAATATTGCCAATTATGGAATTTTAAACCCTAACACGTGCAATTCTACGAAAGGAAGCTTTGCAACAATTCAGATTTTACGAGAAAGGCAAGAAAAGTTACCTCCGCAATGCTCAGACAGGTTCACCGCCTGCTCTCAGAGATTCCAGTAGCTCAATACGACCACCCGAAGATGCAGACGATGTCCTAAAAATTTGAAGACCGGATCCCTAGGTTGTGTGGCGGTTCCGCCGCAAATACTCTTGATGGTGCGGCGATTCCGCCGCCTAGATGGCTCAGATTGCGGTCAGATTTCACCGCGCGCTCTGTTGTCTCCTGAAACGCAAATCCAAATAGTTAGATCGCGCACACGATAAACAGAATATAATCGGAAATACAAAAACAACAAAATCTACGTCGCCTCCCCGGCAACGGCGCCAAAAACTTGATGAGAATTAAATTTATACCGCAAGTGCACGGCGTCAATGGAGACGTGGCAAATACGGGTCGAACACAAGGAGGGAGAGATTTCGTTATTTTTGTTATTTCGATTGGGGGAAAGAAGGAGAGAAGAATTAATTTGGGTTTTTGGGATTTTTGATTTAATTATCTAAAGTAAGAAACAAAAACAATTAAAACTAAAGCAAGAACAAAGAAGTGAATTCCGTTGGGTGGAGGATTAGATTTAAGGTTTAGATTAGAGACTTCAGAAACTTATAATAAATCATATTAGTTATAAAGCATTACATGATAAATGATTTAACATAAACTCAAGTAATCAAAATATACTAACACGAAATTAAAATAATAACATCCATTCATCTTCTCTTCACCCTAATCCGTCACCTCCACCCTTTGGAAGGAGTTAGAAACTCATAGAGGGAGGAAGAAGGGGTCATTGAGACATTACAAAAGAAAACAAAAAGTAAGAAATAAAAGACAGAATTTTATTAATCAAAAGAAGATTACAAAACTACGATTAAGAATAAAAACTAACACCAAAGACTAAGGACCCTTCTAACATCGTTCTCGGGTCTATTTATAGTTGCTACAAGGGATCTAGGTATAATATTGGAAAGTACACGTGTCCAGACACGACTGGACGAAATTGGAGCACACGGATCGAAGCTTGGGCGGCGGAAACGCCGCATATTGCATGTGTGGTGCGGCGGAAACGCCGCACAATCTGGCCTGATTTTGTCCGGATTTTGGTTGAATGTTTATGATATGATTTGATCCTTCTTTGCGCGTCTGGATTGATTCTTTCCATTCTTTTGAACTCCGGATTAATTCCTTCACATATTTGGAGATATACATTGATTTTTCTATATATTTTCTCCAAGAGAATAAAAGCTACTCGTGATTTGCAATTAGGTCCTTGACTTTTTGCAGTTAAGTCCCTGGTTACTTTTGTGCTTATGTCCTTGTTCTTTTTGCAATTAGGACTTGAATGCTTTTATGCTTGGATACATTTCCATTTGTACCCCGATAAACTTGAACTTGGTCTTTATGATAGAAATGAATCTTTTGCACGCGTTTATGCTCGGGATGTGGGTAAATTGCATTCAGGTCCCTGTATTCTGTAAATAAGACTAAACACATACCTTAGTAGCATTTATTGATGTAAAAGTAATCTAAATGAAAGACATATGATGCAATGTATGCAATGCATCAAATACCCCCACACCTAGATTTTGCTAGTCCCTAGCAAAACAGAACATAAGAGAAATGAAAACAGGGAAATCCTAACTCACTTTCGTAGGAATCACGGTTGCACTTAGCATGTGCAACAAGCCGTTAAACCTCTTTGTTGCCAAGGAGGAGGAGTGTTGTCTCCTGAGGGTTTTCAGCGGATATACCCACAAAATCCTAAATCAACATTTCATTAATAGTTCTCAATATCCCTACCTCAACCTTATACATCTCACTGAGAATTCTTGCATGCTCATTATGTAAATCTAACTCATTAAAAATATGACTTGGTCTTTGTTCCTCCAACATTCGCACCACTAACCCTTCTACACATGATATCACTTAAATTATTTTGCACGCCTCCTCTGGTGGTGAAGTATCATTCGGATCAACCATGGCATGGATCATTCTTTTAGCTTTGGGCCTTGAGTATTTTTATTTTTTCTTTTCTTCCGTGATTCAACACATTTGCTTTTTGAAACTTTTACCCTTTTTGGCATTCGTGTAGCGAGTTTGGTCGATAATCCCAAGTTACCGGGTTTCAAGATACCCCTACGGACCAGTGACTCGAAGGCTTGGGTTTTTGTAATCATTTTGCAGAATATGCTTTCCTCACTTTATTCCTTTATTTTTTCTCAAGGCTTAATTGCTATTAGAAGTCCACACTTCCCGGTATATTTTCCTCAACTTCTGCTTTTTATCAACCACTTCAAAGATTTGATTCATCCAATTTAAGTGCATGCATGTCTTAAAGGGTAATGAGTTATTTCTTTGGAACTTAGATTTATGTCATAATTTCTACAAGCAGAACTATATAATAAGGAACAAAAACTCAATGCAATTTGTACACGGGTTTTGACAGTTCAATCTTAAGCTATGTCATGAAACATTGATTTTTTTTTGTTTTTTGTTTTTTTTAAAGAAATAAAAGACAGATCTATAGATAAATATATACATAAACACCCCCCACACCTAAATCATGCATTGTCCTCAATGTATGCAAATATAAAGCAAATAAACTTATTACCTTGGTGAACTGCGGTGGACGGATGGAATTTGCTCAAAGTCAACCATAGTCAGAACTGGATTGAATGACACCATATTGGTGCATGTATCCAGTTGAATTGTACCCCATGTTGCAATGAGCGTCCTGAGTTACAGGTTCCACACCCCTCACATAAATTGGTTCTCTTATTTGCTCGAGTGACGGTGGGTGTGTAGATGAATTCCTCCCTTTTTTCTTACTTCCTTTTTGCTTTTGTGACGATTCAGAAATATTATAGATACGCGATTTCATCACAACATCACTTTGATTGCATGTTATTTCTGGCTCACTATCAATATGAAAGATATTAAATTCAGCTTTTAAGTTCCCAAAAGATAATTGCATGAGCCCATTTCGACAGTTTATCAATGCTTCAGAAGTGGCCAAAAAGGGTCTGCCTAGAATTACAGGGATTTGTCGATTAGGATTTACAACATGTGCGGTATCTAGTACAACAAAATCCACTGGGTAAATGAAGTCACCAACCTTGATCAAAACATCCTCTACTACACCTCTTGGTTTCTTAATAGAGCAATCAGCAAATTGAAGGGTTGTCCTAGAGGGTTTTAATGGACCAAGGTTCATTTGCTCATAGACAGAGTATGGGAGTAGGTTAACACTAGCACCAAGGTCTAGAAGGGCTTTGTTGATAAAAGTATCTCCTATTGCACATGAAATTGTGGGACATCCAGGATCCTTATATTTTATAGGAGATGTGTTGGACAAAATAGAACTTATGTTTGCAGTTAAGAATGCTTTCTTTGGTACGTTTGTTTTTCTCTTTTTAGTGCACAAATCTTTTAAGAATTTAGCATAAGCAGGTATTTGTTGAATCATGTCTAAGAGTGGAATGTTCACCTTAACTTGCTTAAATACTTCCAAGATTTTCTCTATTTGTGCACTTGAATTCTTTTTGAGTCTATTGGGAAATGGGGCTTTAGGGGCATAGACTCGCTCAGGTTCAGGTTGAGCTACGGGTTCAGATTGAGTAGGTGGGGTGGGCGTTTCAGATTGGACGTCGGGTTCAATGGTTAGGTCATATGTGGCAGTTTGATGGCTAGATTGATTAGACGTTCTAGGATTTACCACATTATTATCAATCTGTCTTCCGGACCGTAATGATACTACTGCATTTATTTGTTGGAACGATCCTTCCTCATTAACCATTTGAACCGGTCTAGGGTTGTTATTTCCTGAAGGTGCTTGATAGGATTGATATGAGTTATTAGATCTAGGGTTCACCTCAGGTTGACTTGGAAACCGACCCTTTTCTCTTTCACCTACTATTTGTGCTAATTGGCTGACTTGTGTCTCTAGCCTTTGGAAGGCCTGGTTGGTTGTTTGTATAAAAGTTTTCATCAAATTTTCCAAGCTTGTCAACCTAACCTCATGATCGTTATTGTTACTAAACCCAGATGATGTATTATTTTGGTTATACGGGTTTGGTTGTTGTCTAGGAGGTTGACCTTGTTGGTTTGATGAGAAATTGGAATTATTACGCCAACCCGAGTTATAGGTTGATGCGTATGGGTCATTTCTAGCATGGTTATACATGGCATTAACTTGGTCCCATTCCGCACAATCCTCGTTTACATGACCAGTCTGACCACATCTAGAGCACGGGATAGTCGAGGCTTGATTCACTCGGGTTTGGGTTTGTAGCTCTAAACTTTCCATTCTGCGCATAAGGGTAGCTAGTTTTGCTTCAGCCGCTATGTTGGCATCTACAGCTAAGACACCTGGTTTGGGTTGACTTGCTATTCTAGATCCAATACTCGGGTTAAGTGGTGTTCTAGCATTGTCCCATTGCATACTGTTTTCAGCTAAATCCTCAAGGAAAGTCCAAGCATCATTTTCATTTTTCGACATAAAGTTCCCTTGGCTTACGGATTCTACCATAACTCTAGATGTGGGTGTCAATCCCTCATAAATAATTTGGCATAATTGTCATCTTGGAATTCCATGATGAGGGCATTGGGTCAGAACACTTTTGAATCTTTCTAGATAGGAATAGAACGGCTCGCTCTCAGACTGAACGAATGCAACAATTTCATTCCTAATCCTCATAGTCTTATGGTTGGGAAAATATTTTTTCAGGAATACTTGAACAAACTCAGCCCAACTCCTAATAGATCTTTCGGCTAGACTATATAGCCATTTCTTAGCGTCATCCTTTAGTGCTAGAGGCACGAATTTCAGACGCACTGCCTCCTCAGGAATATGCTGGTATTGCATAAGAGAGCAGATTTCCTCAAATTCTCTAAGGAAGAGGTATGGGTCTTCCCTAGAGGTGAACTTAGGCAACATACTCATGTATTGTGCCTTAAGTTCGAAGTCGCGACCCGGTATGGTGGGCATAACGATGCACGATGGCTGAGCAGCCATCGCTGGATAGCATCGATCCCTCAGAGTTATAGGTTGTGCAACAGGTGGGTCCACTACGTTCTCACCCATTGGATCCGGGTGAGGTGGTACAACAGGTGGATTGGGGCTAAGTTCCAAACTGGAATCTAGATGAACTCGTGAGAGTCGATTACTCAAGTCCCGAATCCAAATCTGAGTGCACCGGGTTGAATCAATTTTTGAATTCAAATTCGAAATTTAAATTCCAAATTTAATTTCAAGAATTAATTACAAGTATTTTTTTTTAATTTTCGTTTTTTTTATGTTTTTTTTCAAAAGGGAAACAAACAATAGAATGGGGAAAGATGAGAAAGGAATCCTAATCTAGAGAATTTAGGTGAGAAGAGAAAGAAGACTCAGATGAGAAGGGAAACCTAACTCTAAAGATATAAAGGGGGTTGGTCAGAAATTTCCTAAGAAAGCACGGTTCAAACAATCCTAGACCTAGTGTCGCTTAGATCTAGACGACTCCTAACTGGTTGAGTCGAATTGATTCGCTTGATTCACCTCCCTCACTAATCAAACCAACTTGGCCAGGCCGTGTATAGCTAGTGGGGGCGCTTCCGACAAAGTCGGTGCCAATTAGACAACCACTTCGCTTGGAAGACTTACGTCAACACAAAAACACTTTCTAGACACCAAATTAAATTCAATCGGCTTCAGGTCATAGCAAGTCAAACAAATTCTTCTCCTTAAATGAGTCCGAGTCCTTAGGGGCCAATGTCTAATTGATTTTAAATTTAAGGCTTAGGTGACACTTTAGGATTGTGATTTGTGGGCCACGGAAGGGTGATGAAATCCCCACCGTATCTTTTCCTACGGAGTTGCCCTTAAGATAGTTTAACTTAGATTTAACAAAGATAGTCAAACAATGGTCTTTTTAATGGGGGCAATTGCAAGGTTGTATGCAAATTAAATTATATGCTTAAATGCAATCGTTAAAAACCGCGATACGTACCTTGCCTCCAGCACTCTTCAACAGAAATTGATTTGCAAGAATTTAGCAAGAATAATGCAAACAAAACATTATATGATGCATGCACTAAGGTCTTTCCAATTTTGCGAATTTTAGGTCAGAGTTGAAATATTGCCAATTATGGAATTTTAAACCCTAACACGTGCAATTCTACGAAAGGAAGCTTTGCAACAATTCAGATTTTACGAGAAAGGCAAGAAAAGTTACCTCCGCAATGCTCAGACAGGTTCACCGCCTGCTCTCAGAGATTCCAGTAGCTCAATACGACCACCCGAAGATGCAGACGATGTCCTAAAAATTTGAAGACCGGATCCCTAGGTTGTGTGGCGGTTCCGCCGCAAATACTCTTGATGGTGCGGCGATTCCGCCGCCTAGATGGCTCAGATTGCGGTCAGATTTCACCGCGCGCTCTGTTGTCTCCTGAAACGCAAATCCAAATAGTTAGATCGCGCACACGATAAACAGAATATAATCGGAAATACAAAAACAACAAAATCTACGTCGCCTCCCCGGCAACGGCGCCAAAAACTTGATGAGAATTAAATTTATACCGCAAGTGCACGGCGTCAATGGAGACGTGGCAAATACGGGTCGAACACAAGGAGGGAGAGATTTCGTTATTTTTGTTATTTCGATTGGGGGAAAGAAGGAGAGAAGAATTAATTTGGGTTTTTGGGATTTTTGATTTAATTATCTAAAGTAAGAAACAAAAACAATTAAAACTAAAGCAAGAACAAAGAAGTGAATTCCGTTGGGTGGAGGATTAGATTTAAGGTTTAGATTAGAGACTTCAGAAACTTATAATAAATCATATTAGTTATAAAGCATTACATGATAAATGATTTAACATAAACTCAAGTAATCAAAATATACTAACACGAAATTAAAATAATAACATCCATTCATCTTCTCTTCACCCTAATCCGTCACCTCCACCCTTTGGAAGGAGTTAGAAACTCATAGAGGGAGGAAGAAGGGGTCATTGAGACATTACAAAAGAAAACAAAAAGTAAGAAATAAAAGACAGAATTTTATTAATCAAAAGAAGATTACAAAACTACGATTAAGAATAAAAACTAACACCAAAGACTAAGGACCCTTCTAACATCGTTCTCGGGTCTATTTATAGTTGCTACAAGGGATCTAGGTATAATATTGGAAAGTACACGTGTCCAGACACGACTGGACGAAATTGGAGCACACGGATCGAAGCTTGGGCGGCGGAAACGCCGCATATTGCATGTGTGGTGCGGCGGAAACGCCGCACAATCTGGCCTGATTTTGTCCGGATTTTGGTTGAATGTTTATGGTATGATTTGATCCTTCTTTGCGCGTCTGGATTGATTCTTTCCATTCTTTTGAACTCCGGATTAATTCCTTCACATATTTGGAGATATACATTGATTTTTCTATATATTTTCTCCAAGAGAATAAAAGCTACTCGTGATTTGCAATTAGGTCCTTGACTTTTTGCAGTTAAGTCCCTGGTTACTTTTGTGCTTATGTCCTTGTTCTTTTTGCAATTAGGACTTGAATGCTTTTATGCTTGGATACATTTCCATTTGTACCCCGATAAACTTGAACTTGGTCTTTATGATAGAAATGAATCTTTTGCACGCGTTTATGCTCGGGATGTGGGTAAATTGCATTCAGGTCCCTGTATTCTGTAAATAAGACTAAACACATACCTTAGTAGCATTTATTGATGTAAAAGTAATCTAAATGAAAGACATATGATGCAATGTATGCAATGCATCAGGGTGAAAAGAAGAGAATAAATGTTATTATTTTAAGTTCGTGATTAGTATATTTTGATTACTTGAGTTTGTGTTAAATCATTTATCATGTAATGCTTCGTAACTAACATGATTTATTATAAGTTTCTGAATTCTCTAATCTAAACCTTAAATCTAAACCTCCACCCAACGGAATTCACCATCTTTGTTCTTGCTTTAGTTTTATTTGTTCATGTTTCATGCTTTAGGAAATTAAAAATTAAAAATCTCAAAACCCAATTTATTTCTTCTCTCCTTCTTTCCCCCAATCGAAATCACACTAATAACAAATCTCTCCCTCCTTGTGTTCGACCCGTATTTGCCACGTCTTCATTGACGCCGTGCACTTGCGGTATAAATATAATTCTCATCAGACAATAAAAAACCAAAGTTGAACTCGGCATCACCAGTGCCAAGTTCTCAAAAGATGAACTCAGCATTGGTGATGCCGAGTTCTCTATGCACAAAAAAACAAAACCCGCCGCCACCACGTGTCACCACGTGGTGGCAGCGGGTCTAGTTTGGAAATTACTTTTAATGGAGGTTTATTTTGGAATTTTTTTTAAAAAAATTTTATTTTGAAATTTTTTCCAAATATAAAACCCTAAACCCTAAATTGTTCAACCCTAAACGGCTAAAATAGAAATCACTAAACCTTAAAATATACAACCTAAACCGTAAAAATAGAAAACCTAAACTCTAAGCCCCAATCACTACAATAGGCCTATATAGTTGGCAAGTCATTGAGATACTTGGACTGTTGTAGTATTATGGTACACTTTTTACGGTGTGAACTTTGACGTGGAGGGTTCTTGTATCATATGTAGGGTTCTTGTATCATATTATGGTACACTTTCGTTGCACACAATGTAGGTTTCTTGTATCATATGAATTTAATGATAATATGATTATTGAATCTATGATGTGCTGCGTTTGTTATTAGTTTAACAAAAAAAATTGTATTAGCTTAAGTTTTGTCGTTACCCATAATTATAAGGTGTATTGGGCTTTGGAGGTGATAATCAAGTCCAACTTATGTGTACTATTAACGGGTCTTTACTGTGACCCTGTTAACTTGCACCACATAATGCATCCATCATATTTGAGTTCCTCTCCTAACCCGATTTTGTATGCAAATCCATATTTAAAAGCCATCCCCCATAGCACTAACATCTATGGTGATTTAGGGTGTTTTCCTCTTAATTTTTTTAAACAATCTTATTCTTCCTTCTTCCATGATCTTTTGATTAAACATGGTATTAGGATACGAGAGCTCAACTTTGTTCTTTACTTATTTTCTTTCTAATATTGTTGGTACCAACAATTTTCATCGACAATATGAGATCAAGATCTGCACTAGTTTTGTTTCCGTGGTAGTTTCTTTTTTGGATTGAATCGAAATGGGAGCCGACAAGTAGAAGAATGAATATCACAATGGTTCCCACTTCCTTCTTGCCTTCACATCTAGGTAGTAACTTGGCTTCAAATGTTTTGATTGGTGATAACGATCATATGCGGGGGAGATTCATGAAGAATATGTGAAGTGACAAATTAGGTCATACGTGTGGTTGTAAATGCCAAAAAACAAATAAGGTCTCGCATCATAAGTTATGCCTAATAAAGTTATTAAGTCTGAAGAATATGTGAAGTGACAATACAATGATATGGTACTCTCTCATGGATAATTAGTATTGTTGATCAAGAAATAGAAAGAAGTCTAATTACAGTGAGAGTGCTTCTAACATCTGGAAAGATCGTGAAGAACATTTTTCCTAAGCAAATGGACCTAGGTTGTTTAAGACTAAATGATTTAAAGAAAAAGGACAATACCACCATCGCATTAAAGGCTAATGATCAGTAGTATATCATACATCGTACTCATGCTATATATACTTTATTTTACCCTAATTTTGTGCTACTCGAGTGTTTTTGTTATATTTCAAGTATTATGTAATAAAGAAGAAAAAGAAAGAGAAAAAATACTGAAACTTAAAAAGAAGACTTAAATGAAGCAAAATGAACATATCTGTCATACACAAGGACCCATCAACGTAAGCTCGGAGGGACCAAATAGCAAAATGATAAAATCCACCCCATCATGAGGAGTATTTTATCAATTATATTCGGACGCAAACTCAAATGACTGACCAGGGCGCACCCCATGTGAAGAATTGAAGAACTTAAGTAGACGCGCGAAATATGATAACATCTGACCAATTGTGACTGCCAATGGGCGGTCCTTTTCGGTGTGGATCTGACCCGATTTCGTGCGGTTGTTGGTTATGTAGTTTTTGTCCATTTTAAGTATGTTTCATTAGTCCCACACCAGGGGGATTGTCCCCAATTGCCTTTTTATGTCTATAAATAGAAATCTTCTTCTTCCTTTGTAATCACCCATTGGTTGGTGGTCATTCTCTCTATTTGGACTAAGCCTTGGAAGCTGAACTCAAGGTGGAGATGATGCCACTTTGTAACATGAGTCATGTAAATAAAAAAATTTCTTTTTAGTTAGATATTGTTTCCTTAAGTCTTGCATGCTTTGTTTCCTTAAGTCTTAGCATAATTAGTTAATTTAGTGTGTAGTGAGTATGTTTATACATGTAATAAAAAATGTGAATGAATGCTATCTTATGCAATATGTGTTGAATGTGAATGTATGCTTGTTTGTTTAAATGAGAATATTTAACTTGATTAGTTTTGCCACAACTTTTAGACACTTTCCATGTTTGTTTAGGTTCTTAATAACCAACTTCTTTATGCTTATGTTAATCAACTATGTTATTGATTGGAATGATAGGTTTTGCCACAACCATTAAACACTTCCTGAAAGGAATGTGTTATAAAAGTTTTACTTTTATATGTCAATTGCTATGAATTGGATGTGCAAACTTTTTTGTTCCTTGATTATGGTATTCGTCTTTTAGAAGTTTTAAAAAAGAGGCGCTTGGTCCTTAACCGTATAGCTCTAAAAGATAATGGTTTACATAAATCAAAAGTTATCCACAATCATGGTAATTAACATGGAACATTAATCACCGAGATAAGATTGTCGTGTTGGTCATCGATTGTTGTAGCTCTACAAATAATTGACGAAACGAGTATATAAAAGAGGAAAAGATTACTTTTACATATGGAATAGACCTAACAAGTAAAACATTTTGGAAATGTGTTTGGTGTCATTAATGTTTTACCGTGTCTCGGATCCTAAGATATGAGACTTATATCTTTTCACTCAAGAAGTGCTTAATTTGATTATTGTCAAAAGCTATCAACAAGTATAGTGATAAAGGAAATAGTTGGTTGAGCATGACTTGTGCTGGAAACGATAGCTAGTCAAACGATTATCATTGCCCTCTTAATTGAGTGATGATATTAGTGGGCCCTTGATAGAGCAAAATTATAATGTGCACAATGTAACTTGAGTTAAGTTACATAGTTATAATTAGCTTGAAGAGATGAAGAAATAAATATAATACAAAAGTGACACATTTCTACTTTGTATATATTCTTAATATCATGAGGCAAGGGACGGACACAAGTGATGCACTTACATCACTAAATGGACCGTGTTTAGCTCGAGTGGAACAAAAACATCTATGCTAGTTGGGTAAATATAATGTGCAGCTAGATACCGCTTATAGTTTGAGATATTAAGTGTTTAATATCGCTGCCAATTTGGCTTAGATCCTCCAATTGGTCACATCACAAAAGTGGGAAACAAGAAGCTTGATTTTGAGTTCATATGATGTGTCGGGTTTCATGTGAAAAGGGACACATGTGGTCAATCAATAAAATCAATATGTCATGAGAATTGACATAATTAGAATCATGGACAAATTCATATGAGGTGTATATATTATGGGGTGTAATAATTTAATATTACATAGGATAATATATTACATAAGATATAAATTTGCTAAAACCCCCAAAAGATCAAAATTTTGTTTGAAATAAATCCAAAATTTGACAAAGGCAAAATTGGGGTCAAACACGATAAACCGTTTCGGGTTCGGTCGACCTAGGCGTCTTCGGAACGGTCAACCGAACGGGGAACGGAAAAACACAATTGGTTGACCGAAATTGTCTGGAGTGCCTGAACAATTGGGTTCGGTCAACCTAGCGTGAACGATCAACCGAGATAAAATATCCAAGAGCTATCTTGGGATATTTTTGGTAGACCGAAGGTGACACGGTCGTCCGATGAGATTCGACCAGGAGAAATTTTGGTGAGTCAACAGTCGACCGGATCAAGACGCGGATCGTCCGAATTTTTCTAGGGAATTTTCTCATGTACATTCGGTTGACCGTCTAGCTCACGGTCATCCGAACATATGTTAAAACCGAATGGTTCGGTTGACCGAGAAAAATTCTCGGTTAACCGAACAACGAGATTTTTGCCTGAATTATTAAGAGAATAATTAGATCATGTGTTTGATCAATTCCAGATTTAATCAAACATTTTTTAGGTTGCTTATGTGGCAATTTGGGATTAATTTTGGGAGAGAATAAGCAAGAGATCATGACTAAAGAATAGTTCTTGATAAGGATATTTTGGGAGCCTATAAAAGGATCCCTCATCCTACTTGTTTATGTTAATGCAAAAATTCTCTCTCTCATTAATCTCTCCCTTTATCGCCACGAAAATCTCTTAATAGTTTTAAGTTTTGGAGATAGAAGTCTCAGGAGCTTAAAGAAGGGTTATTAGCTAGATTCTAAGCTTAATTAATTAGAGATTGATTGACTAGCTCATTTCTCTCCAATCTTGTTTAGAGTTTGGTGAACACTTGGAGGCGAATCGGTGGGCGATCGACGAGCAACGGAACTCCGGATCTTCTCAAAGGTTTTAGAAAACCTTTGGGTATGATACTCTATCCTTTGTTTATTTTAATATGTGTAGGAATGCATGATATTAGAATAAACAAATACATGTATGTAAAATCAATGAAAATATCAAATCGATCTTGTATGTTTGTATTTTTAAAATATATATATTGTAGGATCGTGTGGGTTATGGGTCCACTAATCACTTTTACGCTAATCCCTAACTAATCAAACAATAAACGCAGCGGAAACAATTTAACGAATAGTAGGGAAAAGGAACAAGCAAACCACAAATCGACTCGGCGTTTTTATAGAGGTTCGACACCCCACCTGGGTCCTAGTCCTCTCTTGCAAGCTCTGCTCGACTCCGCGAGCTCCGCCTACGACTTCACTAACCACTCCCCGTTCCGAGCCGGGAGAGAACGGCTTTTACAAAACAAACTCCGCGAACAACCTCGCGAGCTTGACTTCTTCCTCTCACAATCCGAGAGGGACACTTCGGGCTTTCGCCGAAGTGCTTGCTTCCTTTGACAACACTTGTAACTGAGTGGGATTCACTCTCTAATTGAGCACACTTTGAGTAGGATTAGTATATGATCACTAAGTGTGGATTTAGGCTTGTGGAGTGTAGAAATGGGAGCTTTGAGGATTGAGGTTTCTCTCTAATGTATTGGGACAATTGGAGTTGGAGAGTTGTGTTAACAACAGGTCTTGATCCTCTATTTATAAGCTCCTAAAGATTTCTAGCCGTTTGGACAAGATTTGATTGGGTTTTGTGCAAGATACACAAAACAGAAAATCGGGCTGCAAATCTGTCCAGAACCGGTCGACCGAAAGGTGAAACGGTCGACCGAACTCTTGGGTTCGTTGAAGACACGGTCGACCGAAATATGGAGTGGTCGACCGAACTCTTAAGTTTGTTAATGAAACGGTCGACCGAACAGGGTTACCGGTCGACCGAACTAATGTTTCGGTAGAGAGATAAATGGATTGGTCGAACGAAATAGTATCGACCGATAGCAGGGATTTTTGACAGGGTTAAACGGTCGACCGAACTGGGCAAATGGTTCGACCGTTTGGTAAAGTATATGGAGGTGTATATAGTTTTAATACGAATACGACCGTTGGGTATATACGACAAGAATAACGGTCAGAACAGTAAGTTCAAACGGTCGACCGAAAGAAAAGGTCCGGTCGACCGAAACTAGACAGGGAAACGCAAACAAGATTAATTGATCATCCGGTCGACCGAACGGCCTGTATCGGTCGACCGAATGTGGGCAGACAGTTAGGGTTTAGGTTTGGTGTTTTCCGGTCTAAGTTTGGGTGATCTATTGAAGTCCAAATTATGTGAAATTTTGTGTGTGATTTCTATGAGGAACCTAGTGTGTGTTTAAGTTGATTTTAGCTCAAGTATGCTCAAAATACACAAGTTCCTAAAGACTCAAAGAAATACAAAAATACATGTCTTCAAATAAGCTTGATTACATGTCTTGACTTGATTTCCTTTCTTCCTTGAGTATTGATCACCTGTAGAGGTTAGCACAAAGCAATATATGCGCAATGCAATAAGTGTGCTACTCTACATGATCATAATTAAGATTAAGTTAATTAAATCATCAAAACATAGATTAATGCAAAAAAGCCAACATATATATACATACATGGGGACACAAAATCCTACACTTCCTATGTATGAACACAATCTATACTTGTGCCCTATTGAATGCATTCTTCACCATCTTATTACATGTGTACACATATTGCCCCCTTTAGGGATTTTCTTTACTGAATTTCATCTTTCTTGTTTGTTAGTTACTTAGTTTAGTTTCAGTTAGTCTTGTGCTTTCATCTCTCCCGTTTGTTAGTTGCTAGTTTAGTGTAGCTTAGTATAATGTAATCAAACTCCTTCTCCCCTTTATTTGTCACTTGATTTTAGAAGAACTAGATATGACACCTCCCTGTGAATTTGACCCGTACTTGCCACCGTTTCATCGCGGCCACGCACTTGCGATTTAAACGTTAATCGAAACAACTAACTCTGATTCCAGTGAATCACGAGATGAGGATGATAGTGATGATGATGATATGGCTCTCTTGGTCCAAAAGTTGAAGAAGTTCCTCAAGAAGGAGAGATATCTCAAAAGAAGAGATATGAAGGATAATCCTCCAAAAGATCCTCTTACTTTGAATGCAACAAGATAGGGCATTTTAAGAAATATTGCTCTTTGATCAAATCAGAGATTAAAGGAAAGGAGGGGAAAAATACTGACTAGAAGAAAAATGAGGATAAGGATGAGAAATACAAGATAAGATAAAGGGAGGAGAAACAAAGAAGCACAAGAGAAGAGGAAGGAGGGAAAAACGAAAGAAGAAAGCCCTAAAGGCTACTGGGATGATATCTCCAAATCAAGTTCCTCCTCCCTTATTGAATCTGGGAAAGAAAAGGCAAACATGTGCCTTGTAGCTCAAGTTGAGCAAAATGGAGCTCTATGTAGTCTCCCCTGATCATCAAGCAAACATGACCAATAAGCTGGTATATTAACTAAAATCTTTATAGATTAGGCAAGAACGTGACATGTGTAGCTTAAATTATCTAACATAGACATTTTATCTTGTGTTTTACATCATGTTATATACTTGTATTTCAATCAAGTTTCATAGTAACTCACATTTATACGAATCTGCCTAAATTCAGGCCATCACGCACTATCGAGCCATTCGAATTAACTGGGTCAATGTGGTCAAACACGCAACAAGTCATCCTATTCTTCAATTGGATGACTTGTACGTCTATAAGATCAAACTTTTATTTGTGTCTTGACTTGTAGAATTGGATGACTCATGTCCAGTTTAGCTGTTCGATGGGCCTAGAGAACAATTATTCCTCATTCCATCAGATGATATTTCCTTTATCCCACCATATGATTTCATTTTAGCCCACTTTCCATCATTTTGTGAATCAATTTTAGTCATATGACATATTTTGTGTTAGTTGTCCTGAGTGATTGCAGTCAAACCCCAAATATCTCAATTTTGACCTCTATTCGGACGACTTGCCTCTTGCGAAGCCGTCCGATTATGCATTCGGATTTCTTATGTCTTATCTCACCATTCGAATATTTTGAAAGGTTTTTTATATTTTCCCTAATTTTCCAACAGACGACTCGCCTCGAGCAGTCCAAATCGCATCTAAGAGAAAATGCAACTTTGACTCGTCTCAAAACGAATGACTCATTGCGCTTCAAGCCAGCTGATTCTACATATCAATGACCAAACTTGTTGCTAAATCCTTCAATCGGATGACTCATTTGTCCTCCAACCGTCTGAATTTCTCTGCAATGGCTAGATTTTGAGTCATTGGAAAAACTTACACATCGTTCTAATCGTCCGATTGAGGTTTGCACATTGAATTTGAACCATCCATTGCTCTATTTAACCTGCCAATCCCTCTTTCCTTTTTCCACCAAACCCTAAAGAAACACCACCATCGTTTGACCTATTCCTCCTCTAGCTTTTTCACCAATTTTCTCCACCAAACTTTCACCTCTTCGATCTCATGACCCTAAAAGTTGAAGGAGGTGCTCAACCGCCCCCCTAGAAACAAACAAGGAAGGTGCCAGCTAAGAAGAATGTGGCGTCAACCACCTTCGGAGTCAAAAGTGGTTGAAACGAACCAAAGTAACTTGTGCAGCTGTTGGACTTCATTAGTCTTGATTTCCAAGCGAAGTTCTACACTTGATGACACCCGCTTCAAGGTCGAAAGACAAGCTGTTCTCAAAGATTTTGAATCATATGATGTTGAAGAGTTTCTTAAAGAAAATCACCTCACAAAATTTCTTTGTGAGGTACTCCTGAAGAACTGGTACTCGGATCACGTCAAACACTTTTATGCAATTTTGAAGCCAGATTACGACACTGACTTGGATGAACTCCCGACCGTGACGAATTGGATTGATATCAAGACTCACTACATCACAATGGTCATCATTAGCAACCTATTCCGTCTTCCTAATAGTGGAGTTGACATTTAGGATGCGCCTGTTATGATTGACTATGTTTATTTTGCTACTATGGTTTGTAAACATGACACTCCTTCTATTCAAGATGGTTCTTCGCTTGCGATAGTGGACTAAAAACCAACCTACCAGATCCTCAACAACATTTCTTGGTGGAATCTCTACCCGACTTGACGCCATAGGGTATATTTAACATGAAGCTTCAAGTCACAAAGATGGCAGTCAATTAAGCACGACACTTCCTGTAGCACATGCTAACTGTCAAGGAGCAATCGTGTTAAATCCTAAACCCAAATTAAGGTTGCTAATTGTGGGTAGGTGGGAGTTGACTTGGAAGGTATGGAGGGGGTGTGCTTGAGGAGATGGAACGTAGGGTGGTGGTGTAGGAGAGGGATGGGTGGGGTGTAAGGGTAGGTTATAAAGGGAGAGAAAACCCTCACTTTAACCTTTTTCCTCTCTCGACTCCGCAGCCTATCGGAAACTCTAGCGATCAATGACCGCGACGTGCGTGGAAGGTGACAGAGTCGTGACTTTGAGGCGTGAGACACTGGGTGCTTGACGGGAGTGAAGGACGTGCGAGCGGTTGCAGACCGGAGGTGGTTGCGTGTGAGCTTCAACGAGCGTCGACAATTGCAAGAAGAAGGTATGCCAAGTTCAATGCATTAGTTTTGCTCACACAAGCGTGTGTGAGGTTTTGGCTAGTCGCTGGAGGTCAGAGACCTCGCCGGTGACGAAGGCAGCAAGATTTGTCTAGCAAGGTCAGGTAGTTGCCGGCTAATGGTCGACCAGTGCCTTTGGGCGGTCGACCAGATTTTGTGTATTTCTCGATCTTAACCCAACACCGGTCGAACGATGCCCTTCGGCGGTTGACCGGTTGTGAGCATTTGTTGGGTCGGAGAAGTCCATGATATTTTTGGTCGAATGAGCCTTGCTTGCGTTCGATTATTGCCTTGTAATTTTGGTATGGATAGGGCATTGACCATCCAAACGGTCCACCGCCCTAGACTCCATCCGATCGGTAACTTAAGTGTACCACTAGATAGTTCGAACCAATTCGATTTTTGTTCGACCGGTAGTGACTAGGTGAACGTAGGATGAACCCTGATATTTTTGGTCGAATGGGGACCCTTATCCATTCGACTTTTGCTTTCATGAGTTACTCTTAACCTGGACTAGACCATCTAAACGGTCGAACGCCATTGACCTTTTGTTCGACCGTTGTGACTTAAGTTGTGAGCCCAGAGTTCGACCGTTGTAGGCTCCTGTTCGAACGTTTCCTTATTCATTGGGAACGGTCAACCGGTTTGTGCCAATGACTGAGTCTTTGTTCTTGTGGAGTGTCAACTCTATCCATGGAAGCCCGTGTCCTCGTCTAGTGTGTGAGACGGGAGGTGACGGTGGGTGCAATGATCGTGCCTACCCAGGGACCACCGAGTAGAAGAGTGATAAACATTATATCATGCATATATTTGTGTCTTATATCATCTATTTTTTACCTAAGCAATGCTATGTAACGGGTTTTATGTTTAAGTTTCAGGAATAAAATAAGTGAGAAGAAGAGACACAAAAAGGACTTGAAAGCAAGAAAAAAGACTGAATTGTGAGACTTATGGACTGATATGCAAGAGGGAAAGACCCGGATGTAAACCAAACGGACCAATAAGCAAATGAAGAAACTCCACACCATCATGATGAGTATTTTGGCAATTAGATCCGGGCCTAAACTCCAATAACCAATCCGAGTGCACCCCATGTGAAGAATTGATGAACTAAAGAAGATATCCGAAAATGGGTTGGATCCAGGAAAAAGTGACTGCCAATTGGCGGTCCAAGACCACCAATTCGGGGTCCATTTCTCAGAATATGACCCAATTTTGCCTGGATATGGGTTATGTGTTTATGTCTATTCTGGGAATGTTTCATTAGTCCCACATTGAGGGATTGTCCCCAGTTTCCTTTTTTCATGCCTATAAATAGAACTCTTCTCCTCCATTGTAATATACCCCATTGCTTAGTGGCCAATCCCTCTACTTAAAGTCAAGCCTTGAAGCAAAAACTCAAGTAGAGAGATGCTACTTGTAATGGCATTCCTACGTGCTCCTCCTTCCCCCACAGCAAAATTGAAGCGCAACAACTTGCTTAACACACGTTCTTCAGGTTGGAATAAGTCCCCAGTCCCGTCATTTCCATCCAAGGTTTGTAAGATATTGGAAGCTTCTGCATCATCTGATCTGGCTGGGACCCGAATTTATTGGTCCACAGTCCAGAGAGAATGCACAGTGGAAACGAACGTGAACTCCTGAATCCCCCGCTGGTGAGTCATTTAATAAAAGATTTTTTTGTTAGTTTAATGTTGTCTCTTTTATCTTCTTGCATACTTAGCTTAATTTCGTTTCATTAATCTTAGTAGACTTAGTTAATATGTTTTCCTCTCTTAACATAATAGTTAGGTTAATGATTAGTGAGTAGTTCCATCCCTTTTTGGGGGGTGGTGATGATGTATATATATGTTGTGATGTTTGGATGTTTGATAAATTTTGGATTGTGTAAACTTGCATGTTTATATGTTCATTGGGGGTATTTTAATCATCTATATGTTGGGGGATTTTGATCGGTTTTGCTATAAGATTTAGACACTTCCCATGCTTAGTTTCCTCATATTTATTGACTGAAATTTCCTATTGAATATGCTACATGTTAGTTAAGTGTTTGTATTTGTGGTTGCTTGCTTCATTGATTGAAGAAACTTTGTTTTGTGGGTTTTGCCATAAGATTTAGACACCTCCCATGCTTATCTTTGTTCTTCACATGAGTTTATGGTTTTTGATGAGTCTTGCCATATCTTTAGACACTTCTCATGCTGAGCCTAATCTTATGATAATCAAGTAATAATTGCCGATATGTTGTGTGAATGGATTGATAGGTTTTACCACATCTTTAGACATTTCCTATGCATGAAAACACACACACGACACACACACATACATGCTTACATGCGTCATTCATCACTTATTTCACTTCATAGGTGCACACTCTACCCCTTAGGGTTTTTTTCCTGAATTCCAATCTATTTGTTAGCCTTTTAGTTTACTTTTAATCAATCGTTAGTTGCTTTCATTTGCATTTGTTACTTACTAGTTTAGTGTAGTTTAGCTTAGCATAATAAAATATCTTTCCCCTTTTTCGCCACTTGATTTTGGACAAATCAGAGACTACTTACCTTCCCGTGGATCGACCCGTACTTGCCACCGCTTCATCGTGGCCGTGCATTTGTGGTTAATTATTAAAATGTTTTAACAAAGAGCATGGATACTTGGGACGTGCCATCTCTGTACATAAACTACGGCTTAACATAAGGTTTACATTTACATATACTAGATTGGTAGCCTTGAGGGATCGCGGATACCAATGCACGATGTTGCACGACTCTATGGAGCACGATGACCCTGTGGACTTCGGTCCAGATGAGTCGATCAGCCGGCCTGTGGGAGACGGATACGATCGACTGCCCTTAAGGGTGATGTTGTGCACCGCGCGACCGAGTGGCGGCGGTGTGGGTAGCATGTGCTATGAGATTGCGCGCGACCGAGTGGTAGTGGTGACTATCCGACGATGTATTCCGGAAGGTAGCTTGGCTGTGGCACAGTCAGGTGAGTTGACCGACCTGAGCGACGACTCTGTTAGTGTGTGTTGACCACAAGTTTCATATCTGATTATGTGTTGCGGAAGTACGGGCGTCCCACACCGAACCCCATGTTTTAGTGTAGCTGCGTGTGGGGTGCGTTGCGTACTTTCCGTAAGACCGTTTGTACCTACGGTAGGTCTCCGTGGGGGACCCGATGATGGTTGTAGGACCGATGTCCTTTATTTACCCTTGGAGGGAAATGTTTTACTTATCGCATTATATCATGCCATGCTATACTAGTATGATAGGTTCATTTCATTGTAATTTAGCATGCGTATAGGTGAGCTTAGTATACGGGGTTTTCTTATTGAAACTCAGGTGTTGTTGTTACATTTTCATTTCAGGACCGTAGTAGGTGCTGACAGGTGGTTACTGAGGACGAATGCATTTTGGGACCGGATCTTCCATCTACCTCTTTTTAGGTTGTCATGATTACATGTATTCATATCATTTGTACCCTGATGTAATAATAATTTTGACAAACTCGTATGTAATGGTGCACCGTATATTTGGGTCTTTTAAGAGTAACGTTTCCGCTCTTTTGTGGTTAAATAATTGTGATTCTTGTGCTTAAAATTTTAAATTTTCTGCTGTTTCGGGGGCGTTATAGATTGGGCCACCCACATTGTATTATTTTCACACCAAATATGGGGATTCTTCGGATTAGCCTTAATCGAGTTATCTCACTTACTCAAAAGAGGCCCTTTTCAAAGACTTTGCTTTGCTTGATGGGATTAATAAAGATAGCAAAGAAATGCAAAGGAAGGGTACGACAGTTTCCCAATGTAGTGATGGAGGTAGTGGTGAAGAAGATGATGATGAGAACAACGAAGAAGCTCCTCTAGTTGCACCAACACTTGGGATCGTGCTTCAATCCACTTTATGATGGATGGACCTTTGGACAATAAAACGTTGGAATTAGCCTACTTGGGAGTACTATATATATGATCCCTATTACACTCCATCTGTCGTAAATCCAGATCCGAAGATCCCAAATGATGTGGATGACTTAAATGCTCAAATGACCTGATTGGAGATGGTGACTATGGAACACTTTGATCCTTTCAATTCAATTGGATGACACCAATGTTCAGCTTCATAACTTCCATCATCAAGTCGATAGGCAATTCTATCAATTCCACTGGACGACCAATGAGACACTCGCCCTTCTCCATGTTCAAGATATTGTCAAGCAAGACCAAGACTCACTGACTAACAATTAAATATTATGTCTGGTCTTTCCTTTGCTTTGGATATTTTGCTTATGTTAGTTTCTTACGTCTTTGCTTTTGAATCTTGTCTTTTCCTGTGTAATGAGTTATCTTCTTTTTGCAATGAATTTCAATTTCATTGTCTACTTGTGCATTATTTGATCTATCTTGAGAGTGGTCTATTATTTTTGTAGGAAAATACATACACGAGGATTGCACCTTAACGTAGGTCAACCTTTACACAACGGAATAGGATCAAGTCGATCACTTTATAAAATCCGTCATCTTCTTCTTTCAGTTGGTCTCAAACTCTCTTGAAGGAGTGCAAATCCATGATCCAAGTATCGCTCGCTGAATACCAAGGAGAAGGGTACAAAACCCTAATATAGTGGTGACAACTAGGTTATGGAGGCTAACACTAAAAAGTTACAACCCTCTCTCTATTTATAGAAGGGGAACAATTAGGGTTTATTTAGATGATACTATGTTGTTGGCATTTAACCCTTAATCATGTTTATTTTGAAGATTATTGAAAACCTAATCTTAATTTAGGTACAATCAATCAATCTAGTGAAACATATTCCATCCATATTATATATGTGTTGTGTGCATATTTTTATCTTGTTATGTGTCAAGGACATGGATGATCAAGGATTAAAGTCTCAAGAAATGTAACCAAGCTTCAAGAAGACATATATTTTCCATTTATTGAGATATAGGATTGATTGTAAACTTGACACAATTGATAGGGTAGAAATATGGGTCATTTGGACAACCAAAAACCACTCTCAATCATCTGAACCACCAAAATATTAATACTCCAATCAACTCCCAGTCAAACCCCAATCGGATACTAAAACTCTATCGAGTCATCTGAATTATTGAACATGAACCAAAATTTTGACCAACTTAGATTCGGATGACTAAAGCTTCTCTGAATCATTTGAATTTTTCTTCTTCTTCTTCTTCTTCTTCTTCTTCTTCTGAATGTTCGAAAATTAAAGTTCAAAACTACAAGTGTACGACCACGTTGGAGTGGTTACAAGTACGGGTCATGTCCACGTTGTGTGGGGGAAGAATCTTGAGTGTATTGGAATTAACTAACTAATGCGACGCGAGTTGCTGAAATAAACGTAATATGACTAGTCCCAGAGGAGGTGGAGAATGCATGCAAAAGTGTAGATGTGTGAGACATGTGTATGTATAATTAAGCCCTAATGACATGCAAACCATAGAAATCTATAAAGACCAAACCACAAGTGTGTTCCTACAAGGATTAAGATTTATCCTCATCATAAAAACATACAAAACACTACTTAGACAAGGCTAATGATAACTACAAGATTACATGTCAATCTTGTCGACTTTATGCCTTATCTTCCTTATTAGCAATGAAATTTCATTTTCTTATTGTGTGACTTTTTGTCTCAACCTATCCTTGATTAATCTTTTTGATTGATGTCAAAAGGGGGAGAAAAATGGACATAATATTCTCCAATGAATATATGAAATTCATGCACATTGTAAGGGGAAGTTATTATCTAACTTATGCATATTGATTGGGGAAGCACTTACACAATTTGACATTAGTTTGTCATCAACAAAAATGGAGAGATTGTTGCATTTTGGGCTTCATTACTCTTAATTTTGATGAGTAACAAACTAATATTATGCACAACTCCAATTAATACATCACACACATCATATTGTCAAATTGCACATATATATATTGTATATTCCTAACATTGTAGGTGCTTAAACCAAAAGACTAATCAACTTCAAGATCAAGGCTCAAGACTTCTAATCAAAACTCAAGGACATCACATGTAATTTTCTATTTATTTGAGTCATAGGATCAAACGTACACTTCATGCACAAAAGAATAAATCTGTCTCTGTTGGTCGTCCGTATTCTCTTCGGTCTATCGAACTTGTCCCAAACGGACGACTGAGGCTTCCCCGGTGCACCATTTTCTTAGAATCAGTAGCTACCTGATCTTCCCTGGATTCCTTGGTTCGGGCTACTGAAGGCATACCGGTCAGCGGTTCCCTTACATTCAGTTGCATTCGGACCATCTCTGGATATCTCGATTCGGTCTACCGAATGGAGATCGATCATCCGAACTTGACCTATGTTTATTATCCTAACGGCCAGATCCTATTGGCCCACGTGGCAAAATGTTCTTCAACGGACATATCTTTTGTCATTTAGCAACACCTTTTGCAATGTTCCAAAATGGTCTACCAAGTCTTCTTCGGTCCATCGAATCCTTGTTGCTAATTGGAGCACACGACTCTTTTCCACGTGCCATTTGACCGTTACCCGTTAAGCAACTTTTGAGCTATAATTGTTAGCGGAAAACCTGCTCTTACGTCGGTCTACCGAATACATGGCGGTCGACCGAACTTGATCTTTAGAGGCCGACCATTTCTTACTGTCCATCTTTGGGCGGGAACCGAATTGTATTCAGTGAACCAAATTTAATTGGTCGAAATTTAGAAAAATTTAATGGAAGTTGGTGAACGGTTATCCGAACAATAGTCGGTCAACCTAGTTCTGCATTCTGACCAATACACCTACATCATTTCAGATGGCCGTTTATGTCCCGGTCGACCGAACCCGTTCTAAATTTTGTCCGAGCTTAAGTCATTACCTGCTTCTTATTGGTCTAAACTTCACCAACTTACCATAACGACTCTATTTTCTTTGAGGACTATAAAAGCTTCATTTATTTGACACAATCCATACTTTACTTGCCAAAAATCTGTCATGCTCTTGTGCTCTCAAACTCCAAGTCTTCAAAGCTCCACCAACTCTCAAACTTCAATCAAATTCACTCCAAGCTCAATTCAAATCCTTGAGTGCATTCAAGTTAGAGTTCAACAACTTCATTCAACCTTTATTGTGTTGTAAAGCTTCGAGGAAGCACCCTCTCGGGTTGTGAGAGGAGTTCCGAGCAAGGTGAGTTATTAATTCTGTTATAATACAACAAGTGCATGACCATGATGAAATGATGGCAAGTACAGGTCAAGTCCACAGGGAGCGCGTGTGAGTTGAAATCCACCATACTCGAGTGGGAAAAAGAGAGAGAAATGAGGTTGGAATTACACTACAATGCGTATGAAATCAGGAAACAAACAATAAAACTAATCCCCGTAGGGGGTAGAGAAAGAACGAGGAAATCAAAATATGTGTATGTGTGTGTGTTTAATTGTGCTCATCACGACATGTAATAAATGAAATCCATAAAAACCAAATCCAACTTTGCCTCCACATGAAATAAGATAAAACATTATCATTAAAACATACAAGGCAATAATTGAATTGAGATTAATATGAGCTCATATTAAATGACCAAACTCCAATATGTGTCCACATGAAATAAGATTTGCACAATCATTAAAACATACAAGACATTAATTAAAATGAGGTCAACAAGAGCAAATGTCCCACATGTCATGTTTCCTTCTTCTACTCCATCCTTATCCTCACATCATCATTCCCCATAAAATAGGCCCACCAATCTAAGCATGTGCTAAGCATCACTCAAGAGCATTAACACATCAAAGGTAATAGTGAAAATCCCATTAGATGGTTATGAAAATCATGTAAGGTTCAAAGGATTAAGATTAACACACACACACACACACCTAATACATCACATAATCACATCACCTCTTTCTCCACCCCTCCAATGGGGATGGACTACTCCCTCAAGTGATACAAAGTGTAAAGTCCAATAAGGTTCTTATTTGTATTATTATTATTTTTCTTTTTTTCTCTTTTTTTTTCAATTTTTTTAGCAGTTGGTTTTAATTCTCTCAAGGTCAGCTTTCATGTATCATTGCCTATGAGGGCTTACACTATCACGTACACCTTCCCGTGTAACGGGAGTTCGGTCGGTGCATCCCAAGTCAGATGATTCGAAAGCACCGGGTACTAAGTCCCCTCGGACCTAATTTCCCGAGAGATAGGAGCCGTGCGAGAAGAGAGAACACCCTACTCACTTATTTCTTATCTACACACGAACCAAAACCCTACACTTAAGATTTTGTAGGATAGTGATGGTCTATAATTCTAAACACTTTTAAGCTAATTACCTACTTGTTGAATCAATCAAAGATATGCAACGGAATTTAAAACTAAATACAAGTAAGCAAACCAAACCACAAGATGACACAAGATTTTTATAGAGGTTCGGCCTCCCGCCTACTTCCTCTCTTGCAAGCTCCGCTCGATCTCCCTCGAGCTCCGCTCACGTCTTCACTATCAACCTCATTCCGAGTCGAGATTAAGCCTTTTACAAAACAAGCTCCACGAACACCCTCGTGAGCTTGACTTTCTTCTCTCACAATCCGAGAGGAACACTTCGGGCTTTCACCGAAGTCCTTTCTTCTTCACAACTGAGATCTTGAGTGGAACACACCCTCTAACTTGAGCACACTTAGCTTAGGATGTGAAATTGATGCTAAGATGTGGAAGTTTAAGCTTGGAGAGTAGGATTTGGGGAATGAGAGACTTGGGAGATTCTTTTAGGTGTATTTGACAAATGGAAGTGTAAGAGATGTCTAATTGTGTCAAGGGAACACCTATTTATAAGCTCCTAAAGAGTTATAGCCGTTGGGGATGAATTGGGTAAAGATTGTGTAAAATACACAAAATAAAAACTGACAGGACCCAATTGTGAGTAAGTTCAGTCGACCGGATCGGGCTGAACGGTCGACCGTTTGGCAATTTAGAACTCCGTTCGGTCGACCAGTTAAGGAACGGTCGATTGCCAAAGGCTATGACTCAGGTACAATTAAGTGATCGGTCGAACACCGAGATAGGTTCGGTCGACCGATTCACACAATGCACTTTGGGGTTGACAAACAAGATCATATTCGGTCGACCGAAACAAGGTCAACGGTCGACCAAAAACTGACAGACACTTTGGGTTTGTTAAGGAACATAAGTTCGGTCGACCGAACAAGGTCCTCGGTCGACCGAACACTAAATGTATTTGGAGATAATATGAATACAACCGTTGGGTATAATACGACAAAACAAACGGTCAGAAATTTGTTGTTAGATGGTCGACCGAAACGGTCTGGACGGTCGACCGAACTTGGGCAGCAAAACACTAACAAGATATATGATCACTCGGTCGACCGAATGTTTGCAGACTGTTCAGGTTTTGGTTTAATGTTTTCTGGTCTAAGTTTGGGTGATCTATTGAAGTCCAAATTATATGAAATTACGTGTGTTACTTCTACAGGGAACCTAGTGTGTGTTTGAGTAGTTTTTAGCTCATGTATGCTCAATTACACAAAGTTCCTAAGACTCAAAGAAATACAAATTAGATCTCTTCAAATGAGCTTGATTACATGTCTTGACTTGATTTCCTTTCTTCCTTGAGTCTTGATCACATGTAGAGGTTAGCACAAAGCAATATATATGCACTGCAACATGTGTGCCACTCTACATGATCACAAATAAGATTAGGTTGATTAAATCATCAAAACATAGATTAAGGCCAAAAAATCAACAATCTCCCTTTTTTGATGATGACAACCTATATCTTAATACTTGAAAATTTTAAGTGTAAACTATGCATATAAATACTCCCCCTAAGGATGTGCATAGTTTTTATTCAATTTTAATCAAATTTCAAGTTACCTCCTTAATTATCTCTCCCCCTTTGACATCCATCAAAAAATTATACGATATAAGCATTGAATGTGGATGTCTTGTAATGAAGTTGCTCCCCTAAATTTTTGCACTTCATTACACTTAGAAATCCATATTCAATAAGCCCCCTATCAATATGAATATGATTTTTCGATTAAGTTCAATTCTTAATTCTCCCCTATTAACATCAAGCAAATACTACAATTAAGCATGTGATGTATTCATTTCCCCCTTTTTTTGACATCCATTTAAAATTTGACACTTAAGCAATGTATGTTGTTCAAATTTAAAGATTTGCAATGAATGAATATATGATATGTCAATTAAGCATATTAAAACCTAGACTACAACCAATTGATTGATTTTTTTTGAGGATAAGAAATTTATACCCACTTGAAGCTTTTGAATTGGTTCCAATCTCATTTGGTGATGCAACCGGCTTTGAATTTGACTCTTAAGCTTGCCCGGTCACCACCGATTTCCTTCTCAAGCACCTACAAGTGTAGATTTAGGTAACCAAACAACTTTGCGTCCTTGAATGTTAGCTTTGGGAATCCAAACTATTTTGGTTTTAGGAGCCCACACACTTGAAGAGCTATGCTTTACAACTAAGTGCTTTCCATTTAAAATTGTATGAGATGCATGGTTTTTCAAATTTGCATTATATCCTAAACCATGTTTTTACAAAGATTGCCTTTGACTTCCTAATAGTTAAATAAGTATCTTAGTTCAATTTGTGAACTTTTCTAGATCTTTTCTTAATTGCACATTGCAAGCATGAAGATCTAATTGTTCAACATCTATAGGTGTTGCTTTTAATTTATCAAGAATTGATGCATTGTTTTCAAGTCCAACAAGCACCTCATTTTTCTCATGCATGATTGATTTAATTTGGCTTTGGAGATCTTTGATTAGCTTTCTAGCACTTTTGTTCTTTTCACAAATGATCTCATATTGTTTAACTAAGTCATGGAATGCATTTTGAAGCTCATCATGTGTATATGTTTCTTCATTAACACTAGAATGCGAGCTATCACTATAATATGACTTAGTTGAGCATAAATTATTAGAACAAGAGTTAGATTCTACCTCACTTTGATCATCTTCAATAGCCATGAATCATGAGTGAGCCATCTCTCTTCTACTTTGCTAGGAAGATGATGATGATGGTGAGGAAGAGTCATCCCATGTAGCCTTGTGAGCTTCCTCCTTCCTTTCTCTTCTCTTGCTCTTCTCCTTTTCTCTTATCCTCTCCCTTTTTCTTCTCTCATTTTTGCTCTCCTCCTTCTCCTTTTCTTTCTCTATTTTCTCACTTCTTCTACCTCTTCTTTCATTCTTTTCTACCTTATCCTTCTTGAGGTATTTGAAGAATTCTTTAGCTAGGACTTCAATGTCCTCATCTTCTACACTCCTCCTTGGTTGCTCAATATTTGCATGTAATGACAAGAAGGGTTTGTTTTTTGAAGCTTCCTTCTCCTTTCGATGGTTGATTTGAAGTTCATACGCCATCAAGTTTCCAACGAGTTCCTCCATCTTTAAATTGGAAAGATCATGCGCCTCTTCAATTGCAACGACTTTGTCGTCCCGATCGATGCTAAGCTGTTGGCTTTTTGGCCTTAATCTATGTTTTGATGATTTAATTAACCTGATTTTAATTACGTTCATGTAGAGTAGCACACATATTGCTTTGCATATATATTGCTTTGTGCTAACCTCTACAGGTGATCAAGACTCAAGGAAGAAAGGAAATCAAGTCAAGACATGTAATCAAGCTTATTTGAAGACATGTATTTTGTATTTCTTTGCGTCTTTAGGAACTTGTGTATTTTGAGCATACTTGAGCTAAAATCAACTTAAACACACACTAGGTTCCTCATAGAAGTCACACACGAAATTTCACATAATTTGGACTTCAATAGATCACCCAAACTTAGACCGGAAAACACTAAACCTGAACCCTAACTGTCTGCCCACATTCGGTCGACCGCAACAAGCCGTTCGGTCGACCGGATGATCAAGTATCTTGTTTGCGTTTTACTGCCCGATTTCGGTCGACCGTGTTTTACCTTTCGGTCGACCGCTTGAACTTATTTTTCCGACCTATAGTTTTGTCGTATATACCCAACGGTCGTATTCGTATTAAAACAATTATACCCCAAATACATTTCATGTATCGGTCGACCGAGGACCTCGATCGGTCGATCATTTGTCCATCTCTTGACAAACCCGAATCTCCTGTTGAAAACGGTCGACCGCTAGACCTGTTTCGGTCGACCGAATATCCAATTGTTTGTCAACCCCAAAGTACCTGGACGAAACGGTCGAACGAACCCTTTCTTGTGTTCGACCGATGACTTAAGTGTACCTAAGTCGTAGCGTTGGGTGGTCGACCGTTGCTTAACCGGTCGACCAAACTTAGTGCAAAACTGCCAAACAAGATCATATTGGGTCGACCGAAACAAGGTCCACGGTCGACAAAAAACCGACATACACTTTGGGTTTGTCAAGGAACATAAGTTCGGTCGACCGAACAAGGTCCTCGGTCGACCGAACACTAAATGTATTTGGAGATAATACGAATACGACCGTTGGGTATAATACGACAAAACAAACGGTCAGAAATTTGTTGTTACACGGTCGACCGAAATGGTCTGGACGGTCGACCGAACATGGGCAGCAAAACACTAACAAGATATATGATCACTCGGTCGACCAAACGGTATGTTTCGGTCGACCGAATGTGGGCAAACTGTTCAGGTTTTGGGTTGGTGTTTTCCGGTCTAAGTTTGGGTGATCTATTGAAGTCCAAATTATATGAAATTACGTGTGTGACTTCTATAGGGAACCAAGTGTGTGTTTGAGTAGATTTTAGCTCATGTTTGCTCAATTACACAAAGTTCCTAAGACTCAAAGAAATACAAATTACATGTCTTCAAATGAGCTTGATTACATATCTTGACTTGATTTCCTTTCTTCCTTGACTCTTGATCACCTGTAGAGGTTAGCACAAAGCAATATATATGCAATGCAACATGTGTGCTACTCTACATGATCACAATTAATATTAGGTTGATTATATCATCAAAACATAGATTAAGGCAAAAAAGCCAACAGATTTCACAGTAGGAATTTAAGGGTCCTTGACTACAACAAACTTCCTTATACTAATATGCACAAATTATTCAACTCACTAGTTCAAGGTGTACTTTTTTATTTGTTTGAGTACTGAAACCCTATGATTACTCTCCCCCTGAGAGAAAACCGGAATGCATCCTTACTACTAGATAATACCTAAAGCTAGTGTACTAGATATCCTAATACATCATGTTCAAGTCAATTTTGAGACCTTTCTTTTTTATCTTGTCTCTCAATGGTTTTGCACATGCTAAACACACACAAAACCCACATAACATCTTCTTTCACAAATACATAAAGATTTCGAAAGAAATGAAACTTTTAAAGCACTTAGGCATGCAAAAGAAGACAAGTCACCTAAGGATCATGGCAAGCAGATATATCAATGTAAATTGTAGCACACTAACATGACCATAACAATACACACAAAAGAAAACAAAAACAAAGTGAAAAATACTTGACTCCACATATATACAAATGTAACGCACAACCGACACTTTGTTCATGCAATGTCCTCAATGAATGTGAGTATGATACTAAATGTATTTTTGCATGAAAAGTTATGATCTCACCAAACATTAATGCACAAGGAATTTTTTGTGCTCATGTTTCGGGATACTGATTGACATCATTTCATGTTTACATTTGCATTTTATATCCATTATCTTTCACCTAAACAATGCTACGTGACGAGTTTTATGTTTGAATTTCAGAAATAAATAGGTTTGAAGAGATGAAGCATAAAAGGACCCAAAAGCAGGGAAAAAGTACTGAATTGTGATACCTGGGGATTAAGATGCAAGGGAGAAGGACATGAACGTAAGACCAAAGGACCAAAGAGCAAAACAGAAAACTCCACACCATCATGGGGAGTATTTTGGCAATTCTAATCGGGTCGGAGCTCCAACAAGTCAAGTAACCGCATTAAAGACAAACAATACCAGCATGGAAAGCCCAGACTAAAGCCTAGGACGATCCGGATCCTGTAGACCGCCAATTGGTGGTTCAGGTTGATCCGGATCCGCGGATATTTTGTGGCACATGTATTAGAGGGTGTTTGTTCTATTTCTGGTATTTGTTTACTCCTATACCGGGGGATTGCCCCGGATTACCTTTTTCTATGGCTACAAATAGAACTCTTCACCTTCTATTGTAATCACTTTACATTTTGAGTGACTACTCTTCCTACTTGAAGTGAGGCCTTGAAGCACACACTAAAGTAGGAGGATGCTACTTGAATTGTGAGTCATTTTAATAAAAGTTTCTCTATTATGTTGTTTGTTTCATGTTGCTTGTTTTACTTAGTTTAATTTCATTTCATTAGTTTTAGTAGCTTAGTTAATATGCTTTCCTTGCTTAGTTTAATAATTAGTCTAATGTGTAGTGAGTAGTCCATCCCCTTTGGGGTGTGGAGTTGATGTTCATACATGCAAAAGAGAATGGAATGAATGCTTTATATACAATGTGTTGATAAAACATGAATGTATGCTTGCTTGTTTAGGATAGAACTTATGACTTGATGAGTTTTGCCAAAATGATTAGACACCTCTCATGCTCGTTTAGGTTCTGAAATGACCAGCTTGTGTATGTAAATGTTAATCAACTAGGGTAGTGCATGGATTGATAGGTTTTTCCATAACATTTAGACACTTCCTATGCATGAAAACACTACCTTTATTTGTGCTTAAAGAATGTGTTCAACACCCACCTCTTTGCATGTGTGCACTCAGTCCACCCCTTAGGGGTTTTCCATTTATTAATTCCAGCACACAAATTTCGTTCTTAGTTAAGTTTTAGTTCATCGTTTGTTGTTCGTTTATGCATGCGTTACTTCGTAGTGTAGTATAGCGTAGATTAGGATAATCAAACTATCTTCCCTATTTTTGCAACTTGATTTCGTGCAAACGAGAGGCTGCTCACCTCCCTGTGGATGACCCATATTTGCCACGTCTTCACCGACGCCGTGCACTTGCGGTTTAATATAAAACGTTCAACAAGTTTTTGGCGCTGTTGCCGGGGAGGTGCCAGTCCAGACTGTTGTTTGGACGATTCGAGTGGATTTAATTTGTGTTTTGTAGTTTTTCTTTGTTTTAGGAGACTTTGAGTGGCAAGGAGAGGCAGCTGGAGAAGTTTGGAGGAAACCTGGGCACTTTGGACTGCCAATCAGCTGCTGGAGACCGCCAATTGGCGGTCTGGTGAGCCCTGTTTGCCTTCTTCTTTCTTGGTCTTGTTGCCATAATTGATTTAGCAATCTGGGACTCAATTTGCCATGCTCTGACTCTTAGATTCCTCCCAGATTAATAATCAACTTTCTTTAAGAAACTTGGACCTTAAAACCCAAAGCAAAAGATTAGGCATTCTTTGTTGTTTAGGTCATGCATCATGTATGCGACTTAGGCACGTAGATTGTCTTTTATTTCAGCTTTATTTTCAGTTGTTGAGTGCTGGCGTGGGGTACGCACCTTCTACTCTCATTCATGCATTTCGTATGAAAATGCATTAGTTAGTAGGAAGTGCATTGAAACAACTGTGAGTTGAGCGTTTGTTTGAAGAGTTAATTGTTAGATTAAGACTCCAAAATGCTACTAAGGAGGGGCTGTCCCATACAAGATAAGGTGGGGGATTTCATCACCCTTTCCTTCGCCCCCACAAACCACACTAATCAAGAGCCTAATTTTTAAAATCAGGTAGACATTGGCCCTAAGGATCTCGAACCCATTAGGAGAGTGATTCGGTCACGACCGTCATGGCCTGATCGGTGTTGCCCACTTTGTCGATAGTAGGAGAGACGAGATCTCCGGATCTTGGCTCACTTGTTGGGATTTGTGGTCCTCGTCGTAGGGAGGTGAGGCGTGTTGATATCGTATGACCTCGCAGTTAGGCGTTGATTGACATCATTTTATGCTTATATTTGTATCTTATATCCATTATCTTACACCTAAGCAATGCTACGTGACGAGTTTTATGTTTGAATTTCAGAAATAAATAGGTTTGAAGAGATGAAGCATGAAAGGACCCAAAAGCAGGGAAAAATGACTTAACTGTGAGACATGGGGACTAAGATGCAAGGGAGAAGGACCTGAACGTAAGACCGAAGCACCAAAGAGCAAAACAGAAAACTCCACACCATCATGGGGAGTATTTTGGCAATTCTATTCGGGTCGGAGCTCCAACAAGCGAAGTAGATGCATCCAAGACCAACAAATACATCAATACAAGCCCACAACAAAAATGAGCCCGATCCAGAACTAATAGACCGCCAATTGGTGCTCTGTTTAGCTCCGGATCCGCTAATCTTTGGCGCGCATGTGTATTAGAGTGTATTTATTCTATTTCTGGTATTTGTTTAGTCCCACATCAGGGGATTGTCCCGGATTAGCTTTTTCCATGCCTATAAATAGAACTCTTCACCTTCCATTGTAGATATCTCCCTCTTTGGTGGCCATTGATTGATCTCGTTTTATATTTAACCGCAAGTGCACGTCCGCATTGAAGCGGTGGCAAATACGGGTCGTCCACTGGGAGGTGTGTCGACGCTTGGTTTGTGCGAAGGCGAGAGGTAAAGAAAGGGAAGAAATGTTGGTTACACTAAACTACACTAAGATGCAAAAAGGAAATGGAAGAAAAGCAAGAAAACTAAACCCCAAAGGGGGTAGAGAAATAATGTGAACATAAAGAAGTGTGTGTGTGTTCATTAAGCTCCTCACAACATGTAGTGCATGAAATCATAAAACTACATACAACTTTGCCTCTACATGAATTAAGATAAGACTACATCATTAAAACATACAAGACAATAATTGGAATGAAGCTACATGAACTCAAGTATAAAGACTATACCCTACTATGCCTCCACATGAATTAAGATTTCACTACATCATTAAAACATACAAGACATTAGCTAAGGTAAAGGCAACAAGAGCACATACACTACAAATTGTGTTTCCAATATTAACTTCAACCATATCCTAACCTTATCATTCCCCATAAAATAGGTCCACTAATCAAAGCATAAGCTAAGCTTCATTCAAGAGCATTAGCATATCAAAGATAAGAGTGAAAACCCATTAGATGGTTATGGAAATCATATAATGCTCAAGGGATAAAGATAACACACACTTAATACACTACATGATTATATCACATATTTCTCCACCCCCCAAATGGGGATGGAACTACTCACTACTCATTACACTAACTATATTAGCAAAAGAAAGCATAATACTGAAATGAAAGTTAACTAAGAAGGCAAGAAGCATTAAAGAAACATAAAAGGAAAGGAAAGACTAAACAAACATGCACAAATTAAAAGACAAGATTAAAATAAACTAGAAGAATTATTTTATTAACAAATGATTCACATTGAAGGTAGCATTCTTCTCCACCTTGAGTTTTTGCTTCAAGGCTCACTCCTTAGTAGAGAGAATGCCACCAAGCAATGGGTAATTACAATGGAAGGTGAAGAGTTCTATTTATAAGCATGGAAAAAGCTAATCGGGGACAATCCCCCGATGTGGGACTAAACCAATACCAAAAATAGGCTAAACACATGATAATACAAGTCTAGGAGAAAGCTTAGCGGATCTGGGGCCATATGGACCGCCAATTAGCGGTCCAAGACCGCCAATTGGCGGTCTCTAAACATCAGATCGCGTTGCTTTTGGTTGTGGGCTTTGCTTGATGGATTTGTTGGTCTTGGATGCATCTACTTGGTTTGTTGGAGCTCCGACCCGAATTGATTGACAAAATACTCCCCATGAAGGTGTGGAGTTTCCTGTTTTGCTCTTAGGTCCTTCTGTCTTACGTTCAGGTCCTTCTCCCTTGCATCTTGGTCCTCAGGTCTCACAATTAAGTCATTTTTCCTGCTTTTGGGTCCTTTCATGGCTCTTCTCTTCAAACCTCTTTATTTCTGAAATTCAAACATAAAACTCGTCACATAGCATTGCTTAGATGTAAGATAATGGATATAAGATACAAATATGAGCATGAAATGATGTCAATCAAATACCCCCACACCTAAGTTTTTGCTAGTCCCGAGAAAAACAAAGAAAGAGAAAAGCAAACGAGAAACAAGAAATCCTAACTCACTTTCGTAGGAATCACGGTTACACTTAGCACGTGCAACAAGCTGTTAAACCTCTTTTTGCCAAGGAGGAGGAGTATTGTCTCCTGAGGGTTTTCAGCGGATATACCCACAAAATCCGAACAAGATGCATTATTCAATCTAGACCTCGACTCGTTGGAAATATTTTGTCGATCAATGGATGCGGTAATCCTACGGGCCGACTCTATATAGGTAATCAGTCCACACCTAGCTTAATAAACCATTCGTGCAAGTTAAATAAGGAATTAAGTGAAAGACGTGGACAACCTCAAGATCCTCAAATGATACAAGTGTAAGGTCCATTAAGGTTCTTATTTGCATTTTTTTTTCTTTTTGTTTCTTTTCACATTTTTTTTTCTTTTTATTAGTTGGAGCTTCATTCTCCCAGGGTTAGGTTTCGTGCATCATTGCCCATGAGGACTTACACTATCACGTACACCTTTCCCCAAATCTCCACATAGGGCAATCCCTACCACCCGTGTAACGGGAGTTCGGTCGGCGCATCCCAAGTCAGATGACTCGAAAGCACCAGGCACAAAGTCCCCTCAGACCTACTTTCCCGAGTGATAGGAGCCGTGCGAGAAGAGAGAACACCTACTCACTTATTTTTTTATCTACACATGAACCAAAACCCCTACACTTAATGTCTCACAACAGAATTTAAAGGGTCATTGACTACAACAAACTTCCTAAATTAACAAACACGAATTATTGACTCACTAGGTTCAGGGTGAACTTCTTTGAATGTTTGAGCACTGAAACCCTATGATTACTCACCCCCAAAGGAAAACTGGGGTGCATCCTAATGACTCGATAAATCCTAAAGCCACTGTACTAGATATCCTAATGCATCAAGTTCAAGACAATTTTGGGAGCTTTCTTTTTAATTTGCCTCTCAACGGTTTTGCACATGCTAAACACATGCAAAACCCACAAAACATTTTCTTTCGCAAACACATGAATATTTTGAAAGAAATGTGAAAATTTTGGAGCACTAGGCAAGCAAAAGAAGACAAGTCACCCAAGGATCATGGCAAGCAGATATCTCGATATTAAATGCAGCACACTATCATGACCCTAACAATGCAAACAAAAGAAAACAAAATCAAAGGAAAAAGACTCCACTATGTAGACACGTAAAACACCCCCCACACCTACTTCATGCATTGTCCTCAATGAATGTGAGCAAAAGACTACATGGATTTATGCATGAAAAAGGAAAGATCTCACCAACATGAAGTACAAAGGGAAGTTCATGGTCATGTTGATGGACACAACCCGAATTCCCTCAAAACCTGTGAGATGTTAAAGAAGGGATACAAATACGTGAAAGAAATGGAGCCCAAATACGCAAGGGTTGGGGCTCACAACAATCGATGCTCACTGAAGGAGTCTTTTATTGTTTTTTTTATAACTATGTACAAACATAAGTTCCCATCTTCATTTGTCAAAATACATCAAATGGGAACCTCAAGAGTGGGTCAATGCACTTGGAAAGGGAACTTGACACCACGCGGGGCCAGAATATGCATGCGTGGGCCCCCTTCACAAAGAGCACCGGATGAAATGAGAGGTTCATGAATTGGACGCAAAGGCATCTCATTCAAAGGATCAAACTGAAAGAGCTTGAACCTCTCAAGAGTTTGGGAAATGAGGGGCAACGGAAGAAGAGTTTCTCCCATTGCGCTGCTGAAGTTATGATCGTCAATCCAAACTCTCCAACCAACAGGCTGGTGGGTCGGAACGAGGTCAAGCACCGCGTTATGCATGTCCAACTCACCAGGAGAACAGGAAGTGGGTCTCATACCCAAAGTATCCTCCAAGGAACTCCTAATACCCTCATGAGCAATGTAGTTGTTTGATGTTCCATCATTTCCAAGATGATCAGGAACAATAGTGAGAGTCAAACTCTCATCAGGTTGTTTGAAATTGAGGGTACTAGGGAGCTCTTGCTCCACCAGAGGTGAGTCCTTAAGAGGCACAACATGAAGATCATGTGGCTCAAGGGCCACGGGACAAAAAGATAAGGCACAATCCTGTGCCGACTCATAATGAAGCTGGTCCAAGTTATTCTCAATTTGAATCGAATCCTCCACTAAGTGATCGTGAATTGAAACCCCAAGTCCCTCAGACTGACTAGGAGTTTGACTTTGAAAGGTTGTGCTTTGAATTTGTGGATGTGGTGGTGGTTCGATATCAAAAGAAGAATCCTCATGTTGACATGAAATGTCACTCTCCTCACGTTCACGTAATTGCTGCGACATTTGACTCACTTGCAGTGCCATATTTTGTATGGACTGTTGAGTGGTTTCCATGAACGTAAGGAAAGTTTGTTTCAAGGAATCAGGTATGCGGTCAACGATGAGGTCCAAGTCAGAGCTTGGGAAATTTTGAGGTTGGGTGTTGATTGGCTGAGAATGAGTCCAATGATTTGGAGTGAGGTGTTGGTAGAATTCTGGGTATTCGGGAGGAGGATACTGGGGTGAACATGAAGTATAAGAATTTGTATATGAATTGTCTCCCCATGAATCCATCACTCTCGGATTGTACGTGGATGCGTAATGGTCATAATGAGCATTTTGGGAAAATGTATGCTCATACTCAGGCTCTGGGGGAACATAAGGACATTCCCCAGTGACATGACCACTCAACCCACAACAGTCGCATGGTACGGCTACTGAAGCCACCGGTACAAACATGTCGTCTGCCGCACGCATGAAAGAGGCCAAAGTTTCTTGCAATGTCTCAGTTTCATGACCAGTGTATGATCCGACGAAACTAGATTGTGGTCTAGCAGTCGGTGCCTCTCTCATGTTACCCCAATATGAAGATTGCTCAGTCACACAATTGCGATCATCCCAACCATACGGGGTGTTAGTCTGAGCCACCCCAGGTTGCATGGGTCCAGAGTACCAGGGAGAATTGTCCTGGTCCCAATAATGATATGGATGGTCGCCCATGTAACCATCCATCTCAAGAAAAAACTCTCGAGTCGATCACTCTCACCACCACGAGGCCAAGCTCGCAAAAAGTGCTCGACTCGACCCTAAAACGCTACCAGAGAGTGTAGAGGGGAGGAGACTAAAACGTAGAAGTAGGTGAGAAGAAGATGACTCAGAGGAGAAGGGAAGAATCCCTAAAGCTAGCGTGGGTGAAGGGATCAGGTAGAAGCCTAACTAGGAAGCACGGCTCAAACAATGTAAGGCAATGGGTCCTTAGGCTAGACGACGCCTAACTTCGAGGTCACTAGCCTCGACACGCCTCACCTCCCTACAATGAGGACCACAATGCCCAGCAAGTGATACCAGATCCGGAGATCCAGTGCCTCCTACTATCGACAAGGTAGGCAATGCCGGTCAGGTCATGACGGTCTCAACTAGATTACTCTCCTAGTGCGCCCGCAATCCTAGGGCCAATGTCTACTTGCTTTTAGTTAAGGCTTTATTAAGAGTGATTTTTGGGGCCAAGGAAAGGGTGATGAAATCCCCCACCTTATCTTTTATGGGACAACCCCTCCTTAGTAGCATTTTGATCCTAAATCTAGCAATCAATCGCTCCAATCAAACGCTCACTCACTCTTGTCCTGATGCAATTCCTACTAACTAATGCATGGGCATACGAGATGCATGAATGAGTGTAGGAAATTGCGTACCTCACGCCAGCGCTCAACAACTGAAAATAAAGCTAAAAGAAAAGACAACTATATGCCTAAGTCAATACATGATGCGTGACCTAAACAAGTAAGAAGGTCTAGTCTTTTGCTTTGGATTTTAGGGCCAAGTTGATTAATGGGGGAGTGATTAATGATCTGGGAGCAAACGAGAAGTCACAACATGCAAAATAGGGCTCCCAGATAACAACAATGAACTAATCAACTACCAGAAGAAAACTGAGAGTCAGAAACCCTCACCAGGCGCCAGTTGGCGGTCTCCAACCGCTGATTGGCGGTCCTTTTGGAGCTTTTGCTCCTCAAACTTCTCCAGTAGCCTCCCCTGGATCCTATGGTTCCCTGAAACTAAGAAAAACTAGAAACAAAAAATTAAAAACCCCTCGAATCGTCCAAACCAACGTCTGGACAGAGCACCTCCCCGGCAACGACGCCAAAAACTTGATTGATCTCGTTTTATATTTAACCGCAAGTGCACGGCCGCGTTGAAGCGGTGGCAAATACGGGTCGTCCACTGGGAGGTGTGTCGATGCTTGGTTTGTGCGAAGGCGAGATGTAAAGAAAGGTAAGAAAGGTTGGTTACACTAAACTACACTAAGATGCAAAAAGGAAATGGAAGAAAAGCAAGAAAACTAAACCCCAAAGGGGGTAGAGAAATAATGTGAACATAAAGAAGTGTGTGTGTGTTAATTAAGCTCCTCACAACATGTAGTGCATGAAATCATAAAACTACATACAACTTTGCCTCTACATGAATTAAGATAAGACTACATCATTAAAACATACAAGACAATAATTAGAATGAAGCTACATGAACTCAAGTATAAAGACTATACCCTACTATGCCTCCACATGAATTAAGATTTCACTACATCATTAAAACATACAAGACATTAGCTAAGGTAAAGGCAACAAGAGCACATACACTACAAATTGTGTTTCCAATATTAACTTCAACCATATCCTAACCTTATCATTCCCCATAAAATAGGTCCACTAATCAAAGCATAAGCTAAGCTTCATTCAAGAGCATTAGCATATCAAAGATAAGAGTGAAAACCCATTAGATGGTTATGGAAATCATATAATGCTCAAGGGATAAAGATAACACACACTTAATACACTACATGATTATATCACATATTTCTCCACCCCCCAAATGGGGATGGAACTACTCACTACTCATTACACTAACTATATTAGCAAAAGAAAGCATAATACTGAAATGAAAGTTAACTAAGAAGGCAAGAAGCATTAAAGAAACATAAAAGGAAAGGAAAGACTAAACAAACATGCACAAATTAAAAGACAAGATTAAAATAAACTAGAAGAATTATTTTATTAACAAATGATTCACATTGAAGGTAGCATTCTTCTCCACCTTGAGTTTTTGCTTCAAGGCTCACTCCTTAGTAGAGAGAATGCCACCAAGCAATGGGTAATTACAATGGAAGGTGAAAAGTTCTATTTATAAGCATGGAAAAAGCTAATCGGGGACAATCCCCCGATGTGGGACTAAACCAATACCAAAAATAGGCTAAACACATGATAATACAAGTCCAGGAGAAAGCTTAGCGGATCTGGGGCCATATGGACCGCCAATTGGCGGTCTATAAACTTCAGATCGCGTTGCTTTTGGTTGTGGGCTTTGCTTGATGGATTTGTTGGTCTTGGATGCATCTACTTGGTTTATTGGAGCTCCGACCCGAATTGAATTGACAAAATACTCCCCATGAAGGTGTGGAGTTTCTTGTTTTGCTCTTAGGTCATTCTGTCTTACGTTCAGGTCCTTCTCCCTTGCATCTTGGTCCTCAGGTCTCATAATTAAGTCATTTTTCCTGCTTTTGGGTCCTTTCATGGCTCTTCTCTTCAAACCTCTTTATTTCTGAAATTCAAACATAAAACTCGTCACATAGAATTGCTTAGATGTAAGATAATGGATATAAGATACAAATATGAGCATGAAATGATGTCAATCAGCCATCTTCCCTACTAAGAGTGAAGCCTTGAAGCAAAACTCTGGTGGAGGAAGGGCTGCTTGTATTGAGTGAGTTAATAATAGATGTATTTCCTTTAATTGTGTTGTTTCTCTCTAAGTTTGATTTCCTTTCATATGCATGCTTGCTTGTTTGTTTTGTTTTATGCTTCTTTAATATTTCTTGCTTGATTAGTGCAATTTCATTTCAGTATAATGCTTCATTTTGTTAGAGTAGTTAGTTTAAATATGTGTAAGTAGTTCCATCCCCATTTGGGGGGTGGAGAAATATATGATATGATAATGTAGTGTATTAAGTGTGTGTTATCTTTATCCCTTGAGCTTTATATGATTTCCATAACCATCTAATGAGTTTTCACTCTTATCTTTGATATGGTAATTCTCTTGAATGAAGCTTAGCTTATGCTTTGATTAGTGGACCTATTTTATGGGGAATGATAAGGTTAGGATATGGATGAAGTTAATATTGGAAACACAATTTGTAGTGTATGTACTCTTGTTGCCTTTACCTTAGTTAATGTCTTGTATGTTTTAATGATATTGTGTTATTCATGTGGAGGCATAATAGGGTCTAGTCTTTATACATGAGTTTATGTAGCTTCATTCCAATTATTGTCTTGTATGTTTTAATGATGTAGTCTTATCTTAATTCATGTGGAGGCAAAGTTGGATGTAGTTGTATGATTTCATGCACTACATGTTGTGAGGAGCTTAATTGAACACACACACATCTTTATATTCACATTATTTGTCTACCCCCTATGGGCTTTAGTTTTTATTGCTTATCTTTCATTTCCTTTTCCATTCTAGTGTAGTTTAGTGTAATCAACATTTCTCTCTTTTCTTTACCACTCGCCTTGGCACAAACCAAACGTCGACACACCTCATAGTGGACGACCCGTATTTTCCACCGCTTCAACGCGGCCGTGCACTTGCGGTTAATATAAATGATCAATCAAGTTTTTGGCGCCATTGCCGGGGAAACTCCTTGAGTCTATGTGTCAAGGAGAGTTCTTAGGAAAGGATGAAAAGGAGGCATGGGCTTTCCTAGAAGACCTCGCTGAAAAAACCATGGAATGGGAGAGTGTGAGGGAACCCCTAACATCATCTAGCATAGGAGCGAGGATCGCAAATGCAAACTCGACTAGATCGGGTGGCACATTTGCTGTCGATACCACTACGGCCACCGAGGCACGCTTGGCGGCCTTAATGCGCCATATGTATTTGATTGAACTCCAAAACCAAGAAGGTGCACCTCACATGTCCACATCTGGTCGAGTTCCCTGTCATTCATGTGGTAGGATAGGTCATGTAGAAACGAGTGTGCGTCCATTCCTCCTGAGATGGAACGTGTCAACGCCATCTATGACAGAGCTAGGAATGACCCATACTCATCATCTTATAATCCTGGATGGAGGAACCACCCCAATTTTTAATGGAACCAAAATAATGCCCCGGGTGGTCCTTCAAACTCCTATCCACCACCTAACAAATCATACCAACCTCCCATGCATGCACAATCTTATCAGCCACCCCAAGCTCCAATCACCAATCAATCGGGTTTCCCAAATTCCAATAATATGGAAACCCGATTCAATTTGCTTGAGAACTTGACTCGTGGACTTGAAAACTAAATGAATATTTTTATGTCAACCACAAGTCAAGTTCTCAATTCAAATCAGCAGACCATCAGATCTCTAGAGCTTCAGATGGACCAATTGGCTCGGTCTGTACATGAAAGAGAGAGAGGGTCTCTGCCTAGCCAGCCTGAGGCTAACCCCTGCATGTACCAACAACAACACATGCAAAATGAGAATGTGGTACCTGGGAAGAGGCAAGTGAACCATGTGGAGGAACCTGTTCACCATGTCAATTCCATTGTAACCTTAAGGAATGGAAAGCAGGTTGACAATCACATTTCCTTGCCACCACCACCATCTATGCAGCCCCTCAGTGGGAATGGTGGTGAAGAAGAGGCCGAGGGTGAGGGTAATACACCAACACCTCCTTCTCAGGCACCGCATAAATCCTACCTGCCAAAAGCTTCCTATCCAAGTAGGTTATACAAAAAACAGAGTGACACAATGGATAAGATATTAGAGATGTGTAAGGAAGTGAAGGTTAACATCCCCTTGTTGGATGTTATCCAACAAATACTTCAATATGCCAAAGTGTTGAAGGATCTCTGCACAACCAAGAGGAAGACCAATGTTCCTAAGAAAGCATTCTTGGTTGCAAATATCATCTCACTTTTGTCTAATCCCGCCTACACAAAATACAAGGGCCCTGGGTGTCCTACTATTCAGTGTACGATAGGGGACACTAGCATGAGTAATGTATTGCTTGATTTAGGATCGACGGTCAACCTCCTCCCATTTTCTGTTTATCAACAATTGAATTTAGGAGAATTGAAACCAACTAAGATCACCCTACAATTGGCGGATAGATCCATTCGTATTCCAAAGGGGATTATTGATTGACATCATTTCATGCTTAGATTTGTACCTTATAACCATTATCTTACACCTAAGCAATGCTATGTGAAGAGTTTTATGTTTGAATTTCAGAAATAAAGAGGTTTGAAGAGAAGAGACATGAAAGGACCCAAAAGCAGGGAAAAAAAACTTAATTGTGAGACCTGGGGACTAAGATGCAAGGGAGAAGGACTTGAACGTAAGACTGAAGGACCTAAGAGCAAAACACAAAACTCCACACCATCATGGGGAGTATTTTGACAATTCGATTCGGGTCAGATCTCCAATAAACAAAGTCGATGCATCCAAGACCAACCAATACATTAAGCAAAGCCCAACATGAAAACCAGATGGATCTGGATCTTATAGACCGCCAATTGGCGGTCTGGGACCACTAATTGGCGGTCCAGATAGCTCTGGATCCGCTAAGATTTCGGGAGCACGTGTATTAGTGTATGTTTAGTCTATTTTTGGTATTTGTTTAGTCCCACATCAGGGGATTGTCCCGGATTACCTTTTTTATGGCTATAAATAGAATTCTCCTTCCTCTCATGTATCCCATCTTTTTCTTTGGTGGCCATCTTCCCTACTAAGATTGAAGCCTTGAAGCAAAACTCTGGTGGAGGAAGGGCTACTTGTAATTGAGTGAGTTCATAATAGATGTTTTCCTTTAATTGTGTTGTTTCTCTCTTAGGTTAATTTCCTTTAATATGCTTGCTTTGATGCTTGTTTTGTTTTATGTCATTTCAGCTTCTTTAATATTTCTTGCTTGATTAGTGTAGTTTCATTTCAGTATAATGCTTCATTTTGTTAATGTAGTTAGTGTAATGAGTAGTGAGTAGTTCCATCCCCATTTGGGGGGTGGAGAAATATGTGATATGATAATGTATTGTATTTGGTGTCTATTATCTTAATCCGTTGAGTCTTATTTGATTTCCATAACCATCTAATGGGATTTCACTCTTATCTTTGATAGGCTAATGCTCTTGAATGGAGCTTAGCTAATGCTTAGATTAGTGAACCTATTTTATGGGGAATGATAAGGTGAGGATATGGATGGAATTAATATTGGAAACACAATTTGTAGTGTATGTACTCTTGTTGCCTTTACCTTAGTTAATGTCTTGTATGTTTTAATGATATTGTGTTATCTTAATTAATGTGGAGGCATAATAGGGTCTAGTCTTTATACATGAGTTCATTTAGCTTCATTCTAATTATTGTCTTGTATGCTTTAATGATCTGATCTTATCTTAATTTATGTGGAGTCAAAGTTGGATTTAGTTTTATGATTTCATGCACTACATGTTGTGAGGAGCTTAACTAAACACACACACACACACACATCTTTTATATTCACATTATTTCTCTACCCCCTTTGGGGTTTAGTTTTATTGCTTATCTTTCATTTTCTTTTGCATTCTAGTGTAGTTTAGTGTAATCAACCTTTCTCTACTTTCTTTCCCACTTGCCTTCACACAAACCAAATGTCGACACACATCCCAGACGACGACCCGTATTTCCCACCGCTTCAACACGGCCGTGCACTTGCGGTTAATATAAAACGAATCAATCAATTATCAAGGACGTTCTTATCAAAGTTGGAGATTTTATATTTCCAGTTGATTTTGTTGTCCTCGATACCAATCCTGTTGTGAACACCCACTCTCAAATACCTTTGATTTTGGGTGGACCATTTCTGGCAACTTCCAACGCCTTAATTAATTGTAGAAATGGTCTCATGAAGCTCTCATTCGGTAACATGATTGCCCAGTTTCATGTGTTCAACTCTGGTAGGCAACAGGAGCCCATGGATCAACCTTTAAATCTCAATCTCATCCCCCAATTAGAGAAAGCACCACAAAATCAACAAACACCCCTAACACCAATGCAACGCATTGAGAATGTTTGTGGGCCTAGTGAAAACTCATTGCCTGTCTTTTCAATGCAACAAAGTGAGCTGACATCAAACATGAATGTCCAAAAGGAGTGTTCGTTGCATGATTCAGTTGAGATTACTAGTGAGAGTGAGACACCTCATCATATGCCTATACCAGAAGGTGTCTCTATCTCACGTCCCTGGGCCATTGAGCCATTTAAGCTTCATCTTGACTCCAACAAGGACCTACCTACGACCGAGCTTATGCTTGATGATATAAATGATGGTGGGAGGTCCTTGTTGGATGACTTGGGGAGAAGCCCCATTCTTAGTGATGCAGGTCTGCTCCATCCATCGAATGAGCTTGAGGAACTCATTCCGATGCACCCACCTATTGGTTGGAGGGTTTTGTTCGATGAGCAACTAAACCCTAGTGAGGCAACACAACTCCACTCATCCGTGTTGCCTACACCCAACCAATATCATGAGGGGTTCGAGCCTTTTAGCTTTGACCTTTCACCCCTCATGACACCTCAAAGTACCACTGAAGTTTGCCCATCTTGGCAAGTCTCTGGTCTTCATAACTCGATGTTCTCATTTGATGTTCCTTGACCAAATGATTACGAGAATATCTTTGTTGATGTATATACCTTGTAAAAAATGTAATAAAAGACTACATGAGAGAGCATTGATTGTCGTGGGCCCCAACCCTTGTGTACTTGGGCCCCATTTCTTCACGTATTTGTCTCCCTTCTTCTGTATCTCACAGGTTTTGAGGGAATTCGGGTTTGTGTCCATCAGCATAACCACGAACTTTCTTTTGCGCTTTATGTTGGTGAGATCTTTCATTTTTCATGCATAAATCCATGTAGTATCTTGCTCACATTCATTGAGGGCAATGCATGGATTAGGTGTGGGGGGTGTTTTACGTGTGTACATAGTCGAGTCTTTTTCCTTTGATTTTGTTTTCTTTTGTGTGTATTGAGAGGGTCATGTTAGTGTGCCGCATTTAATCATAGGGTTTCAGTGCTCAAACATTCAAAGAAGTCCACCCTGAACCTAGTGAGTCAATAATTCGTGTTTGTTAATTTAGGAAGTTTGTTGTAGTCAATGACCCTTTAAATCTTATTGTGAGACATTAAGTGTAGGGGTTTTGGTTCATGTGTAGATAAGAAATAAGTGAGTAGGTGTTCTCTCTTCTCGCACGGCTCCTATCACTCGGGAAAGTAGGTATTGTCGTATCACTCGGGGATGTGTTCGAAAAGTCGACAATTGAGGACAAATCAATGTCGTATCTCGTCAAACGACTCACAACATCCCGTGACCACACTGGCTTACACAAAGTTGCGCACCCACACGAGTCAGACAAAAAAGTAACAAAACTTTTTTTTAACAATTAAAGCAGAATGTGCATAGAGGAGAAGACGGGTAGACACAGATGAAAGGGAATGACTCAGGAAAGAAGAGAAGAAGTCCTTATGCTACGGTGGGTAGGTACTGGTAGAAGCATACAAGCAAGCAAGACACAAACAACCTAAGGTCGCTATAGGTCCTTACAGCTAGACGACGCCTAACTGCAAGGTCACGCGGCCTCAACACACCGCACCTCGTTATGACGATGACCACAAAGCCCAGCAAGTGAGCAAAGATCCGGAGATCTCGTGTCTCCTACTATCGACAGAGTGGGCGACGCCGATTAGGCCATGATGGTTGCGATCAGATCACTCTCCTAATGAGTCTGAGATCCTTAGGGTCTAATGTCTACTTGATTTAAAAATTACGCTTTATGAGAGGTGTTTTGTGGGGCTGAAGGAAGGGGTGATGAAATCCCCCACATTATCTTGAAAACTATAGGTGGTGCCTCTTAAAGATGTTTTGATTCTTTAATCTATCAAGCAACTCACCATTCAAACACTCATCTCACTCTTGTTCCAATGCAATTCCTACTAACTAATGCATGGTCATACTAACAAATGCACGAATGAGAGTAGGAAATGTGCACCTTATGCCAACGCTCAAAAACTGAAAGTAAAGCAAAATAAAAGACAAACTGCATGCCTAAGTCAAGCATCTGATGCATGACTTAAACAAGCAAGAATACCTAATCTTTTCCTTTGGGTTTTAGTGGCCAAGTTGATTAAAAGGGGATTGATTATTGAGACGGGGGCAAACTATATATCAAAACATGCCAAATTGAGCCCTAGACCACTATATTGCGTGGAGAAACAAACCAAAGAAAGTAGGCAGAAAATGAAGCTCACCAGACAAGCTGATTGGCGGTCAATGTGGCTCTGTTTGCCTCCAAACTTCTCCTGGTGACTTCCCTTGATATTTAGAGGCTCCCGAAACAAAGAACAACTACAAAGAAAAAATTAAATCCACTTGAATCGTCCAAACCAGAGTCTAGACTGAGTACCTCCCTGACAATGGCGCCAAAAACTAGTTAAAATGTTTTATTAATTAACCGCAAGTGCACCACCGCGATGAAGAGGTGGCAAGTACAGGTCGATCCACGGGGAGGTGAGTAGCTTCTGGTTTGTCTGAAATTAAATGGTGAATAAAGGGAGAAGAGATTGGAGTGTGCTAATCTAAGCTACACTAAACTAGTAAGAAAAAATGTAAAAGAAAGCAACTAACGAGTGATTTAAACTAAACTAAGAGAACTTAATGTAAAGCTGCAAATCAGGAAGAGAGACTCTTAAGGGGTGGAGTGAGTACACACAAGCAATAAGATGGTGAAGAATGCAATCAATAGGCACAAATGTAGGTAGTGTTTTCATGTATAGGAAGTGTCTAATGGTTATTACAAAACCTATCAATCCAATCACTAACCTAGTTGATTAACATTCACATACACAAGTTCGTTATTTCAGAACCTAAACAACCATGGGATGTGTCTAATAGTTGTGGCAAAACCCATCATGTGAAGTGTTCTACTCTAAACAATCCAGCATACTTTCACATTTATCAACACATTTCAAATAAAGCATTCATTTCCATTCTTTATTGCATGTATGAACATCATCTCCACCCCAAAGCCGGATGAAACTACTAACTATTCATTAAGCTAACTAGTATGTTAAGAGAAGAAAACGTGTAAACTAAATCTACTAAGACTAATGAAAGAAAATTAAGCTAAGCATGCAAGAAACATAAAATAGACAACATAAACTAAGAAAAATTTATTTAATTTCAGACTCACAATACAAGTAGCATCTATCAACTTGAGTTTTTCTCCAAGGCTTGACTCTAAGTAGAGACATTAGCCACCAAGCATGTAGTAAATACAAAGGAGGAGAAATAGTTCTATTTATAGTCATAGAAAAAGGTAACCGAGGGAAATCACCCGATGTGGGACTAATGCAATATTATCAGAATATGCATAAACATAGTAATCGATATCGACAAGAAATCAGGGTCGATGCTGATAAACATGAACCGCTAATTAGCGGTCTTAGGCCGCTAATTGGCAATCCCTTTTGTTCGGATCGGACCCAATTTTGCATAGCTTCGTTATTGCTTCAATTAGTTACGTGGAGTGCACTCAGATCGATGATTGGAGTCAAGGACCAAATCTAATTGTCAAAATACTTCTTATGATGGTGCAAAGTTTCTCAGTTTGCTCTTTAGTCCTTTCGGGCTTACATCCAGGTCCTCCCATCTTGTAGATGGGTCATTGTGTATGACCGAGTGATCCATTTTGCCTCATTTAAATAATTTCTTCTTACATTTCAGTCCTTTTTCTCTTCCCTACTCTTCTTTATTACCTAATACCTGAAATATAACAACAAACACTCAGGTAGCACAATATTGGGATAAAATTAAGGATATATAGCTTGAATATGATGCATGATATTGTTTGATCGTTTTAAATTTAACCGCAAGTGCACGGCCGCGTTGAAGCGGTGGCAAATACGGGTCGTCCACTGGGAGGTGTGTCGACACTTGGTTTATTCGAAGGCGAGAGGTAAAAAGAAGGGAGAAAGATGTATTACACTAATCTAAACTACAAAGCTGAAATGAAATGCAAAGGAAATGAAGATAAGCAATAAAACTAAACCCCAGACGGGGTAGAGACTGATGTGAACATAAAGATGTGTGTGTGCGTGTGTTCAATTAAGCTCCTCACAACATGTAGTGCATGAAATCATAAAACTACATCCAATCTTGCCTCTACATGAATTAAGATAAGACTACATCATTAAAACATACAAGACAATGATTGGAATGAAGCTACATGAACTCAAGTATAAAGACTAGACCCTACTATGCCTCTACATGAATTAAGATGACTACATCATTAAAACATACAAGACATTAGCTAAGGAAAAGGCAACAAGAGTACATACACTACAAATTGTGTTACCAACATTAACTTTATCCATATCCTAACTTTATCATTCCCCATAAAATAGGTCCACTAATCAAAGCATAAGCTAAGCTTCATTCAAGAGCATTAGCATATCAAAGATAAGAGTGGAGACCTATTAGATGGTTATGGAAATCATATAAAGCTCAAGGGATAAAAATAACACACACTTAATACACTACATTATTATATCACATATGTCTCCACCCCCCAAATGGGGATGGAACTACTCACTACTCATTACACTAACTAATTTAGCAAAGGAAAGCATAATACTGAAATGAAATTTATACTACCTAAGCAAGAAATATTAAAGAAGCATAAAACTAAACAAACAAACAAGCATGCAAAGGAAAGGAAATTAAACTAAGAGAGAGAAACAACATCAATAAAAGAAAACTTATATTATTAACTCACTCAATTACAAGTAGCTCTTCCTCCACTAGAGTTTTGCTTCAAGGCTTCACTCTTAGTAGGGAAGATGGCCACCAAGAGGGAGATGGATACAATGGGAGGTGAAGAGTTCTATTTATAAGCATGGAAAAAGCTAATCCGGGACAATCCCCCGATGTGGGACTAAACCAATACCAAAAATAGCCTAAACACATGCTAATACAAGTCCAGGAAGAATCTTGGCTGATTTGGGCTTAACCAGACCGCCAATTGGCGGTTCCAGACCGCCAATTGGCGGCCTATAAAGCCCAGATCCGACTGGGTCTTCTGGTGGGCTTGCCTTGGTGTGTTTCTTGGTCTTGGATGCATCTAGCTGGTTTAGTGGAGCTCCGACCCGAATCGAATTGACAAAATACTCCTCATGATGGTGTGGAGTTTCCTGTTTTGCTCTTAGGTCCTTCTGTCTTACGATCAGGTCCTTCCCCCTTGCATCTTGGTCCCCAGGTCTCACAATTAGGTCCTTTTTTCCTGCTTTTGGGTCCTTTCATGGCTCTTCTCTTCAAACCTCTTTATTTCTGAAAACTAAACATAAAACTCGTCACATAGCATTGCTTAGGTGTAAGATAATGGATATAAGGTACAAATATAAGCATGAAATGATGTCAATCAAATACCCCCACACCTAAGTTTTTGCTAGTCTCGAGCAAAACAAAGAAAGGAAAAAGCATACGAAAAAAACAAGAAATCCTAACTCACTTTCGTAGGAATCACGGTTGCACTTAGCATGTGCAACAAGCCGTTAAACCTCCTTGTTGCCAAGGAGGAGGAGTGGTGTCTCCTGAGGGTTTTCAGCGGATATACCCACAAAATCCGAACAAGATGCATTAATCAATCTAGCTACACGACTCGTTGGACTTATTTTGACGATCATGGAATGCGGTAATACTACAGGTCGACTCTATATATGTAATCAGTCCACACACCTAGCCTAATGAGTTATTCGTGAGAGTTAACTAAGGAATTAAGTGAAAGACATGGGCAACCTTAACTTCTGAATGTGAAACAAATTGTAAAGTCCATTTTGGTTCTTATTTGACTCTTCTTTTCTTCTTCTTCTTTTTTCTTTTTTTTTTGTTTTTTTTTTGTTTGGAGCATTTATTGGTTGGTGTTTGATTCTCCCAGGGTCAGGTTTCGTGCATCATTGCCTATGAGGACTTACACTATCACGTACACCTTCCCCCAAATCTCCACATAGGGCGATCCCTACCACCCGTGTAACGGGAGTTCGGTCGGTGCATCCCAAGTCAGATGACTCGAAAGCACCAGGCACAAAGTCCCCTCAGACCTACTTTCCCGAGTGATAGGAGCCGTGCGAGAAGAGAGAACACCACTTATTCATTTATCTACATGGGAACCAAAACCCCTACACTTAAGTTTCACAAAAAGATATTAAGGGCCCTTGACTACAACAAATTTCCTAAATTAACAAACACGAATTATTTGACTCACTAGGTTCAGGGTGGACTTCTTTAAATGTTTGAGCGCTGAAACCCACTGATTACTCACCCCCAAGGGAAAACTGGGGTGCATCCTAACGACTCGATAAATCCTAAAGCCACGTACTAGATATCCTAATGCATCAAGTTCAAGACAATTTTGGGAGCTTTCTTTTTACTTTGCCTCTCAACGGTTTTGCACATGCTAAACACACGCAAAACCCACAAAACATTTTCTTTCGAAAACACATGAAGATTTTGAAAGAAATGTGAAAGTTTTAAAGCACTGGGCAAGCAAAAGAAGACAAGTCACCCAAGGATCATGGCAAGCAGATATATCGGTATTAAATGCAGCACACTATCATGACCCTAAAAATGCAAACAAAAGAAAACAAAATCAAAAGAAAAGACTCGACTATGTACACACGTAAAACACCCCCCCACACCTACTTCATGCATTGTCCTCAATGAATGTGAGCAAAATACTATATGGATACATGCATGAAAAAGGAACGATCTCACCAACATGAAGTACAAAGGGACGTTCGGGGTCATGTTGATGGACACAAACCCAAATTCCCTCAAAACCTGTGAGAAGCTGAAGAAGGGAGACAAATACGTGAAAGAAATGGGGCCCAAATACTCAAGGGTTGGGGCCCACAACAATCGATGCTCACTGAAGGAGTCTTTTATTGTACTTCTTTTTTTTCTTTTTTCTCTTTTTTTTTTTTTTTTTTTTAACTATGTACAACAATGGGCTCCCATCTTCATATATCAAGGGACATCAAATGGGAACCCGCCATCTCTCGAGCCAGAAATGCACCTGTATGGGCTCGCAACATATAAAACAGAATTGCTCGACCACCTGACACCCTTATAAGCATTGTGGTCGGTTGATGCCTCTTTAGAATTAGCAAAAGAGGAGGCATGAACGAGAGGTGAACCTCTATCTGGTATAAGGGTATCAGGTGGTTGAATCTTAACCCACATGGGGTCCTCAGCAGATACAGAATGAAGAGCATGTGGCCGAGAGGCCATAAAAATAGTATCTTGTGGCTCGAAAGCCACGTGCTCAAAAGGATGTGGCTCAAGGGCCACGTGGTCAAAAAGAAGTGGCTCAAGGGCCACATGATCAGAAGAATGTGGCTCAAAAGCCACAAGATCAGAAGAATGTGGCTCAAGGGCCACAAGATCAAAAGAATGTGGCTCTGAGGCCACATGATCAGAACATAAGGCACCTTCTTGTGCCAGCCCAGGTGAAACATCTTCACCACCTTCAGGATCTTCATCGAACAATTCTCTGAAGTACTTGAAGGTGCCCTCAACTTCACTCTCATCCATGCCCTGGATAAGGTTAACCCCAACAGGGTCATTGAAGGCATCTGGCTTCTTGCCAATGGTGAAGATGTTCAAATCAGCGCATTGACTACCATAAGTCAAGCGCATCAGACCATTGCGACAATTGATCAAGGCATTGGAAGTCGCAAGAAATGGTCGCCCCAGAATGACAGGAATTTGTCCAAGTGGGTTTGGCACAGGTTCAGTATCCAAGACAAAGAAGTCGACTGGATAAATGAACTCTCCCACTTTGATCAGCACATCTTCCACCACACCCCTCGGTTTCTTCATAGACCTATCAGCCAATTGAAGAGTGGTCTTTGTTTGTTTGAGGTCTCCAAGACCGAGGTGGACGTAGACAGAATATGACAGAAGATTAACAGATGCACCAAGGTCCAGCAAGGCCCGATGTATGGACACATCACCAATCACACAAGAGATAGTAGGACAGCCAGGGTCCTTGTACTTGACTTGCATGGGTTGTGCCAACAAGGAACTCACGTTAGCCGCAAGAAAAGCTTTCTTGGGAACATGAGTTTTTCTCTTCTTGGTGCATAAGTCCTTGAGAACCTTGGCATAAGGTGGCATTTGCTGAATCACCTCTAGAAGAGGGATATTCACCTTAACCTGCCGAAACATCTCAAGCATCTTGTCATGCTGATCAGAGGTTTTCTTTTTAAGGCGCTCAGGGAATGGCGCCTTTGGGGCATAAGGATGCGAAGGCACCCCAGAATTCAGGTCCAAAGAAACATGAGTGGGGACCTCAGAATCTGGTTCCTTCGACACAAGAGGAGACAAGGGGACCTCAAGGTTCGGCCCCTTTGTCGAAGGAAATGTAGAAGGAACCTCAGGATCTGGCTCCTTCCTGGAAGTATTTGTGGAGGGAGCCTCAGGATCCGGCTCCCTCAAAGATGGTGATGACAAGGAAGGCACCCCAATGTGGTTGTCCACCTCCTTACCAGACCTCAAAGTATGAATCACATTAATATGATGGGTCGGTTCAGAGGCAGCATGAGGTAAAGGTGTCCTTCCTTGCGAATGGGTACCCCGAGGATTTACCTCGGGTTGACTCGGTAATTGACCCTTCTCGCGTTCATGGAGCTGATTAGCCAACTGGCTCACTTGCATTTCCAATGCTTTGACCGTATTGTTGTTGGCCGAAAACATGGCTTGCGTGCTCTGAATGAACGCGTGAAGGGTTTGCTCAAGAGTGGAGTCCTTAGGGTCAACCCGTTGGGGTTGTGGAGTTTGGTTAGAATAACCCGACGAAGAGGTCTGAGGAGGTTGGTAATTGTGGTTCTGAGACCTTTGATGTGGAGGTTGGTAGGTCGCCGATGGGCGTGGAGGTTGATAAGGTGGAGGTTGAGGTTGAGCGTGCAAGCTCTGACCGTGTCCTCCACTAGACCCCCAAGAGAAGTTAGGATGGTTACGCCATCCCGGGTTATAGGAATGACTGTACGGGTCGTTTCGGGGCCTTTGATGATACATCGCATTTGCATGCTCAGTATCTCTTGGAGCGTAAGCGCACTCCAAGTCATCATGTCCCGACAGTCCACACCTAGTACACCCGGGAGTAGCGACCTGAGCTACAGGAGCTCGGTCCATCTCCAAACTCTCTATCCTACGCATGAGAGCAGCCATTTTCGCCTCAGACGCGATAGTCGACTCAACATGATATGATCCAGCTCGACCAGAAGACCTGGCGGCTGGTGGCTCTCTCATGGTGTCCCACTCGAAGGTGCGCTCAGCCATGGATTCAAAAGTGTCCCATGCCTCCTCGATGGGTTTCATTTGGAAGTCACCCTGACACATCGACTCCAACAATGTGCGGATGTTGTAGTTGATGCCCTCATAAACAATCTGGCACAGCTGCCATAGCTCAAGTCCATGATGAGGGCATTGCTGGAGAAGGTCCTTGAACCTCTCAAAGAAACCATGAAACGATTCGGTCTCGGTTTGATACATCTGATGTATCTGGTGCCGTATCTGTTGAGTTTTCCTTTGAGGGAAAAATCTCTTCAGAAAGACGGTCACAAAGTCATCCCATGACCGAATCGAGCTCGCCGGGAGGCTATACATCCATTTCTTCGCATTATCCTTCAATGCGAAAGAAATCATCCTCAACCGGACAGAATCCTCGTCAAGCTGTTGAAGCTTGAACATGGAGCACACTTCCTCGAATTCGCGTATAAAGATATACGGATCCTCCTTATTGGCAGTGAAGGTCGGAAGCATGCTCACATACTGAGGTTTTAGCTCATAGCTGTTCCCGCGAGCAGGGGGAACAACTATGCAAGAAGGCTGCGCGGCCCGAACAGGATGGGTCCGCTCCCACAAAGTCATCGGTCTATCATGTCGAGCTAAAGGTGGTGGTGCACCTAGAACTCGATCCTGACCGAATCTCCCTTCCTCTCGAGTCAGAGGAGGAGGAGAAGGAGGTCTACGTGGTGGTGGGAACGGACCGAGGTAGTCCATGTATGGAACCCGGTCCCCTTCGCCACCACGAGACGACTCGGCCTCTTGCTCCAAAGGAGCACGAGGCGGAGATGGTCGATCACCAAGATCTTCCATCTCAGAAGTATGCACTTTCTCGAGCCGAGCGCTCTCACCAGAACGAGCCCAACCTCGCATAAAAATGCTCGACTCGACTCTAACAAACACACAACAGAAGGTGTACTAGAGGAGGAGACTAAACGTAGAGAATAGATGAGGAGATGACTCAGATGAGGAGGGAAGAATCCCTAGAGCTAGCGTGGGTAGTGGGATCAGGAAGAAGCCTAACTAGCAAGCACGGCTCAAACAAAGTAAGGCAATGGGTCCTTAAGCTAGACGACGCCTAACTTCGAGGTCACTAGCCTCGACACGTCTCACCTCCCTACAACGAGGACCACAATGCCCAGCAAGTGATACCAGATCCGGAGATCCAGTACCTCCTACTATCGACAAGGTAGGCAACGCCGATCAGGTCATGACGGTCTCAACTAGATTACTCTCCTAGTGCGCCCGCAATCCTAGGGCCAATGTCTACTTGCTTTTAGTTAAGGCTTTATTAAGAGTGATTTTTGGGGCCAAGGAAAGGGTGATGAAATCCCCCACCTTATCTTTTATGGGACATCCCCTCCTTAGTAGCGATTTGATCCTAGATCTAGCAATCAATCGCTCCAATCAAACGCTCTCTCACTCTTGTCCCGATGCACCTTACTAACTAATGCATGAACGAAACATGCATGAATGAGGGATGTGGGTGCACGTACCTCACGCCAGCAATCAACGACAAAATGTAAAGCAAAGAAAAGACAAATGCATGCAAGGTCTACCAATGGTGCATGACCTAGATGGCAAGAAGTCTAATCTTTTGCTTTGAGTTTTATGGTCCAAGTTGATTAAAGGGGGAGAGATTAATGATCTGGGAGCAAATAAGAAGTCACAGCATGCAAAATTGGGCTCCCAGATAACACAAATTACAACACAAATGACCACAAAAAAATTGGAAGACAGAATCCCTCACCAGGCCGCCAATTGGCGGTTCCAAACCGCTGATTGGCGGTCTGTTGTTGGATTTGCTTCCTCAAACTTCTCCAGTGGCCTCCCCGTGATCAGAGTGTTCCATGAAACTAAGAAAACTGAAAACGAAAAATTAAAAACCCCTCGAATCGTCCAAACCAAGGTCTGGACAGAGCACCTCCCCGGCAACGGCGCCAAAAACTTGTTTGATCGTTTTAAATTTAACCGCAAGTGCACGGCCGCGTTGAAGCGGTGGCAAATACGGGTCGTCCACTGGGAGGTGTGTCGACACTTGGTTTATTCGAAGGCGAGAGGTAAAAAGAAGGGAGAAAGATGTATTACACTAATCTAAACTACAAAGCTGAAATGAAATGCAAAGGAAATGAAGATAAGCAATAAAACTAAACCCCAGAGGGGGTAGAGACTGATGTGAACATAAAGATGTGTGTGTGTGTGTGTGTTCAATTAAGCTCCTCACAACATGTAGTGCATGAAATCATAAAACTACATCCAATCTTGCCTCTACATGAATTAAGATAAGACTACATCATTAAAACATACAAGACAATGATTGGAATGAAGCTACATGAACTTAAGTATAAAGACTAGACCCTACTATGCCTCTACATGAATTAAGATGACTACATCATTAAAACATACAAGACATTAGCTAAGGAAAAGGCAACAAGAGTACATACACTACAAATTGTGTTACCAACATTAACTTTATCCATATCCTAACTTTATCATTCCCCATAAAATAGGTCCACTAATCAAAGCATAAGCTAAGCTTCATTCAAGAGCATTAGCATATCAAAGATAAGAGTGGAGACCTATTAGATGGTTATGGAAATCATATAAAGCTCAAGGGATAAAAATAACACACACTTAATACACTACATTATTATATCACATATGTCTCCACCCCCCAAATGGGGATGGAACTACTCACTACTCATTACACTAACTAATTTAGCAAAGGAAAGCATAATACTGAAATGAAATTTATACTACCTAAGCAAGAAATATTAAAGAAGCATAAAACTAAACAAACAAACAAGCATGCAAAGGAAAGGAAATTAAACTAAGAGAGAGAAACAACATCAATAAAAGAAAACTTATATTATTAACTCACTCAATTACAAGTAGCTCTTCCTCCACTAGAGTTTTGCTTCAAGGCTTCACTCTTAGTAGGGAAGATGGCCACCAAGAGGGAGATGGATACAATGGGAGGTGAAGAGTTCTATTTATAAGCATGGAAAAAGCTAATCCGAGACAATCCCCCGATGTGGGACTAAACCAATACCAAAAATAGCCTAAACACATGCTAATACAAGTCCAGGAAGAATCTTGGCTGATTTGGGCTTAACCAGACCGCCAATTGGCGGTTCCAGACCGCCAATTGGCGGCCTATAAAGCCCAGATCCGGCTGGGTCTTCTGGTGGGCTTGCCTTGGTGTGTTTCTTGGTCTTGGATGCATCTAGCTGGTTTAGTGGAGCTCCGACCCGAATCGAATTGACAAAATACTCCTCATGATGGTGTGGAGTTTCCTGTTTTGCTCTTAGGTCCTTCTGTCTTACGATCAGGTCCTTCCCCCTTGCATCTTGGTCCCCAGGTCTCACAATTAGGTCCTTTTTTCCTGCTTTTGGGTCCTTTCATGGCTCTTCTCTTCAAACCTCTTTATTTCTGAAAACTAAACATAAAACTCGTCACATAGCATTGCTTAGGTGTAAGATAATGGATATAAGGTACAAATATAAGCATGAAATGATGTCAATCAGATATGCTACTAATTAGATACAAACCCGATTTCCACTCAAAACCTGTCAGATACTTAAGAAGGGAGACAAATATGTAAAACAAATGGGCCCAAATACTCATGAGTTATGGTCCACAACAATCAATGGCCATTTTCAAATATAATTATGTACAAAAATAAGTTTCCAACATCATTTGTCAAAGGGCATCATATGGGAACCTCTAAAGTGGGTCAGTACACTTAGAATGGGAACATGACACCACATGGGGCCAAAATACTCATGTGTGGGCCCCTTCACAAAGTGCACAAGATGTAAGGAGAGGTGAATGATTAAGACGTAAAGACGTCTGATTCAAAAGATTAAACTAAAAGAGTCAAACCTCTCAAGAGATTTGTTGCAATTGAGCAACGGAAGAAGAGTTTCTCCCGTTGAGCCATTGAAGTTATGATCGTCAATCCAAACTCTCCGACCAACATTCTGGTGCACTAGAACAAGGCCAACAACATCATTATCCTTGCCTGACGCACTAGGAAAACAGAAAGTGGGTCTCTTACCCAAGGTATCCTCTAAGGAACTCCCAATACCCTCATTGGCAATGTAGTTGTTTTGTGTCCCATCGATTTCAAGATAATCATGAACAATAGTGAGAAGCAAACTCTCACCAGGTCATATAAAATTAAGGATATTAGGGAGCTCTTGCTCCACCACAGGTGATTCCTTAAGAGGCACAAGATTAGGATAAAGTGGCTCAAGTACCACGGGACAAAAAGATAAGGCACAATCCTGTGCCGACTCATAATGAAACTAGTCCATGTTATTCTCAATTTGAATTGAATCCCCCACCAAGTGATCATGAATTGAAACCCTAAGTCCCTCAGACTAACTAAGAGTTTGACTTTGAAAGATTGTATTTTGAATTTGTGGATGTGTTGGTGGTTCGATATCAGAAGATAAATCCTCATGTTGACAAGAAAGGTCACCCTCCTCACATTCACTTAATCGTGTCTGACTCACTTGTATTGCCCGATTTTTCAAGGAATTTTGAGTGGTTTGCATGAATGTAAGGAGAGTTTATTTCAAGGAATCAAGTTTGGGGTCAACTGTGAGGCTCAAGTCAGATTTTTGGAGATTTTGGTGTTGGGTATTTATGGGATGAGGATGAGTCCAATGATTAGTAGTAGGGTGTTGGTAGAGTTTTGGGTATTCGGGATGAGGGTACTAGGGTGGGCAAGAAGTATGATACTCGGGATTTCCAAAATTTCCTATGAATATGTCCTCATTGGGTAGGACGTGAATGCGTATGGGTCATAATGAGTACTTTGGGAAAAAGCATCATCATATTCGGGTTCGGGAGGAACATACGAACACTCATCGAATACGTGACCATTTAAACCACTCTAGTCATCGGACGTGGCTTCTGGAACCACCGATCCAATCAAACTCTCTACCGAAAGCATTAAAGAGGCCAAAGTTTCTTGTAATGTCTCATTTAGGTCCGACATATGATCCGACACAACTAGATAATAGCCTAGCAGTCGGTCCTCTCTCATATTACCCCAATCTGAAGACTGCTCAGGTACACAATAAAAATTGTCCCAACCATGCTGGGTGTTTGTTTGAGGCACCCCAAGATGCATGAGTCTGAAATACCAAGAAGAATAGTCGTAGTCTGAACAATGATATGGATGGTCGCCCATGTAACCATGCATATCGACAAAGTATTCTCGAGTCGACCACTCTCGCAACCACGAGGCCAAGCTCGCAAAAAGTGCTCGACTCGACCCGAACAACACGATTATTGCCTGAATTATTAAGAGAATAATTAGATCATGGGTTGGATTAATTTCAGATTTGATCAAATGTTTTTGAGGATGCTTATGTGGCAATTTGGGATTAATTTTAGGAGAAAATAAGCAAGAGATCATGACTAGAGAATAATTCTCGAGAAGGATGTTTTGGGAGACTATAAAAGGACCCCTCAGCCTACTTGTTTATGTCAATGCATAAATTCTCTCTCTCGTTAATCTCTCCCTTAATCACCACAAAAATCTCTTAATAGTTTTAAGTTTTGAGATAGAAATCTCAGGAGCTTAAATAGGGGTTATTAGCTAGATTCTAAGCTTAATTAGAGATTGATTGGCTAGCTCCTTTCTCTACAATCTTGTTTACAGTTTGGTGAATACTTGGAGGTGAATCGACGGGCGTTTTAACAATTAACCGAACACTGGATTTTCTGAAAGGTTTTAGAGAACCATTGGGTATGATCCTCTCTCTTTTTTATTTTAATATGTGTAGGAATGCATGATGTTAGAATAAACATATACATGTACGTAAAATCAATGAAAATATGAAATTGATATTGTATGTTTGTATTAAAATTTAGAAAATATATTCATACATAGGGACACGAAATCCTACAGTGGTATCAGAAAATTTAGTTCATATTTTCAATGATTAGACTATATAATTAATTTTAGTTTACCATCTACAATCGAAACAATTCATGTCCTATGTCTTTTTCGAGTTTTCCGATAGTTTTGTTGATTTAATTCTAATTGATTCTTTTGATAGTTTTAAATGTTTTGAAACACATAATGTGAATGTTAGAATTAAAATTTAGACTTATGTCTAATATATAAAAGAATTGTTTTTAATTAAATGATTATTCTATAAGGAATCGACAAAACGAAAAAGGCATATGTTTATATTTCCCTTTTTGTTTTTGGAAATTGGATAAACAACGATTCAAATGTTTTGTGTTTTGAACTATGGATGCATAAAATCATTTTTAATGGATTTTCAATGATTTTAGAATTGTTTGATTTAGAGATGCATGGTAAACTAAATCGAGTAATTTATAGTATATGTACATGCGTTGCTCGTGCTCTCTAATGCAGGGCTATGTGAGTTTGTATGCTCCGATGAAGCCATGTGTGAATGAATGAATGTGTATGTTATTATTATTCAATCACAGTGGCTTATGTATATGTAAAAGCCAAATTTCTATTTCTATGTATATATATGCATATGAGAGAGTTTTTACATAGGACTTGCACTAGACAATTTCGAAATTGTGAGATGCATGTTTATATTTTTGCAATATCAACATCAATGGTGCAAGAGGAAGTCGCAGAGAAGGCGCAAAAGTCAAGGATGCGGGAACATATAAACTCACATCAATGTGTGTGTGAATGGAAATATTTATGTTTGTGTGCTTGACATGTATGTGATTGTATGGATGAATGTTAGGATGTGTATAGATGATAAATATGCATGATTACCTAAATTCTAAAATCAAATATAAATGTTTAAATTGTCCAACCAAAAATTAAGAGTATTTTTCTTTCTTATTTCATCCACTAACAACCATCAATCGAGGGATATTCTGCTAGCACTTAGCGGGAGATAACTTCCTCCATCTTTGGGAATAGTGGGAGATATAAGGTTGTCTATTGTTGTGCCATGAATTGATGTACGAGGTGTGATTCACCCTTAGTGGACACTGAGTATATTTGTTTGTGAATACAATGGATAAACGTATCTCGTATCAAATGAAATAAGTTTTCTTAACAAGACCCGGAGCCCTAGCTCGGTTTTGGTAAAGAGAGTTTTTCTTACGAGGATTGGTCAAATTCCCTCTTAATTAAAACGACAAGAGTCGTAAGAGTTTGAAAATGCAAATGTTGCGATATTTCAAAATGGTTATGATTAGAAAATGTTTTCTTACCTTGATTTTATAATATATCTGATAGCCCTTAGCTAGTTTGTATTATAATTGATAGGACCTTGAATTGCTGCATTTATGGACAAATTTTTATTTGTCGTATTGATTTTTAGAAACATAAAATTGACATTAAATCCCATATAATTTATTTTGTAGAAATGTCGAATATTCAACCTATTGTGCGATCTATGATTGTGGCAAATGATGGCTCAAACTTCATAACCTGGCAACTCAAGCTCAATATCGTGTTGACGTTTGAGAAACTCTCTCATATTTTGGATGGCGAAATCCCAAAATTAAATGAGAAGGCAACCGATAGCGAGAAAGTGGCAAAAGCAAAGTGGGAAGACCAAGAGAACCAGGTTCACGGTCTAATGTTGGCCTCCATGCGTGACTCGCTTCAAGCGAAATACTTGGATTCAAAACCCAAGAAGACCATGGAAGCTTTAACAAAGATGTTCATAGATAGTGCTAGAAAAGAGCGCTATAAGACCAAGGTCGCACTCACAAGGTGCTACATGGCGGAGGGAACATCGGTATCCATGCATTTTCTCACGATGCAAGGATATCTTGAGAATTTGTCGAAGCTCTCTTCCCCGATGCCCGATGACATTGCGGAAGATTTGCTTCTTGGCTCTCTAGCCTCGTCCTACAAAGACTTCATTATGCACTATCATGTGCGTGAGAAAGGGGTAAGTCTTGAGGAACTTCACAACACTCATAAAATGTCTGAAGTTGACATGGGCAAGGGTCGGGACAAACACGTCCTAGCCGTCCATGGAGGGAGCAAGAATATCACCAAAGGTAAAGGCAAATTCACCAAAAATACGCCAATCAAAAGCAAGGGAGTTGGAAGTGCTCGTGTAAGTGTCTCGAGGGGGAATTCTTCGAAATCTCTGACTCCCAACACGGAGTTCTTTCACTGTGGTGAAAATGGACACATCCGGCCAAATTGCCCCAAGTACAAGGAAGACCTTGACAATGGAGTGATTCAGCGTCAGCGCCCCAAAAAGGCCAAAACTATATTTGTTTTTGAGATAAATTTAGCCATCTCTGTCCATGATTGGGTAATTGATACCGGATCTTGTGCTCACATAATTTCTAATGTGCGGCTACTACAGGATAGGAAGGAACTCGTAAAGAACGAGATGATTTTGAAGGTCGGAAATGGTGCAAGCGTAGCTGCGATTACACAAGGTTCTGTGGAGCTTCAATTATCTAGTGCTTTAAATTTATGGTTAAAGAATGTTTATTGTGTGCCTTCGATTAGCAAGAACATTATTTCTGTATCATGTTTGGATATGGATAATTTTAATATAAATATTTCAAATTCTTGCTTGGCTATATCAAAGAATGATATTTTCTATGCAAATGCATTCGTGAGGAATGGTCTCTATTTGCTTGAATTGAATAATAAACAAATCTTAAACATCAATAACAAAAGACTTAAAACTACTCACGTGAATGATACACTCTTGTGGCACTATCGTCTTGGTCACATAAATGAAAAACACATCAAGAAATTGCAAGAAGCTAAACTTCTTGGTCAACTTGATTTTAAATCATTGGAGACGTGCGAACCTTGCCTAATGGGCAAAATGACAAAGAGGCCTTTCAAAAAGAAAGGACCGAGAGCGAATGACTTGTTGAATTTGATACATTCCGATGTATGTGGTTCGATGAGTACTAGTGCAAGAGACGGTTTAGGGTCATTACGTTCACGGATTACTATAGTCGTTATGGCTATATTTATTTAATGAGAAACAAAAGTGAATCCTTTGACAAGTTCAAGGAATTCAAGAATGAAGTAGAGAACCAACTCAGCAAGAAAATCAAGTCTCTACGAACGGATCGTGGAGGTGAGTACTTAAGTACCGATTTGACTCATTCCTAAAGGAGTGTGGTATTGTACCACAACTCACCCATCCCGGTACACCTCAGTGGAAAGGGGTATCCGAAAGGAGGAATAGGACATTACTCGACATGGTTCGATAGATGATGAGTCAAGCTGAATTGTTGCTTTACTTTTGGAGTTATGCACTAGAAGCTGTGTGGCTTACACACTAAATAATGTTCCATCCAAATCCGTAGAGAAAACGCCTTATGAGCTATGGAGTGGAAAAATACCTAAGCTCAGTTTTCTCAAGATTTGGGGTTATGAGGCCTACGTCAAGAGATTGATGTCGACCAAACTTCAACCAAAAACGGATAAACGCTTCTTTATAGGTTATCCTCGTGAGACAAGAGGATACTACTTTGGGCATATAACCTCCAATCGAGTGATTGTAGAGAGGGATGCCGTATTTCTAGAAAAGGAATTTCTGGAAAGAATAAAAAGTAATGGGAATAGAGTTGTGCGTGAGGAGACAAGATATTCTACAAGATCATGATATGAATGGTGACATTCAAGATCATGAAGGCCCAACCGAGAGTCCTTTGGTTAGTAGGAGCGTGAGTGAGAGAGCCTCGCAAGCAATTGTGAGAGAAACTCAATCTTTCCAACCTAGTGTACATTTCAGAATCGAACATGAACCAATTCCGCAAGAAATTGTGGAAGAAGTTCGAGAAGTACACGTAGAACCAAAAGAACTTAGAAGGTCAACGTGGGAAAGGAAGAAACCCGATATGTATTTGGGACTTCATGAGATCATGGTACTAGATACTGACGATCCCTCGACCTTTCAAGAAGAAATGGAAAGAGAGGATGATTGAACATTTTATAATTAAACCGCAAGTGCATGGCCGCGTTGAAGCGGTGGAAAATACGGGTCGATCCACAGGGAGGTGTGTCCACTTTTGGTTTGTTCGAAGGCGAGTGGTAAAGAAATGAGAGAAAGGTTGGTTACACTAAAACATACAAGACAATAATTGGAATGAAGCTAAATGAACTCATGTATAAAGACTAGACCCTACTATGCCTCCACATGAATTAAGATAAGACTATATCATTAAAACATATAAGGCATTAACCAAGGCCAAGGCAATAAGAACACATACACTACAAGTCATGTTTCCTATATTAATTCCATCCTTATCCTTACCTCATCATTTCCCATAAAATAGGTCCACTAGTCTAAGCATATGCTAAGCTTCATTCAAGAGCATTATCATATCAAAGACAAGAGTGAAATCCCATTAGATGGTTACGGAAATCATATAAGGCTCAAATGATTAAGATAACACACACTACTACATTACATAATCATATCACATATTTCTCCAGCCCCAATTGAGGATGGAAGTACTCACTAATCATTACACTACCTACATTAACAAAATGAAACATTATACTGAAAGGAAATTTAACTAAGCAAGAAAGGAGTATTAAAGAAGCTTAAAAGGAAAGGAAAGACTAAACAAGCATGCACAAATTAAAAGACAAGATTAAAACAAACTAGAACAATTATTTTATTAACAATGACTCACATTGAAGGTAGCATTGTTCTCCACCTTGAGTTTTGCTTCAAGGCTTACTCCTTAGTAGAGAGAATGCCACCAAGCAATGGGTAGTTACAATGGAAGGTGAAGAGTTCTATTTATAGCCATAGAAAAAGGTAATCCGGGACAATCCCCCGATGTGGGACTAAACAAATACTAGAAATAGAATAAACACACTCTAATACACATGCCCGCCAAAGACTAACGGATCCGGAGCTAAACAGACCGCCAATTGGCGATCTATTGGTTCTGGATCGGTCTGGAATTTGTTGTGGGCTTTTCTAGATATCTTTGTTGGTCTTTGATTTATATACTTTGTTTATTGGAGCTCCGACCCGAATCGAATTGCCAAAATACTCCCCATGATGGTGTGGAGTTTTCTGGTTTGCTCTTTGGTCCTTCGGTCTTACGTTCAGGTCCTTCTCCCTTGCATCTTAGTCCCCAGGTCTCACAATTCAGTCCTTTTCCTTGCTATTTATAGTCTCTCCTTCTCAAACCTACATATTCCTGAAAACTAAACATAAAACTCTTTACATAGCATTGTTTAGGGTGAAAGATAATGGACATAGGACACAAAGATATGCATGAAATGATGCCAAGCAAAGGACTCCAAACTATGGTTTAAGGTCATGGAATCCTAAATAGAATCCATGTATGATAATCAAGTGTGGAACTTGGTTGACCTTTCTCAAGGGAAAAATGTCATTCAAAATAAATGGGTTTTCAAGAGGAAGATGGACATGAATGGGAACTTGACAACCTACAAAGAGAGGCTTGTAGCAAAAGGTCTCACTCAAGTTCAATGAATTGATTATGATGAAAACTTTTTTCACCAGTTTCCATTATCAAGTCTAATCGGATTATGCTCGCTATTGCCGTATTTCATGATTATGAGATATGGCAAATGGATGTCAAAACACCATTCCTTAATGGGAACTTGGAGGAGGATGTGTACATGGTACAACCTCAAGGTTTTGAAGATCCAAAGAATAGCGAGAAAGTATGCAAGCTTCAAAGATCCATTTATGGATTGAAGCAAGCATCAAGGAGTTGGAACAAATGCTTTAACGAAGAAGTCAAAAAGATTCACTTCGTCCAAAGTAAGGAAGAGCCTTGTATAAACAAGAAGGTTAGTGGGAGCCACATAGTGTTCTTGATCTTATATGTCGATGACATACTCCTCATGGGAAATCATATACCTTTGCTTGAGCAAACGAGAAGTTCATTGAAATCTGCATTTTGAATGAAACATATGGGTGATGCTCAATACATCTTGGGAATCAAGATATATAGAGATAGATCCCGTAGACTCATTTGCCTAAGTCAACGTACATACATTGACAAGGTCTTGGAAAGGTTCAGCATGAACAACTCCAAAAAGGGCAGTGTGCCAATGAGTATGGGTGTGCAACTCAAGAAGTCTCAACGTGCTGAATCACGTAAAGACTTGGAGTACATGAAAGATATCCCTTATGCTTCGGCAATAGGATCAATCATGTACACGATGACTTGCACAAGACCTGATTTCTCGTATGCTCTGAGCGTGACAAGTCGTCAACAATCCAATGCAGGTCCTGAGCATTGGACTGCAGTCAAGAATATTCTGAGGTACCTTGACCGGACCAAAGATAAGTTTCTTGTTTATGGAGGACAAAGGGAGTAAATAGCCAAGGGCTATTAGGATGCGAGTTTCATGAGTGATCCCGACGATAGGAGGTCGCAATAATGATAAGTCATTATTCTCGAAGGTGGAGGCATGAGTTAGCGTCGTTGGAGCAAATCACTACGGCCGACTCAACCACCGATGAAGGCAAAATAAATTTATTATGGGTGGACACAAACAACAACACAGCTGATCCATTCAACAAACCCTCATACGAAGCCAAGAGGTGAAATGTATTTCGAGTCCATGGGTCTGAGGAACCATGTGGATTGCCTTGATGAGTGATTAGAGAGGGTTACCCTTGTTATTATCGTTTTATACATTGAGAATGTATGTGAAAGAAAACTTTGATAACAAATAGGAGACTGAAAGGAATGTGTTCTACAAGTTTTACTTTTATATGTCAATTATTATGAATTGGATGTGCAAATATTTTGTTCCTTGATTATGGTATTCGTCTTTTGGAAGTGTTAAGGAAGAGGCGCTTGGTCCTTAACCGTAGAGCTCTAAAAGATAATGGTTGATTGACATCATTTCATACTTACATTGTATCATATATCCATTATCTTTCGCCTACACAATGCTACGTAACGAGTTTTATGTTTGAATTTCTGAAATAAATAGGTTTGAAGAGAAGAGGCATAAAAGGACTCAAAAGTAAGAAAAAGGACTGAGTTGAGAGACTCGAGGACTAAGATGCAAGATCGAAGGACCTGAATGTAAGATCGAACGACCAATGAGAAAACAAGAATACTCCACACCATCATGGGGAGTATTTTGGCAATTCTATTCGGGTCGGAGCTCCGACAAGCGAAGTAGATGCATCAAAGATGAACAATGACATCCAAATCCTGTAGACCACCAATTAGAGGTCTGGGACCGCTGATTGGCGGTCCAGGTTGCTCCGGATCCGCTAAGATTTCTTTGGGTAGTGTATTAGAGTGTGTTTAGTCTATTTCTGGTATATGTTTAGTCCCATACCGGGGGATTGTCCCGGATTACCTTTTTCTATGGCTATAAATAGAACTCTCCCTCATGTCTTGTATCCGATCTCTCTCTTGGTAGCCATCCTCTCTACTAGGAGTAAAACCTTGAAGCAAAAACCCTGGTGGAGAGAGGCTACTTGTAATTGAGTGAGTAATAATAGATGTTTTGTTAAGTTTTCTCCATATTGTCTTGTCTTTTCAATTCATGCCTACTTTGTTAATTTGTTGTTTTAGTCTTCTTATAATTAGTTTAAGCACGTTTTCTTTCCGTAGTATAAATTTTAGTTTAAATATGTGTGAGTAGTTCCATCCCCTTTGGGGGTGGTGTAGATATATATACATGTTATGTAGATGGTATGGATGCTAGACATTGTTGTTTGTGAGAAATGTTAGTATGCTTGTTTGAATTAATAAGAACTTTTACTTCATGGTTTCTCCCATAATGTTTATGTACATTTCATGCTTGTTTATGTTCTTAATAACGAACTTGTCATGCTGATATTAATCACCTAGGTTAGTGCTTTAAGTAATAGGTCTTGCCATTAGGTACTTCTTATGCATTAACAAACACTAACTACACTTGAGCTTATCGTGTGCATTCACCACACTTATTTCATGTGTACACACACAGTCCACCCCTTAGGGTTTTTCCCATTCCTGAGATTTATCTTTCTTCTTAGTAGTTGTTTAGCTTAGTTTCGTTCATTTCGTGCTTTCATTTCCTCATTTCTAGTTTACTAGTTTAGTTTAGGTTTAGTTAATCAATCCTTTCTCTCCTTTCTTTCCCACTCGCCATCGAACAAACTAAAGTCGACACTCCTCCCTGTGGATCGACCAGTATTTGCCACCGCATCAACGCGGTCGTGTACTTGCGGTTAATTAAAACGAATCAATCAAGTTTGTGGTGCCGTTGTCGGGGAGGTGTTTTGTCCAGACGTTGGTTTGGATGATTCGAGTGGTATTAATTTTTAATTTTTAGTTTTGATTTGTTTCAGGAATCCTGAGGATCAAGGGGAAGCGACTGGAGGAATTGGAGAGCGAAAAACTCAACAGTGACCACCAATCAGCTGTCTGGGACTGCCAATTGGCGGCCAGGTGAGCTTCACTTTCTCCCATTTTTGTTCTGGTTATTGTGTATTTCAGTGTAGTTATCTGGGAGCACAATCTTGCATGTTGTGACTTGTAGTTTGCTCCCAGATTAAAAATCAATCCCCTTTAATCAACTTGGCCACTAAAATCCAAAGCAAAAGATTAGGCATTCTTACTTGTTTAGGTCACGCATCACATACTTGACTTAGGCATGTAGTTGTCTTTTATTTTAGCTACTTTCAGTTGATGAGTGTGGGTGTGAGGTACGCATTTCCTACTCTCATTCATGCACATTGTATGAGCATGCATTAGTTAGTAGGAATTGCATCGGGATAAGAGTGAGTTGAGTGTTTCATTGGAGAGTTGATTGCTAGATTTAAGATCAAAACACTACTAAACAGGGGCTGTCCCATAAAAGATAAGGTGGGGGATTTCATCACCCTTTCCTTGGCCCCAAAAATCACTCTTAATAAAAGCCTTAATTCTAAAAGCAAGTAGACATTGACCCTAAGGATTTTGGACGCACTAGGAGAGTAATCTAGTCGAGACCGTCATGACCTGATCGGCGTCACCTGCCTTGTCGATAGTAGGACGTACTAGATCTCCAGATCTAGTATCACTTGCTGGGCATTGTGGTCTTCGTTGTAGGGAGGTGAGGCGTGTCGAGACTAGTGACTTCGAAGTTAGGCGTCGTGTAGCCTAAGGACACATAGCCTTAAGTTGTTTGAGCTGTGCTTGCTAGATTAGGCTTCTACATTCACCACTACCCACGCTAGCTCTAAGGAATCTTCCTTCCTCATCTGATTCCTCTCCTCATCTACTCTCTACGAGTAGTCTCCTCCTCTGAGTACACCTTCTGTTGTGTGCTATTTTAGAGTCGATTCAAGCGTTTTATGCGAGGGTGGGCTCGTTCTGGTGAGAGCGCTCAACTTGAGAGAGTGCATTTTTCTGAGATGGACAGTCTAGGTGATCAGCCATCTCCGCGTCGTGCTCCTTTGGAGCATGAGGCCGAGTCTTTGCGGAGTGATGGGGGAGACTCGGTTCCATACATGGATTACCTCAGTCCGCTCCCACCACCACGTAGACCTCCTCCTCCTCTGACTCGAGAGGAAGAGGGATTCGGTCAGGATCGAGTTCTTGGTGAACCACCACCTTTAGCTCGACAGGATAGATTGATGACTTTGTGGGAGCGGACCCATCCTGTTCGGGCCGCGCAACCTTCTTGCATAGTTCTTCCCCCAGCTCGCGGGAACAACTATGAGCTGAAACCTCAATATGTGAGCATGCTTCCTACCTTCACTGCCAGTAAGGAGGATCCGTATATTTTTATACGTGAATTCGAGGAATTATGCTCCATGTTGAAGCTTCAACAACTTGATGAGGATTCAGTCCGGTTGAGGATGATTTCTTTTGCGTTGAAGGATAACGTGAAGAAATGGATGTACAGCCTCCCGACGAGCTCTATTCGGTCTTGGAATGACTTTGTGACTGTATTTCTGAAGAGATTTTTCCCTGAAAGGAAAACTCAACATATACGGCACCAGATACATCACATCTATCAGACTGAGACCGAATATTTTCATAATTTCTTTGAGAGGTTCAAGGACCTTCTCCAGCAGTGCCCTCATTATGGACTTGAGTTATGGTAGCTATGCTAGATTATTTATAAGGGCCTTAACTACAACACCTGCACATTGTTGAAGTCAATGTGTCTGGGTGATATCCAAATAAAACCCATAAATGAGGCATGTGACACTTTTGAGTTAATGGTTGAACGTACCTTTGAGTGGGACACCATGAGAGAGCCACCAGCCGCCAGGTCTTCTGGTCGTGCTGGATCATATCAAGTTGAGTCAACTATCGTGTCTGAGGTGAAATTGGCTGCTATCATGCGTAGGATTGAGAGTTTAGAGTTGGACCGAGTTCCAATAGCTCAGGTCGCTACTCCTGGGTGTAGTAGGAGTGGACTTACGGGCCATGATGACTTGGAATGTGCTTATGCTCCAAGGGATACTGAGCATGCAAATGCGATGTATCAACAGAGGCTCCATAACGACCCGTACAGTCACTCCTACAACCCGGGATGAAGTAACCATCCTAACTTCTATTTGGGGCCTAATGGGGGTCACAGTCAGAGCTCGCACGCTCAACCTCAACATCCACCTTATCAACCTCCACGCCCATCGGCGACCTACCAACCCCCACATCAAAGGTCTCAACACCATAATTACCAACCTGCTCAGGCCTCATCGTCGGATTATTCTAACCAAGCTCCACTACCCCCAACGGGTTGACCCGAAGGACCCCACTCTGGAACAAACCCTTCAAGCGTTCATGCAGAGCACATAAACCATGTTTGCGGAAAGCAATAATTCGGTTAAAGCACTGGAAATGCAAGTTAGCCAGTTGGCTCATCAGCTCCATGAACGCGACTCTGTGGTAAATCCGAGGGGTCAACCTGCTCATGCTAGGCAAAATGTACACAATGCTGAAAGTGACCCTTCCCAACATGCTAATGGTGTCCATACCTTAAGATCGAGAATGTGGAAATGCCTGAAGCCAACCCTGTTGGTGACTCTTCCGAAGAGGGTCGTGAGTCTTACAAGGAACCTAATTCTGAGACTCCTCCTCATGATAGTTATGTCCCCAAGGCACCATTCCCTCAAAGGTTGACTAAAAAACGTGATGAGCATTGGGACAAAATCGTTGAGGTACTTAGACAATTCAAGGTGAACATCCCGTTGTTGGACGTTGTTCAACAAATGCCACCATATGGCAAGTTCCTTAAGGACCTTTGTACCATTAAGAGAAGAACAAATGTTCCCAAAAATGCATTTTTGGCCGCCGATGTGAGCTCGATATTGACACAACCCATGCAAGTCAAATACAAGGACCCAGGTTGTCCAACTGTCTCTTGCATGATTGGTAATGTGACAAATCCTCAAGCTTTATTGGATTTGGGAGCATCTGTGAACCTCCTTCCCTACTCTGTCTAGGTTAACCTTGGAATAGGCAATCTTAAACCAACGAGGACAACCCTCCAGTTGGCTGACAGATCCGTCAAGATTCCACGAGAGTGTGGAGGATGTCCTTATTAAAGTGGGTGAGTTCGTATTTCCAATTGATTTCATCATCTTGGATGTTGAACTTGTGTCCAACCCATAAGGACAAATCCCAGTGATCCTTGGGAGGCCTTTTCTTGCGACATCTAATGCTTTGATCACTTATCGCAATGGCTTGATGAGGTTGTCTTTTGGAAACCTCACGGTGGATTTCAACATCTTTACTCTTGGTAAGCAACCTGGGCTCTTCGACGATGCTGTCGGAGCCAATTTCATTCAGGACACGGATGAGCTCGAGTCATTCGGCATGTTCAAATCACATCGACATATTATTGAGGTGCCTAATGACCAGGTTGCGAGTGAAGAGGATCTTGAGGAATCCTTCTATGAATCTCTGGATGAGGAGGCACATCTGGGTGCTTGCTCCTCTTACCCCATGGCCATTGAGCCACTTGAAAGTAACTCTGAATCTGACAAGGATCCACCTCCGGTTGAGCTTAAACTGCTCCCCGATAACCTTAAGTACATCTTTTTAGGGGATAATGAAACCTTGCCACTCATTATTGCTTCTGATCTTGCAAAAGATCAAGAGGTTTCCCTTAAAAAAGTGCTCTTTGAAAACAAAGAGGCTATTGGGTGGTCCTTTAAGGATATCAAGGGAATTAGCCCTGGTATTATTCAGCATCGGATCCACATGGAAGAGGATTCTAGGCCCTGCAGGGACCCACAACGAAGATTGAATCTTGTATTGAAAGAAGCCGTCCGAAAGGATGTTCTTAAGTGCTTGGATCATTGCAAAATCTATCATATCTCTGATAGTTCGTGGGTGAGTCATGTCCATGTGGTTCCCAAGAAGTAAGGTGTGACGGTTGTTGAGAATGAGCATAATGAGCTTATCCTGACACGCCTGAAAACTGGCTGGCGAGTTTGCGCTGCTTATCGCAAGCTCAATGCGGCAATGTGGAAAGATCATTTCCCATTGCCATTCATTGATCAGATCTTGGAAAGGTTGGCCAGACATGAGTATTATTGTTTTGTTGATGGATACTCCGGTTACATCCAAATTCCTATCGCCCCTAGGATCAAGAGAAAACCACCTTTACTTGTCCATTTGACACGTTTTCCTACCGTCGCATGAGCTTTGGGTTATGTAATGCGCCAGCAACGTTTCAAAGGTGTATGATCAACATCTTCTTCGATATGGTAGAGAGTTTCCTTGAGATTTTCATGGACGACTTTTCCATATTTGGTGCTTCCTTTGATGAGTGCGTTCGTCACTTGAGCCTTGTCCTCAAGCAATGTTGTGAGAAGAACCTCTCTTTCAATTGGGAGAAATGTCACTTCATGGTGAAGCGAAGGATTGTACTTGGACATGTGGTCTCAAGTAGGGGAATTGAGGTCGATCCCGCCAAAGTGGGTCTGATTGCTAATCTCCCACCACCACGTAACGTGAAGGATATTCGTGCCTTTTTGGGGCATGCTGGATTCTATCGGCGGTTCATTCGGGATTTTAGCAAAATTGCTCCACCTCTCACCGCCTTGTTGGCTAAGGACGCCATTTTTGAGTTCACACTGGATTGCCACCTTGCAATTTTGACCTTGAAGAAAGAGTTGACTTCAGCTCCCATAATTAAGGCACCGGTGTAGACTGAACCCTTTGTGTTCATGTGTGATGAATCTGACTTCGCTGTGGGAGCAGTGCTTGGGCAGCAATTGGACAAATTGCCTCATGTGATCTACTATGCCAGTAGAACAAACAATGATGCCCAATTGAACTACACTATGACCGAGAAGGAATTCTTAGCGATCCTATTCGCTTTGGAGAAATTCCGATCGTACTTGATTGACTCCCACATGATTATCTATTCTGAGCACACAACCATCAAGACCTCATGGCCAAGAAAGATGCAAAATCCCGACTCTTGAGATTCAATCTCGAGATTCGGGACAAAAAATGTGTGAAAATCTTGTAGCAGACCACCTGTCTCGTCTAGAGACGACCAACCAACATGACCAAATTATTAATGACAAATTTCCTGACGAGCAGTTGTTCACGATCGAAGATAACCCTTGGTTTGCCGACATCATGAACTACCTCGTGACCGAACAACTTCATGTGGGTTGGTCAAAATCTGACCAAACCAAATTTAGATCTTATGTCAGATTCTTTCATTGGGACGACCCCTACCTACTCAAATACTGCTCTGACCAAATTTTCAGGCAGTGCGTCCCAAATAACGAGTTCCAAAGTATGCTCCATTTCTGCCACTCTAAGGTATGTGGAGGACACTTTGGATTGAAGAAAACTACCGCCAAGGTGCTCCAATCTGGATTCTACTGGCATTCTCTTTTCAAAGATGCTTACGACTTTTGTAAGCAATGTGATAAGTGCCAGCGCCTTGGCAAGATTAGTCAACGTGACATGGTGCCTTTGCAAAATGTCCTTGTTATCGACATCTTCGATGTGTGGGGCATCAACTTTATGGGTCCCTTCCCGAATTCGTTTGGGAATGTTTACATTCTGGTGGCTGTTGACTATGTGTCTAAGTGGGTTGAGACTATCCCCACAAAGATCAATGACAACAAGGTGGTCACCAAATTCTTAATGGATATTTTTTCGCGATTTGGTACTCCTCGTATCATAATCAGCGATAGGGGTACCCACTTCTGTAACCGCTCCTTTGAAAAGCTTATGAGGAAATATTCGATCACCCACAAGCTTGAGACCCCATATCATCCGCAAACTATGGGCAGGTCGAAGTCTCTAACCGTCAATTAAAGCAAATCCTTGAGAAGATGGTTAATTCCTCGAGGATTGGTCAACTAAGTTGAATGACACGTTGTGGGCCATCTGCACCGCGTATAAGACAAACTTTGGTATGTTCCCATATCAGGTAGTGTACCGTTAGGCTTGCCACCTACCCGTCGAGCTTGAGCATCATGCTTTCTGGGTGATCAAGAACCTGAATATGGATCTTGATCAAGCAGGGGTGCAGCGGAAACTCGACATTGTGGAGTTGGTAGAGCTACGCAATGATGCGTATGAAAATGCCAAAATTCATAAGTCCCGAGCCAAGTTGTTTCACGATCGCATGATCATGCGTAAGGTGTTTACGACCAGGCAGAAGGTGTTGCTCTACAATTCCCGGCTTCATCTGTTTGCGGGTAAGCTCCGCAGTCGCTGGTCTGGCCCTTTTATTGTCCAAACCGTGTTTCCTTATGGAGCGGCTGACATCCTGAACCCAGGGAATGGGGACGTGTTCAAAGTTAATGGACAACGCCTCAAACCCTACTTGGAGGGGGCACCAGCTGAAGTCGATCCTTCATGAACCTCTCTCGCACTCAACCATTCATGTTCCTGCATGAATGGTTGAGCCTTCATGTTTGTATAAAGTTATCTTTCAAAAAGAAAAGAAAAGAAGAAGACTCCTTCAGTGAGCATCAATTGTTGTGGGCTCCAACCCTTGAGTATTTGGGCCCTACTTTTTGTTCACGTATTTGTATCCCTTCTTTAGCATCTAACAGGTTTTGAGGGAATTCAGGTTTGTGTCCATCACTATAACCATGAATTCCTGTTGCGCTTCATGTTGGTGAGATCTTCCCTTTTTCATGCATAAATCCATGTAGTTTCATGCTCACATTCATTGAGGACAATGCTTGAAGTAGGTGTGGGGGGTGTTTTACGTGTGTACATAGTCTAGCCATTTTCCTTTGATTTTGTTTTCTTTTGTGTGCACTGTTAGGGTCATGTTAGTGTGCTGCATTTAATATCGATATATCTGCTTGCCATGATCCTTGGGTGACTTGTCTTCTTTTTCTTGCCTAGTGCTTTAAAACTTTCACATTTCTGTGAAAATCTTTATGTGTTTGCGAAAGAAAATGTTTTGTGGGTTTTGAGTTTTTTTAACATGTGCAAAACCGTTGAGAGGCAAAGTAAAAAGAAAGGTCCCAAAATTGTCTTGAACTAGATGCATTACGATATCTTGTAGACCGACTTTAGGTCTTTTCGAGTCGTTAGGATGCACCACGGTTTTCCCTCGGGGGGGGGGAGTAATCATTGGGTTGTAGTACTCAAATAATCAAAGAAGTCAACCTTGAACCTAGTTAGTCAATAATTCGTGTCTGTTAATTTAAGGAAGTTTGTTGTAGTCAAGAACTTTTAAATCTTGTTGTGAGACATTAAGTGTAGGGGTTTTGGTTCATGTGTAGATAAAAAATAAGTGAGTAGGTGTTCTCTCATCTCACACGGCTCCTATCACTCAGGAAAGTAGGTCCGAGGGGACTTTTTGCCTGGTGCTTCCGAGTCATCTGACTTGGGATGCACTGACCGAACTCCCGTTACACGGGTGATAGGGATAGCCCTATGTGGAGATTTTGGGAAATGTGTACGTGATAGTGTAAGTCCTTATGGGCAATGATGCACGAAACCTGACCCTAGGAGAATGAAACTCCAAATAGAAAGAAAAAGAAAAAAAAGAAGTAAGAAAAGAAACAAAAAGAAAAAAAAGGTAATACAAATAAGAACCTTAATGGACTTTACACTTTGTATTTCTTGAGGATGTTGAGGTTGTCCATGTCTTTCACTTAAGTCCTTATTTAACTTGCACGAATGGTTCATTTGGCTAGGTTTGTGGAATGAATACCTATATATAGTCGGCCCGTAGGATTACCGCGTCCAATGATCGATAAAAATGAGTCCATCGAGTCGAGTTTCTGGATTGAATAATGCATCTATGTTTGTTGCACGTGCTAAGTGCAACTGATTGATATCATTTCATGCATACATTTGTGTCTTACATCCGTTATCTTTCACCTAAACAATGCTACGTGACGAGTTTTATGTTTGAATTTCAGAAATAAATAGGTTTGAAGAGAAGAGGCATAAAAGAACCTATAAGCATAAAAAAAAGACTGAGTTGAGAGACTCAAGGACTAAGATGCAAGATCGAAGGACCTGAACGTAAGATCGAAGGAGCAATGAGAAAACAAGAATACTTCACACCATCATGGGGAGTATTTTGGCAATTCTATTCGGGTTGGAGCTCCAACAAGTGAAGTAGATGCATCAAAAACCAACAAAGCCATCCAGAAAAGCCCAGAAGAAAATCCAGCGTGATCTAAACCACATAGACCGCCAAGTGGCGGTCTGTTTTGGCCCGAATCCGGTAAGATTTTGGTGGGTCGCGTATTAGTGTGTATTTAGTCCATTTCTGGTATTTGTTTAGTCCCATACCGGGGGATTGTCCCAGATTACCTTTTTCTATGGCTATAAATAGAACTCTTCACCTTCTATTGTAATTACTCCATGCTTTGTGGCCATTCTCCCTAATTGAAGTGAAAGCCTTGAAGCAAGAAACTCAATGGGGGAGATGCTACTGGTATTGTGAGTCTGAAATCAATAAATTTTTCCTTGTTTTGTTGCTTTTTATAGCTCTTTTGTAGTTCTTGCATGTTTAGTTTAATTGTCTTTTATTCAATCTGGATTAGTTAATATATTTTCTTATCTTAGTGTAATAGTTAGTTTAATGTTTAGGGAGTAAAACCACTCCCCTTTTGGGGGGTGGAGATGATACTTATGTATGCAATTAAGAAAGGACGTTCCGATGAAATCCATATATATGTTATACACTTCACGGGGATTGTAGTTCAATTGGTTAGAGCACCACTATGTCAAGGCCTATCCTACTCCGACTTCCCCGAAGCCTCCGGTCGCACGGCCGATACAACGACGAGTTCTCTGCCCCTACGGGGATGGAGCGACAGAAGTATTGAGAATCCAAGAGAAGGTCACGGCGAGACGACCGTTTATCATTACGATAGGTGTCATGTGGATTTCAAATGTGTTGATTAATATGAATGCATGCTTGCTTGTTAGAATTGAACACTTCACTAGATGGGTTTTGCCACAAGTCTTAAGACACCTCCCATGCTTGTTTAGTTTCTTAAATAACCAGTTTGTGTTTATGAATGTTAATCAAATAGGTTAGTGATTTAATTGATGAGTTTTGCCATGATAAGTAGACACCTCCCATACATGAAACCACTACCTCCATTTGTGCCTATAGGAAGACATTCTTACCTCCTTATTGTGTATGTGTAGTCACTCCATCCCCTAAGGGGTCTTTCTCTTACTGATTCCAGCATCTTATCAAGTCCTTAGTTCAGTTTGGTAGTTCATCGCTTGTTGTTTTCTTGTGGATGTGCTACTTCCTAGTTTAGTGTAGGGTAGATTAGTATAATCAAACTCTCTTCCCTTTTTGTTGCCACTTGATTTCGTGCAAAATAGAGGTTGCTCACCTCCCTGCGGACAACCCGTATTTGCCACGTCTTCACCGACGCCGTGCACTTACGGTTATAATATAAAACGTTCAACAACAACTGTGATTCCTACAAAAGTGAGTTACGATTTCCCCGATTATCATATGCTTTTTCCTTTCTTTCTTTTTTCTCTTTCTTTGTTTTGCTCGGGACTAGCAAAAGTTAGGTGTGGGGGTATTTGAATGATATCATTTCATGCTTACATTTGTATCATATATCCATTATCTTTCACCTAAACAATGCTACGTAACGAGTTTTATGTTTGAATTTCAGAAATAAAAAAGTTTGAAGAGGAAAGGCATAAAAGGACTCAAAAGCAAGAAAAAAGACTGAGTTGAGAGACTCGAGGACTAAGATGCAAGATCGAAGGACATAAATGTAAGATCGAAGGACCAATGAGTAAACATGAATGCTCCACACCATCATGGGGAGTAGTTTGACAATTCTATTCGGGTCGGAGCTCCAACAAGCGAAGTAGATGTATCAAAGACAAAGAAAGACATCCAGAAAAGCCCAGAAGAAAGCCCAACGCGATCCAAACCCTTTAGACTGCTAATTGGTGGTCCGGGTTGCTCTGGATCCGCTAAGATTTCTTTGGGTCGTGTATTAGACTGTGTTTATTCTATTTATGGTATATGTTTAGTCCCATACCGGGGGATTGTCCCGGATTATCTTTTTCTAAGGCTATAAATAGAACTCTCCCTCCACTCTTGTATCCCATCTCTCTCTTGGTGGCCATCCTCACTACTAGGAGTAAAAGCCTTGAAGCAAAAATCCTGGTGGAGAGAGGCTACTTGTAATTGAGTGAGTAATAATAGATGTTTTGTTAAGTTTTCTTCATATTGTCTTGTCTTTTCAATTCTTGCATAGTTAGTTAATTTGTTCTTTTAGTCTTCTTATAATTAGTTTAAGCATGTATTCTTTCCTTAGTATAAATTTTAGTTTAAATATGTGTGAGTAGTTGCATCACCTTTGGGGGTGGAGTAGATGTATATACATGTTATGTAGATGGTATGAATGCTAGACATTGTTGTTTGTAAGAAATGTTAGTATGCTTGTTTGAATTGATAAGAACTTTTACTTCATGGTTTCTCCCATAATGTTTATGTAATTTCATGCTTGTTTATGTTCTTAATAACGAACTTGTCATGCTGATATTAATCACCTAGGTTAGTGCTTTAAATAATAGGTCTTGCCATTAGGTACTTCTTATGCATTAACAAACACTAACTACACTTGAGCTTATCGTGTGCATTCACCACACTTATTTCATGTGTACACACACTCCATCCCTTAGGGTTTTCCCATTCCTGAGATTTATCTTTTTTCTTAGTAGTTGCTTAGTTTAGTTTAGTTCATTTCGTGCTTTCATTTCCTCATTTCTAGTTTACTAGTTTAGTTTAGTGTAGTTTAGTTAATCAATCCTTTCTCTGCTTTCTTTCCCACTCACCTTCGAACAAACTAAAGTTGACAAACCTCCCTGTGGATCGACCCGTATTTGCCACCGCTTCAACGTGGCCGTGGACTTGTAGTTAATTAAAACGAATCAATCAAGTTTTTGGCGCCGTTGCCAGGGAAGTGTTCTGTCAAGACTTTGGTTTGGACGATTCGAGTGGTTTTAATTTTTCTTTTTTAGTTTTGATTTGTTTCAGGGATCCTGGGGATTAAGGGGAGGTGACTGGAGGAATTGGAGAGCGAAAAACTCAACAGTGACCGCCAATCAGCGGTCTGGGACTGCCAATTGGCGGCCTGGTGAGCTTCACTTTCTCCCATTTTTGTTCTGGTTGTTGTGTATTTCAGCGTAGTTATCTGGGAGCATAATCTTGCATGTTGTGACTTGTAGTTGCTCCTAGATTAAAAATCAATCCCCTTTAATCAACTTGGCCACTAAAATCCAAAGCAAAAGCTTAGGCATTCTTAATTGTTTAGGTCATGCATCACATACTTGACTTAAGCATGTAGTTGTCTTTTATTTTAGCTACTTTCAGTTGATGAGTGCGGACGTGAGGTACTTATTTCCTACTCTCATTCATGCATATTGTATGAGCATGCATTAATAAAAGCCTTAATTCTAAAAGCAAGTAGACATTGACCCTAAGGATTTTGGACGCACTAGGAGAGTAATCTAGTCGACACCGTCATGACCTGATTGGCATCGCCTGCCTTGTTGATAGTAGGAGGTACTAGATCTCCGGATCTGGTATCACTTGTTTGGCATTGTGGTCTTCGTTGTAGGGAGGTGAGGCGTGTCGAGACTAGTGACCTCGAAATTAGGCGTCGTGTAGCCTAAGGACCCATAACCTTAAGTTGTTTGAGGCGTGCTTGCTAGATTATGATTCTACCTTCACCACTACCCACGCTACCTCTAAGGATTCTTCGCTCCTCATCTATTCTCTACGAGTAGTCTCCTCCTCTGAGTACACCTTCTGTTGTGTGTTATTTTAGAGTCGAGTCGAGCATTTTATGCGAGGGTGGGTTCGTTATGGTGACAACGCTCGACTTGAGAGATGCATTTTTCTGAGATGGACGGTCTAGGTGACCGGCCATCTCCGCCTCGTGCTCCTTTGGAGCGTGAGGCCGAGTCTTCGTAGAGTGACGGGGGAGACTGGGTTCCATACATGAATTACCTCAGTCCGCTCCCACCACCACATAGACCTCCTTCTCCTACTCCTCGGACTTGAGAGGAAGAGGGATTCGGTTAGGATCGAGTTCTTGGTGCACCACCACCTCTAGCTCGACATGATAGACCGATGACTTTGTGGGAGCGGACCCATCCTGTACGGGCCGCGCAGCCTTCTTGCATAGTTCCTCCCCCAGCTCGCGGGAACAACTACGAGCTGAAACCTCAATATGTGAGCATGCTTCCTACCTTCACTGCCAATAAGGAGGATCCGTATATTTTTATACGCGAATTCGAGGAAGTATGCTCCATGTTCAAGCTTCAACAACTTGATGAGGATTAAGTCTGGTTGAGGATGATTTCTTTCGCGTTGAAGGATAACGCGAATAAATGGATGTACAGATTATGGGTTGGATTAATTCCAGATTTGATCAAACGTTTTTTAGGATGCTTATGTGGCAATTTGGGATTAATTTTAGGAGAAAATAAGCAAGAGATCATGACTTGAGAATAGTTCTTGATAAGGGTGTTTTGGGAGCCTATAAAAGGACCCCTCAACCTACTTTTTTTATGTCAATGCTTAAATTCTCTCTCTCATTAATCTCTCCCTTAATCACCACGAAAATCTCTTAATAGTTTTAAGTTTTGGAGATAGAAATCTCAGGAGCTTAAAGAGGGGTTATTAGCTAGATTCTAAGCTTAATTAGAGATTGATTGGCTAGCTCCTTTCTTTCTAATCTTGTTTAAAGTTTGGTGAACACTTGGAGGCGAATCAGAGCGTTTCGACGAGCAACAGAACTCCGGATCTTCTGAAAGGTTTTAGAGAACCTTTGGGTATGATCCTTTCTCTTTTGTTTATTTTAATATGTGTAGGAATGCATGATATTAGAATAAACATATACATGTACGTAAAATCAATGAAAATATGAAATCGATCTTGTATGTTTGTATTAATTTTTTTAAAATATATACATACATAAGGGCACGAAATCCTACAGAAATTGTGTAAACTTGTGCATACAAGAGTTAAAACTCACACACATACACACTAGGTTCCTTGTAGAAGTTACACACAAAATTTCATGAAATTGGACTTCAACAGGTCGACCGACTTTAGCCCTCTGTTCCACCGATTATAACAGACATTCCAAGTTTAGTTTCCTAGTTCCAGTGGTCGACCGCCCTTGACCTTTCGATCGACTATTCCAGCATTTTTGGATGACGGTTAACTTTGTCGTATTATACAATGGTCATATTCGTATAAATTCTTCCTACCCCTAAAATACATTTGGCCACATGTCGAACGTTGACCAAGGAACGGTCAACCGGTTGAACACTTTTTCTTGAGCCCAAAGTGTATGTTAGTTTCGGGCGAACATAACCAATAGTTGTGGTCGACCGTTATACCTTTACCCTAGCCAAAACCCCTAAATCGGTCGACTGAAGCCTTTCTTGATTCGACCGATGACATAAATTAAAGCCTTAGTGGTTCGACCATTCACTTGTTTGCTCGAACGTTTCATCATTCTTAATGAAACAGTCGACCATTCTGCCTGATCCGGTCGACGGTTGAGGAACATAATTGTTGATCCTGAGTTTCTGATTTGTGTATCTTTCACACAACTCATCTAATTCTTCCCCAACGGCTATATCTATCTAGGATCTTATAAATAGATGTCTATACACCTTGTTTACACAGCTCTTACACTTCTAATTGTCTTATACATCTAAGAGAAGCTCCCAATCCTCAAATCCCCAAATCCTACACTCCAAGCCTAAAACTTCTACGCCTTTGATAAATTCCATATTATACTCAAAGTGTGCTCATGATGGGAGAGTGTTTCATCCACTCAAGTTGTCAAAAAGAAGTATAGGTTTCGGTGAAAGCCCAAAACATCCCTCTCAGATTGTGAGAGGAAGAAACCAAGTTCGCGAGGTCGTTCGCAGAGCTTGCTTCGTAAAGACGTTTTCTCCCGGCCCAGAACAAGGAGTGGACAGTGAAGTCGTGAGCAGAGCTCATGGAGTCGAGCAGAGCATGCAAGAGAGGAAGTATGCGGGAGGCCACACCTCTATAAAAACCCCTCATGTCCTTTGTAGTGTGCTTTTATCTACTTGTGTTTTATTGTTTATTTCTGCTGCATCTATTGTTGAATCAAGTATAGAATTAACTAAGTAATTAGATTAATTAGGGCCATCGATCCTTACATAAGGAAATTTGTCGTAGTCAGAGACCCTTAAACTCCTGTTGTGAAACCTTAAGTGTAGGTTTTGGTTCCCGTGTAGATAAGAAATAATAATTAAGTATGATGTTCTCTCTTCTCGTACGACTCCTATCACTCAAGAATTAGGTCTGAGGGGACTTAGTGGCTGGTTCTTTCTAGTCATCTGACTTAGGATGCACCGACCGAACTCCCGTTACATGGGTAATAGGGATCGCTCTATGTGGGATTTGGAGTAAAATGTACGTGATAGTGTAAGTCCTCATACACAATAATGCAAGAAACCTGACCTTGGGAGAATTAAACACCAACTTGTAAAATAATTGAGATTAAAAAAAAGTGAAAATGGTAATACAAATAAGAACCTTAATGGGTTTTACACTTTGTATCACTTGAGGATGTTAAGGTTGCCCATGTCATTCACTTATGTCCTTAATTAGCTTGCACAAATGGTTCACAAGGCCAGGTGTCTGGACTGGATACATATATAGAGTCAACCCGTAGGATTATCGTGTCCAATGATCGACAAAATTTGGTCTATCGAGTCGTCTTGCTAGGTTGAATAATGCTTCATTGTTCGGTGATTGACATCATATCATGCATGTATTTGTGTCTTATATACATTATCTTTCACTTAAACAATACTACGTAATGAGTATAACGTTTAAGTTTAAGGAATAATCAGAATTGAGGAGAAGAGGCAAAAAAATGACTCAAAAGAAAGGAAAAGGACTCAAAAGAGTTGCAAGACTTGGGGACTACGATGCAAGAGGGAAGGATACGGATGTAAGCCCAAAGGACCAATGAGCAAATCAAAAAACTCCACACCATCATGGGGAGTATTTTCGCAATTCAATTCGGGCCGGAGCTCCAGCAACAGACTTGGATACATCACACATTAAGAAAGCCATCCAGGAAAGTCCACACAAAATGCAGACCGGATCCAAACCCTGTAGACCGCTGATTTGCAGTCTACGTTGCTCCAGATCCGATGCGGTTTAGTCGGGTCATGTATAATTGTATGTTATGTCTATTTTTGGTATTGTATTAGTCCCATATGGGGGGATTGTCTCGAATTACATTTTTCTATGGCTATAAATAGAACTCTTCCTCCTCCTTTGTATCCCATCTGTCTCTTGGTGGCCATCCTCTCTACTAGGAGTAAAGCCTTGAAGTAAAACTCTGGTGGAGAGGGGCTACTTGTAATTGAGTGAGTAATAAATAGATGTTTTGTTAAGTTTTCTTCATATTGCCTCTTTTCAATTCTTGCATACTTAGTTTACTTGTTTGTTTTTGACTTCTTAGAATTAGTTTAAACATGTTTTCTTTCCTTAGTATGAATGTTAGTTTAAATATGTGTGAGTAGTTCCATCCCCCTTTGGGGGTGGAGTAGATGTCTATAGATGTTATGTAGATGGAATGAATGCTAAACATTGTTGTATGTGAGAAATGTTAGTATGCCTGTTTGAATTAATAAGAACTCTTACTTGATGGTTTCTGCCATAATGTTTAGGTACATTCCATGTTTGTTTATGTTCTTAATAACAAACTTGCTATGCTCATATTAATCACCTAGATTAGTGCTTTGAATGATAGGTCTTGCCATTAGGTACTTCTTATGCATTAACAAACACTAACTATACTTGAGCTTATTGTATGCATTCACCACACTTATTTCATGTGTACACACACTCCACCCCTTAAGGGTTTTCCATTCCTGATTTCTATCTTCTTCTATTAGTCGCTTAGTTTTAGTTAGTTTTGTGCTGTCATTTCCTTCCTTGTTACTACTAGTTTAGTGTAGTTAAGTTTAATCAATCTCTTCTCCCCTTTGTTTCCCACTCGCCTTCGAACTAACCAAAGTCGACACACCTCCCCGTGGATCAACCCATCTTTTCCACCGCTTCAGCGCGACCGTGCACTCACGGTTTATTATAACTGAATCAATCATTCGGATTTTGTCGGTACATCCGCTAAAAATCCTCAGGAGACATCACTCCTCCTCCTTGGTCACAATGATGTTTAATGGCTTGTTGCACATGCTAAGTGCATCCGTGATTCCTACGAATGTGAGTTATGAATTCCCCATTTTTTGTATGTTTTACTTCTTTCATTTTTCATTTTATTTGTTTTGCTCGGGACTAGCAAAAGGTAAGTGTAGGGGTATTTGATTAGTAGCATATCATACAACATTCAAACTATATTTCCTTTATTTCACCCAATTTTGTGCTACTAGAGTGGTTGTTTGTGGTCTTTCAGGTTTTAGACAATAAAGAAGAGAAACGAAGAGAAAATGACTGAAATGTAAGAAGAAAGGACTCGAGTGAAGCAAAGAGGACGTGTTTGTCATACACAAGGATCCATCTGCAAATAAGGAAGGAGCCATATGTAATCCAGAATGATCTGAGCGCACGAAAAACATTTCGGACACAAAAATCCTTCAATACCATGATCTTGAGGAGTATTTAGGCAATTAAAGACAAAAGGTCTCGAACCAGGAGTGCACCCCACGTGTAAAATAAGACATTTAAGTTACTAAAGAAAGTTGGGGTCGATCAGACCCAATTGATCCGCCAGTGGCGGATCCAATTGGACACCAATTTCTCTCGTGGCTTTTTTCCTTTAATAAATAGGCATGTTATGCCTGCTTTCTTCTTCTTATTCTTCCTTCCTCTCATTCTTTGGTTAGTTTCCTTTCTTGTTTAGTAGAGTAAGTTTTATTTCTTGTTTATTAGAGTAGATTTTAGTTTATTGATTAGTAGTGTAGTGGAGGAGAAAAGGAGAAACTTTGTACTCTTTATTTTCTTAATCAAGTAAGTTTTTATGTTCTTCACGTTGTTATATTTCATTTGATGCAAATTTTGTTCACTTCCTTTGGTTAAGCTAGATATGTCCTTGGTGTCAAGATATGTCCTTGGTGTCAAGATAGTTAGAAATAGGTCCAAGAGACTTCTGGGATTGTCTCAAGAGACTTATATTAACAACATCTTAAAGAAATACCATATGGACAAATGCAAACCAATCGACACTTCTGTTGAGAAGGGTTTGCACTTGAGCCTTGATAAGCATCCTGAGACTCCTGAAGAGAAGGCCAAAATGAGCAAGGTTCGATACTCCAATGCTGTGGGAAGCCTTATGTACGCTATGATGTGTACTAGGCCAGACATTTGTTATGTTGTGGGCATGGTGAGTCGATGCCAGTCTAGCCCAAGCATGGAGCACTGGAAGGCAGTCAAGAGAATCATGAGATACCTCAGAGGAACGAGTAACTACATGGTGTGTTACCAAGCATCAGATCTCCGCCTGATTGGCTATAGTGATGCCGATTGGGCTGGAGACATTGATGAAAGGAAGTCTACCTCTGGTTATGCTTTCTTGCTGGCTAATGGGGCCATGTCATGGTCCAGCAAGAAGCAAACTTGTATGGCCCTGTCGACTATGGAAGTAGAGTATGTTGCATGCTCTGCAGCAGTACATGAGGCAGTTTGGTTGAGGAGGTTCTTACAACATACTGGGCTAGTAGAGACATCGGATGAGCCTGTTGTTGTCTATTGTGACAGCATGGCTGCCCTTTGTTATGTGAAAGACCCCAAATATCATGGAAAGACCAAACATATACAGGTTAGGTATAATTTTGTGAAGGACATCATAGCGAGAAAGACCAAACATATACTAGTCTTATGGTAACTGACCCTCTTACCAAGGCTATAGCTAAGGACTCGTTTGTGTCCCATGTGAAGTCCTTAGGCTTACGCAGACTTTGATGCATTGACATGTCTAACTTCCTTTTATGAGTGATTGTGTTTTCCTTTCGACTATATCTATTTGGTTGATGTAGTTGTTCTAGCATAAAATATTATTCTGTCAATAGGCTGAAGAATGCTCACTCACACGAGCATTCGCCTCTGGCACTTTCGATAGCGAGCAGAGATGAGACTGATCATGAGGAGATCTTGTATGATAGATCCAGAGCAGTTTATGATAGGACAATCTCCTTGATTAGGAATCAAGATGAGATCCTTTATGTTGGTGAGGATTGACATGAATGTTCCCACGATTCATGTGACCTATAGAAGCCAAGTACAAGCATCACATGTGGCGCCAGGTGGCACCTTTATGGTGTTAAGGCGACAATGATGAAGCTCGGGTCAGGCGCAGAGGGGTTGCAACTGGAATAAGACTTGTATGGTGTTGAGAGACAGACATACTGTTGTGTACAGTATCATCCACCATAACATGTTTTTCATACAACATGTGCTGAGCGACCATTTGGAAGTGAAAGGATGGATCCCTGCTCCTTCACTGTGTTAGTGATTGTCATTAGTTGCCCTCAGTGACCTTCGAAGACACCATGAAGCAAAGAGTTGATGTGACTACTTTGGGATGTTATCTATGACCATGAGAGATTCGGTCTAAAGAGGCATCTTCGGGAAAGGAGTCAACTCTGAGTGTAATGGTGGTCTGGGGGGAAGGGAAAGGTTTGACTCGACTGCACTAAAAGTATTTGCTGGGCCCAACTGTATTGGATACAGTAGCAAGTACCTTGAGGACAAGATGGTATTCTCTCCGAGGGATCGAGATACCGTTCATGATAAGTGAGTTTCTGAGTAAACCTGGGAACTGTGATGTGCATTTTGACTGCTTATTTGTAGTTTTATGAGGATGTTGTAATTCTGGCATTCTAGTAAAGTTTCTAGTTTGAGACTCCTAAATTGCAGGTGCATCACCGGTCGCACGACCCATTTGTCCGTATGATCGGAAGAGTACATTTGTCAGGGACACAGATGGTCGTGTATCGAGGATACATGATCAGAGACTTGTGTATTCTGGATGTGTACTTGGAGAGAGGAGTAGTTGTATGTATCAGGGATATATACATATGTGTCGGGGACACATAAAGAGGTGACATATTGCCATCGTGTGATTGTATGTATCAGGGATATATGCATATGTGCCGGGGACACAAAAGCAGATGACATGTTGTTATCGTGCTGTTGTGCAAGTGGGAGATACTGGATTAATCTAGGATTAATAAGATATTTGCCCAAAGCACTGACACATGACGCGTCTCTATTGGACTACACATTTAAGGGTTTAGGGTGGAGCCATCTATATAAGGAGGGCAACCTCCCATTGGATAAAGAGAACAAGTGTGCAAACCCTAGCCTCCACCCACCGTAGCCGCCACCTTCTCTCTCTCCCATTTCGTCCCTCCACCTCCACCAAGCTCATTCCACGGACTCTTGGGTTGTGGACTCGTGCTCCTTCTCCAAGAGAGTAGGAGACCGACCGGTGAAAAGGATTCCCTAAGGTGACATCCGATCTTCCTTCTGCTGCCACAGGTTCTCTCCAAGAAAGGTACTCCTGAACCTGTAGAATCGTTGTTTGCTAACAACAATAATGCAACAACAATGGAAATTATGTAACTCACAACCTGCAACACATTATTTTTGCAATTCCAATCCATTCAACAAAGAAACTCGTAAATAGCTGAACTACTTTTGCTTTGATACTGCACCCGCAAAGACTACAACCATAAGGAAAATCGACTCTGCCATCTTTTCCAACTCCTTCAACAATTCCACTTGGCCACCTCGAAACAATAGGAATGCCATCCTAAGCTTTGCGTAGAATTCCCGTCTATACACCCACACGTGTTGTTCCACGATCAACATATCCTCTTCACTGACTGAAGAATATTAGTTACACAAAATACCAGTTATTGTACCTCCTTCTCTAAAACGAATACCATCAAAATGTTGCCTCATCTTTTAAGGTTACTCCGGCATTGCTCCCAGCTAAGAAACTCATTGGAAACACATCATTCAACCACACAAAAAAACACAGAGAACACATAGCCGGCTTGGGAGCAAACTCCCCACACCTAACCAACCCGACCTCTAATACATCGTAAATACATTGGACGAGAAGCACGCATTCCGGGAGGGATCAGGAAGCTGTGGAACCATGGCAAGGGCGCTAAGTAGGAGGACGAGTTTGGGGATTTGGGAAGGGGAGGAGGAGACGAGATCGACAGTGGAGGCGAGGGGAGGGGAGGGTGGGGGGACCTGCGGGCCCACACGATTTGGTTGTAGATGAGTTGGAGAGGACCAAGACAGTCGATTTTGGTCAAGGTATTTGTTAAGAAGAGGAAAGCATGGTTAAGAAGAAGACGACGAAAAGAAGAAGTCGATTTTGGTTTTGGGATTAGGTATCTGTGTTTCCTTGTGTATTTTTATTTTGATCAAGGTATTTGTTGAATTTTATCAAACCGACCATTTTAGGATTTAAGAAGAATTCATGAATTGTCATTGACTTCTATGCAAATTGTTTGACTATTTTAATCTAAAACCTAACGGGGTTAGTCAACGGAACAAGTCCTATGACATTGTAAGTGTACCAAACAAACTTAATAAGTTTGCAAGTGTACCTAAGAAAAATCGCAAAACTTGAATGCATAGATCCAATATGGTTGGTTTTGAAGTGCACCCAAGCAAAAAAACCTATAAAAAAAGAAGATTGTTGGTTTATAAGTGTTCATCCTTTGCTTATTTTGATGATAACTTTTAGTTCTAACATTTAATCTAATCACATATATGATTTACCTTGACAACAATCATACAAACACATAAATTTCATATTGTATACTTGTGTATATATCAATTATAATAGGTGATCAAGACTCAAAGAGCGTGGATTGAAGTCAAGACATGTAAACAATCTCAAAGAAGACTTGTAATTTTATCTTTATTGAATCTTAGGAGCATATATAAACTTGTCCACAAGTTGGTATCAAATTATAACACATAAAAAATCAAGTACTCCACCTTTGAGTTGCTGATCTACTTTCACATTAAACGCAACTTTTGACTTTATTTATTTGAACAACTATAGTATACAGAATCAGTCCATCCTTTATGTTGTAAACTTAGTCCTTCAAACAACTTGGGTCATCTTGCATCGTCCATTTCAACGCTTTGAGAACTTGTCTAGATGGATGACTCATTGTTTGGTGAGTTGTACAATCTACTCTTACTTCAACGAAAGTTTATACCAAATATAACAGTTTATTGTAACGACTATTGATTAGTAGCATATCATATATTGCATTCATGATATATATCTTTCATTTTACCCCATATTTATGTACATTTCAGGTTTTAGGGAATAAAGAAGAGAGAGGAAGAAAAATGGCCTGATTAAAAGGAGAAAGGACCAATCTGCAAGCTAAAATGACCTAGATGAAAAGTTTGGGGACCTGATTGTGAAACCCAAAGGGACCTAATTGCATACAAGAAATTTTAAATTCAAAATCTCCATGAAGAGTTAAGTGCCATGTTTCGAGTAGGGTTGTTCGTGGGGCGGGTTGCGGTGAAATTTTTGTCGACCCGCCACCCGTTTACCCGTCACCCACCTACCCGTCACACTAAATGGGGTGAGTAGAGGTAGAAGTGAAACCCACCCTGTTAACCCGCTTTATCCGTTACAAAAATATCACCATATAAATAAACATTTATACTTTCAGTCCTTCACAACCCCCTTTCGCAAACCCTAAATTCCTAATCTACTTTCTTCTTCTTCTTCTTCTTCTTCTCTTTTCCACTCCGACGAAGACCAAAATCTGCCGACCTCACCTGATCCAACTTTTTTTATAATTATTACTTGTTTATCAATTGTTATTTGTTCACGTGAATTTACGTTTATTTGTTTGTTTGTTAATAATTTGATAATTAGATTTCGAATTGAAAGTTCGTACGGTGGATCTTGATTTATGACTTGTATAATCTATATATGTTGAAAATGAAAATGTATGAGAGTAATTTAATATAATGACTAAAACACAACATATCTTCATTTTGTAACAAATTAGTCTCATCCAAATTTGGTTTCAGTTTTGTTTTAAAGTCATCAAGTCTGAAAATATGGGTATGTTATGATTTTTCCTCATTCATCTTTATTTAAGTGATTGACTTTCTATGTGAATAGGAATTAACGCATTTGACTCACGTAACCCACCCCGCCTAACCCGCCCTTAGGTGGGGCGCGTAGCGGTTGAATTTTTTTTATACGCCCCGCCCCACCCCGTTTGCAGCCCTAGTTTCGAGCATATTAGACTTTGTTGATCCGCCAATTGAAGTTAAAAATCTACTAATGGAGGATCATGTAGCTCAAATGGTTCTCTAACATGGCCATTGGTTCTGACCAACTCTACAGACCCTTCTACAGTTGTCTGATTACACCTAGATCTCATCTTGAGCTCTCATTCTTCTATAAATAGGATGTTGATTAGTAGCATATCATGCATGATATTCATGCTATATATCGTTTATTTTACCCAATATTATGCTACTCGAGTTGTTGTTTGTAGTGTTTTAGGAGTTAGGTAATAAAGAAGAGGACGACGGCAAAAAGAACCTACATGTAACAAGTATGGACTGATTTGGAAGGTTCTGGACCTGTTTGTAATGCATAAGGACTGGATCGCAAATCAGGAAGGACTCAAGCGAAAACCCGGAGAGACCTGATTGTGAAGTGAAAAATATGGTGACATAGGACTTCACCCCACATGCCAAATGAAGAAACAAAGCTGGAGACAAAATTGCAACCTGTCAGATCCATTTGATCTACAAGCGGATCAAAATGGTCCAACAAGTCTCAAATTTTTGTCGCGGTTCAGGTTGTCGGGTCAGAGCCTTCCTGGACTATAAAATGTGATTTAGAGCCGTCCAATTATTCCAAGATTAATCCTAACCATGTAGTAGTCTATATGTACCATTATAATCCCTCCTCTCCCACTTCTTCTTGCTTCTCCATTAGTTTTAGGTTTTGTTTTGCTGTTGATTAGTGTAGTTGGAGGACAAGAAGCATACTTTGTAATCCTTTCAATTCAATCAAGTGTGAGTTTTGTTCTTCAAATACATGTCTTTTACTTTGATGCATTTTCTTTGATGTTGTTGTTTGTTTAATCTTGTTTTTAGTCATTTCCATTATGGGTTCATGCTATTTTTATGTTTTCTTTAGTGTAGAGATGAGTAGAGAGTACTCCATCCCCATTGGGGGGTGGAGAAGAAGGTGATTTGATCATGTGATGGATTAGTATGTGTTAATCCTACCTTTGAACCTCACATGAGTTCTATAACCATCTAATGGGATTTCACTCTTTTCTTTGATGTGCTATTACTTTTGAGTGGAGCTTAGCACATGCTTAGATTAGTGGTCCTATTTTATTGGGTATGATTAGGTGAGGATAATGATGGAGTGGAAGAAGGGAACAAGACATGTGCATGCATGTGCTCATGTTGGCTTTATCTTAATTAATGTCTTCTATGCTTTATGATTGTGATAAATCTTCTTTCATTTGGAGACATAGTTGAATTTGAGTCATGATGCATGTGAACATATTACCTTCATTTCAATTATTGTCTTGTATGTTTTAATGATAAGGTTTTATGTTATTTCGTGTGGAGGCAAAGTTGGAGTTTAGTTTTATGGATTTCATGTATGACTTGTTTTGATGAGCACATTTGAACACACACTACACTACACATTTTCATTTCCATGTTCTTTCTCTACCCCGTAGGGGTCTAGTTTTATTGCTTATTTTCCAATTTCTTTCGCATTGTAGTGTAGTTTTGACTTTAATCTCCTTTTCTTTTCCCACTCGAGTATCGCGAATCTGACTCACGCACGCTCCTTGTGGATCGACCCATGCTTGTCATCGCTTCAACACGACCGTGCACTTACGGTAATTAAAGTGATTCAATCAGATGTTATCTTCTTCCTTTCTTCTTCTTATTTACTTGGTTACTTATACTTTGTCGAATCGTTAATGCTCACAACACTACATTGCCAAACGTCTTGATCGTGCTATTGTCAACTCCTCTTGTCATGCTCTTTTCTGGAGATGAGGATCCGTGATCTGCCACCACTTGGCTTTGACTACTCCCCCTTACTTATTTCTCTACACTATTGTACCATCTCATGCCAACGCCAACCACCATTTTGTCTTCACTCGATGTGATTAACTGATGCTAGCTTCAATGAAGTCACCACCACAACCTTCGTTGCTGCCGCCACCCCACTTTTGACCAAGATTACCTACCTTCAACAAGTTGCAAAGAATTTGTATCATGTCGCACGATGGGGATGGCGAGCGTGGTTATCATGATGTATCTATGAGTAATGGAAGCATCCATGAGTTGTGTTATTGGTCTGCACGATGAGGGAAAGATATACTCTCTCAACACAGATTATGAGACAAATGTCCAAAGGAGGTTGACGGAAAGACATGTTGTGCTCTTACATGGGCCTTTCGAACCCACAAATCATTCTGATTCCAACTGAATGGCTCAATGGCACCTCCACCCCCTTACGTATTAATGGTTAATGGAAATGGAGGAATTGGTTTGCCACAAAGAGTCTCATTGGCGTGAACGCTCTAGACTCATGTGGCTTTGTGATGGAGATTCCAACACCAAATTTATTCACCACTCTGTGACTCTACGAACTTTCAATCATCGTATTATTCAACTACATGATCCAACCACCACCACAAAGACCTCCGACCCACATTCCATCTCCCAGCTCTTAATTCACCACTTCCAGAATCTCCTCACCGCATCTAACCGCCAAACACATACCCACCCCTACCAATCCCTTACTATCCCACCACATCTACTCCCCCTCCTCGAACTACCACCAACTCCCTCTGAAATCCATTCTGTCACGCAAACCATCCACCCCTCCAAAGCCCCCGACCCTTAGAGCATCATTAATGGGGTAAAAAAATATTGTTAAAAAGATCGTGCAATTAAAAATTACTTTTGGTTTTGCAACAACCCATGATCTATGCGGTGGGACGTGTGGACCGTTGGGCTTTTTAATATATTTTTGGGTTCTGGAGCTGAGAGTCCCATCACCATCCTGTCCCTGCCATGGACCATCTCGGGGGAGCTCGGCCATGTATGGGACAGTCCCAGGCAGCGATGTAACTATCCCACGAAGGGACGAGACTTAACTTTAACTTTCTTGAAGGAAAGAGAAGAGCTGATTTGACAACAAGATCTTTTTATAAGATCATGGTTGAGAAGATGAAAGAGAAAGAGATTGGGAAAATATATTGTGAAGTGGAAAAACTAACACGACAATGAGAGAAAACTGGGATGATCTTTTTTAAGATCATGGTGGCGGATGCTCTTACACGCACTGCAACTCCAACATATCAGAAGTAACACATGCAAATCAACAACTTGACAGCACAGTCACAAACGATCAGCACAACGAAAACAACTCAAAGAAGCATAACTTCACAACCACACCATCTACGGGTCATGTGACTCAAGTTGTTATATGTGTGACTTATGACAATAATATCCTAGTAGAGAAACAAATCATAATTAACAACTCCACAAAATCAGGCCAATATACAACCATACAAGTTGTTCCAACTATATAACATGGGCTACGGGTCATGAAATGGTGGTTATAAGGTCAAAGCTTAACCTTATTATGTACATGCACAACATCATACTTTTACAGCAGAAAAATAACATCATTATAATCAAGTCAAATTCATGTAATATCAATTTATTCACAATGGAAATCAGGCATACAACATGATCAATAAACTATGCATGAATCGATCGAAGATGCATAACATGAGCTAGTAAATTTTAATGAATGGAGATCAATTGCATGTAACAATGTATTCCTGATATGAACGCATAAACTCATCATTATATCTTTACTGACATGACGTTAGCATAAACCACAGATTCACTAGCAACACCTAATGTATATATGATTGATCGTTTATATTACCACAAGTGCACAGCGTTGGTGAAGACGTAGCAAATACGGGTCGTGTCCACGAGGAGCTGTGTCAACTTTTGTTATTCAGATATTGAGTGGGAAAAGAGAGAGAAGGAATTAATTACACTAAACTAGACTAAACTATGCTGCACTACAATAGTACCAAACAAACAAAGAAGATGAAATCACGAGACTAAATAAAACTAAACTAAGTGACTAATAGAAGTTGGAGATCAGGAATGAAAACCCCTAAGGGGTGGAGTGTGTGTATACATGAAATAAGTGGTGATGAATGCAGTAAACAGAGCACAAGTGTAGGTAATGATGCAATGCATAAGAAGTACCTCATGGCAAGACCTATCATCCAAATCACTAACCTAAGTGATTAATATGAGCATGAACAAGTTTGTTATTAAGAACCTAAACAAGCATGGAATTTACCTAAAGATTATGGTAAAAACCATCAATTTAAGTATTCTCTTAAATTCAAACAAATATACTCACATTTCTCACATAAAACAACAAATAACATTCATTCAATTCTACATGACATGTATAAACGTCAAATCCACCCCCAAAGGGGGATAGAACTACTCACACATTATTAATCTAACATTCATATTAAGGAAAGAAAACATGCTAATTAATTCTACGAAGATTAAAACAAAGTTAACTAAGCATCGAAGAATTAAAAGGAACAACAAAGAAACTATCAAAAAATATATTTTATTGCTCACTCACCTTACAAGTAGCCTCTGTCCACCAGAGTTTTGCTCCAAGGCTTTACTCCTAGTAGAGAGAATGTCCACCAAGAGAGGAGATGTATTACAAAGAAGGAGGAAGAGTTCTATTTATAGTCCTAGAAAAAGGTAACCCCGGACATTCCCCCGGTATGGGACTAAAAGTATACTATAAAATGGACATAAAACAACATAATCCACGACCCGACTAAGACACACATGATTTTTAGCCATCTGGACTGCTGATTGGCGGTTTGGAGCTGCCAATTGGTGGTCTGTTTGTCTTGGAGCATGTCTGGAATTCGGTGGCTTGTTTCTGGATTTATTTCTTGATGTTTGGTGAACCCGATTTGGTTGTTGATGGTTAGACCCAGATCTAATTGCCAAAAAAATCATCATGATGGTGTGGACCTTCTTGATTTGCTCATTGGTCCTTTTGGTTTTACAATCGGGTCCTTCTCTCTTGCATCTCAGTCCATAAGTCTTGCAACTTAGTCATTTTCCTTGCTTTTAAGTCCTTTTTGAGTCTCTTTTTCTGAACCATGTTTATTCCTAAAACTTAAACATAAAACTCGTTACGTAGCATTGGTTAGGCTAATAATAAAGGATATAAGACATAAATATATGCATGATATGATGTCAATCAAATACCCCCACACATAACTTTTGCCAATCCCGAGCAAAACAAAGACAGAGAAAAATGAATGAAAGGAAGAACATTCGCAAAACAGGGAAATCCTAACTTACTTTCGTATGAATCACGGTTGCACTTAGCACATGCAACAAGCCGTTAAACCTCCTTGTCGCCAAGGAGGAGGAGTGTTGTCTCCTGAGGGTTTTTAGAGGATATACCCACAAAATACGAACATTGATGCATTATTCAATCTAGCAACACGACTCGTTGGATTAATTTTCGTCGATCATTGGACACGGTAATTCTACGGGCCGACTCTATATATGTATTCACTCCACACACCTAGCCTAATAAATAATTCGTGCAAGTTAATTAAGGACTTAAGTGAAAGACAAGGGCAACCTTAACATCCTCAACCATTATGGTGTAAAGTCCATTAATGTTTTTATTTGGATTACCATTTCTTTCATCTTCTTTTTTATCTTTTTTTCTTTCTCTTTTTTCCTTTTTTTTCTAGTTGGTGTGTAATTCTCAGGGTCAGGTTTCATGCATCATTGCCTATGAGGAGTTACACTATCACGTACACCTTTCCCCATATCTCCACATAGGGAGATCCCTACCACCCATGTAACGGGAGAGGTCGGTGCATCCCAAGTCAGATGTCTCGAAAGCACTAGGTACTAATTCCCCTCGGACCTAATTTCCCGAGTGATAGGAGTCGTGCAAGAAGAGCACTAGTGAAAAAAGTGTCATATACGTCGGATATATGGTGGTATATACGACGGATTTTTGTCATCCAAGTGTCCAACGTATATTCCACTGACGTCTATACCCTTGTGTATAGACGTCGGCTATATACGACCGACGTCTATACAATGTACGGTGTATAGACGTCAGTCCTATATAGCCGACGTCTATTATACCTTTAATTTACCAAAAAAATATTACGCTTGTTATACGGCCTATAACTGGCACCCAACCTCTACAGTAATCAAGCCCAAGTCAGCAAAGTGCCCCATATTTTGACCAATAACAACGTAGAGCAAACCCAAGTCTCCCAAGTGACAAATCTCGTTCGTATTCACCTGTGTAGGAGTGGTGGAGTACTTCAACCACTGCAGCCAAAAAAAAAGGTCGATGTGGGACTAAACTTTTACGACCTATAGACGTCGTATATGGGGTGACCGACGTCTATACATACAGTACGACTGATAGACGTCGGCTACGTTATACATCCGACGTCTATAAATTTATATAACAATAATAATAAAAATACATCCTATAGACGTCGGTGATTCGCTACATCCGACGTCTATATACGAGTAAATAGTAAAAAATATAATTACAATAATCTTTGGCCCAAGTGCCAATCTTTTGACCATTAAATATATATATGTCTCACTTGTATTTTGTAGTGTGGTACCAAACTCCCATTTAGAAGTAAAGGAGTGGTGGAGTACTTCAACTCCACCAACAAAAAACTTTCTCCAATGTGGGACTAAACTTCAAGACATATGACCATACACACACATGTATACAATTCACATGCATGTGATAGTTACATTGATGTAGCTATTTTTAAAACAATCCAAATAATTAACATTATTCTTATACAAAATAAATCCACATAAATTCTTACACGAAATAAATCCCAAAAAATAAATCCACATAAATTCTTACACGAAATAAATCCCAAAAAATAAATCCACATAAATTCTTACACGAAATAAATCCAAAAAAAACAAATCCACATAAATTCTTATACGAGATAAATCCCAAAAAATAAACAAAAAATATTTTGTTTCTTTCAAGAGGTATAGACGTCGGTTATACTAAAAACCGACGTTTATACAAACCTATAGACGTCGGATGACCAAAAATCTGACGTCGATACCTATAGACGTCAGATGTTTTTATATCCGATGTCTATTCGGTGACGTCTATTGTGCATTCTGCACTAGTGGAGAGAACACCTACTCACTTATTTCTTATCTACACCTGAACTAAAACCCCTACACTTAAAGTTTCACAACAAGATTTTAAGGGTTCGTGACTACGACAAACTTTCTTATACTAATAGACACGAATTAATTGACTCACTAGGTTTAGGGTGGACTTCTTTAATTGTTTGAGTACTAAAACCCTATGATTATTCACCCCTGAGGGGAGACCGGGGTGCATGCTTACGACATGATAAGACCTAAATCCAATATACTAGATATCCTAATGGATGAAGTTCAAATCAATTTTGGAATCATCCTTTTACTTTGCCTCTCAACGGTTTTCCACATGCTAAACACACGCAAAACCAACAAAACATTTTATTTCGCAAACACATGAAGATTTTGAAAAAATGAAATTTTAAAGCACCAGGCAAGCAAAAGAAGACAAGTCACCCAAGCATCATGGCAAGCAGATATATCGATATTAAATGCTGCGCACTAACATGTCCCTAACAATACAAACAAAAGAAAATTAAAAAACAAAATGGAAAAGACTCGACTATGTACACACGTAAAATACCACCCCCCACACTTCATGCATTGTCCTCAATGAATTTGAGCATGATACTACATGGTTTTATGCAAGAAAAAGAAAAGATCTCACCAATGTGAAGTACCAAAGTTTCATGGTCATGTTGATGGAAATAAACCCGAATTTCCCTCAAAACATGTGAGATACTAAGGAAGGAAGACAAATACGTGAAATAAATGGGGCCCAAATACACAAGGGTTGGGGCCACAACAATCAATGCTCACTCATGGAGTCTTTCTCGTTTTTTTTCTTTTGAAATTTAACATTGTACAAACATGAAATCTCAACCATTCATGCAGGAACATGAGTGGTTTAGTGTGAGAGAGGGTCATGAAGGAACATGACCTCCTCGAGTTCAGCTGGTGCCCCCTCCAAGTAAGGTTTAAAGCATTGTCCATTAAGTTTGAACATGTCCTCATTCCCTGGGTTTAGGATGTCAACCGCTCCATGAGGAAATACGGTTTGCACAATTAAAGGGCCATACAAGCGACTGCGGATCTTACCCGCAAACGGATGAAGCCGAGAATTGTAGAGCAACACCTTCAACCCGGCCGTAAACACCTTTCTCATAATTATGCGATCGTGAAACATCTTGGCTCGGGACTTATAAATTTTGGCATTTTCATACGCATCATTGCGTAGCTCTTCCAATTCCACGATGTCGACTTTACGCAATGTAGAAAGCACGATGCTCGAGCTCGACGGGTAGGTGGCAAGCCTTGCCATACACTACCCGATATGGGGAAATATCCAAATTGATCTTATATGAAGTACGGAAAGCCCACGATGTGTCATTCAGTTTAGTCGACCAATCCTTCCTCGAGTAAGTAACCATCTTCTCAAGGATTTGCTTTAATTGACGGTTAGAGACTTCGACCTGTCCACTAGTTTGCGGATGATATGGGGTCGCAAGCTTGTGGGTGATCGAAAACTTCCTCATAAATGTTTCAAAGGAGCGATCACAGAAGTGGGTACCCCTATCGCTGATTACGGTACGAGGAGTACCAAATCGCGTAAAAATGTCTTTTAAGAATTTGGTGGCCACCTTGTTCTCATTGGTCATTTTAGGGATAACCTCTACCCAATTAGACACATAGTCAACGGCCACCAGAATGTAAACATTCCCGAACGAATTCGGGAAATGACCCATAAAGTTGATGCCATATAGTTTATCGTTTATATTTATAGCAAGTGCACGACGTTGGTGAAGACGCGACAAGTACAGGTCGTGTCCACGAGGAGGTGAGTAGCTTCTGGTTGGTATGAAATCAAGTGGCAAATAAAGGGAGAAGAGATTTGAGTTTGCTAATCTAAGCTATACTAAACTAGTAAGAAGAAATGCGAGAGAAAGCAACTAACGAGTGATTCAAACAAAACTGAGAGAACTGAATGCAAATCAGGAAGAGAGACCCGTAATGGGTGGAGTGAGTGCACACATGTAATAAGATGGTGAAGAATGCATTCAATAGGCACAAATATAGGCAGTGTTTTCATCTATAGGAAGTGTCTAATGGTTATGACAAAACCTATCAATCCAATCACTAACCTAGTTGATTAGCATTCACATACACAAGTTGGTTATTTCAGAACCTAAACAAGCGTGGGAGGTGTCTAATTGTTGTGGCAACACCCATCAAGTGAAGTGTTCTACTTTAAACAAGCAAGCATACATTCACATTTATAAACACATTTCAAAATAAAGCATTCATTTCCATTCTTTAGTGCATGTATGAACATCATCTCCACCCCCAAAGGGTGATGGAACTACTCACTACTCATTAAAAGAAGACAAACGGAAATTAAGGTAATTAAGATAAGAAATGGAGACATGCTAATTACTTTAATGCATGTATGAACATCTTCTCCACCTTGAGTTTGGGTGAATAAAAAGGATTAGGAAGAGTTCTATTTATAGGCACGAAAAAACGTAACCAGGGACAATCCCCCGGTTTGGGACTAAAGTGCATACCATATATGGACTAAATACAACCTAATCTAACACTTAACTGAAGCACGTGTCATTTGGGGCCAAATGGACTGCCAATTGGCAGTTTGGGACAACCAATTGGCGGTCTGGATGGGCTTGATCGGGTCTGCTTTTGGGTGGCTTGATTCTGGCTTGATTTCTTCATGTTTGTTGTTAATGTTTGGGCCCATATCTAATTGCCAAAATACTCCTCATGATGGTGTTGAGCTTCTTGATTTGCACATTGATCCTTTTTGTTTTACATCCGGGTCCTTCTCTCTTTCATCTCAGTCCATAAGTGTTGCAACTTAGTCATTTTTCTTGCTATTGAGTCCTTTTTGAGTCTCTTCTTCCCAAACCTATTTAGTCCTGAAACATAACCATAAAACTCGTTACGTAGCATTGCATTGGCTAAAAATAAAGGCTATAGGACAGAAATATATGCATGATATGATGTCAATCACCAACACATCGAAGATGTCGACGACAAGGACGTTTTGCAAAGGCATCATATCACGTCGACTAATCCTGCCAAGGCGCTGACACCTATCACATTGCTTACAAAATTCGTCATCATCTTTAAAAAGAGAAGGCCAATAGAATCCAGATTGGAGCACATTGGCGGCAGTTTTCCTTGCTCCAAAGTGTCCTCCACATGCCTCAGAGTGGCAAAATTGGAGCACACTTTGGAACTCATTATTTGGGACGCAACACCTGAAAATTTGGTCAGAGTAGTATTTCATTAGATAGGGGTCGTCCCATCGAAAGAATCTGACATTGGATCTAAATGTCGTTGGGTCAGATATTGACCAACCCACAGGAAGTTGCTGGGTCACGATGTAGTTAACGATGTCGGCAAACCAAGGGTTATCTTTGATCGTGAAGAATTACTCGTCAAGAAATTTGTCATTAATAATTTAGTCCCGTGGTGGTCAGCTACAACATTTTCACACCCTTTTTTGTCTCGAATCTCGAGATCAAATTCTTGGAACAACAAGATCCATCTCAAGAGTCGAGATTTTGCATCTTTCTTCGCCATGAGTTGCTTGATGGTTGTGCGATCAGAATAGATAATCACGTGGGAGCCAATCAAGTACGACTGAAATTTCTCCAAAGCAAATATGATCGCTAAGAATTCTTTCTCGATCACAATATAGCTCAATTGGGCATCATTGAGTGTTCTACTAGCATAGTAGATAACATGAGGCAATTTTTCCAATCGTTGCCCAAGCACTGCTCCCACACTGAAGTCAGATGCATCATACATCAACTCGAAGGCTTCAGTCCACACCGGTGCCTTAATTATGGGAGTTGAAGTCAACTCTTTCTTCAACGTCAAAAAAGCATGGTGGCAATCCGGTGTAAACTCAAAAATGTCATGTTTGGCCAACAAGGCAGTGAGAGGTGGAACAATTTGGCTAAAATCCTGAATGAATTGCCGATAGAATCGAACATGCCCCAAAAAGGCGCGAATATCCTTCAAATTACGTAGAGGTGGGAGATTAGCATTAAGGCCCACTTTGGCGGGATCGACCTCAATTCCCCTACTTGAGACCACATGTCCAAGTACAATCCCTCACTTCACCATGAAGTAACATTTCTCCCAATTGAGAGTGATGTTCTTCTCACGACATCGCTTGACGACAAGGCTCATGTGATGAAGGCACTCATCGAACGAAGCGCCAAATATGGAAAAGTCGTCCATAAAAATTTCAAGGAAACACTTTGTAGGATTTCTAGTTTAATTGCACATATATATTTTCGGAATTTTTATGCACAATAAGGATCAATTACAATTTTTCTATGATTTGTTTCATGGATACATCGGTTTGTTTCAATATCTAGTTTCAAAACTTTATTAAAACAAACATGGGCTCCGAATTTCATACCTATAAGTTCTCTAAAACTTCTTGATGATCCGGAGACGTTGAGGATGACGATCGTCGCTTCCCGTTGCGCCGGATGCCTCCAAGTATTCAACAAACCCTAAACAAGGTCGGAGAGAAAGTAGCTAGTCAATCAATCTCCAAACTAGCTTAGAATCGAGCTACAAACCCCTTCCTTAATCTCTGAGATTTCTCCTTCCAAAGACTTAGAAATTTAAGAGAATTTTCATGGCTTTTGTGGTGAATTAGGAGAGAAAAGAATTTAAAACTTCTAACATAATTAAGGAGAATATGCACCTATTTATAGGCTCCTATCTTACTCTCAATCATGGCTATTCTTAAGTCATGTTTTCTTGACATTTTCTCTCACAAACTAATTCCATAATGTATTATTTGCATCCACAAAACGTTTGACCAAGTTTGGAGCTAATCCAACCATTGATGAAATTAATCTCTTAATTATCAAAGGCAAAAAATTGATCGGGCTTCGGTTTACCGAGACATACTTGGTGAACCGAATATGTCACGTTCGTATTACCGTGCACTAGACGGATGACCGATTCTTAAAGAGAAAATTCTCCTTAACCGATCGGACGAATTCGCGTCTAAAACCGAGTACCATCCGGTTAACCGAAAATATCGGAACTGGACATTGTTCGGTCGACTGTTTCTGGTTCGGAATACCGATCCAGAGTTCCAGGCACTTTGGTCAAGTTCGGTCAATAAACTATGACTATCCGTTGCATGTTCGGTTGACCGATCCACAGATCCTTCGGTCGACCGAACCATATACAGATTACCGAATTGTTACCCGATTTTGCCTCTTCAAATTTTGGATTTATTTCCAACAAAATTTGAACTTTAAGGGGGTTTAGCAAATTCACAACATATGCAATATATTATCCAATGCAACAATAAATTATTGCACCCATAATATATGCATCTCATATGAATTTATCATGATTCTAATTATGTTATATATCACACCAGAATTGATTTTACTTGTTCACCACATGTGTCATATTTTCTATAAGAAACCCGACACATCATATGAACCAAAAATCAAGCTTCTTGTTTCCCGGTTTTTGCGGTGTGACCTATGGGAGGATCTAAACTAAGTTGGTAGTGATATTAAGAGCTTAATATCACAAGCTATAAGCGGTATCTAGCTACACATTATAGCTCCCAATTAGTTAGATGTCTTAATTCTACTCGAACCAAAACCCGATCCATTTAGTGATGGAGTGCACCACTTGTGTCCGTCCCTTGCCTCATGATATTAAGAATAAACACAAAGTAGTATTGTGTCATCTTTGTATTAGTATTTATTTCTTGATCTCTTTATGCTAGTTATAAATATGTGATTTAACTCAATTCACATTGTGCACATTATAACTTTGTTTTATCAAGGGCCCACTAATATCATCACTCAATTAAGAGGGGCAATGATAATCTTTTGACTAACTATCTTCTCTAACGAAAGTCATACTTAACCAACTAATGTCTTTCCACTACACTCATCGATAGCCCAAGACACTAGTCTAATTAAGCAATTCTTAAGTGATCGGATATAAGTCTCATATCAAAGGACCAAAGACACAGTAAAACATTAATGACACAGAAAACACAATTCTATAATGTTTAACTTATTAGGTCTATTCAGTATACAAAAGTAATATCTTCCTCTTTTGTGAACTCGTGTTGTCACTCACTTGTAGAGCTACAATGATCTATGACCTACACGACAATCTTAACTTCGTAATTAATGTCCCGTGTTAATTACCATGATTGCGAATATCTTTTGTTTTATGTAAACCAATATCTTTTAGAGCTCTACGGTTAAGGACCAAGAGCCTCTTCCTTAACACTTCTAAAAGACGAATAACATAAACAAGGAACAAAATGATTTCTCATTCAATTCATAATAATTGACATTTAAAAGTAATCTTTTAGAACACATTCCCTTCAATCTCCCACTTGTTATTAAAGTTTTCTTTCACATACATACTCAATGCATAAAACAATAATAATTAGGGTAAACCCCATTACATATCAATCATCAAGCCAATCTACATGGTTCCTCAATCCCTTGGACTCGAAATGCATTTCGCCCTTGGCTTGGGATAAAGGTTTTGTGAATGGATCAGTTGTGTTGTTGTTGGTGTCCACCCATAAAAGATTTATTTTGCCTTCGTCGATGAGGTCACGTGTCACGAAGTACTTACGATCCATGTACTTCACTTTGTGGTGTGATTTGGGATCCTTGATTTGCGAGATAGATGCACTATTATCGCAAAATAGCTCTACTGGTCCCTCGCTCGAGGGAACTACTCCAAGCTCTTCAAGGAACTTCTTAATCCACACTCCTTCCTTGCTCGCTTCAGCGACAGCCATTACTTCGGAAGCAGTGGTTGAGTCGGTCGTAGTGCTTTGCTTCCAACTACGCCAACTCACAACTCCACCATTCAGAAGGAAGACGTATCCTGATTGCGACCTTCTATCGTCTGGATCACTCATGAAGCTCGCACCCGAGTAACCGTCTGCTATCAACTCACTTTGTCCTCTATAAACAAGAATCTTATCCTTTGTCCGGTTAAGGTACTTTAGGATATTCTTGACCGCAGTCCAATGCTCAGGACCTGCGTTGGATTGGTGACGACTTGTCACGCTTAGAGCATACGAGACATCGGGTCTTGTGCAAGTCATCGCGTACATGATCGACCCAATTGCCGAAGCATAAGGGACATCCTTCATGTACTCTAAGTCCTTACGTGATTGCGCACGTTGAGACTTCTTGAGTTGCACACCCATACTCATTGGCACACTGTCCTTTTTGGAGTTGTTCATCTTGAACCTTTCCAAGACCTTGTCAATGTATGCACGCTGACTGAGGCCAATGAGTCTACGGGATCTATCTCGATATATCTTGATTCCCAAGATGTATCGATCCTCACCCATATCTTTCATCGAAAATGCAGATTTCATTGAACTTCTCGTTTGCTCAAGCAAAGGAATATGATTGCCCATGAGCAATATGTCATTGACATATAAGATTAGGAATACTACATGGCTCCCACAAACCTTCTTGTATATACAAGGTTCTTCCTTACTTTGAATGAAGTGAAGCTTCTTCACTTCCTCGTCAAAGCGTTTGTTCCAACTCCTTGATGCTTGCTTCAATCCATAAATGGATCTTTGAAGCTTGCATACCTTCTCGCTATTCTTTGGATCTTCAAAACCTTGAGGTTGTACCATGTACACATCCTCTTCCAAGTTCCCATTAAGGAACGCCGTTTTGACATCCTTTTTCCATATTTCATAATCATGAAATGCAGCAATAGCGAGCATAATCCGAATAGACTTGAACATGGCAACTGGTGAAAAAGTTTCATCATAGTCAATTCCTTGAACTTGAGTGAAACCCTTTGCTACAAGCCTTGCTTTGTAGGTTTTCAAGTTCCCATCCATGTCCATCTTCCTCTTGAAAACCCATTTATTTTGAATGGCCTTTTTCCCTTGAGGAAGGTCAACCAAGTACCACACTTGATTATCATACATGGATTTTATTTCGGATTCCATGGCCTTAAGCCATAGTTTGGACTCTTCCCTTTCCATTGCTTCTTGGAAGGTCGAGGGATCATTGGCATCTAGTACCATGATCTCATTAAGTCGCAAATATATATCGGGTTTCTTCCTTTCCCTCGTTGACCTTCTAAGTTCTTTTGGTTCTACGTGTACTTCTCGAACTTCTTCCACAATTTCTTGTGGAATTGGTTAGTGTTCGATTCTCGAGCGTACACTAGGTGGGGAGGATTGAGTTTCTCTCACAATTTCTTGCGAAGGTCTCTCACTCACACTCCCACTAACCAAAGGAATCTCGGTTGGGCCTTCATGATCTTGAATGTCATCATTCATGTCATGATCTTGTAGAGTATCTTGAGTTTCCTCAAGCACAACCCTACTCCCACTACTTTTTACCCTTTCCAGAAATTCCTTTTCCAGAAATGTGGCATCCCTCTCTACAATCACTCGATTGGAGGTGATTGATCATTTTATATTAACCGCAAGTGCACGGCCGCGTTGAAGCGGTGGCAAATACGGGTCGTCCACTGGGATGTGTGTCGACGTTTGGTTTGTGCGAAGGCGAGTGGTAAAAGAAGGAGAGAAAGGTTGATTACACTAAACTACACTAAGATGCAAAAGGAAATGAAGATAAGCAATAAAACTAAACCCCATAGGGGGTAGAGAAATAATGTGAATATGAAGATGTGTGTGTGTGTGTGTTCAATTAAGCCCTCACAACATGTAGTGCATGAAATAATAAAACTACATCCAACTTTGCCTCCACATGAATTAAGATAAGACTACATCATTAAAACATACAAGACAATAATTGGAATGTAGCTAAATGAACTCATGTATAAAGACTAGACCCTACTATGCCTCCACATGAATTAAGATAAGACTACATCATTAAAACATACAAGACATTAGCTAAGGTAAAGGCAAAAAGAGCACATACACTACAAATTGTGTTTCCAATATTAACTTCATCCATATCCTAACCTTGTCATTCCCCATAAAATAGGTCCACTAATCAAAGCATAAGCTAAGCTTCATTCAAGAGCATTAGCATATCAAAGATAAGAGTGAAAACCCATTAGATGGTTATGGAAATCATATAAAGCTCAAGGGATAAAGATAACACACACTTAATACACTACATGATCATATCACATATTTCTCCACCCCCCAAATGGGGATGGAACTACTCACACATATTTAAACTAACTACTCTAACAAAATGAAGCATTAATACTGAAATGAAATTAATCTAAGCAAGCAAGAAACATTAAAGAAACTAAAAGAACATGAGACTAAAGAAACATGCAAGACATGTAAATTGAAATTAACTAAGCAATGTAAAAACTAAAGCAAACAAGAATTAACTACAAAACTTCTATTATTACTCACTCCAAATTACAATCAGCCCTTCCTCCACCAGAGTTTTGCTTCAAGGCTTCACTCTTAGTAGGGAAGAAGGCCACCAAGAGAGAGATGGATACAATGGGAGGTGAAGAGTTCTATTTATAAGCATGGAAAAAGCTAATCCGGGACAATCCCCCGATGTGGGACTAAACTAATACCAAAAATAGCCTAAACACACATTAATACAAGTCCAGGAGAAAGCTTGGTGGATCTGGGCTGATCTAGACCGCCAATTGGCGTCCTATAAAGCTCAGATCCGGTTGCTATTGTTTGTGGGCTTTGCTTGGAGTGTTTCTTGGTCTTGGATACATCTACTTTGCTTAGTGGAGCTCCGACCCGAATCGAATTGAAAAAATACTCCCCATGATGGTGTGAAGTTTCCTGTTTTGCTCTTAGGTCCTTCTGTCTTACGTTCAGGTCCTTCTCCCTTGCATCTCAGTCCCCAGGTCTCACAATATAGTCCTTATTCCTGGTTTTGGGTCCTTTCATGGCTCTTCTCTTCAAACCTCTTTATTTCTGAAATTCAAACATAAAACTCGTCACGTAGCATTGCTTAGGTGTAAGATAATGGATATAAGGTACAAATATAAGCATGAAATGATGTCAATCAAATACCCCCACACCTAAGTTTTTGCTAGTCCCGAGTAAAACAAAGAAAGAGAAAAGCAAACGAAATACAAGAAATCCTAACTCACTTTCGTAGGAATCACGGTTGCACTTAGCCCGTGCAACAAGCCGTTAAACCTCCTTGTTGCCAAGGAGGAGGAGTGTTGTCTCCTGAGGGTTTTCAGCGGATATACACGCAAAATCCGAACAAGATGCATTATTCAATCTAGACCTCGACTCGTTGGACAAATTTTGTCGATCAATGGACGCGGTAATCCTATGGGCCGACTCTATATAGGTAATCAGTCCATACCTAGCCTAATGAACCATTCGTGCAAGTTAAATAAGGAATTAAGTGAAAGACATGGACAACCTCAACATCCTCAAGTGATACAAAGTGTAAGGTCCATTAAGGTTCGTATTTGCATTACCATTTTTTTTTCTTTTTTTTTCTTTTCACTATTTTTTTTTATTTATTAGTTGGAGCTTTATTCTCCCAGGGTCAGGTTTCATGCATCATTGCCCATGAGGACTTACACTATCACATACACCTTCCCCCAAATCTCCACAAAGGGCGATCCCTACCACGCGTGTAACGGGAGTTCGGTCGGCGCATCCCAAGTCAGATGACTCGAAAGCACCACGCACAAAGTCCCCTCAGACCTACTTTCCCGAGTGATAGGAGCCGTGCGAGAAGAGAGAATACCGACTAACTTATTTCTTATCTACACATGAACCAAAACCCCTACACTTGGTGTCTCACCACAAGATCTAAAAGGTCCTTGACTACAACAAACTTCCTTAAATTAACACACACGAATTATTGACTCACTAGGTTCAGGGTGGACTTCTTTGAATGTTTGAGCACTGAAACCCTACGATTACTCACCCCCAAAGGAAAACTGGGGTGCATCATAACGACTCGATAAATCCTAAAGCCACACTACAAGATATCCTAATGCATCAAGTTCAAGACAATTTTGGGAGCTTTCTTTTTACTTAGCCTCTCAACGGTTTTGCACATGCTAAACACACGCAAAACCCACAAAACATTTTCTTTCGCATACACATGAAGATTTTTTTGAAGGAAATGTGAAAATTTTAAAGCACAAGGCAAGCAAAAGAAGACTAGTCACCCAAGGATCATGACAAGCAGATATATCGATATTAAATGTAGCACACTAACATGACCCTAACAATGCAAACAAAAGAAAACAAAATCAAAAGAAAAGACTCGACTATGTACACATGTAAAACACCCCCCCCCCCCACACCTACTTCATGTATTGTCCTCAATGAATGCGAGCAAGATACAACATGGAGTTATGCAGGAAAAAGAATAGATCTCACCAACGTGAAGTAGACAGGGAAGTTTCTGGCTATGTTGATGGACACAACCCAAATTCCCTCAAAACCTGTGAGATACTAAGGAAGGGATACAAATACGTGAAAGAATTGGAGCCCAAATAGTCAAGGGTTGGAGCCCACAACAATCGATGCTCACTGAAGGAGTCTTTTATTGTACTTTTTTTCTTTTTTATGTACAACAAATGGGCTCCCATCTTCATATGTCAAGGGACATAAAATGGGAACCCACCATCACTCGAGCCAAAAATGCACATGCATGGGCTCGCGACATACAAATCAGAATTGTTTGACCACCTGATACCCTTATAAGCGTTGTGGTCATTTGAAGCCTCTTGAGAGTGAGTAAGATTGGAGGCATGAATGAGAGGTGAACCTCTATCAGGTTGAAGGGTATCAGGTGGTTGATTCTTAACCCACATGGGGTCCTCAGCAGATACAAAATGAAGATCATATGGCCCAGAGGCCATAAAAATGGTACCTTCTGGCTCAAAAGCCACATGATCGAAAGATTGTGGCTCAAGGGCCACAAGATCAGAAGAATGTGGCTCAAGGGCCACAAGATCAGAAGGATGTGGATCAAGGGCCACAAGATCAGAAGAATGTGGCTCAAGGGCCACAAGATCAAAAGGATGTGGCACTGAGGCCACATGATCAGAACATAAGGCACCTTCTTGTGCCAGCCCAGGTGAAACATCTTCACCACCTTCAGGAGCTTCATCGAACAATTCTCTGAAGTACTTGAAGGTGCCCTCAACTTCAATCTCATCCAAACCCTGGATAAGGTTGACCCCAACAGGGTCATTGAAGGCACCTGGCTTCTTGCCGATGGTGAAGATGTTAAAATCAGCGCATTGACTACCATAAGTCAAGCGCATCAGACCATTGTGACAATTGATCAATGCATTGGAAGTCGCAAGGAATGGTCGCCCCAGAATGACAGGAATTTGTCCAAGTGGGTTTGGCACAGGTTCAGTATCCAAGACAAAGAAGTCGACTGGATAAATGAACTCTCCCACTTTGATCAGTACATCTTCCACAACACCCCTCGGTTTCTTCATAGACCTATCAGCCAATTGAAGAGTGGTCTTTGTTTGTTTGAGGTCTCCAAGACCGAGGTGGATGTAGACAGAATATGGCAGAAGATTAACAGATGCACCAAGGTCCAATAAGGCTCGATGTATGGACACATCACCAATCACACAAGAGATCGTAGGACAGCCATGGTCCTTGTACTTGACTTGCATGAGTTGTGCCAACAAAGAACTCACATTAGCCGCAAGAAAAGCTTTCTTGGGAACATGAGTTTTTCTCTTCTTGGTGCATAAGTCCTTGAGAACCTTGGCATAAGGTGGCATTTGCTGAATAACCTCCAACAGAGGGATGTTCACCTTAACTTGCCTAAACATCTCAAGCATCTTGTCATGCTGATCAGAGGTTTTCTTTTTAAGGCGCTCAGGGAATGGCTCCTTTGGGGCATAAGGATGCGAAGGCACCCCAGAATTCAGGTCCAAAGAAACATGAGTGGGGACCTCAGAATCTGGTTCCTTCGACACAAGAGGAGACAAGGGGGGACCTCAAGGTTCAGCCCCTTTGTCGAAGGAAATGTAGAAAGAACCTCAGGATTTGGCTCCTCCCTGGAAGTATTTGTGGAGGGAGCCTCAGGATCCGGCTCCCTCAAAGATGGTGATGACAAAGAAGGTACCCCAATGTGGTTATCCACCTCCTTACCAGACCTCAAAGTATGAATCACATTAATATGATGGGTCGGTTCAGAGGTTGCATGAGGTAAAGGTGTGCTTCCTTGAGAATGGGTACCCCGAGGATTCGCCTCAGGTTGACTCGGGAACTGACCCTTCTCGCGTTCATGGAGTTGATGAGCCAATTGGCTAACCTGCATTTCCATAGCCTTGACTGTACTTTGCAACGCTTGAAAGGTCGGATCACAAGAAGGGTCCTTAGGGTCAACCCGCTGGGGTGGTGGAGTCTGGTTGGAATAACCCGACGATGAGGCATGAGCAGGTTTGTAATTTTGGTGCTGAGACGTTTGATGTGGGGCTTGGTAGGTCGCCGATGGGCGTGGAGGTTGATAAGGTGGAGGTTGAGGTTGAGCGTGCGAGCTCTGACCGTGACCCCCACTAGGCCCCCAAGAGAAGTTAGGATGGCTACGCCATCCCGGGTTGTAGGAGTGACTGTACGGGTCGTTACGGGGCCTCTGTTGGCACATTGCATTTGCATGCTCAGTATCCCTTGGAGCGTAAGTGCATTCCAAGTCATAATGGCACGTAAGTCCACACCTACCACACTCGGGAGTAGCGACCTGAGCTACAGGAGCTCGGTCAAACTCTAAACTCTCAATCCTACGCATGAGAGCAGCCATTTTCGCCTCAGACGCGATCGATAAGTCAACTTGATAAGATCCATCTCGACCAGAAGACCTGGCAGCTGGTGGCTCTCTCATGGTATCCCACTTGAAGGTACGTTCAGCCATGGACTCAAAAGTATCCATGCCTCCTCGATGGGTTTCATTTGGAAGTCACCCTGACACATCGACTCCAACAATGTACGGGTGTTATAGTTGATGCCCTCATAAACAATTTGGCACAGCTGCCATAACTCAAATCCATGATGAGGGCACTGCAGGAGAAGGTCCTTGAACCTCTCAAAGAAACCATGAAACGATTCGGTCTCGGTCTGATACATTTGATGTATCTGGTGCCGTATCTGTTGAGTTTTCCTTTGAGGGAAAAATCTCTTCAGAAAGACGGTCACAAAGTCATCCCATGACCGAATGGAGCTCGCCGAGAGGCTATACATCCATTTCTTCGCATTATCCTTCAATGCGAAAGAAATCATCCTCAACCGGACTGAATCCTCGTCAAGCTGTTGAAGCTTGAACATGGAGCATACTTCCCCGAATTCGCGTATAAAGATATATGGATCCTCCTTATTGGCAGTAAAGGTTGGAAGCATGCTCACATATTGAGGTTTCAGCTCATAGTTGTTCCCGCGAGCAGGGGGAACAACTATGCAAGAAGGCTGTGCGGCCCAAACAGGATGGGTCCGCTCCCACAAAGTCATCGGTCTATCATGTCGAGCTAAAGTCGGTGGTGCACCAAGAACTCGATCCTGACCGAATCTCCCTTCCTCTCGAGTCAGAGGAGGAGGAGAAGGAGGTCTACGTGGTGGCGAAAGCGGACCGAGGTATTCCATGTATGGAACCCGGTCTCCCTCGCCACCACGAGACGACTCGGCTTCATGCTCCAAAGGAGCACGAAGCGGAGATGGTCTATCACCAAGACCATCCATCTCAGAATAATGCACTCTCTCGAGTCGAGCACTCTCACCAGAACGAGCCCAACCTCGCATAAAATGCTCGACTCGACTCTTACATAACACACAACAGAAGGTGTACTAGAGGAGGAGACTAAACGTAGAGAATAGATGAGGAGGGGACTCAGATGAGGAGGGAAGAATCCCTAGAGATAGCATGGGTAGTGGGATCAGGAAGAAGCCTAACTAGCAAGCACGGCTCAAACAATGTAAGGCAATGGGTCCTTTAGGCTAGACGACGCCTAACTTCGAGGTCACTAGCCTCGACACGCCTCACCTCCCTACAACGAGGACCACAATGCCCAGCAAGTGATACCAGATCCGGGGATCCAGTACCTCCTACTATCGACAAGGTAGGCAACGCCGATCAGGTCATGATGGTCTCAACTAGATTACTCTCCTAGTGCGCCCGCAATCCTAGGGCCAATGTCTACTTGCTTTTAGTTAAGGCTTTATTAAGAGTGATTTTTGGGGCCAAGGAAAGGGTGATGAAATCCCCCACCTTATCTTTTATGGGACAACCCCTCCTTAATAGCATTTTGAACCTAGATCTAGCAATCAATCGCTCCAATCAAACGCTCAACTCACTCTTGTCCTAATGCAATTCCTACTAACTAATGCATGGGCATACGAGATGCATGAATGAGTGTAGGAAATGCGTACCTCACGCCAGCACTCAACAACTGAAAATAAAGCCAAAAGAAAAGACAACTATAAGCCTAAGTCAATACATGATGCGTGACCTAAACAAATAAGAACGTCTAGTCTTTTGCTTTGGATTTTAAGGCCAAGTTGATTAATGGGGGAGTGATTAATGATCTGGGAGCAAACAAGAAGTCACAACATGCAAAATAGGGCTCCCAGATAACACAAATTACAAAACTAACTACCAGCAAAAATTTGAGAGCACGAATCCCTCACCAGGCCGCCAATTGGCGGTCTTCAACCGCTGATTGGCGGTCTTTTTGGAGCTTTTGCTCCTCAAACTTCTCCAGTAACCTCCCCTAGATCCGATGGTTCCCTGAAACTAAGAAAAACTGGAAACAAAAAAATTAAAAACCCCTCGAATCGTCCAAACCAACGTCTGGACAGAGCATCTCCCCGGCAACGGCACCAAAACTTGATTGATCGTTTTATATTAACCGCAAGTGCATGGCCGCGTTGAAGCGGTGGCAAATACGGGTCGTCCACTGGGAGGTGTGTCGACAATTGGTTTGTTCAAAGGCGAGAGGTAAAAATAAGGAGAGAAAGATGTATTACTCTACACTACACTAATCAAAACTACAATACAAAAGGAAATGAAGATAAGAAAGAAAACTAAACCCCATAGGGGGTAGAGAAATAATGTGAACATAAAGATGTGTGTGTGTGTGTTCAATTAAGCCCTCACAACATGTAGTGCCTGAAATCATAAAACTACATCCAACTTTGCCTCCACATGAATTAAGATAAGACTACATCATTAAAACATAAGGAAACAATAATTGGAATGAAGCTAAATGAACTCATGTATAAAGAATAGACCCTTCTATTCCTCCACATGAATTAAGATAAGACTACATCATTAAAACATACAAGACATTAGCTAAGGTAAAGGAAACAAGAGCACATACACTACAAATTGTGTTTCCAATATTAACTTCATCCATATCCTAACCTTGTCATTCCCCATAAAATAGGTCCACTAATCAAAGCATAAGCTAAGCTTCATTCAAGAGCATTAGCATATCAAAGATAAGAGTGAAAACCCATTAGATGGTTATGGAAATCATATAAAGCTCAAGGGATAAAGATAACACACACTTAATACACTACATGATCATATCACATATTTCTCCACCCCCAAATGGGGATGAAACTACTCACACATATTTAAACTAACTACTCTAACAAAATGAAGCATTAATACTGAAATGAAATTAATCTAAGCAAGCAAGAAACATTAAAGAAACTAAAAGAACATGAGACTAAAGAAACATGCAAGACATGTCAATTGAAATTAACTAAGCAATGTAAAAACTAAAGCAAACAAGAATTAACTACAAAACTTCTATTATTACTCACTCCAAATTACAAGCAGCCCTTCCTCCACCAGAGTTTTGCTTCAAGGCTTCACTCTTAGTAGGGAAGAAGGCCACCAAGAGAGAGATGGATACAATGGGAGGTGAAGAGTTCTATTTATAAGCATGGAAAAAGCTAATACGGGACAATCCCCCGATGTGGGACTAAACCAATACCAAAAATAGCCTAAACACACATTAATACATGTCCAGGGGAAAGCTTGGCGGATCTGGGCTGATCCAGACCGCCAATTGGCGGCCTATAAAGCTCAGATCCGGTTGGTATTGTTTGTGGGCTTCGCTTGGAGTGTTTCTTGGTCTTGGATACATCTACTTTGCTTAGTGGAGCTCCGACCCGAATCGAATTGACAAAATACTCCCTATGATGGTGTGGAGTTTCCTGTTTTGCTCTTAGGTCCTTCTGTCTTACGTTCAGGTCCTTCTCCCTTGCAGCTCAGTCCCCAGGTCTCACAATTAAGTCCTTATTCCTGGTTTTGGGTCCTTTCATGGCTCTTCTCTTCAAACCTCTTTATTTCTGAAATTCAAACATAATACTCGTCACGTAGCATTGCTTAGGTGTAAGATAATGGATATAAGGTACAAATATAAGCATGAAATGATGTCAATCAGGAGGTGATATGCCAAAAGTAGTATCCTCTTGTCTCACGAGGATAACCAATAAAGAAGCACTTATCCGCTTTTGGTTGAAGTTTGGTCGACATCAATTTCTTGACGTAAGCCTCACAACCTCAAATCTTGAGAAAATTGAGCTTGGGTGTTTTACCACTCCCTAGCTCATAAGGAGTTTTCTCCACGGATTTGGATGGAACATTATTTAGTGTGTAAGCCGCAGTTTGTAGTGCATAACTGCAAAAGTAGAGAGGTAATTGTGCATGACACATCATTGACCGAACCATATCGAGCAATGTCCTATTCCTCCTTTCGGATACCCCATTCCACTGAGGTGTACCGGGAGGGGTGAGTTGATGTACAATACCAAACTCCTTTAGGTATGAGTCAAATTCGGCACTTAAGTACTCACCTCCACGATCCGTTTGTAGAGACTTGATTTTCTTGTCGAGTTGGTTCTCTACTTCATTCTTGAATTCTTTGAACTTGTCAAAGGATTCACTTTTGTTTCTCATTAGATAAACATAGCCATAGCGAATATAATCATCCGTGAACGTAATGAAATACCTGAAACCATCTCGTGCACTAGTACTCATCGGACCATATACATCAGAATGTATCAAATCCAACAAGCCACTCGCCCTTGGACCTTTCTTCTTGAAAGGCCTTTTGGTCATTTTTCCCATTAAACATGGTTGGCACGTCTCCAATGATTTAAAATCAAGTAGACCAAGAAGGTTAGCTTCATGCAATTTCTTGATGCGCTTTTCATTTATGTGTCCCAGACGATAGTGCCATAAGAGAGTATCATTCTCGTGAGTGGTCTTAAGTCTTTTGTTATTGATATTAAAGATTTTTTTATTATTAAATTCAAGAAAATAGAGACCATTCCTTATGAATGAATATGCGTAGAAAACACCATTCTTCGATATAGACAAACAAGAATTTGAAATATTTATATTGAAATTATCCATATCTAAACATGATACAGAAATAATATTCTTGCTAATCGAAGGCACATAATAAACATTCTTTAGGCATAAATTTAAACCACTACATAATTGAAGCACCACAAAACCTTGTGCAACCGCAGAAACGTTCGCACCATTTCCGACCTTCAATTCTATCTCGTTCCTTACGAGTTCCTTCCTATCCTTGAGTAGCTGTACATTAGAAACTATGTGAGCACAAGATCCGGTATCAATTACCCAATCCTGGACAGAGGTGGCTAAATTTATTTCAATAACAAATATACCTTTAGCCTTTTTGGGGCGCCGACGTTCAATCACTCCGTTGTCAAGGTCTTCCTTGTACTTGGGGCAATTTGGCCAGATGTGTCCTTTTTCACCGCAGTGAAAGCACTCCGTATTGGGAGTTGGAGATTTCTGAGATTTCCCCCTCGAGGCACTCTTTTGAGCACCTCCTACTCCCTTGCTCTTGATTGAACCACTTTTGGTAGATTTGCCATTTCCTTTACCAATCTTTTGGCTCCTCCCATGGATGGCAAGGACATGCTTGTCCCTACCCTTGCCCATGTCAACTTCAGCAGTTTTGAGAGCGTTGTGCAGCTCCTCAAGACTCACCCCTTTTTCATGCACGTTGTAGTGCATCACAAAGTCCTTAAAGGACGGGGCTAGAGAGCCAAGAATCATATCTTCAGCAATGTCCTCGGGCATTGGTGAAGAGAGCTTTGCCAACTTCTCAAGGTACCCTTGCATCGTGTGAAAATGCATGGATACCGATGTGCCCTCCGCCATATGGCACCTTTGTGAGTGCGATGGTGGTCTTATAGCGCTCCTTTCGGGCACTGTCCACGAACATCTTAGATAAAGCCTCCATGGTCTTCTTGGGTTTCGAATCCAAGTATTTCGCTTGAAGCGAGTCACCCATGGATGCTACCATGAGACCGTGAACTTGGTTCTCTTGGTCTTCCCACTTGGCTTTAGCCTCTTTCTCTTCATCGGTTAATCTCTCATTCTATTTTGGGATTGGACCTTCCAAAATGTGAGACAGTTTCTCAAACTTTAACACGATGTTGAGTTTGAGTTGCCAACTTATGAAGTTTGAGCCATCATTTGCTAAAGGGTGTTTTTCTATCATGGATCGTACGATAGGTTGGATGTTCGACATTTTTCTACAAAATAAATCATACAGGATTTTAACGCCAATTTTATGTTTATCATACATACATACAAATGTAAATGCTGCAAATAAAATTTTTTGCCCATAAATGCAACAATCCAAGATCCCATCAATTGTAATATAGACTAGCTAAAGGCTATCGAATACATTGCAATATCAAGGTAAGAAAAAACTCTTTCTAATCACAACCTTTTTGAATTTTAGCAATATTAGCATCTTCAAACTCTTGTGATTCTTGTCGTTTTAATTATGAGGGAATGCGACCTATCCTCGTAAGAAAAACTTTTTCCCAAAACCGAGCGAGGCCTCTAGGTGATGTTAAGAAAACTTATTTTCATTTGATACGAGATACGTTTATCCATTGTATTCACAACTAAACATACTTGGGGTTCACTAGGGTGAAACGCACCTCATATGTCTAATCGTAGCACAACAATAGACAACCATTATATCTCCCACTATTCCCAAAGATGGAGGGAGCTATCTCCCGCTAAGGGCGAGCAGAGTATCCCCCGATCGATGGCTGCTAGTGGATGAAATAAGAAGGAAAATTACTCTTAATTTTGTTGGACAATTTCAAACATGTGATTCAGAATTTTAGGTTATCATGCATATTATCAATCATACACATCCTAACATTCAACACATTCATCACATGCATAGCAAGATTAAGAAAACAGAAATTAAACCATTCACACAATCCACATCGTGTGAGTTTATATGTTCCCTTTGATCCTTGATCCTTGATCCTCGATCCCTGATCCTCGATCCTTGATCGATGCGCTACAGTGGCGACTTCCTCTTGCACCGGAGATGTAGATTTTACAGAAAATAAACATGCTCCTCACATTCGATAAAACCCGACTAGTGCAAGTCCTATGTAAAACCTCTCAAATGCAATGCAATTATCTAAAGATAGAAAGAGAGAATTTGACTTTTACATATAAATAAGCCCATGTATAAAAATAATTACAAACATTCATAAGTGCTGATTTGGAACATATAAACTCACAATTCTTGCAAAGACAACTCGAGCATCCATGCACGCAATATTGCTATAAACTATGCAACCTAGTTTATCAATCATCTAGAATCCCAAACAATTCTTTGAAAAACATTTTGAAATCCATTAAAAAGGTTTTTCATCCATCCACAAGTTCAAAACACAATTTTGAACCGCTGTCCATTCAACTTTCCTAAAAGGAAAGACGAACCGCAGTTTTTCGGTTTTGTTGATTCTCTTACAAAATAATCGTTTATTCTTAAAACGAAATTATTGCAAGTTAGACTTATGTCTAAATCAAAATTCTAAAAATTACATGGCATGTTTTAAACTACTTAAAACATTCAAAACGAATTATTACAAAGAATTATTCCAACAAAACATTTAAAGACCGAAAAACCGGACAATCGAATTGTTCGACCCCAAGATGGTAAACTAAATTTGTTTATAGTTTCAAATCATTAGAAAATTGAACCCTAAGCCGTGATACCACTGTAGGATTTCTAGTTTAATTGCACATATATATTTTCGGAATTTTTATGCACAATAAGGATCAATTACAATTTTTCTATGATTTGTTTCATGCATGCATCAGTTTGTTTCAATATCTAGTTTCAAAACTTTATTAAAACAATTATGGGCTCCGAATTTCATACCTAGAAGTTCTCTAAAACTTCTTGATGATCCGGAGACGTTGAGTATGACGATCGTCACTTCTCGTTGCGCCGGATGTCTCCGAGTATTCACCAAACCCTAAACAAGGTCGGAGAGAAAGTAGCTAGCCAATCAATCTCCGAACTAGCTTAGAATCTAGCTACAAACCCTTCCTTAATCTCTGAGATTTCTCCTTCCAAAGACTTAGAAATTTAAGAGAATTTTCGTGGCTTTTGTGGTGAATTAGGAGAGAAAAGGATTTAAAACTTCTAACATTATTAAGGAGAATAAGGACCTATTTATAGGCTCCTATCTTACTCTCAATCATGGCTATTCTTAAGTCATGTTTTCTTGACATTTTCTCTCACAAACTAATTCCATAATGTATTATTTGCATCCACAAAACGTTTGACCAAGTTTGGAGCTAATCCAACCAATGATCAAATTAATCTCTTAATTATCAAAGGCAGAATATCGATCGGGCTTCGGTTTACCGAGACATACTCGGTTAACCGAATATGTCACGTTCGTATTACCGTGCACTAGACGGATGACCGATTCTTAAGGAGAAAAATTCTCCTTAACCGATCGGACGAATTCGTGTCTAAAACCGAGTGCCATCCGGTTAACCGAAAATATCGGAACTGGACATTGTTCGGTCGACCGTTTCTGGTTCGGAATACCGATCCAGAGTTCCAGGCACTTTGGTCAAGTTCAGTCAATCAACTATGACTATCCGTTCCATGTTCGGTTGACCGATCCACAGATCATTCGGTCGACCGAACCATAAACTGATTACCGAATTGTTACCCGATTTTGCCTTTTCAAATTTTGGATTTATTTCCAACAATATTTGAACTTTAAGGGGGTTTAGCAAATTCACAACTTATGCAATATATTATCCTATGCAACAATAAATTATTGCACCCCATAATATATGCATCTCATATGAATTTATCATGATTCTAATTATGTTATATATCACAACATAATTGATTTTACTTGTTCACCACATGTGTCATATTTTCTATAAGAAACCCGACACATCATATGAACCAAAAATTAAGCTTCTTGTTTCCCGGTTTTTGCGGTGTGACCTATGGGAGGATCTAAACTAAGTTGGTAGTGATATTAAGAACTTAATATCACAAGCTATAAGTGGTATCTAGCTACACATTATAGCTCCCAATTAGTTAGATGTCTTAATTCTACTCGAACCAAAACCCGATACATTTAGTGATGGAGTGCACCACTTGTGTCCGTCCCTTGCCTCATGATATTAAGAATACACACAAAGTCGTATTGTGTCATCTTTGTATTAGTATTCATTTCTTGATCTCTTTAAGCTAGTTATAAATATGTGATTTAACTCAAATCACATTGTGCACATTATAACTTTGTTTTATCAAGGGGCCAACTAATATCATCACTCAATTAAGAGGGGCAATGATAATCTTTTGACTAACTATCTTCTCCAACGAAAGTCATACTTAACCAACTAATGTCTTTACACTACACTCATCGATAGCCCAAGACACTAGTCTAATTAAGCAATTTTTAAGTGATCGGATATAAGTCTCATATCAAAGGACCAAAGACACAGTAAAACATAAATGACACAGAAAACACAATTCTATAATGTTTAACTTATTAGGTCTATTCAGTATACAAAAGTAATATCTTCCTCTTTTGTGAACACGTGTTGTCACTCACTTGTAGAGCTACAATGATCTATGACCTACACGACAATCTTAACTCGGTAATTAATGTCCCATGTTAATTACCATGATTGCGAATATCTTTTGTTTTATGTAAACCAATATCTTTTAGAGCTCTATGGTTAAGGACTAAGAGCCTCTTCCTTAACACTTCTAAAAGACGAATAACATAAACAAGGAACAAAATGATTTCTCATTCAATTCATAATAATTGACGTTTAAAAGTAAACTTTTAGAACACATTCCCTTCACGCTCTACCATATCGGAGAAGATGCTGATCATACACCTTTGAAACGTTGCCAGTGCGACGGTAGGCAAATGTGCCAAAGGGACAAGTAAATGTGTTTTCTCTTAATCGTCGGGGGCGATGGGAATTTGGTTGTAACCGGAGTATCCATCAAGAAAAAAATAATACTCATGTCTGGCCAACCTTTCAAACATCTGATCAATGAATGGCACGGGAAGTGATCTTTCCTCGTTGCCTCATTGAGCTGGCGATAATCTACGCAAACTCGCCAACCAGTTTGCAGGCGTGTTGGTATAAGCTCATTATGCTCATTATCAACAACCGTCATGCCTGACTTCTTGGGAACCACATGGACAGGACTCACCCACGAACTATCAGACAAAGGATAGATTATACCATGATCCAACCATTTAAGAACCTCCTTTCAGACGGCTTCTTTTAGTACAGGATTCAATCTTCGTTGTGGGTCTCGGCGGGGCCTAGAATTCTCTTCCATGTGGATCCAATGCTGGAAAATATTAGGGCTAATTCCCTTGATGTCCTTCAAGAACCACCCGACAACCTCTTTGTTTTCAAAGAGTAGTTTTTTGAGGGCAACCGCTTGATCTTTTGCAAGATCAGAAGCAATAATGAGTGGCAAAGTCTCATTATTTCCTAAAAAGATGTATTTAAGGTTATCGGGGAGCAGTTTAAGCTCGATCGGAGGTGGGTCGTTGTTGGGTTCAGAGTTAATTTCAAGTGGCTCAGAGGCCAGAGGTTAAAAGGAGCAAGCACCTAGATGTGCCTCCTCATTCAGGAGTTCACAAGCAGATTCCTTAAAATCATCTTCAATCGCAACCTCATCATTAGGCACCTCAATAATATGTCAATGTGAATCGAACATGCCCCATGACTCGAGCTCATCTGTGTCCTGAATTAAATTATCTCCGATAGCATCGTCGAAGAGCCCAGGTTGCTTAGCAAGAGTAAATATGTTGAAATCCACTGTGAGGTTTCCAAAAGACAACCTCATCAAGCCATTGCGACAATTGATCAAAGCATTAGATGTCGCAAGAAATGGCCTCCCAAGGAGCACAGGAATTTGTCCTTCTGGGTTGGACACAGTTTCAGTATCCAATATGATAAAATCAACTGGAATACAAAGTCACCCACTTTAATAAGGACTTCCTCCATACTTCCTCGTGGAATCTTGACAGATATGTAAGCCAACTAGAGGGTTGTCCTCATTGGCTTAAGATCGTGTATTTCAAGGTTGACATAGACAGAGTAGGGCAGGAGGTTAATAGATGCTCCCAAATCCAATAGAGCTTGAGGAATTGTCACATTACCGATCATGAAAGAAACAGTTTGACAACCAGGGCCTTTGTATTTAACATGCATGGGTTGTGTCAATATCAAGCTCACATTGGAAGCCAGAAATGCCTTTGTGGGAACATATGTTCTCTTAACGGTACAAAGATCCTGAAGAAACTTGGCATACGGTGGCATTTGCTGAACAACTTCCAACAACGGAATGTTCACCATGACTTGCCTAGGTACCTCAATGATTTTGTCCCAATGCTCATCGCGTTTTTAGTCAACCTATGAAGGAATGGTACCTTGGGGACATAACTATCATGAGGAGGAGTCTCAGAATTGGGTTCCTTGAAAGACTCACGACCTTCCTCGGAAGAGTCACAAACAGGGTTGGATTCAGGCATTTCCACATTGTTGTCAACAACCCTTCTGGATCTTAAGGTATGGATACTCCGGTTACAACCAAATTCCCATCTCCCCCGAGGATCAAGGGAAAACCACCTTTACTTGTCCCTTTGTAACATTTGCCTACCGTCGCATGCCCTTTGGGTTATGTAATGTGCCAGCAACGTTTCAAAGGTGTATGATAAGCATATTCTCCGATGTGGTAGAGCGTTTCCTTGAGATTTTCATGGACGACTTTTTCATATTTGGCGCTTCCTTTGATGAGTGCCTTCGTCACTTGCGCCTTGTCCTCAAGCGATACCGTGAGAAGAACCTCGCTCTCAATTGGGAGAAACGTCACTTCATGGTAAAGCGAGGGATTGTACTTGGACATGTGGTCTCAAGTAGGGAAATTGAGGTCGATCCCGCCAAAGTGGGTCTGATTGCTAATCTCCCACTGCCATGTAATCTGAAGGATATCCGCACCTTTTTGGGGCATGCTGGATTCTATCGGCGGTTCATTCGGGATTTTAGCAAAAATGCTCGACCTCTTACCGCCTTGTTGGCTAAGGATGCCATTTTTGAGTTCACACTGGATTACCACCATGCCTTTTTGACCTTGAAGAAGGAGTTGACTTCAGCTCCCATAATTAAGGCACCGATGTGGATTGAACCATTCGAGTTAATGTGTGATGCATCTGACTTCGCTGTGGGAGCAGTGCTTGGGCAACGATTGGACAAATTGCCTCATGTGATATACTATGCCAGTAGAACACTCAATGATGCCCAATTGAACTACACTGTGACCGAGAAGGAATTCTTAGCGATCATATTCACTTTGGAGAAATTCTGGTCATACTTGATTGGCTCCCACGTGATTATCTATTCTGATCACACAGCCATCAAGCACGTCATGGCGAAGAAAGATGCAAAATCCCGACTCTTGAGATGGATCTTGTTGTTACAAGAATTCAATATCGAGATTCGAGACAAAAAATGGTGCGAAAATGTTGTAGCAGACCACCTGTCTCGTCTAGAGACGACCAACCCACATGACCAAATTATTAATGAAAAATTTCCCGACGAAATCGAAGATAACCCTTGGTTTGCCGACATCGTGAACTACCTTGTGACCGAGCAACTTCCTGTGGGTTGGTCAAAATCTGACCAAACCAAATTTAGATCTTATGTCAGATTCTTTCACTGGGACGACCCCGACCTTTTCAAATACTACTCTGACCAAATTTTCAGGCGATACGTCCCAGATAACGGTTCCAAAGTGTGCTCCATTTCTGCCACTCTAAGACATGTGGAGGACATTTTGGAGCAAAGAAAACTGCCGCCAAGGTGCTCTAATCTGGATTCTACTGGCCTTCTCTTTTCAAAGATGCTTACGACTTTTATAAGAAATGTGATAGGTGTCAGCACCTTGGCAGGATTACTCGATGTGACATGATGCCTTTGCAAAATGTCCTTGTTGTCGACATCTTCGATGTGTGGGGTATCGACTTTATGGGTCCCTTCCTGAACGCGTTCAGGAATGTTTACATTCTGTTGGCCGTTGACTATGTGTCCAAGTGGGTTGAGGTTATACCCACAAAGAACAATGACAACAAGGTGGTCACCAAATTCTTAAGGAACTTTTTTGCGTGATTTGTTACTCCTCGTACCATAATCAGCGATAGGGGTACCCACTTCTGTAATCGCTCCTTTGAAACGCTTATGAGGAAATATTCGATCACCCACAAGCTTGCGACCCATATCATCCGCAAACTAGTGGGCAGGTCGAAGTCTCTAACCATCAATTAAAGCAAATCCTTGAGAAGACGGTTAATTCCTCGAGAAGACGGTTAATTCCTCGAGGAAGGATTGGTCAACTAAGTTGAATGGCACATTGTGGGCCTTCCGCACCGTGTATAAGACCCCTTCCGCACCGTGTATAAGACCAATTTGGGTATGTCCCCATATATAAGACCCCTTCCTTAGTATAAATGTTAGTTTAAATATGTGTGAGTAGTTTCATCCCCTTTGGGGGTGGAGTAGATGTGTATACATGTTAGTTAGATGGTATGAATGCTAGACATTGTTGTTTGTGAGAGATGTTAGTATGCTTGTTTGAATTAATAAGAACTTTTACTTGATGATTTCTGCCATAATGTTTAGGTACATTCCATGCTTTTTTATGTTCTGAATAACAAACTTGTCATGCTCATATTAATCACCTAGGTTAGTGCTTTAAATGATAAGTCTTGCCATTAGGTACTTCTTATGCATTAACAAACACTAACTACACTTGAGCTTATTGTATGCATTCACCACACTTATTTCATGTGCACACACACACTCCACCCCTTAGGGGTTTTCCATTCCTGATTTCTAACTTCTGTTATTAGTTACTTAGTTTAGTTCATTTCATGCTTTCATTTCCTCCTTTCTAGTTTATAGGTTTAGTTTAGTATAGTTTAGTTTAATCAATCCTTTATCCTTTCTTTCCCACTCGCCTTCGAACAAACCAGAGTCGACAAACCTCCATGTGGATCGACCCGTATTTGCCACCGCTTCAACGCGGCCGTGCACTTGCGGTTATCATTAAAACGTTCAATCAGTGATGAAATCACCGACCTTATCTTGTCTGTGACAGACCCTCCTTAGTAGTATTTTGGAGTCTTAATGTAGAAATCAACTCTCCAAACAAACACTCAACTCACACTTGTTGCAATGCAATTCCTACTATCTAATGCATGGTCATACAAAATGCATGAATGAGAGTAGCAAGTGCGTACCTCACGCCAACACTCAACAACTTAAAGTAATGCTCAAATAAAAGACAAACTACGTGCCTAAGTCAAGTATATGACGCATGACCTAAACAAGCAAGAATGCCTAGTGTTTTGCTTTGGATTTTAATGGCCAAGTTGATTAAAGGGGATTGATTATTGATCTGGGGGAAACTAAAAGTCATAACATGCCAAATTGAGCCCCAGACCATACTATTGAATGTAGAAACAACCAGAAGAAATTATAAAGCAAATAGAGCTCACAAGACTGCCAGTTGGCGGTCCACGACCGCTGATTGGTCGTCTGTTTACTTCAATTCCCCGTCAAACTTCTCCTGGTGATGTCCCCTTATCTTTAAAGACTCCTGAAATAAAGAAAAATGACAAACAAAAAATAAAACCATTCAAATCGTCCAAACCAGAGTCTTAACAGAGCACCTCCCCGGCAATGGCGGCAAAAACTTGATTGATCGTTTATATTACCGCAAGTGCACGACGTCGGTGAAGACGTGGCAAATACGGGTCGTGTCCACGTGGAGGTGTGTCAACTTTGTTTCTTCCGAATTCGAGTGGGAAAATAGGGGAGAAGGAATTGATTACACTAAACTAAACTAGACTAAACTATGCTACACTACACTAGTACCAAACAAACAAAGAAGATTAAAGCACAAGACTAAATAAAACTAAACTAAGTGACTAATAGAAGCAAGCTGGAGATCAGGAATGGAAACCACTAAGGGGTGGAGTGTGTGTACACATGAAATAACTGGTGATGAATGCATTCAACAGAGCACAAGCGTAGGTAGTGTTGCAATGCATAAGAAGTAACTCATGGCAAGACCTATCATCCAAATCACTAACCTAAGGGATTAATATGAGTATGAACAAGTATGTTATTAAGAACGTAAAGAAGCATGGAATTTACGTAAAGATTATGGCAGAAACCATCAAGTTAAGTATTCTCTTAAATTCAAACAAGCATACTCACATTTCTCACAAAAAACAACATATTGCATTCATTCCATTCTACATGACATGTATAAACGTCAACTCCACCCCCAAACGGGGATGGAACTACTCACACATTATTGATCTAACATTCATATTAAGGAAAGAAAACATGCTAATTAATTCTATGAATATTAAAAAAAAGTTAACTAAGCATGCAAGAATTAAAAAAGAAAAAGAAAGTAACAAAACATTTTTATTGCTCACTCACCTTATGATTGACACCATATCATGCATATATTTGTATCTTATATCCTTTATTTTTAGCATAAGCAATGCCATGTAACGAGTTTATGTTTAAGGTTCAGGAATAAATAGGTTTTAGAAGAAGAGATTAAAAAAGGACTCAAAAACAAGGAAAAGTACTAAGTTGCAAGACTTATGGACTGAAATGAAAGAGAGAAGGACCGGATGTAAAACCAAAAGGATGATTGAGCAAATCAAGAAGCCCCACACCTTAATGAGGATTATTTTGGTAATTAAATCCGGGACCAACCATAAACAACCAAATCGGTTCATCAAACACCAAGAAATCAAGCTAGAACCAAGCCAAACAAATCCAGACTCGATCAGAAAAATACAGACCGCTAATTAGCAGTCCCAAACCGCCAATTCGCGGTCAATATTGCTTCAAAACGCACATGCCTTGGTCGGGTTAGATTAGGTTGTATTTAGTCCATATTTGGTATGCTTTTAGTCCCATACTTTTCCATGCCTATAAATAAAACTCTTCACCTTCCTTTGTATTTACCCATAGCTTGATGACATTTTCTCTACTTGGAGTAAAGCCTTGAAGAAAAACTCAAGTAGAGAAGAGTGGTACTTGTAATGTGAGTCATGTAAATAAACTAAATTTTCATAGTTTTGTTTTAATGTTGTCTTCTCTTTTAATTATTGCTTGCTTAGCTTAATTTTGTCGAACGTATGAGAATGTTTTCTTTTCTTAATATAGTTTGTAGTATAATGAGTAGTGAGTAGTTCCATCCCCCTTTGGGGGTGGAGACGATGTACATTTCTGTTTTGAGGTTTTGAATGTTTGACAAATTTAGATTGTGTGGACTTCAATGTTTGTATGTTCATTGGGTTTGTTTTATTCATCTACATGTTGGGGATTTTTTATGGGTTTTGCCACAACATTTAGACACTTCCCATGCTTGGTTTCCTCATGTTTATTGCCTGAAATTTCTTGTTGGATATGCTACATGTTAGTCGTGTGTTTGTATTACTGTTTCCTCGTTTGATTGATTGAAGAAACTTTGTTTTGATGTGTTTCGCCATAACATTTAGACAGTTCACATGCTTAGCTTTGTTATTCACATGAGTTACTAGTTTTCGATGAGTCTTGCCATATCTTTAGACACTTCTCATGCTGAGCCTTTTCTTATGATAATCAAGTAGTAATTGTTAGTATGTTGTGTGAATTGATTGATAGATTTTGCCACATATTTAGACACTTCCTATGCATGAAGACACACATATGACACACACACACATGCATACATACATACATCATTCATCACTTCTCTCACCTCATATATGTTCACACTCCACCCCTTGGGGGTTTTATTCTTGAATTTTATCTCGCTTTCATTTTCTTTGTTTGATGCTTGCTAGTTTAGTGTAGTTTAGCTAGTGTAATCACAACTCTTCTTCCCTCTTTTCTCACTTGCCTTCGAAAGAACAAGAGTCGACACACCTCCCTGTGGATCGGCCAGTACTTGTCGCGTCTTCACCGACGTCGTGCACTTGCGTGTGATGCCAATCGAATCAACGATCAACACCAGCCCGCACCCCGCTCACTGGCTAGACCTTACCCCACCCCTAGTTGCACCAACCTCCCCGCACCAGGCCCTACCTCATTCCTCCAGAGGTCAACCACCACCAGAAATCAGCCAAACTACCTGGCTTTCCAGGAGTTGCCCCGAAGTACACGGTAGAGACTCTAGACAACCATGCACACGCCAGCCGTGCATAGCCTCAAGGCCGGAGCTATCCCACCTTCTCCCTTGGAGTATTATGACCGAAACCATGTCATACCTCACTGGAGCTTGTCAGAGCTCCGACGTTGCTTGGCTGCTCCCCAGCAGCCAACCACAGCCACGCATGCAACCAACATGCGCCTAAGGGTTGTGGACGTGATGGTGCAATACATGCACCACCAGCCACTCAGGTGACAGCCAACCCTCCAGCCATGACCCCCACCTCTCCTCTCATCCTTGGGCAAGAAGCATACCTGAGAAGGAGGATGAAGATGCCTGAAGATCACAAGAAAAGTTGAGATTAGTAGCATATCATGCATAATATTCATGTTATATATGCTTTATTTTACCCCAATATTGTGCTACTGGAGTTGTTGTTTGTAGTGTTTCAGGAGTTAGGTAATAAAAAAGAGGAGGGAGCAAAAATGACCAAAATGTAACAAGTATGGACTGATTTGGAAGGTTCTGGACCTATTTGTAATGCACAAGGATTGGATCACAAATTAGGAAGGATCCAAGTGCAAACCCAGGGGGACCTGATTGTGAAGTGCAAAATATGGTGACACATGACTTGAATCAAATCAGTATTTCGCCAATTAACTCAAAGTGATTCGAGCCAGAAGACCAGGACTTCACCCCCCCGTGACAAATGAAGAAATACAGTGGGACACAAAATTTCAAACACCGATCAGATCCATTTGATTCACCAATAGCTGATATGGATCCGCCACTGGCGGATCAAAATGGCCGAAATGGTCTCCAATTTTGGTTGCGGTTCGGGTTGTCGGGTCCGAGCATTATTGGACAATATGATGTGATTTAAAGCCATCTGATCATTCCCAGATTAATCCTAACCATATATTAGTCTATATATATTATTGTAATCCCTCCTCTCCACCTTCTTCCTCATTCCCCCTTTAGAGTAGATTTTGGTTTCCTATTTTAGTAGTGTAATACGGGGGTTGGAGAGGAGCAAAATTTGTATTTTTGTTTCTTAATCAATTTTTTTCTTGTTCTTTACTTTAGTGTCTTTACATTGATGCAGTTTCTTTCATATTGTTGTTTGCTTAATCTTATTTTTCTTCATTTCTATTTTGGGTTTATGTTGTTTCTATGATTTCTTTAGTGTAGAGATGAGTAGAGAGTAGTCCATCCCCATTGGGGGGTGGAGAAGAAGGTGATTTGGTCATGTGATGGATGAGTGTGTGTTAATCTAATCCTTTAAGTTTCACATGATTTCCATAACCATCTAATGGGATTTCACTCTTATCTTTGATGTGTTAAAGCTCTTGGATGAAGCTTAACACATGCTTAGATTAATGGGCTCATTTTATGGGGAATGATGAGGTTAGGATAAGGATGGAGTGGAAGAGGGGAACAAGGCGTGTGCATGTATGTGCTCATGTTGGCTTTATCCAAATTCATGTCTTGTATGTTTTAATGATTGTGATAAATCTTATTTCATGTGGAGACATAGTTGGATTGAGTCATTATGCTTGTGAACAAATTTGCTTCATTTCAATTATTGTCTTCTATGTTTTAATGATAATGTTTTAGCTTATTTCATGTGGAAGCAAACTTGAATTTGAGTTTTATGGATTTCATTTATGACATGTTTTCATGAGCACAAACTACACCACACATCTTCATTTCGATGTTCTTTCTCTACCCCCTAAGGGGTCTAGTTTTATTGCTTATTTTTTCAACTTCTTTCGCATTGTAGTGTAGTTTCGACCTTCATCTACTTTTCTTTCCCCACTCGAGTATCACGAATCCTACTTGCGCACTCTCTGTGTGGATCGACCCGTGCTTGCCACCGCTTCAATGTGGCCATGAACTTGCGGTAATTAAACTGATTCAATGAAGTTTCTAAAGCTTGTCTCTAACATGCGCCTCTCTTCCTTGTGCGCCTCTGGCTCACAGGAGATGCCCACCTTCCAAAGTAACCTTGCTCTGCTGGAAGGGAGTAGAATGGTGGTTGGTGGAGTGTACAAGAAATGAAGAGAAAGGAAGGGCCAATTGAGACTTTTAGCTTGCCAAAGACCCTTCAACTTCCACACTTGCATGTGCTCCCATTGACCAACAAAAGTACCGAAGTCTTCTCTCACCCTTTGGACTTCCACTCCACATGGAACTTCCTCAATTAGTAAGAACACATGGAAGCTACAAGGTAGCCACATGAGCAGCACCTTTTCCACGTCACTTGTCCCTACAGATCTTGAAGGAAGAGGGGATGTGGGAAATAATTCAAGTGAGGAAGTAGATGAAGCATGCACACGTGAGGCTCTCCTTCAACGAGAGCTTGGGAAAAAGAGGAATGGAAGCAAGGCTATGTCTCTACCACCTCCGGTAGGTCTTGAAATACTCTCACCACAACCCGAGGTATTTCGTGCTATTCGAGAGAAGGGGCTGGAACAACAAAAGGCAAACCGGGGCGGTAAGGGACGAAAGTCCCAAATTGCGAAGCCATGAATGTACTTGTGTGGAATGTGCGCGACATAATTCTCCTCGGCCGTGCGCATATGATTCGGGTACGAATAAAGGGGGCTAAAATGGACATTATGTGCCTCGTCGAACATAAAGTGATGCTCAAGAAGCTTGTTCGTTTTCGGAATGCAATTTGGGGGCACAAGTGGGCGTCAAACAATGTGGTGGTAAACTCCAGCAGAATTCTTATGTTGTGGAATGAGCTTGTGGACCTTTGGGTCACTTATGAAACCAGCAAAATACTGCAACATGAGGGTAGGGAGAAGAGGAATGGGGACAACTTAGTTATCACAATGGTCTATGCTAAAAATGGGCACGTGGAGCGGCGAACACTTTGGGAAGATCTTGCTTGAGCCACTCCTTCAGATTCGATGCCTTGGCTGGTTTGTGGTGACTTCAATTGCATTCAAAATGCAAATGAGAAGGGGGGGGGGGGGGTGCAGGACTAAACCTGATGGCCATGGAAGAATTCAACGCTGGTGTGGATCGACTTCAACTGGTTGAGGTCCCATCAACCGAAGGTCAATTTACGTGGTCTAATTCTTCGCATGGGGAGGCATGCATTGAGATGCGTATTGAGAGAATCTTCATGTCTCATGCATGGTTAGAAGCTTTCCCAGATTCATTCTATGTCATGGGGGATATGAACTTGAGTTGCCACTCGATGCTCATTATGGCCACGGAGAAGGAGGGTCCTCGGAAAAAGCGGATGTTTAGGTTTGTGAATTTTTGGGCTGAACATGCGATGTTTAAGGATGTGGTATGGAGGTGTGAGCGACGAGAGGGGAAGGCACTCCCATGTTTCGATTGATGGCGACGCTGAATGTGGTGAAGGAAACACTTAAGAAGTGGAGTGAGGAGACCTTAGGTAATGTTGAACAAAAGGTAGGTGAATCTCAGCTCTTGCTTGCGGATATTAGGCAACAAGGGGGGGGGGGGATCCAAGAGATGAGGAGCTCTTACGGCGTGAGAGTCAATGCAAGGAGGAGCTGGACCGAACCTTGGTAAGCGAGGAGGCATTATGGAGGCAGAAATCAAGGGTTCGATGGCTGCGTGAAGGTGACCAAAATTTGAGGTTTTTCCATGCTTCCCTTAGAGTGAGGAGAGCCACCAACAATGTTAGGAGAGTGAGTGCGGAAGGGGTGGTTCTTGAGGAAGAGGAAACTATCTGGGAGGCCTTCTGAAGGCGTTACTCTAACTTGTTTGCTAGTGGTTTTCAGGTACAACATATCGATCCGATGTTATGTCTTCCTCAGGTGGGGAAGGACGAGGCGCGCACACTTATCCAACCACTAGATATGAAGGAGCTAGAAAAGGTTGTGAAGCACTCGAACGTGGACAAGGTACCAGGACCAGATAGGTTTAATGCAAAATTCTTCAAAGCTTCTTGGGATTGTGTGATGGGAGATCTATTCAAAGTTGTCGACTCCTTCATGAGGAATTGAAAGCTTCTGAAGTGAGTCAACTATACATCTATTACAAGTATCCCAAAGAAGAAAATACCTGCCACGGTTGATGATTATTGATTCACATCATATCATGCATACATTTGTGTCTTATATCCGTTATCTTTCACCAAAACAATGCTACGTAACGAGTTTTATGTTTAAATTGCAGGAATAAATAGATTTGAGGAGAAGAGACACAAAAAAGACCTAAAAGCAAGAAAAAAGACTGAGTTGTAAGACTTATGGACTGATATGTAAGAGAGAAGGACTCGGATGTAAACCAAAAGGACCAATGAGAAAATCAAGAAACTCCATACCATCGTGAGGAGTGTTTTTACAATTCGATTCAGGACTAAACTCCAACAACCAACTCGGGTGCATCACAAAAAAAAAAATCAAGCCAGACAACCACACTCCAAATCCAGACCCGATCCAGAGCTTATAGACCGCCAATTGGCGATTCCAGACCGCAGATTAGCGGTCGGGTCCTCTCCAGATCCGATAAGATTCGGGGGGGTCATGTATTACAGTGTTTTATGTCTATTTTTAGTAGTGCATTAGTCCCACATCAGGAGATTATCCATGATTACATTTTTATATGACTATAAATAGAACTCTTCCTCTTCCCTTGTATATCACTACGTGCTTAGTGGTCAATCCCTCTACTTAGAGTCAAGCCTTGAAGCAAAAACTTAAGTAGGGAGATGCCGCTTGTAATGTGAGTCATTTAATTAAAGGAATTTTTGTTAGTTCAATGTTGTCTCTTATATTTTCTTGCATGCTTAGCTTAATTTCTTTTCATTACTCTTAGTAGACTTAGTTAATATGTTTTCCTCTCTTAACATAATAGTTAGGTTAATGATTAGTGAGTAGTTCCATCCCCCTTTGTGGGGTGGAGATGATGTACATATATGTTGTGATATTTGGTTGTTTGATAAATTTTGGATTGTGTAAACTTGCATGTTTGTATGTTCATTGAGGGTATTTTAATCATCTACATGTTGGGGGATTTTGATGGGTTTTGTCAGAAGATTTACACACTTCACATGCTTAGTTTCCTCATGTTTATTGACTGAAATTTCCTGTTGAATTTGCTACATGTTAGTTAAGTGTTTGTATTTGTGGTTGCTTGCTTGATTGATTGAAGAAACTTTGTTTTGATGGGTTTTGCCATAACATTTAGACACCTCTCATACTTAGCTTTGTTCTTCACATGAGTTTATGGTTTTTGATAGTCTTGCCATATCTTTAGACACTTCTCATGCTGAGCCTAATCTTATGATAATCAAGTAATAATTGTTGATACGTTGTGTGAATGGATTGATAGATTTTGCCACATCTTAGACACTTCCTATGCATGAAAACACACACACGACACACACACATACATGCTTACATACTTCATTCATCACTTATCTTAGTTCATATGTGCACACACTCCACCCCTTATGGGTTATTCTTCCTGAATTCCAATCTATTTGTTAGCTTTTTAGTTTAGTTTTAATCAATCGATAGTTGCTTTCATTTCCATGTGTTACTTACTAGTTTGGTGTAGTTTAGCGTAACATAAATCAAATCTCCTTCCCTTATTTTCGCCACTTGATTTTGGACAAATCAGAGGCTACTCACCTCCCCGTGGATCGACCCGTACTTGCCACCGCTTCATCGCGGTTGTGTACTTGCGGTTAATTAATAAAATGTTTAACATGTTTCGGTGGCATTGTCGGGGAGGTGCTCAGTCCAGACTCTGGTTTGGATGATTCGAGTGGATTTAATTTTCTCCTTGTAATTGTTCTTTATTTTAGGAGGCTCTAAATATCAAGGGAAGTCATTAGGAGAGGTTTTGAGGCAAACAGAGCCCCACTAACCGGCAATCAGCGGCCTGAGACCACCAACTGGCGGTCTGGTGAGCTCCATTTTCCTCCTTTCTTTGGTCTGTTCCTACACGCAATATAGTGGTCTGGGGCTCAATTTGGCATGTTTTGACATGCAGTTGCCCCCAAATCAATAATCAATCCCCTTTTAATCAACTTGGTCACTAAAACCCAATGCAAAAGATTAAGCATTCTTGCTTGTTTAGGTCAGGCATCATATACTTGACTTAGGCATATAGTTTATCTTTCATTTTGCTCTACTTTCAGTTGTTGAGAGCTGGCCTGAGGTACGCATATCTTACTCATTCATGCATTTGTTTGTTTGACCATGCATTAGTTAGTAGGAATTGCATTGGAATAAGTGTGAGATGAGTGTTTGACTGGTGAGTTGCTTGATATATTAAGGAATCAAAACATCTTTAAGGAGCACCACCTATAGTTTTCAATATAAGGTGGGGGACTTCATCACCCCTTCCTTCAGCCCCACAAAACACCTCTCCAAAAGACTAATTTTACAATCAAGTAGACATTGGCCCCTAAGGATCTCGGGCACATTAGAAGAGTGATCGGTCAACCTGCTTCCCATTCCTTAAGGTCATAATGGAATTGACATGGTGAACAGGTTCCTCCACATGGTGCACTTGCCTCCCCCAAGGTACCACATTCTCATTTCGCATGTGTTGTTGCTGGTACTTGCGGGGGTTAGCCTCAGGTCGGCTAGGCAAAGACCCTCTCTCTCTTTCATGTACAAACTGACCTAATTGGCCCATCTGAAGCTCTAGAGATTTGATGGTCTGCTGATTTGAAGTGAGAACTTGACTTCTGGTTGCCATAAAAAAATCATTGAGTTTTCAAGTCCACGAGTCAAGGTCTCAAGCGAATTGAATCGGGTTTCCATATTATTGGAACTTGGGAAACCCGATTCATTGGTGATTGGAGCTTGGGTGGTGATTGATCGTTTTATATTTAACCGCAAGTGCACGGCCGCGTTGAAGCGGTGGCAAATACGGGTCGTCCACTGGGAGGTGTGTCAACACTTGGTTTATGCGAAGGCGAGAGGTAAAGAAAGGGAGAAAGATGTCTTACACTAATCTAAACTACAAAGCTGAAATGAAATGGAGAAGAAACGATAAAACTAAACCCCAAAGGGGGTAGAGAAATGATGTGAACATAAAGATGTGTGTGTGGTGTGTGTGTAATTAAGCTCCTCACAACATGTAGTGCATGAAATCATAAAACTACATCCAACTTTCCCTCCACATGAATTAAGATTTCACTACATCATTAAAACATACAAGACAATAGTTGGAATGAAGCTACATGAACTCAAGTATAAAGACTAGACCCTACTATGCCTCCACATGAATTGAGATAAGACTACATCATTAAAACATACAAGACATTAGCTAAGGTAAAGGCAACAAGAGCTCATACACTACAACTTGTGTTTCCAATATTAACTTCATCCATATCCTAACCTTATCATTCCCCATAAAATATGTCCACTAATCAAAGCATAAGCTAAGCTTCATTCAAGAGCATTAGCATATCAAAGATAAGAGTGGAGACCCATTAGATGGTTATGGAAATCATATAAAGCTCAAGGGATAAAAATAACACACACTTAATACACTACATGATTATATCACATATTTCTCCACCCCCCAAATGGGGATGAAACTACTCACTACTCATTCCACTAACGATATTAACAAAAGAAAGCATAATACTGAAATGAAAGTTATACTAATCAAGCAAGAAATATTAAAGAAGCATAAAACAAAACAAACAAGCAAACATGCATATGGAAGGAAATTAAACTAAGAGAGAAACAACACAATTAAAGGAAAACTTCTATTATTAACTCACTCAATTACAAGTAGCTCTTCCTCCACCAGAGTTTTGCTTCAAGGCTTCACTCTTAGTAGGGAAGGTGACCACCAAAGAGAGAGATGGATACAATGGGAGGTGAAGAGTTCTATTTATAAGCATGGAAAAAGCTAATCCGGGAGAATCCCCCGGTGTGGGACTAAACCAATACCAAAAATAGACTAAGCACACATTAATACAAGTCCAGGAGAAAATTAAGTGGATCTGGGCCAATCCAGACCGCCAATTGGCGGTTCCAGACCGCCAATTGGCGGCCTATATGATCCAGATCCGTCTGGATTTGTTTGTGGGCCTTCCTTGTTGTGTTTCTTGGTCTTGGATGCATCTGGTTGGTTTGTTGGAGCTCCGACCCGAATCGAATTGGCAAAGTACTCCCCATGATGGTGTGGAATTTCCTGGTTTGCTCTTAGGTCCTTTGGTCTTACGATCAGGTCCTTCTCCCTTGCATCTTAGTCCCCAGGTCTTCACAATTAAGTCTTTTTTCCTACTTTTGGGTCCTTTCATGGCTCTTCTCTTCAAACCTCTTTATTTCTGAAAACTAAACATAAAACTCGTCACGTAGCATTGCTTAGGTGTAAGATAATGGATATAAGATACAAATATAAGCATGAAATGATGTCACTCAAATACCCCCACACCTAAGTTTTTGCTAGTCCCGAGCAACACAAAGAAAGAGAAAAGCAAACGAAAAACAAGAAATCCTAACTCACTTTTGTAGGAATCACGGTTGCACTTAGCACGTGCAACAAGCCGTTAAACCTCCTTGTTGCCAAGGAGGAGGAGTGTTGTCTCCTGAGGGTTTTCAGCGGATATACCCACAAAATCCGAACAAGATGCATTATTCAATCTAGACCTCGACTCGTTGGACAAATTTTGTCGATCAATGGACGTTGTAATGCTACGGGCCGACACTATATAAGTGAGCAGTGCACACCTAGCCTAATGAACCATTCGTGCAAGTTAAATAAGGAATTAGGTGAAAGACATGGACAACCTCAACATCCTCAAGTGATACAAAGTGTAAGGTCCATTAAGGTTCTTATTTGCATTACCATTTTTTTTTCTTTCTTTTCACATTTTTTTTTCTTTTTCTTTTTATTAGTTGGAGCTTCATTCTCCCAGGGTCAGGTTTCGTGCATCATTGCCCATGAGGACTTACACTATCACGTACACCTTTCCCCAAATCTCCACATAAGGCAATCCCTACCACCCGTGTAACGGGAGTTCGGTCGGCGCATCCCAAGTCAGATGACTCGAAAACACCAGGCACAAAGTCCCCTCAGACCTACTTTCCCGAGTGATAGGAGCCGTGCGAGAAGAGAGAACATCTACTCACTTATTTCTTATCTACACATGAACCAAAACCCCTACACTAATGTCTCACAACAAGATTAAGAGGGTACTTGACTACAACAAACTTCCTAAATTAACAAACACGAATTATTGACTCACTAGGTTCAGGGTGGACATCTTTGAATGTTTGAGCACTGAAACCCTATGATTACTCACCCCCAAAGTAAAACTGGGGTGCATCCTAACGACTCGATAAATCCTGAAGCCACGTACTAGATATCCTAATGCATCAAGTTCAAGACAATTTTGGGAGCTTTCTTTTTACTTTGCCTCTCAACGGTTTTGCACATGCTAAACACACGCAAAACCCACAAAACATTTTCTTTCGAAAACACATGAAGATTTTGAAAGAAATGTGAAAATTTTGAAGCACTAGGTAAGCAAAAGCAGACAAGTCACCCAAGGATAATGGCAAGCAGATATATCGATATTAAACGCAGCACACTAACATGACCCTAAAAATGCAAACAAAAGAAAACAAAATCAAAAGAAAAGACTCGACTATGTACACACGTAAAACACCCCCCCACACCTACTTCATGCATTGTCCTCAATGAATGTGAGCATGAAACTACATGGATTTATGCATGAAAAAGGAAAGATCTCACCAACATGAAGTACACAGGGGAGTTCAAGGTCATGTTGATGGACACAAACCCAAATTCCCTCAAAACCTGTGAGATGCTAAGGAAGGGATACAATTACATGAAAGAATTGGGGCCCAAATACTCAAGGGTTGGGGCCCGCAACAATCGATGCTCACTGAAGGAGTCTTTTTTTTTTCTTTTTTTTCTTCTTTTTTTTGTTTTTTTTACTATGTACAACAATAGGCTTCCATCTTCATATGTCAAGGGACATCAAATTGGAACCCACCATCTCTCGAGCCAGAAATGCGCATGCATGGGCTCGCAACATACACAACAGAATTGCTCGACCACCTGACACCCTTATAAGCATTGTGGTCGGTTGATGCCTCTTTAGAGTTAGCAAAAGAGGAGGTATGAACGAGAGGTGAACCTCTATCAGGTATAAGGGTATCAGGTGGTTGAATCTTAACCCACATGGGGTCCTCAGCAGATACAGAATGAAGAGCATGTGGCCGAGAGGCCATAAAAATAGTATCTTGTGGCTCAAAAGCCATGTGCTCAAAAGGATGTGGCTCAAGGGCCACGTGGTCAAAAAGAAGTGGCTCAAGGGCACATGATCAGAAGAATGTGGCTCAAGGGCCACAAGATCAGAAGAATGTGGCTCAAGGGCCACGTGATCAAAACATAAGGCACCTTCTTGTGCCAGCCCAGGTGAAACATCTTCACCACCTTCAGGATCTTCATCGAACAATTCTCTGAAGTACTTGAAGGTGCCCTCAACTTCAATCTCATCCAAGCCCTGGATAAGGTTGACCTCAACAGGGTCATTGAAGGCACCTGGCTTCTTGCCAATGGTGAAGATGTTGAAATGAGCGCATTGACTACCATAAGTCAAGCGCATCAGACCATTGCGACAATTGATCAAGGCATTGGAAGTCGCAAGAAATGGTCGCCCCAGAATGACAGGAATTTGTCCAAGTGGGTTTGGCACAGGTTCAGTATCCAAGACAAAGAAGTCGACTGGATAAATGAACTCTCCCACTTTGATCAGCACATCTTCCACTACACCCCTTGGTTTCTTCATAGACCTATCAGCCAATTGAAGAGTGGTCTTTGTTTGTTTGAGGTCTCCAAGACCGAGGTGGATGTAGACAAAATATGGCAGAAGATTAACAGATGCACCAAGGTCCAATAAGGCTCGATGTATGGACACATCCCCAATCACACAAGAGATAGTAGGACAACCAGGGTCCTTGTACTTGACTTGCATGGGTTGTGCCAACAAAGAACTCACGTTATCCGCAAGAAAAGCTTTCTTTGGAACATGAGTTTTTCTCTTCTTGGTGCATAAGTCCTTGAGAACCTTGGCATAAGGTGGCATTTGCTGAATCACCTCCAAAAGAGGGATATTCACCTTAACCTGCCGAAACATCTCAAGCATCTTGTCATGCTGATCAGAGGTTTTCTTTTTAAGGCACTCAGGGAATGGCGCCTTCGGGGCATAATGGTGCGAAGGAACCTCAGAATTCTGGTCCAAAAAACATGAGTGGGGACTTCAGAATCTGGTTCCTTCGACACAAGAGGAGACAAGGGGACCTCAGGGTTCGTCCCCTTTGTAGAAGGAAATGTAGAAAGAACCTCATGATCTGGCTCCTTCCTGGAAGTATTTGTGTAGGGAGCCTCAGGATCCGGCTCCCTCAGAGATGGTGATGACAAGGAAGGCACCCCAATGTGGTTGTCCACCTCCTTACCAGACCTCAAAGTATGAATCACATTAATATGATGGGTCGGTTCAGAGGTAGCATGAGGTAAAGGTTTCCTTCCTTGCGAATGGGTACCCCGAGGATTCACTTCGGGTTGACTCGGTAATTGGCCCTTCTCGCGTTCATGGAGCTGATTAGCCAACTAGCTAACTTGCATTTCCAATGCTTTGACCGAATTGTTGTTGGCCGAAAGCATGGATTGTGTACTCTGAATGAACGCGTGAAGGGTTTGTTCAAGAGTGGAGTCCTTAGGGTCAACCCGTTGGGGTTGTGGAGTTTGGTTAGAATAACCCGACGAAGAGGTCTGAGGAGGTTGGTAATTGTGGTGCTGAGACCTTTGATGTGGGGGTTGGTAGGTCGCCGATGGGCGTGGAGGTTGATAAGGCGGAGGTTGAGGTTGAGCGTGTGAGCTCTGACCGTTACCCCCACTAGGCCCCCATGAGAAGTTAGGATGGTTACGCCATCCCAGGTTGTAGGAGTGACTGTACGGGTCGTTTCGGGGCCTTTGTTGATACATCGCATTTGCATGCTCAGTATCCCTTGGAGCGTAAGCGTATTCCAAGTCATCATGTACCGACAATCCACACCTACTACACTCGGGAATAGCGACCTAAGCTACAGGAGATCGGTCCATCTCCAAACTCTCAATCCTACGCATGAGAGCAGCCATTTTCGCCTCAGACACGATCGATGACTCAACTTGATAAGATCCAGCTCGACCAGAAGACCTGGCGGCTGGTGGCTCTCTCATGGTATCCCACTCGAAGGTGCGTTCAGCCATGGATTCAAAAGTGTCCCAAGCCTCCTCGATGGGTTTCATTTGGAAGTCACCCTTACACATTGACTCGATGTATGGACACATCACCAATCACACAAGAGATCGTAGGACAGGATGGGTCCGCTCCCACAACGTCATCGGCCTATCCTGTCGAGCTAAAGGTGGTGGTGCACCTAGAACTCGATCCTGACCGAATCTCCCTTCCTTTCGAGTCAGAGGAGGAGGAGAAGGAGGTCTACGTGGTGGTGGGAATGGACCGAGGTAGTCCATTTATGGAACCCGGTCTCCCTCGCCACCACGAGACGACTCGGCCTCTTGCTCCAAAGGAGCACGAGGCGGAGATGGTCGATCACCAAGATCTTCCATCTCAGAAATAAGCACTCTCTCGAGTCGAGCGCTCTCACCAGAATGAGCCCAACCTTGCATAAAAATGCTCGACTCTAAACGACACACAACAGAAGGTGTACTCAGAGGAGGAGACTAAACGTAGAGAATAGATGAGGAGAGGACTCAGATGAGGAGGGAAGAATCCCTAGAGCTAGCGTGGGTAGATGGATCAGGAAGAAGCCTAACTAGCAAGCACGGCTCAAACAATGTAAGGCAATGGGTCCTTAGGCTAGACGACGCCTAACTTCGAGGTCACTAGCCTCGACACGTCTCACCTCCCTACAACGAGGACCACAATGCCCAGCAAGTGATACCAGATCCGGGGATCCAGTACCTCCTACTATCGACAAGGTAGGCAATTCCGATCAGGTCATGACGGTCTCAACTAGATCACTCTCCTAGTGCGCCCGCAATCCTAGGGCCAATGTCTACTTGCTTTTAGTTAAGGCTTTATTAAGAGTGGTTTTTGGGGCCAAGGAAAGGGTGATGAAATCCCCCACCTTATCTTTTATGGGACAGCCCCTCCTTAGTAGCGATTTGATCCTAGATCTAGCAATCAATCCCTCCAATCAAATGCTCTCTCACTCTTGTCCTGATGCAAATCCTACTAACTAATGCATGGGCATACGAGATGCGTGAATGAGTGTAGGAAATGTGTACCTTACGCCAGCACTCAACAACTGAAATTAAAGCTAAAAGAATAGACAACTATATGCTCAAGTCAATACATGATGCGTGACCTAAACAAATAAGAATGTCTAGTCTTTTGCTTTGGATTTTAGGGCCATGTTGATTAATGGGGGAGTGATTAATGATTCTGGGAGCAAACCAGAAGTCAAAGCATGCAAAATAGAGCTCCCAGATAACAAAATGGAAGAACACAACTACCAGAAAAAAATTCAAGGCAAGATGACCTCACCAGGCCGCCAGTTGGCGGTTCCAAACCGCCAATTGGCGGTCCAGTTGAAGCTTCTCTCCTTCAAACTTGTCCAGTAGCCTCCCCTTGATCTGTTGGTTCCCTGAAACTAACAAAAACTGGAAACAAAAAATTAAAAACCCCTGGAATCGTCCAAACCAAGGTCTGGACAGAGCACCTCCCCGGCAACGGCGCCAAAAGCTTGATTGATCGTTTTATATTTAACCGCAAGTGCACGACCGCGTTGAAGCGGTGGCAAATACGGGTCCTCCACTGGGAGGTGTGTCGACACTTGGTTTATGCGAAGGCGAGAGGTAAAGAAAGGGAGAAAGATGTCTTACACTAATCTAAACTACAAAGCTGAAATGAAATGGAGAAGAAACGATAAAACTAAACCCCAAAGGGGGTAGAGAAATGATGTGAACATAAAGATGTGTGTGTGGTGTGTGTGTAATTAACCTCCTCACAACATGTAGTGCATGAAATCATAAAACTACATCCAACTTTCCCTCCACATGAATTAAGATTTCACTACATCATTAAAACATACAAGACAATAGTTGGAATGAAGCTACAAGAACTCAAGTATTAAGACTAGACCCTACTATGTCTCCACATGAATTAAGATAAGACTACATCATTAAAACATACAAGACATTAGCTAAGGTAAAGGCAACAAGAGCTCATACACTACAACTTGTGTTTCCAATATTAACTTCATCCATATCCTAACCTTATCATTCCCCATAAAATAGGTCCACTAATCAAAGCATAAGCTAAGCTTCATTCAAGAGCATTAGCATATCAAAGATAAGAGTGGAGACCCATTAGATGGTTATGGAAATCATATAAAGCTCAAGGGATAAAAATAACACACACTTAATACACTACATGATTATATCACATATTTCTCCACCCCCCAAATGGGGATGAAACTACTCACTACTCATTACACTAACGATATTAACAAAAGAAAGCATAATACTGAAATGAAAGTTATACTAATCAAGCAAGAAATATTAAAGAAGCATAAAACAAAACAAATAAGCAAACATGCATATGGAAGGAAATTAAACTAAGAGAGAAACAACACAATTAAAGGAAAACTTCTATTATTAACTCACTCAATTACAAGTAGCTCTTCCTCCACCAGAGTTTTGCTTCAAGGCTTCCAATTACAAGTAGGGAAGGTGACCACCAAAGAGAGAGATGGATACAATGGGAGGTGAAGAGTTCTATTTATAAGCATGGAAAAAGCTAATCCGGGACAATCCCCCGATGTGGGACTAAACCAATACCAAAAATAGACTAAGCACACATTAATACAAGTCCAGGAGAAAATTAAGTGGATCTGGGCCAATCCAGACCACCAATTGGCGGCCTATATGATCAAGATCTGTCTGGATTTGTTTGTGGGCCTTCCTTGTTGTGTTTCTTGGTCTTGGATGCATCTGGTTGGTTTGTTGGAGCTCCGACCCAAATCGAATTGGCAAAATACTCCCCATGATGGTGTGGACTTTCCTGGTTTGCTCTTAGGTCCTTTGGTCTTACGATCAGGTCCTTCTCCCTTGCATCTTAGTCCCAGGTCTTCACAATTAAGTCCTTTTTCCTACTTTTGGGTCCTTTCATGGCTCTTCTCTTCAAACCTGTTTATTTCTGAAAACTAAACATAAAACTCGTCACGTAGCATTGCTTAGGTGTAAGATAATGGATATAAGATACAAATATATGCATGAAATGATGTCAATCAGGTGGCATGAGGGGTGAAAGGTCAAAGCTGAAAGGCTGGAACCCCTCATGATATTGGTTGGGTGTAGGCAACATGAATGAGTGAAGTTGTGTTGCCTCACTAGGGTTTAGTTGCTAATCAAACAAAACCCTACAACCAATAGGTGGGTGCATCGGAATGAGTTCCTCAAGCTCATTCGATGGATGCAGTAGACCTGCATCACTAAGAATGGGACTTCTCCCCAAGTCATCCAACAAGGACCTCCCACCATCATTTATATCATCAAGCATACGCTCGGTCGTAGGTGGGTCCTTGTTGGAGTCAATATGAAGCTCAAAGGGCTCAATAGCCCAAGGAAACGGGGTGATGACACCTTCTGGAATGGGCATATGCTGAGGTGTGTCCCCCTCACTAATGGTCTCAACTGAATCATCCAATGAACACTCCCTTTGGGCATTCATATTTGATGTCAGCTCACTTTGTTGCATTGCAAAAATAGGCAATGAGTTTTCACTGGGCCCACAAACATTCTCAATGGGTTGCATTGGTGTTAGGGGTGTTCGTTGATTTTGCGGTGCTTTCTCTAATTGGCGGATGAGATTGGGATTTAAAGGTTGGTCCATGGGCTTCTGTTGCATACCAGAGTTGAACACATGAAACTCGGCACTCATGTTACCGATTGAGAGCTTCATGAGACCATTTCTACAATTAATTAAGGCGTTGAAGGTTGCCAGAAATGGTCTACCCAAAATCAAAGGTATTTGAAAGTGGGTGTTTGCAACAGGAATTGTATCGAGGATGACAAAATCGACTGGAAATATAAAATCTCCAACTTTGATAACCACGTCATCAATAATCCCTTTTGGAATACAAATGGATCTATCTGCCAATTGGAGGGTGATCTTAGTTGGTTTAATTCTCCCAAGTTCAAATGTTAATAAACAGAAAATGGGAGGAGGTTGACCGCCGATCCTAAATCAAGCAATACATTACTCAAGCTAGTGTCCCCTATCGTACACTGATTAGTAGGACACCCAGGGTCCTTGTATTTTGTGTAGGTGGGATTGGACAAAAGTGAGCTTACATTTGCAGCCAAGAATGCTTTCTTAGGAACATTGGTCTTCCTCTTGGTTGTGCAGAGATCTTTTAACACTTTGGCATATTGAGGTATTTTTTGGATGACATCCAACAAAGGGATGTTAACCTTCCCTGCTTAAACACCTCTAATATCTTTTCCATTGTGTCACTATGCTTTTTGGTTACCCTACTGGGATAGGGAGTTTTTGGAAGGTAGGTTTTCTGCGGTGCCTAAGAAGGAGGTGTTGGTGTATTACCCTAACCCTCAGCCTCTTCTTCACCACCATTCCCTTGAGGGGCTGCATAGATAGTGGTGGTGGCAAGGAAACATGATTGTCAACCTGTTTTCCATTCCTTAAGGTTACAATGGCATTGACATGGTGAACAGGTTCCTCCACATGGTTCACTTGCCGCCCCCGAGGTACCACATTCTAATTTTGCTTGTGTTGTTGTTGGTACATGCGGGGGTTAGCCTCCGGCTGGCTAAGCAGAGACCCTCTCTCTCTTTCATGTACAGACTAGGCCAATTGACCCATCTGAAGCTCTAGAGATTTGATGGTCTGCTGATTTGAAGTGAAAACTTGACATAAAAAAATTCATTGAGTTTTCAAGTCCAGGAGTCAAGGTCTCAAGCAAATTGAATCGGGTTTCCATATTGTTGGAATTTGGGAATATGTCTCAAGCGAATTGAAACCTGATTGATTGGTGATTTGAGCTTGGGGTGGCTGATAGGACTGTACATGCATGGGAGGTTGGTGTGGTTGGTTAGGTGGTCGAGAGGAGTTTGAATGACCACCCGGGGCATTATTTTGGTTCCATGAAAAATTGGGGTGGTTCCTCCATCTGGGATTATAAGATGATGAGTACGGGTCATTCCTAGATCTATCATAGATGGCGTGACACGTTCCTTCTCAGGAGGAGTAGACGCACACTCGCTTCCTACATGACCTATTTTACCACATGAATGATAAGGAACTGGACCAGATGTAGACACATGAGGTGCACCTTGTTGGTTTTGGAACATTAAGGCCACCATGCGCGCCTCGGTGGCCGTAGTGGTATCCACAGCAAATGCGGTACCCGATCTAGTCGATTTTGCATTTGCGACCCTCGCTCCTATGCTAGATGATGCTGGGGATTCCCTCACACTGCATGGTTTTCTCAGCGAGGTTTTCTAGGAAGGCCCATGCCTCCCGTTCATCCTTTCCTCAGAACTCTCCTTGACACATGGACTCAAGGAGCGTTCGGGACGAGATGTGAATACCCTCGTAGACAATCTGACAAAGGCGCCACACCTCTCGATACCATGGTGAGGGTATGAGGATAGTAGATCCTTGAATCTCTCTAAATATGCATGAAATGTTTTGGTCTCAAGTTGATAGAACGAATTGATTTCATTCCTCAATTTTTGAGTCCGATGATTTGGAAAGTTCTTTTTGAGAAATGCAGATTTAAATTCATCCCAAGTCCCAAAGGCATTCGCCGGGTTGCTGTACAACCACTTCTTGGCATCATCCTTTAGTGCAAAAGGGACTAGCCTAAGATGGATGGAGTCTGCCCTAAGTTGTTTCAGCTTGAACATAGCACAGACCTCCTCAAAGTGGTTCCCATTTGCCTCTGGTAATACGATGCATGAGGGTAGAGCGGTACGGCTCGGGTAGCATCGATCACGTAGAGGTATGTGAGCCACAACAGGAAGAACAGGAAGCATATGTGGAACAGGTGCGTCCAGCAACTGCTCCTCCTCGCGGAAATGAGCAGCCATTGAACTCGGACTATGTGCAATACGAGAGGAGGGAGGTGTCGAGAAATCGACTACCGAAGTAGGGCGGACGACACGCCTTGTCAAACAACCACTCTTGTCTCGTGCCCACACAAGCATGCACAAAGGTGCACACACAAACCATAACTTTTTTTAAACAAAAAAAGTGCATAGACGAGAGGACGGATGGACACAGAAGAGAGGGAATGACTCAGGAGAGAAGGGAAGAAGTCCTTATGCTATGGCGGGTGGGTACAGGTAAAGCACACAAGCAAATAAGGCTCAAACAGTCCTAAGGTCGTTATAGGTCCTTACAGCTAGACGACGCCTAACTGCGAGGTCATACGGCATGAACACGCCTCACCTCCCTACGACGAGCACCACAAAGCCTAGGAAGTGAGTCGAGATCCGGAGATCTCGTCTCTCCTACTATCGACAAAGTGGGCAACGCCGATCAGGCCATGACGGTCGGGACCGGATCACTCTCCTAATGTGCCCGAAATCCACAGGGCCAATGTCTACTTGATTTTCAAATTAGGCTCTTGATTAGTGTGGTTTTTGGGGCGAAGGAAAGGGGTGATAAAATCCCCCACCTTATCTTATATGGGACAACACCTCCTTAGTAACGTTTTCGAGTCCTTATCTAACAATTAACTCTCCAAACAAACGCTCAACTCACACTTGTTGCAATGCACTTCCTACTAACTAATGCATGTTCATACAAAATGCATGAATGAGAGTAGGAAACGCGTACCGCACGCCAGCATTCAGAAACTGAAAGTAAAGCTAAAAGAAAAGACAATCTACGTGCCTAAGTCGAGTACATGATGCATGACCTAAACAAGAAAGAATGCCTAATCTTTTGCTTTGGGTTTTAAGGTCCAAGTTGCTTAAAGGGAGATTGATTATTGATCTGGGGGCAAACTAAAAGTCAGAACATGCCAAATTGATCCCCAGATTTATACTTCAGTTATAGCAACACTCCACAAAAATAAAGAGGTGAAAGGAGATTACCAGACCGCCAATTGGCGGCCGCAGGCCGCTGATTGGCGGTCTTGGAGTCTCAGATCGCCTCCAAACTTCACTAGATGCTTCCCCTTCCCAATGTGAGTCTCCTGAAACAAAGAAAACTACAAAACACACATTAAATCCACTCGAATCGTCAAAACCAGAGTCTGGACTGACATCTCCCCGGGAAAGGTGCCAAAAACTTGTTTAATGTTTTAATTATACCGCAAGTGCACGACGTCGGTGAAGACGTCAGAAATATGGGTCGTCCGCAGGGAGGTGAGCACCCTCTAGTTTGTACGAAATCAAGTGGCAACAAAAAGAGAGAAGAGTTTGTCTATGCTAATCTACACTACACTAAACTACTAAGAAGAAAAATGCAAAGTAAAGCAACTAACGATTACTTCGAATCAAAACTAAAAGAATGTAAAACTAAGCTGGAATCATGAAGAGAAAGACCCCTAGGGGTGGAGTGTGTGCACACATGTAAAATATGGTGAAGAATGCATTCTATAGGCACAAATGTAGGTAGTGTTTTCATGCATAGGAAGTGTCTAAAGGTTATGGCAAAACCTATCAATCCATTCACTAACCTACTTGATTAACATTCATATACACAAGCTGGTTATTTCAGAACCTAAACAAGCATGAGAGGTATCTAAGATGTATGGAAAAACTCATCAAGTGTATTATTCTACTCTAAGAAGCAAGCATACATTCACATTTATCAACACAATCAAAATATAAAGCATTCATATCCATTCTTTAATGCATGTATGAACATCATCTACACCCCCAAAGGGGGATGGATCTACTCACTACACATTACTCTAACAATTAATCTTAAGAAGAAAAGAAACATTCTAACTACTTTAGCCTAGAATCAAAGAAATAAAACTAAACTAAGCTAAGCATGCATGCATAAAAAACAACATAATAACAAAACAATGGAAAAATTATTATATTAGATGACTCACATTGAAGGTAGCATTCTTCTCCACCTTGAGATTTTGCTCCAAGGCATACTCCAAGTAGAGAGAATGCCACCAAACAATGGGCGATTACAATAGAAGGTGAAGAGTTCTATTTATAGCCATAGAAAAAGGTAATCCGGGACAATCCACCGGTATGGGACTAAACAAATACTATAAATAGACTAAATACACACTAATATGCGACCCTACGAAATTTTAGCGGATCCGGGTCAAAACAGACCGCCAATCAGCGGTCTTGGACCGCCATTGGCGGTCTATTTTGTGTGGATCCGGCCATTGTTTCGTGTGGGCTTTTCTGGATGTCTTTGGTGGTCTTTGATGCATCTACTTCTCTTGCTAGAGCTTCGACCTGAATAGAATTGCCAAAATACTCCCCATGATGGCGTGAAATATTCTTGTTTGCTCATTGGTCCTTCGATCTTACATTCAGGTCCTTACATCTTGCATTTTAGTACTTGAGTCTCTCAACTCAGTCACTTTTCATCCTTTTAGGTCCTTTTATGCCTCTTCTCTTCAAACCTATTTATTTCTGAAATTCAAACATAAAACTCGTCACGTAGCATTGTTTAGGTGAAAGATAATGGATATAAGATACAAATATAAGCATGAAATGATGTCAATCACACCCCCAAAGGGGGATGGAGAGACTCACTACTCATTAAGCTACCAACTACATTAAGAAAAGGAAACATTCTAATTGATTTTACTATAACAAAACAAATTAAGCTAAGCATGTACGAATTAAAAGAGAAGACAATAAACTAACAAAACATTCTTTTATTCATCACTCACATTACAAGTGGCATTTCTCAACTAGAGTTTTTCTCCAAGGCTTTACTCCAAGTGGAGAGAATGGCCAACACGCAAGGAGTACATTACAAGGGAGGAGGAAGAGTTCTATTTATAGTCATGGAAAAAGGTAACCGGTGACAATCCTCCGATGTGGGACTGATGACATAATATAAATGGACATAAAATACTCTAATACAACACCCGGTTAAACCTAATCGGGTTTGCAGCAAATCCAATGCCAATCAGCGGTCTTGAACCTCCAATTGGAGGTCTGGATTGCTTTGATCCAGCCTGGGTTTGGATGACACTTTTCTGGCTTGATTTCTTCATTTGTAGTGCACTCGAATTGGTTGTTTGAGTGTAGGCCCGTATATAATTGCCAAAATACTCCTCATTATGGTGTGGAGTTTCTCGATTTACTCATTCATCCTTTTGGCTTACATTCGTGTCCTTCCATCTTGCAGATAGGTCCATAGGTTTCACCGGTCAGTCCTTTTTCCTCGCATTTTAGTCCTTTTGTGTCTCTTCTTCTCAAACATGTTTATATCTGAAATTTAAACATAAAACTCAATACGTAGCTTTACATCGGTTCAAAATAGTGGATATAAGACACGAATATATGCATGGTATGATGTCAATCATTTTACGAAGAGATTAAGAGAGAATGTAAATATTTTTATGGCATTTCTATAATAGAATGCGACAAAAATTATGATGAGATGAAACACTTAGAAGGTGAAAACATTTGCATAGGCATGAATTGGGAAAGGTGTTACACATTTCATTAAGCACACGAGATTATGTTTTGTAAGCATGACTTGAAGGGATTAGACTATCAAATGATAAAACAACAACTAACCTAGATCTAATTACAACTTTACAAATTCTTGGAAGCAAAGAAGCAACGATATAATTCTAAGCATAGATTAAGAAACCTTCAAGAAACATTAATTATCAAATAATTATAAATCATCTACATTTTTCAAGTGAATTAGTAGAAGTAATAACAAATAAAAATATTAAAATGATGACAACCTTAATTCGTAATTCATCCTAGATCATATTTCCACCTTCCAAGAAATGGATTTAGTTTCACATGATGAAAGAAAACATAAAAGAAGAGAAAAGAGATATGAGAAGAAAAGAAAAAAATTATTTAGCTAATAATAAAAATATAAAATAAGTACAATCAACATGAGACTCTCTCCCCATAGAAAAAAACGAAAATTAAACTACAGGGGAAGAGCTCCTTTGATTAGAAACTACAAGGCCTTATATAGAATTTTATCTCTCCCAGGTCAGATGTCATTCATGCGTTGTTTGGCCCATGAAACGTCTGAATTTGGAATATCTCATGAAGAAGAAATCATGATCCTTCAAACTATCTTTCCAATGCCACTTCAATTAGTTGAATTGGATTTCGGAGGAGAACATTATGCTTATTGTTGATATGTTGATTGTCCGGTTTCCAAATACAATCTGTCTTGACATGCCATTTTCACCGTCGTTTCATCGGAATTTAGAAAGTCTCAAGAGAAACGAGTATTAACTACTTTCAATTATCTTTCCAATGGATCTGGAATTATCAAAAAAATTATATGGATGTGGATGTTATGAATAAAACAAGTGGCATGTGGTGGCAGTCCGGACTTTCCATATCTGAACTTTACTATTTGATATTGATTGCGTAATCCGAATTTACACTATTAATTGATCATCTTACCATAAATTTCTAGCACAATAGAGAGCACAAAAATGTGGAGTGGATTTCTTGCATCATGGCCTCCAACTTTGTCTTTATATATTAGATTTTGCATTTAAGTCTTTTCACTTTTCAATATTTTCAGGAATTGTATCTATTTTCTTGTAACCGACAAAATTAAGACAGAACACTCGACATAGAATTATTCAAATACAAAAAATAAAATAATAGTGAAGGTAAAATGACAAATTATGGTAGTCATCAGTATACGGAGATTAGGTAATAATGAAATGTCAAAGTTGAGTTCTTGAAGGATATTAGCGATCCACATTGGGAAGGGAATTTTCAATTGTGGTGGATCATGTGATGATTGATGAAAACTCATAAATTCAAAGGAATTTTCTGGAAAAGCCAATAGATACACACAAGTTGTTTGTCTGTGACCTTATTCTGGTGGCCGGATTTAGGAAGAATTTGGGCAAAAGGTCTTATGGTACTAAGAGTAAAGATGTAAGATCCTCATTTGTTAGGTTTAGAAGTTATAAGGAATAGGATTCAATCATGTCCTCATTAGTAGCATCAATTTGGAGTTCACAAGAGTAAATATCACCGCCTCTAGAAGAAATTTGAGTGGCGTAGGCAATAAGTGCATGGTGTGGTTACCCGATCAACACCGTTAATCTTATTTTTGAAGGAACATTCATAGGATTCAAAATGACGAGATTGGAGCAAAACTATTGTACTAAAAATGGATAATAGACAATAGGAAGTGATCTAGTGCAAAGAAGGCAATCTTTGCATCTAAGTGTTCTAAAACTGAAAGTTCAAGAAACTCATCCACTTCAACAACTTGATTAGGAATATTATGAGCAAAAAGTATCAAACTGCCCATTTCACGATAGCCTTCTCATCGAAGGAAACACATGAATAAGTTGGGGGATGAGGTGGATCACGAACATTCAGATGATTACATTTTGTACGATGAGCCAGGGTAGTGCATTCAGTAACGGACAACACCTCGATGGTATTTTTTCATTTCTTCTTTAGACACACTTTCTCTGTAGACTTGAGACAACGTCAATTGGGCACTTGTGCAACCCAATTAACCGTTGTCTTAGGTCGGTCGAACAGATCCCCAAATGATCAAACAATTCTGACAATTTTTTCTTCTTTTGCTCTTTTGTTCATTTGTTTCCCACCTACTCCCAACATTCTCCAATGACTATATGGAATTGAAAGAATATAAATAGGGGTTCATTCCTATGCTTCTCACATCTCTTAAACCCCTAGTATCCCATGTTTGCTCCATTCCATATAGAGAAGTTTTTCCACCTTCAAAGCTCCACTTCCACACTTAAGCTTAAACATCACCACTTGTGTTCACTGATTAGTAGCATATCATACAATGCATTCATGATATGTATCCTTTATTTCACCCCATATTTGTGCTTCAAGGTTATTTTTCAAGCATGATTGACATCATTTCATGCATTCATGTGTGCTTATATCCATTATGATGAGTATTCTGGCAATTAGATTCGGGCCCAAACATGAACAACCAAATCAAGCCAGAAACGAACCACCGAAATCAAGACTCAATCCAAGCAATCTGGACCGCCAATTGGTTGTCCCAGACCGCCAATTGGCGGTCCAAATTTGTCCAAATGTTCCATGGTTGAGTCGGGTCATGTATTATGTTTTTTTATGTCCATTTATAGTATGCGTTTAGTCCCATATCGGGGGATCGTCCCCGATTAACTTTTTCTACCACTATAAATAGAATTGTTCCTTCTCCATTGTATTCACCCATTGTTTGGTGGCATTCTCTCTACTTGCAGTAAGCCTTGAAGAAAAAACTCAAGGTGGAGAATAATGCTTCTAGTAATGTGAGTCATTTAATAAAACAATTTTTCATTGTTTTGTTCTCATGTTGTTTCTTTTTTATGCATGCTTAGCTTAGTCTTATTTCTTTGATCTTAGGCTAAATTAGTTAGAATGTCTCATTTCTTCTTTAGTTTAATTGCTAGAATAATGTGTAGTGAGTAGAACCATCCCCTTTGGGGGTGGAGATGATGTTCATATTGTTGGCTTTTTGGCCTTAATCTATGTTTTGATGATTCAATCAACCTAATCTTAATTATGATCATGTAGAGTAGTACACATGTTGCATTGCATATATATTGTTTTGTGCTAACCTCTACAGGTGATCAAGACTCAAGGAAGAAAGGAAATTAAGTGAAGACATGTAATCAAGCTCATTTGAAGACATGTATTTTTAATTTCTTTGAGTCTTTAGGAACTTTATGTAATTGAGCATACTTGATCTAAAAACTACTCAACGACACACTAGGTTGCCTATAGAAGTCACACACGAGATTTCACACAATTTGGACTTCAATAGATAACCCAAACTTAGACCGGAAAACAGTTAACCTGAACCCAAACAGTCTGCCCACATTCGGTCGACCGAAACAGACCGTTCGGTCGACTGAGTGATCAATTAATCTGTTAGTGTTAAACTGCCTAAGTTCAGTCGACCGTTCAGACTTTTTCGGTCGACCGAGTCCCAATTATTTTCCGACTGTTTGTTTTGTCGTATATACTCAACGGTCGTATTCGTACTAATCAAAAATACCCCAAATACATTTTATGTATCGATCGACCTAGGACCTTGTTTGGTCGATCGAACTTATGTCTCTTGACAAACCCAAATCTCCTGCTGGAATTCGGTTGACCGTAGACCTTGTTTCGGTCGACCGAATAGAACCTTGTTGTGAATCGGTCGACCGAACCCAAACTGCCTGTTGTGAATCGGTCGACCGAACCCTATTCGGTGTTCGGCCGATCACTTAAGTGTACCTGAGTCTTAGAGATGGGCGGTCGACCGTTCCTTAACCGGTCGACCGAACTGAGTACAAAACTGCCAAAGGGTCGACCGAACAGCCCGATCCGATGGACCGAATTCACTCAGAATTGGGTCCTACTTGTTTCTATTTTGTGTATCTTATACCAACTCTTACCCAATCAACCCCAACGGCTATATTCTCTCTAATGCTTATAAATGAATTGTAAAACACATTTTAACACAACTCTCCTATCAGTACTTGTCCAATACATTAGAGAGAACCTCCCAAGCTCAAATTTCCTCAATCCTACACACCAAGCTTACACTTCCACACCTTAGTATCAATTCCAGACCCTAAGCTAAGTGTGTTCAAGTTAGAGAGTGTGTTCCACTCAAGTTTTCGTTTGTTCAAGAAGCAAGGATGTCGGTGAAAGCCTGAAGTGTTCCCTCTCGGATTGTGAGAGGAAGAAGGTCAAGCAAGCGAGGGTGTTCGTGGTGCCTGTTTTGTAAAGGCTTTCTCTCCCGGCTCGGAACGGGGAGTGGTTAGTGAAGACGCGAGCGGAGCTTGCAAGAGAGGACGTAGGAGGTGGCCGAGCCTCTGTAAAAACCTCTGAGTCGTTTGTGGTTTGCTTTACTTACTTGTCTATTTTAAATTCCGTTGTGCATAACTTGATTTATTAAACAAATAGGTAATTAGCTTAAAAATGATTAGAATTAGAGACCATCACGATCCTACATTTGGTATCAGATCCTTGTGAGCTAAATCACAATACCTAATCGTATTTTTAGCATGACTTCTACATCATCTAATCACATAGAAGGATTATGCACTAATAGACATCCTCTGCTAAATGGGTCGAATTATGATTATTGGAAGAATATGATGAAATTTTTCCTAATTTCTAATGACCTTAAGTATTGGATGTTTCTTCAAAATCCATTCACACCCCCAAATGAAGATGAATCAGATTCACTTACAAGACCCAAAATGAAAGAAATCGAAATGAATTCGAAAATCATGAACATCTTGTATTGTGGCCTTAATGAGGGTGAATATGGATTAGGGGTTGTGTAAGTGCATATGAAATATGGCATAGACTACAAATGCATCATGAGGGGTATAGCAAAACTAAGGAAACCCGTATTAGTCCCTCATGCATAAATATTAGATTTTTTCTATGCAAATCGGTGAAAACATAAGCGAAATGAACACTCGCTTCACCGATTTTACTAACTCTCTCTTGGTTCTTGGAAGAAGATTAAATGAAGGAGAGATGACAAGGAAATTCCTTTGATCCCTAAGCCACGATTGGGAAGATAAGGTGGTCGCAATTGAAGAAGCACACGACCTTTCCCAACTAAAGATGGAGGAATTAATTGGAAACTTGATGGTATATGAACTTCAAATCAACCATCGAAAGGAGAAGGAAGCTTCAAAGAACAAACCTACCTTGGGATTACATGCAAATATCGACCAACCAAGGCGGAGTGTAGAAGATGACGACATTGAAGTCCTAGCCAAAGACTTCTTCAAATACCTCAAGAAGGATAAGGGAAAAAAGAATGTAAGAAGAGGTAGAAGAAGTGAGAAAAGAGAAAAAGGAAAGGTGAAAGAGGAGAGCGAAAATGAGAGAAGAGAAGGGGAGAAGAAAAAGGAGAAAGGGGAGAGGAGAAGAGAAAAGGAGAAGTGCAAGAGAAGAGAAAGGAAGGAGGAAGCACACAAGGCTACATGGGATGATTCTTCATCACCATCATCATCGTCGTCTTCCTTGCAAAGTACAAGAGAGGTGGCTCACTCATGCTTCATGACTATTGAAGATGATCAAAGTGAGGTAGAATCTAACTCTTGTTCTAGTAATTCATGCTCAACTAAGTCATATTATAGTGATAGCTCACATTCTAGTGTTAATTAAGAAACCTATAGACATGTTGAGCTTCAAAATGCATTTCATGACTTAGTTAAACAATATGAGATCATTTGTGAAAAGAACAAAAGTGCTAGAAAGCTAATCAAAGATCTCCAAAGTCAAATTGAAACATGCATGAATAAGAAAAATAAGGTGCTTGCTAAATTTGAAAATAATGCATCAAATCTTGATAAATTAAAAGCAACACCTATAGATGTTAAACAATTAGATCTTCATGCTTGCAATGTGCAATTAAGAAAAGATCTAGAAAAGTTCACGCATGGAACTAAGATGCTTAACATGCTATTAGGAAGTCAAAGACAATCTTTGCAAAAACATGGTTTAGGATACAATGCTAAATTGAAAAACCATCCATCTTATACAACTTTAAATGGAAAGCTCTTAGTTGTAAAGAGTAGTTCCTCAAGTGTGTGGGCTCCTAAAACCAAAAAGGTTTGGGTTCCCAAAGCTAACATTCAAGGACCCAAAGTTGTTTGGGTACCTAAATCTACATTTGTAGGTGCTTGACGAAGAAATCGGTGGTGACCGGGCGAGCTTAAGAGTCGAATTGAAAGTCGGTTGCATCACCGAATGGAGATAGAACCAATTCAAGCTTCAAGTTGGTATAATTTTCTTATCCTCTAAATTTTTTAATCAAATGGGTTCTAGTCTAGGCTATATGCTTAATTGACATATATTTTATCCATTCATTGCAAATCTTAAATTTGAATGACATCCATAGTGTTAGAGTCAAATGTTTTCTAAATGGATGTTAAAAAGGGGAAATGAAAACATCACATGCTATAATTGTTATATTTGCTTGATGTTAATAGGGGAGAATTAAGAATTGAACTAAATTGAAAAATCATGTTCATATTGATAGGGGGAGCTTACTGAATATCATTTTCTTAGAGTAATGAAGTGCAAAATTTAGGGGGAGCAACATCATTACAAGACATCCACATTGAACTTAAATCGTAATTTTTTTTGATGGATGTCAAAGGGGGAGAGATCATTGAGGGGGTAACATTGGAATTTGATTTAAATTGAACAAAAACTGTGCACATCCATAGGGTGAGCATTTATATGCATAGTTTACATCTAAAAATTCCATGTATTAAGATATATGTTGCCATCATCAAAAAAGGGGAGATTGCTCGCTTTTTGGCCTTAATCTATGTGTTGATGATTCAATCAACCTAATCTTAATTATGATCATGTAGAGTAGCACACATGTTGCATTGCATATATATTATTTTGTGCTAACCTCTACAGGTGATCAAGACTCAAGGAAGAAAGGAAATCAAGTCAAGACATGTAATCAAGCTCATTTGAAGACATGTATTTTGTATTTCTTTGAGTATTTAGGAACTTTGTGTAATTGAGCATACTTGAGATAAAAATTACTCAACCACACACTAGGTTCCCTATAGAAGTCACACACGAAATTTCACACAATTTGGACTTCAATAGATTACCCAAAGTTACACCGGAAAATAGTTAACCTGAACCAAATCAGTCTGCCCACATTCGGTCGACCCAACAGACCGTTCGGTCGACCGAGTGATCAATTAATCTGTTAGTATTTAACTGGCTAAGTTTGGTCGACTGTTCAGACATTTTTGTAGGATCTATTAGCCCCTGAACTTAGTCTAAAGGGGGGGTGAATAGACTAATTAAGGTTTTTAATAGAACTATGCCAAATTAAAAGATAAGACAATAAATATTAAAGAGAGAACAAACAAACCACTACTCCGGATGTATAGAGGTTTGGATCCAACCACCGGATCCTAGTCCTCTCTTACGAATTGTTCTTACTCGAGCAACTTCGCGTCCTCCTCTAATCCGATCTCCGTTGCGGGCCGAGATCACGCCTTTACACCACCACAAGCTTTGAGAACACCCTCGCCTAGCTTGGACCACCTTCTCACAATCCGAGAAGAGCTTCACTCCGGAACCTTTGTACAACTCTTGAAGACTAATACTTCAGCAACTAATCTTGAGTACTTGAAATGAATGATGCAATCTATTGATGGTGATTTCAAGTGAGAAGATGTGAGCACAAGGGTTTAGAGCAAATTGAGAGTAGTAATGAGGTTTTGAGCTTCGAGAAAGATTGGTGACCTTGTATGAGTGTTCTCAGCTCTATTTATAAGCTCTAAACTAGTTTTAGTCGTTGGGATTGAAATGGTGAAGAGATGTGTAAGAAAACACAACTCAGAAAGTGACAGGACACATTTCTGGCGACGGACGGTCGACGGGATCGTGTGCCATGGTCGACCGGAATTAAGCAGTACTCGGTTCGGTCGAGCGAAGATGCTAACGGTCAATCCAATTTGGCTAGAACTTAAGTGATCGGTCGAACAGTTTGGAATACCAGTTCGACCGAAAATGGACAGTAGGACTGGATCTGGAAAAGTCATAAGTATTGGTTGACCGTAAGAAGAGTTTTGGTCGACCGGTTGACATGTTGGATTTTAGACACGATAACAACAACTGTAATCGGTCGAACCAAGTGAGTTGATAGGTCAACCGAAAATGCCAGTAAGAATGGGACTGCGAAGAATCAAGACGCGGTCGACCGTTAAGGAGAATTCGGTCGACCAGAAGATCAAATCCAAAATAAGGTTAGTTGAGAAAATGTGTATACGACCGTTGGAGTATACGACAAGTATAGCGGTCATATTTAATACAAATACGAAAATACAATCGGTCGAACATATACAAAGTTTTGGTCGACCGAAGGTCTCACTAACGGGACACGTGGCGACAATTGATAGGTTGAAGGATATGTATAGTGTAAACTAATTTCTATCACTCAACAAGGTGAGACGGTCGAACAAATAATTGTTTCAGTCGACTGATTTCCAACAGTCAAACAGGATTGAAGAGACAGTCGAACAAAATGTATATTATGGTCGACCGATTTCAAACAGGAAAACGAAATAGAATGCATGGTCGAACGGGAATTGAATATGGGTCGACCGTGTTGGACATATTACGTTTCCTGGGAAGGTCTGTTGAAATTCAGTCGAACCAATTCGTTCTACCGGTCCACCGTTTTAGTGTAGATTTCCTGTTCTACGATTCTAATGAGTTTAGATGATTTCGTATTGAAGTCTAGGACAGTGGGAATATAGTGTGAGACTTCTATATATATTCTAAGTGATGTGTAATGCAATGAATCAAAGATTTCAAGTGCGAGTTACATTTGTGGCCTAAATACATGGAATTTAAACCTAACAACGCTTCAATCTTCATCTTTAATTCAACCCAAAACTTGATTCCTGAAACGTTAGATAATATACGTATATGCAAGAAATGATCTTTTAATTGATACATGTTTTTATTGATATGTTGATTAATTATCAAAACGGATTAACGATTATTAGCCAGAAAGCCAATAATCTTCTCCTTTTTGATGATGACAACTTACCAATCTAATACATGTTTAAATTTATTTTTTATCATTTACAGTCATTATCTAAAGCTCCCCCATCTTATAGCTGCCCCTATCTATAAGCATGTATTTATTTCCCCCCCCCTATGGCATAATCAAAAAGTCTAATGAGATAATATGATAAGCGATTTAAGCAAAGTTATGAGATATAGTAATGGAAGCGAAGATATTAAGCCAAGAAGATGAGAGACAATAATAAACCATGCATTCAACTTAGAATCCAAAACAAACATCAAAGTCAACGTCGAAAGCAAATAGTACAATAGGTTCAAAGCAAAATGCAACAATAAGCCAAAGTTTGAAACAACAACATCATAAACCGAAGTACAACAAAAAAAACAATACACACGCTCCACAAAACCAACACCGAATCACCCAAGCGTCTGATCACGCAGCACCGAGGAGAGAGAATCAAGAGAAGCTTCAATCCGGCCGAGCTGAGCAGATGTGGAGGCCTCAAACGCATCTAAACGAGCATTAGAGGACGCCTCAAGCGCATCAAATCGAGCAAGTGGAGGCCTGGAAAGAATGAACCTGATCTGATAGTTGCTGAAAACGATATTGATCAATGGAAGAGGAAGAGGACTGCTGCCCTTGAGCCCATGCAGCAGAGTCTCCCTCACCCCACCAGGAGATAGAATCATGAGGGACATGACGAGGCATCCACCTCGGATCTTCGGACACCTCTTCTTCTTATTCTTCTTCTTCGGAATTATCGTCTGATTCCTCAGTAGAGCAATGAGGCGGAGAAGGAGGAATGGACTTCATCTTTGAGAGAGTAGTCTTACAAATGGGAAATTTGTAGACCAAAGAAGGATATTGCTTCACATCAATTTGCTAATGTTCAAACACCGCAGTGACCCACATCGGATAAGGAAGGTAGGAGCCACTACGATGAGTCATATGCAAAATCATAAAAGTTGACCAATACACCAAGATTCCTTTGTAGAGACAGTAAATGCACAAGAGTGCCATGTTATAGATCTCATTTCGATGACCAAATTTCAGAAGAAGGTTGTATGAAACGATTTGGGAAAGGATTCGAGGAATGGGATGTAATAGTGAGGCATTGTGTTTGTAACGACCGTTCACTAAAGGAGGTGGAATAGCATACAAGTCAGTGACAATGTTTTCAAGTTCGGTGTTTGGAAGAGCACCGAGAGGATACTCAAGATAAATGTGGGTGCCCCCCGAATCTAAATGAAGAGCATCGGCTAATAGGGCGGGGGTAACACTAAATTCTTTGCCATTGATCATGGTGGTTAGAAAGTGATGATTTGGGACTTTACGAAGATTGCAATAGAATTGTTGAACTAGGAATGGATAATATGGTTTAGATGCAATTTTTGTGAGTAAAAAAGTTAGCCTATTTCCATCTAATAGAGGTTTTAACGAAAATGAAGCGAAGTCCGCTACCTCAACCTTGCGACAAGGGATGATGTTGGCAATGGAGAAGTTTTTGTCCCAAGCTATTTGAGAGACATCGTCAATGGGGAAGAAGTGAAGCAAATGTGGTACCGGAGAAGCCGGAGCACGAGAAGAGGAGGGTTGTGCGTCTTGTTTCTTCTTTGAGCGACGCTCGGTAACTCCCTCTTGAGATGGTCGTTTCTTGGAGATAGATATCTTCGAGCGAACCATTGGGGATGAGGAGGGTGGAGAAGGAAGAAGGTTGACAGAAGGAGTCGAAAGATGGACAAAAAAAAGGAGGAGGACGACTGGAGAGTGCTGGCGGTCGACCGGAAGTGGAGGGACGACACCTAGGGTTAGAAGAGTGGAAGGGGAAGAATGAAGAGGGAGGCCTCGTAAAAGCCCTAATAAGTGCTGAAACGACACGAACGGTCAACCGTTCGCATGCCCCGAACAACCAGTGGGTAAAAAAAATTTAAAACCCACGACCGCAGAGCCACTGGTCAAAATTGGGCGGACAAGAATTACTAAACGGTCGACCGAGAGCAAAAATGGAAGACCATGGCACCTACTGGCGCGTTTTGGTCGGACGAAAAATAGATTAACGGTCGACCGAAGGAAGAGTTTCAAAAAAACGTGGAAGTACTGTCGCGTTTCGGTCGGACGGAAAAGAGAGCACCGATCGACCGAAAAAGGGAGTAAAATAAGGAAAACTGCTGGGTGATTTTCGGTTGGACAAAAACACACACACGGTCGACCAATATAACTCTTCGGTCGTCCGTAACTCAAAAATGGTTCGACCGGACACTTAAGTGAACTTAAGTCAGATCGACCAAACGAGAAATGGTCGAACTAAGTAGAAAAAGGGGTCGACTGAAACACATCAGGGAAAACCAAAGTCAACACGTCAAGCGACCAGTCGACCGAACACAATAATGCGGTCGACCGATGAAAAAAAATTAAAACTGCTTGGAGAAACAGTAATCTGGTCGAACGAAACTTCATTTCGGTTCGACCAAAAAAAGTCTAAAAATGCACAATTTTGAAACACCCAATAAATCTGCAAACACTTGGAAAGAAACCTCAACCAAGTATCAAAATTTGACAAAGACACATCAAATTTCCAAGTTATACGTCATTTAACTTGGACATGCCTAGATTTAGCCTTATATGAAAGAATTGATCAATGTTTAAAGGTTTTGTGAAGGTATCCGCAAGTTGATCATTAGTGGGAACAAATATAAGCTTAATGTCTTCTTTTGTTGCATGATCTCAAAGAAAATGATGTCTAACCTCAATGTGTTTAATTCGAGAATGCAATATGGGATTTTTCGAAAGATTTATTGCACTAGTATTGTCACAAAGTATAGGAGTCGTTTGAAACTCAAGCTTCAAGTCTTTGAGGGTTTGCCTCATCCACAAGACTTGTGCACATGCACAACCGGCGGCAATGTATTCGGCCTCGGTTGTCGACAATGCAACACTATTTTGTTTCTTACTAAACCAAGAGACAAGCGATTCCCAAGAATTGGCAAGTGCCACTAATACTTTTACGATCTAAAATGCAACCAGCATAGTCGGCGTCACTATAGGCAACAAGATCAAAGGCTCTAGTCTTGGGGTAAAACAAACCAAATTATTGAGATCCTTTGAGATAGCGAAAAATACATTTTAAAGCATTGAAATGAGATTCTTTTCGACAAGCTTGAAAATGAGCACATAAACACACAGAAAACATAATATCCGGACGACTAGATGTAAGATAAAGCAAGGATCTGATCATACCTCGATATTTCTTGATGTCCACCTCCTTGCCATTTTCATCTTTGTCTAACTTAGTCTAGTGGTCATGAGAGTGTTGTGTGGCTTGCTATCTTCAAGACCAAAGCATTCTAAGAGTTCTCTTGTGTACTTTGCTTGGTGTATGAAGTTCCCATCTTTATATTGCTTAATTTGAAGTCCGAGGAAAAAGTTTAGTTCACCAATTAAGCTCATCTGGAACTCCTCATGCATAGACTTGGAAAATTCATTGCAAAGACGCGTGTTACTTTCACCAAATATTATATCATCAACATAGATTTGTACCACTAGTAAATCATGATCATAAGTTTTAACAAAAAGAGTGGTATCCACTTTACCCACACAAAAACGTTTGTCGATTAAGAAGTTCTTCAACCGCTCATACCAAGCTCTAGGAGCTTGTTTGAGGTCATAAAGAGCCTTCTTAAGTATAAAGACATGGTTTAGGTAAGTTTCATTTACAAATCCGGGAGGATATGCCACATAAACTTCTTCATTTCTAAATCCATTTAGGAAAGCACTTTTAACATCCATTTGAAATAATTTTATGTCCATGTAAGATGCATATGCTAATAACATGCGAATGGCTTCCATTCAAGCGACGGGAGCATAAGTTTCATCAAAATCTATACCCTCCTCTTGGCGATAGCCTTGAGCAACGAGTCTATCTTTGTTTCTAATTACATTCCCATCTTCGCCAAGTTTGTTTCGAAAGATCCATTTAGTTCCAATGACCGTTTGGTTTGAAGGTTTTTCAACAAGTTCTCATACATTATTTCGAACAAATTGATTTAGCTATTCATGCATACCCATTAGCCAAAATTCGTCATTACATGCTTGTTCTACTTTCTTAGGTTCTAATGTACAGATAAATGCATAAGAATCACAAACTACATGTGCTTTAGACTGAGTCGTTACACCTTGAGAAACATCTCCAATCACAAAGTCCTTTGGATGATCCTTTCTATAGGTCCAATCCTTAGGGAGATCCACCACGTCCTCTTGTGGAAAACATGGAGGTTCTTGATGAGTCTCAACAGGAACACAAGGGTTAGAGCTAATTGAGAGTAGTAATGAGGTTTCGAGCTTGGAGAAAGATTGGTGGCCTTGTATGAGTGTTCTCAGCTCTATTTATAAGCTCTAAACTAGTTCTAGCCGTTGGGATTGAAATGGTGAAGAGATGTGTAAGAAAACACAATTCAGAAAGTGACACGACAAATATCTGGAGACGGACGGTCGACCAGATCGTGTACCACGGTCGACCGGAATTAATCAGTGCTCAGTTCGGTCGAGCAAAGAAGCTAATGGTCGATCCAATTTGGCTAGAACTTAAGTGATCGGTCAAACGGTTTAGAATACCAGTTCGACCGAAAATGGACAGTAGAACTGGATCTGGAAAAGACATAAGTATTGGTCGACCCTAAGAAGAGTTTCGGTCGACCGGTTGACATGTTGGATTTTAGACACGATAACAACAACTGTAATCGGTCGAACCAAGTGAGTTGATAGGTCGACCGAAAATTTCTAGTAAGAATGGGACTGGGAAGAATCAAGACGCGGTCGACCGTTAAGGAGAATTCGGTCGACCAGAAGACCAAATCCAAAATAAGGTTATTTGAGAAAATGTGTATACGACCGTTGGAGTATACGGCAAGTATAACGGTCATATTTAATACAAATACGGAAATACAATCGGTCGAACAGATACAAAGTTTCGGTCGACCGAAGGTCTCACTAACGGGACACGTGGCGACAATTGATAGGTTGAAGGATATCTATAGCATAAACTAATTTCTATCACTCAACAACGTGAGACAATCGAACAAATAATTTTGGTCGACCGATTTCAACAGTCAAACAGGATTGAAGAGACGGTCGAACAGAATGTATATTACGGTCGACCGATTTCAAATAGCCAAACCAGATAGAATGCATGGTCGAACGGGAAATGAATATGGGTTGACCGTGTTGGACAGATTACGTTTCCTTGGAAGGTCTGTTGAAATTTGGTCGAACCAAATGGTTCTACCGGTCGACCGTTTTAGTGCAGATTTCCTGTTCTACGATTCTAATGAGTTTAGATGATTTCGTATTGAAGTCTAAGATAGTTTGAATATAGTGTGAGACTTCTATAGGTATTCTAAGTGATGTGTAATGAAATGAATCAAAGATTTCAAGTGCAAAGTTACATTTGTGGCCTAAATACATGGAATTTAAACCTAACTACGCTTCAATCTTCATCTTTAATTCTACCCAAAACTTGATTCCTCAAACGTTAGATAATATATGTATATGCAAGAAATGGTCTTTTAATTGATACATGTTTTTATTGATATGTTGATTAATTATCAAAATGAATCAACGATTATTAGCCAAAAAGCCAACACTTTTTGGTCGACCGAGTCCAAATTATTTTCCGACCGTTTGTTTTGTCGTATATACTCAACGGTCGTATTCGTATTAATCAAAAATACCCCAAATACATTTTATGTATCGGTCGACCGAGGATCTTGTTCGGTCGAATGAATTTATGTCTCTTAACAAACCCAAATCTCCTGCTGGAATTCGATCGACCGAGTAGAACCTTGTTTGTCAACCCCAAACTGCCTATTGTGAATCGGTCGACCAAACCCTATTCGGTGTTCGACCGATCACTTCAGTGTACCTGAGTCTTAGCGTTGGGCGGTCGACCGTTCCTTAACCAGTCGACTGAACTGAGTACAAAACTGCCAAACAGTCGACCGAACAGCCCGATCCGGTCGACCGAATTAGCTCAGAATTGAGTCCTGCTAGTTTCTGTTTTGTGTATCTTACACCAACTCTTACCCAATTAATCCCAACGACTATATTCTCTCTAATGCTTATAAATGGAGTTGTAAAACAAATTTTAACACAACTCTCCTACCACTACTTGTCCAATACATTAGAGAGAAACTCCCAAGCTCAAATTTCCCCAATCCTACAAACCAAGCTTACACTTCTACACCTTAGCATCAATTCCACATCCTAAGCTAAGTGTGCTCAAGTTAGAGAGTGTGTTCCACTCAAGTTTTCATTTGTTCAAGTAGCAAGGATTTCGGTGAAAGCCCGAAGTGTTCCCTCTCGTATTGTGAGAGGAAGAATGTCAAACAAGCGAGGGTGTTCGTGATGCTTGTTTTGTAAAGGCATTCTCTCCCAGCCCGGAATATGGAGTGGTTAGTGAAGATGCGAGCGGAGCTCGAATTGTCGAGCGAAGCTTACAAGAAAGGACGTTGGCAGTGGCCGAACCCCTGTAAAAACCCCCGAGTCCTCTGTGATTTGCTTTACTTACTTGTCTATTTTAAATTCCACTGTGCATAACTTGATTGATTAAACAAGTAGGTAATTAGTTTAAAAGTGATTAGAATTAGAGACCCTCACGTTCCTACACATATATATTGTGAAGTTTGGATGTTTGATGAATTTGTTATTGTGTAGACTTGCATGTTTTGTATGTTCATTGGGGGTATTTTAATCATCTACATGTTGGGGAATTTGGATGGGTTTTGCCATAAGATTTAAACACTTCCCATTCTTAGTTTTCTCATGTTTATTGACTGAAATTTCCTGTTGAATATGCTACATGTTAGTTATGTGTTTGTATTTGTGTTTGCTTGCTTGATTGATTGAAGAAACTTTGTTCTGATGGGTTTTGCCATAACATTTAGACACCTCCCATGCTTACCTTTGTTTTTCACATGAGTTTATGGTTTTTGATGCGTCTTTCCATATCTTTAGACACTTCTCATGCTGAACCTAATCTTATGTAAATCAAGTAGTAATTGCCGATACATTGTCTCAATGGATTGATAGGTTTTGCCACATCTTTAGACACTTCCTTTGCATGACACACACACACAACACACACATACATACATGCTTACATGCAGCATTCATCACTTATTTCACTTCATATGTGCACACACTCCAGCCCTTAGGGGTTTCTCTTTCTGATTTCCAATCTTTCATGCTTTCTTTCGCATTTCGTACTTATAAGTTTAGTGTAGTTTTGCTTTAGCGTAATCACATATTTTCTCCCTTTATTCTCCATCTGATTTTGGTCATACCAGAGGCTGCTCACCTCCTTGCGGACGACCCGTACTTGCCTCGTCTTCACCGACGGTCGTGCACTTGCGGTCTAAATTGAAAATGAACAAACAAGGCATTTTAGGGTTTAGGTAATAAAGAAGAGAAAGGAAGCAAAAAGGACCGAAGCGCAAGAAGAAATGACTGATTTGAAAACTTTTTGAACCTATTTGTAATGACCAATGACTGATTGTAACATTGTAAAGAAAATATCTTGGTTACAAAAAGTTCGTAATCTCAAGAGTTTGTCGAGAAATTTTACAATTCATATCAAACGGGACGACCCGTACTTGCCTCCCCATCCTCCCGGAGAATAATGGTAGCCCAAGGTACACCAACGTAATTGCCTTGCGCTCCATCCCAAGGTGCATCAATCCATGCTCCATGCATCACATCACCCCCTATGAAACCCTGACTCTTCGATGCATTAAACTTCAGACCGAAGCTTGCTATGAATTCCTCTAGGATACTTCTAATGGCCCGAGCATTTTCTTTGGTGGCCCTCGCGAAGAGTAGGATGTCATCAGCATGACACGATGACATCTCCGTATGGTAGTGCCTCGAGTTTCCTTTCCATGACCACCATCCTCACCATTTCACTCAACACCTCCATGCACATCACAAATAAGTAGGGGGATAAGGGATCACCTTGTCGTAAACCATTCTGAGATCGAAATGGCATGGAGTTGGCCCCATTCACTGGCACCACGAACGATGCCTCCACACAAGCCAATATCAGTCGTCTCTACTTATCCATGAAGCCAAAGCTCTTCATTACATGATCAAGGAACTCCCAAGAGATGGAGTCATAGGCTTTTCTAATATCAAGCTTAATGCACATGCGTCCTTTCCTCTTCTCAAGGTGAAGGTTGTGGCAAAGCTCGTGTGCGAGGAGAATTTTATCACCAATTCTTCGACCTTTAACATATGCACTCTGAGTTTCCCCTATCATCCGTGGCAATAGCCTCTTCAACCGGTTTGCAAGTACTTTGGACGTGAACCTGTACGTCATGTTGCACAAAGCAATGGGATGGATGTCCTACACCACCGTCGGTGCCTTCTTCTTCTTTATTTTTACGTGTTCATGTTTTGTTTTTACTTTGTTGTTTTCTTTGTTAATGAGATGATTAGTGAGCATTCCATCCCCATTGGGGGTAGAGGACGATGTGAAGTTAGATTTGTGTGTGTTTTTAATCTTAATCTTGGAGCTTCAAATAATTTCCATAGCCATTTTAATGGGTTTCGCACTCTGGCCTTGGATGTGTTAATGGTCTTAATTAATGCTTAGCATATGCTTTGGTTAGTGGGCCCACTTAATGGGGAATGGTGATGTGAGGATTAGATTTGATTGGATAAAGAGATAAGGATGACATGTATAAGCATGTGGCCTTGTTGCCCTTTCTTGATTAATATGTTGTATGTTTCAATTATGATGTTAAAACTTAACTCATGTGGAGACATAGTTCAGGTTGTGGTCATTATGAACCAGATTAAAGGGAGAAGATTGTCGTTTTAACCATTTCGGTGGGACTTTGTTTTTGTTTGGATTGCTATGCAGGGGATTATAGTGGAAGGAGGACACACAGTATCAGGAGACCATTGATGACAAATCACGCAACCAAACACGCTACTACATCCGCCAGTAGCGGATGGTGCAAAGTCTGACTTTGCATTTTCAGGATATAGTTCATGCTTTGCGTAATTATGTTTTTGTCTCCCTCTTCACTCTGTACATGCTTCAAGCTTATATCAGAACCTATTAAATGTGCATGAACGCCCTTTTAAGACATTTTGGACTTAAAAACCCAAAGCAAAAGATGAGATTAATTGTCATATAGGTCATGCTTCACTTGTAGATCTTGCACGCATTTGTTTTTATTTTCTTTAATTTTCTATTGTAAATTGCTGGCGTAAGGCCCGCGCATTTTTCCCTTCTACATGCGTGGTCAAAGCATGCATTAGCTAGTAATGTGCATTCGGACAAGTAGGAGGTAAGTGTTTGTTTGGATAATTGATTGCTAGATTTATGACTCAAAACGCTACTAAGGAGGTATTGTCCCATACACGATAAGGTGGGGGATTTCATCACCCATTCCTTTATTCCAAAAACCACACTAATCTAAAGCCCAAATTTAAATCAAGTAGACATCAACCCTAAGGACTTCGGGCACACATAGGAGACAATTTCATTCCGAATGTCATGGTATATTCATCGTTGCTTGCTTAGTTTCATTGAGACTTTTGGCACCTTCGGGTCTTGACTTTCTAATTAGGCTTGGTGACTTGTGCTCAAGGGAGTTGATGCCTTCGAGAGTTTGGAGAGTCACAGTTAGGCACCGTCTAGCCTAAGGACCTATAGTTAGACTTAGGTTTGTTTGAGACATGTTTTCTAGTTTAGGCTTCTACCCAATCCCACTACTCACGCTAGTTCTTAAGGCTTCTTCTCTTCTCATCTAAGTCATTTTCTCCTCTACTTCTATCGTTTAATCTCCTCCTCTACTACACCCTTTTTCTTAGTGTTTTAGGGTCGAGTCGAGAACTTTTATGCAAGCTTGGAATCGCACAGTAGATGTTAATCTTTTTTAGAGAGTTGATCATTCTTCGTAGATGGACAATCAGGTAGATCCTCCATCCTCTCCTAGAGCTCCTATCAAACATGAGGTTTCTTCTTTTGGGATGTCAGGACCTAGTCAGTTTGGTCCCCTACTCATAGAGTTTACTCGACGACCTCCTCATCTGAGTCAGGAAATGGAGGGCTTTGGTTAGGATTTAGGTATGGGTATACCACCACCTGTACCTAGACAAGAGCGACCGATGATGCTGTCGAAGTGGACCCATCATGTGCGGTACACACAACCTTCTTGCATAGTTCTTCCGCCTGCCCGTGGGAACAACTATGAACTCAAACCTCAGTATATGAGTGTGCTTCGTACCTTCACTAACAATAAGGAGGATCTGTATAACTTGATGAGGATTAGTGAAATTAAGGATGATTTGTTTTGCGTTAAAGGATAACGCGAAGTGTTTGTTCGTTTTAAATTTAGACCGCAAGTGCACAACCATTGATGAAGATGAGGGAAGTACGGGTCGTCCGTAGGGAGGAGAGCAGCCTCTGGTATGACTGAAATCAGATGGTGAAAAAGGGGAGAAGAGTTGTAGATTACGCTAAGCTACACTACTCTAGACTAGTAAGTAACACATGCGAAAGAAAAACAACAAACAATGGACTAACACTAAACTAAGAAACTTGATAAGTAAGCTGGAAATCAGAGATGAAAAACCCCTAAGGGGTGGAGTGAGTGTACACATGCAAAGAGATGGTGAAGAATACAATCATTAAGCACAAATGAAAGTTGTATTTTCATGTATAGGAAGTGTCTAAGGATTATGGCAAAACCTAGCAATCACATTACTAACCTAGTTGACTAACATTAACATACACAAGTTGGTTATTTAAGAACCTAAACAAGCATGGGAGATGTCTAAGAGTTATGGCAAAAAACCATCAAGTTACAAATTCTATCCTAAACAAGCAAGCATACATTTATGTTTATCAACACATTTCATACAAAGCATTCATTTCCATTCTCTTTTGCATGTATAAAACATCAACTCCACCCCCCAAAGGGGATGAAACTACTCACTATCCATTAAACTAATTATTATCCTAAGAAAGGAAAACATATTAACTAAGTTGCTAAGATTAATGAAATGAAATTTAAGTATTTATGCAACATGAAACAAGCAACATAACAAAGAAACTTTTATTAAATTGAAACTCACAATACAAGTAGCATCTTCCTACTTTAGTATTTGCTCCAAGGCTCCACTTCAAGTAGGAAGAATAGACACTAAGTATGTAGTATATTACAAGGAAAGGTGAGGAGTTCTATTTATAGTCATTGAAAAAGTTAATCAGGGACAATCCCCCGATGTGGGACTAATACAACACCAAAAATAGATAAAAACAACCCTAATACATGTTCTGCCCGAAGTGTGTCGGATCCGGAGCCAACCCAAATGCCAATCAGCGGTCCCAAACCTCCAATTGGCGGTCTATAGAGTTCGGATCCGGTCTGGATTTTGCGTCAGCTTTGCTGGAGTGATTTCTTCATGTGTCATGCATCCAAGTCGGTTTTTGGAGTTTAGGCCCGAATCGAATTGCTAAAATACTCCTCATGATGGTGTGACGTATTTTCATTTTCTTATTGGTCCTTTGGGCTTACATTCAGGTCGTTCTCCCTTGCATCTCAGTCCCCAAGTCTCACAACTCAGTCATTTTTCCTGCTTTTAGGTCCTTTTATGCTTCTTCTCCTCAAACCTACTTATTCCTGAAACTCCAACATAAAACTCGTTGTGTAGCATTATGTAGGTTCAAGATAATGTATATAAGACAAAAATTAATGGATGAAATGATGTCAATCAAATACCCCCACACCTAACTTTTGCTCGTCCCGAGTAAAACAAAGAGAGAGAAAAATGAAGGAAAGGAAAAAGCATACGTAAAACAGGGAAATCCTAACTCACTTTCGTAGGAATCACGGTTGCACTTAGCACGTGCAACAAGCCGTTAAACCTCCTTGTCGCCAAGGAGGTGGAGTGTTGTCCCCTGAGGGTTTTCAGTGGATACACCCACAAAATCCGAACAAAGATGCATTATTCAACCTAGCAACACGACTTGATGGTCTTATTTTTGTCAATCAATGGACACGGTAATGCTACGAGCCGACTCTATATATGTAATAAATCCACACACCTAGCCTATTGAATCACTCGTGAAAGTTAATTAAGGACTTAAGTGCAAGGCATGCGCAACCTTAACTCCTTAAAGCGATACATTGTGTAATGTCCATTAAGGTTCTTATTTGACTCTTTTTTTTTTTTTTTCTTTGGAGCATTACATTGGTTGGTATTTGATTCTCCCAGGGTCGGGTTTCGTGCATCATTGCCTGTGAGTACTTACACTATCACGTACACCTTCCCCCAAATCTCCACATAGGGCGATCCCTACCACCCATGTAACGGGAGTTCGGTCGGTGCATCCCAGGTCAAATGACTCGAGAGCACCAAGCACTAAGTCCCCTCGGACCTAATTTCCCGAGTACCGTGCGAGAAGAGAGAACACCACTTATTTATTTATCTACATGGGAACCAAAACCCATATACTTACAATTTCACAAAACGAGTTTAAGGGTCCCTGACTACGACAAACTTCCTTATACTAACAGACACAAATTATTTGACTCACTAGGTTCAGGGTGGACTTCTTTAGTTGTTTGAGTACTGAAACCCTATGATTACACGCCCCCAGAGGGAAGACCGGGGTGCATCCCTATGACTCGATAAGACCTAAAGCCAGTAAACTAGATATCCTAATGCATCATGTTCAAGACAGTTTTGGGAGCTTTCTTTTTTACTTTGCCTCTAAATGGTATTGCACTTGTTAAACACACGAAAAACCCCCCAAAACATTTTCTTTCGCAAACACTTGAAGATCTTGAGAAAAATGTGAAAATTTTAAAGCACTAGGCAAGCAAAAAGAAGACAAGTAACCCAAGGATCATGGAAAGCAGATATATAAATATTAAATGCAACACACTAACATTGCCCTAGCAATACAAACAAAAGAAAACGAAATAAAACAAAAGACACACAAAATATGTACAAACATGAAAACAACCCCCCCCTCCTACACACACAGACCTAATCCATGCATCGTCCTCAATGTATAGCAAAATGGTAATCAGAGACAATCCCCCGATGTGGGACTAATACAACACCAAAAATAGATAAAAACCACCCTAATACATGTTCTTCCCGAAGTGTGTCGGATCCGAAGCTGACCCGACCGCCAATCTACGGTCCCAGACCGCCAATTGGCGAGCTACAAAGTCCGGATCTGGTCTGGATTTTGCGTCAGCTTTGCTGGAGTGATTTCTTCATGTGTGATGCATCCAAGTCGGTTTTTGGAGTTTAGGCCCGAATCGAATTGCTAAAATACTCCTCTTGATGGTGTGAAGTATTTTCATTTGCTTATTGGTCCTTTGGGCTTACATTCAGGTCCTTCTCCCTTGCATCTCAGTCCCCAAGTCTCACAATTCAGTCATTTTTCCTTCTTTTAGGTCCTTTATGCTTCTTCTCCTCAAACCTATTTATTCCTGAAACTCAAACATAAAACTTGTTACGTAGCATTGTTTTGGTTCAAGATAATGGATATAAGACACAAATGAATGCCTGAAATGATGTCAATCACGAAGAAATTGATGTACCAGTTTTTGGCGAATTCGATTCGGTCTTGCGAGGAATTTGTGACTCTTTATCTGAAGAGGTTCTTTCCTCAGAGGAAGACTCAACAATTACGGCACGAGATACTCCAATCATATTAGGCTGAGACTGAATCATTTCATTCATTCTTTGAGAAATTTGAAGATCTCCTCTAGTAGTGCCCTAATCATGGACTTGAGCTCTGGTAGCTATGCCATATTGTTTATGAGGGCCAAATTACAACACCCGTACATTGTTGGAGTCAAGTGTCATGGTGACTTCCAAATGAAGCCAATTGATGAAGCATGCCAAACCTTTGAAAGTATGAAATCTATGTTACTCAACCTCCTGGGTTTCTGAATGAAACTCACCAATACCACATGTATAAACATAGGAAGGCTCTTTATGGTATCAAACAAGCTCGAAAAGCTTGGTATGAGAGGATGAAGAACTTCTTACATGCGAATGGTTTCACAGTGGGTCAAGTCGACAAAACTCTTTTTGCGAAATCTACGGGTAAGGATCTATTAGTGGTTAAAATATATGTTTATGATATCATATTCGGTGCTACTAATGATCTTCTTTGCCATGACTTCTCTAGGTCTATGAAATGTGAGTTCGAAATGAGCTCAATTTCTTTCTTCGATTCCAAATCGAGCAAACGAAAGAGAGCACTTTATAAACCAAGCCATGTATACAAAACAACTCATCAAGCTATGTTTACCGTAAGAGTACCTCTACACTTTTGACTTTCTTCGGCTTGCATGGTTCAGACTTCTTTTTGGGAGCCGTTCACTAGTAAAAGAACCAAAAAGAAAACGTAGTTAACATAATAAGAATTATAATGGTGATTCATAAACATAGTAAATTCATGATATCTTAACAAAAACTAATAAAGTACTAGGTAAACCTTTAAGTTTCTTTTTTTCTCATAAGATCTTCGATCAATATTCCTTAACGATGATCATCCCGAACAAGTAAGTGATCAACATATCTATTATGATCAACTGACTCGTTCTTAAAATAAGGGAATTTCTTAAATCTCATTTACCTCTTAATGAGAAATAATATGGTGATTTCCTTCTAAAACTACAGACTATTCATTATTGAAGGGAATGTGTTCTAAAAGTTTTACTTTTAAATGTCAATTATTATGAATTGAATGAGAAATCATTTTGTTCCTTGTTTATGTTATTCGTCTTTTAGAAGTGTTAAGGAAGAGGCCCTTGGTCCTTAACCGTAGAGCTGTAAAAGATATTGGTTTACATAAAACAAAAGATATTCGCAATCATGGTAATAAACATGGGACATTTTATAACCGAGTTAAGATTGTCGTGTTGGTCATATATCATTGTAGCTCTACAAGTGAGTGACAACATGGGTACACAAAAGAGGAAAATACTACTTTTGTATACTGAATAGACCTAATAAGTAAAACATTATAGAATTGTGTTTTCTGTGTCATTAATGTTTTATTGTGTCTTTGCTCCTTTGATATGAGACTTATATCCGATCACTTAAGAATTGCTTAATTAGACTAGTGTCTTGAGCTATCGATGAGTGTAGTGTAAAGGCATTAGTTGGTTAAGTATGACTTTCGTTGGAGAAGATAGTTAGTCAAAAGATTATCATTGCCCCTCTTAATTGAGTCATAATATTACTGGGCCCCTTGATAAAGCAAAGTTATAATGTGCACAATGCGATTTGAGTTAAGTCACATATTTGTAACTAAGCTTAAAGAGATCAAGAAATGAATACTAATACAAAGATGACACGATACTACTTTGTGTGTATTCTTAATATCATGAGGCAGGGACGGACGCAAGTGGTGCACTCCATCACTAAATGGATCGGGTTTTGGTTCGAGTGGAATTAAGGCATTTAACTAATTGGGAGCTATAATGTGTAGCTAGATACCACTTATAGCTTGTGATATTAAGCTCTTAATATCACAGCCAACTTAGTCTAGATCCTCCCATAGGTCACACCGCAAAAACCGGGAAACAAGAAGCTTGATTTTTGGTTCATATGATGTGTCGGGTTTCTTATAGAAAATATGACACATGTGGTGAACAAGCAAAATCAATTATGTTGTATATAAACATAATTAGAATCATGATAAATTCATATGAGATGCATATATTATGGGGTGCAATAATTTATTGTTGCATAGGATAATATGTTGCGTAAGTTGTGAATTTGCTAAAACCCCCTAAAGTTCAAATTTTGTTGGAAATAAATCCAAAATTTGAAAAGGCAAAATCGGGTAACAATTCGGTAATCTGTTTATGGTTCGGTCGACCGAAGGTTCTGTGGATCGGTCAACCGAACGTGGAATGGAAGGTCAGAGTTGATTGACTTAACTTTACCAAACTGCCTGGAACTCTGGTTCGATATACCGAACCAGGAACGGTCGACCGAACAATGTCCAGTTCCGATATTTTCGGTTAACCGAATGGCACTCGGTTTTAGACGCGAATTCGTCCGATCGGTTAAGGAGAATTTTTCTCCTTAAGAATCGGTCATCCGTCTAGTGCACGGTAATACGAACGTGACATATTCGGTTAACCGAGTATGTCTCGGTAAACCGAAGCCTGATCGATTTTCTGCCTTTGATAATTAAGAGATTAATTTGATCATTGGTTGGATTAGCTCCAAACTTGGTCAAACATTTTGTGGATGCATGTAATACATTATGGAATTAGTTTGTGAGAGAAAATGTCAAGAAAACATGGCTTAAGAATAGCCATGATTGAGAGTAAGATTGGAGCCTATAAATAGGTCCTTATTCTCCTTAATTAAGTTATATGTTTTTCTAATTGTTTTCTCTCCTAATTCACCACAAAAAGCCACGAAAATTCTCTTAGTTTTCTAAGTCTTTCGAAGGAGAAATCTCAGAGACTAAGGAAGGGGTTTGTAGCTAGATTCTAAGCTAGTTTGGAGATTGATTGGCTAGCTCCTTTCTCTCCAACCTTGTTTAGGGTTTTGGTGAACACTCGGAGGCATCTGGCACAACGGGAAGCGACGATTGTCTTCCCCAACATCTTTGGATCATCAAGAAGTTTTAGAGAACTTCTAGGTATGAAATTCGGAACCCATGTTTTTTTAATAAATTTTTGAAACTAGATATTGAAACAAACCGATGCATGCATGAAACAAATCATAGAAAAATTGTAATTGATCCTTATTGTAAATAAAAATTCCGAAAATATATATGTGCAATAAAACTAGAAATCCTACAATTATCACATGGGTCTGCTACATAGGAAACATGTTCTCTTTAAGATGCCAAAATAAAGGATCTTCCTTGAATTTTCATTTTTCAAGGTTCGTCAATGTAAATCCCAATTCACTAACTCAGAGCCCATTGTTATTGCCCACCCACTAGCATCTAAATATCGTTACATTAAGTTTGGTGAAGTTCCACTCTTATATTTCTTCAATTTGGCCATAATATGACATATTGGCATGTATATGATCTTTATGTTTAGAACTAGAGATATACAATGATTCAACGACTAAAGTGTCCCACTATTCTGCATTGTGCTTTTATTGTCTTCCATCTTAGTGTAGAAGGAGTATCCATTCATATTACCTTGACAGCACAAGGCTATTAGAAGTTCAAACTACCAGGGAGGAGTATGCTTGGTCAAATTCCTCAAGTGGTACATGTCAAATTGAAACAAGGATCGACAGGGTTTTGTGTATGGGCATGTGGTTGGAGTTGTTTTTGGAAATATTTTACACAGTTGAGGACAATGAACTCAGTGACCATCGACCGTTTTTGGTGGATACCAAACCCAATGTTCGTAGGAAGAAGTGAATGTTTCGGTTTGCGAATGCTTGGGACTCGCATGAACAATGTTTTGATGTAGTCCGAGGAGCATGGACCATGTTACGGGCACTCCCATGTTTCGAGTTGTTAGGAAACTCGCAGAAGTTAAAAAGGATCTAAAGAGTGGAGTAATGATATGTTTGGTAATTTAGATAGGAGCATAGTAAAGTCAAGGGATGAGCTTGCTCAAATCCGTGTAGCTCTGAAGGTTGACTATGATGACAAAGAAATGTTGAGGCTTGAAAACATGGCTAAGGATGATTTGGCTTAGAAGCTACTTGTCGAAGAATCCCTTGCGAAACAAAAGTCAATGGTATGGTGGCTAGGAGAAGGCAATTCAAACTCTAGATTCTACCATACTTCCCTTAGTCATTGAGAGGTTCAAGACCTCAATACATTGACAATGGAGGACGTATTGGTAGCCTCATGGCCTACAAGATTCCAATGAAGGATAAAAAGAGATGGAGATCTCCAACAAGAAAGACAAACCAATCGTTCTCAAAAATAGCATCAAATTCAAAAAATCTGATGTGGAGGCCAGTGATGAGGAGTTTGCAATGATGGTGAAGAAGCTAAAGAAGCGTTGGGTGAAAGAGAATTTTCCAACAAAGAAAATGGATGAAGGAGAAATATCCATTTGTTCTGAATGTAACAGTGTTGAGCACGTGAAGAAGGATTGTCCCTTCATGAAGTTTAAGGAAAGGGAAGATAGGAAGGAAATGCATGAAAGACATGAGAAGCAGAAAAGAGAAAAGAAGAAAAAGAAAGGATACTCATAAGAAGAGAGAATAGGGATAAGGAAAAGAAAAAGAAAAAGGCCCTGAAGGCCACTTGGGAGGAATCATTTGATTCATCTTCTCGTTCATTGAGTAAGTCAAAGAAAGAAGATGTAGGATTTCGTGTCCCTATGTATGTATATATTTTAAAAAAATTATACAAACATACAAGATCAATTTCATATTTTCAATTATTTTACGTACATGTATTTGTTTATTCTAATATCATGCATTCCTACACATATTAAAATAAACAAAGGATAAAGGATCATACCCAAAGGTTCTATACAACCTTTCAGAAGATCTGGAGTTCCGTTGCTCGTCGAATCGCCCACCGATTTGCCTCCAAGTGTTCACCAAACTCTAAACAAGATTAGAGAGAAAGGAGCTAGCCAATCAATCTCTAATTAAGCTTAGAATCTAGCTAATAACCCCTCTTTAAGCTCCTGAGATTTCTATATCCAAAACTTAAAACTATTAAGAGATTTTCGTGGTGACTAAGTGTAACGCCCCTAATCCGCACTCGGGACACAGCAATGAGTACAACACTAAAATGAAGCGAAAAAGGGACATTAACTGTAATAACCAACTCGCGGCCTCAGTTTTAAGATATATGATAAGGTAAAGTCAAGGTACAATGCGGAAGGAAAATACAAGCAATCTGAAATCTACTACACAACTACTAAGAGGAGTACGAAAAATACATGACAACTGAGCTCAACAGATCCAGTCCACGCGTCCCAAGCCAAAGTCGCCTCCGATCACCTACCGCGTCCCACCTGCACAAGAACCGGCACGCCTGAGTCTTAAATCAACACCCAGTACACCACCCAAACCCAACACTGAACAAAGTCTAGTCGCCCCTGACGACTCACACTGGTCTCGTGTTCCAAGGCGGTCACGCGCCCAGCGAGGCCGAGCGTGCACCTCGAACCCCACCGCGCATCCAACCCACAAGGTGACACTCAACCCGCTCTCACGGCAGAACTGTCACACGTCCCAAGGCAACCACACACCCAGCCAGGCCGAGTGTGCACCCTCGACAAGACCGTGCATCCAGCCCACAAGGCAACGCCTTACTCCAACCACGCGCCCGAGCCCGTGAGCAACACTCCCAAATGGTCACTCGTCACAACGCTGGTGAGCTGACCAGTTCTGCATCCGGCTTCGAAAGCTGACCAAACGCCCGAGCCCGTGAGCAACGCTCCGTAACGGTCACTCGCCACAACGTGGGTGGGGCCTTCCGAACCGCAACAACAAGGGGGGAAACCGACTCCGGGAATCCAACCACAACGCCCGAGCCCGTGAGCAACGCTCCCTAATGGTCACTCGCAACAACGCTGGTAAACCATCACGGACCCCCCAACAAGGGAACACCCTACATCTAGTCATACGTGCCTCACACGTCAACCCCACTACTCGACCACACGTCCGTGTTCGTGAGCAACGCTCCAGCGACCACTCACAGCAACGTGGGTGGACAAACGGTTCCAAGAACCTCTCACACGAACCTAAGGCATGGGTAAACATACTTTTTCCCCAACCTATGGGTCACACGACCCCCAACAAGGCATAACGCAATAAAGAATGAACAAGACTATAAAATCATGTAAGCAACGTAGTGAAATTATAGCTCTAAGTCCACAAATCAAAGTACAGGGGTATAAGTGTAATTTGCCTAAAATGCCCTATATTTCACAATTCCCAAAAGTTTAGGGGAAACCAGTAAATTACACAATTATAATTCCTGAATTCAAATGCACTAGAATTCAAAGTTTTTCCAGCAATTAAACCAATACAATGAAATCTAGGGTTTATTCTGCAATTAATCAAATTATTGACTATTCAATTAAATACTCATAAATTTAGAATTTATTCAGCAACTTTCCCAATTACTAACATAGTTAACCAAAACCATAAAATTCAAGGTTTTTCTGCAATTAACCCAATCTTTAATCAACCCACCCAATTACAACTAACATGCATAAACTTTATGCAAAATTTCCCAACTCTTTCTCCTTCCATCGCCTAACCCACAAATCCAAACAGTCGGCCACGCCGTCACCGCCGAACGGTCGGGCGCAGTTGCAGCAGCCGATGCCCACCATCCCCGCACGGTGGCGTGGCTCATCCGGCTGCACGAGCGGCTCAAATCTCGTGCGCGGCTGCCCGCCGGCGCAACTCCGACCGGTTGCTCGTGGCGCCAACCCACGTGTAACTCCTCTTCCAACCTCCCCAACGTCCTTAACGCTACACACGAGGGAGAGATGGCATACTTCACGAGAAGAAGAAGAAGACCGGAGAAGAGGACGATTCCTCTCCGCGTCTACACGCGGTCGCCGGAGCTCCTTGCCGTCGGGGTCATCGTCGTCGTCGCTGTTGGAAGGAGGAAGAAATGGGTTGGGGTTAGGGTTAGGGATTTGGGGAAGAGAGGTGAGAGAGAGAGAAAGTGAAGGGTTTGGTTGGGTTTATTATAGTCACCCCACCAAAGAGGAATTTCGCCCGCGAAATAAACATAAGCTACGCACCGCAAAGCTCTGGATACTTTTCCCGCACATCTGCCTCGATCTCCCACATGGCCTCTCGTGGTTTGTGGTACTGCCATCGAACCTTTACCATCAGGATGACCCTCCTACGCAACTGGTGTTCCATCTGATCCACAATCTCTACTGGTCGCTACTCGAACGACAAATCTAGCTGCACCACAGGCATATCTGCCTCCAACACGTGCAAAGGATCAGCAACGTACTTCCTCCGCATCGAAACATGGAATACATTGTGCAGTCCCGAAAACTGAGGTAGCAAGGCAATCTGATACGCAACGACACCAACTCGGTCCAAAATCTCGAACGGCCCTATGTATCTCGGACTCAACTTCCCTCTGTGCCCAAATCTCATAACTCCCTTGGCGGGAGAAATCCTCAGGAACACGTGATCGCCCACAGCAAAAGTTAACTCTCACCGACGCTGGTCTGCATAACTCTTCTGCCTACTCTGCGCTGTGGCCAATCTCTCCTGGATGACATCCACCTTCTTTGCACACTGCTCGATGATCTCTGGCCCAATCAGTTGTCTCTCGCCCACCTCACCCCAACACGAGGGTGATCTACACGGTCGTCCGTACAATGCCTCAAAAGGTGTCATCCCTATACTGGCATGGAAGTTGTTGTACGCGAACTCAATCAGTGGTAAATGCTCATCCCAACTACCTGCCCAGTCCAAGGCACACGCTTTCAACATGTCCTCGAGTGTTTGTATGGTCCTCTCTGACTGGGCCTTTCTCCACATGATTCTAATTATGTCAATTCTCATGACACATTGATTTTATTCATTCACCACATGTGTCTTTTTTTCACATGAAACCCGACACATCATATGAACTCAAAATCAAGCTTCTTGTTTCCCAGTTTTGTGGTGTGACTTATAGGAGGATCTAAGCCAAATTGGCAGCGATATTAAACACTTAATATCCCAAACTATAAGCAGTATCTAACTACACATTATAGTTACCCAATTAGCATAGATGTCTTTCTTCCACTCGAACCAAAACACGATCCATTTAGTGATATAAGTGCACCACTTGTGTCTGTCCCTTGCCTCATGATATTAAGAATATATACAAAGTAGAAATGCGTCACCTTTGTATTATATTCATTTCTTGATCTCTTTAAGCTAATTATAACTATGTAACTTAACTCAAGTTACATTGTGCACATTATAATTTTGCTTTATCAAGCGACCCGCTAATATCATCACTCAATGAAGAGGGGCAATGATAATCGTTTGACTAGCTATCTTTTCCAGCACAAGTCATATTCAACCAACTATTGCCTTTATCACTATACTCATTGGTAGTTTTTGACAATAATCAAATTAAGCACTTCTTGTGTAAAAAGATATAAGTCTCATATCTTAGGATCCAAGACACAGTAAAACATTAATGACACGAAACACATTTCCATAATGTTTTACTTGTTAGGTCTATTCAATATATAAAAGAAATATTTTCCTCTTTTATATACTCGTGTCGTCAATTATTTGTAGAGCTACAACAATCGATGACCAACACGACAATTTTATCTCGGTGATTAATGTTCCATGTTAATTACCATGATTGTGAATAACTTTTGATTTATGTAAACCATTATCTTTTAGAGCTCTACGGTTAAGGACCAAGCACCTCTTCTTTAACACTTCCAAAAGATGAATACCATAATCAAGGAACAAAATGTTGCACATCCAATTCATAATAATTGACATATAAAAGTAAAACTTTTAGAACACATTCCTTTCATAAGAAGCCCATTTCTGCCTCTACACGCACCTCTCACTCGGTTGATAGGCCGAACGGCTGGACTGTAACGCCCCCGATCTCGTGGGTACGTACACTGGGAAAGACTACAAGTGTCGCGATCAGAGACCTCCGCGACGACCGAAGGAGTTACAAAAGACAGACCAAACAATGACTCGACAACAAATAGAGAGATCATACATGGATAGACTAACATAAAACATAACTAAAAAGTGAGAGATTATCCATATATGGTAATAAGGTCAAATACATTACATCGAGTTCAAAAGGGAAATACATCGTGAATAATGCGGAAGCAAAAGACAAACTGAAGAATTTGGTCGACGTGTCCCTCGTGTAAAGAATCTTCGACTACTCGTCCAGTCTACCCTGTAGGAATCTAAGTACCTGCAAGCACCGCATCAACATATATGTGAGTTTTCTATAAAGAAAACCCAGTATGCCCCTGACCCAATTGGAGTTATATGGAAGAATGCATGCAATCTATCTAAGACAAAAGCATCCGAAACAGAAACAGAAAAGCACATAATGCAACAGAAGGCTATGATTCCATAAGTCGTGCCAGTCGGGTGCACTCAAACCATTCCTCGAAAGGAACCAGAACACCAGCCTCTCTAGTCAAAGGTGGTCACTCGACAGTGACCCACCGCTCGGCACAAAGCGGTGCGCCAGATAAGTGTCCCAATTCACGGCAAGTGACCTACTTGGTGTCATCGCGAACTTGGGAACACCTACCTTGAGACAGAATGGCAGCGTGCCTGCCCAAGACTTACCTTATGCCTAGCCTCCCAACATTCAAGTCTTATGCGAATGGCCTCTGGAGCTAGAGGACCCACTCGTGGCCCGTCGGCCCAGAAAACAGAATGTGCCCAGAATTATTAATCATATTAAATGCAATGCAAGCTACTTAAGCATCTAAAATCTAATGCATCTACAGTGTATGGAACCACCTCAAGGAAAGGTATCCAAATACTCTCCTAACAGCCCCCAAACAAATCAACATCAGAACATCCCAATCAGGAATCAAACGAAACTCACAACAACAAGCAATCATAACCAGATCGGCAAATCAAGATAATAGTTAATCGAGTCATCTACGGGTCATGATAAGGATGTTTTAAGGTCTGATATCCTAAGGGTCATTCATAACCATATCATAACACTTCACTTCGTAACATATAGACATGAAAGATGCAATAGGATGATGCATTACAACTAGATATATCAAAATCAAACTCCACAATAATCGATAGCATGCATCCTTAATTTCAGAGTGTATATGCGATGATAACTGAAATCTCAGAGCATGATTGATTGACATCATTTCATGCTTATATTTGTACCTTATATCCATTATCTTACACCTAAGCAATGCTACGTGACGAGTTTTATGTTTAGTTTTCAGAAATAAAGAGGTTTGAAGAGAAGAGCCAAGAAAGGACCCAAAAGCAGGAAAAAAGGACCTAATTGTGAGACCTGGGGACCAAGATGCAAGGGAGAAGGACCTGATCGTAAGACAGAAGGACCTAAGAGCAAAACAGGAAACTCCACACCATCATGAGGAGTATTTTGTCAATTCGATTCGGGTCGGAGCTCCACTAAACAAGTTAGATGCATCCAAGACCAAGAAACACACCAAGGCAAGCCCACCAGAAGACCCAGACGGATCTGGGCTTTCTAGGCCGCCAATTGGCGGTCTGGATCATGCAGGATCCGCCCCAACTTCTCCTGAACTCGTATTAGTGTTCGTTTAGGTTATTTTTGGTATTGGTTTAGTCCCACATCGGGGGATTGTCCCTGATTAGCTTTTTCCATGCTTATAAATAGAACTCTTCACCTCCCATTGTATCCATCTCCCTGTTGGTGGCCATCTTCCCTACTAAGAGTGAAGCCTTGAAGCAAAACTCTAGTGGAGGAAGAGCTACTTGTAATTGAGTGAGTTAATAATATAAGTTTTCTCTTAATGATGTTGTTTCTCTCTTAGTTTAATTTCCTTTCATTTGCATGCTTGTTTGTTTGTTTCGTTTTATGCTTCTTTAATATTTCTTGCTTAAGTAGTATAAATTTCATTTCAGTATTATGCTTTCCTTTGCTAAATTAGTTAGTGTAATGAGTAGTGAGTAGTTCCATCCCCATTTGGGGGGTGGAGAAATATGTGATATAATCATGTAGTGTATTAAGTGTGTGTTATTTTTATCCCTTGAGCTTTATATGATTTCCATAACCATCTAATGGGTCTCCACTCTTATCTTTGATATGCTAATGCTCTTGAATGAAGCTTAGCTTATACTTTGATTAGTGGACCTATTTTATGGGGAATGATAAGGTTAGTATATGGATGAAGTTAATGTTGGAAACACAATTTGTAGTGTATGTACTCTTGTTGCCTTTTCCTTAGCTAATGTCTTGTATGTTTTAATGATGTAGTCATCTTAATTCATGTGGAGGCATAGTAGGGTCTAGTCTTTATACTTGAGTTCATGTAGCTTCATTCCAATCATTGTCTTGTATGTTTTAATGATGTAGTCTTATCTTAATTCATGTAGAGGCAAGATTGGATGTAGTTTTATGATTTCATGCATTACATGTTGTGATGAGCTTAATTGAACACACACACACACACATCTTTATGTTCACATCTGTTCTCTACCCCCTTTGGGGTTTAGTTTTATTGCTTATCTTCATTTCCTTTGCATTTCATTTCAGCTTTGTAGTTTAGATTAGTGTAACCAAACCTTTCTCCCTTCTTTTTACCTCTCGCCTTCGCACAAACCAAGTGTCGACACACCTCCCAGTGGACGACCCGTATTTACCACCGCTTCAACGCGGCCGTGCACTTGCGGTAGAAATATAAAACGAGATCAATCAAGTTTTTGGCGCCGTTGCCGGGGAGGTGCTCTGTCCAGACCTTGGTTTGGACGATTCGAGGGGCTTTTAATTTTTTGTTTTCAGTTTTTCTTAGTTTCAGGGAACACTCTGATCAAGGGGAGGCTACTGGGAAAATCTGAGGACCAGAAGACCAAAAGGGACCGCCAATCAGCGGTTGTAGACCGCCAACTGGCGGCCTGGTGAGGTCATCTTGACTTGAAATTTTTTCTGGTAGTTGTTTTCTTCTATTTGGTTATCTGGGAGCTCTATTTTGCATGCTTTGACTTCTAGTTTGCTCCCAGATCATTAATAACTCCCCCATTAATCAACTTGGACCATAAAACTCAAAGCAAAAGATTAGACTTCTTGCCATCTAGGTCATGCACCATTGGTAGACCTTGCATGCATTTGTCTTTTCTTTGCTTTACATTTTGTCGTTGATTGCTGGCGTGAGGTACGTGCACCCACATCCCTCATTCATGCATGTTTCTTTCATGCATTAGTTAGTAAGGTGCATCGGGACAAGAGTGAGAGAGCGTTTGATTGGAGCGATTGATTGCTAGATCTAGGATCAAATCGCTACTAAGGAGGGGCTGTCCCATAAAAGATAAGGTGGGGGATTTCATCACCCTTTCCTTGGCCCCAAAAACCACTCTTAATAAAGCCTTAACTAAAAGCAAGTAGACATTGGCCCTAAGGAATTCGGACGCACTAGGAGAGTAATCTAGTCGAGACCGTCATGACCTGATCGGCGTTGCCTACCTTGTCGATAGTAGGAGGTACTGGATCTCCGGATCTGGTATCACTTGCTGGGCATTGTGGTCCTCGTTGTAGGGAGGTGAGGCGTGTCGAGGCTAGTGACCTCGAAGTTAGGCGTCGTCTAGCTTAAGGACCCATTGCCTTACTTTGTTTGAGCCGTGCTTGCTAGTTAGGCTTCTTCCTGATCCCACTACCCACGCTAGCTCTAGGGATTCTTCTCTCCTCACCTGAGTCATCTCCTCATCTATTCTCTACGTTTAGTCTCCTCCTCTAGTACACCTTCTGTTGTGTGTTTGTTAGAGTCGAGTCGAGCATTTTTATGCGAGGTTGGGCTCGTTCTGGTGAGAGCGCTCGACTCGAGAGAGTGCTTATTTCTGAGATGGAAGATCTTGGTGATCGACCATCTCCGCCTCGTGCTCCTTTGGAGCAAGAAGGCGAGTCGTCTCGTGGTGGCGAGGGAGACCGGGTTCCATACATCGACTACCTCGGTCCATTCCCACCACCACGTAGACCTCCTTCTCCTCCTCCTCTGACTCGAGAGGAAGGGAGATTCGGTCAGGATCGAGTTCTAGGTGCACCACCACCTTTAGCTCGACAGGATAGGCCGATGACGTTGTGGGAGCGGACCCATCCTGTTCGGGCCGCGCAACCTTCTTGCATAGTTGTTCCCCCTGCTCGCGGGAACAACTATGAGCTGAAACCTCAGTATGTGAGCATGCTTCCAACCTTTACTGCCAATAAGGAGGATCCGTATATTTTTATACGCGAATTCGAGGAAGTATGCTCCATGTTCAAGCTTCAACAACTTGACGAGGATTCTGTCCGGTTGAGGATGATTTCGTTCGCATTGAAGGATAATGCGAAGAAATGGATGTATAGCCTCCCGGCGAGCTCGATTCGGTCTTGGGATGACTTTGTGACCGTCTTTCTGAAGAGATTTTTCCCTCAAAGGAAAACTCAACAAATACGGCACCAGATACATCAAATGTATCAGACCGAGACCGAATCTTTTCATGGTTTCTTTGAGAGGTTCAAGGACCTTCTCCAGCAATGCCCTCATCATGGACTTGAGCTATGGCAGCTGTGCCAGATTGTTTATGAGGGCATCAACTACAACACCCGCACATTGTTGGAGTCGATGTGTCAGGGTGACTTCCAAATGAAACCTATCGAGGAGGCATGGGACACTTTTGAATCCATGGCTGAGCGCACCTTCGAGTGGGACACCATGAGAGAGCCACCAGCCACCAGGTCTTCTGGTCGAGCTGGATCATGCCATGTTGAGTCGACTATCGCATCTGAGGCGAAAATGGCTGCTCTCATGCGTAGGATAGAGAGTTTGGAGATGGACCGAGCTCCTGTAGCTCAGGTCGCTACTCCCGGGTGTACTAGGTGTGGACTGTCGGGACATGATGACTTGGAGTGCGCTTACGCTCCAAGAGATACTGAGCATGCAAATGCGATGTATCATCAAAGGCCCCGAAACGACCCGTACAGTCATTCCTATAACCCGGGATGGCGTAACCATCCTTACTTCTCTTGGGGGTCTAGTGGAGGACACGGTCAGAGCTCGCACGCTCAACCTCAACCTCCACCTTATCAACCTCCACGCCCATCGGCGACCTACCAACCCCCACATCAAAGGTCTCAGCACCAAAATTACCAACCTGGTCAGGCCTCTTCGTCGGGTTATTCTAACCAGACTCCACCACCTCAGCGGGTTGACCCCAAGGACCCTTCTAGTGATCCGACCCTTCAAGCATTCATGCAGAGCATGCAAAGTACAGTCAAGGCTTTGGAAATGCAAGTTATCCAATTGGCTCATCAATTCCATGAACGCGAGAAGGGTCAGTTCCCGAGTCAACCTGTGGTAAATCCCAGGGGTCAGCCTGCTAATACCAGGCAGAATGTACACAATGTTGAAAGTGACCCTTCCCAACATGCTAATGTTATTCATACCTTGAGATCGGGAAGGGTCGTTGACAACAATGTGAACATACCGGAAGCCAATCCTGTTGGCAAGTCTTCCGAGGAGAGTCTTGAGCCTGTCAAGGAACCTAATTCTGAGACTCCTCCTCGTGATTCCTATGTCCCCAAGGCACCATTACCTCATCGGTTGACTAAAAAACGTGATGAGCATTGGGATAAGATCGTTGAGGTACTTAGGCAAGTAAAGGTGAACATCCCGTTGTTGGACGTTGTTCAACAAATGCCACCGTATGCCAAGTTCCTCAAAGACCTTTGCACCACCAAGAGAAAAACAAATGTGCCCAAGAAGGCCTTCTTGGCCGCCAATGTGAGCTCCATATTGACACAACCCATGACTGTCAAGTACAAGGACCCTGGTTGTCCAACTGTCTCTTGCATGATTGGGAATGTGACCATCTCTCAAGCTCTATTGGATTTGGGGGCATCTGTGAATCTCCTGCCTTACTCAGTCTATGTCAACCTTGGGATAGGCGATCTTAAACCAACGAGGACAACCCTCCAGTTGGCTGATAGATCTGTCAAAATCCCACGAGGGAGTGTGGAGGATGTCCTTATCAAAGTGGGGGAGTTCGTATTTCCAGTTGATTTCATCATCTTGGATACCGAACCCGTGTCCAACCCACAAGGACAAATTCCTGTAATCCTTGGGAGGCCATTTCTTGCGACATCTAATGCCTTGATCAATTGTCGCAATGGCTTGATGAGGTTGTCTTTTGGAAACCTCACGGCGGATTTCAACATCTTCACTCTTGGTAAGCAACCTGGGCTCTTCGACGACTCAGTCGGAGCCAATTTCATCCAGGACACGGATGAGCCCGATTCATTAGGCATGTTCGACTCACATCGACATATTATTGAGGTGCCTAATGATCAGGTTGCGAGTGAAGAGGATCTTGAGGAATCCGCCAGCATATCTCTGGACGAGGAGGCACATCTGGGTGCTTGCTCCTCTTACCCCGTGGCCCTTGAGCCACTTGAAATTAACTCTGAATCCAACAAGGACCCACCTCTGGTCGAGCTTAAACCGCTCCCCGATAACCTAAAGTACATCTTTTTAGGGGATAATGAGACCTTGCCACTCATTATTGCTTCTGATCTTGAAAAAGATCAAGAGGTTGCCCTCAAAAGAGTACTCTTTGAAAACAAAGAGGCGATCGGGTGGTCCTTGAAGGATATCAAGGGAATTAGCCCTGGTATTGTTCAGCATCGGATCCACATGGAAGAGGATTCTAGGCCCCGCAGGGACCCACAACGGAGATTGAATCCTGTACTGAAAGAAGCCGTCCGAAAGGAGGTTCTTAAGTGCTTGGATCATGGCATAATCTATCCTATCTCTGATAGTTCGTGGGTGAGTCCTATCCATGTGGTTCCCAAGAAGTCAGGCGTGACGGTTGTGGAGAATGAGCATAATGAGCTTATCCCGACACGCCTGCAAACTGGCTGGTGAGTTTGCGTTGATTATCGCAAGCTCAATGCGGCAACGCGGAAAGATCATTTCACGTTGCCATTCATTGATCAGATGTTGGAAAGGTTGGACGGACATGAGTACTATTGTTTTCTTGATGGATACTCCGGTTACAACCAAATTCCCATCGCCCCCGAGGACCAAGAGAAAACCACATTCACTTGTCCCTTTGGCACGTTTGCCTACCGTCGCATGCCCTTTGGGTTATGCAATGCGCCGGCAACGTTTCAGAGGTGTATGATCAGCATCTTTTCCGATATGGTTGAGCGTTTCCTTGAGATCTTCATGGACGACTTTTCCATATTTGGCGCTTCCTTTGATGAGTGCCTTCATCACTTGAGCCTTGTCCTCAAGCGATGCCGTGAGAAGAACCTCGCTCTCAATTGGGAGAAATGTCACTTCATGGTGAAGCGAGGGATTGTACTTGGACATGTGGTCTCAAGTAGGGGAATTGAGGTCGATCCCGCCAAAGTGGGTATCATTGCTAATCTCCCACCGCCACGTAATGTGAAGGATATCCGCGCCTTTTTGGGGCATGCTGGATTCTATCGGCGGTTCATTCGGGATTTTAGCAAAATCGCTCGACCTCTCACCGCCTTGTTGGCTAAGGATGCCATTTTTGAGTTCACACCGGATTGCCACCATGCCTTTTTGACCTTGAAGAAAGAGTTGACTTCAGCTCCCATTATTAAGGCACCGGTGTGGACTGAACCCTTTGAGTTAATGTGTGATGCATCTGACTTCGCTGTGGGAGCAGTGCTTGGGCAACGATTGGACAAATTGCCTCATGTGATCTACTATGCCAGTAGAACACTCAATGATGCCCAATTAAACTACACTGTGACCGAGAAGGAATTCTTAGCGATCATATTTGCTTTGGAGAAATTCCGGTCGTACTTGATTGGCTCCCACGTGATTATCTATTCTGATCACACAGCCATCAAGCACCTCATGGCGAAGAAAGATGCAAAATCCCGACTCTTGAGATGGATCTTGTTGTTACAAGAATTCGATCTCGAGATTCGGGACAAAAAAGGGTGTGAAAACGTTGTAGCTGACCACTTGTCTCGTCTAGAGACGACCAACCCACAGGACCAAATCATTGACGACAAATTTCCTGACGAGCAGTTGTTCATGATCGAAGATAACCGTTGGTTTGCCGACATCGTGAACTACCTCGTGACCGAGCAATTTCCTGTGGGTTGGTCAAAATCTGACCAATCCAAATTTAGATCGTATGTCAGATTCTTTCACTGGGACGACCCCTACCTATTCAAATACTGCTCTGACCAAATTTTCAGGCGGTGCGTCCCAGATACCGAGTTCCAAAGTGTGCTCCATTTCTGCCATTCCAAGGCATGTGGAGGACACTTTGGGGCAAAGAAAACTGCTGCCAAGGTGCTCCAATCTGGATTCTACTGGCCCTCTCTTTTCAAGGATGCTTACGACTTTTGTAAGCAATGTGATAGGTGCCAGCGCCTTGGCAGGATTGGTCGACGTGACATGATGCCTTTGCAAAATGTCCTTGTTGTCGACATCTTCGATGTGTGGGGCATCGATTTCATGGGTCCCTTCCCGAACTCTTTCGGGAATGTTTACATTCTGGTGGCCGTTGACTATGTGTCTAAGTGGGTTGAGGCTATACCCACAAAGACCAATGACAACAAGGTGGTCACCAAATTCTTGAGGGACATTTTTGCGCGATTTGGTACTCCTCGTACCATAATCAGCGATAGGGGTACCCACTTCTGTAATCGCTCCTTTGAAGCGCTTATGAGGAAATATTCGATCACCCACAAGCTTGCGACCCCATACCATCTGCAAACTAGTGGGCAGGTCGAAGTCTCTAACCGTCAATTAAAGCAAATTCTTGAGAAGACGGTTAGTTCCTCGAGGAAGGATTGGTCTACCAAATTGAATGACGCATTGTGGGCTTTCCGCACCGCGTACAAGACCAATTTGGGTATGTCCCCTTATCGGGTAGTGTACGGCAAGGCCTGCCACCTACCCGTCGAGCTTGAGCATCGTGCCTTCTGGGCGATCAAGAACCTGAATATGGATCTTGATCAAGCAGGAGTACAACGTAAGTTCGACATTGTGGAATTAGAAGAGTTACGCAATGATGCGTACGAGAATGCCAAAATTCATAAGTCCCGAGCCAAGATGTTTCACGATCGCATGATTATGCGAAAGGTGTTTACGGCCGGGCAGAAGTGTTGCTCTACAATTCCCGGCTTCATCTGTTTGCGGGTAAGCTCCGCAGTCGCTGGTCTGGCCCGTTTATTGTCCAAACCGTTTATCCTCATGGAGCGGTTGAAATCTTGAACCCAGGGAATGGGGACGTGTTCAAAGTTAATGGACAACGCCTCAAACCCTACTTGGAGGGGGCACCAGCCGAAGTCGAGGAGGTCATGTTCCTTCATGAACCTCCCTCGCACTCAACCATTCATGCTCCTACATGAGTGGTTGAGCTTTCATGTTTGTACATAGTTAAAAAAAAAAAAAAAAAAAAGAGACTCCTTCAGTGAGCATCGATTGTTGTGGGCCCCAACCCTTGAGTATTTGGGCCCCATTTCTTTCACGTATTTGTATCCCTTCTTTAGCATCTCACAGGTTTTGAGGGAATTCGGGTTATGTCCATCAACATGACCTTGCACTTCCCTTTGTACTTCATGTTGGTGAGATCTCTCATTTTTATGCATCAATCCATGTAGTATCTTGCTTGCATTCATTGAGGACAATGCATGAAGTAGGTGTGGGGGGTGTTCTACGTGTGTACATAGTCGAGTCTTTTTCCTTTGATTTTGTTTTCTTTTGTTTGCATTGTTAGGGTCATGATAGTGTGCTGCATTTAATATCGATATATCTGCTTGCCATGATCCTTGGGTGACTTGTCTTCTTTTGCTTGCCTAGTGCTTCAAAATTTTCACATTTCTTTCAAAATCTTCATGTTTTTTCGAAAGAAAATGTTTTGTGGGTTTTGTGTGTGTTTAGCATGTGCAAAACCGTTGAGAGGCAAAGTAAAAAGAAAGCTCCCAAAATTGTCTTGAACTTGATGCATTAGGATATCTAGTACGTGGCTTTAGGATTTATCGAGTCATTAGGATGCACCCCAGTTTTCCCTTGGGGGTGAGTAATCAGTGGGTTTCAGTGCTCAAACATTTAAAGAAGTCCACCCTGAACCTAGTGAGTCAAATAATTCGTGTTTGTTAATTTAGGAAGTTTGTTGTAGTCAAGGGCCCTTAATATCTTTTTGTGAAACTTAAGTGTAGGGGTTTTGGTTCCCATGTAGATAAATGAATAAATAAGTGGTGTTCTCTCTTCTCGCACGGCTCCTATCACTCGGGAAAGTAGGTCTGAGGGGACTTTGTGCCTGGTGCTTTCGAGTCATCTGACTTGGGATGCACCGACCGAACTCCCGTTACACGGGTGGTAGGGATCGCCCTATGTGGAGATTTGGGGGAAGGTGTATGTGATAGTGTAAGTCCTCATAGGCAATGATGCACGAAACCTGACCCTGGGAGAATCAAACACCAACCAATATATGCTCCAAAGAAAAAGAAAAAAAAAAGAAAAGAAAAAGAAAAAAAGAAAAGAAGAGTCAAATAAGAACCAAAATGGACTTTACACTTTGTTTCACATTCAGAAGTTAAGGTTGCCCATGTCTTTCACTTAATTCCTTAGTTAACTCTCACGAATAACTCATTAGGTTAGGTGTGTGGACTGATTACATATATAGAGTCGACCCGTAGTATTACCGCATTCCATGATCGACAAAATAAGTCCAACGAGTCGTGTAGCTAGATTGATTAATGCATCTTGTTCGGATTTTGTGGGTGATTGATCGTTTTAAATTTCTACCGCAAGTGCACGGCCGCGTTGAAGCGGTGGCAAATACGGGTCGTCCACTGGGAGGTGTGTCGACACTTGGTTTATTCGAAGGCGAGAGGTAAAAAGAAGGGAGAAAGATGTATTACACTATCTAAACTACAAAGCTGAAATGAAATGCAAAAGGAAATGAAGATAAGCAATAAAACTAAACCCCAAAGGGGGTAGAGAACAGATGTGAACATAAAGATGTGTGTGTGTGTGTTCAATTAAGCTCCTCACAACATGTAATGCATGAAATCATAAAACTACATCCAATCTTGCCTCTAAATGAATTAAGATAAGACTACATCATTAAAACATACAAGACAATGATTGGAATGAAGCTACATGAACTCAAGTATAAAGACTAGACCCTACTATGCCTCTACATGAATTAAGATGACTACATCATTAAAACATACAAGACATTAGCTAAGGAAAAGGCAACAAGAGTACATACACTACAAATTGTGTTTCCAACATTAACTTCATCCATATCCTAACTTTATCATTCCCCATGAAATAGGTCCACTAATCAAAGCATAAGCTAAGCTTCATTCAAGAGCATTAGCATATCAAAGATAAGAGTGGAGACCCATTAGATGGTTATGGAAATCATATAAAGCTCAAGGGATAAAAATAACACACACTTAATACACTACATTATTATATCACATATTTCTCCACCCCCCAAATGGGGATGGAACTACTCACTACTCATTACACTACTGATTAGACTAAGTAAAGAAAACATTTAACTAAGATACTAAAATTACTAAACAAGAAATTAAACAAAGTAAAGCAACCCACACAAAACAAACAACATAACAAAACAAGATTAAAAGAAACAAATAAGCTTTTATTAACAATGACTCACATTGAAGGTAGCATCCTTCTCCACCTTGAGTTATTGCTTCAAGGCTCACTCCTTAGTAGAGAGAATGCCACCAAACAATGGGTGATTACAATGGAAGGTGAAGAGTTCTATTTATAGGCATGGAAAAAGCTAATCCGGGACAATCCCCCGATGTGGGACTAAACCAATACCAAAAATACACTAAGCATACACTAATACACGTGCTACAGAAAACTAAACGGATTCTGGGCCATCTGGACCGCCAATTGGCGGTTCCAGACCGCCAATTGGCGGTCTATATGGTTTAGATCCATTTGGTTTTCTTTGTGGGCTTTGCTTGAAGTGTTTGTTGGTCTTGGATGCATCTGGTTGGTTTGTTGGAGGTCCGACCCGAATCCAATTGCTAAAATACTCCCCATGATGGTGTGAAGTATTCTGTTTTGCTCTTAGGTCCTTCTGTCTTGCATTCAGGTCCTTCTCCCTTGCATCTTGGTCCCCAGATCTCACAATTCAGTCCTTTTTCCCAGCTTTTGGGTCCTTTTATGCTTCATCTCTTCAAACCTATTTATTCCTGAAAACTAAACATAAAACTCGTCACGTAGCATTGCTTAGGTGTAAGATAATGGATATAAGGTACAAATATAAGCATGAAATGATGTCAATCAAATACCCCCACACCTAAGTTTTTGCTAGTCTCGAGCAAAACAAAGAAAGGGAAAAACAAACGCGAAACAAGAAATCCTAACTCACTTTCGTAGGAATCACGGTTGCACTTAGCACGTGCAACAAGCCGTTAAACCTCTTTGTTGCCAAGGAGGAGGAGTGTTGTCTCCTGAGGGTTTTCAGCGGATATACCCACAAAATCCGAACAAGATGCATTATTCAATCTAGACCTCGACTCGTTGGAAATATTTTGTCGATCAATGGACGCGGTAATGCTACGGGCCGACTCTATATAGGTGATCAGTCCACACCTCTACCCTAATGAACCATTCGTGCAAGTTAAATAAGGAATTATGTGAAAGACATGGACAACCTCAACATCCTCAAGTGCTACATAGTGTAAGGTCCATTAAGGTTCTTATTTGCATTATCATATATTTTTTTTCTTTTTGTTTCTTTTCACATTTTTTTTTTCTTTTACTTTTATTAGTTGGAGCTTCAATCTCCCAGGGTCAGGTTCCGTGCATCATTGCCCATGAGGACTTACACTATCACGTACACCTTTCCCCACATCTCCACATAGGGCAATCCCTACCACCCGTGTAACGGGAGTTCAGTCGGCGCATCCCAAGTCAGATGACTCGAAAGCACCAGGCACAAAGTCCCCTCAGACCTACTTTCCCGAGTGATAGGAGCCGTGCGAGAAGAGAGAACACCTACTCACTTATTTCTTATCTACACATGAACCAAAACCCCTACACTAATGTCTCACAACAAGATTTAAAGGGTCATTGACAACAACAAACTTCCATAAGTTAACAGACACAAATTATTGACTCATTAGGTTCAGGGTGGACTTCTTTAAATGTTTGAGCACTGAAACCCTATGATTACTCACCCCCAAGGGAAAACTAGGGTGCATCCTAATGACTTGATAAATCCTAAAGTCACTGTACTAGATATCCTAATGCATCAAGTTCAAGACAATTTTGGGAGCTTTCTTTTTACTTTGCCTCTCAACGGTTTTGCACATGCAAAACACACACAAAATCGACAAAATATCTTCTTTCGCAAACACATGAAGATTTTGAAAGAAATGTGAAAATTTTGAAGCACTAGGCAAGCAAAAGAAGACAAGTCACCCAAGGATCATGGCAAGCAGATATATCGATATTAAATGCAGCACACTAACATGACCCTAAAAATGCAAACAAAAGAAAACAAAATCAAAAGAAAAAGACTCAACTATGTACACACGTAAAACACCCCCCACACCTACTTCATGCATTGTCCTCAATGAATGCAAGCAAGATACTACATGGATTTATGCATGAAAAAGGAGAGATCTCACCAACGTGAAGTACAAAGGGAAGTGTATGGCTATGTTGATGGACACAACCCAAATTCCCTCAAAACCTGTGAGATGCTAAAGAAAGGGATACAAATACATGAAAGAAATGGGGCCCAAATACACAAGGGTTGGGGCTCACAACAATCAATGTTCACTGAAGGAGTCTTTTATTGTACTTCTTTTTCTTTTTTCTTTTTCTTTTTTTTTCTTTTTTTTTATATCTATGTACAAACATAAGTTCCCATCTTCATTTGTCAAAAGACATCAAATGGGAACCTAAACAGTGGGTCAATGCACTTGGAAAGGGAACTTGACACCACGCGGGGCCAGAATACGCATGCGTGGGCCCCCTTCACAAAGAGCACCAGATGAAATGAGAGGTTCGTGAATTGGACGCAAAGGCGTCTCATTCAAAGGATCAAACTGAAAGAGCTTGAACCTCTCAGGAATTTGGGAAATGAGGGGCAACGGAAGAAGAGTTTCTCCCGTTGCGCAGTTGAAGTTATGATCATCAATCCAAACTCTCCAACTGACAGGCAGGTGCGTCGGAACGAGGTCAAGAACCTCGTTAGGCATGTCCGACACACCAGGCGAACAAAAAGTGGGTCTCATACCCAAGGTATCCTCCAAGGAACTCCTAATACCCTCATGAGCAATATAGTTGTTTGATGTTCCATCATTTCCAAGATGATCAGGAACAATAGTGAGAGGCAAACTCTCATCAGGTTGTTTGAAATTGAGGGGACTAGGGAGCTCTTGCTCCACCAGAGGTGAGTCCTTAAGAGGCACAATATGAAGATCATGTGGCTCAAGGGCCACGGGACAAAAAGATAAGGCACAATCCTGTGCCGACTCATAATGAAGCTGGTCCAAGTTATTCTCAATTTGAATCGAATCCTCCACTAAGTGATCTTGAATTGAAACCCCAAGTCCCTCAGACTGACTAGGAATTTGACTTTGAAAGATTGTGCTTTGAATTTGTGGATGTGGTGGTGGTTCGATTTCAGAAGATAAATCCTCAAGTTGACAAGAAAGGTTACTCTCCTCACTTAATTGTTGCGTCAGTTGACTCACTTGAAATGTCAGATTTTGTATGCGGTCAACGAGGAGGTCCAAGTCAGATCTTGGGAAATTTTGGGGTTGGGTGTTGATGTCCTGAGAATAAGTCCAATGATTTGGAGTGGGGTGTTGGTAGAATTCTGGGTATTCGGGAGGAGGATACTGTGGTGGACATGAAGTATAAGAATTTGGATATGAATTGTCTCCCCATGAATCCATCACTCTCGGATTGTACGCGGATGCGTAATGGTCATAATGAGCATTTTGGGAAAATGTATGCTCATACTCAGGCTCTGGGGGAACATAAGGACATTCCCCGAAATCATGACCACTCAACCCACAATAGTGACACGGTACGGCTACTGGAGCCACCGGTGCACCCATGTCATCTACCACATGCATGAAAGAGGCCAAAGGTTCTTGTAATGTCTTAGATTGATGACCAACATATGATCCGACGTAACTAGATGGTGGTCTAGTAGTCGGTGCCTCTCTCATATTACCCCAATATGAAGATTGCTCAGTCACACAATTGCGATTATGCCAACCATACGGGGTGTTCGTCTGAGCCACCCCAGGTTGCATGGGTCCGGAGTACCAGGGAGAATCGTCCTGGTCCCAACAATGATATGGATGGTCGCCCATGTAACCATCCATCTCAAGAAAAACTCTCGAGTCGATCACTCTCACCACCACGAGGCTAAGCTCGCAAAAAGTGCTCGACTCGACCCTAAAACGCTAACAAAGAGTGTAAAGGGGAGGAGACTATAACGTAGAAGAATGTGAGAAGAAGATGACTCAGAGGAGAAGGGAAGAATCCCTAGAGCTAGCGAGGGTACAGGGTGAAGGTAGAAGCCTAACTAGCAAGCATGGCTCAAACAATGTAAGGCAATGGGTCCTTAGGCTAGACGACGCCTAACTTCGAGGTCACTAGCCTCGACACGCCTCACCTCCCTACAACGAGGACCACAATGCCCAGCAAGTGATACCAGATCCGTAGATCCAGTACCTCCTACTATCGACAAGGTAGGCAACGCCGATCAGGTCATGGCGGTCTCAACTAGATTACTCTCCTAGTGCGTCCGAATTCCTAGGGCCAATGTCTACTTGCTTTTAGTTAAGGCTTTACTTGAGTGTGCTTTTTGGGGCTAAGGGAGGGGTGATGAAATCCCCCACCTTATCTTTGAAGTCTATAGGTGATGCCCCTTAAAGATGTTTTGAAATCTTAGGCTAGCAAGCAACTCACCAAACAAGCACTCACCTCACTCTTGTTTCGATGCAAACCTTACTCACTAATGAATGTCCTAATGCGTGAATGAGTGATAAGGAATGCGTACTTCGCTCCAGCAATCAACGACAAAATGTAAAGTAAAGAAAAGAAAGATGCATGCAAGGTCTACATATGATGCATGACCTAAATGGCAAGAAGTCTAATCTTTTGCTTTGAGTTTTATGGTCCAAGTTGATTAAAGGGGATTGAAATTAAATCTGGGAGCAAACTAAAGATCATAACATGTAAAATTGGGCTCCCAGATAACTAAAGTGAACAACATAACAACTGGAACAAATTTGAGAGCAATTGAGGCTCACCAGGCCGCCAATTGGCGGTCCCAGACCGCTGATTGGCGGTCACTTTGGGGTCTTTTGCTCTCCAATTACTCCAGTCACTTCTCCTTGATCCTCAGGTTCCCTGCCACTAAGAAAAACTGAAAACAAAAAATTAAAAACCCCTCGAATCGTCCAAACCAACGTCTGGACAGAGCACCTCCCCGGCAACGGCGCCAAAAACTTGATTGATCGTTTTAAATTTCTACCGCAAGTGCACGGCCGCGTTGAAGCGGTGGCAAATACGGGTCGTCCACTGGGAGGTGTGTCGACACTTGGTTTATTCGAAGGCGAGAGGTAAAAAGAAGGGAGAAAGATGTATTACACTAATCTAAACTACAAAGCTGAAATGAAATGCAAAAGGAAATGAAGATAAGCAATAAAACTAAACCCCAAAGGGGGTAGAGAACAGATGTGAACATAAAGATGTGTGTGTGTGTGTGTTCAATTAAGCTCCTCACAACATGTAATGCATGAAATCATAAAACTACATCCAATCTTGCCTCTACATGAATTAAGATAAGACTACATCATTAAAACATACAAGACAATGATTGGAATGAAGCTACATGAACTCAAGTATAAAGACTAGACCCTACTATGCCTCTACATGAATTAAGATGACTACATCATTAAAACATACAAGACATTAGCTAAGGAAAAGGCAACAAGAGTACATACACTACAAATTGTGTTTCCAACATTAACTTCATCCATATCCTAACTTTATCATTCCCCATGAAATAGGTCCACTAATCAAAGCATAAGCTAAGCTTCATTCAAGAGCATTAGCATATCAAAGATAAGAGTGGAGACCCATTAGATGGTTATGGAAATCATATAAAGCTCAAGGGATAAAAATAACACACACTTAATACACTACATTATTATATCACATATTTCTCCACCCCCCAAATGGGGATGGAACTACTCACTACTCATTACACTACTGATTAGACTAAGTAAAGAAAACATTTAACTAAGATACTAAAATTACTAAACAAGAAATTAAACAAAGTAAAGCAACCCACACAAAACAAACAACATAACAAAACAAGATTAAAAGAAACAAATAAACTTTTATTAACAATGACTCACATTGAAGGTAGCATCCTTCTCCACCTTGAGTTATTGCTTCAAGGCTCACTCCTTAGTAGAGAGAATGCCACCAAACAATGGGTGATTACAATGGAAGGTGAAGAGTTCTATTTATAGGCATGGAAAAAGCTAATCCGGGACAATCCCCCGATGTGGGACTAAACCAATACCAAAAATACACTAAGCATACACTAATACACGTGCTACAGAAAACTAAACGGATTCTGGGCCATCTGGACCGCCAATTGGCGGTTCCAGACCGCCAATTGGCGGTCTATATGGTTTAGATCCGTTTGGTTTTCTTTGTGGGCTTTGCTTGAAGTGTTTGTTGGTCTTCGATGCATCTGGTTGGTTTGTTGGAGGTCCGACCCGAATCCAATTGCTAAAATACTCCCCATGATGGTGTGAAGTATTTTGTTTTGCTCTTAGGTCCTTCTGTCTTGCATTCAGGTCCTTCTCCCTTGCATCTTGGTCCCCAGATCTAACAATTCAGTCCTTTTTCCCAACTTTTGGGTCCTTTTATGCTTCATCTCTTCAAACCTATTTATTCCTGAAAACTAAACATAAAACTCGTCACGTAGCATTGCTTAGGTGTAAGATAATGGATATAAGGTACAAATATAAGCATGAAATGATGTCAATCAGTGGGTATATCCGCTGAAAACCCTAAGGAGACACCACTCCTCCTCCTTGGCAACAAGGAGGTTTAACGGCTTGTTGCACGTGCTAAGTGCAACCGTGATTCCTACGAAAATGAGTTAGGATTTCTTGTTTTTCGTATGCTTTTTCCTTTCTTTGTTTTGCTCGAGACTAGCAAAAACTTAGGTGTGGGGGTATTTGATTGACATCATTTCATGCTTATATTTGTACCTTATATCCATTATCTTACACCTAAGCAATGCTACGTGACGAGTTTTATGTTTAGTTTTCAGAAATAAAGAGGTTTGAAGAGAAGAGCCATGAAAGGACCCAAAAGCAGGAAAAAAGGACCTAATTGTGAGACCTGGGACCAAGATGCAAGGGAGAAGGACCTGATCGTAAGACAGAAGGACCTAAGAGCAAAACAGGAAACTCCACACCATCATGAGGAGTATTTTGTCAATTCGATTCGGGTCGGAGCTCCACTAAACAAGTTAGATGCATCCAAGACCAAGAAACACACCAAGGCAAGCCCACCAGAAGACCCAGACGGATCTGGGCTTTCTAGGCCGCCAATTGGCGGTCTGGAACCGCCAATTGGCGGTCTGGATCATGCAGGATCCGTCCCAACTTCTCCTGGACTCGTATTAGTGTTCGTTTAGGCTATTTTTGGTATTGGTTTAGTCCCACATCGGGGGATTGTCCCTGATTAGCTTTTTCCATGCTTATAAATAGAACTCTTCACCTCCCATTGTATCCATCTCCCTCTTGGTGGCCATCTTCCCTACTAAGAGTGAAGCCTTGAAGCAAAACTCTAGTGGAGGAAGAGCTACTTGTAATTGAGTGAGTTAATAATATAAGTTTTCTCTTAATGATGTTGTTTCTCTCTTAGTTTAATTTCCTTTCATTTGCATGCTTGTTTGTTTGTTTAGTTTTATGCTTCTTTAATATTTCTTGCTTAAGTAGTATAAATTTCATTTCAGTATTATGCTTTCCTTTGCTAAATTAGTTAGTGTAATGAGTAGTGAGTAGTTCCATCCCCATTTGGGGGGTGGAGAAATATGTGATATAATCATGTAGTGTATTAAGTGTGTGTTATTTTTATCCCTTGAGCTTTATATGATTTCCATAACCATCTAATGGGTCTCCACTCTTATCTTTGATATGCTAATGCTCTTGAATGAAGCTTAGCTTATACTTTGATTAGTGGACCTATTTTATGGGGAATGATAAGGTTAGGATATGGATGAAGTTAATGTTGGAAACACAATTTGTAGTGTATGTACTCTTGTTGCCTTTTCCTTAGCTAATGTCTTGTATGTTTTAATGATGTAGTCATCTTAATTCATGTGGAGGCATAGTAGGGTCTAGTCTTTATACTTGAGTTCATGTAGCTTCATTCCAATCATTGTCTTGTATGTTTTAATGATGTAGTCTTATCTTAATTCATGTAGAGGCAAGATTGGATGTAGTTTTATGATTTCATGCATTACATGTTGTGAGGAGCTTAATTGAACACACACACACACACACATCTTTATGTTCACATCTGTTCTCTACCCCCTTTGGGGTTTAGTTTTATTGCTTATCTTCATTTCCTTTGCATTTCATTTCAGCTTTGTAGTTTAGATTAGTGTAACCAAACCTTTCTCCCTTCTTTTTACCTCTCGCCTTCGCACAAACCAAGTGTCGACACACCTCCCAGTGGACGACCCGTATTTGCCACCGCTTCAACGCGGCCGTGCACTTGCGGTAGAAATATAAAACGAGATCAATCAATGATCAGAGTTGATATGGGTATGGATTACATGTATATCAGTAGGATAATCATGTTGGAACATGCATAAAATATCAGTAGACAATATAGATCTCTAAACTAGCATACATGCATGCAACGGGTTAATATGTTGCTTTAGAATATGACACAATCAGCACTTGATATGGAAGAACCCGTTTACATTCATAAGTGCATGCATGACTACAACCTCAGGAATACACACACACCAGATCATATAACCACATTATATTTGCTACTGAAACACAACAAGTCATATAAAGCAAAACACATTCAACACATAGAACACGATAAACTTACAATAGGCAAGCTAACAAGTTCAATCGACTCACAACCACATGCATGAGCCCCTGACCACTCCAACCCACATGCTTAGAGTATCCCTCTCAGGCGGTCTGTGGTGGGAGAGGGTCAGTAGAGATCCATCCAAGCAGCTCAGCCCAACAACCGAGCAAGCTGATGCACATGGTGCATTAACCGCATGGCTAGCCCATTCAAGCGCACCCTGCTCAGACCGAGCTAGCCCATCCAGATCCCCCTCACCATTATCCTCCCTAGGGTTGTTCCACACCTTTTCCTGACCCCTGCCACCGTCTAGAAGGGCTGGACCAGCCAACCGATCCAAACAAAGAGTCAAGAGGGTTGAAGACAAATCCGAGTCGGATCTTGTGTGCGCCAACCACATCCAACCAGATCGATATCCACTCCAAAACGTGGCCCAGAAGAAACCTCATCACTCCTGGTGGGACCTCACCGGTGCTCGCCGGAGACCCGGTCTCTCTGGCTGCCCCACAGCCAGCCCCATCTAGCGCATGCTCCATGCGCACGCAAGCAGGGAACTCGGTTGATGGTGCAACCGATTGCACCAACCACCAACATGGTACTGGCCGGCCCTCCAGACAACACCCCCTCCCACAAAACTCTTCAAGGGTCAGGAGCATACCTGATTAGAAAGCAAGTTGCCTGAAATTAGTCGGAGATTCTGCCCACCAAACTTTTAGCCGCACCACAGGTTGCACTAGACGTCGCTTCTTGCCTCGCTGGATTTGACGTTTGCTGCAGCACCTCCTGAGTGGCCTGACCACGTGGCTGAGGAGTGGAAGAGGTGGAGGAGATGTGAGGAAGAGGAATGGTTGTGCAAGGGTCAGCTGGAGGGAGGCCTTTTGTTTGCTGCAACTCTCCAACTTCCATACTCTTCATGGTTATTCAAACCCCCTTCAAGCATGCCAAAAATGGCACCAAGAAAAGGCATCCAAAAGGCACGACATTATGTACATCCAAACCCCAAGCGCAACCCTTCGAATTCCACATCACCCCAGCATGGGCTCAGCCCAAACTCGCACTATAGGCTCACTCGGACCCAAATTGAGTCGATCGAGTCAAACCACCACGCACTAGCCCGATTTGTCGCACCCGATCGACCAACAAGAAATCCGATCAAATCTACCCAAACAAGCATGCCATAACACAATTTGACATTCCAAGAAGTCAATTATGCATAACCGTGGAGAGTGGACTTATTATTATTATAGCAGGAGAGCGGGTCTTACATGGACTGACTTCCTACGACCTTCTCCCACCTTAGACTGTCTTGGAAGGGGTGCTCTGAGCACATGGTTGGGACAGATTAGGGACTCATGTGCACGGCTGTGAGTCAGGTTTTTTTGTCTATTAGATTGTTTGATACAATTGGTTGTATTATATGTGTTGTTGGGGTGACTTGTTATTTGAGTTGATTTCATTCCAGCAGTAACCATAAAACATTCATGATCTGATTTTGTATACCTTCTCTGATGTTATCGTTATGCTTTCATTTAGAAGTAAAATATGTACTCATCCATGACGTATGCAACTCATTCCATGACTTATTGTAATGTGTGAATTTGAATGCATGCATGTATATTATTTATGGATATATGTAGACTCCTTATCTCATATGCATGTTTCACCATATTGTATTACTGATACGTATATTGTTTCATGTCCATAATCTCTGATCATGTCCTAAGTTGCAAGATTCTAACACATATATGTCCTGATATTTATGACTCATGATATCGAATTCTTGTAGTATTTTACTACGATACCTTTTACTGTGGTACACATTCTATTACTCATTTTATGTTTAGATTGTTGTTAGGAAGTTATACTGGTACACTTGACATAGTTGCTGGAAACAAGAAATTGCACTACATGAAAAGGCTAACCGAACAGTTTTGATTCTGCTATGTGCATGATGCTATGCCCTGAAATGTTGAAATAAGAAGTAACTTGCATCCATTCATGCATGCATGCCTATCACTTGTATTATCATGATTCCATCATGGGATCTTATATTATTCATATAGTCTCAATCTTGGTATGTTTAATATTTACTGCAAGTAATTCAAATTTCAGGTGCGTGTATGCTACTAGAGGTTGAGTTTATAGCCTCGATGTCTTGCATGATGAGGCCTGAAATCAGTCATGATATTGTCTCATATACCTCCTGATATACTTAGAGTCATGCATGAATGAATTCTAAACCCATGAATGCGTTATAATAGAGTGAAGTAAGCATTGTGCAATCATTTCATAATGACCCATAGCTCCTCCAGGTTGCATGTTTGATTCCCATGATCTACGACTTTTATGGCATATGCTTTACCTAATTTATTATAATTGTTGCTACTTCTATTATGTGTATGATGACGTAGGTGCATGCAAGTAAGTTCATATTGTGATGTTATGACTATGATTTCATGTTTTATTGGATGTCTAGATACATCATGCACATGTATAATTAGCCATCGAAATCTTATTATGATTACACGCTTTAATTGTTGTCCTCATACATCATGTACATGTAGAGATATAAATACATGGAGATCTTGTTATTATTACATGATTTAATTGTTGCCTAGATATATCTCGTTCATGAGTATTGTCTATCAAGATTTTATAATTATTTCCATGTTTTATTTGTTGTCCTCATACACCATGTGCACGTTTATATATATATATATATATATATTATGATCTGGTATAATTACTTGCTAGATTTACATTATATTGATGATTATCTTGTTGTCATTATGTCATATGTATGTATGTTATTAGTTGCTGGATTTATGTGACCTTCATGATTTAGTTACTCTCAATATGTCTTATGTTCGGGTATTAATAGTTCTCTGAATAGTTGGCTATCATGCAACTTGTATTTGATCGTCCTATAGCTTTGTTGCCATTGTTTGAGTGTGAGGATGATGTGAGCAAATTGTATCCCGAGGTTTTTGTTGAGAGTTAGATATAGCAAATTTCAGGGACGAAATTTTGTTTAAGGGGGTAGGTTGTAAGACATGCTCTCATGCTACCTTATTAAGTCTTATTCATCCTTATACTCGATTTTGTGTATTCTTGATGTATGATGTATGTTTTGTGATTTTATGTTTTTTTCGGAAAAGCTCCCTTTTTGGGCGAGTTAATGCGACTCGTGGGAGGGTGCGACCCGTTGGGCAGTTTTGCAATCGGGCCGATCGGGTGCAATTCGCGTGGGTTGTTTGGCTTGGGCTTTGAGGAGGCATTTTGGACTGAGGTGTGAAGGCTGGGTGATGTGGCTGCCACGTCAGCAAGAGGAGATCTCTTGAGATTTGCAAACATTTGAATGGTATGCTTTTGGAATGTCTTCAATCAGAAAGTTATTTGCAATCACCCCTTGACTTTTTCTCTTGTTCCTTAAGACAAAAACCCTACCCCCTCAGTCATCCCCTATCCCAACCTTTTCCCCATGAAAATCACCCACCTCAGATCATCTCCACCTCCCTCTCCAGCGTGCTACTGGACTGATCTCCGGCGAACTTGGTGGAGCAACGTCTAGTGCAACATTTGTGCGGCTAGGAGAGGAATTGGTGGGCAGAATCTCCAACTAACTCCGGCGTTCATCTTGCTGATCAGGTATGCTTTTAGCCCTTTAGTGTAAGAGGATGTAAGAGGGTGTTGGACGGAGTTTAGTCCAGCACCAGTGGGCTGGTCGGTCTGAGGTTTGGGGTTGCACAAGTGGAGATCTATGCGATAGGGTGGACTGTGGTTCACATTATGGACTCCAGCGGCTGGCTGGGCTTTTCTCCCACTAGCATGACCCATTTTTCATGCTTTCCTTGGTGGTTTTATGAAGAAACCAGAAGGGATGAGTCTGGGCTGTGGGGAGCAAGTCGGGGTTGTGTTTGCATGCATGTTGTGCGTGATTTGCTACCCACCTCTTGTTATTTTAAATTATGAATTCTTGGTAGATCTGTTAATGTATGTAACATGCCGTAACATGTGATTTTTCTAGGGTGTGTTTACTGATTTTAGAACTCATGTTCTTGCATTATTTCATGACTTTGTTCAGATGATATTTGCATGAATCATTACTGATCACATATCCTATGTCTATGTGTGACTTAGTGATTATGTCCAGATTTTCTTTCATGAATTGCTGCTGACTTTAGGTCATGTATCCTTACATTATGTCATGATCTTATGCAGATAATATTCCATGATTTATCTGCTGACTATAGGTCACGTATTCATGCGTTAATGGATGTTATATTCAGATTATATTCCATGATTGTATGCTGAATATAGATTACACATACTTGCAGTATCTAGTGATCATATATTGATAATCTTCCATGATTTCAATTACTGATTATAGAGCATATATCCTTGTATCATTTCGCGACCAAACTCAGATACTCTGCTATGATTTGCTGCTGATTATAGGTCACGTATTCTTGCATTGTTCATGATCATATTCAGACGACCTTCTAAGATTTGTTGCTGATTATAAGTCATGTATTCTTGCATGGTTTCATGATTATATTCAGATAATGTTTCATGACTTGGTTGCTGATTATAGATCACATGCTCATGCATTATCCTGTAAATATATTCCTATAATCCCGGATTAATTGATAAGTTCTACATCTCTAACGCTTGCACGTGCTGAAATTTAGTATTCATGCTACGTAATGCTCATAGTGGTTGACCGTGCTATCTAATATTGTTTCTCTTGTTCTATTATTCTTGCCATGAATATATGTACAAGATAGGAGGTGTTATGGGAGATATGCATGCACTTAGGAATGAAATCGGACTTATCCATGCTATATGTGATTCATGTTATATCTTAATGCAACTTGTAAATCCGAATGTACACTTATATAATGATTATGGATAGATTTAGTTTTCTGAAATTATGTGCATGTTTTCACCATGTTATACTACTGATATATATGTTATTTCATGCTCATGTATTCTATGATCTGTTAGCAAACAACGTTTCTACAGGTTCAGGAGTACCTTTCTTGGAGAGAACCTGTGGCAGCGGAAGGAAGATCGGAGGTCACATTACGGAATCTTTTTCACCGGTCGGTCTCCTATTCTCTTGGAGAAGGAGCGCGAGTCCACAACCCAAGAGTCCACGGAATGAGCTTGGTGGAGGTGGAGGGACGAAATGGGAGAGAGAGAAGGTGGCGGCTAGGGTGGGTGGAGGCTAGGGTTTGCACCCTTGTTCTTTTTATCCAATGGGAGGCTCCCCTCCTTATATAGATGGCTCCACCCTAAACCCTTAAACATGTAGTCCAATAGGGACGCGCCATGTGTTAGTGATTTGGGCAAATATTTTATTAATCCTAGATTAATCCAATATCTCCCACTTGCACAATAGCACGATAACAACATGTCATCTGCTTTTGTGTCCCCGACACATGCATATATCCCTGATACATACAATCACACAATGGCAATATGTCATCGCTTTATGTGTCCCCGACACATATGTATATATCCCTGATACATGCAACTACTCCTCTCTCCAAGTACACATCCACAATACGCAAGTCTGTGATCATGTATCCTCGATACACGACCATCTGTGTGCCCGACACATGTACTCTTCCGATCATACGGACAAATGGGTCGTGCGACCGGTGATGCACCTGCAATTTAGGAGTCTCAAACTAGAAACCTTACTAGAAGGCCAGAATGACAACATCCTCATAAAAAACAAATAAGCAGTCAAAATGCACATCACAGTTCCCCAGGTTTACTCAGAAACTCACTTAACATGAACGGTATCTCGATCCCTCGGAGAGAATACCTTCTTGTCCTCAAGGTACTTGCTAGTGTATCCAATACAGTAGGGCCCAGCAAATACTTAGTGCAGTCGAGTCAAACCTTTCCCTTCGCCCCAGACCACCATTACACTCAGAGTTGACTCCTTTCCCGAAGATGCCTCTTTAGACCGAATCTCTCATGGTCATAGATAACATCCCAAAGTAGCAACATCAACTCTTTGCTGCATGGTGTCGTCGAAGGTCACTGAGGGAAACTAATGACAATCAAGTCTTGGACATACACAGTGAAGGAGCAGGGATCCATCCTTTCACTTCCAAATGGTCGCTCAGCACATGTTGTATGACAAACATGTTATGGTGGATCATACTGTACACAAAAGTATGTCTGTCTCTCAACACCATACAAGTCTTAGTCCAGTCGCACCCCCTCTGCGCCTGACCCGAGCTTCATCATTGTCGCCTTAAAACCATACAGGTGTCACCTGGCGCCACATGTGATGCTCGCACTTGGCTTCTATAGGTCACATGAATCGTGGGAACATTCATGTCAATCCTCACCAACATAGAGGATATCATCTTGATTCCTAATCAAGGCGACTGTCCTATCATGAACTGCTCTGGATCTATCATACAAGATCTCCTCATGATCAGTCTCATCTCTGCTCACTATCAAAAGCACCAGAGGCGAATGGTCGTGTGAGTGAGTATTCTTAAGCCTATTGACAGAATAATATTTTATGCTAAAACAACTACATCAACCAAACAGATATAGTCGAAAGGAAAACACAATCACTCATAAAAGGAAGTTAGACATGTCAATGCATCAAAGTCTGCGTAAGCCTAAGGACTTCACATGAGACACAAATGAGTCCTTAGCTATAACCTTGGTACGAGGGTCAGCTACCATAAGACAAGTAGACACATGTCTTAACACAACTTCCTTTTTCGCTATGATGTCCTTCAAAAAATGATACCTAACCTGTATATGTTTGGTCTTTCCATGATATTTGAGGTCTTTCACATAACAAAGGGCAGCCGTACTGTCACAATAGACAACAACAGGCTCATCCGATGTCTTTACTGGCCCAGTATATTGTAAGAATCTCCTCAACCAAACTGCCTCATGTACTGGTGCAGAGCATGCAACATACTCTGCTTCCATAGTCGACAGGGCTATACAGGTTTGCTTCTTGCTGGACCATGAGATGGCCCCATTAGCCAGCAAGAAAGCATAACCAGAGGTAGACTTCCTTTCATCAATGTCTCCAGCCCAATCGGCATCACTATAGCCAATCAGGCGGAGATCTGATGCTTGGTAACACAGCATGTAGTTACTCATTCCTCTGAGGTATCTCATGATTCTCTTGACTGCCTTCCAGTGCTCCTTGCTTGGGCTAGACTGGCATCGACTCACCATGCCCACAACATAACAAATGTCTGGCCTAGTACACATCATAGCGTACATAAGGCTTCCCACAGCATTGGAGTACGGAACCTTCCTCATTTTGGCCTTCTCTTGAGGAGTGTCAGGATGCTTATCAAGGCTCAAGTGGAAACCCTTCTCAATAGGAGTGTCGATTGGTTTGCATTTGTCCATATGATATTTCTTCAAGATGTTGTTAATATAAGTCTCTTGAGACAATTCCAGAAGTCTCTTGGACCTATTTCTAACTATCTTGACACCAAAGACGTAGCTAGCTTCACCCATGTCCTTCATATCAAACGTGGAGGACAACCACTCTTTAGTGGATTTCAGCAACTCTTTGCTATTACCAACCATGAGTATGTCATGAACATACAAGGTCAGAATGACAAATTTACCATTGGATCTCTTAACGTAGACACAGTGATCTTCCTCAAGCATAGAGAACACATTCTCTGATATAGCTTGATGGAAGCGAATGTTCCACTGTCTAGACGCTTGTTTTAAGCCATACAAGGACTTATTGAGCTTGCACACGTTGCCCTCTTGTCCTTTGACTTCAAAACCTTGAGGTTGATCCATATAGATCTCCTCCTCAAGTTCTCCATTGGGAAAGCAGTCTTTACATCCATTTGGTAAAGCTCTAAGTCCATCTGAGCTACAATAGCTAGTAGAAGGCGGATGGAGGCAAACCTAACCACGGGTGAAAATGTTTCCTCAAAATCCACGCCTTCTCTTTGGGTGTAGCCTTTAGCTACCAGTCTAGCCTTGAATCTATCAATAGATCCATCCGCCTTCCTCTTAATCTTGAGGATCCACTTGGCCTCAACGGCCTTTCGGTTCGGCGGTAAGTCGACCAAGTCTCAGACTCGATTAACTTTCATCGACTCCAACTCTTCCTTTATAGCTTCTAACCACTCTTTCGCATTTGGACATTCCAAAGCCTCTTTCAAGGTCTCTGGTTCTTGCTCATCGATTATTGTCATCCCAGATGATTCATAATCAATTTCTTCTTGAGCTATCATGAGGGCCTCTTCCTCTAAGCGAAACCACCAACAAGGAATGAGCCCGCGTTTACTTCGACGCATATGGGTATCTGATGGCTCATCCTCCGTGAGAGCTATCGGATCCTCAGCATTGCTGCTCCCACTAGGATTGACTGGTGGAACCTCATGTTCAACTTCCAGATCCTGATCCCGTGGAGTGATAATGTCCTCATCTTGTTGTTCAAAGAAGTCCACTGACTCTTTCATAGCTCCAGCAAGAGTTGGAAAAACATTTTCCAAGAATGTGGCATCCCTAGACTCCAGTTCCGTCCTTCTTTCATTCTCGTCTAACCCGATAAAAACATAACCTTTGGAGAGATTACTGTATTTTACAAAGATACACTTTTCCCTCTAGGTCCTAGTTTTCCATATCGGTGACTAGTAGAATGAATGTATGTTGTGCATCCCCAAGGATGCAGCAGACTAAAATCAGGCTTCCGTCCTGTCCATAACTCATATGGAGTTGAGGGAACCAATTTTGTTGGAACTCTATTGAGGATATAGGCAGCAGTCATTAGAGCATCTCCCCAAAACGAAATTGGCAAGCTCGCATGCGCCATCATGGATCTAACCATGTCTAGCAACGTTCTATTCCTTCTCTCGGCAACACCATTTTGCTGAGGAGTATAAGGCATAGTGAGTTGTCTAGATATCCCCTTTTCATCACATAACTCCTTGAACATTATGGAGAGATACTCCACACCTCTGTCCGTTCTGAGAGTTTTTATCTTATTATCCAATTGATTCTCTACCAAGCTTATAAATTTCTTAAAGCATTCTAGAGCTTCTGACTTGTGAGAAATAAGATAAATATGACCATATCTAGTGTAGTCATCAATAAATGTGATGAAGTAACTTTGTCCATGTCTAGTACGCACATTCAAAGGTCCACAAATATCTGAGTGAATTAGTTCTAAAGGAGAAGTAGCCCTAATGGCTTTTCCGAACGGTTTTCTAGTTGCCTTTCCAGCTAGACAAGATTCACAGGTCGGCAATTCAAGTTTGGAGCATTCTCCTAATACCCCCTCCTTTGCCAACTTGTTCATCCGGTCAACACCAATGTGACCTAGTCTAGCATGCCACATAACTGAATCATTATTCATGGAACTTTGACTCATAAAGGCACTAGTGTTATGATTGAAATCATAAATTGCGTCCAACACAATAAAACCGTCTGCAAAAAGGCACGTCCATAATAAATGTTAGCAAGGTATAAACCCATATCATTGTTCTCAAAAACAACTTTAAAACCATGTCTCATCAAAACAACAACAGAAATAATATTTCACCGTATAGCTGGTGCATACAACACGTCGTGAAGTAATAGGATCCGGCCACTTCGCAAAGCCACTTTGCATGTGCCAACGCCAAGAACTTCAATGCTAGTGTTGTTCGCCATGTTTATTCGCCTCCCACTTGGAACACAGTGATATTCCACGAAGGCAGAACGATCCTTTGTTACGTGGTCCGTGGCACCTGAATCCACAATCCACACAGGAGAGTGATCAGTGAGCATCACAGAACTAGTCACGATACAATTCAAGGGATTGCACACAGTAATTACCTTTTGCTCAGGGCACTCAGGAGCAAAATGTCCAGTCTTCCGGCAGTTAAAACAAGTCACATTAGACTAATCTTTCCCACCTCTGGATCCTCGAGGTCGTTTCTTTCCAGCTTTGTTTTCTGTTTTGTTTTTATTTGCACCCTTCTTGCCTTTAAAACCCTGAGCTCTATCTCTTTTGCGCTTAAAACCTGCACTCCTCTGAGGAGCGCCAGCTTCAGCAGCAAACACTTCAGTTAGAGGGGCTTCCGCAAGCATGCGGTCCTCCTCCAACTCTAGGTGTTTTGCGGCCTGGTCAAATGTCCTGATGTCATCAGCATGAGTCAGATGGACCTTCATATGCTCCCAACTCTTCGAAGGCAATGATCTGATGAGAGCAAACACTTGCTCCTCATCGGTCTTAGCACGACCGGCAGCGCTCAGCTCGCTTATTATGTTTGACATTGCGGCAATATGTTGCCTCATCGTGTGACCTTGGCGCATTTTATACCCATCAAACATGAGCCCAAGCTGGCGGGCCCTTGTGACGGAGGTCACTCCGTACTAAAACTTCACAACTTCCCACAAGGCCTTTGCAGTTCGCAATTTTTCGATCCGCAGTAACAAATCATCTCGCATCGAACTCAGAATTGTAATGCGAGCAATACGGTCTTTCTTTTTCCATGCATTATAGACATCCATATTTCTGCGATGCTGCGCAGTGTTCCCCTCCTCAGGGGGGGACATAGTTTGGGTTATATTTTCTAACATGTCCTGATCCTCTAAGAGATACTCAATTTTACGATGCCACAGATCGTAATTTCTTTCATTGAGTTTATCTCCTCGAGTCAGATCAGCGACAATGCTTTTGGAAGCAGCCATAAAAAATCTAGGACAAAAAACCACATAGCGATACATGAGTTCTAGCATAAAATACAACGAGCCGCAATAGTCATAAAAAAAATAAACTAACTTAATAACTATAGTATTCAGACCAAATGAAAACATAAAGCGTTCGATCAAATCCTCATGCAATAGTTAAAAAAGCTATTTTACCAATTCATATATTGCGCTCCCTCATGATTTAATAACCCTAAAAACGTATAAATCATGGGAAATCAGAAGCAAATAAATAATTATCCGCCAGTTGCAAGGTGGTTTACACAAAACACTTCTACCTTGCAACTCCCACTAGGCATGCAAGTTCCAAAAAAATGTTCCTTTCAGAACATTCCAATCAAGATCACACAGAAATTAATTGCTACATTACTTCCATATCGAGCTAAGGATCCCCCATAGGGATTTAGCACTGTAGATGGGAACCTGCATAAGCCTTATAGCAATAATATTGCAATAATAAAAATAAAGGAGCCTCTCGTCTCCCTAGGGCAATAAATAGTCCACAATCCATAATTATTACAGTCCATTGCGATATGTATTGCAAATGGAAATGAATGAATGAAATTACGCTCAACTCTCATTAAGGCAGCAAAAATAAATCAGCATCCATTCACACCATTCATACCATACAAGCGCAATCTTTCCATACGTTAGCACAATCACACGCATGAATAAAGTGTACACCACTTCCAAATAAGAAGGAAGTAATATATAAGGAAACAACGCATATATAGAGCATAAAAAATGTATATGGAAATACCAATTAATCTCATAATAGTATCTCAAAACAGAAAAAAAATTCCTTTCCCCAATCAACATAATCATGAGAGCGTAAAAATTATCCTACTCGCATTAGGAAAGAAAAATCCAGAAAAAATCCTCAATGAGATCAACACATGTATGTGGATTTAATTATAAAGGAAATATTTCAAATGAAATGCATGCTATCATTCCAAAAAATCCGAAATTCCTTAAATGAGATCAACACATATATGTCCATCAAAGGAAAGCATTCAAAAAAATACTTTTAAGGCAACAAAACTCCAGCCCATAATATGCTCTAAAAAATTTCAGAATTTGTCAATCTTTCCTTAATCAATATAAGCATGCAATCAACAATAATTATGCTACTTGTATTGGAAAGAAAAAATTCGAAATTTTCAAGAGAACAGCAAGCATATATGCGCATTTTTCAGTAAGGAAACCAATCAATCACATGCATGTTAATGCTCCAAAAACAACCATATCCGAAATTCTTTGGAGCAACAAGGCAACACAATTATCATGCTTATGCATATGGCAATAAACATCTACTCTAGATGCATGCTCATATTGAAAAATGCTAAATAAACAAGCACATACACGAAATTCCAGCAAACATGAGATCTAGTCATGCATGTACACGAATCAGAGATAACAACATTTGATCCATCCATGCAATCCGACATGCTTGATGATATACAAATGACATACAAACATTGTCATCTAATTCAAGCATGAAAAAATATCAGAGAATTAAACTACTGATTATCATATAAAACATGTGCAAAAATAGAAGATCATCATGATAGGGTTAACACAGATTTCATGTATACATGCTCAAATATTAGAATAAATAATATCTAACCCTAGTTCGGAAAAATCAGGAAAAATAGACATCTGATTTCACGTATACATGTGCATGATTTAGAAGAATCAACGTGGAAAAATAACTTCTGATTTTATCTAATACATGCGCAAAGAATAGACGTAACAACACAGAAAAAACAGAATTCTGGTCACATCTATGTATGTGCAATGATAGGAGAGCAACATATCATATTGGCTCGAAATAAAATCAGGAAAATCCATCTTAAACCATGCATACATGCGCAAGAATGGAGGAGCAAAATCTAATCCTAGATGCATGCTCTAATGAACCAAAACATGCGCAACAAGTAGAGTCTAGTCTAAACCCTAATCGCATGTTAGAAAGAACTCAGCAAACATGCACCACTTATATCTCTAAATGAACGATCATATTATTTCATTTAAAGATAAAAAAACCTCTGAATTTCATTTCCAGAATATCAAAAACGAATTTGAAAGAAAAAACATGAACAATCAACATATATAACAAGCACATCATGTAAATAAGCAATGCTGATTTTTCTGTTATCTTTCTTTCTCCAAAAAACATAACCACCGATTTTTTATCTCAAATCAGATTATCATGAAACAAAAATTCGTCAAGCATGGTGAGGATTCAAAGGTAACCGAGATGGCTCTGGTACCAATGTTAGCAAACAACGTTTCTACAGGTTCAGGAGTACCTTTCTTGGATAGAACCTGTGGCAACGGAAGGAAGATCGGAGGTCACCTTACGGAATCCTTTTCACCGGTCGGTCTCCTACTCTCTTGGAGAAGGAGCGCGAGTCCACAACCCAAGAGTCCACGGAATGAGCTTGGTGGAGGTGGAGGGACGAAATGGGAGAGAGAGAAGGTGGCGGCTAGGGTGGGTGGAGGCTAGGGTTTGTACCCCTGTTCTTTTTATCCAATGGGAGGCTCCCCTCCTTATATAGATGGCTCCACCCTAAACCCTTAAATGTGTAGTCCAATAGGGACACGCCATGTGTCAGTGCTTTGGGAAAATATCTTAATCCTAGATTAATCCAATGTGATCACGTTCTGAAATTCTGGTTCCTATTGTATTCATGCTCTAAAATTGATGACGCATATTATCCATTGTTGTGTGGTGCGATTGAGATATCTTCTACTGCTATACATGATTTTGTTACTTCTGTCACGTCTATATGTTACTGATGTGAAGTGTTATGATGTAGTTATTATGTATGTTTCTTAGGACATCAGACCTTATAACATCCTTATTATGACCCGTAGATGACTCGATTAGTTGTTATCTCGATTTACCTATCTGGTTATGATTGTTTGCTAATGTGGGTGTATTTTGATCCCTGATTTGGGACATTTGTTTCTGATTGTTTCTGAGGAGGGTATTCTTATATCCTTCCTTGTTCTCATTCAGGGCTTTGTAGCCACATTAGATTCTAGATGCTTAAGTAGCTTGCATTACATTTAATCTGATAAGTAATTCTAGGCACGTTCTGTTTTCTAGGCCAACGGGCCACGAGTGGGTCCTCTAGCTTCAGAGGCCATTTGAATAAGACCTCTATGTGGAGGTCAGGCGTAAGATAAGTCCTGAGCAGGCGTGGTGCCATTTTATCTCAGGTTAGATGTTCCCAAGTTCGCGATGGCACCATGTAGGTTTATTTCCGCGATTTGGCGTGTCTATCCGGTGTACCGCTTTGTACCAAGCGGTGGGTCATTGTCGAGTGACCCACTTCTATTTTTGACCAACATGGCTGCTGTTCTATTTCTGACTATTGTGGCTGGTGTTCTGGTTCCTTTTAGAGGAATGTTGGCGGTGTGCCAGACTGGCGCAGCTATTGGAGTCATAGCCTTCTGTTGCATATTGTGTTTTCTGTTATGATTCTGATGCTTTTGTCTTAGTTAGACTTCATGCATATTTATGTGAATGTTTTGTTGTGGCATACTGGGTTTTCTTTATTGAAAACTCACGCATATGTTAATGTGATGCTTGCAGGTACTTAGGTTCCTACAGGGAGGACTGGATGAGTAGTTGAAGATTCTATACAGGAGGGACACGTCGACCAGAGTCTTCTTGTTATCTTTGCTTTCACATTTATTTTGATGTATTTCCCTTTTGAAATTCGATGTATTGTAATTGGATATTTTATGTATACATGGATAATCATTTGTTCCACTTATATCCTATTTGTTTATCCATGTATGTCTGTTATGTATTGTCGAGTTTAGTCGGTATTGTCTTTCTTTTGTAACTCCTTCGGTCGTCGTAGAGGTCTCTGATCGTGACACTTGTGTTCCTTTCCAGGTGTGCGTACCCGCGAGATTGGCGGTGTGACGATTTGGTATCAGAGCCGGTCGGTCCCTAAAGTTTACGATATCCGAAGACTCTCCAGTGGGGCATCAAACCTTGTCGATAAATTCTCATCTTCTAAAATTTTCAATTCTGATAGTAATAGATTATATTTGCATTGGTTAATATTGTGGATTGTGTTGTGTGCTTGGAGACCAAATCCACCCAACCCTATCAGTGTTTCTCAGTTCTCTCACCTCCTCCCATGTTTGGTGCCGAGATCTCCAACAAGTCCAGTCGGTCAAGCAATCAAGAAGTGCAACTGCAAGAGGCGACTAGCTAGCAAGCATGGGAGGTGGTTGCATTTGGATTCCAGCAAACTCCGGGGCCCTTCTCCACCAGTTTCAGGTATGTTCCTAACCTCTGATGAGTTTTATGGGGGTGTTGGCTGGAGGGGCCAGCCAGCACCATGTCGGTGATTGGTGCAATTAAGACCAAAGCACATTGAAACTCAGGAGGGACCTAATCAAAAAGTAGGAGGGCCTAATCGTAAAGAAAATATTTTGGTTGCAAAAAGTTCATGATCTAAAGAACCTGTGAAAAACTCTACAATTAATACCAAAGTAACCGGCTCACGCCAATGGAACAGGGCTTCACCCCCACATGCTTCAAAGCCAAGTTAACTCGCTGCTTCAGTTTCAGGCAGATCATGTCAAGTGGATCCACCAACGACATATTTGTTTCCACCCATAGCGGGTCAATTGAATCCCCTAGTCCTGAAATTTCTCCAATGGGTACGGTATTCGGGTAGGAGCAGTTCGTAGCATTCATATTTGATTTTTAGCTGTCGAATTTCATCCAGAATTAATGTAGGTCTTTTAATCTTCTACAAATAGATTTGTATCCATTCCTATTGATTAGTAGCATATCACACATCACATTCAAGCTATATATCTTTATTTTACCCCACATTTGTGCTACTCGGGATGTTCATACATGTATTTTAGGTTTTTGGTAATAAATAAGACAAGGAAGCAAAAATAACTCAAATGTAAAAAAATGATTGATTTGAAAGTATTCTAGACCTATTTGTAATGCCCATTGACCTGATTGCAAGTCATGAAGGACGTAATTGAAAACCCAGAGGGATCGGATCGTAAAGAAGATAGTTTGGTTGCAAAACTCCATAATCTCAAGAAGTTGAGTAATTCAATAATTAAGAGAAAACATGCTTGAACCAATGGATCACGATGCACTCCACGTGCTCAATTGGTGAACTAAAGTTACTGTGGAAAGTTAGGGCAGATCCAACCCAAACTATCCACACCTAACGGATCCAAATCCACCAATGGAGGATCCAGTTGGGAGTCAAACGACCAGATTTCTAGCGTGGCTTAGGTATATAGGTAGAAGAATTTTGGCAAATTTAGAACGGATTTATAGTCGTCCGATTGTGCCCAGATTAATCTAGACCTTCTAATCTTCTATAAATAAACTTTTAACCCTTCCATTTCTATTCTTCTTCCTCTTCCTGCTTCTTCCTCTTCTCTTCCCCATTATAGTAGGTGTATTTGTTGTTTAGCAGTTAAAGGGTGGAGAGGTGTTGTTTTCTTCTTTCATTAATCAAATTTTGGGTGTTGTTATATACATTCTTGTCTTGATTAGATTTAGATTTCTTTACTTGTTCATGTGTTGTTTTCCTTGTTAGTGAGATTATTAGTGAGTAATCCATCCCCATTAGGGGGTGGTGAATGATGTCAATTGTGGATTTAGTTTATTTGTATGTGTATTTAATCTTAATCTTGGAGCTTCATATAATTTCATAGTCATTTTGATGGGTGTATACACTTGTCTTTGATGTGTTAATGGTCCTAATGGATGTTTAGCACATGCTTTGGTTGGTGGGCCTACTTACTAGGGAATGATGAGGTGAGGATAAGATTTAAGTGGATAAAGAGATAAGGATGGCATATGGAAGAATGTGGCATTATTGGTCTTATCTTGATTAATGACTTGTATGTTTTAATGATGATGTTAAATCTTAATTCATGTGGAGACATAGTTGTGGTTGTGGTCATTATGGATTTCTAAATTCTTCATGTCATTGAAGAGATATGATCGACATGTAATCATGGGGTTGTCTTTGTCCTTATCTTGAGTAGTGTTTTGTATGTTTTAATGACAGTGATAAATCTTAATCCATGTTGAGACACACTTAGGATTATGGTTATTATAGATTTCCATGTTATGCATGTCATTAGCGCTTAATTGTACACACATCTACACTTCTACATGCATTCTCCACATCCTATAGGACTAGAAATATTAGGTTTCCTTTGTCGATTCACGTAGCATTAATTAGTTTTGATACACTTTTTTTTGCAAGAGCAAAGGGAGGCTTAGCCTCTAATTTTATTGATTTTAAAAACTATTTACAACCTACATAAAAATTTTAGAAGATGAATTTGTGGGTTTATGCCACATGCATAACCGACCTCTACACTATAGTTACATAGAATAGCATTTGGCATTATAGTTGATTTAAAGGGTCAAAAGCAGCTTGTGTCGAATTGTTGCACTTCATCTTCGTCCTTGGCAAGCTATATGGCCTTGTCCTTCGAGCATCAGATGGTATACTTGACAGTTGCCATGACGTCTATCGACCTCTTTTATTCGCCCTCAAATATCCATCGATTTCTTTCCAGACAGCATTCATGAATCATTTCAATAAAAGCCAACCTTCCTACTAAATTGCCAAGTCGGCTTCCGCGCTCATGTGATAAACGCATAGCCTCACCCTCTAAATTGCTTGCCATGCGCTGGCTGAGCTGCAAGTTTACGAGAAGGGAGCTCCACACCTCCTTCATGTATGGACATCCCATAAAAAGGTGCTCCATGTCCTCCTCCTTGTTGCCACACAACACACAAGTTGGGTCGTGCGTTGCGCCTCACTTCAGCATTGGCTTCTTTGTGAGTAGGCGTCCTTTCATCGCTCTCCAAGCTGTTGTGAGTACATGTTTTGGGAGAGAAAATTTGTGCCAAACCATGCCTGCCCAAGACACCTTTCTACCTGGCTGCCTCACCCAAATCCACTTCTTTCATCCCAAGTGAATCACCCTTTCTGTTCGGTCAAAATGGCCTATCTGTACCTCCAAGGATCCGTGTGTGCCTCACCCTTGAGCAGATTTCTTCCATCACGCTGGAGCATAAGGGGGAAGGTTCCACGCCCCCTCTCGTATGAAGTATGATACCCTAGTGTCCCATGGTACACCCATCTCATAGTGAAGCTGGTCGCCCCACCCTTCGCATTGGAAAGGCTCTCCACACCATGGGTGTTGGAAGAACCGTATCTCTTCCCCGTTGCCCACCTCGTACTGAATGTGTCTTCTAGCAATATCTCGGACTCGAAGCAGCCCTCGCCATGCCCATGAGGAGGTAGATGGTGGCGTGCAAGCCAAATGGAGTGGTTTTTTAAGTCTTCCAGTGAACACATTTAACCCATAACGAATTGTTGTCCGCCACCACAAGCCAAAACAACCAAAGAAGGCCCACGTCGTTCCACTCGATTAGTCTCTTGAGGCCAAGACCTCCCTCTTCTTTTGGTGTGCACACATCTTTCCATGCTACCGCGACCCACTTCTTCTGCCCTCCCTAAATAAAATGACACATGATGCTATCCAATTCTTTCAAGGTGCTCCTTGGCAGGAGGAAAGTCGAAGTCCAATATATGCTAAGGGATGTAAGGACACTTCGCACAAGTTCCACTCGTCCAGCCATGGATAGAAGGTTTTACCTCGAAGTGGAGAGTCATTCCCTACTTTGTTGATCAATGGTACACAGTGGGCTCTTCCCATCCTCCCGTAGAACAAAAGCAGCCCAAGGTATACAACCGGAAATGCCTTTCGCTCCATCCGAGGGTGTGCTTCAATCCATAAAAACCTGAATTTTCGAAGTGTTGAATCTCAACCTAGAGCATGTTGTGAACTCCTCAAGAAGGCGTTTAATGGCCCTAGCATTCTCTTTTGTAGCCTTTGCAAACAGCAAAATGTCATCCACAAAAAATAAGTGTGACATGTTAATGTCTCCGCATTTTAATGGCTCGATTTTTCCTTCCATGACCGACATCCGCACCATTTCACTCAGCACCTCCAAGCACACCACAAATAAGTAGGGGGCCAAGGGGTCACCTTGGTGCAAACCATTTCGAGCTCGGAATGGGGCGGAGTTTGCTCCATATTTTACAGTCATCTCCACACAAGCCAAGATCATCCGTCTCCACTTGTCCGAAAAGCTAAACCTCTTCAATACTTGATCAAGAAACTCCCAAGAGATGGAATCATATGCCTTCCTAATGTCCAGCCTGATGCACATGCGGCCATTTCCTTTCTCTAGGTGAAGGTTGTCACAAAGCTCATGTGCTAGTAGAATGTTATCACCAATTCTTCGACCTTTGAAAAATGCACTCTGAGTTTCCCCCACCAGCCATGGTAAGAGCCCCTTAAAACAATTTGCAAGCACTTTGGATGTGAATCTATACATCATGTTGCAAAGAGCTATCAGCCGGAAGTCCTCTACCAACGTCGGTGCCTTCTTCTTTGGGATGATCGTAATCGATGTATTGTTCCATTGAGTTAGAACCCTTCCACTCTCTAAACTAGACACAATAGCCTTGATCATATCCCTCTTGATTATGTCCCATGTGGCCCTGAAGAACTTGGCGTTGAAACCATCGGGCCCCGGCACCTTGTCCACATTTGCATTCAACACTACATCTTGGAGTTCTTTTGGGTCCAACTTTCAAATTAATTCTGCCCCCTCTTCTTGCTTTAGTTGTGGTAAGATAATGGATTTGTTTAGAGGTTGCACCTGAAAATCATTAGCAAACAAGTTAGCATAAAAGAGCCGAAAAGCTTCCCGAATTTCACCCTCATCCTCCACACTATTAGCTCCCTCCCCCACTCGCCTCGCTTGATTGGTGGCTCTCCTCACTCTAAGTTGGGCATGGAAAAACCTAGTGTTTCGATCTCCCTCTTTCAGCCACTTGACTTGATTTTTGCCGGATATTGGACTCCTCCCAAGCAAGAACTCTAGCAAGCGTATCCTTTGTTTCCCATTCAGCTAGAGCCAAATCTTCATCCATTAGATGACTAAGTATTTGCCTCCTCACATCCTCAAGTGTTTTCCGAGCCTCTCCCACCTTGTTTGTGACATTTCTGAAGGTATTCCCACTCCAACTTATGAGGGCCTTTCGAACTTCGTTCAGCTTACCAACCACGCGAAACATTGGGGTACCTTCCACATATGTGGCCCAAGCTCATTGAAGTATCCTCCCAAACTCCTCATGATCCGCCCAATAATTCTCAAATCTGAACATCTTCTTTTTTCGTCTTTTATTTCCTTCCATTTTCATAACAAGCATGGTATGGTCACTTAGGTCCTTTGCACCAACGACATAGAAAGAGTTTGGGAACACCTCCAGACACGCATGGTTCATTAAGAGCCTATCAATCCTTGTCTCAATGCACGTACTTCCCTCAGAAGAATTCGACGACGTGAATTCCCCTCCTGTTGACGGCATCTCCAGAAGTTGAAGTGCATCTATACATTCATTAAATTCCTGGATTGCAACCTCATTTCCGGCAGTTCCTCTACGTTTTTCACTCGGTGATCAAATGCAATTAAAATCTCCCCCAACCAGCCATGGTCTTGAGCCACTTCAAGTAGATCCCTCGATAATGGTCTTCGATCCATATGCCCATTTTCTCCATAGATGGTCCTGAGGTCAAAAGCGGTGCCATCCTTCCTCAAGCACCCATGGAAATGAATAATTTGTGTTGACTCAAAAGTAACCCCCAAACTTACTAGCTAATCATTCCATAACACCAAGATCCTCCCAGAATCCACAACCATACTATTCAACGTCCATTCATGGGACCAAATCGCACGCTTGAATCTTTCAAGTTTTTATACTTGACTTTGTGCTCCACAAGACACACCACATCCGGTTTCACCTCCTTTATTCAACCCATAATCATGAGTGCATGGTCGGGGTCCATTTGCGTCGTGCACATTCCACACTAAAACATTCATGGGTTTAAGGTGCGGGGTGAAACCCCCTCCCCTCCACGTGATTGCTTTTACTCCAATTACTCTTTCTCCCGGATCTCCTAAGTAGGGGTGGTGGGGAGGATACCTTCTTTGTGTGCAATTCCTGATGGTCTTCTTCCTTCCTCTCTTCTACGCCCTCCATGGCTTTGTCCTCCGAGTGTCCAAGTACTTCAAACATCCCCCCACTCGGTTTTGCGATTTGCTTGGTGTGCTCCTTTCCTCGTGCCACTCTTGTGGGAGAATCCCATCTCGCCTCATTTAGCAACAATGAATCTTGTCCACTTTGCTCTTCCTCCCCTCCTTTGGAAATGCTCCTCCCCCTCTCACATTCTTTTGGGGCTTGCTCATGTTCTTGCTGAATTGCCAATTTTTCCCATGTGCACCCCTCCTCCTCATGAGCCTCATGTGAGAGCTCCCATGCATAAGGTCATGTGCACGTCCCCCTCCTACACCAACAGAATTATGTTCTAAACTATGGTCCTTTGAAGGAGTCATGTGATACCTCATTTTGTCTTCTTCATATCCACTTGTCCTCTCCTCATTTGCCCATGCATCACTATAGCACTCAAGCCCCTTCTCATTGGTTTGTCCCAAAATAGAACATGCACTTTCCCTCCCCACTATCCTTCACTCCTTTTGGCCACTAATATGCTCCCTTTCATTTGCACTTCTGTTTGAATCCATTAGGATCCTTGGGGGGACTCCCATTTTGTCTCCTAAACTAATCTCCATCATGTGACGTGGATGCTCCTCATTGGTTCCCTCCAAGACTTGAGGATAGAAAATATGTGCCATAACCTTTCTATTTCCCTCCCTCATTTCCCTCCCACTTGGACCTCCACGTGTCACCTCCTCACTTACACTCTCATCCACGTCAGCCCCTCTAGCAGCCATGTCATCATCGCTTCCACCATCCTCTCCTTCCCCACCACTCCGGTCAGCCTCTCCCCTCACCACCTCGCCTCCTTCATGTGCATGCTCCTCACCCTTTCCATCTCATTTCCAGCCTTCCTTCGTGACACAACCACCCACTGTTCAGCATTCTCCTTTGGTACCACATCTTGTTTGTTGCATATTCGCTTCCTTGGGCATTTCCCAACTTCGTGGCCAAACTCCATGCAATCCATGCAATATCCGGGCCTCCATTCGTACTCAACATTAACTCTATGTATGCCAGTGCCTTCCACTTGAACCTCCACCCAACTCGGGTGTTGTGAAATCATGGGCCACTTCCACGCACACCCTCGCATAGGCCAACCGTCTCCCTGAGGCAGTATGCTCATCCATATATAGCGCCCACCCAAGGACACTAGTAATGTTGCTCAACGTTTTTTGGGACCAAAAGCGGAGGTCGTGCTCTGGTAGTCAAACCCATATGGGAACCGTGGTGATGCTAGGCCTTCACATTACCACATCTAGTGCCCATTCTTGAACCACGAGTGGAGAGCCGCGCACAAACCATGGTCCTCCCTCGAGCACCCTCTTCCTATCTTCTCCACGAGTAAACCGGAAAAGTAGGAACACTTGGCTCTTTTTGATGACCTCCACGCCTCCAACCAAACCCCACATCTTGTGAAGGTGCTTCCCTAAAATCGGCAAATGTGGTCTGAAACAAATGAAGAATCCCACTAAGACCTTATCCCACTTCTTCAAAGCATCGACAACTTCTTGCTTGGAGCACATAGCTAGATTTTCTCCTCCCATCATGACCGGCGGGATGTACTCAAGGGTTGTAGAAACCCTTGGGCCAGCCGTGAAAAGGTCACTCCACTTCCTTGGGGGAGTTTGAGTACTTCCTAGATGTGGTGCGGGATCTTCTCCCCCCAAGCATGGGGGAGAAACATCCAATGGTGGTGGATGGAGACCCCCCTCTGCGCCACTATCTCCATCCTCTTGCTGATCACGAGTAGATCCTTTCTTGGGCTCCATTTTGCTTCGAAAACCAAGAGTTTTGGTGATGAAAAGAGGAAGAACCCCTAGAGAACCCTAGGTTTCCCATGCTTGTCGCCACTCACTTTCTCTCCTCTCCTTTTTCCTCTCACTCCCCCCTTTCTACTCTCTTGATCCTTTACAGAAGGCAACTCACTTTAGTTTTTTTCCTCTTACTTTTCCTCTCACTCCCCCCTTCTTCTCTCACTTTAGTTTTGATACACTCACTCTTCATTTCTTTTTCCACTCGGGTATGGTCGGCGATGACCTGCCCTTGCTCTTTGTTAATATGAACCATAATTCTCACTGCTTCATTACCAACGGATATTCCATCGGCAATATTGTTGTCGACGTTCTTAATGCCGGTGGATTAGTTCCGACAGAAATTCTGTCAGCAATGGGTATTCTCGACAGAATTGGGCACAAATCCGTCGGCAAATGCCCATTTTGTAGTAGTGTTAAGGACCTTATGCGTGTTGTAGGACAGTGGACTCATGAGTGACGGACCAGACTCAGGCTTGATGCGAGTTCGAGGACGGAATGTTACAAACTGTATTAGAGCATTGATTAGTCAAAATTGTGGGAACAAGTGCTACACCAAGATAGTGAGAGTCACCTATGCAATTGCAGTACGCCTAGTGACTGATTATGTCTTGACCTTGACGAAAGTGCCTGATGTTCAAGTGGGGTAGGTTGTAACATCCCAATAATAGTCTCACATCACCTTACATAAGAATGTTGGGGTGGGTTATATAGGCACGAGTCTACTACCATAACACCAACAAACTTATGTTTTGCGGCAATAGGTGGGTGTTGTGGGACAATAGACTCATGGGTGACAGACCAAACTCGAGCTCGATACGAGTTGGGGGAGTGGACATTACAAAACTTGATCATGCATCCAATGGTGCTATTGATAGCCTTAGAATGACTCCCAACCAATGACCAATTAGTTGAATATCTTCATAAAACCCCTTCACGGTTATCAATTTAACAAGACTAGATAAGAACATTGAATGTATAGCTTAAAAGACCTTCCTTGACATATCTAAGAACATCTCATACAGTGAAAATCCCATTAATATTTTTCAAAATTGCATTGAAATATGCTTGGTCTTATGTGCTAACTGCTAGCATATGCTTTACCCCTATCCTATTTAGTTGGGTCAAATTGTGTGAAATTCATTTCCACCGTCCTATGCTTCATTGGACGTTTGGAGCAATTTTCAATCAGACCCTTGTTTTTCTTTGGTGTTGTATCAGGCCGCTGAATTGCACTATCGTATGAGCCTTCTAGACTGGAAATAAACATCATTTCTGACACTCAATTTTATTGCAACGCCTATGACATGTGTAGCTTGGAAGTTTGGATTTGGATTTTCTCCATCGCAAGGTATATCCCCTTTCCCACCATTCGATTCACTTTCAGAATTCCCTTAAAACGCATTTTAACTCATTCCAATTCAGGACAGTTCTCTTGGTTTCAATTGTCCAAAGCTAACTTGGTAAACCCTTCAATATAGGTGTTGACATCACTCATCGGATCGAATATAATTTATCCCACCACCAATTCACTACACCCAAATCTCAAAAATTCCATATCTTCCCTATTAGACGATCAACCCTATGTCTCATCATCCTATAATTTTTCCTAATCTTATCCATTTAAAATCGAATGGTATTTTACAATCCCACTTTTTGATTCTCCCAACCAATTGTGTTCCACTGCTCTAAAATACTTATCGGTAACCTCATACCTCGACTCTCCTTATCGAACTATCCAACCTCTATTCCACCATCTTATCATGTTCAGTAGTTCAAAAATCTAGCCATTAGTGACAATTTGGACTGTGACAAAATGCTACAACCTATCCCTTAGACCATAGTTGACCGAATCTTCCTGATTTCCATTGTCCCATTCTTTATTTATACCCTTGTTTCTACTCTTTTCGCACATACAACCTCTCAAACAACATTTCCTTGCTCTTCCTCTCAAAATTTCTCATGCCTTTTTCTCTTATTCTTGTTCTCATTTTCCTCATCGCCCCTTCCAAGATGTATTTTGACCCTTCAAAGTCGGAAGCCCCAACCAAGAAAGGACATACAAGAAAGCTCTAACTAAAAAGGACATTGCCTCCACCTCTGGAACAAAACGTCCATGTATTGACTCAAAGCAACTCTTTCTCTAAGTACATTTCATAGACCTCGACACGACGACACCCAAAATAAGTTCTACTCCATTGGTGTCACTATGTTTTGCATGGTAATGAATCTAATTCTTGACGATATCAACGTAAACAAAATGATTGAATATCTTGAAACAAATAAGTTGACGTACGCATCATCTTTGCAAGGTCCTTTTGATTGCCTACTATGTGGGTATTGTCAAGTATTTATATGCTGATATGCAAAATGACTACAATAACGACAAGGACGACCCTACCGCCTTTAACTTCCATTTACCTCACTATGTATTGAATCCCCAAGACTCTCAGTAGCCACATCTTCATTCTTCTAAACTGCAGCACAGTATTTATGATTGTCACGTCACGGAGTTTGTGACTTAGAATGAGTTGCTCAGGTTGGTATGTAAGCCCCGTTCCGGGCCGAGAGAGAACGTCTTTACAATCTTCAAGCTAGCAAACAACCCTCGTCGAGCTTGGCTCCTCCTCTCACAATCCGAAAGGGACACTTCGGGATTTCACTGAAACCTTTACAAGACTTTGGCAGCAACAAAATTGAGTGGGACAATCACTCTCTAACTTGAGAACACTTCAGAAAGATAAGAATTGATCTTAAGTGTAGAAATTGAGACTTGGAGTGTTTGGAATGATCTCTCTAATGTAGGAGGCAAATATGTGTAGGAGAGTGGTGTGAAAGTGTGTTGGACAACTCTATTTATAATCTCTAAGTGAGTTATAGCCATTGGGACAAGTTTGGTAAGAGTTTGTGTAAGAAACACAAAACAGTGAAGTGCAGGACACAATTCAGCACAAAATCGGTCGAACAAATAGGGTATACCAGTCGACCGGTTGGTCAATTTTGGCTACAACTTAAGTTCACTTTAGTGAATGGTCGTACTAAGGTTTTGGTTTGGTCGACCATTCGGGGTTTGGTCTGCTCAAGGATGGATCGATCGAACTAAGCAAATGGTCGGTTCAACCGGAAATAACCAGGCACTTCTGGGTTCAAGGAGAAATTGGGTTTCGGTCGACCAAGGTCTAGGAGACGTTGGACCGAAAACTTCCAGAGTGTTCAGGGTTTCCAAGAAATGTTGGATCGGTCGACCGCTAGGAGAGTTTCGGTCGACCGGACGTTTGGTAAAATTAGGGTTTTGGGAAATGCAACTGTTGTAGAATACGACAAGTCTAACGGTCATGTGACACGTGTAGACGGTCAAACTAAAGGCTCGAAATGGTCGACAGGTTTAACACTAAATCATGTTAATAGAATAAACAACCCAATCGGTCGAACGAAGAACTCGTTCCGGTCGACAGATTTGGTCCTAATAGTTCAAGTGAGGTATAATTGTTTCCGGTTATAGTTTGGGTGATCTATTGAAGTCCAAAATATGTGAAAATTTTTGTGTGACTTCTATAGGGAACCTAGTGTGTATGTGAGTTGTTTTTAGCTCAAGTATGCTCAATTACACATAGTTCCTAACACTCAAAATAAATCAAGATTACATGTCTCCAAATGAGCTTTAATACATGTCTTGACTTGATTTCCTTTCTTCCTTGAGTCTTGATCACCTATAGAGGTTAACACAATGCAAAATGTATGCAATGCAATATGTATGTTACTTTACATAGATTACAATTAAGATAGGTTGATTAAATCATCAAAACATAGATTAAGGTGAAAAAGCCAACAGAAAAAAAGTAGTAAAACAAGTAAAGAAGAATATGCAAACCACAATGGAGACAGGGAATTTTATAAAGGTTTGAGCTCCCACTTAATTCTTCTCTTGGAACCTCCTCTCACAATCTGAGAGGGATGCTTCAGGATTTCCCCGAAACTTTTACAACCTTTGACAATGAAAGGAACTGAGTATTCAACGCTCTCTAACTTGAACACACTTTGAGTATGATTGGAATTGGATCAAAGTGGGGGGAGTTTAAGCTTGAGTGTAGGATTTGGGGATTTGAGGATTGGGAAACTTCTCTCTAGTGTATGAGACAATTGGAAGTGTGAGAGGTCTAAATAAGGTGTATGGACATCTATTTATAAGATCCTAGAGAAATATAACCTTTAGGGAAGAAGTAGGTGAGTTGTGTGTAATATACACAAGTCATAAATGAAGTTCTGCAATTTCCTCCCTCAACGGTCGACCGAATCAGGAAGAATGATCGATTGTTTCTTTAAGAATAAAGAAACATTCGAACAAACTAGTGAACGGTCGAACCAAATTGCTTGTGACTTAAGTTATCGGTCGAACCAGGTTAGGGGTCGGTAGACCGATCTCAGGGTTTAGGCCAGGGTAAAGGTATAACGGTCGAACACAAAGGTTGGCTACATTCGACCGAAAATAACAGTCACTTTGTCCTCAGGAATTGTGTTCATCCGGTCAACCATTTCTAGGTCAACATTCGACTGGTGGCCAATTGTATTTTAGGGGTTAGGTAGATTGATACGACTACAATCGTTGTATAATACGATTGATAAAAGAACGGTCAAACGGTGGAACTGGGAAAATTCACTTAGAGAGTCTATTAAAACCGGTTGATAAAAGAACTAGTTCGGTCGACCAATTGGCATAGGAAAACTAGGTTTGGTTTAAGTGATTTTCCGGCTAAGGTTTGGGTGATCTATTGAAGTCCAAATGATGTGGAATTTTGTGTGTGCCTTCTACAAGGATCCTAGTGTTTATGTGAGTAAGTTATAATTCATTATATGTCTTCAATAAGCTTGATTACATGTCTTGACTTCATTCCATTCTTCTTTGAGTCTTGATCACCTATAGATGTTAGCACAATACAATATATCTTTTATGCATTATGTGTGCAACACTACATTTGATTGTGATTAAGATTAGGTTGATTAAATCATCAAAACATTGATTAAGTCCATAAAGCCAACACTTGTGTACTTAATCAACTTGTGACTGATTGGCCTTAATACATATTTTGAAGATTTAATCAACTTAATTGTTAGACCTATTCATATTGATAGGGGGAGCTTAATGAATATCATTATCTAGAGAGTAATGAGTTGCAAAACTAAAGGGGAGCAAATTCATTACATTAGAGAGGGGGAGAAGTATTTAGACATCTAATGATCACATTTTTATAACATCTGATTGATGTCATAGGGGGAGAAGAAACTTGAAATTGAAATAATTGTACAAAAACTATGCACATCCATAGGGGGAGCAACATATATGCATAGTTTACATATTTAAAATTTCAAGTATTAAGATATAGGTTGCCATCATCAAAAAGGGGGATATTGTTGGCTTTTTGGCCTTAATCCGTATTTTGATGATTTAATCAACCTAATATTAATCACAATCAAATGTAGAGTAGCACACATTATGTATAGAAGATATATTGTATTGTGATAACATCTACAGGTGATGAAGACTCAAGGAAAAATGTAATTGAAGTGAAGACATGTAATTTTGTTTCCATTTGAGTCTTAGGAATTTATGTGAACTTGAGCATACAAGTGTTAAAATCAATTCACATAGACTCTAGGGAACCTATAGAAGTCACATACAAATTTCCATATCAATCCAACTTGAATAGGTAACCCAATTCCATTAGATAAGTAAGTTGTATAGAGTTATCTCAACCCAAACGGTCGACCGACAGATGTCCGGTTGACCTGTGCAAACTTTATCCTTGGTTCGATCGACCGAATTTGACCTTCCAGTCGACCGATCACCTATATTTTCCAGACGACTGTTAACCTTGTCGTATTCTACAACTGTCGTATTCGTATTTTTATCTAACCCCCAAAATACATTTGATCATCAGTCGACCTAATATAAACCTTTTGAGACACCAAAAGTGTCTATTATTTTCGGTTGACCGAACCTTCCTTTTGTGGTCGACCGACATAACCTTTAACCTGGCCAAAACCCTGATTTTGGTCGACCGCTGATTGATTCGTTTTATATTAACCACAAGTGCACGGCCGCGTTGAAGCGGTGGCAAATACGAGTCGTCCACTGGGAGGTGTGACGACGTTTGGTTTGTGCGAAGGTGAGTGGTAAATAAAGGAGAGAATGATTGATTACACTAAAACTACACTAGAATGCAAAAGGAAATGAAAGATAAGCAATTAAACTAAACCCCAAAGGGGGGTAGACAAATAATGTGAATATAAAAGATGTGTGTGTGTGTGTTTAATTAAGCTCCTCACAACATGTAGTGCAAGAAATCATAAAATTAAATCCAACTTTGCCTCCACATGAATTAAGATAAGATCATATCATTAAAGCATACAAGACAATAATTGGAATGAAGCTAAATGAACTCATGTATAAAGACTAGACCCTACTATGCCTCCACATGAATTAAGATAACACATATCATTAAAACATACAAGACATTAACCAAGGTAAAGGCAACAAGAGTACATACACTACAAATTGTGTTTCCAATATTAATTCCATCCATATCCTCACATTATCATTCCCCGTAAAATAGGTTCACAAATCTAAGCATAAGCTAAGCTTCGTTCAAGAGCATTAGCCTATCAAAGATAAGGGTGAAATCCCATTAGATGGTTATGGAAATCATATAAGGCTCAAGGGATTAAGATAACACACACCTAATACACTACATTATCATATCACATATTTCTCCACCCCCCCAAATGGGGATGGAACTACTCACTACTCATTACACTAACTACATTAACAAAATGAAGCATTATACTGAAATGAAACTACACTAATCAAGCAAGAAATATTAAAGAAGCTGAAATGACATAAAACAAAACAATTATCAAAGCAAGCACATTAAAGGAAATTAACCTAAGAGAGAAACAACACAATTAAAGGAAAACATCTATTATGAACTCACTCAATTACAAGTAGCCCTTCCTCCACAAGAGTTTTGCTTCAAGGCTTCACTCTTAGTAGGGAAGATGGCCACCAAAGAGAGAGAGATAGGATACATGAGAGGAGGGAGAGTTCTATTTATAGCCAAAGAAAAAGGTAATCCGGGAAAATCCCCCGATGTGGGACTAAACAAATACCAAAAATAGCCTAAACATCCTTTAATACACGCGCTCCAGAAGTTTCAGCGGATCCAGGAAGATCCGGACCGCCAATTGGCGGTCTACAGGATCTGGATCGCGTTGAATTTTGTTTTTGGCTTTCCTTGATATATTTGTTGGTCTTGGATGCATCTACTTCGCTTGTTGGAGCTCCGACCCGAATCGAATTGCCAAAATACTCCCCATGATGGTGTGGAGTTTCCTATTTTGTTCTTAGGTCCTTCGGTCTTACGTTCAGGTCCTTCTCCCTTGCATCCTAGTCCCCAGGTCTCACAATTAAATCTTTTTTCCTGCTTTTGAGTCCTTTCATGGCTCTTCTCTTCAAACCTCTTTATTTGTGAAATTCAAACATAAAACTCGTCACGTAGCATTGCTTAGGTGTAAGATAATGGATATAAGATACATATATGAGCATGAAATGATGTCAATCAAATACCCCCACACCTAAGTTTTTGCTAGTCCCGAGCAAAACAAAGAAAGAGAAAAACAAACGAGAAACCAGAAATCCTAACTCATTTTCATAGGAGTCACGGTTGCACTTAGCACGTGCAACAAGCTGTTAAACCTCCTTGTTGCCAAGGAGGACGAGTGTTGTCTCCTGGGGTTTTCAGTGGATATACCCACAAAATCCGAACAAGATGCATTATTCAATCTAGACACTCGACTCGTTGGACATATTTTTTTCGATCATTGGACGCGGTAATCCGACGGGCCAACTCTATAAAGGTAATCAATCCACACACCTAGCCTAATGAACCATTTGTGCAACTTAAATAAGGAATTAAGTGAAAGACATGGACAACCTCAACATCCTCAAGTGATACAAAGTGTAAAGTCCATTACGGTTCTTATTTGCAATTTTTTTCCTTATTTTTTTATTTTTCTTCTTTTCCTTTTATTAGTTGGAACTTCATTCTCCCAGCGTCAGATTTCGTGCATCATTGCCCATAAGGACTTACAATATCACATACACCTTTCCCCAAATCGCCACATACGGCAATCCCTACCACCCGTGTAACGGGAGTTCGGTCGGCGCATCCCAAGTCAGATAACTCGAAAGCACCAGGCACAAAGTCCCCTCAAACCTACTTTCCCGAGTGATAGGAGCCGTGCGAGAAGAGAGAACACCTACTCACTTATTTCTTATCTACACATGAACCAAAACCCCTACACTTAATGTCTCACAACAAGATTTAAAGGGTCACTGACTACAACAAACTTCCTTAAATTAACAGACACGAATTATTGACTCACTAGGTTTAGGGTGGACTTCTTTAAATGTTTGAGCACTGAAACCGTATGATTACTCACCCCCAAGGGAAAATTAGGGTGCATCCTAGCGACTCGATAAGTCCTAAAGCCACAGTACTAGATATCCTAATGCATCAAGTTCAAGACAATTTTGGCAGCTTTCTTTTTACTTTGCCTCTCAATGGTTTTGCACATGCTAAACAGACGCAAAACTCACAAAACATTTTCTTTCGCAACACATGAAGATTTTGAAAGAAATGTGGAAATTTTAATATACTAGGCAAGCAAAAGAAGACAAGTCACCCAAGGATCATGGCAAGCAGATATATCGATATTAAATGCAGCAGACTAACATGACCCTAACAATGCACACAAAAGAAAATAAAATCAAAGGAAAAAGACTCAACTATGTACACACGTAAAACACCCCCCACACCTACTTCATGCATTGTCCTCAATGAATGTGAGCAAAATACTACATGAATTTATGCATGAAAAAGGAAAGATCTCACCAATATGAAGCACAAAGGGAAGTTCATGGTTATGTTGATGGACACAAACCTGAATTCCCTCAAAACCTGTGAGATGTTAAAGAAGGGATACAAATACTCAAGGGTTGGAGCCAACAACAATCGATGCTCACTGAAGGAGTCCTCTTCTTCTTTTCTTTTTTTTCTTTTCTTTTCTTTTAAACTATGTACAACAATAGGCTTCCATCTTCATATGTAAGGGACATCAAATGGGAACCCACCATCTCTCGAGCCAGAAATGCACATGCATGGGCTTGTAACATACAAAATAAAATTGCTTGACCACCTGACACCCTTATATACATTGTGGTCGTTCGATGCCTCTTGAGAGTTAGCAAAAGAGGAGGCATGAATGAGAGGTGAACCTCTATCAGAATGAAGAGCATGTGGCCCAGAGGCCATAAAAATAGTATCTTGTGGCTCAAAAGCCACGTGATCAAAAGGATGTGGCTCAAAGGCCACGTGATCAAAAAGAAGTGGCTCAAAGGCCACATGATCAGAAGAATGTCGCTCAAGGGCCACAAGATCAAAAGGAGGTGGCACTGTGGCCACATGATCAGAACATAAGGCACCCTCTTGTGTCAGCCCAGGTGAAACATCTTCACCACCTTCAGGATTTCCATCGAACAATTCTCTGAAGTACTTGAAGGTGCCCTCAACTTCAATTTCATCCAAACCCTGGGTAAGATTGACCCCAACAGGGTCATTGAAGGAACCTGGCTTCTTGCCCATGGTGAAGATGTTGAAATCAACGCATTGACTACCATAAGTCAAGCGCATCAGACCATTGCGATAATTGATCAATGCATTCGAAGTCGCAAGGAATGGTCGCCCCAGAATGACAGGAATTTGTCCAAGTGGGTTTGGCACAGGTTCAGTATCCAAGACAAAGAAGTCGACTGGATAAATCAATTCTCCCACTTTGATCAGCACATCTTCCACCACACCCCTCGGTTTCTTCATAGACCTATCACCCAATTGAAGAGTGGTCTTTGTTTGTTTGAGGTCTCCAAGACCGAGGTGGGCGTAGACAAAATATGCAGAAGATTAACATATGCACCAAGGTCCAATAAGGCTCGATGTATGGACACATCACCAATCACACAAGAGATAGTAGGACAGTCAGGGCACTTGTAGTTAACTTGCATGGGTTGTGCCAACAAAGAACTCACGTTAGCCACAAGAAAAGCTTTCTTTGGAACATGAGTTTTTCTATTCTTGGTGCATAAGTCATTGAGAACCTTGGCATAAGGTGGCATTTGCTGAATCACCTCCAATAGAGGGATGTTCACCTTAACTTGCCGAAACATCTCAAGCATCTTGTCATGCTGATCAGAGGTTTTCTTTTTAAGGCGCTCAGGGAATGGCACCTTCGGGGCATAAGGGTGCGAAGGAACATCAGAATTCTGGTCCAAAGAAGCATGAGTGGGGACCTCAGAATCTTATTCCTTTGACACGAAAGGAGACAAGGGGACCTCAGGGTTCGGCCCCATTGTCGAAGGAAATGTAGAAGGAACCTCAGGATCAGGCTCCTTCCAGGAAGTATTGGTGGAGGGAACCTCAGGATCCGGCTCCCTCAGAGATGCAGGTATCACCGCCGGTCTGGTGACAACAAGAGATGGTGATGATAAGGAAGGCACCCCAATCTAGTTATCCACCTCCTTACCAGGCCTCAAAGTATGAATCACATTAATATGATGGGTCGGTTCAGAGGTAGCATGAGGTACAGGTGGCCTTCCTTGAGAATGGGTACCCCGAGGATTCACCTCGGGTTGACTCAGTAATTGGCCCTTCTCACGTTCATGGAGCTGATTAGCCAACTGGCTAACTTGCATTTCCAATGCTTTGACCGAATTGTTGCTGGCCGCAAACATGGATTATGTGCTCTGAATGAACGCTCGAAGGGTTTGTTCAAGAGTGGGGTCCTTCGAGTCAACCCGTTGGGGTGGTGGAGTGGTTTGTTCAAAGTCTGGGAGGTGTGCGAGAAGAGAGAACACCTACTCACTTATTTTTTATCTACACATGAACCAAAACCCCTACACTTAATGTCTCACAACAAGATTTAAAGGGTCATTGACAACAACAAACTTCCTTAAGTTAACAGACACAAATTATTGACTCATTAGGTTCAGGGTGGACTTCTTTAAATGTTTGAGCACTGAAACCCTATGATTACTCACCCCCAAGGGAAAACTAGGGTGCATCCTAATGACTTGATAAATCCTAAAGTCACTGTACTAGATATCCTAATGCATCAAGTTCAAGACAATTTTGGGAGCTTTCTTTTTACTTTGCCTCTCAACGATTTTGCACATGCAAAACACACACAAAATCGACAAAATATCTTCTTTCGCAAACACATGAAGATTTTGAAAGAAATGTGAAAATTTTGAAGCACTAGGCAAGCAAAAGAAGACAAGTCACCCAAGGATCATGGCTAGCAGATATATCGATATTAAATGCAGCACACTAACATGACCCTAATAATGCACCCAAAAGAAAATAAAATCAAACGAAAAAGACTCAACTATGTACACACGTAAAACACCCCCCCCCCACACCTACTTCATGCATTGTCCTCAATGAATGTGAGCAAGATACTACATGGATTTATGCATGAAAAAGGAGAGATCTCACCAACATGAAGTACAAAGGGAAGTTCAAGGTCATGTTGATGGACAAAAACCTGAATACCCTCAAAACTTGTGAGATGCTAAAGAAAGGATACAAATACCTGAAAGAAATGGAGCCCAAATACACAAGGGTTGGAGCCAACAACAATCGATGCTCACTGAAGGAGTCTTTTATTGTAATTTTTTTCTTTTTTTTTATATAACTATGTACAAACATAAGTTCCCATCTTCATTTGTCAAAAGACATCAAATGAGAACCTCAAAAGTGGGTCAATGCACTTGGAAAGGGAACATGACACCACGCGGGGCCAGAATACTCATGCGTGGGCCCCCTTCACAAAGAGCACAAGATGAAATGAGAGGTTCATATATTGGACGCAAAGGCATCTCATTCGAAGGATCAAACTGAAAGAGCTTGAACCTCTCAAGAGTTTGGGAAATAAGGGGCAACGGAAGAAGAGTTTCTCCCGTTGCGTTGCTGAAGTTATGATCGTCAATCCAAACTCTCCAACCAACAGGATGGTGCGTCGGAACGAGGTCAAGAACCTCGTTAGGCATGTCCGACACACCTGGCGAACAAAAAGTGGGTCTCATACCCAAGGTATCCTCCAAGGAACTCCTAATACCCTCATGAGCAATGTAGTTGTTTGATGTTCCATCATTTCCAAGATGATCAGGAACAATAGTGAGAGGCAAACTCTCATCAGGTTGTTTGAAATTGAGGGTACTTGGGAGCTCTTGCTCCACCAAAGGTGAGTCCTTAAGAGTCATAACATGAAGATCATGTGGCTCAAGGGCCACGGGACAAAAAGATAAGGCACAATTCTGTGCCGACTCATAATTAAATTGGTCAATGTTTTTCTCAATGAATCGAATCCTCCACCAAGTGATCGTGAATTGAAACCCCAAGTCCCTCAGACTGACTAGAAGTTTGACTTTGAAAGATTGTGCTTTGAATTTGTGGATGTGGTGGTGGTTCGATATCAAAAGATGAATCCTAAAGTTGACAAGAAAGGTTACTCTCCTCACGTTCACGTAATTGCTCTGACATTTGACTCACTTGCAGTGCCATATTTTGTATGGACTATTGAGTGGTTTCCATGAACGTAAGGAAAGTTTGTTTCAAGGAATCAGGTATGCGGTCAACTATGAGGTCCATGTCCGAGCTGGGGAAATTTTGGAGTTGGGTGTTGATGGGCTGAGAATGAGTCCAATGATTTGAAGTGGGGTGTTGGTAGACTTCTGGGTATTCGGGAGGAGGATAATGGGGTGGAAATGATGTATAAGAAATTGAATAAGAATTGTCTCCCCACGAATCCATCCCTCTCGGGTTGTACGCGGATGCGTATTGGTCATAATGAGCATTTTTGGAAAATGTGTGCTCATACTCAGGCTCAGGGGCAACATAAGGACATTCCCTGATAACATGACCACTCAACCCACAACAGTCACACGGTACGGCTACTGGAGCCACCGGTGCACTCATGTCATCTACCACATGCATGAAAGAGACCAAAGGTTCTTGTAATGTCTCAGTTTGATGACCAACATATGATCCGACGTAATTAGATGGTGGTCTAGAAGTCGGTGCCTCTCTTATATTACCCAAATATGAAGATTGCTCAGTCACATAATTAAGATTGTCTCAACCATATGGGGCGTTAGTCTGAGCCACCCCAGGTTGCATGGGTCCCGAATACCAGGAAGAATTGTCCTGGTCCCAACAATGATATGGATGGTCGCCCATGTAACCATCCATCTCAACAAACAACTCTCGAGTCGACCACTCTCACCACCACGAGGCTAAGCTCGCAAAAAGTGCTCGACTCGACCCTAAAACGCTAACAGAGAGTGTAAAGGGGAGGAGACTAGAACGTAGAAGTAGGTGAGAAAAAGATGACTCGGAGGAGAAGGGAAGAATCCCTAAATCTAGCGTGGGTAATGGGGTCAGGTAGAAGCCTAACTAGCAAGCACGGCTCAAACAATGTAAGGCAATGGGTCCTTAGGCTAGACGACGCCTAACTTCGAGGTCACTAGCCTCGACACGCCTCACCTCCCTACAACGAGGACCACAATGCCCAGCAAGTGATACCATATCCGTAGATCTAGTACCTCCTACTATCGACAAGGTAGGCAACGCCAATCAGGCCATGACGGTCTCAACTAGATTACTCTCTTAGTGTGTCCGAAATCCTAGGGCCAATGTCTACTTGTTTTTAGTTAAGGCTTGATTAAGAGTGATTTTTGGGGTGAAGGAAAGGGTGATGAAATCCCCCACCTTATCTTTTACGGGACAACCCCTCCTTAGTAGCGTTTTGATCCTACATCTAGCAATCAACGCTCCAATCAAATGCTCAACTCACTCTTATCCTGATGCAATTCCTACTAACTAATGCATGGGCATACAAGATGCATTAATGAGTGTAGGAAATGCGTACATCACGCCAGCGCTCAACAACTGAAAATAAAGCTAAAAGAAAAGACAACTACGTGCCTAAGTCGAGTACATGATGTGTGACCTAAACAAGTAAGAATGTCTAATCTTTTGCTTTGGATTTTAACGGCAAGTTAATTAATGGGGATTGGTTTAATGATCTGGGAGCAAACTAGAAGTCAAAACATGCCAAATTGTGCTCCCAGACAACTATGTCGAAGAACACAACTACCAGAACAAAACTGAGAGCAAGCAAAGCTTACCAGGCCGCCAATTGGCGGTCCCTGTTGAAGCTTTTGTGCTCCAACTCGTGCAGTAGCCTCTCCTTGATCCAAAGGTCCCCTGAAACAAACAAAAACTAAAAACTAAAAATTAAAACCACTCGAATCGTATAAACCAAAGTCTGGACAGAGCGCCTCCCTGGCAACGGCGCCAAAAACTTGATTGAATCGTTTTATATTAACCGCACGTGCACGGCCGCGTTGAAGCGGTGGCAAATACGGGTCGATCCAAAGGGAGGTGTGTCAACTTTTGGTTTGTTCGAAGGTGAGTGGTAAAGAAAGGAGAGAAAGATTGATTACACTAAACTACGCTAGAATGCAATAGGAAATGAAAGATAAGCAATAAAAACTAAACCCCGTAGGGGGTAGAGAAATAATGTGAATATAAAGATGTGCGTGTGTGTGTTCAATTAAGCTCCTCACGACATGTAGTGCATGAAATCATAAAACTACATCCAACTTTGCCTCCACGTGAATTAAGATAAGACTACATCATTAAAACATACAAGACAATAATTTGAATGAATCTAAATGAACTCATGTATAAAGACTAGACCCTACTATGCCTCCACATGAATTAAGATAAGACTACATCATTAAAACATACAAGACATTAACTAAGGTAAAGGCAACAAGAGTACATACACTACAAATTGTGTTTCCAATATTAATTCCATCCATATCCTAACCTTATCATTCCCCATAAAATAGGTCCACTAATCAAAGCAAAAGCTAAGCTTCATTGAAGAGCATTAGCATATCAAAGATAAGAGTGAAAACCCATCAGATGGGTATGGAAATCATATAAATCTCAAGGGATTAAGATAACACACAATACACTACATGATCATATCACATATTTCTCCACCCCCAAGTGGGGATGGAACTACTCACTACTCATTACACTAACAATATTAACAAAATGAAGGATAATACTGAAATGAAATTACCGTAAGAAAGCAAGAAATATTAAAGAAGCTTAAAAGGAAAGGAAAGACTAAACAAGCATGCACAAATTAAAAGACAAGATTAAAAGAAACTAGAAGAATTATTTTATTAACAAATGACTCACATTGAAGGTAGCATTCTTCTCCACCTTGAGTTTTTGCTTCAAGGCTCACTCCTTAGTAGAGAGAATGTCACCAAGCAATGGGTAGTTTACAATAAAAGGTGAAGAGTTCTATTTATAGAAAAAGAAAAAGGCAATCCGGGACAATACCCTAATGTGGGACTAAACAAATACCAGAAATTGACTAAATACACACCAATACGCGACCCACCAAAATATTAGCGGATTTGGGCCAAAACAGACCGCCAATTGGCGGTCTATATGGTCCGGATCACGCTGGATTTTATTCTGGGCTTTTCGGGATGACTTTCTTGGTCTTTGATGCATCTACTTTACTTGTTGGAGCTCTGACCCGAATAGAATTGCCAAAATACTCCCCATGATGGTGTGGAGTTTTCTGTTTTGCTCTTTGGTCCTTCGGTCTTACGTTCAGGTCCTTCTCCCTTGGATCTTAGTCCCCAGGTCTCACAATTAAGTTCTTTTTCCCTGCTTTTGGGTCCTTTTATGCTTCATCTCTTCAAACCTATTTATTTCTGAAATTCAAACATAAAACTCGTCATGTAGCATTGCTAGGGTGTAAGATAATGACTATAAGATACAAATATAAGCATGAAATGATGTCAATCAAATACCCCCACACCTAAGTTTTTGCTAGTCCCGAGCAAAACAAAGAAAGAGAAAAGCAAACGAGAAACAAGAAATCCTAACTCACTTTCGTAGGAATAACGGTTGCACTTAGCACGTGCAACAAGCCATTAAACCTCCTTGTTGCCAAGGAGGAGGAGTGTTGTCTCCTGAGGGTTTTCAGCGGATATACCCACAAAATCCGAACAAGATGCATTATTCAATCTAAACATTCGACTCGTTGGACATATTTTGTCGATCATTGGACGCGGTAATCCTACCGACCGACTCTATAAAGGTAATCAGTCCACACACCTAGCCTAATGAACCATTCGTGCAAGTTAAATAAGAAATTAAGTGAAAGACATGGACAACTTCAACATCCTCAAGTGATACATAGTGCAAAGTCAATTAAGGTTCTTATTTGCATTACCAAATTTTATTCTTCGTTTTGTTTCTTTTCTCTCTTTTTTTCTTTTTATTAGTTGGAGCTTCATTCTCTCAGGGTCAGGTTTCGTGCATCATTGCCCATGAGGACTTACACTATCACATACACCTTTCCCCAAATCTCCACATAGGGCAATCCCTACCACCCGTGTAACGGGAGTTCGGTCGGTGCATCCCAAGTCAGATGACTCGAAAGCACGAGGCACAAAGTCCCCTCAGACCTACTTTCTCGAGTGATAGGAGCCGTGCGAGAAGAGAGAACACCTACTCACTTATTTCTTATCTACACATGAACCAAAACCCCTACATTTAATGTCTCACAACAAGATTTAAAGGGTCCTCGACTACAACAAACGTCCTCAAATTAACAAACACGAATTATTGACTCACTAGGTTCAGGGTGGACTTCTTTAAATGTTTGAGCATTGAAACCCTATGATTACTCACCCCCAAGGGAAAATTGGGGTGCATCCTAACGACTAGATAAGTCCTAAAGACACTGTTCTAGATATCCTAATGCATCAAGTTCAAGACAATTTTGGGAGCTTTCTTTTTACTTTGCCTCTCAACGGTTTTACACATGCTAAACACACGCAAAACCCAAAAAAAAATTCTTTCGCAACACATGAAGATTTTGAAAGAAATGTGGAAATGTAAAGCACTAGGAGAGCAAAAGAAGACAAGTCACCCAAGGATCATGGCAAGCAGATATATCGATATTAAATGCAGCACACTAACGTGACCCTAACAATGCACACAAAAGAAAACAAAAATCAAAGGAAAAGACTCGACTATGTACACACGTAAAACACCCCCCACACCTACTTCATCCATTGTCCTCAATGAATGCAAGCAAGATACTACATGGATGTATGCATGAAACAGAAGAGATCTCACCAACATGAAGTACAAAGGGAAGTTCAAGGTCATGCTGATGGACACAAACCCGAATTTCCTCAAAACCTGTGAGATACTTAAAAAGGGAGATAAAATACGTGAAAGAAATAGGGTCCAAATACACGAGGGTTGGAGCCCACAACAATCGATGCTCGCTGAAGGAGTCTTTTATTGTACTTTTTATCCCTTTTTTTCTTCTTTTTTTGTAACTATGTACAAACATAAGTTCCCATCTTCATTTGTCAAAAGACATCAAATGGGAACCTCGAGAGTGGGTCAATGCACTTGGAAAGGGAACATGACACCACGCGGGGCTAGAATACTCATGCGTGGGCCCCTTCACAAAGAGCACAAGATGAAATGAGAGGTTCATGAATTGGACGCAAAGGCGTTTCATTCAAAGGATCAAACTGAAAGATATACTTTCGCAAACACATGAAGATTTTGAAAGAAATGTGAAAATTTTGAAGCACTAGGCAAGCAAAAGAAGACAAGTCACCCAAGGATCATGGCTAGCAGATATATCGATATTAAATGCAGCACACTAACATGACCCTAATAATGCACCCAAAAGAAAATAAAATCAAAGGAAAAAGACTCAACTATGTACACACGTAAAACACGCCCCCCCCCCCCCCCACACACCTACTTCATGCATTGTCCTCAATGAATGTGAGCACGATACTACATGGATTTATGCATGAAAAAGGAGAGATCTCACCAACATGAAGTACAAAGGGAAGTTCAAGGTCATGTTGATGGACACAAACCTGAATTCCCTCAAAACCTGTGAGATGCTAAAGAAATGATACAAATACGTGAAAGAAATGGAGCCCAAATACACAAGGGTTGGAGCCCACAACAATCGATGCTCACTGAAGGAGTCTTTTATTGTACTTTTCTTTCTTCTTTTTTTGAATATAACTATGTACAAACATAAGTTCCCATCTTCATTTGTCAAAAGACATCAAATGGGAACCTCAAAAGTGGGTCAATGCACTTGGAAAGGGAACATGACACCACGCGGGGCCAGAATACTCATGTGTGGGCCCCCTTCACAAAGAGCACAAGATGAAATGAGAGGTTCATATATTGGACGCAAAGGCATCTCATTCGAAGGATCAAACTGAAAGAGCTTGAACCTCTCAAGAGTTTGGGAAATAAGGGGCAACGGAAGAAGAGTTTCTCCTGTTACGTTGCTGAAGTTATGATAGTCAATCCAAACTCTCCAACCAACAGGATGGTGCGTCGGAACGAGGTCAAGAACCTCGTTAGGCATGTCCGACACACCTGGCGAACAAAAAGTGGGTCTCATACCCAAGGTATCCTCCAAGGAACTCCTAATACCCTCATGAGCAATGTAGTTGTTTGACGTTCCATCATTTCCAAGATGATCAGGAACAATAGTGAGAGGCAAACTCTCATCAGGTTGTTTGAAATTGAGGGGACTAGGGAACTCTTTCTCCACTAGAGGTGAGTCCTTAGGAGGTACAACAATAAGGTCATGTGGCTCAAGGGCCACGGGACAAGAAGATAAGGCACAATCCTGTGCCGACTCATAAAGAAGTTGGTCCATAGTATTCTCAATTGGAATCGAATCCTCCACCAAGTGATCGTGAATTGAAACCCCAAGTCTCTCAGACTGAATAGGAGTTTGACTTGGAAAGATTGGGCTTTGAATTTGTGGATGTGGTGATGGCGGTTCGATATCAACAGATGAATCCCCATGTTGACAAGAAATGTTACTCTCCTCACGTTCACGTAATTGCTGTGACATTTGACTCACTTGCAGTGCCATATTTTGTATGGACTGTTGAGTGGTTTCCATGAACGTAAGGAAAGTTTGTTTCAAGGAATCGGGTATGCGGTCAACTATGAGGTCCAAGTCAGAGCTTGGGAAATTTTGGGATTCGGTGTTGATGGGCTGAGAATGAGTCCAATGAGTTGGAGTGGGGTCTTGGTAGACTTCTGGGTAATCGGGAGGAGGATAATGGGGTGGAAATGATGTATAAGAATTTGAATAAGAATTGTCTCCCCACGAATCCATCCCTCTCGGGTTGTACGCGGATGCGTAATGGTCATAATGAGCATTTTGGGAAAATGTGTGCTCATACTCAGGCTCAGGGGCAACATAAGGACATTCCCCGATAACATGACCACTCAACCCACAACAGTCACACGGTACGGCTACTGGAGCCACCGGTGCACTCATGTCATCTACCACATGCATGAAAGAGACCAAAGGTTCTTGTAATGTCTCAGTTTGATGACCAACATATGATCCGACGTAATTAGATGGTGGTCTAGAAGTCGGTGCCTCTCTTATATTACCCCAATATGAAGATTGCTCAGTCACACAATTAAGATTGTCTCAACCATACGGGGTGTTAGTCTGAGCCACCCCAGGTTGCATGGGTTCCGAATACCAGGAAGAATTGTCCTGGTCCCAACAATGATATGGATGGTCGCCCATGTAACCATCCATCTCAACAAACAACTCTCGAGTCGACCACTCTCACCACCACGAGGCTAAGCTCGCAAAAAGTGCTCGACTCGACCCTAAAACGCTAACAGAGAGTGTAAAGGGGAGGAGACTTGAACGTAGAAGTAGGTGAGAAAAAGATGACTCGGAGGAGAAGGGAAGAATCCCTAAATCTAGCGTGGGTAATGGGGTCAGATAGAAGCCTAACTAGCAAGCACGTCTCAAACAATGTAAGGCAATGGATCCTTAGGCTAGACGACGCCTAACTTCGAGGTCACTAGCCTCGACACGCCTCACCTCCCTACAACGCGGACCACAATTCCCAGCAAGTGATACCAGATCCGGAGATCTAGTACCTCCTACTATCGACAAGGTAGGCAACGCCGATCAGGCCATGGCGGTCTCAACTAGATTACTCTCATAGTGCGTCTGAAATCCTAGGGCCAGTGTCTACTTGGTTTTAGTTAAGGCTTGATTAAGAGTGATTTTTGGGGCGAAGGAAAGGGTGATGAAATCCCCCACCTTATCTTTTATAGGACAGCCCCTCCTTAGTAGCGTTTTGATCCTAGATCTAGCAATCAACACTCCAATCAAACGCTCAACTAACTCTTTTCCCGATGCACCTTACTAACTAATGCATGATTGAAACATGCATGAATGAGAGATTTTGGTGCACGTACCTCACGCCAGCAATGAACAACAAAATGTAAAGCAAAGAAAAGATAAATGCATGCAAGGTCTACAAATGATGCATGACCTAGATGGCAAGAAGTCTAATCTTTTGCTTTGAGTTTTATGGTCCAAGTTGATTAAACGGAATTGATTTTTAATCTGGGAGCAAATAGAAGTCACAGCATGCAAAATAGTGCTCCCAGATAACTACAATGAACAAAACAACAACCAGAACAAAATTGAGAGAGATTGAGGCTCAACAGGGCGCCAATTGGCGATCCCAGACTGCTGATTAACGGTCCCTTTTGGGTCTCTAGCTCTCAAATTCCTCCAGTTGCTTCCCCTTGTTCCTCAAGAATGCCTGAAACACACAAAAACTAAAAACTAAAAATTCAAACCACTCGAATCGTCCAAACCAAAGTCTGGACAGAGCACCTCCCCGGCAACGGTGCCAAAAACTTGATTGATTCGTTTTATATTAACCGCAAGTGCACGGCCGCATTGAAGCGGTGGCAAATACAGGTCGATCCACAGGGAGGTGTGTCGACTTTTGGTTTGTTCGAACGCGAGTGGTAAGGAAAGGAGAGAAAGATTGATTACACTAAACTACGCTAGAATGCAAAAGGAAATGAAAGATAAGCAATAAAAACTAAACCCCATAGGGGGTAGAGAAATAATGTGAATATAAAGATGTGTGTGTGTGTGCTCAATTAAGCTCCTCACAACATGTAGTGCATGAAATCATAAAACTACATCCAACTTTGCCTCCACATGAATTAAGATAAGATCATATCATTAAAGCATACAAGACAATAATTGGAATGAAGCTAAATGAACTCATGTATAAAGACTAGACCCTACTATGCCTCCACATGAATTAAGATAACACATATCATTAAAACATACAAAACATTTACCAAGGTAAAGGCAACAAGAGTACATACACTACAAATTGTGTTTCCAATATTAATTCCATCCATATCCTCACCTTATCATTCCCCATAAAATAGGTTCACTAATCTAAGCATAAGCTAAGCTTCATTCAAGAGCATTAGCCTATCAAAGATAAGGGTGAAATCCCATTAGATGGTTATGGAAATCATATAAGGCTCAAGGGATTAAGATAACACACACCTAATACACTACATTATCATATCACATATTTCTCCACCCCCCAAATGGGGATGGAACTACTCACTACTTATTACACTAACTACATTAACAAAATGAAGCATTATACTGAAATGAAACTACACTAATCAAGCAAGAAATATTAAAGAAGCTGAAATGACATAAATCAAAACAAGTATCAAAGCAAGCACATTAAAGGAAATTAACCTAAGAGAGAAACAACACAATTAAAGGAAAACATCTATTATGAACTCACTCAATTACATGTAGCCCTTCCTCCACCAGAGTTTTGCTTCAAGGCTTCACTCTTAGTAGGGAAGATGGCCACCAAAGAGAGAGAGATAGGATACATGAGAGGAGGGAGAGTTCTATTTATAGCCAAAGAAAAAGGTAATCCGGGAAAATCCCCCGATGTGGGACTAAACAAATACCAAAAATAGCCTAAACATCCTTTAATACACGCGCTCCAGAAGTTTCAGCGGATCCAGGAAGATCCGGACCGCCAATTGGCGGTTCCAGACCACCAATTGGCGGTCTACAGGATCTGGATCGCGTTGCATTTTGTTTTGGGCTTTCCTTGGTATATTTGTTGGTCTTGGATGCATCTACTTTGCTTGTTGGAGCTCCGACCCTAATCGAATTGTCAAAATACTCCTCATGATGGTGTGGAGTTTCCTATTTTGCTCTTAGGTCCTTCGGTCTTACGTTCAGGTCCTTCTCCCTTGCATCTTAGTCCCCAGGTCTCACAATTAAGTCTTTTTTCCTGCTTTTGAGTCCTTTCATGGCTCTTCTCTTCAAACCTCTTTATTTCTGAAATTCAAACATAAAACTCATCACGTAGCATTGCTTAGGTGTAAGATAATGGATATAAGATACAAATATGAGCATGAAATGATGTCAATCAACTGCCTTATTTTCAGTGTACCGATCACTTAATTCATAAACCAGATAAGTTCGACCGAAGCTTTATATGGTTCGAGCATTTCCTTATACTTAAGGAAACGGTCGACCGTGCTTCCCGATTTGGTCGACTGTTGAGGGACAGAATTGCAGAACTTCCATTTCTGATTTGTGTGTCTTACACACAACTCACACAATTCTTCTGCAACGGTTATATCTCTCTAGGAACTTATAAATAGAGATCCATACACCTTATTTACACATCTCTCACACTTCCAATTGCTCCACATACTTGAGAGACTTCTCCCAATCTTCAAATCCCAAATCCTACACTCGCAAGCTTACACTTCCACACTTTAGTTATTAAATCCTACTCATACTCAAAGTGTGCTCAAGTTAGAAAGTGTTTTGATCCATGATGTGTTCGTTTTAAATACCGCAAGTGCACGACGTCGGTGAAGACATGGCAAATACGGGTCGATCCAAAGGGAGGTGTGTCGACTCTGGTTCGTTCGAATCATTGCCTTTCTAAGGTCCAGCTTGAAGCACATCCGTCCCTTTCCACCTCCCAAGTGCATATTGTGGCATATCTCGTGAGCTAATAAAATGTTGTGACTAATTCGCCTTCCACTCACAAATGCACATTACATTTCCCCCACCAAACTTAAATTGATTCACCAAGATCTTTGACAAGAAGCAATAGACCATGTTGCAAAGAGAAATGGGTCGATAATTGGTAAATGTTTTATTAATTAACCGCAAGTGCACGACCGCGATGAAGCAGTGGCAAGTACGGGTCAATCCACGGGGAGGTGGTAGCCTCTAATTTGTCCGAAATCAAGTGGCAAAAAAAGGAAAGAGATTTGATTATGCTAAGCTAAACTACACTAAAGTAGTAAGTAACAAATGCAAATGAAAGAAACTACCGATTGATTAAAACTAAACTAAAAGGCTAACAAATAGATTGGAATTCAGGAAGAAAACCCCATAAGGGGTGGAGTGTGTGCACATATGAAGTGAGATAAGTGATGAATCGCGTATGTAAGCATGTATGTGTGTGTCGTGTGTTTTCATGCATAGGAAGTGTCTAAGATGTGGCAAAACTTATCAATCCATTCACACAACGTATCAGCAATTATTACTTGATTATCATAAGATTAGGATCAGCATGAGAAGTGTCTAAAGATATGGCAAGACTCATCAAAAACCATAAACTCATGTGAATAACAAAGCTAAGCATGAGAGGTGTCTAAATCTTATGGCAAAACTCATCAAAACAAACTTTCTTCAATCATTCAAGCAAGCAAACCACAAATACAAACACTTAACTAACATGTAGCATATTCAACAAGAAATTTCAGTCAATAAATATGAGGAAACTAAGCATAGGAAGTGTCTAAATCTTATGGCAAAATCCATCAAAAATCTCCCAACATGTAGATTATTAAAACACCCCCGATGAACATATAAATATGCAAGTCTACACAATCAAAAATTCATCAAACATCCAAACTTCACAACATATATGTACATCGTCTCCACCCCCATAGGGGTATGATACTATTCACTACTCATTTAAGAAAAGCAGACAAAACGAAATTAAACTAAGCATGCAAGAATTAAAAGAGAAGATAACATTAAAACAAACTAAGGAAAATTATTTTATTTACATGACGTACATTACAAGTAGCATTCTTCTCCACTTGAGTTTTGCTCCAAAGCTTACTATATGTAGAGAGAATGCCACCAAGAAATGGGTAAAATACAAAGGAGGAAGAGTTCGATTTATAGTCATAGAAAAGGCTAACCGGGGACAATCCCCTGGTATGTGACTAAACGCATACTACAAATGGGCATAAAATAACATAATAAAACACCCAACTAAACCATGAACTATTTGGAGTCATTTGGACTACTAATTGGCGGTTTGGGATACCCAATTGGCAGTCTGGATGCCTCAGATTGAGTCTGTATTTCGGTAGCTCGGTTCTGGCTTGATTTCTTGATGTTTGATAAACCCAATTTGGTTGTTGATGGTTAGGCCTGGATCTAATTGCCAAAATACTCCTCATGATGGTGTGGAGCTTCTTGATTTGCTCATTGGTCATTTTGGTTTTACATCTGGGTCCTTCTCTTTTGCATCGCAGTCCATAAGTCTTGCGACTTAGTATTTTTCCTTGCTTTTAAGTCCTTTTTGAGTCTCTTCTTCTTAACCATGTTTATTCCTGAAACTTAAACATAAAACTCGTTATATAGCATTGCTTAGGCTAACAATAAAGGATATAAGACACAAATATATGCATGATATGATGTCAATCAATCCACTCAACCGAATTGTCAAAGAAGTAAAAGGTCTCGGTGAAAGCCCAAGGCAACTTGTAAGACTTCGATGAAAGCCCGAAGTGTCCCTCTCTGTCTGTGAGAGGAGGATCCGAGCTCAGCGAGGGTTGTTCGCTAGCTTGAAGTTGTAAAGGCTGAATCTTGGCCTGGAACGAGATTGGATAGTGAAGACGTAGGCGGAGCTTTCAAAAGGGGAAGTATGCAGGAGGCCGAATCTCTATAAAAATCGCATCGTCTTCATTGTGGTTTGCATTTCTTGTTTCTCTACTTGATTTTAATTTATCGTTTATGCGACATCTTATTGAATTAAGTAGAGATTTAGTTGATTTTATTAGACTAATTAGGGTCATACCCGTTCCTACATATAGTCCATTGCACCGTATCATTAAAGCCTTCAAAGGCAACAATGTTACTATTACTTTTACCAGATGTTGCCTCAGTCTTTTGTGCATATAATTTCAATCGAAAATCACTTTTGTGAACTTTGACCCAAGTAAGATCCAACGAAATATTTTTTGTTTGGACCGTCTGATTATTAGCAGACCACGTGTAGTAGCTATATTATCTTGTCTTTTTGGTCATTAGGCTTTGGTGTCTTATAAGAGCCTATAAATATGGACTTGCCCATCATTCAAGTTATCAATTCTTATAATTTATTGGTCACATACGTTCAATACTCTCAAGCTCTATCCCTTTCTAAGCTTCACTCTCACCCGAAATTCATCTAATTTCCATTAGTTCTTCAAGTGCTCAAGTTAGAGTTCATCTTATTCTTAAGGTTGTAACACTTCAAATTGAAGGAATCACCTTCCGAGACAAGGGAGGAGGTCAAATTCACAATGTTGTTTGCATATTTGGACTGTAGTCAACATTGATCTCGGTCCGCAACGGATATCAGTTAGTAGATGCTCATGTGAGGCTCAAGGAGTGAGTTGGGCTTGAGGAGAGGACTAGGTCATGCACATGTTGAACCTCTATAAATCACAGTCTTCAATCATGTAGTTTACAATTCACTTTTCCTACTTGCACATTGTTTTGTATTTATCTATATTAGTCTATTAACTTCAAGTGAATTGCTTCTACATTAAATGGTATATTTGATCGCTTCTACATTAAGGGCCAAGTTTCTTAAGAATAGGTGATCAAATTCAAGTTTTAAGTCTCAGACGCAGCATTATCAATCTAACATGTTCCTAAAAGAATTGAAAGCATAAAACCAAAATGGAGAACTAGCGATGAAATATAAGACCTCAAAGCCTCACTTGGATTGCTAATAATAGTCATTAGTTGTTTGTATTTTCATGGCACTCAAATTTTGTCGACAACTACCTCTAGTCCCTTGTTTTCGTATGCACAAACACAGTAAAATTAAAAAAGAATAACCTATCAAAATGTGTGAAACAAAGCTCTAGATAGGGCAAAGTGCCCACAAAAATGTTGTCAATAACTTCATCGCAATTAAGTTTTCAATCCTAATTACATAGCTACGTTAAAGCGGTGGCAAGTATATGACATACATTATGAAGTGTTTTTATCCAAATCTTTGTCTCAAATCAAACTGGAGTGCCTAAAAAGGGGAGACGATGATAATTTCACTAGACAACTACACTACAACTAAATAAATGATAAGAATTAAGATTAAAACTACACTACCCATTAAGTTGTTTTACGGTTATGATGAAAAACTAGCTAATAAAAGCCCTAAAAAGTGGATAGTTAGTGTCAAAGTAAAAACAAATTGGAATGATCATGCAATTCAACTTTAGGAACACAGTGGTGAGATTCAACAATAAAATAAAAGTGACTAGTTTTTAGTGTACCCTTCAAACATCTAGTGTGTCAATGCAACCTTTGCTTCGAACAAAACACTTGCTAATCTTCCCTAAAAATGCCATCGATCTCAGGTTTCTCAACAAAATAAGACCTCTGATAGGAGTCATTAAAACATGCAATATCATAAGAATAAACTCATGCATCCATTCAATCAACGCACACATCTTAGATCTATTGAAAACCATAAAACACTCGTACATATAAAGAGTTAACTCTTGTATGTAATCAGGCTATATGATCCTACTATGCTCACTAAATCATCAAGGGGTAAGACAATTAAACACCAAACACTTGAAACACATAAATCTACAAAAGCAAGCACATCAAACCACCATCTACCAACTTATTATCACTACATTCTCCATTTTGTAAGGGATGGATATACTACACCAGATTTAAACACAAGGAACATTTAAACACAATATTTAATAACTGACGTGGAATAAGGATTAGCTAAACTACAAGAAATGAAACTTAGATTAAAAGAAAGAATCCACACTTTGTTCAATGAAAGCTTCATGTTACAATGATCATCTGATACATTTCATGGCCAAAGTAGGTAACAAAAACTTACTCCTGCTATGATGATGGAAGAAAGAAGAAGAAAGGTTTCTATGTTAGTATAACTGAATGAATCCAAGCCATCAGGATTTGAACAAATATTATATATGGATATGCACGATCATAGATCCAAGTATCCGACACGTGTCTAAAATAGTGCTCGAACCACCAGCTACACCAGGTATTGATATGTATTAAGTTGAGTGTTGATAGCAGTCAACAACTATTAGCGGCCTAGAAGGCTCAGATAGGACCCCATTTTAGCTCTTGACTTATGTCCTCGAGTTATCACATGGGGTGCATTATGTGTAGGGGTGCACACAAGTCGGGTTTGGGCCTGAACCCGACCCAACCCAAAAAAGTCGAGTTTGGAAAAAAACCAAACCCGAATCGATTCAGGTTCAACCCAACCCGACCCAAATTTTTGGTGTTGGATTGGGTCAGATCGGGTGGGACCCGAATTTATCGCAATTTCTTGTCCAACAAATTATTGACATACAAAACAGAGACTTCAATGTCCTAACAACAGCGACCATTCTTTCAGCTAAAACCACACCACCACCACCACTATCTTCTTCTTCCCCAGCCCCGTAACCAAACTCCATGAAGATCCCATCTTCCTTCCCAAACAACAATGTCATCATCGTAAACATCTCCCACAACCGCAACCAATCCAAAGTCAAAAATCCAAAACCTTTTCCATCAGAATCCCATCTTTCCTCCAAATCTACAATACTATCAGCAACAACCTCACAAAGTCAACCCCACATCTCCCTTCCAAATCCAAACAACAAATTCAAGCCAAAAAAAACCCAAAACCCAAACTTTCATCCTCACCGCCACAATCAAACATCAAAATCCCATCAAACCCAAAACCCCATCATCATCATCAAAATCACAATCTTCATCCAATCCCACAATGCCACTATCATCAACAAATTCAAAATCAAAATCTTTTTTCATCACCAAAACCAACTCAAGTCAAAACCCAAAATGAGTACAAACAGTGGCCCTTGATCGACGGAGAGGAGGTGAGGCGCCGAAGCCGTGAGGAGATGCAACGGGGATTTAGGGGCATCGGGTTTCGTTTAGGGTTAGGAAGCTTTAGGGGACGACCCAGAATATGTATGGATTAATTTATTTTAAAAAAAACCCTTTACGAACCCAACCCTACCCGAACTCCTGCCCAGCCCGACCAATCTGGTTCGAGCCCATTTTCGGATTCAACCCAACCCGTGTGAACCGCTAACTATGTGCACGTGTCTTGGGAACGAAGATGAATTGATAAGAAACCCACATATTAATGCGTTGGAAGTGTTCTTGCAAATTCAACCTTCTATATATTAATTGGATCCGTCTAGTTTAGGACCAAATGTGTTACAATCTAAGGGTAGGGTGGCTTGAACAAATATATTAGGTGGTCTAAAAGTGTTGTAATTAGGTGATTTGTGCTCTCTTTGTTATTTAGGTACGTACTTCCTGAAAAACATGTAACAAACTTTAGCATAATTGATATTGCGTAAAAAAGAGTGAATATAAAATAAAAATGATGAACAATGTGGTACTAATCAACTCACGCTAGCTAGCCTCCCACGAATAGGAATGAAACTGCCAGATTTATAGCCTTTCAAATATTTAAATGACAACAATTTGTATACCACTGCGAGCAAGTAGTCAAACACTTCTCTACACTCCGACGTTGCAGACACCTAATTTTCTTTCTAACGATTCGAACTTTCTCATCTGTAAGAGCTTCATAAACAATTTGCATCCACTCTTTTGTTTTGAAATATAAAACTGCCTTCCTCTTTTTGTACTTACCTCAATAAAATAATTTCACATCAATGCTAGTTTTCCATCAATGTTCTTGTTTTGAAAATTAATAGAGTTATCTAACAAAAGTTGATTGGGAACAATTTTGCCAAAAACATCTCATTCACGCTAAGTACCAAAAACCAAACAGGCATTCGGTTTTCACAGCCCATGCTATGAGCCCTCGACGATGACCCGCATTTGATACCCTCAAAGCTCACCATTTCTGAAATTTGAATTTGTATACCTTACATAGTTGTATATCCCATACATTCAATGGGGGCATACATGCCTGCAGGTTATATGTGACTAAACTTGTTTAGCAAAAACATGGAACATATGAAAAGGTATGACGTGCTCAAGACAAGCATAAGTCCTAGACATGGAGGGGGGGAAGTCTTTCAGAGCAATGAATCCCTGCATATTGAGGCCAAAATTGCCAAGGCATGTAGTAGACGTGGGATCGGTGCTCAACCGACTTCTTTGTGTAGAACGATGTGAAAATCCCATGTTTCTTTGCATCATAAAGGCTTAAATTGTATGTTATTCTTGAGGTATCAATAGTTGTTCATAGTCATCAACAGATACCTAAGCAAACAAAACATTTAAAATAGTTTGCTATGCTTGGTAAACAACCACACAGAAGTATAATAATATTTATTACGCTTTTAGACTGCTCCGTACCTGGAAATTGTGGCCTTTGTAGGTATAATCAACCACCAACTGCTTAGGTTCTCCAGGACAGGGATCAAAAAAGCCCATAATGCCTGATTTTTTGATACCCTCGTGAAGCTGACATTGAATGCAAAAATAATATCTCAGATGCAACGTATCCATGCAGGCAATTAAACAATTCAAATAATTTAAGAAGATATCAACAATGAATTCGACGAACATATCATCAATAAATTCGATGAACATTAGCTTACACCAAGTCACTAAACTTATGACCATGTGCTCTTGTAATCTTCGATTAAATATATATTCGTGGCATAGACAAAAATCACTTTCAATCATTTTAAAGCAAACTGAGCCTGTGTGCTCTTCTAATCTTCATACTTTTAGCAGTTGGCTTTCATTAAATAAACATGTGTCATAAACAAAAATATCACTTTCAAACATTTTGAAGCATAGGGAAGTAAATTGCACTTCGTGATGCACAAGGACATGAACATAGGCATATGAAAATCTACCTTTAAGGCAACAATGTAAGACAAATCACAATAGTGTTAGGGAGGGAAAATGAACTGTATCAGTACCTTCAGTTGCCCAATATCATTTACCAAAAAGTTAAGAGGTATAGTCACATCAAGGACTTGAGAAGCCACTTCGCCATCCACTTCCTTATGTCCATTCCTTCTGTTTAAAGCTTTAGAATTACCATAAACAGCATTTGTAATAACCAAACCATCAATTTCCACTTGTTTGTTTTTTTTCCTATTTGAAACATTCTTTAGCAACTGCTGTGCCTTTTCAGCAGCAGCCCTTGCTTCTTGGACCTGCACATGTGGAGAGGATCAAAGATTTAATGTAAAAGGACATTTAAACTACCAGAAGCAGAAAAACCAACTAGTGAATATATGTTCTCCGGTTACCTGAATAGAAGTCATTTCACTGTTCTCCATTTTTTTTTTCTTTTCTCTCATGAGAAAATATGGTTTGAAAACAAATTTCTGCAAGTTCATTTGACACCACTAATCAACATATTTGAGAAAATTGGTCAGCAAGTAACTCATTCGTCAAAAATCTTAGGATGTAGAATAAGTCTCATTCAAACAAAAAATTAACAGTCTGAGCTGAACACCATTATTTATTTTAAGATGACATAAAAAATGATCAACAGGAAAGCCAACAACAAGTTTCTAATCCAACATTGGTGTTCCAAGGTTAGAAAGGATACTTCGTCAGTACGTGTAGATATTGAGCAGTATTTGCATCAATAGTCACTAAATGGAAGACAGCCACCATAAAAAACCAGTGTCATTCCGAAGCAGGAAGGTGTTATAAGTACATATATCATAAAAGTATAGATAATTGTAATGTAATGACAAAACATAGAGAACTCATGCACACAACGAATGGTAAGGTAAGTAAATTGCATTCATCTTGTGGACATCATTTTCAGGAGAAAATAAATCACTTGAGAAAAATGAAAGAGCATTAAAAATAATAACAGTTCAGAGGGTGCACAAGATACAAAACCTTGAGGATAAAATAAAGTGATGTAGGAACCAATAATGCTCCAGCAGAGAACAGAAAACTGAAGTCAGAAGCGAGCAAGATCTGCAACAATTCACTGAGTCAGGCCAAAAGAAGCAATACTACGATGCCATCACATAAAACTCTCTTTTAGCACTTCAAGTCACCATAAGGAGATCAAATAAGATCAAGAGTGATGCCTGGCAAGTAGGGGAGCAAACGGTACGGATATGTGTATATATCCATATCTGTTTTCAAGATCCGGAAACAGATATGGAAACGGACCATTACTGATACAAAAAAAACAATATCCATATCCTTACAAAACGGATACGAACACAATATGGATACAAATCGGAAATATAAATAGATATTGATGTCTATATAATATCATATACTAACAATACATTATTCATTAGAAAAAATATAACATATTAAAAAATTGAATAAACTTCATACATGTTGGAAAAAAATGATTTAAAAATAACTTAACTTTAACAATAATGGAGAATCTCACAAAAAGTTTGTTAGGAAAGATTTTAGGTTTGTGGAGTTACGTGTTATGAACATTGTATAATGAGAAAAATGTTAGATTTTTGTGTTTAAAACTAGCTTCTAATATTTTTGCTTATAAAGTTGGTATAATTTACATGGTAAAGGAAAAAAATATAAGGTTCGAAGAAATGAAAGCTCACACTGTATTTTTAGATTTATTTTATAAAGTTAATTAAAACATACTAATATATTATACATTATGAGTAATTATTAGTTATAAGAAATCAAAAAATATATGTGTAATTAGGTTTGTAAGTTGTAACTAATAAGTTTTGCAATTTTCTTAACCCTGCCAACGGATATTTGTATGTCACCGAGAAAAAAGGATATGTATATACAAAAATATATATATATATATATATATATTTGTATCCATATCCGCTTATTTTTTGCACACTATATCCTTGTCCGTACCTGGAAAAAAAAACATATATTTGTGTATGTATTTGTATCCGCTGGATATGGAAATTTGATATCCATATCCTCGAAATGTCAAATACGAATAAGGGTTGGATAAACAATATCAATTTGCACCCCTACTGGCAAGTCCTCTAATTACGATTTTAACAAAGCAGTAGCAAGAGTTTTGCAATTTGAGTTTAAACTTTTTTGGTTTAAACTGTCTAATGGAAAAAAATGGTTTAGATTGGATACTTGACACCTACTAGATTTAATGGTAAGAACCGATCCAAGGTTTTGCTCTAAACAATTTTGATTTTTCGAAACTCATGCGAGGTATGGAATTTGGTAATTGGTTTCAGAATGGATTGAAGGAGTGAGAAATCTACTTTATCACGTGTAAGTGGAACTAGAATACATACACATGAAAAGAAATGAATATCAAATGTGTCTTCCATTATGCTCTCTAGTCAAAACACTGTAGATGTCACATTTATGAATGATTGGTATTGGAATCAGAAGTAAACCAGAAACATATAGAATGGAATTGGTATCCGCATTTGGTGTTCGAATCCCACACTGACGTAGAAAGGAATGGGGATCTTTTGATAGAAAATGTTTCCTAGTTCACCAAGATTAAACAGCAGAGTGAAATGAAGGAACAAAAAATTAATGCATACGAACATGGCATAGGTATTTTACTAGATAAACCATTGGATGGTAAAAATGTATTAACATGTCCTGTTTTTGGACAAGATAGAACTTATTAAGTAACCTAATCTGAATTCAAATAAGTAAATGCTCGACAACATTTTAACATAATTTTTGCAATATTTTATTTGACTAATAACTTCATCTCTACAATAACATTTTTTATTTTCAAAACAAACAAGTCCTACGATAAAATGAACCAAGAACTATCATTTCTACCAGGCAGGACAAGCTTCGTATGATGAAATCATGATGTAAGTGACCCAAAACCAAACAACAAACAAATTTTTTATAGTAAAGGCCATCAGCAAAACAGGATCACCAATGTTTCAAATTATATATTTCCAAATTTGAAATCAAGCATGCCTGGGCATCCAAAAACATCTTAAAGAGTAAAATCCTTATAAGTGTTACATGCATGAATACTTGCTTGCTTTTTTCCAAACCGTTATGAAACATGATTGGGCATCTTTATTTTGTGCTCACGCCACATCAGGCATTTAATCATTGGAATTATATTTTTGGGACTTTATTTTTTTTCATTAAGTGAATTTTCTATAGATCGAGTCAATTTTCCATTTCAAGATATTTAGATATTTATTACCTATAAACAAATCCTATCGTGTATGTCTATTTCCATTTTGTCAAAAATTAAGTTTGTTTTGGCTTTTGGAGCATCATGGACTATATCAAATATCAAAACGATCTGCATTTTCTTATCTATTGTGAAATCGCAAATGGTCAGCTGCACTTTTCATTATTTGGAGGGGCTGTGTTTGGTGAGATGAAATCCTGACCCTTCGTTTTTTTTCTTTTTTTAAACACCCCTTCATATCTTCTAATTCAATTTAAGTGCTTTTTAAGGCCAAACATATAAGATTTTTTCTACATATTTTTTTTGTATTTTTCCTGTATTTTTTGTTTTTTCTAATTTTCCCCTATTTTTTAATAAAAACAAAAATATTAATTAAAAAATATTAAAAAAATATCACCCACGACTGGACTATCGCCCAATCACCTGGGATCACCTAGGCGATCCCTAAACATTGATAACCAAACAGCTACAACAGCCTCAATAAACAAATGAGAGTAGGTAGCCAAAACTGCTTTGCAAATCATTTGGTAGAGATAATAAGGTAATGGTACTTTAATTGATTTGTGGTTCTTCGAAAGGACATTGCAGTGTACGTCCAATCTAGGCCTTCTATACTTCTTGGGCTCCCTTTTCAGCCTTACCATGGGTGTTGGGTGTTGTTCTCAGAGCCTTCTCTTATTATATTGCTTATAATAATCGATTGATCCTCATGTCATGGGGTATCTTTTTTTTATCAGTCTCATGTCATGGTTTATCTTCCTTTTCATTGTTAAAAGTACTTTTAAAAGATTATAAAGGAAATTTAGAAAACCTTATGCATTAGTGACCATCAGATGAACCCAATATCAAAAAAACTAAGATAAAACAGAAAGGGTGATAATTAAGCTCACAGGAACTACTAGCTTTTGGCCCCCTCGGTGTAGTTCGAATCTCCAAAAGGTCCCCTGTGGATGAGTTCACTAAGTTCCATTGCAGTACGAACTCCTAAACTAAAAAGAAACAGGTTTATTGCAAAAGGAGTCACTACCTGAATCCCCAAGGTATACAACATCCGTACGGTGCTAAACTGGGATATTTTTCTTCCTCCTCCAACTTCAAACTCTAGTTCCGTACTGCAGATTTCAGGAGAAAGCAACAAAATTCGGATATCAGGAGGTGCAAGGACTTCAACGTATATTAGAAATAACATTAAATGTACAATAGAACCATGGAAGATATTAAAGGAAAGTTCTTAGAAGTATTGAAACATAAGGTTATCATGAAGCGCAAATAAGATGGGACAACTTCAAGTTTTCAACACAGCCATCACCAAAAATCTTAGCTATTACTAGTCATGTCTATTATTTTAAAAATCTCAATCTGGATGAAAGCATTTTTTTGGTAATGAATTAGCAGCACGGCATTGCAAACACATTAAAAATAAAAATGAAACTTACACTGTAATGGCCAAGAATGTTGTCACACTTCTTCAAATTTATAACACAAATGATTTGGGGTCACGTGTTTCGCATAATACCTAAGAATATTCACTACCAACTAGGGGTGAGCAAAATTCGGTTCGGTCCGGGTGTCCGGACCGAACTTTTTCGGTCCGGTCTTCGGTCCGGGAGACCACGGGAATTCGGTCTTCGGTCCGGTCAAAGACCGAAATTTTAAGGGTTAAATTTGGGTTTTGGATCGAACCGGACCGGATCGGACCGAACCAAATTTATTTGGTCCGGTCTTCGGTCCGGTCTTCCGAAAAGTTCGGTCTTCGGTCCGGTCCGGTTCGGTCCGGTCCCGGACCGAAGCTCACCCCTACTAGCAACTGCATTTGTTTACTTGCTCCTTCCGTAAGCACAGGAGTTTGCATTTGATCTACTTTATTTTTGTGAACTAAAGGTAATGGCGTAATGCAGATATTTTGCATGAAAATAAACTCTTACCTTCCAACCCTTCCAGCAATTCGACCATGCGACTTCGAAGAAAACCTATGACTGTAATGGCCAGATGCACCAAAAGCTCTTGGTCCAAACTGCATCAAAAGAGATAGGAAGGAAAGGACAAGATTAGAGGCTTACCTGGATATAATAACCAGTCTATCAATGATCCATTTATAATAATTCCTCTTTCCTGGATAGTCTCTTATTCTCATGTACTTCGTATCTTTGATCATATACGACCATAACGCCCCCATATCACTTTACGGCTCCACCTATTTGCAAACCTACATGTTCAACTGATGTTCTGGACAATTTCTATTCCATTTCCACATCATGGTAGACTAGGATGCAGGGAAGGATTGTTGAGCACATAAATGATAAGATCAAATGCTAATGTGATAGGCTAGTTTTAATTCACAATGCTAATATGATAGTTCACAATTTTACCCTGGACCAACATCACTTGCAAAAAAAAAAATCGGTTACAGTTAAGAACTGTTCCTATCAAAAGTCTAACCCTAACTTAAATGGCTTGATGAGCTTGGACTAGATGGGGAGTATATAACACGATAAAGTAAAAATAATAATATCAACATACAACATGATAATGAAAGCAAAAAAACACTTGGGGTACGCCTCAAACCATATTCGAGTACCTTAACTTCTCCAGATGCAGAAGATTTCTCGTCTTTTTTTTGCCATCCAACACCAATTGTTGATTCTGTTCCCAAGGAAAGTTGTATCTAAGAAAATTGCAAGAGAATAATCAAAGCATTTAGAAAGAAATACAGAAGTGCATACTTAATATGATTTTGAAAATGCTATTGTACTTTTACAGTGAGTATGTCCGGGAGAAATTCAAGCTGAATAAATCTAGTATGCAAAGAACAATCTAAGTTCAAAAACTGAAAATTTGCAATGCCTCACTTGCTCACTAATGTACCAAAAATGTTTGTGCATGCGGGTAGAGAGAAGTGAAAGGAAAAGAAAGTTAATTTATTGAACTGCCATGAGTGGGTGCATCCGAGGGCTTGATTTTAACCAATTGACCAACATTGACTCCTAGGTCAGGCATCCACAACAATGATTTGAATTCCAAATGCAAATCAAGGGATAATTTTTAATTCACAGATGCATGGGCAAGAGTTTAATTTAGGATTTTCATTCCACTGGAGGTACCTCACATGATATTAGGTTACAAGGGATGTTTGATTCTATCATTCTAGGGAGGACATTTTCCTCCTGGAATCAATCTCAGTATTGAAGCAGAAATTAGTAGTACTGAGGCAGAAATTAGTAGTATCGATGCAAAAATGAGAATTATGAAGAAAAAAAATCACAAATGCGTAGGCAAGAGTTTAATTTAGGATTTTTATTCAATTGGAGCTACCTTGCATGATATTAGTTTACAAGGACGATTTGATTCTAGAGAGGAGGTTTTCCTACACAAGCGGTTCATCAAGTCATTTGAAGCCAAGTACTTTCACAAGAGACAAAATGTCAAGGAGCCATTTGATTCTAGGGAGGACGTTTTCACTTGTTGACACTTTGCACCCTTGCTCTTTAAAACGTAGTAGTTACACTCCCTCAGCTTTCACTTGTTGGCACACTGTTTTCATACCCGGACCGGCCCACCCGATTTGACCGGTAGGACCGGTGCCTGGAAGGGAAGGAGGGCCGGTTCAACCTTAAAAACCCATTTCTAGGTAAAAATCATCAACCTGGCTGGGGCAACCAGTTCGACGACGGTTGGGCCTCACTCATTCCATGTTTTGAAGTCGCATATGCGACCCTCTGCGGCTGGGTGCGGCAGGTCGTATAAGTGGACGCACAACTGTAATTTTTATTATTATTATTAAAAAATCGGGAAAAAACATAAAAAATCGAGAAAACAATTGTCCCCCACAACACATTCCTTCTTATTCCTCTTCCTTTTTCAACCTCATCTTCCCCTCTCCTTTTTTTGTCTTGCAAAGCTCCTCTTCCATCTCCACCTACCTGGTCACCCCTTCCACCAGGCCTTGTGCGATCGCATATTCGGCTTGTGTGGCTGCACAAGTCGCACCCTATTGGGTGCAACTGTGCAGGGTTCGCATTTGCGACCCCAGTCAGTCGGGTCGCATTGTGCGGCCGCATACTCACATTAAATCATTGCACTCATTCACAAAAAGATGATGTGATATATGTTTGGGCCCTATTCCATAAAATCTCCCATAGGTTGTAACTTTCTAAATAGGTTGAACCGGAGATCTATGTTTTTCAAGGGAAGACTGCGATAAAACTGAGTTATTATTTGGCCCCCATTGACAACCATCCATGTGTCCGACAATGTTAGAGAATGGGACTCCAGTTGATTGAGAATTGAGATTGCCTTTTGATGTACTGCAACAATGCAATATGTAATTTTACTGTTTCATGTTTTTTTATTGGTTTCTTGCTCACGGCTTGATGGCTGACCTAAGGTTTCTTTTACTTTTTTTCCTGTTTTAATTTAGTCCATTTAGCAGAAAATAACAAAACTGAAAATATCATAAGTAACATTTTTGTCCTTGAAATCTTGCTGTCCAAAGAGATAAAAAATTATGTTCGCTCCTACTGTTCAAATGAAGCTTTAGTTTCAACCACTACCCTCAAATGTGAAGTTTAGATCAAAATTACTATAATGAGTATAATAAAAAATACAATGGCATTTTATCTAACGGAGAAACACAGGAGATGAAATATTTTTGATTTACAGAGATGCCTCATCAGCAGTCATATCCACATGCTAATCTTCAAATAATTCAATTTAGAACTCACGTGATTTATTCAAAATACTTGAGTTTAGAGCTTTGACGGAGGGAAAAGATAGCATGCTTGGTGGTAAAAAAGTGTGAAATTATTACTCATAATCAGATGATATGTGCTGAACATTAACAAAAATGTGTACAAGTAGTGAAGAATTAAATCCTGGAAAGCTACTAAAGAGAAACAAGAAAAACTGCGTACAAAATTCATTGGATCATACATTTCCTGCCGCTGTATCCGACAATTGCCGAGTCCATGTGTTTGATAGATTAACTGAGCCATCTTTCAAATTTATTGCAATTCCAGATGTCCCAGTTGAATGCAGTGACAAATTACTGACAAAATGAAGCCGTAATAGTGTTATATATGCAGCCAAAATATGTACCTTAAACATAAGAAAATGGTGGCATAACACAGAATCCATCCTCACCGAGAGGTTTGTATTCCAATAATTGCCCGTAATCCAGCTGTGGCCATGACTTCTACACTAGAAACTGGAGAAAGCTGATGTCTCAGTGATGCTGTGGCAGTTCCAGCACCAGAATCTCCAGTAACAACCAAATTACCACCAACGCCAACTGTGTTATGCTTGGATACTTGAGACTGAACCTCACTGCCCATTGCCATTCTGAAAATATGCATAAAGTAACGGAAGTGGAGTACCAACTAATCAATTTACCATTAAAAGTAGAGTACTAATTATTCCATAGAGAGATTAACAAACAGCACAAGATTCTAGCAAAAGCATATGCCATCTCAAGATATAGCAGAAATAAGGTATTTTGAAAATAGAAATTGTGATAACAATGAAGGAAACATCTGTAGAGTAAGAGCACATATTCTAAAATTTAAAATCAAACATTCTAAGGTCAGGACGCAAGCAAGATAAAGTATAAACCATTTTAAGATGCCTCACAAACTTATTGTGTCACTTTTTTTGATATACAATGCCAAAACATTCTTATATGGGTGTTGTCATCCCTCCCCAATTGTGACACATTTTGGTAAAATGAAATTAAAGATTATTGTTTATCCATCTTCAACACGAATGTCAATGTGATAGAACATTACCCCATATTAAAAAATATAGTCACAACTTGGATACTTATTCAAGCAATTGACACTAATTTCATGATTGACTAACCATTTTCACAGATTATTGTGACTCACTGACTCAAGATAATTATGGTGTAGTCCATGTAATTTTATAATTATGGTTCAATACAAGACTGAATAATGGATTATATATTACCAATGAGAAGAAGAAAAAATGATATTTGTGTTTTGAAGCAGGAGATACTAGACATGATAATAGAGGTTGTTTGACAAAAAATTAGCCTAGGTTAGACTTAAACATTACTTGCAGTGGATAATGCCCATTGTGCTTCATATATACAAAACAGCAATCTTGGTTCTAGTCTTCCAAAAGCATTCTTCAATGAGATTGACAATGTAAAGAGCATTCATAAAAAACCAAAAAAGTTAGGCATCTGACATCACATTCATTATCTTCAATAAAGATGAAAGCCCCGACTTATCCTCTTTAAATATAACATTTAAAAGAAAGGATAAGCAAGTGATAAATACCCTTTTAGCAAACCACCACCTTCCAGATATTGAGGCAATGAAAAGTTAGCAAGAAGTGAACCAGTAGGCCTGACATGTGAAGAATACTTTTCTTCTTCTCTACGACGTCTTAGCTTTTCCAACTCTTCCTTGATCTCATCTTGTTTACTTAATTTAGTGCCAAGCTCCAATCCTGAATTCAGCCCCTCCATACCATAGATGTCATAAATTAGTCTTTTATTTTCATCGGTTAAGATTTCATAGGCATCTCGAATCCTTTGAAAATTTTCTGTTGCAATATCCTTCATCTGAATCCAAGAGAATATTTCTCAAAAAAATAATAGAGCTCTTTATGCATTGGTTTACATCTAGAGACAAAATTGCAAGCATCAAAAGGGGAATAATGAATCAAAACATGAGCAGGTTACAACTTGTTATAAACCAAGGGTAAACAAGCAGGTCACAAATATGTGACTTAGTTTCAATATTTTTTGCACATTTCATTGTACTGACTACTGCGGCTAAAAACCAAACCAAATAGAGAAACAAGTCCCACAAGAAAAACCAAACACAATCAACGCAAACCACAAAACATAATAACAAGCTGATGATAACAAGTTTTGGGTGTCTTGGGATTCTTGGCCATCTAATCTTTCAGTGTCACAATAACACACTTACCATTAAAGATGTGTAATGATATAAGATCAAACACCCCACAGCTTATAAAACAAGGACATCACCAAAACCAACTCAAACACCCAGGTTTACAGACAACTGAGATTACACAGGAAATCCTTCCTGTTGGTGACTGCCGATTATCAAAGACAAGTGGACTAAGTGTCAGCATAATCCAACGATATCAGTCAGCAAATTTGTTCGTGGCCTAATATACGTTGTGTGCTCTTTGTCCCCATGGCATGCAATCTTTCCTGGAACTACACTGGAATCAATGCAGCAGTAGCCTAAAAAACTAATCATGACTGTTAGGTCCTCAACTCCATGTCAAAATTGGATTCATTAATATTTTTAATTTACAATGTTCTAATATAACAACATAGGGTTGTATTCTCGATTTACAAGGTCCTCATGTTAGAGTGTGGAACTTATGTTTAAAACAATGGGTCTTTCCTAGAATCACTTATCCTATTTAGGTTATTGACTGCTTAATCTGGTTTATTGGCTGCACATATAAATGTAAAAATACAATCACTTCTACAACTAGGTCATTGCATTTCTGCAACCCACACAACTTACCATTCCAAATGGCTGCAATCACAAGATTCACAACTCCAGAACTAACAATTTTACTGATAAACCATCACGTTTGCACCTGACCAATCACAACTACAAATCAAAATTTTCATCATTTCGTCATCTTTCCATCGCTAACCAGAAAATATACCTAGAAGCAAATTTTAGTCCATAGATCTTTTCACAATAATAATATTTGTAACATTTCAGAAAGCACAATTACAATTGATACACTGAACAATGAAAAAGGAGATCACATTTGCTTACCCCTGAGCAACTCCATTTCCTTCAAAAAAACTCAAAGACCTAAAAATATAACTTCAAAGACCAAACTTTCACCATTTTCCCCACATAAAAGTATGTTTCTTGAGTACACAAAAGCAATTTGGATCCTTTTTTTATTGGTAAAGGTAACTATAATAAAAAGAAACAAAATGTACCCAAATTCTTTCTGATCATCTTTTGCACATCTGCAACTTAAAAAAATAAACAATACCCTTACCTAAGGAATCACATTTGTGCAACCCAAGCACGAAATTAACTCCCGTTCCTAGAAACCAATTGAAGCGCATAAATTGAAATCATCATACATTCATAAAAATAAATAAAAAATCCATCTTTCCCCATTAATTGATTGCAGCAGATTGAACTGACATGTAGCTAGAAGCCAAAATCATTTCTTATAAGTTTTGACATTTTGAGAAATTTTGCAACAAAACTAATACAAACTCCTTAACCACACCTTCAGATACAGTTTGCATCAACTACACATTCATGCATCCAAGATTGAACCAAACGGTACACCCACACGCAAATGTATTAGTTTTATCCCTAACCACAACTCTACTTTATCCCTAGTGGTGAACTGAAACTTTACCAACAAGACAAGTGTGACCAAATCAAGTTTCGGCCATTTCCATCCATTTCAGAGCATTGGAACGCAGAAACGCGAAAAGAAAAAAACACATTTTCACGCACCCTAAGCAATTTCCTTTAGAAAAAACAGACTCAAACACCTAAAAGCACACAATAAGACCTACAAAACAAAAAATATCCCTTCGATCCAAATAAGAGTGAACCAACAAATCTACAAAGAACCAAATATTGACAAATACAACTTTCACCACATTTTCGCGCACCCCACCCTAAGCAAATTTCCTTCTCAAAAACCAAATTAAAATCCAAAACCACACAATCACACATCAAAAAAAGCTTCCCCCCAAATTCCTGCAAGACTGAACCGGAAAGTTCCAGAAACTCGGAAAAGACAACATTTCCGCGCACCCTAAGCAGCTCAAACACCTAAAAGACAACTCTCCACGGACAGCGGTAAAGGGATGACGACATGGGCATTACCTGGGGGGACTGGTACTTGTCGGGATGGTAAACCTGAGCCCACTGGCGATAGGCCTTGCGGATTTCCTCGTCCGAGGCTTCCGGGGAGATGTGGAGGAGAGCATAAAGCTCTCTCTCGTTCGCGTCCTCCTTCATCTTCTCGTCGGAGAGTGGTTGCGTGGTGATCGTAGCAACAAGGGTTTTAAGTTTTAACCTTTTAGGTGAAGTGTGCGGTTTGGGGTTGTGGACGGGAAGAGCGTAAATAATATCAACCGTGTTACTCCGGGCGTTTTGCTTTCTCACTGCATTAATGCGGGATGCACGTAGGATGTCAAGAGACACCCCATCCGACATATACAGGACTTATTGTGTGCATATACGGTTTGGGATTTTATAATTAAATAATATAATATAAATATATCAATTATAAAATATATACATGTAACTAAAAATTTAAGTAAATTTTTCAATAATTTCTAGGATCATTAATTCAATAGTAAACAAATCAGAGTAAAAAATAAAAAAAACCAAAACTAGGTGTTTTGAAATGCGATTGCATTTGTCCGCATTGGGGAGATGGGATGCGCTTCTCCCCGCATCCGCATATGCGGTCGTATCCTGTCGCATTTCAGAACACTAGTCACGTCAGCTTGTCTCTATGTCACGTTAACTTCTCTCTCTGCCACGTAAGCTCACTTAACCCACCAAAAAAATCTCATTAACCACGTCCGAAAACACCTTACATTTTCTCTCATCTACGTCATTTGGAGCTCAATCTTGGATAAAATATAAAAATAAAAATTTTAAAAACTCAAAACAAATAAAAAACATATTTTCAGAAGAAAAAAATTGATAAAATAATTTAAAATGATTTTTTAAGCTTTTTAAGAAATAAAAAAAATTCAACGAATGGGGGGACACGTGCCCCCACCCAACCCATGCAAATCTCCAGCCCGAGTGGAATCGTGTCGACCACCGCACGATTCGGCACACAGGCGGGGGACGTGGCGCAGAATTGGTCGACGTGGTCAAACGCCCAACAACATTTGCCCGGATTTTTTGGCTGTTAAATATGGCCTAAGGGATGCTGGGGAATTGGTTTCGATGAATTCGTAATTTTTCACAATTTCAATAAATTATATCACAAAATTTATTTATCATAAATTATTATAATTAAATGTGTCGGGATTGGCTCATACTACTTATGCCAACTTCGATGGGTCGGTCGGCGGTCTCGCTTCCCGGTTCGGTTTGGGATTTATTAGTAATTTTGTACTAATTTTGGTTGAACCTGTAAAAATTGTGTTTTTTGTTTCGTGGTTTGTTCTTTATTTAATCCATGATTTGTGTATTTGGATCTTGAAATCTATCCAAATGTAATAATCAACCAAAGAATTTAACAAAATTTAAGAAAATTAATTACGAAAATGTAATTTCTAATTAAATTGTCAAACTAATCAACATTATCTAAGAAATTAACATTACAAATTTAATTAGACTATTAAATTTAATTAACAGAAAATAAAATATTCATCAATAATACTAATTCTCCAATTAAAAATAACTCAAAAAAATAAAACAAACATCGAATGGGTGCACTCGACCGAAGATGAAGGATGGCGCTTCATTTCTCTGATTTATTACCTAAACCATGAAATATAAGAAACAAATACCTGAGTAGCACAAACATGAGGTAAAATAAAATATATATAGCATGAATGTGTCATATGACATGCTACTAATCAATATATGAGCAAAACTAGCACTAGAGGATACGGGGACTCGTAATTTTTTACCACCAGCTTGTTACACATTTTCCAGAAAAGAGAATATAACTTTGTGTCAAAGTCTAACAGTGCCAAAGCATCGTAGTGGTATTCTTCAAATATTTGTAGTCTGGTTTCGATGAAATATTTGAAACTACTTGGTTTAAAGTCTCATGGTTGTCATGTATTGATGCAGTAGCTTCTGTCTATTTCTATTAAATCAATGTTGCCAAAACACGTCAGAGATGCAATTATCAAACTTTGTTTACTCTTTAACAAGATTTGGAGCGAAGTACTTGATCTTAACTACTTGGATAAGTTGAAGCATGAAGTGGTTGTTACAATATGTTAGTTGGAGATGTACTTCCCCCATCGTTTTTTGACATTATGGTTCATCTAGTCCGAGAAATTAAATTAGTTGGTCCGGTATGTTGAAGGGTTATCGTAAAAATCGACGGAGACCCGATACCAACATTGTTGAGGGCTACATGGGTTAGGATGTTATTAAGTTCTATAATGAGTATCTGACTCATACAAAAAGCGTTAGATTTCTTAAGAATCGTCACGAAGACAAGGTTGAAGGTAAAGGTACACGTGCAAAGTTCATAAGTCCAGAGGGCGAGGATATATTTAAGGCATGTTTTTTATGTATTGTGCAATACCGAAAAAGTTCAGTTTTTTATGAAAGGGCACATGTCCCTAACGAAGGAAAATCATCCTACGTAGAATGATCAACAAAGATTTAATGCTCACAATAAAATATTCATTGATTGGTTCAGGAAAACAGTGTACAATTGTAATGTTTCTGAAAATTTGAAGTGGTTCGCCTATAGACATAATCTTGTTGTCACATCTTATAGTGGTTACAATGTCAATGGATACTCCTATACCGAAACGGAAGACGACAAAAGCACAATGCAAAACAACGGGGTCAGTTTAGTTGCTAAAGCTTTAGTTTGAAAGATATCTCTAATTTGAAACATAAAAATCCTATATACATATTACAGTCAAATTGAAGATATGCGTGTTGAACTTCACCCAATTCGATGTGACAGTAATTAAATGTAAGAGGGTAGACACTAACAACGGCCGTTGGATGGATGAGTTCGGATTTACCTTGGTGAAACTTAACAAACTAGGATTCAACGAAGAACCTTTTATTTTGGCATTTCAAGCAAAACCATTTTTTTATGTAGCAGACCCTATGATAATCAATGGTCGGTCATTTTAGAAGAAAAATGACTGACTATTTCTCAAGAAGATGTCAATGATATTGAAGAAATCCTCCTATTTTCAACATAAGTGCCTGAATTGAAGCCAGTCGATGATGATTGAAATGTTGATAACTTACCTATTCGGGAGGATCATCGTGAAGGAATATGGATCGAAGATCTTGATAACAAAAAACAAAAAAGAAAATCTTAAAGGTTAACCTAGTATTTTACTCTAGTATAGTAGTCACAACAACACTCACAACTACATGAGGTTCGGCCCGTATTTGCCATGTCTTCACCGACATCGTGCACTTACAGTTATTAAAATGATCAATCACAATGCATCTATTAATTGTCCATTAAAATAAGTACAATTAACTTGTCATTTTAGTGGATTACCGAAACTCGATTCACAAAATGAAATATATTTACGTTCATTGATAGACCTAATACTTTAGTGATTACTGAGTCCCCGTCCTTGCACCACACAACTTTTTGCAAAAATTTCCCCGGTGCTGTTAAATTAAGAAGCACATTTTTTCTCATTTGTCAACCCAACCATGGCTTTCTTGTCGATGTTTTTATTTTGATTTGTGCATGGGTTGGCTACCAAGCTTTTTGTTGGAGAATTGACTTCTTGTTTGTCTAAAATTTGATTTCCATCATATTTCAACCTCTTCAGCACAATTCTCTTTTCTTTTCTTCGAGGTTCTTGTTTTCAACCTCTTTTTTCTTGTTCAGGCTTCTTAGTCTTCTTCTTTCTTCCTTTTTTTTCTCTTCTTATGTTTCTTTTTTCAGGGGAACTCTTTTTTCTTGCTTTTTGGACCCCCCATTCCATGTTCTCCTCTTCTTTTTTCTTTTCTTCCTCTTATGTTCATCTTACGTTCTTTTCTTTCTTTCTTTATTTCTCTTCTTCTTCTTCTCTTCTTTCCTTTTCTTGTTCTTCTCTTCTTCTATCTGTTCTTCCTTTTCTTTCTTTCTTATTCTTCTTCTTCCTTTTTCTTTTTTTTCTTTTTCTTTTTTTCTTCCTTTCTTCTTCTTCTTTTTCTTCTTCTTCTCCTTCTCTTTCTCCTCCTCTTTCTTCTCTTTCCTTTTCTTCTTTTTCTTCTTCTCTGATTATCTATCTTCCTCTTCTTTTCTTCTATTTTCCTCTTCTTTTTCTTTCTTTCTTCTTCATCCTTTTCTTTTTCTTCTCCACTTCTTCATTTCTTCTTTCTTCCTCTACTTTTTTCAACCTTTCCTCTTCATCCTTCTTTTTCTCTTTCTCTTCATCATCTTTCCTCCTCACTTCTTCTCCACCAAACAATGATAGATTCATTGTTTTGTTTTGTTAAATATCATGTAAAATGATTACTACCAAATTCGTGGTTAAAAGGACACAAGGGTCCTTTTTAGGACATAATTTTTTTAAAGGACAAATTCGATTTATTTGGACAATAATAATTTAAAGGACAAAACATGTAAACGACATTAAGAGCTTAAATGACACTATAAGTATAAAGGACATATGTGTAACGCCCCGATATCGTAGGTACGCACACTAGGGAAACCAAGCGAACTGTCGCGATCAGAGTCATCCGTGACGACCGAAGGATATATGGGTATCCTTACAATAAAAGACTACTCATACAAGACATACTGAATAAAACATATATGGATAGACTAAACACAAGATATAACTGAAAGGGGGTAATCATCCATATATGGAAAATAAAGTTAAATACATTACATCGAGTTTAGTAAAGAAAATACATCATAAATAATTCGGAAGCAAAAAGACAACTGGAAGAATCTAGTCGATGTGTCCCTCGTGTACAGAATCCTCTGAAACTCCTCCAGTCTAACCCCATAAGGAAGTTAAGTACCCGAGGCAAAACATCAACGAATATGCGTGAGTTTTCAATAAAGAAAACCTCATATGCCCCGGGTCCAAAAACAAGATGAGAAGTTATGCATGAGGCCTAACTACCACACATGCAACATGAAGGAAACAACTCTACGTAGCTGCGTCAGGCGACAACTCTACATAGTTGTGTCGCTCCGGCTCCACTCGAAGTGATCCCTCTATGTAGGAATCTGACCACCAGCTGTGTTGGTCTAATCAACAAGAGGGTCACTTGTCAGTGACCCACCGCTTGACACAAAATGGTCTTCCGGATTGACATCCCAACTCGCGGCACGTGACTTACGTAGTTCCATCGCGACATTGGGAATCCCCGTCATGTAGCAAATGATAGCGCGCATGTCCAGGTCTTATCTTACACCTGACTTTTCTACAAAGAGGTCTTATCTTACACCTGGCTCCTACCCGTGGCCCGTCGGGCCCACAACAATCATGCCCATGATTCATTTTATTAATTAAATGCAAATGCACGCTATCTATAGAACTATAACCAATCTATAGCTAACAATCAAGCTCGAGCCCAACACGATTAGTATACAAATACACCCACCAAGGCTCCAACACATCAAGAATAACATGCATAGCACAATAACTTGACAGTAAGATCACGATCATACAACCATAGTGAAACCAACTTAAACAAGCAGCACAACAATGCAACTCGCTATCTACTGGTCATGTGACTCAAGTCGTAATGTGTATATTTTTGACATTAATATTACAGAAAAGAAGCAAATTAGAATTAATAAATCAATATGTCAGGTCATTCAAACGACTATCACATGTTGTCCCAACTAGATACCTTGAGCTACGGGTCATGAAGTGATGGTCATAAGGTCGGCCCTTCAGCCTACTTATATACATACACAACATCATGTTTATACAGCAGCAATTAACATCAATGTAATCATGTCAAGTTCATGTAACTTTAGTTTATTAAGAATAGAAATTAGGCATGCAACATGAACAATGAATCATGCACGAATCGATCAAAAGTTGCATATCATGAACTAATAATTTCCAGGAACGAAAATCAATTGCATACAACAATATATTACTGATATGAATATGTATACTTATTATTATATCTCTACTGACATGAGATCAACATAAAATCACATATTCACAAGCAGCACATAAATGTATATACGAATCAATACAACAAGTAACCAAGACACACATACACAAATTTGTGAAACATCAACAACTCAAATACATTCATGCATGTACCACCCTTGATTCATCTCCTGACTTCCAGACCCCTCCCTCCACATCGCAGGAGACACATGTGTATTGCCAACCAAAACCACGATGAGCACCAACATGCACCCCGCATGTTGGCCAAACCTTCCTCCACCCCAACTGTGCCCCCTCTCCGCTCATCACTCCCCACCTAGCACCATCAGAGGTCTTCTACCACCGGAAATCAGCCACACCAGTTGGCTGTCCAGGAGCAAAACACCCAAGTGCGCAGTGGAAACCATAGACAACCATGCACACGCCAACCATGCATGGCCCCATGGCAAGAGCTTCCCCGCCTCCTCCTTTGGACTATCATGGTGGGAACCCGGTCAGACCTCCCGGAGCTCATCAGAGCTCTGGTGTTGCCTGACTGCTCCCCAGCAACCAGTCACAACCACGCACAAATCCATCATGTGCTTGATTGACTGTTGATGTGGTGGTGCAACACTTGCACCGCTAGCCAGTTAGTGACATCCAACCCACAAGCTGTCACCCCCACCTCTCATCTCATCCTTGGGCCAGAAGCATACCTGAGAGGGAGGTTGAAGACGCTTGAAGATCGCCGGAAAAATGTTGCCCGAAGCCTCCAATGCACACCATTTTTCCTTGCGCGTTGCACCTTAGCTGATCGGAGTTGCTGCTCGCTGGAGTGTTGCTGGTTAGGACGTTGGAGAGAAAGGTGAAGTGGAATTTTGTGCGGGATAGGGGAGAATGGAAGGAGACGACTAGGATTTGGGAGTTTTGTTTGCAAACAATTCTCCAAAAGTCTACTAATCAAATGCAATAAACTCCCATCATCACTTGCCATATCCAAGAGAATTCAAATTTGCATTGCTGAGGTGGAATGCCATGTCACCCTCTGACTCAGCCCTATTTCCCACGAAATCAGCCCATGTAGCTAAGAGGATTTAGTTCCTAAGCCATACACACCCCTACCAACAAAGATCAAGTCGAATTGTGCACCCGCCCAACGAGTCACACCCGCCCGATGAGTCGTATTCGCTCGACCAAAAAGGAAACTTTTCCCTGAAAGGAAATTTTCCGAAAATAATATAAAAACATACAATACAACAAGCACACAATTAAATAATAGATACACAAGCACGAAGAGGAAGAATGACTTTGTTAATATAACAGGAGATCGATCCTACAATATGTGTACTTTAAAGGACACATATGTCTTTTAGAAGATTGGACTATTATTTGAGGACACTTTCTTGTTTTAAATGACCAAAAAATCATTTAATTTACGGACTTTGTTTGTATTGGACGCTACGAGCTTAAAGGACACTAAGAGTATAAAGAACATATGTGTCCTTTACATGACTTGGTCGTGGATTTTAATAGAACATACCATTACATCGATGTGGAATTTGAGGCTTCAAACTGGGATGTTGAGGCACCTTCAGTAGGTGTTCTTAAGCTCTCATCTCCAAGTTCTTCATCTCTTTCCCCTATTGGAGAAGGTGGATCTGCTGGTGTGTATTGGGTACATAGTGGAAGGCATATTTTGCGTTCTCCATTGCTCTATCTTTCCAGAATTGTATTTCTTTTGCATTCTCCATTGCTCTATCTTTCCAGAACTGTATTTCTTTTGCGTTGTCAACCAATTTTTATTGAGCTTTTTGATGGTCTGCACTACGTTCGGCCACTTCAATTTCATTTCCGTAAAGTTGACCTCATCTTCTAGTGGATCTCTTGGGATTTCGTGGGCTCCAATGGTTATTCTTTGAGGCTTTGTGTCTCATGGAATGTTGTCCGTACTTTGCTCGCTGGTGGTACAAGGGTCAACCTGTTCGTTAACCTCACACGTTTGTACATATTCTTGTTGTTCCAACTCTTCTAAGTGTTTTACTTCCACTTGTCCACTAGCTAATTTTTGGATGGTGATGCCCTGCATCTCCAGTGTTTTAAGCATCTTCCGTGACCTAAGCAAAGAACTTCATCTATTGACTATTCGAATGCAAGTGGCAATGAGTTCTCAATTTTTAACTTCTCACACAACTATACATGTAGCAATATGTTGATATTTTGTGTCACAAAAACCAATACAAACATAAAATGATTTGGAAAATTTCAAATCTGAATTTTTTTTACTTGAAGTATAGCCACACATCCATCAACGTTCCCTTTCTTTTGGGAAAGATTGCATGAAGATTTTCTTCTCTTCAATTTTTCACGACGATCACCTCACCTGCTTTCTACCACTGGTATTTGGGACTTCCATGTTTTGATGCCATTTCTTCGATTTTGGTTTTTTTGTTGGGTTCGGTGTAGCGGAGGAGGATTTACGGTTTGTTTGAAAAAGGCAGTTCTTTGTAAAGTTGTGATTTAGCCCAGTTTTGTTGTTATGGGAAGAATTCCCACCACATATTTGGGAAACCAAGTGTTTCCCACTCTACTGGAAAACAAATTTGGAAATGCTATAAAAAAATACTCAAAATTGGTTGAAGTGGCTGGTGAATGGTGGCACGCGGTGTCTATGTATCAATCCTCTTGCAAACATCCATTTGTATCAGTCCATGTATAGGGCAAGCTTGTGGTTTGTATCTATTTGTAATATTATATATTTATAGTGCTAATCATGTTTGTTCATTAAATCAATATTGAACATCCATTTATTAATTATGTTACAACCTTTCACTAAAAACTTCATCGTGTAGAATTTTTCCAATCCATATTTCTGAATTTGTTTCTTCATTCCATATTCTGTAACTTCTTGTTTATATAATCATGTCTTATCTTACATCGACCATCCTAGCACAATATTTCCCAAGCATTTGTATTATATTGACCGAATGCATTTTGATTGTCCGAAGTTGTGATTCTAGTTGAGGGTTTCAGGGGACCGAAATTGGTTCGGGCGACCGCATACGATGAGTTTCCATTGTTTCTGACCTCAAACATTAAGAAAAGAAAAGAAATATTGGGCATGGATTCTCAGGAGTGCACAAACAAGTGAAACAACCCCCCTCTATGGACGTCCGTTCCAAATTTCCATATGCGAATTTGGAATTCACTGACCACACATTTCGGATGATCGAACAAGTTGCAGTCGATTGAAGCGCTGCAGATTTAGCCACTAGAGCTCACGAATGGTCATTCACACCATTAATGGATGATTGTTGGACGCGAATTTTCCAATTCACCCTTGATGTTTTCTATCTAAATAACTGTCTTCACTTTTTTTTTCATCCATCTTTTCTACAAACATACTAAACTCTTTCTTCTGCTCAAATTCTTCCAATCCCTACTATCTTCACCACTTCGGAATGACTCCTAAGAAGGTTCTTGCTTGAAAGAAAGTGGTAACCCCAGCTAAAATGACAAACCCCGACAATTAAAGAACACAACCTCCACTATTTAAAGGATAGACCTCGATGAACTTAACACGACTACACTCTGGTTGTCGTAAAGCTTGATTTAAACAACATCAAGAAAACCCTACACCAGTGAAAACGACGGTGGTGTTTTCACGATGATCACCTCACCTGCTATCTACCGTAGGTACTCGGGACTTCCATGTTTGAGACGTCCATGTTTGAGACTTCCATGTTTGATGCCATTTCTTGGTTTTTAATATTTAGTTGGGGTCGGCATTGCGGGGGAGGATTTACGGGTTGTTTGAAAAAAGTAGTTCTGTGTAAAGTTGCGGTTTAACCTGGTTTTGTTTTAATGGAAAGAATTCCCACCACTTTTTTGGGAAACTAACTGTTTCCCACTCTATCGGAAACAAATTGGGAATTGCTTTAAAAATACAAGAACTTCATGGGCTAGTCAATCGCAACTACCAAGGAATAGAAGAACTCACTGATGATTTCCATGCTTTCCAGTTGACGACATCAAATTCGCTCAACGAAACCAAGCAGTCATCGAATGCATTTCGGTAGTCCAAATTTGTGATTCTAGTTAGGGAGTTTAGTGGATTGAAATGGGTGGGTTTGGTTGACCCCATACTTGTAAGGTTTCCGTTGCTTTCCGACCTCAAATGTTTTAAAAGGAAAATGTCAGAAAAACTATGACAAATCTTATGGATTTTGGTTGTCAATTAACATGATCCTATTGGGTGTCTAAAAATTATAACATATCATTTTTGGTTTTCATTATAAAAGGACACAACCTTTCATTACACAACCTAAAATATCATAGGTTGTAATGTGTTCAATTCATAGATCTTACCATAGAAAAGACATCTCACGTCGGTGATATAAGTGGGAATCCATGTCCACTTTTCCTTGAGAAAGGACCTTAATGTCCGTTAAAGAATATAAGTGTCCTTTATAATACACAAAACAATTTTCTTGATAGTGAAAACTCCAAACATTACAGAATATAAGTGTCCTTTATATATATTAACACAAACAAAAACACAAACACAAACAAAAACACAAACACACACAAAAAATTACTAATCTCTTCCAAGTTAATTGGAAGAGAGTAATCCTCTCCGATGTCGCCTGCAAGCCTAAAAGATAATTTTGTTTATCTCTTTGGTCTAACTCAATTTCGTAAGCCGCCAGAGAAGCTTCGACATCCGTGGGTCCTTTATGCTCTCATTGGTTTCTCCACCGATACCTGTGTTCCATTGTCCCAAACAAAGTATCGATAATAATGGATTGGCTCCAAGGAGCTGAAGATATAGAAATTCCTGTTAAGCTTGTTTGGGGTGTTAGAGCACAACTCCATGGCCTTGAAAATGCACCTATAGGTACGATAGGGTAGACATGAGACTCCTCATATTTCAACAAGGGGATAACCTCCCCATATTGGTCCATCGATTATGTATTCCTCATCATCACTTGAGTAGTCGTTGTTGGAATTGTGTTGGAAGACCATTTTTTTGGTGGATCGAATATAAATGTGGAACTAAAAATGCAATTGGATTTAGGGTTTAGGAATATGAATTGAATACATTACAACCTATGATTTTATAGACCCTATAATGAAAGGTTGAGTCTCTTTGCATACCATGTAATGAATGATTGTGCCATTTCATTGCGACTCCTAATAGCCGCCAAAAAGTATTTTTTAATAATTGGACATATGACGTCGGATTTTCAGTTTAAGTCCGACAATAATGGGTTGGGTCCAACTGTCGATGGAGCCACTGCCAGAGATATAGAACTTCCTGTCCAATTTTCCCTTTCCTTTGTCAACATTTGAGGTCAGAATGAAACAAAAACCCATGGTATGCGAGGTCAGAATGAAACAAAAACCCATGGTATGAAGTAGACTAAAAATATTACGGTCCACCAAAATTTGCTACAAGGACAAACAAACACATATCAGTCCACTGAAATCACTAACTAAAATCACCAGTTTGGAAAACCAAAATACATTCGATCAATATATGACAAAGGAAAATGATGTTTGGACTCTTGTTAACATGCCTTTTAGGACCCCCGTATCTCCAACGAACTGTGTCCTTTGAAGGACACATGTGTCTCTCGAAGGACACTTATGCATGCATTGTTTAGAAAGTTGGAGCCATTTTTTATGATTTAAAATTGCTACAGACTTGAGCTCAAAGACAAATCGTTTCTTTAAAGACAAACTTGTTGGGTTTATGTGTATAAACCTTGATCTATGTTTTGATGATTTAACTAACCTAATCTTAATCACAATCAAATTGAGTGTAGCACACATTATGCATTCTACACATATTGTATTTTGATAACATCTACAGATGATCAAGACTCGAGGAAAAATGGAATGAAGTCAAGACAAAAATCAAACTAATTAAAGACATGTAATTTTGCCTTTATTTGAGTCTTATTTGTATTTGTATATATTTACCTAACCTTTCTTTTGCTTTTGGCCACCGGTCGAACTTGCCAAGAAAACGATCGACCGGATGTGGACAAACTTGTGCACTGTTTTGATTAAGCTTAAAGTGCAAGTGCACGACCACGATGAAGCGGTGGCAAGTATGGGTCGAATCCACAAGGAGGTGTGTCAACTCTAGTTCTTCAGAAATCTAGTGGCAAATAAGGATGGAAGAAGTTTGGTTACAATAAACTAGGCTACACTAAACTAGCAACTAACAAACGAGAAAGATAACAACTCAAGATTAACTAAAACTAAACTAAGCAACTAACAACACTAGATAAAATTTAGTAAGGAAACCCCCTTAGGGGTGGAGTTGTGCACATGTAATAAGGTGGTGAAGAATGAATTCGATATGACACAAATAAAGGTTGTGTTTTCATGCGTAGGAATGTCTAATGGTTGTGGCAAAACCTATCAATCTAATTACTAACCTAGTTGATTAACATGAGCATAAACAAGTTGGCTATTAAGAACCTAAACAAGCATGGGAAGTGTCTAAAAGTTGTGGCAAAACCCATCAAGTTAAGTATTCTTATTTAAACAAACAAGCATACAATCACTTTCATCACATATTTCTTAAAATAACATTCATTCTCATTCTTCATACATGTATAAACATCATCTCCACTCCCAAAGGGGGATGTAACTACTCACTATACATTAAGCTAACAATTATACTAAGAAATAAAGACATTCTAACTAATTATACTAAGATTAAGAAAACAAAACTAAGCTAAACATGCAAGCATTCAAAAGAGACAACTTGAAGCTAACAAGAAATTATTTTATTAATGACTCACATTACAAGTAGCATTCTTTCCACTTGAGTTTTGCTACAAAGGCTTACTCCATGTAGAGAGAATGACTACCAAGCAATGGGAAGGTTACAAAGGAGGAAGATGAGTTCTATTTATAGACATGAGAAAGACAACTGGGGACAATCCTCCGGTGTGAGACTACTGAAACATGCCTAAAATGGACATAAACAACACAATACACAACCAAGAGAAGTCAGGTCGGATCTTGGCCAAATTGGACCGCTAACTGGCGGTGTGGGGCCACCAATTGGCCATCATAATTGGTCTGATTCGACCCAGTTTCGGATGTCTTCTTAAATGCTTCAATTTTTCACGTGGAGTGCACCCTGATCGGTTGCTTGAGTCAGGTCCTGAATCTAATAGCCAAAATACTCCTCATGATGGTGTAGTTTCTCAATTTGCTATTGGTCCCTCCGGCTTACACCCAGGTCCTTCCCTTTTGCAGATAGGTCCATAAGTCCCACAGATCAGTCATTTTTCTCGTGTTTTAGTCCTTTTTGTGTCTTCTTCTTAAACATGCTTATTCCTGAAACTTAACATAAAACTCGTTACATAGCATTGCTTAGGCTCAAAATGGAGGATATATGACCTGGAAATATATCATGCGCCCAAGGTCCATGTTATTTTCGGTCGGACGAACTTCCTATTGCGTTCGACCGTTACACCTTTACCGTAGCCAAAACCCTTAGAACGGTTGACTGCCCCTAGTTTTAGTCTGGCCGTTAACTTAAGTTCTAACTTTTGGTTCGATCATACTTTAAGTTGGTTCGAACATTTCCTTATTTTCATGGAAATGGTCGATCGTTCGTCCCATGTCGGTCGACCGGTGTGGAACAGATTTTCTGAACTTCAGTTTCTATTTTGTGTATCTTTCACATAACTTAACCAAATCTTCCCCAACGTCTATATCTCTCTAGGAGCTTATATATAGAGGTTCACATACCTTGTTTACTCAACTCTCCTTCTATTTGCCTCGTACGTTAGAGAGAATTCTCGCATTCCAAGAATCACATTTCTATACGCTCCAACCTTAAACTTCACAACTTGACCAAATCTTTATCCTACTCAAGTGTGCTCAAAGTTAGAGTGGTTGTTACTCTTGTTTCCTTTTGCTGTCAAAGTTGTAAGGCTTGATCTCGACCCATCATGGTGATCACCCCTCTTGGGGTGTGAGAGGAAGAAACCAAGCTCGGCGAAGATTGTTCGCAAGCTTGCTTTGTAAAGGTGTTATCTCCCAGCCCAGAACAAGGAGAGGATAGTGAAGATGTGAGTGGGGCTTGTGGTGCACGAACGGGGCTTGCAAGAGAGGACTAGGATCCGGGTGGGGTGCCAAACATCTATAAAAATCACCGCCTCAATTGTGGTTTGCGTATCTTCCTCCCTACTTGCTCTATTCATTTTTCCACTGTGATTATTCTTAGTTTAGAGTATTTAGTTATTAGATTGATTAGGTCATCTCGATCCTACAAAACTCATGTCCTTTATAGAGTAGGCATGTGGTTTAAGGACCCTTTCGAGTTTTAAAGAATCGACAAGTGCATTAAAGGACATACGTATCCTTTAAAGGACATAAGTGTCCTTCAAATGGTAGGCTTGTGGTTTAAGGACCATTTCGTGTTTTAAAGGAAACTTTCGAGTATCCAAGGACAGACTTTAAATGTTCATTTTCTTAATACCACAACAAAATTTAGGTTAAATCCGACGTACTATGTCTTTTTTATTTGGAAGGACAAATTTATTCGATATTTTTTGGTTTATTTGTGATATGAGAGCATTGAATGTAATGGGTGTCCACCAGTTACACTTTTGAAATTTTTATTGGATTTCTTGCATAAACCAATAATGTTATATATGTTATTTAAATATTAAATTTCAATACATGCAAAAATATAATTCAGATTATTACAAAACATAGTTGGATAATAATGTATTGGACATGAATACTTTGGATTGAAAAAACTGTTGGCTTTTTGGCTAATGATTGCTTATCCGTTTTGATGATTAATCAACATATAACTTAAACACATGTAATTCGTTCATATCATTCTTGCACAATACACATATATCGTTTTGTACTAACATTTCAGGTGACAAGTTTAACGAGAAATGAAGTTGAAGAGTAGATAGGTTTACATTATTGTCATTAGGATTTAAATGTAACTTGAGCACTTAAATCTTGATGCATTGCATATCATGACTCTTTAGGATTCCATAGAAGTAGAACTAAAACTTCAAATTCCATACAAAACTTCTTTAGAAATCAATCAAACCATATCCAGGATTTCTGCACTCAACCGGTCGACCGGTCGACCATCTGGTTCGACCGTTTAATCTAAAAACTGTTTTCTGAACCTTTTTCGGTCGACCGAACTGTGTTCTGGTTCGATCGTTTCATTAGAGTAACTTAAGGTATTTTGGTCGACCGATCAACTGTTCATATGTGCTGGAAGACACGTGCCTTAGTGCAAACTGGTCGACCAAAAGTCCTTTTCTGTTTGACCGTTTGATTTCTATTTTTGTCTTCTTTTCTGACCGTTATACTTGTCGTATTATACAACGGTCGTATACACATACTTTCACCTACCCTCAAATACATAGCTTACTGGTCGAACAATTCGTATATACCGGTCGACCGTTTGACCATTGATCTTTCGTATCATGCTTCCTGTTATCGGTCGATACCACCTTGGTTCGACCGAACACACTTTGTCTCTACTGAACTTTACACATCGGTCGACCGTTTCCTAGTTTCGTTCGACCGGTGCACTTAAGTTCCATCCTAGTAAGTTCGACCGTTCCTAGTTTGTTTGACCGTTTGACTACTATTCACGTAACCGGTCGACCGAACATTGACAGAATTGCTTCCCGAATTTCTGGTTTGTGTATCTTACACAAAACCCAATCAAATCTTTCTCAAACGGCTAGAAAACTTAATAGGCTTATATATAGAGCTTAGATCATCTTTACAAGGAGACCAATCCGATCTCTAAGCTCTCATTGTGTGCTAAAACCTTCCAAGTGCTCTTACTCTCTTTATTGCTCTCAACCACTCTCTTGATCAATCATTCAATTGCATTCATCATCAAATTCAAGTGCTCAAGAGTAGGTTACACAAAGTCTACTACAAAGGAGTTGTACAAGATTCCAGAGTGAAGCTCTTCTCGGGTTGTGAGAAGGAGGTCCAAGCTTGGCGAGGGTGTTCGCAAGCTTGAATTGTAAAGGCTCGATCTTTGCCCGGAAAGAAGATCAAATTAGTGAAGATCGCGAAGTTGCTCAAGGAAGAGCAATTCGTAAGAGAGGACTAGGATCCGGTGCTTGGATCCAAACCTCTATACATCCGGTGTTTGGTTTGCCTTTTCATCTCACTATTTTCATTGGTTATCTTGTTATTGCACAAATAGTTAGTAGTGAGAAATTAGTCTATAAACCCTCCCTTAAGACTAATATTTAGGGCAATTAGATCCTACAAAAACATATCAGAGATGTATCTATTAAAAATACACAAAATTGTTATATTGTTAGTGATGACAAAGGCCATACAGAGAACAACATATCTATATATATATTACAAAAAAAACCAAAAACAAACAAAAAAAACAAAAACAAAAAACAAAAACAAAAACAAAAACAAAAACAAAAACAAAAACAAAAACATATATTAATTTCTTCCAAGTCAATTGGAAGAGAGTGATCCTATCCGATGTCGCCTGCAAGCCCAAAAGATGGTTTTGTTCATCCATTGTGTTTGACTCAACTTCGCAAGCTTCTAGAGAAGCTTCCACATCTGTGGGTCCATTATGCCCTTGTCGGGTTTCTTCACCGATGGTACCAGTATTCCATCGTCCCAGGCGAAATACCAACAGTAATGTATTGACTCCAAGGAGCCACATACGTAAAACTTGTGATTGGGCTTGTTGGGGGTGTTAGACCACATCTCTGTTGCCTTGAAACTGCACCTACAAGTATGATAGGGTAGACGTGAAACTCCCAGTATTTCAACATGGGGATTACCGCCTCCCTTTATTGGTCCACCGGTTATGTACTCATCTTCATCACTTGAGTAGTCGTTTTTGTAATTATGTTGGGAGTCTATCTTTCTAGTTGATTGAATATGTTGGTGGAACTACAAATGCAATAAGGTGTAGGGTGGAACTACAAATGCAATAGGATGTACTCAATCAAATATACTACAACCTATGATTTTATAGACCCTGTAAGGAAAGGTTGAGTTGCTTTGCATACCTTGTAAGGAAGGGTTGTGTCCTTTAAGTACGACTACCAATAGCCACCAATTTGTTTAATAATAGGACATTCCACGTCGGGCTTTTGGGTGACGTTAGGCACTAGTGCAGAATAGCGAATACTCGTCGCCCAATAGACTTCGACTGTATGAATAGCCGACGTCTATTGGGTTCGTTACACGTCAGTTGTATTAATACCCATGGTAATCGACGTCTATACCCCGACGTTTATTCTCCACATCTATAGACGTCGAGGTATAGACGCCGAGTGCAGTATATGATCGACGTCTATGAGCCTTATATATACGAACACTTTTTTCTTCTATTCCAACAAAACGATCCACAACAGTTCTCTGACAAAACCCCACCTGCACCCAAAACCGCACCTCTGTGACTTCGACAAAACCCTAGCTGGCCTTCCTCCGCCTCCCTCCACGACTTCGACAAAACCCTAGCCGACCCCCAACCTCCTCCACGAAGTCGACAACCGCGCCGCGCTGCCTCGACAGCCACAACCTCCGCGCCCTCGACAACCGCTACCTCCTCTGCCACCGCAACTTCCTCCTCCTCTGGTTCGTGCTTAACTTGTGTTTTTTTTGGTTTGTGGTGTTTTGGCTTGATGGTACATTTTATCTTTTATTGCTTGAATCAATTAGCATTTTTTCTTGTTTAAGGATCGAATTGGTTGTTATTTGGTTTTGGAGCATAATAAGTTGAAGAAAATGAGTTTAACAATTTTATTTTTAGTGTTGTGGAGTGGTTTTGGTGTTTGGAGTTGTGTTGTACAGATTTGGTTGTTTGCATTGTGGATTTGATTGTTTTGGTGTTAGTGTCTAGAGTAGTGTGAAGTGGTTTGATCGATCCATTTTGGTGTGGTTTGGATTTTGGTTTTTGAAATTGGTGGGAGAGTGATTATACAACATGTGTCTTGTTTGGCTTTGAAATTGATTTAATTATATGATGTTAGTGTGTGTTGTGGGGATCTTTGACTCTAGTAGTAAGAAATGCTAGCTTTATGTTGGTTTTTTTAACGTGTTTGAGTTGCATTTTCTGAAAAAGTGATATGTAATCAAGCAACTTCCTAGTATTAATTATTTTGATAACATTTCTAACAATTTAACATTTTATTGTCCCATGTCATTTTACTTATAAATATTTAAGTATATATTCATAAAAAATGATGTTTGTGTAAGGATATATCAGCTAAGATTTGAGACAGAGACATATCCCACAACACAATCTATCTTATAGGCAAAAAAATATTTGATCAAAGAAAGAGCACCAATTGACAATGATCACTTTTCTAACCAAACCCTAATGAGTTATTAAAGACATTTGAGTAACTAGTGCAACATGTACAAATTACATATTTATAATTCTTGGAAAATCTGAAATCTTTATAAATCCTTTTGGTTTGCTAAATCTATTACAAATCGTTAATATTTTAAATCCAAGTAAATGTTTTTAATACTTGATTTTAATATTTTAAATATTTATTGCCTTGCTTCTTTGAATTTTCAATATTATTTACATATTGTCTGTAAATATGCTGGTGTTGTGATAATAACTCATTGACCCCCTTACGCAACTTGGCCTTTAATAACCTATAACAAAAGATTAGTCAATATTTGCTAAGTCATTCATCATATAGGGCTTTCCATTCATCGTATTTATTTTTTATTTTAAAATTTATGTCATAGATTGCTGGCGTAAGGTACGCAATCTTTTTCACTCATCATTCATTAGAAAGCACGCATTAGGTAGTAGGACTTGCATTGGAACAAATGTGAGGTGAGTGTTTGTTTGGTGTGTTGTTTGTTAGATTAAGGTATGAAAAACACCTAGGGCGCAGTCACCTATGAGAGATGAGGTGGGGGATTTCATCACCCTTTCGTTGGCCTAAAACCACATAATAAAAGAGCCTTAATAAAATCAATTTAGACGTTGCCCCAGGGATTTACGAAACGTCGTCGGCCATCTAGTCTCCCTGAGATTTTAGGACCTCCAGGTTCTTGATTTCTTACAGACTAGTGGTCCTCGTTGTTTAAGACCATTTCGGCCTGAACGTCGTTGCCCATCTAGTCTCCCTGTGATTTTAGGAACCTTCAGGTTCTTGATTTCCTGCAGACTAGTTGTCCTCGGTGGGACCCGAAGTTAGGCGTCATCTAGTGCTAAGGACCTATAGTGGACTTTAGGCTTGCTTTTTCCTTGATTGCTTAGTTAGGTTTCTAAACTTCCTTATTCTCACGCTAGATTAATGACTTCATCCCCTCTCTCCCGAGTCATTCTTTTCTCATTTTCATGTCTCCGGATCTTCTCATCTACGAACACCTTCTTTTAAATTGAAATTTTGTTTCTTGTCGTCAATAATAACTATCATTTTTCTCAATGTTTAGATTGAAATGAATCGAGAGTGGATTCTTTCAAACCGATTGAGTGATGAGTATGAGAATATAGTGAATCATTCAAAGAATACGAATGATAGAGACATGGCGTATTGTCCATACAGTAAGTGTCATAATATGTTAGTGCTGTCTTTTCGGAAAATAAAAGATTATTTGTTTGAGAAAGGTTTTGATCCATGTTACAGATGGTGGATATGGCACAACAAAAATGAATCATTTAGTTGTCCCAAGAATGACAAGGACAATGTTAGTGTGGCAGATCAGTTAGAGGAAATGGTTCAGGATATAGCTGAATTTTTTTCGTCCAACCCCGATTTATTTGGTAGTTTGTTAAGTGACAATGAGAAGCCGTTCAGCGGTGTTGAAGTTGTACAATTTAAAAGCAGGAAATGATTGTACCGATGCCAGTTTGACATCACTGTTGAAGCTATTGAAAGAGATGCTTTCAGAGCATAATGAACTACCAGATAGAACTCATGATGCTAAGAGAGTGTTGTGTCATATGGGAATGGAATACAGGAAGATACATGCATGTCTGAATGATTGTATATTGATCCATATTACCAAACCATGTCAGACATGCCATAGTAAAGTTGTGTTCCTTTTTCAACAAGATTTATAGTAAAGTGGTCGATCCCGTGCAGTTAGATCAGTTGCAGAATGAAATTGTGGTCACCTTATGTCAGTTGGAGATGTATTTTCCACATGCTTTTTTGGACATTATGATTCTTCTAGTTATTCATTTGGTTAGAGAAGTTAAATTGTGTGAACCCATTTTTTTAAGGTGGATGTATCCTTTCAAGCGTTATATGAAAGTGTTAAAAGATTATTCAAAAAAATCGTCAAAGGCTAGATGCTAGTATTGTTGAAGGATACGTAGCTGAGGAGATTATCAAGTTTTGCACTGGATACCTAGCAAACACCAAACGTATTGATCTTTCGAACAATCGTCATGATGAATGTTCCGATGGTAAATGGACGCGTGAGATGAAAATGTTAAATCCAAATGGCGATAACTTATTGACAGCATATTTCTATATGTTGTGCAATTCTAATGAAGTTTAACTTTATCTAAATGAACACATGGAGCTTTCAAAAGAAAAAAAATCCCTTATGGAGTGATAAACAAGTAATTAATAGTCACAATAAGAATTTCATCTCTTGATTCAAAAAGGTGGCTTACCAGCGTGATGTTTCGAAGACAATACAGTGGTTGGCCTACGGTCCGCATTCTGCTGTTTCAAGTTACAATGGCTATGATATCAATGGATATTCATTCTACACAGTCTGTGAAGATGCCAAAAGTGATGTTCAGAACAGTGGAGTCACTTTAATAGTAGAGTCTTTGCATGTGTCTAGTTCTAAAGACAAGAATCCTATATACGCCGATATGTCCTATTACGGTGTAATTCACTTTGTTAAATTCGAAGTACTTGTAGTTAGATGCAAGTGGGTTGATAATAAAGGTGGAGTTCGAGTGGATGACTTGGGGTTCACTTTAATTGATTTTTTGAAAGAAGGATTTAAAGAAGAACCTTTTATTTTGGCTTCCCTAGCTAAACAAGTCTTTTATGTGGCTGATCCATCTGATAAGAAATGGTTAGTAATTCTGGAAGGGAAGAAAAAAAAATTTATCAGATGATATTCTCATTGAGTATGAAGAGAGACCACCTTTCTCTAAGCAAGCAGCTGTGTTGAACTCACTAGATGACGAAATACATGTTGAGACTTATATGTTTAGAGATGACTATGGTGAAGGTAAATGGATTGAAAATCCGTTAAGAAAGAAATCGTAAAGGTGCGAAATGTCTTGTAGAACATTATAATAACCATTTATTGTCTTGATTTTACTTTTTAATGTCTTGAGTTTACCTTTTATAGTATCATGGCTCCGAAAAAGAAACCCACTCCATCAGAGTCTGAGGTCTCTAAGACTTATAGTTCACGAGGTCCTACACTGATGAAAGAATTTGTGGGGAGAAGACATAGAGATGGTAGAGTTCTAATCCAGTTTGATGACCATCTTGAGCCGATAAGCATGTCGTCTGATAACTGGAAAAGTTATCTGGGGAGCCTAGCGAGGACCAAAGTTGACATCTGTTTACCGAGTTGGGCCATAGTTGATGAGAAGCTGAAATCCATAATATGGGATGATGTGTAGGTAATGAGTCCATTATAATATTCCTTAGTTTTAGTCGAACTTTTAATATATAGAAATTAAAAATGTTAATGTATGATATGCAACTTTTGAGTTCCAATCCACTGACAAGTTGAAGAAAAAGCGGATGACATACATGTTGGTCCATTGGAGCAACTTCAAAACAAATTTATCCAACAAGTACATGTTCGGAGACTACCAGGAAAGAAATCCATGCGATTACTATAAGTTTATCACTCCGAATAAATGGGATCAATTCAGAAAATCAAGAGAAAGCCTGGAGTTTGAGGTAACAGAGTTTAATTTAGAATATGAACTTATTAACTTATTGTTTTAAATGATAATCTAATAAAATTGGTCTTAGGCCCTCCGAGTAAAAACCAAGAGCGTAGGTCTTCTAACAAGTACACGCATCATATGTCTCGAGCGGGGTACCAAAAGTTAGAAGCACAAATGATGGATGAAAAAATGGCCTAGAAGAAAGAAGAGGCAATCGACTCCGGTATGAGTAAGGAGCAAGCAAGCAACTTGTCTCTTCCTTCCCCAATCCGTCGATGTGATTCTTGGGAGAAAGTGATGGTAACAAGTTGAGTACGTCACTGACGAGTCGCAAGTGGTCGGCTCGAAGATAGTAAGTTGTATCATTTGTATATGTTATTAAATCACAATCAGTAATTTTATATTTTTCAATTGTTTGTAACATTTTTTTAAACTTTAGGACACTCTGAAGTTGACAGAATCCCAAGGTGAATTTGTTTCAGATTGTTGGAATGATATTCTCCGCGAAGCCTTGGGAAATGACGAACATCCCGGTTGTGTACGGTGGTAGGGAGTAGGGTTGGATTGTGACAATATTATGGAAAGACTCAACGGTCAACTTCGTCAACAATTCAAATCAGATGCGAGCAACAAATTGCATATTTGCAAAATAAATTGCAACTTGTTATGGAGAGAGTAGATCGCAGTTTGCCTACTTCTCCTACCGTCGTAGGACCGCTTCTTCCCCGGTGACCACTCCTCTAATGCAGCTAGTGGTCAACCCTGACCGACAATATGATTTCGTGGCTCACTCTTGAGAATTGGCCCTTGTAGCCGGTCCCTCGTTTGGAAAGTTTGAGGATGGATCTAGATGTGCTCTATTTGTCGAAGACCCTGATCGAAGATTGGTGGGACACGACAAAGTTTATAACATCTCCAAACACCACTTCAAAGTGGTGGAAGAGGGAGAATTGAAGGTTGTAGTGGGGAGCTACTTAGAATCTGGTGCTCTAGTGCCAATCCCGGAAGAAGAGGTTGTTACCCTCGGCAAAGCTATCGGTGGGTTCGTGAGGTGGCCTCGTCATTTAGTAGAGCTAAATAACACACACAAGGTATACTTTAAATTTGAAAACCAATAAATTTCAATTTTGTTAATAATTGTATTTTTAACGTTTGTATATATATATCTGTAAGGTTTCAAGCCCCCGGAGCAAATGGTCAATTTGTAAATGGGGTCAGCTTGCGGCTCACATGAAAGAAGAAGGCAAAATATATTATCTGATCCCTTATCACGATAGGTAAATTTTTAATTCAAAGTAAGTGGAATTTGATTTCGTAATAAACTTCCAATTGTATATATAAACAGAGCTCATTGGATGCTTGTCGTTCTATGCCCCGAGACTGATTCGGCATATTGGTTTAATCCTTTGCGGTCAACTAAACCAAGGGAATCCATAGAATCTTGTAAACCTATAAGTTCGTTTTAATCATCGTATTTGTACTTCGTGTATTTTTATTAGTATCATCGACTTCATATTGAATAACATGTGCTACAATGAAGGTTTACAAAGTCTTAGGTGGAAAAAGAAAAACAAAAAAATGCGGGAGTAACATGGCATGGAATGGAAGTAAGTACTTTCTCCCTTTTTTTTAATTATGTTAAGTAATGGAACGTATATTTAGGAATTTATATTTTTGTACTACAACAAGCAGACTGGTAATACGGAATGTGGTCACTACGTTATGAGATACATGGAGGAAATCCTCGAATTTGCATCTCAAAACATATCCCTATTCGAGGTAATATAGATCACTATTCAGTTGTATAATTATAGTTTCATTATTTAAATATTAATAATTTTTACTTGTATTTTTATAGGTCTTCCAAAAGAATAGCGATCCCTACTAGCAACAGGAGCTCGATGATACTAGCGACCGATGAGCTCGCTATTTTATGAGAAACATGCTATTGAACTAAGAGTTTCTTATCTCAATAACACTTTCTTTGTAATTAAACATGCAAATTCATTTAACATGTTTACTTGTATTACCAACATACAATGTGATCTTTAATATAATCAAACATCTTTGTGAATGAATGCCAAGTGTTTGTGTATGTACGTTTGTGGATGAATGATTGTGTTTGTGGATGAATGTCTTGTGTAGGATGAATGCTTTGTTGGTTTTTTGGCCTTAATCTATGTTTTGATGATTTAATCAACTTAATCTTAATTATAATCAATGTAGTGTAGCACACATATTGCATGACATATACATTGCTTTGTGCTAACATATACAGGTGATCAAGATTCAAGAAAGAAAGGATTCAAGGCAAGACATGTAATGAAAGCTCATTTGAAGACATGTAATCTTAATTTATTTTGAGTCTTAGGAATCTATGTAATCTTGAGCATACAAGAGTCAAAATCCATTCACACAGACACTAGGTTGCTTATAAAAGTCACACACAAAATCTCAGATCAATTGGACTTCAATAGGTCACCCAAACATAGACCAGAAATCACTAAATCAAAACCAGAACTGCATGTGCAAATTTGGCCGACTGTGTTGGATCTTGAGGGTCTACAATACTAATCACTTTTAAGCTAATTACCTACTCGTTTAACTATCAAAGATATGTGCAGCGGAATTTAAGCTAAACAAGCAAGTAAAGGGAAGATCATGCAAACCACGATGGACACGAGGTTTTTACAGAGGTTCGGCCACCAACTACGTCCTCTCTTGCAAGCTCCGCTCGACACTTCGAGCTCCGCTCACGACTTCACTATCCACTCCCCGTTCCAAGCCGGGAGAGAACGCCTTTTACAAAACAAGCATCGCGAACACCCTCGCTTGCTTGACTTTCTTCTCTCACAATCTGAGAGGAACACTTCAGGCTTTCACCGATGTCCTTGCTTCTTTTACATATGAGATCTTGAGTGGAACACACTCTCTAACTTGAGCACACTTAACTTATGATGTGGAATTGATGCTAAGGTGTGGAAGTGTAAGCTTGGAGTGTTGGATTGGGGAAATTTGAGCTTGGGAGTTTCTATCTAATGTATTGGACAAGTAGTAGTGGGAGAGTTGTGTTAAAATGTATTTTACAACTCTTTATATAGGCATTAGAGAGAATAGATCCGTTGGGGTTGATTGTGTGAGTGTTGGTGTAGGATACACAAAACAGAAACTCGTAGGACCCAATTCTGAGGTAATTCAGTCGACCGGATCGGGATGAACAGTCGACCGTTAGGCAGTTTTGAACACAGTTCAGTCGACCGATTAGGTAAAGGTCGACCGGCCAACGCTAAGACTCTGGTACACTTAAGTGATCGGTCGAACACCGAATAGGGTTCGGCCAACCAATTTGCACCAGACACTTTGGGGTTGACAAACAATGATCTATTTGGTCGACCGAGCCAAGGTCTAGCGGTCGACCGATTTCCTCCAGGAGATTTGGGTTTGTCAAGAGACGGGCATTCGGTCGACCGAACAAGGTCTTCGGTCGACCGATACAAGAAAAAGTATATGGGGTATTTTTGGTTTAATACGAATACGACCGTTGGGTATATACGACAAAACTAGCGGTCGGAAAAATAAGTTCACACGGTCGACCGAAACCGGGCAGTGAAAACACAAACAGGATAATTGATCCTCCGGTCGACCGAACGGTCTGTATCGGTCGACCGAAAGTGGGCAGGCACTTTGGGTTCAGGTTTAGTGTTTTCCGGTCTAAGTTTGGGTGATCTATTGAAGTCCAAATTATGTGAAATTTCGTGTGTGACTTCTATAAGGAACGTAGTGTGTGTTTAAGTTGATTTTAACTCAAGTATTCTCAATTTACACAAGTTCCTAAGACTCAAAGAAAATACAAAATACATGTCTTCAAAAGAGCTTGATTACATGTCTTGACCTGATTTTCCTTTCTTCCTTGAGTCTTGATCACCTGTAGAGGTTAGCACAAAGAAATATATATGCAATGCAATATGTGTGCTACTCTACATGATTATAATTAAGATTAGGTTGATTAAATCATCAAAACATAGATAAAGGCCAAAAAGCAAACAGACTGAACCACCTCCGTTCGACCGAATGATCAATTAGCCAATAGTGATTTAAACGGTCGACCATGACCTTTTTTTGTCAACCGTCTACACGTGTTATTTGACCGTTAGACTTGGCGTATTATACCAGTGGTCGTATTCACATTTTTATCCATACCCCAAAAATACAAGTGACCACCGGTCGACTGTGGACGTAGTTTCGGTCAACCGAACATGAACCTTTTGACAACCCCATAAAGCCTGGTAATTTTTGGTCGACTGGCCAAACCTATTTGTTTGACCGTTAACTTAAGTGAACTTTAGTTATAGCCTATTTTTGTTCGACCGTTCCCTGCTCGGCCGACCGTTTCATTTCTGGACAGCCATTCGGTCGACCGTTTGTCTCGTTCGGTCTACCAAACATACCCAGAACAGTGTGCCGAATATTTCTGTGTTGTGTATCATGCACAATCTTTCACCACACTCATCCTCACCGGCTATAACACTGAAGGAGCTTATAAATTTAGGATTGAACACCTTGTTTCGACAACTCTCCAACACAATTGTCTCATACATTAGAGAGAAGACTCCCAATCCGAAAAGCTCCAAATCACACACTCTACATCTTAAACTTCCACACCTTTGATCATATCCAAATCCTACTAAAAGTGTGCTCAAGTTAGAGAGTGTGTTCCACTCAACTTTATTGTTAAAAGACAGAAGGACTTCTGTGAAAGCCCGAAGTGTTCCCTCTCGGGTTGTGAGAGGAAGAAATCGAGCTCGACGAGGATTGTTTGCAAGTTTGTGGTGTAAAGCCTTAATCTCGACCCAGAACGAGATTAATAGTGAAGACGTAGGCAGAGCTCACGGAGTCGAGCGGAGCGTCCAAGAGAGGAAGTAGGCAGGAGGTCGGACCTCTATAAAAATCACCTTGTCAACTTGTGTGGTTTTCTTGCTTGTCTCTACATTGTTTAAATTGTTTCCGCTGCACATCTGGATTGTTTAAGTAGAGATTTAGCGTAAAATTGATTAGATAATTAGGGCCAAACACGATTCTACATGCTTTTCTTGTGCATGTTGAATGTGTTTGTTATGTAGGAATCTATGATTGCTACCTTTTGTATTTATTTTTTTAAACTGGTGAAGGTATAGAAGTCGGTTAAACCTAATAACCGACATCTATACACTTCAAAAAAGGAATAGACATCCGCTTTTAGGTACAACCAACGTCTGTGCTTAGAGAATAGACGTCGGTTGGGAGATAAAACCGATGTCTATTCTCTACGTATAGACGTCAGTGAAGGGAATGTGTTCTAAAAGTTTTACTTTTAAATGCCAATTATTATGAATTGAATGAGAAATCATTTTGTTCCTTGTTTATGTTATTCGTCTTTTAGAAGTGTTAAGGAAGAGGCTCTTGGTCCTTAACCGTAGAGCTCTAAAAGATATTGGTTTACATAAAACAAAAGATATTCGCAATCATGGTAATTAACATGGAACATTAATTACCGAGTTAAGATTGTCGTATTGGTCATAGATCATTGTAGCTCTACAAGTGAGTGACAACACGGGTATGCAAAAGAAGAAAATATTACTTTTGTATACTGAATAGACCTAATAAGTAAAATATTATAAAAATGTGTTTCTGTGTCATTAATATTTTACTGTGTCTTTGGTCCTTTGATATGAGACTTATATCTAATCACTTAAGGAATACTTAATTAGATCAGTGTCTTGAACTATCGATCAGTGTAGTGTAAAGACATCGGTTGGTTAAGTATAACTTTCGTTGGAGAAGATAGTTAGTCAAAAGATTATCATTGCCCCTCTTAATTGAGTGATGATATTAGTGCGCCCCTTGATAAAGCAAAAGTTATAATGTGCACAATGTGATTTAAGTTAAGTCACATATTTATAACTAGCTTAAAGAGATCAAGAAATGAATACTAATACAAAGATGACACAATACTACTTTGTGTGTATTCTTAATATCATGAGGCAAGGGACGGACACAAGTGGTGCACTCCATCACTAAATGGATCGGGTTTTGGTTAGAGTGGAATTAAGACATCTAACTAATTGGGAGCTATAATGTGTAGCTAGATACCGCTTATAGCTTGTGATATTAAGCTCTTAATATCACTGCCAACTTAGTTTAGATCCTCCCATAGGTCACACCGCAAAAACCGTGAAACAAGAAGCTTGATTTTTGGTTCATATGATGTGTCGGGTTTCTCATAGAAAATATGACACATGTGGTGAACAAGTAAAATCAATTATGTTGTATATAAACATGATTAGAGTCATGATAAATTCATATGAGATGCATATATTATGGGGTGCAATAATTTATTGTTGCATAGGATAATACATTGCATAAGTTGTGAATTTGCTAAAACCCCCTTAAGTTCAAATTTTGTTGGAAATAAATCCAAAATTTGAAATAGGCAAAATCGGGTAGAAGTTTGGTAATCCGTTGAGGTTCGGTCGACCGAAGGATCTATGGATCAGTCAACCGAACGTGGAACGGATAATCGTAATTGATTGACCGAACTTGACCAAAGTGCCTGGAGCTTTGGTACGGCGTACCGAACCAGAAACGGTCGACCGAACAATGTCAAGTTCCGATATTTTCGGTTAACCAAATAGCACTCGGTCTTAGACGTGAATGAGTCTGATCGGTTAAGGAGAATTTTTCCCCTTAAGATTCGGTCATCCGTCACGTACTCGGTTAAACGATCGTGACAAATTCGGTTAACCGAGTGGGACTCGGTAAACCGAACAACGGTCGATTTTCTGCCTTTGATTATTAAGAGATTAATTTGATCGATGGTTGGATTAGCTCCAAATTTGGTCAAACGTTTTGTGGGTGCATATAATGCATTATGGAATTGGTTTGTGAGAGAAATTGTAATAAAACCGTGGCTTAAGAATAGTCATGATTAAGAGTAAGATTGGAACCTATAAATAGGTCCTTATTCTCCCTAATTGGACACACAATTCAGAAATTATTTTCTCTCCTAATTCACTACTAAAACCCACGAAAATTCTCTTAGTTTTCTAAGTCTTTGGAAGGAGAAATCTCAGAGGCTAAGGAAGGGGTTTGTAACTAGATTCTAAGCTTGTTTGGAGATTGATTGGCTAGCTCCTTTCTCTCCAACCTTGTTTAGGGTTTAGGTGAACACTCGGAGGCATCCGGCGCGGCGAGAAGCATCCCCAACGTCTCCGAATCTTCAAGAAGTTTTGGAGAACTTCTAGGTATGAATTTTGGAGCCCTTGTTTGTTTTAATAGAGTTTTGAAACTAGATGTTAAAACAAACCGATGCATGCATGAAATAAATCAAAGAAAATTGTAATTGATCCTTATTATACATAAAAATTTCGAAAATATATATGTATAATTAAACATGAAATCCTACAGTCAGTTGTACCTAATAGCCGACGTCTATTCTCTAAGCAAAGACGTCAGATTTTAAGTGACCGACGTCTAGGCATATATGACACATAAATAGACGTCGGGTCAGGGAAGCCGTATATCCGACGTATATTCCCATTTCTGCACTAGTGAGGTTTCCTAATAGTTAGACATACCACGTCGGTATTTACAATAACTTACCGACGTGATATGAGCTTTTCTGTTGAACTTTTTGGGACAACGTTTTGTTTCTTAATAATAAACCATACCATGCCGGAATATATGGTCCAATTCGACGTGATATGTCCATATTCATTTAAATTTGTTTGAAAATCTTTTTGTTCAGAGATGTGTTGCATCAATTTTCCATAAGTTATACTTTTAGATGTGATGCCATTATATTTGATTTCATGCAATTTTCTAAAACATGTATGTAAACCAATAACTTTATATATATAATGTAAAATTAAAGTTCCATACATCAAAAAACCAACAAAATATTCAATATTTTTTAAAGGACATACGTGTCTTAAAAAGAACACATTTAAATGACACATTCGAGTTCCAAGGACAGATTTGTTCTATAAAGAATAGACTCATGTCCTTTAAAGGACATACACATCCTTTAAATGATATCCTTTTTTGTAGTTAATTTTTTTTGTAGTTCTGGATGGTAGAGGGAAATTGTTTTCTTCATATTGATAGTGAGAACCAGCAAACAAAACATGGAACTACATATAATAATACAAAAACAAACACACACAAAAAATTTCTAATCTATCACAAATAATTTAAGGGGAAGAAAGGTTTCTAATTATGCTTTGCCTGCAAGCCCAGAAGAAAGTGTGGTGCAACTCTATCATCTGACTCAACTTCGGGTTCGACCAGAGCATTTTACGTAGCCTGGGTACATTACTCTCTAGTAGGGTTGCTCCACCGGTGGTGCTGGTGTGTCATCACCCAAACGAAGTATTAGGAATAGGCGTTGGCATCTCTGAACTGTAGATATAGAACTCGCAGCTAACAGTGTCGGGGGTGTCATACCACAACTCCGTGACCTTGAAACCGCACCTATTGGTGCGATATGGTTGTCGTGGAATATGAAATTTTGTTGGAAGGCCATTTTTTCACTGGAGTAGGGGTAGATGGAATTGTGCTGGAAGGGTTTAGGGTTTGGGAAGTATGAATGGAATACACTACAACCAATGATTTTATAGAACAAATGAAACTATGGAAGGTTGAGACTCTTCACATACCTTGAACTGAAAGGTTGTCTCCCATCATAATGACTACCATTGAAATAAGCTGCCAAAACCTGTATCTTCATATTAGGACATTCCATGTCCAAATTTCCAAACTAAAATCACTAGTTTGGAAAACCAAAATGCATTCAGTCAATCTAAAACAAATGCTTGTGAATATTCTGCTAGGATGGTCAATATAATACAAGACAAGATTATACAACACGAATTAAAGAATAATATGGATTTTTAGCGAAGGAAAAAAATCAAGAATATTGATTGGAAAAATTCTACGTGATTAAGTTTTTAGTATAAGGTTGTAACACAATTAATAAACGGTTGTTTGATATAGATTTAAGAGTGCCGATACATGGATACGGCGCTTCCCTGACACGCTCTACTCATCTTCCATGTCATCATTTGCGGTTCCAAATCAGACACTACAAATGTATGTAATTATTATTATACAGGGGCTTATGTATGTAAAAGCCAAAATTCTCTCTATTTCCGTCTTTTAGATAGTTGCATTTGCATATGAGAGGTTTTTACATAGGACTTGCACTAGTCGGTTTTATCGAATGTAAGGAGCATGTTTATTTTCTGTAAAATCTACATCTCCGGTGCAAGAGGAAGTCGCCGCTGTAGCGCATCGATCGAGGATCGAAGATCGGGGATCGAGGATCGAGGATCGAAGGGAACATATAAACTCACACGATGTGGATTGTGTGAATGCTTAATTTCTGTTTTTATCTTGATATGCATGTGATGAATGTGTTGAATGTTAGGATGTGTATGATTAATAATATGCATGATAACCTAAAATTCTAAATCACATGTTAAATTGTCCAACAAAAATTAAGAATAAATTTCCTTCTTATTTCATCCACTAGCAGCCATTGATCGAGGGATACTCTGCTCGCCCTAAGCGAGAGATAGCTCCCTCTATCTTTGGGAATAGTGGGAGATATAAAGGTTGTCTGTTGTTGTGCCACAATTAAATATATGAGGTGTGTTTCACCCTAGTGAACCCCAAGTATGTTTAGTTGTGAATACAATAGATAAACGTATCTCGTATCAAATGAAAATAAGTTTTCTTAACATTACCTAGAGCCCTCGCTCGGTTTTGGGAAAGAGTTTTTCTTACGAGGATAGGTCGTATTCCCTCATAATTAAAACGACAAGAGTCACAAGAGTTTGAAGATGCTAAATGTTGCTAAATTTCAAAAAGGTTGTGATTAGAAAATGTTTTCTTACCTTGATATTGTAATGTATTCGATAGCCCTTAGCTAGTATATATTACAATTAATAGGATCTTGGGTTGTTGCATTTATGGGCAAGATTTTAATTTACAACATTTACATTTATATATTCGATATATGTATGCATGTGTATTAAAACATAAAATTGGCATTAAAACCTATATGATTTATTTTGTAGAAAAATGTCGAACATCCAACCTATCGTACGATCCATGGTAGAAAAACACCCTTTAGCGAATGATGGCTCGAACTTCATTAGTTGGCAACTCAAACTCAACATCGTGTTAAAGTTTGAGAAACTATCTCACATTTTGGAAGGTCCAATCCCAAAGTGGAATGAGAGATTAACCGATGAAGAGAAAGAGGCTAAGGCCAAGTGGGAAGACCAAGAGAACCAGGTTCACGGTCTTATGCTAGCATCCATGGGTGACTCGCTCCAAGCGAAATACTTGGATTCAAAACCCAAGAAGACCATGGAGGCTTTATCAAAGATGTTCATGGATAGTGCCCGAAAGGAGCGCTATAAGACCACCATCGCACTCACAAGGTGCCATATGGCGGAGGGAACATCGGTATCTATGCATTTTCTCACGATGCAAGGATACCTTGAGAAGTTGGCAAAGCTCTCTTCACCAATGCCCGAGGACATTGCTGAAGATATGATCCTTGGCTCTCTAGCCCCGTCCTTTAAGCACTTTGTGATGTACTACCACGTGCGTGAAAAAGGGGTGAGTCTTGAGGAGCGGCACAACGCTCTCAAAACTGCTGAAGTTGACATGGGCAAGGGTAGGGACAAGCAAGTCCTTTCCGTCCATGGAAGGAGCCATAAGATTGGTAAAGGAAAGGGCAAATCTACCAAAAGTAGTTCAATCAAGAGCAAGGGAGTAGGAGGTGCTTGATTGATCGTTTTATATTTAACCGCAAGTACACGACCGCGTTGAAGCGGTGGCAAATACGGGTCGTCCACTGGGAGGTGTGTCGACACTTGGTTTGTGCGAAGGCGAGAGGTAAAGAAAGGGAAGAAAGGTTGGTTACACTAAACTACACTAAGGTGCAAATGGAAATGGAAGAAAAGCAAGAAAACTAAACCCCAAAGGGGGTAGAGAAATAATGTGAACATAAAGAAGTGTGTGTGTGTTCATTAAGCTCCTCACAACATGTAGTGCATGAAATCATAAAACTACATCCAACTTTGCCTCTACATGAATTAAGATAAGACTACATCATTAAAACATACAAGACAATAATTGGAATGAAGCTACATGAACTCAAGTATAAAGACTATACCCTACTATGCCTCCACATGAATTAAGATTTCACTACATCATTAAAACATACAAGACATTAGCTAAGGTAAAGGCAACAAGAGCTCATACACTACAAATTGTGTTTCCAATATTAACTTCATCCATATCCTAACCTTATCATTCCCCATAAAATAGGTCCACTAATCAAAGCATAAGCTAAGCTTCATTCAAGAGCATTAGCATATCAAAGATAAGAGTGAAAACCCATTAGATGGTTATGGAAATCATATAAATCTCAAGAGATAAAGATAACACACACTTAATACACTACATGATTATATCACATATTTCTCCACCCCCCAAATGGGGATGGAACTACTCACTACTCATTACACTAACAATACTAGCAAAAGAAAGCATAATACTGAAATGAAAGTTAACTAAGAAGGCAAGAAGCATTAAAGAAACATAAAAGGAAAGGAAAGACTAAACAAACATGCACAAATTAAAAGACAAGATTAAAAGAAACTAGAAGAATTATTTTATTAACAAATGACTCACATTGAAGGTAGCATTCTTCTCCACCTTGAGTTTTTGCTTCAAGGCTCACTCCTTAGTAGAGAGAATGCCACCAAGCAATGGCTAATTACAATGGAAGGTGAAGAGTTCTATTTATAAGCATGGAAAAAGCTAATCGGGGACAATCCCCCGATGTGGGACTAAACCAATACCAAAAATAGCCTAAACGAACACTAATACAAGTCCAGGAGAAGTTGGGGCGGATCTTGCATGATCCAGACCGCCAATTGGCGGTTCCAGACCGCCAATTGGCGGCCTATAAAGCCCAGATCCCTCTGGGTCTTCTGGTGGGCTTTCCTTGGTGTGTTTCTTGGTCTTGGATGCATCTAACTTGTTTAGTGGAGCTCCGACCCGAATCGAATTGACAAAATACTCCTCATGATGGTGTGGAGTTTCCTGTTTTGCTCTTAGGTCCTTCTGTCTTACGATCAGGTCCTTCTCCCTTGCATCTTGGTCCCCAGGTCTCACAATTAGGTCATTTTTCCTGCTTTTGGGTCCTTTCATGGCTCTTCTCTTCAAACCTCTTTATTTCTGAAAACTAAACATAAAACTCGTCACGTAGCATTGCTTAGGTGTAAGATAATGGATATAAGGTACAAATATAAGCATGAAATGATGTCAATCAAATACCCCCACACCTAAGTTTTTGCTAGTCTCGAGCAAAACAAAGAAAGGAAAAAGCATACGAAAAACAAGAAATCCTAACTCACTTTCGTAGGAATCACGGTTGCACTTAGCACGTGCAACAAGCCATTAAACCTCCTTGTTGCCAAGGAGGAGGAGTGTTGTCTCCTGAGGGTTTTCAGCGGATATACCCACAAAATCCGAACAAGATGCATTATTCAATCTAGACCTCGACTCGTTGGAAATATTTTGTCGATCAATGGACGCGGTAATCCTACGGGCCGACTCTATATAGGTAATCAGTCCACACCTAGCCTAATAAACCATTCGTGCAAGTTAAATAAGGAATTAAGTGAAAGACATGGACAACCTCAAGATCCTCAAGTGATACAAAGTGTAAGGTCCATTAAGGTTCTTATTTGCATTAACATTTTTTTTCTTTTTGTTTCTTTTCACACATTTTTTTTCTTTTTTTTCTTTTTATTAGTTGGAGCTTCATTCTCCCAGGGTCAGGTTTCGTGCATCATTGCCCATGAGGACTTACACTTTCACGAATACCTTTCCCCAAATCTCCACATAGGGCAATCCCTACCACCCGTGTAACGGGAGTTCGGTCGGCGCATCCCAAGTCAGATGACTCGAAAGCACCAGGCACAAAGTCCCTTCAGACCTACTTTCCCGAGTGATAGGAGCCGTGCGAGAAGAGAGAACATCTACTCACTTATTTCTTATCTACACATGAACCAAAACCCCTACACTTAGGGGTGCACATGGGTCGGGTTGGGTCGGGTTTGGGCCTCAACCGGACCCAACCCGAAATTTTCGGGTTGGGAAAAAATCCAACCCGAACCCGAACCCGAACCGGTTCGGGTTCAACCCAACCCGACCCGAAATTTTCGGGTTGGGTCGGGTTGGGTCGGGTTGAACCCGAATTTGGAAATTTTTGGGTTGGGTTGGGTTGAATCGGGGTTATTTTCGGGTTGGGTCGGGTTTATTTTCGGGTTGGGTCGGGTTGGGTCGGGTTGGATCGGGTTTATTTGGGAAAAAATTAAAAAAAAAATAAAAAAAAATAAAAAAAAATAAAAAAAAATAAAAATCGGGTTCGGGTTGGGTTGGGTCAACCCGACCCCCTCAACCCGAACCCGACCCGAAAATTCGGGTTTTTGATTTTCCCAACCCGACCCGACCCGAACCCCTCCTCAACCCGACCCAACCCGACCCGACCAGTCGGGTTCGGGTTGGGTTTCGGGTTGAACCCAACCCATGTGCACCCCTACCTACACTAATGTCTCACAACAAGATTAAGAGGGTCCTTGACTACAACAAATTTCCTAAATTAACAAACACGAATTATTGACTCACTAGGTTCAGGGTGGACTTCTTTGAATGTTTGAGCACTGAAACCCTATGATTACTCACCCCCAAAGGAAAACTGGGGTGCATCCTAACGACTCGATAAATCCTAAAGCCACGTACTAGATATCCTAATGCATCAAGTTCAAGACAATTTTGGGAGCTTTCTTTTTACTTTGCCTCTCAACGGTTTTGCACATGCTAAACACACGCAAAACCCACAAAACATTTTCTTTCGAAAACACATGAAGATTTTGAAAGAAATGTGAAAATTTTGAAGTACTAGGCAAGCAAAAGAAGACAAGTCACCCAAGGATCATGGCAAGCAGATATATCGATATTAAATGCAGCACACTATCATGACCCTAACAATGCAAACAAAAGAAAACAAAATCAAAGGAAAAAGGCTCAACTATGTACACACGTAAAACACCCCCCTACACCTAGTTCATGCATTGTCCTCAATGAATGCAAGCAAGATACTACATGGATTTATGCATGAAAAAGGAGAGATCTCACCAACGTGAAGTACAAAGGGAAGTGTATGGCTATGTTGATGGACATAACCCAAATTCCCTCAAAACCTGTGAGATGCTAAAGAAAGGGTACAAATACGTGAAAGAAATGGAGCCCAAATACACAAGGGTTGGGGCTCACAACAATCGATGCTCACTGAAGGAGTCTTTTATTGAACTCTTTTTTTTCTGTTTTTCCTTTCTTTTTCTTTTTCTTTTCTTCTTTTTTTTTCTTTTTTTTCTTTTTTATATAACTATGTACAAACATAAGTTCCCATCTTCATTTGTCAAAACACATCAAATGGGAACCTCAAGAGTGGGTCAATGCACTTGGAAAGGGAACATGACACCACGCGGGGCCAGAATACGCATGCGTGGGCCCCCTTCACAAAGAGCACCAGATGAAATGAGAGGTTCATGAATTGGACGCAAAGGCGTCTCATTCAAAGGATCAAACTGAAAGAGCTTGAACCTCTCAAGAGTTTGGGAAATAAGGGGCAACGGAAGAAGAGTTTCTCCTGTTGCGCTGCTGAAGTTATGATCGTCAATCCAAACTCTCCAACCAACAAGCTGGTGCGTCGGAACGAAGTCAAGAACCTCGTTAGGCATATCCGACACACCAGGCGAACAAACAGTGGGTCTCATACCCAAGGTATCCTCCCAGGAACTCCTAATACCCTCATGAGCAATGTAGTTGTTTGATGTTCCATCATTTCCAAGATGATCAGGAACAATAGTGAGAGGCAAACTCTCATCAGGTCGTATGAGATTAAGGGTACTAGGGAGCTCTTGCTCCACCAAAGGTGGGTCCTTAGGAGGTACAACAATAAGATCATGTGGCTCAAGGGCCACGGGACAAAAAGGTAAGGCACAATCCTGTGCCGACTCATAATAGAACTGGTCCAAGCTATTCTCAATTTGAATCGAATCCTCCACTAAGTGATCGTGAATTGAAACCCCAAGTCCCTCAGACTGACTAGGAGTTTGAGTTTGAAAGATTGTGCTTTGAATTTGTGGATGTGGTGGTGGTTCGATATCAAAAGATGAATCCTCATGTTGACAAGAAAAGTTACCCTCCTCACGTTCATGGAAATGTTGTGTCATCTGGCTCACTTGCATTTCCATGGTTTGCAAGGAATTCAAGTTGGACTTCAGTAAGTTTTGTGTGGTTTCCATGAATGTTTGGAGAGTTTGTTTCAAGGAATCAGGTATGCGGTCAACGATGGGGTCCAAGTCAGAGCTTGGGAAATTTTGGGGTTGGGTGTTGATGGGCTGAGAATGAGTCCAATGATTTGGAGTGGGGTGCTGGTAGAATTCTGGGTATTCGGGAGGAGGATACTGGGGTGAATATGAAGTATAAGAATTTGAATAAGAATTGTTTCCCCATGAATCCATCACTCTCGGGATGTACGCGGATGCGTAATGGTCATATTGAGCATTTTGGGAAAATGTATGCTCATACTCAGGCTCTGGGGGAACATAAGGACATTCCCCGATATTATGACCACTCAACCCACAACAATCGCACGGTATGGCTACTGGAACCACTGGTGCACTCATGTCGTCTACCGCATGCATGAAAGAGGCCATAGTTTGTTGCCCAGAGTATGATCCAACATAACTAGATGGAGATCTAGCCGTCGGTGCCTCTCTCATATCACCCCTATATGAAGATTGCTCAGTCACATAATGAAGATCATCCCAACCGTACGGGGTGTTCGTCTGAGCCACCCCAGGTTGCATGGGTCCGGAATACCAGGGAGAATCATCCTGGTCCCAACAATGATATGAATGGTCGCCCATGTAACCATCCATCTCAACAAACAACTCTCGAGTCGACCACTCTCACCACCACGAGACTAAGCTCGCAAAAAGTGCTCGACTCGACCCTAAAACGCTACCAGAGAGTGTAAAGGGGAGGAGACTATAACGTAGAAGAAGGTGAGAAGAAGATGACTCAGAGGAGAAGGGAAGAATCCCTAGAGCTAGCGAAGGTACAGGGTGAAGGTAGAAGCCTAACTAGCAAGCATGGCTCAAACAATGTAAGGCAATGGGTCCTTAGGCTAGACGACGCCTAACTTTGAGGTCACTAGCCTCGACACGCCTCACCTCCCTACAACGAGGACCACAATGCCCAGCAAGTGATACCAGATCCGGAGATCCAGTACCTCCTACTATCGACAAGGTAGGCAACGCCGATCAGGTCATGGCGGTCTCAACTAGATTACTCTCCTAGTGCGTCCAAAATCCTAGGGCCAATGTCTACTTGCTTTTAGTTAAGGCTTTATTAAGAGTGGTTTTTGGGGCCAAGGAAAGGGTGATGAAATCCCCCACCTTATCTTTTATGGGACAACCCCTCCTTAGTAGCGTTTTGAGCTTAAATCTAGCAATCAATCACTCCAATCAAACGCTCAACTCACTCTTGTCCCGATGCACCTTACTAACTAATGCATGATCAAAACATGCATGAATGAGAGATCGGGGTGCACGTACCTCACGCCAGCAATCAACGACAAAATGTAAAGCAAAGAAAAGACAAATGCATGCAAGGTCTACCAATGGTGCATGACCTAGATGGCAAGAAGTCTAATCTTTTGCTTTGAGTTTTATGGTCCAAGTTGATTAAAGGGGAAGTGATTAATGATCTGGGAGCAAACTAGAAGTCATAGCATGCAAAATAGGGCTCCCAGATAACACATATTACATCACTAACTATCATGAGAAATTTGAAGGAAAGAAGCCCTCACCAGGCCGCCAATTGGCGGTCTACAACCGCTGATTGGCCGTCCCTTTTGGTCTTCTGGTCCTCAGATTTTCCCAGTAGCCTCCCCTTGATCAGATTGTTCCCTGAAACTAACAACAACTGAAAACAAAAAATTAAAAACCCCTTGAATCGTCCAAACCAATGTCTGGACAGAGCACCTCCCCGGCAACGGCGCCAAAAACTTGATTGATCGTTTTATATTTAACCGCAAGTGCACGACCGCGTTGAAGCGGTGGCAAATACGGGTCGTCCACTGGGAGGTGTGTCGACACTTGGTTTGTGCGAAGGCGAGAGGTAAAGAAAGGGAAGAAAGGTTGGTTACACTAAACTACACTAAGGTGCAAATGGAAATGGAAGAAAAGCAAGAAAACTAAACCCCAAAGGGGGTAGAGAAATAATGTGAACATAAAGAAGTGTGTGTGTGTTCATTAAGCTCCTCACAACATGTAGTGCATGAAATCATAAAACTACATCCAACTTTGCCTCTACATGAATTAAGATAAGACTACATCATTAAAACATACAAGACAATAATTGGAATGAAGCTACATGAACTCAAGTATAAAGACTATACCCTACTATGCCTCCACATGAATTAAGATTTCACTACATCATTAAAACATACAAGACATTAGCTAAGGTAAAGGCAACAAGAGCTCATACACTACAAATTGTGTTTCCAATATTAACTTCATCCATATCCTAACCTTATCATTCCCCATAAAATAGGTCCACTAATCAAAGCATAAGCTAAGCTTCATTCAAGAGCATTAGCATATCAAAGATAAGAGTGAAAACCCATTAGATGGTTATGGAAATCATATAAAGCTCAAAGGATAAAGATAACACACACTTAATACACTACATGATTATATCACATATTTTTCCCCCCCCAAATGGGGATGGAACTACTCACTACTCATTACACTAACAATACTAGCAAAAGAAAGCATAATACTGAAATGAAAGTTAACTAAGAAGGCAAGAAGCATTAAAGAAACATAAAAGGAAAGGAAAGACTAAACAAACATGCACAAATTAAAAGACAAGATTAAAAGAAACTAGAAGAATTATTTTATTAACAAATGACTCACATTGAAGGTAGCATTCTTCTCCACCTTGAGTTTTTGCTTCAAGGCTCACTCCTTAGTAGAGAGAATGCCACCAAGCAATGGGTAATTACAATGGAAGGTGAAGAGTTCTATTTATAATCATGGAAAAAGCTAATCGAGGACAATCCCCCGATGTGGGACTAAACCAATACCAAAAATAGCCTAAACGAACACTAATACAAGTCCAGGAGAAGTTGGGGCGGATCTTGCATGATCCAGACCGCCAATTGGCGGTTCCAGACCGCCAATTGGCGGCCTATAAAGCCCAGGTCCGTCTGGGTCTTCTGGTGGGCTTTCCTTGGTGTGTTTCTTGGTCTTGGATGCATCTAACTTGTTTAGTGGTACTCCGACCCGAATCGAATTGACAAAATACTCCTCATGATGGTGTGGAGTTTCCTGTTTTGCTCTTAGGTCCTTCTGTCTTACGATCAGGTCCTTCTCCCTTGCATCTTGGTCCACAGGTCTCACAATTAGGTCATTTTTCCTGCTTTTGGGTCCTTTCATGGCTCTTCTCTTCAAACCTCTTTATTTCTGAAAACTAAACATAAAACTCGTCACGTAGCATTGCTTAGGTGTAAGATAATGGATATAAGGTACAAATATAAGCATGAAATGATGTCAATCAGTGCTCGTGCGAGTGCCTCAAGGGGGAAATCTCAGAAATCTCCAACTCCCAATACGGAGTGCTTTCACTGCGGTGAAAAAGGACACATCCGGCGAAATTGCCCCAAGTACAAGGAAGACCTTGACAACGGAGTGATTGAACGTCGGCGCCCCAAAAAGGCCAAAGGTATATTTGTTATTGAAATAAATTTAGCCACCTCTGTCCAGGATTGGGTAATTGATACCGGATCTTGTGCTCACATAGTTTCTAATGTGCATCTACTCATGGATAGGAAGAAACTCGTAAGGAACGAGGTAGAATTGAAGGTCGGAAATGGTGCGAACGTGTCTGCGGTTGCACAAGGTTTTGTGGTGCTTCAATTGTGGAGTGGTTTAAATTTATGTCTAAAGAATGTTTATTATGTACCTTCGATTAGCAAGAATATTATTTCTGTATCATGTCTGGATATGGATAATTTTAATATAAATATTTCAAATTCTTGTTTGTCTTTATCGAAGAATGGTGTGTTCTATGCAAATGCGTTCATAAGGAATGGTCTCTATTTGCTTGAATTGGATAATAAACAAATCTTTAATATCAATAACAAAAGACTTGAGACCACTCACGAGAATGATACTCTCTTGTGGCACTATCGTCTTGGTCATATAAATGAAAAGCGTATTAAGAAATTGCAAGAAGCTAACCTTCTTGGTCTACTTGATTTTAAATCATTGGAGACGTGCCAACCATGTCTAATGGGAAAAATGACCAAAAAGCCTTTCAAGAAGAAAGGTCCAAGGGCGAGTGGCTTGTTGGATTTGATACATTTCGATGTATGTGGTCCAATGAGTACTAGTGCACGAGATGGTTTCAGGTACTTCATTACGTTCACGGATGATTATAGTCGTTATGGCTATGTTTATCTAATGAGAAACAAAAGTGAATCTTTTGACAAGTTCAAAGAATTCAAGAATGAAGTAGAGAACCAACTCGACAAGAAAATCAAGTCTCTACGAACGGATCGTGGAGGTGAGTACTTAAGTGCCGAATTTGACTCATACCTAAAGGAGTTTGGTATTGTACCTCAACTCACCCCTCCCGGTACACCTCAGTGGAATGGGGTATCCGAAAGGAGGAATAGGACATTGCTCGACATGGTTCGGTCAATGATAAGTCATGCAGAATTACCTCTTTACTTTTGGAGTTATGCACTACAAACTGCGGCTTACACACTAAATAATGTTCCATCCAAATCCGTGGAGAAAACTCCTTATGAGCTATGGAGTGGTAAAACACCTAAGCTCAGTTTTCTCAAGATTTGGGGTTGTGAGGCTTACGTCAAGAAATTGATGTCGACCAAACTTCAACCAAAAGCGGATAAGTGCTTCTTTATTGGTTATCCTCGTGAGACAAGAGGATACTACTTTTGGCATATCACCTCCAATCGAGTGATTGTAGAGAGGGATGCCACATTTCTGGAAAAGGAATTTCTAGAAAGAGTAAAAAGTAGTGGGAGTAGGGTTGTGCTTGAGGAAACTCAAGATACTCTACAAGATCATGACATGAATGATGACATTCAAGATCATGAAGGCCCAGCCGAGATTCCTTTGGTTAGTGGGAGCGTGAGCGAGAGACCATCACAAGAAATTGTGAGAGAATCTCAATCATCCCCACCAAGTGTACGTTCAAGAGTTGAACGTGAACCCACTCCTCAAGAAATTGTGGAAGAAGTTCGAGAGACACGAGAAGAACCAAAAGAACTTAGAAGGTCAAGAAGGGAAAGGAAGAAACCCGATTTATATCTGGGACTTCATGAAATCATGGTACTAGATACCAATGATCCCTTAACCTTCCAAAAGGCAATGGAAAGGGAAGACTCCAAACTATGGCTTAAGGCCATGGAATCTGAAATAGAATCCATGTATGATAATCAAGTATGGGACTTGGTTGACCTTCCTCAAGGGAAAAAGACCATTCATAATAAATGGGTTTTTAAGAGGAAGATGGACATGGATGGGAACTTGACAACCTACAAAGCGAGGCTTGTAGCAAAGGGTTTCACTCAAGTTCAAGGAATTGACTATGATGAAACTTTTTCACCGGTTGCCATGTTCAAGTCTATTCGGATCATGCTCGCTATTGCCGCATTTCACGATTATGAAATATGGCAAATGGATGTCAAAACGGCGTTCCTGAATGGGAACTTGGAGGAGGATGTGTACATGGTACAACCTCAAGGTTTTGAAGATCCAAAGAATAGGGAGAAGGTATGCAAGCTTCAAAGATCCATTTATGGATTGAAGCAAGCATCAAGGAGTTGGAACAAACGCTTTGACGAGGAAGTGAAGAAGCTTCACTTCATTCAAAGTAAGGAAGAACCTTGTGTATACAAGAAGGTTAGTGGGAGCCATGTAGTATTCCTAATCCTATATGTCGATGACATATTGCTTATGGGCAATCATATTCCTTTGCTTGAGCAAACGAGAAGTTCATTGAAATCTGCATTTTCGATGAAAGACATGGGTGAGGCTCAATACATCTTGGGAATCAAGATATATCGAGATAGATCTCGCAGACTCATTGGCCTCAGTCAACGTGCATACATTGACAAGGTCTTGGAAAGGTTCAAGATGAACAACTCCAAAAAGGGCAGTGTGCCAATGAGTATGGGTGTGCAACTCAAGAAGTCTCAACGTGCGCAATCACGTAAGGACTTAGAGTACATGAAAGATGTCCCTTATGCTTCGGCAATTGGGTCGATCATGTACGCGATGACTTGCACAAGACCCGATGTCTCGTATGCTCTAAGTGTGACAAGTCGTCACCAATCCAACGCAGGTCCTGAGCATTGGACTGCGGTCAAGAATATCCTGAAGTACCTTAACCGGACTAAGGATAAGATTCTTGTTTATGGAGGACAAAGGGAATTGATAGCTGAAGGTTACTCGGATGCGAGTTTCATGAGTGATCCAGACGATAGAAGGTCGCAATCAGGATACGTCTTCCTTCTGAATGGTGGAGCTGTGAGTTGGCGTAGTTGGAAGCAAAGCACTACTGCCGACTCAACCACTGCTTCCGAAGTGATGGCTGTTGCTGAAGCGAGCAAAGAAGGAGTGTGGATTAAGAAGTTCCTTGAAGAGCTTGGAGTAGTTCCCTCGAGCGAGGGACCAATAGAGCTATTTTGCGACAATAGTGCATCTATCTCGCAAATCAAGGATCCCAAATCACACCACAAAATGAAGTACATGGATCGTAAGTACTTCGTGACGCGTGACCTCATCGACGAAGGCAAAATAAATCTGTTATGGGTGGACACCAACAGCAACACAGCTGATCCATTCACAAAACCCTTATACCAAGCCAAGGGCGAAATGCATTTCGAGTCCATGGGATTGAGGAACCATGTAGATTGGCTTGATGATTGATATGTAATGGGGTTTACCCTAGTTATTATTGTTTTATGCATTGAGTATGTATGAGAAAGAAAACTTTAATAACAAGTGGGAGATTGAAGGGAATGTGTTCTAAAAGTTTTACTTTTAAATGCCAATTATTATGAATTGAATGAGAAATCATTTTGTTCCTTGTTTATGTTATTCGTCTTTTAGAAGTGTTAAGGAAGAGGCTCTTGGTCCTTAACCGTAGAGTTCTAAAAGATATTGGTTTACATAAAACAAAAGATATTCGCAATCATGGTAATTAACATGGAACATTAATTACCGAGTTAAGATTGTCGTGTTGGTCATAGATCATTGTAGCTCTACAAGTGAGTGACAACACGAGTATGCAAAAGAGGAAAATATTACTTTTGTATACTGAATAGACCTAATAAGTAAAATATTATAAAAATGTGTTTCTGTGTCATTAATATTTTACTGTGTCTTTGGTCCTTTGATATGAGACTTATATCTAATCACTTAAGGAATACTTAATTAGATCAGTGTCTTGAACTATCGATCAGTGTAGTGTAAAGGCATCGGTTGGTTAAGTATAACTTTCGTTGGAGAAGATAGTTAGTCAAAAGATTATCATTGCCCCTCTTAATTGAGTGATGATATTAGTGGGCCCCTTGATAAAGCAAAAGTTATAATGTGCACAATGTGATTTAAGTTAAGTCACATATTTATAACTAGCTTAAAGAGATCAAGAAATGAATACTAATACAAAGATGACACAATACTACTTTGTGTGTATTCTTAATATCATGAGGCAAGGGACAGACACAAGTGGTGCACTCCATTACTAAATGGATCGGGTTTTGGTTCGAGTGGAATTAAGACATCTAACTAATTGGGAGCTATAATGTGTAGCTAGATACCGCTTATAGCTTGTGATATTAAGCTCTTAATATCACTGCCAACTTAGTTTAGATCCTCCCATAGGTCACACCGCAAAAACCGTGAAACAAGAAGCTTGATTTTTGGTTCATATGATGTGTCGGGTTTCTCATAGAAAATATGACACATGTGGTGAACAAGTAAAATCAATTATGTTGTATATAAACATGATTAGAGTCATGATAAATTCATATGAGATGCATATATTATGGGGTGCAATAATTTATTGTTGCATAGGATAATACATTGCATAAGTTGTGAATTTGCTAAAACCCCCTTAAGTTCAAATTTTGTTGGAAATAAATCCAAAATTTGAAATAGGCAAAATCGGGTAGAAGTTTGGTAATCCGTTGAGGTTCGGTCGATCGAAGGATCTATGGATCGGTCAACCGAACGTGGAACGGATAATCGTAATTGATTGACCGAACTTGACCAAAGTGCCTGGAGCTTTGGTACGGCGTACCGAACCAGAAACGGTCGACCGAACAATGTCAAGTTCCGATATTTTCGGTTAACCAAATAGCACTCGGTCTTAGACGTGAATGAGTCTGATCGGTTAAGGAGAATTTTTCCCCTTAAGATTCGGTCATCCGTCACGTACTCGGTTAAACGATCGTGACAAATTCGGTTAACCGAGTGGGACTCGGTAAACCGAACAACGGTCGATTTTCTGCCTTTGATTATTAAGAGATTAATTTGATCGATGGTTGGATTAGCTCCAAATTTGGTCAAACGTTTTGTGGGTGCATATAATGCATTATAGAATTGGTTTGTGAGAGAAATTGTAATAAAACCGTGGCTTAAGAATAGCCATGATTAAGAGTAAGATTGGAACCTATAAATAGGTCCTTATTCTCCCTAATTGGACACACAATTCAGAAATTATTTTCTCTCCTAATTCACTACTAAAACCCACGAAAATTCTCTTAGTTTTCTAAGTCTTTGGAAGGAGAAATCTCAGAGGCTAAGGAAGGGGTTTGTAACTAGATTCTAAGCTTGTTTGGAGATTGATTGGCTATCCTTTCTCTCCAACCTTGTTTAGGGTTTAGGTGAACACTCGGAGGCATCCGGCGCGGCGAGAAGCATCCCCAACGTCTCCGAATCTTCAAGATGTTTTGGAGAACTTCTAGGTATGAATTTTGGAGCCCTTGTTTGTTTTAATAGAGTTTTGAAACTAGATGTTAAAACAAACCGATGCATGCATGAAATAAATCAAAGAAAATTGTAATTGATCCTTATTATACATAAAAATTTCGAAAATATATATGTATAATTAAACATGAAATCCTACAGTCAGTTGTACCTAATAGCCGACGTCTATTCTCTAAGCAAAGACGTCAGATTTTAAGTGACCGACGTCTAGGCATATATGACACATAAATAGACGTCGGGTCAGGGAAGCCGTATATCCGACGTATATTCCCATTTCTGCACTAGTGAGGTTTCCTAATAGTTAGACATACCACGTCGGTATTTACAATAACTTACCGACGTGATATGAGCTTTTCTGTTGAACTTTTTGGGACAACGTTTTGTTTCTTAATAATAAACCATACCATGCCGGAATATATGGTCCAATTCGACGTGATATGTCCATATTCATTTAAATTTGTTTGAAAATCTTTTTGTTCAGAGATGTGTTGCATCAATTTTCCATAAGTTATACTTTTAGATGTGATGCCATTATATTTGATTTCATGCAATTTTCTAAAACATGTATGTAAACCAATAACTTTATATATATAATGTAAAATTAAAGTTCCATACATCAAAAAACCAACAAAATATTCAATATTTTTTAAAGGACATACGTGTCTTAAAAAGAACACATTTAAATGACACATTCGAGTTCCAAGGACAGATTTGTTCTATAAAGAATAGACTCATGTCCTTTAAAGGACATACACATCCTTTAAATGATATCCTTTTTTGTAGTTAATTTTTTTTGTAGTTCTGGATGGTAGAGGGAAATTGTTTTCTTCATATTGATAGTGAGAACCAGCAAACAAAACATGGAACTACATATAATAATACAAAAACAAACACACACAAAAAATTTCTAATCTATCACAAATAATTTAAGGGGAAGAAAGGTTTCTAATTATGCTTTGCCTGCAAGCCCAGAAGAAAGTGTGGTGCAACTCTATCATCTGACTCAACTTCGGGTTCGACCAGAGCATTTTACGTAGCCTGGGTACATTACTCTCTAGTAGGGTTGCTCCACCGGTGGTGCTGGTGTGTCATCACCCAAACGAAGTATTAGGAATAGACGTTGGCATCTCTGAACTGTAGATATAGAACTCACAGCTAACAGTGTCGGGGGTGTCAGACCACAACTCCGTGACCTTGAAACCGCACCTATAGGTGCGATATGGTTGTCGTGGAATATGAAATTTTGTTGGAAGGCCATTTTTTCACTGGAGTAGGGGTAGATGGAATTGTGCTGGAAGGGTTTAGGGTTTGGGAAGTATGAATGGAATACACTACAACCAATGATTTTATAGAACAAATGAAACTATGGAAGGTTGAGACTCTTCACATACCTTGAACTGAAAGGTTGTGTCCCTTCATAATGACTACCATTGAAATAAGCTGCCAAAACCTATATCTTCATATTAGGACATTCCATGTCCAAATTTCCAAACTAAAATCACTAGTTTGGAAAACCAAAATACATTCAGTCAATCTAAAACAAATGCTTGTGAATATTCTGCTAGGATGGTCAATATAATACAAGACAAGATTATACAACACGAATTAAAGAATAATATGGATTTTTAGCGAAGGAAAAAAATCAAGAATATTGATTGGAAAAATTCTACGTGATTAAGTTTTTAGTATAAGGTTGTAACACAATTAATAAACGGTTGTTTGATATAGATTTAAGAGTGCCGATACATGGATACAGCGCTTCCCTGACACGCTCTACTCATCTTCCATGTCATCATTTGCGGTTTTAATTTTATTTTTTTAAAGTGACTATAAAATGTGATTTTCGATAAATTGAGAGACGTTTGGAAAGAAGAGTTGAACCTCTCATCTACCCTAAACCCAAAAAAACTCTAAATTTGCCAAGCCAACCCCAAAAACCAAATCCAAGAATGGTAGCAAACACAAACGTTGCAAGCACCAACAGTAACAAGACGGTGAGCGGGTGGTTTTCATTTTGTCCAGCGTAGATGTTTCCAGTTTGACAGGATGTTGTCTCACCAGGGTGTGGTCGTGTCCAGTTCGACGTAGTTTGGTTGTGTACAATTAGCCGGTGCGGTCCTGTCCACCTTCAAATGTAGTGTAGCCGTTTACATCGGAGTGGTGTCCCTTCAAGGAAAGGTCTATCCTTTAAGGAAACTTGCCATTTGAAGGACCGGTCTGTCCCTTTAAGTTGGTGGTCTGTGGTTCTTTTATACTGGTCTAAGGTTTTCACCATGTTGTGTTCATTTTAAGTTGGCTGGGGTTCGTCCTTTTAACATTCGAAATCTGACTGACATTTTGAGTGTGTCCATTTAGCATTGGAGGTTGTCCCTGGAAGGACACATATCCCTTGAAGGATACATGTGTCCCTCGAAGGAGATTTGTGTCCTTCGACGGACCATTGTGTCCTTTTAGGTTGTCTCCCTTATGGTTCTAATTTTGTGGCTTAGCATTCGAATTGTGCTTTTGAGGTACTAAGTCTGATCTTTTATTCGTTGCAGATAACGAAATTCTTCCAGCCGACAAAGTGTAGATGAGCAACCTTCAAGAGGGAGAAGAAACTACTTTTTGACAAAGAGGAGACAATTTTCAAAAGGAACCCCTTCACTCACTTCCTAAAGATGAAAAATATTACGTTGACTATGACATCGTGGAGTTCCTGATCTAGAATTACCACGAGGAAGAAGGAGGCTTTAGACTTGGGAACAAAGTGGTGAATCTGACGGCCTTCAACGTCGTCACGATATTGGGACTACCTTTGGGCGTAGTGCCAGTCGACATGACTGAGAAGTCGTCAATACAATGACGAGGTCAGTTACTAGAGAAGGCAAGGTCTAGAATACAACTGGCTAAAGCGAGTGCAAGTGGTGACGATGAAGAGTGCGTCAAACTTCTGCCTTATCAGAGTCATCCGTGATGACCGAAGACGTTACAATAAAAAGCGATACATACAAGACGTATAGAACAAAAACATACATGGATAGACAAAATGAGACATAGATCGAAAAGGAAATTATCCATATATGGAAATAAAATCAAATACATTACATAGAGTTCCATAATGGAAATACATCATAAAGAATACATAAGCAAAAGATAATTAAGGAAATCGGTCCACGAATCTCTCGTGTACAGAATCCTCCAAAACGTGTCCAGTCTGATCCCTATAGGAAATCTAAGTACTTGAGGCAAAAAATCAACGAATATGCACGAGTTTTCAATAAGAAAGCCATGTATGCCCCGTGTCCAAAAGTAGGATAAAGACTCATGCTTGCACACTATACGCAAACAAATGCAACAAGAGTGGAAATGACTCTACATAGTCGCGCCCGACATAGTCCCTCTACATAGGAACCAGGCCAGCAGCCATGCTGGTCTAATCCATGTGCGGGTCACCCGAAAGTGTGACCCACTGCTTGGCACATAGCGGTCTTCCGGATTGATACCCCAACTTGCGGAAATGACCTACATGTTTCTATCACGAGTCGGGAATGCCTGTCTTGTAGAAAATGACGGTGCACACGTCCAAGTCTTATCTTACTCCTAGCCTCTCTACATAGAGGTCTTTTAATTAGGCACGTCGCCCCCTCAACAAGAGTGCCCAAGATAATTTTATTAACCAATATGCAACATACCAAAGGTAATACATATGATCTATAGCTAGATAGCCAAACTCATGCCTAACGAAATTAGCATGAATGAACATCCACCAAGGCTCTTGAGCACATGACATCAGAAAAATAACACATGCACTAAAGCTCATAGGCAGCAAGGACATGATCATAGAACCATATTAAGATCAACATAAACAAAGCACAACATAATAACTTTGCTATCTACGGGTCATGAGATAATGGTCATAGTATCGAATCCTTAACTTACATACATGCATCCACATTATCACTCTCACAACAGCAGTAACAAAAGCAATATGAATATGTAAGGCTCGCGCAACAATAGTCTTATCACATGAAAATCAATCGTGCAACATGAAGCTACTGGTCATGCAATATAGATCATAAGATACATATTATGTGATATTACACTCATGAATGCATCCAATTTCAGGCTCCTATACCTCCACAATATAGGCAATTATATGGCCATAAATTACATACATAAAATCAGAACTTAACCATGCATTCATCTATACACATACAAGAATTAATATCGACAATATGATAACATCTCAGCACATGCATTGGATCATATCATAACATCAAATATACATGCATTCATGCACGTGCATGCACCCCTATCTATTGTCCAGCCAGTAGCACATCACAACCTCGTCCCCTTGATCAACTCAGGGTCGAGTGGCCATCGTCGTAGCGAGGTAAGGTGGTTTGGCCAGCCCATCGTGCAAGAGGTGTACGCGCAACACCAACCGAAGCAATGGGCCAGCACTACTTGCGTACCTATGTACCAAGCTAGATCTTGCCCACCCTAGCCACGCCAGTCATATCCACCACCCCCGGGTTCCACCCAGGCTCGTCGGAGGCCAAGTGCCCGAGGGAGAACCAAGGAATCCATGCGTGCACCAACCGCGTATGGCCCTAGCAGAGGTTGCCCCGCCCCCACCTTGGTTGACCTGGACGGCTTTCACCGGAGCTCCGGCGCCTCCTGGCTTCCACAATAGCCAGCCACCAGCGGCGCGCATGGTCCTTGGCGTGGTGGTGTAACCAATAGCAACACCAGCCTCGCTGGTGCTGGCCGACCCTCCAGCCAACATCCCCACCCCTTATCTTATTAGTGGGCCAGAAGCATACCTAAGAAGATGCTCCTAACAACTGCCCACCTCTTCCTTTGCTTGCCTCTTTGTTGCCGCAGCCTCCTCCTTGCATCTCGTCGGAGAAGTGACTTGAATTTCTTCTGGTCGTTGGGATGAGAAGGGAGGTGATGGTGTTTTGCGTGAGGGAGAGGGGAGGAGAAAAATGCAAGAGGCGGCTAGGGTTGGAATCAAATACAAGCATGCACACACCTTCCAATTCAGCACCCAACGTGATTAAACAAGATCTTCCTTATTTGTTCCATTGATTCTCCTTCCTAATCCATGCAAATTTTAATTATGTACATGCTGACATGGCACCCTCATTTTCTTACTCATCCATCCCCAACACACTCAGGACACGTGTCAAGGAGAACTCAAGCCCAAGCCATATGCGCCCACACCAAAAACCGACCAAGCCTAGATGCACACCCGCCCGACGAGCCGCACCCGCTCGACCAAAAAGGAATCTTTTCCCGAAAATGGAAACTTTCCCGAACCAAGAATAAACATACATTACAAGAAAGCATACAAAAATATAAACACTCAAGCATGAAAGATGAGAATGGACTTTATTATAAAATCAGGATAGTGGGTCTTATAGATGTAATCATATTTCCTTTTTTGTGTTGCATTTCATTTGACTACTCACATAATGTTTACTCGTGTGAATTACATGTAGCAATCATGCATTAATACTTGTATTCGTGTCACAATTGTACAAGGAAATTTTGACTTTCTATGCTTCAAGTGGCCTAACCTCCGAAAAAGGCACACACTTTGACATCCTCTGAAAAATATACTTATGTTACCATTTCTCCCCAAAATACTCCTTCCTAAATCGTGGGATCATTCCCTTTGACTTAACATGGAACAACCTCTTTCTCTCTCTCTTTCAGGCGTACCCACCTCAAAATTTTCAGTTGGGAGTGAAGACTAGATCAAGCCCACAATATCCAATATCGAGCTGAGATCGTCTCCCACTTAGTACGTTGGACCTCCACTGGAATGCACAAGTTGTTTTAGTGTTCTTGTAGGAGAAACTGGTCAACAAGGAGAATGGGTAAATGAAATTGTTAAAAATTGAGGTGGGTGTTACTTCTTTAAATTTTCTTTCCATTTTCGAACTGAATAGTCAATGTCTTGATGTGTTTTGTTTGAACCTTCCATTTGTTGGGTAGTTGTGCTCAATTGAACTCGATAGAGCTTGATAAATGATAATTTGTGATGGTTGAAGATGACGACAGACTGTACTCGATGGTACTCGAGGATATGTGATATATGTGCTCGATAGTTAAAATTGTTTTAGAATCCAATCATGTTTGATAGTACTCGACGGTACGTGATAGACAATGAGGGTCGATGGGTATATTCGATAGTTAAATTTGGTTATGGTTCGATTGCACTCGATATCTGCTCGATAGACCCTAGATGCTGTGGAAGTTGACACAATAAGAGGGGATGTAATGTTAGACTATAAAGTTTACCTTCTTCTAATGGTGTGATCGACAGGATCAATGTGAGCTCGATGGTAGCTCAATGATGATTGAGGTTACATTCTTAAGGTTGAATTCTTGATGTCCAATTTTTTAATTTGCTCGATAGGCTCGATGTAGTGTTGATAGTATCTCGAAGTAGCTCGACTTTACATTCTTAAGGTCAAATTCTTTGATGTTCATTCAAATCTATCTTGTCCTTCTACCTTGATAGAGCTCGATGGTATCTTTGATGTTAATGTTTAATTCGTTAATTTTGTTCTTAATAGGTTCGACAGTTGCTCGACATAGGTTGATGGTTGTTCTCCTAAGAGGTTGACTACGTCATTTGCACGAGGAAGATTAAAACAGTCATACCATTCAAAACCATTCACAACATTCAAAACAGATTTACTACACATTAGTGAACAAAAGAGGTTGTCAAAGATGCCAACTGACATATACACAAACAGAAACCAAAAAATCATTGACTAAAACATTAACTAAAATAATTTCGCCCTTTTCCTAGTCCACCCAGGGTCTACTTGACCTCCTCGAGTGGTTTCGGGGGTGGTTGTACTGGAGACATGGCGTCATGCACATAAAAGGTGCATCGCTGGTGTCGTGGGGCTCCACAATGCCAAGTCACTTGCACCGCCCCGGTTGAGGATCCGACGTACACCCATCGTGCGGGGTAACTGCACAGGAACAGGAGGTCCTTCACAGGTGAGTCCTTGGCAATGTCTTCGTTGCGCATCATTCAGGGACTGGAATATTGAAGACAATGTTGCTGAGGGAAGAAGGCATTTGCAAGAGAAGTGGAATGGTGTAAGGTCGAAAGAAGGGTGTTTTATACTTTCCTCATAACAGACGTGGTTTGGAGAGAAGGTACCGAACCGTCAAAAACGTCCTCGATAAATACACAGTTTCAGCCAGACAATCTATCGAGTTAATATCGACCTAATTGATCGAACATTGATAAATCTCTTTCTTCATCATATCGCACGCATATCGAGCCTCCCATCCGTATGTTTTTTTCACACTTCGCTTATAACTTACATGACATTTCGGCAGAAGGGAACCAAACCATCAAAAACACCCTAAAAATGTGCCATTAGTAGTCACGTAACCTTTTAAGCTTATATTGAGTACGTATCGAGCTCATCGATCCCAACATAACATACTCTCTTGCTTCATCATATCGAGGTCACATCGAACCACACATTGGTACAATTTTCACGCTTCCCTCTTAATTGCTGAGTTGACTTTTGGTGATAGGAAAGTGAACCGTCAAAAACATCCTCAATGACCGTGTCATTGGCAGTGGAGTGTACCATCGAGCTCATATTGAGTGTATATCGAGTGTATATTGAGCTCGTCGATCCTATCTATATTTGGAGGAAGGGAAGGAACATTTGCATTTTTTCCAAAAAATCTACGTTGTTGAGCTTGCATCAAGCGCAACACTCGAGTTCCTATCGTTCTACTATCGAAACGAACTATCGTAATAATACCAATGTCATTTTCTGAAATACTTCCATTTCTATTAATGTTTTAAAAAATAAACTACAAGAACATGTCCACATTCCAATGAAATACGAAATAAAATGCAGTAACATTTCCACGTCAAGGTGTGAGGTTCTGAAAGAACAGGTCGATAATCCATTTATCCCAAAAAGTTTGCATGTTTTAATATGTGATGGTGGTGAGGGGATTATTATGCAGACGATGCGCTATATACACGATGGCGTACATCCCACAAGCTCCGCTACAAAATTAATAGCATTAACATTAAACATATGGGATAAAAGTAGTAGCCAACTTATGTAATCAAGAAATTTACCTATCCTAGGTTTGGGGGACCTCCTTTTTTCCGAGTCGGCACCATTCGAACTTCGGGGGTTTACGTCCTTTTAAGGACTTCAGTTTAGGGTGATCTTTGAACAACAACGAAGCCTTCACAAGAGAGAGATGGAGGTGACACCAGAGCCTCATTATTTCCTCTAGCTCTGCCAGAGGAATAACCGTAACATCGTCATCATAGACCGTAATCTTCCAATTGGGAATTGCCACCTCTTCCGCAAAGCAATGTTTGTTATTGTAGGGCTGGTACTAGTACAGATGTTGCTTTCCCTTCCAAGAAGGTATGGCATGTTCATCCATCCTGGTGAGAAACTCCACAGACTGGGGATCCCAAGTAAACTTCCCTGTGTTGTTACGGTATTGGTCGTCGAAGGCTGTAACCCATTGACAAAAATGGAGCTCATAACTACAACATCATTGCGGTATGGACCTGGGAAGATACTAATATGCCTCCTCAACATGTGCTGATCCATGTCGATATGCTATGAAAACAACATGTTGAAAGTCAGAAATTAATACTATCTTCAAATATTTTCATGCAAACATTGTCTAGTATTCGTCGAGTTTACATCGAGTTCATCGAGTTCCACTTGATGTCATATAGACCACCTATTGAGCCCAAAAGAGAAATGAAATCCCCCAGTAATTAACCAAGAATTACGCATTATCGAAGGGACCGATGGCAATCGACCAAATAAAATTCCTAAGTAAATAACCAAAAACTGTAGAATATCGAGCTCTTATCGAGCTCCTATGGAGCCCATCGGGCAAACGAATTTCCCCAGTAATTAACCAAGAATTACACTTTTTATAGGGGGCATCGAGCCCCTATCGATTCCAATCAAGCAAACAAAACTCCTCAGTAAATAACTAAAAACTCTAGAATATCGAGTTCTTATCGAGCCCATCGGGCAAACGAATTTCACCAGTAAATAACAATACTCAATTATCAAGCTTCTATCGAGATAATATGAAAATTATCGAGCGCATATCGAACTCATACCTATAAAATAATGAAAATTTAATTACTTGAAATACTTACCTCGTCTACAAGCCAAAATCTGATTGTCTTCAGGGATACGTCTCATCTTCAAATCAACTTTCTTCTCATTGGGGATCTTCCCAAGTACCCCTGTTCCAATGAACTCAACTATTTTTTGTCGGGCATTTTTAAAGGGTTGACCGCTACAGGTTCGTCACTTGGGTTTGAAGACCGCAGTGTATTGGTTGGGTCGATGTAGATATCCTGGAGATGCTTTTAGGGACGCCATTTCCTCGACGGGTTGACCAGATCAACTTTGTAACCTTCGGGTAGCACGTATTCATCATCAGAGGGTGGCCTTGAACATGCTTCTAAGAAAGCCATGATCTTAGCCATCATGTTCGACGTGGACATCTGTTTCTCATCAGATGGTCGACTTGAACGTGCTTCTAACAGAGACACGATCTTAGCCATCTGGTTTGACGTGGCCATCTGATTCTCATCAGACAGTGTTCTTGAAGGAGCTTCTTCTAATGAAGCCATGATCTTAGTGATCTGGTCCATCAGGGAATGCTAATTCTCATTGTCGGTCTTCAGTTGACATTCCATCGATAGTTGCTTCGCTTCTATCGACTGTTGTGTCGCATCCATCGACAATTGCTTTGCGATCATCGAGTGTTGCATTGGTTCCACTTTCTCCAACATTTATACTAGAAGCTGGTAATCATGGGATGTGGCTGAAGCAGGGGTTGGGACTACGGTTGGGGCTGCTGCCTGGGATGAGGCTGCAACTGTTTTCTCCTCTAAGGCATCTTCCGTAAAAATGTTCGCCTGCTTGGAAACCTTATCCAATTTCTCAACCACCTCATCATCACCCTCATCAACATCCTCCTCGAGTGAGGGTGGTAGGTGGTCATCACCCTCTGTAAGGCTGTTGTAATATTCAACCTCCGATGTACGACGCGCCAAAAAGGGTACACAGTCAACTGCGACGAATACAAAATATTATGTTAGGTTTAGTAACTAACAACAAATATTATGTTTAGGTACATTCCATGCTTGCTTAGGTTCTTAATAACAAACTTGTCATGCTCATATTAATCACTTAGGTTAGTGCTTTGAATGATAGGTCTTGTCATGAGGTACTTCTTATGCATTACAAACACTAACAACACTTGAGCTTATTGTATGCAGTCATCACTTCTTATTTCATGTGTACACACACTCCACCCCTTAGGGGTTTTCCATTCCTGATTTCTATCTTCTTTTATTAGTCGCTTAGTTTTAGTTCGTTTTGTGCTTTCATTTCCTTCCTTGTTGCTACTAGTTTAGTGTAGTTTAGTTTAATCAATCTTTCTCTCCTTTCTTTCCCACTCGCCTTCTAATAAACTAAAAGTCGACACACCTCCCTGTGGATCGACCCGTATTTGCCACCGCTTCAACGCGGCCGTGTACTTGCGATTAATTAAAACGTTCAATCAACCCTACTATAATAAACCAGAAATAAAACCCACTCTACTAAACAAGAAACGAAACTAACCTAAGGAGGAGAGGGTGGAAGGAGGAAGAAGAAAGGAGGCATTACAAGTCTATTTATAGAAGAAATAAGGGTTTGGATGGATTTGGAAGCAATCCGATGGCTGCAATAACCTTCGCTATAGTCCGGTGCATCCATATAATCAAGACGAAGCCAGGGGAGAAATTGGGGACCAATTAGACCAAAATGATCCGCCAATGGCGGATCATTTGTGCCCGATCGACCCTGATTTCTTCCAGAAGCTTAAATGTTGTATTGCACATGGGGTGCACTCCTGGGCCGCAAGTTCGAGCTTGGTTGGTCTTAATTCCCCAAATACTCTTCAAGATCATGGTATTGAGGGATTTTTGCTCCTAAAATATTTTCCGTGCGTTCAGGTCCCTCTGGATATCATCTGGGTCCTTGTGCATGACAAAAATGTCTACTTTGTTTCATTTGAGTCATTTCTTCTTGCATATCAGTCCTTTTCTCTTCCTTTCCCTTCTTTATTACCTAACACCTGAAACACCACAAAGAAACACTTGACTAGCATAAAATTGGGGTAGAATAAAGGATATATAGCATGAATGCAATGTATGATATGCTACTAATCATGAATAATCCCGACTTGAAGACATCTTGAACATTTGTACATCTTCTGAATGCCACCTCCAACGTCAATATCTGAATTTTAGGTTGTCCATTGAAATAATCCTTGATTAGGCTGTCACGGTCCAATGCTTCTGCAACTCAGCCTCTGGTGGTATAGTACTAAAGTTCAAACCGATGATCAATGCAAACTCATATTTACTGAATTTGCAGGTCTTAGATCCCAAACAGAAATGAACCTCGTCATCTCTACTACTACTGTGGATCTTGGGCAGCAATAGATGATGGGCAAGAACACCAAAAAATTGTAATTCACCCACCTCGAAAAATTGTTTGAACAAGGATTCATTTGCCCTTTCCAGTAAATGGTACTCCCGGAACTTCTTTTTTATGTCATTGATAGGCTTACTGCCCTTGTATGTCACATGATATGGGAAATGATCCTTGGTTGGAACTATTAACTTTGGCATCTGTAAAAAACAAAACAAGAAAAAACCACAACCAGTTAAAAACATGGGGAAATTTCGATGCGAAAATGAAATCGAGCTCATATCGAGCCCATCGACCTGGCATTTCTTCATAGCGAAACTGATCCTTTGAGCTTACATGCAAAATGAATCAAACTAATATCAAACCTATCGAACTCAAACAAACCTATCGAGCACACAGGAAAAATGAATCAAACTAATATCAAACCTAAAACGAAAAATGGTCCGATTTCCATCGAGCACAACTATCAAACCTATTGGGGTGAAAGAAAAACATGCCGATTTCCATCGATCACCATTATCGAGTGCCTATCGAACTACCATCGAACCTATCGAGCCTCGTTGATAACATAGAAAAACAGTTACACTTCCAACCTAGGCGACCAAACTCAGATTAATACCAATAAATTGATGAAATCAACTACATTTTCGATAGAAACAATAACATAACCTTATAAACCTATATCAAGAAGTAAAAAGAAACATAAAAAAAACGTGCCCTAAAACCGACCTTCGTCATCAGCTTCAATGTAGGAGTTGTTCGGCAGGGTACGCCATAGAGCTTGAATGACAGGTTGAGTGCGAGAGAGACGGGATGTGGGAACGCGGGAGACAGAAAGAGAAGACACAATGGATGCGTGAGAGGGAGAGAGAGAGGTTTGCGACTATTGAAAGAAGGAGACAAAGAAAATGATTTGCTTATTTAAAGGGAAAGATAGAGAAAGAAGGGAATGGTCCCACGATTTACCTTACGATTTAGGCAGGGGTATTTTGGGGAGAAGTGGAAATATATGCATATTTTTCAGAGGATGTCAAAGTGTGGGATTTTTTTCCAGAGGTTGGGCCCATTGGAGCATAGAAAGTCAAATTTTCCTTGTACAATAAGTGGTTGTGTACTATTGTATCTTTATAGTGTTAATCATGTTTGTCCATTAAATCTATGTCAAACATACGTTCATTAATTATGTTACAACCTTACACTCAAAACTTAATCGTGTAGAATATTCCCAATCCATATTCCTGAATTTCTTCCTTCGCTAAAAAGCCCATATTATTCTTTAACATCTTGTTGTACAATCCTGTCTTGTGTTACATTGACCATCCTAACACAATATTTTCCAAGCATTTGTCTTATATTGACCAAATGCCATTTGGTTGTCCAAACTGATGATTCTATTTAGGGGTTTCGGTGGACCGAATTGTGTTCAGTCGTCTGGTTAGAACATTTCGAAGGATCGAATATATTTTGATGGGTTTCTATTGATCTCTGACCTCAACGTTGAGAAAGGAAAACAAAAATTGGGATGGATTCCAAGGAGTGCACACACAAGTAAAAAAACCTGCCCTCTACTGACATCCGTTCCAAAGTCTCATATACGAAACTGGAATTCATTGTCCACATGGTTCTGTCCGACCGAACTTGTTACAGTCGGCCGAAGCACTGTGGAATTTAGCTGTTAGATCTCCCCAAGGGTCATCTACACAATTAATGGACGATTGTTGGACGTGAATTTCCCAATTCACCTTTGTTGTTTTCTATATAAACAAGCCCCCATTCACTTTTATGAGCATCCATCTTTTCTACAAATATTCTAAACTCTTTCTTCACCACTTTTGAATGACTCCTAAGAAGGTTCTTCCCTCAAAGAAAGTAGTGGCCCCAACTAAGATACTAACCGAAATGAAAGGCAAGAAGTCGGTCCCTTCGGCGAAGAAAAGTCATCTTAATCCCAACATCCCATCCACCTCGAAGCAACCAGTGGAAGAAATTCTCGAAGAGCTCATCCCTTACTCGCCATCCTACATCTTCATCCACCAAAAGGCAGAGCGACACTTCATATCAACTAGCTGTGCAAACCCTATTCCAGAGCAGAAAATCATAATTAAAGATTTCAAGAAAATCGACCTCTAAACTTATCTTGCCAAATATCATCTAGGTGATTTCTTCCAAGATAAGTTTCTGCTGAAATTTCCTTGAAAGATTGCCGGTAATTTTATGCCAACCTTGTCAAAACCAGTGCTCAAGATGGCACTCAAAATCAATGCTGTTTCTTTCACTCTCACCGCCTCACTACTTGGGGAGATCACTAGTCTTCCAAGTGGAGGAGACGACATCTACGACTTGGCTTGGGAGGAGGTATGTGGCTACATCGATCAATTTGTCAATGTTACCAAACCAATGGTGCCACCACAACAAAAGCTCTCCGTCACTCATCTCCCAATCATTGGTAAAGTCCTTTATCGATTCATCTTCTACAATTTTTTTGTTCGTAAAGGTCATCAAGATGAACTCGGTCATCAAATGATGAAATGCTTATTCAATGTTTGCACCGGTACTCGCACAAATTGACCTCACTTCATCATTAATCACATGTGCTTTGTCTCTCGCAACAAGCTTAATTTTCTTCCTTTTCCAATGATCATCTCCATCATTGGTGAACACTTCAAAGTAGGCTCTGACTCCAACTTCTTCAAATAATCTCAAACCGTCATCAACAAATACACGCTCAAATGGATGAAAATTGAGGAGAAAAAATCCACTCGTGAAGCACCTGCTGGAAATAAAGAAGACAACTCCACCAACGATGACCAATTCCCGAACGACGAAGAAATGGTCGATGATGAATCTTTGTCTCCCACTCTAACCGAATCCATGATTGACCCAAGGTGGGATCCAAAATTGACTTGTGGTACTTAGCTCTACATTCTCCCCAAATGGCCATTCGGTTCAGATGCTCAATGGAATCAATCCTCGTGGGCTTATCGGTTTGAGAGAAGTATGGATAGGAATTGCCATGAGATCGACGAAGTTTGTGGGCTAGTGGATCACAAATACCAAGGAATAGAAGAGCTCACAGATGATTTCCATGCTTTCGAGTTGACGACATTGACTTCGCTCAACGAAATCAACAATGAAATTTGTGTGGTTGGAGATTCTCACCAAGCATTCATCAATTCCCAAAAATGAGATCATGGATTTCCTTCGCAATATGAACAAGCCAGACAACTAGCACATTTGTTCATTCAGTGGACCGACATGTGTTCGGTCGTCCATTCGGCACATGAGTTTCAGTTGCTTTCCCAGAAGTGCACAAACAACCCCCATCTGCAGAGTCAACCCGAATCAACAAGTCAACATAGCCTCCCTAAAAAAACTAACTGTAACGCCCCCGACCTCGCGGGTATGCACACTGGGAGAAACACTTGTGTCACGATCAGAGACCTCCGCGATGACCGAAGGAGTTACAAGAGATAGACAAGAACTAACTCGACATTGTAAAGATAAAGACATACATGGATACCGACATAAAATATAACTGAAATAACTAAACATCCACATATAAATGATTCATTACATCAACCTAGTTTCAAAAGGGAAATACAATAATGAAAGTGGGAAAAAAAGATAACTGAAGACTCTGGTCGACGCATCCCTCATGTACAAAATCTTCTATACTCGTCCAGTCTGCCCTGTGGGAATCTAAGTACTTGGAAGCACCACATTAACAAATGCATGAGTTTTCAATTAAGAAAACCCAACATGTCTTTAGTCCAACAATCAGAGTTTTATGGAAGAATGCATGCAGTCTATTAAGACAAAAGCATCAGAAACAGACGGAAAAGCACACAATGCATTAGAAGGCTACAACTCCAACAGTCGTGCCAATCGGGTAACCCCACAAAAATCCCTCCAAGGGAACCAGAATACCATCCATGCTGGTCTGAAGTGGGTCACTCGATAGTGACCCACTGCTTGGCACAAAGTAGTACACTGATAGGCGCCCCAAATCGTGGAAACAAACCTACGTGGTGCCATCGCAAATTTGGGAACATCTAACCTAAGACAGAATGGCAGCACGCCTGCCCAGGACTTATCTTACGCCTGGCCTCCACATAGAGGTCTTATTCGGATGGCCTCTGAAGCTAGAGGACCCACCCGTGGCTTGTCGGCCCAAAAAACAGAACGTGCCCAGAATTATTAATCATATTAAATGCAATGCAAGCTACTTAAGCATCTAAAATCTAATGTAGCTAAAGGGTACAAAATAGGCTCAAGGAAGGATATAAAAATAACCTCCTCACAGCCCCAACCAACAATCAGAAACACATGACCCAAAATAAGGATCAGGTTGCATCTAAAACAACAACCAATCCTAACCAGATCGGTAAAACCATCTAACAACTAAACGAGTCATCTACGGGTCATGATAGGGATGTTATGAGGTCTGATTTCCTAAGGGTCAAAATCAACCATAACTTAACATATCAAATAAGTAAAGCATAGACATGGAAGGAGCAATAAACTGATATATTACAGCAAGAGACATCATATTAAAACTTCACAACAATAGATAATGTGCATCACCCGATTCAGAGCATACATGCGAATATAATGAACATCCCACAACATGATCAGAATTGATAAAAGTATGAAATAACATACATATCACTAGACTAACATGATGACCATGCACATATTAATCAACAGTCAAAAGATATATCTTTAACTAGACCGCATGCATGCAACCGAGTAAACATATTGCATTAAATGTAACATGAATAACGCATGATATAAAGGAGTTAGATTACTTTCAGATATGCATGCACGACTCCATAATCAGGAAATACACATACAATCAGAACATCTACATATATTATATGTAGATTTTGGACCGGACCGGTCGGTCCGGGTTCGATCCGGAAGTTGTGGGTTTGGTCCGGCCTGGGTTTCGGTCCGGGAGATTTTCAAATTTTGGGTTCGGTCCAGTCCGGACCGGTCTTATTTTTTTTAATTTAAAAAAATCGGGTTTTGACCGGACCGGACCGGTCCGAATCAGTCTGGTCCGGTCTTCGGTCCGGACCCGAGATAAAAATCCGGTCCGGACCGGATGCTCTCCCCTAACCGTCACCCTCTACCCACGCTAGTGTTAGGGATTCTTCCCTTCTCCACTGAGTCATCTTCTTCTCACTTACTTCTACGTTGTAGTCTCCTACCCTTTACACTCTCTATAAGTGTTTTAGGGTCGAGTCAAACACTTTTTGTGAGCTTGACCTCGTGGTGGTGAGAGTGGTCGACTCAAGAGTTCTTTGTCGAGATGGCTGGTTACATGGGCGACCATCTATTTCCTAGTTGGGACCATGACTATTCTCCCTGGTATTCCAGACCTATGCATCATGTGGTACCTCAGATAAACACCCCGTATGGTTGGAACAATCTTAATTGTGTGGCTGAGCAGTCTTCAGATTATGTAATATGAGAGAGGCACCGACTGCTAGACCGCCATCTAGTTATGTCAGATCATATGTTGGTCAATGATTGATATGTTTTAATTATAACCGCAAGTGCACGGCCGCGTTGAAGTGGTGGCAAATACGGGTCGATCCACAGGGAGGTGTGTCGACTTTAGTTTGTTAGAAGGCGAGTGGGAAAGAAAGGAGAAAGGATTAAACTAAACTATACTAAACTAAACAAGTAAACTAGAAAGGAGGAAATGAAAACACGAAATGAACTAAACTAAGTAACTAACCACAGAAGATAGAAATCAGGAATGGAAAACCCCTAAGGGGTGGAGTGTGTGTGTACATGAAATAAGTGTGGTGAATCCATACAATAAGCTCAAGTGTAGTTAGTGTTTGTTAATGCATAAGAAGTACCTAATGGTAAGACCTATCATTTAAAACACTAACCTAGGTGATTAATATGAGCGTGACAAGTTTGTTATTAAGAACATAAACAAGCATAGAATGTACCTAAACATTATGGCAGAAACCATCAAGTAAAAGTTCTTATTAATTCAAACAAGCATACTAACATCTCTCACAAATAACAATGTCTAGCATTCATACCATCTACAAAACATGTATACACATCTAGTCCACCCCCAAAGGGGATGGAATTACTCACACATATTTAAACTAACATTTATACTAAGGAAAGAAAACATGCTTACACTAATTGTAAGAAGACTAAAACAACAAGTTTAACTAAAAGAACATAAAACTAAAGAAGCATGCAAGACATAAGAAAGGAAATTAAGCTAAGAAAGAAACAACATAACTAAAGAAAAACATCAATTATTACTCACTCAATTACAAGTAGCCTCTCTCCACCAGGGTTTTTGCTTCAAGGCTTTAACTCCTAGTAGGGAGGATGGCCACCAAGAGAGAGATGGGTTACAAGAGAGGAGGGAGAGTTCTATTTATAGCCATAGAAAAAGGTAATTCGGGACAATCCCCCGGTATGGGACTAAACATATACCAGAAATAGACTAAGCACACTTTAATACACGACCCAAAGAAATATTAGCGGATCCGGAGCAACCCGGACAGCCAATCAGCAGTCCCAGACCGCCAATTGGCGGTCTACTGGGTTTGGATCCGTCTGGGTTTTCTTCTGGGCTTTTCTGGATGGAGTTGTTGGTCTTTGATACTTCGCTTGCTGGAGCTCCGACCCGAATAGAATTGCCAAAATACTACCCATGATGGTGTGGAGTATTCTTGTTTGCTCATTGGTCCTTCTATCTTGCATTCAGGTACTTCGATCTTTCATCTTAGTCCTCGAGTCTCTCAACTCAGTCCTTTTTCCTGCTTTTAGGTCCTTTCATGTCTCTTCTCTTCAAACCTATTTATTTCTGAAATTCAAACATAAAGCTCGTTACGTAGAATTTTTTAGGTGAAAGATAATGGATATAAGATACAAATGTAAGCATGAAATGATGTCAATCAGTCAACAAACTGAGACATCACAAGAACCTTTCGCCTCCTTCATGCATGTGGTCGATGACATGAGTGCATCGGTGGCTCTAGTAGTCGTACTGTGTGACTGTGCGGGTCTAGTGGTCACGTTATCGGACAATGTCCTCATGTTGCCCCAGAGCATGAGTATGAGCATACTGCTTGAACGTTTTAATTATAACTGCAAGTGTACGACCGCGTTGAAGCGGTGGCAAAAATGGGTCGATCCACAGGGAGGTGCGTCGACTTTTGTTTGTTCAAAAGCGAGTGGGAAAGAAAGGAGAGAAAGGAGTTATGGTCAAACTACACTACAATGCAAAAAAGAAATGGAAGATAATCAATAAAACTAAACCCCATAGGGGATAGAGAAAGAGTGTGAATACAAAAATATGTGTGTGTGTTCAATTATGCTCATCACAACATGTAGTGCATGAAAATAATAAAACTAAATCCAACTTTGCCTCCACATGAAATAAGATAACCCAATATCATTAAAACGTACCAGACAATAATTGGAATGAAGCTAAATGAACTCATGTATAAAGACCAAACCCCACTATGCCTCCACATGAAATAAGATAGCACATTATCATTAAAACATACAAGGCATTAACCAAGGTAAAGGCAACAAGAGTACATGCAACTACAAGTCATGTTTCCTTCATCAATTCCATCCATATCCTCACCTTATCATTCCCCATAAAATAGGTCCACTAATCTAAGCATAAGCTAAGCTTCATTCAAGAGCATTAGCATATCAAAGACAAGAGTGAAATCCCATTATATGGTTATGGAAATCATATAAGGCTCAAGGGATTAAGATAACACAGACCTACTACATCACATAATCATGAACTACTCACTAATCATTACACTGCAACATACATTATAATGAAACATTCTACTGAAATGAAATTAACCTAAGCAAGCAAGAAATATTAAAGAATCTAAAAGGACATAAAACTAAAGAAGCATGCAAGCATATGAAAGGAAATTAAACTAAGAAAGAAACAACATAACTAAAGGAAAACATCCATTATTACTCACTCAATTACAAGTAGCCTTTCTCCACCAGGGGTTTTTGCTTCAAGGCTTTTACTCCAAGAAGAGAGTATGGCCACCAAGAGAGAGATGGGGTACAAGAGAGGAGGGAGAGTTCTATTTATAGCCATAGAAAAAGGTAATCCGGGACAATCCCCCGGTATGGGACTAAACAAATACCAGAAGTAGACTAAATACACACTAATATGCGACCCTACAAAATCTTAGCGGATCCGGATCAAAATAGACCGCCAATCAGCGGTCTATATTGTTTGGATCCGGTCGTTGTTTCGTGTGGGCTTTTCTTGATGTCTTTGTTGGTCTGTGATGCATCTACTTCGCTTGCTGGAGCTCCGACCCGAATAGAATTGCCAAAATACTCCCCATGATGGTGTGGAGTATTCTTGTTTGCTCATTGGTCCTTCGATCTTACATTTAGGTCCTTCGATATTGCATCTTAGTCCTCGAGTCTCTCAACTCAGTCCTTTTCCCTACTATTAGTTCCATTTATAGTCTCTCCTTCTCAAACCTACTTATTCCTGAAAACTAAACATTAAACTCGTTACATAGCACTGTTTGGGTGAAAGATAATGGATATAAGACACAAAGATATGCCTGAAATAAAGTCAATCACCTATCTTTTCTCAAAATGCTCAATGTGACCTTTACGCATCCGCGTACAACCCAAGAGGGATGGATTCATGGGGAGACAATATTGATTCAAATTTTTATACATCATACCCACCCTATTATTCTCCTCCCGCATACCCATATACATACAAGACACCACCTACGACCAATCATTGGAATCATTCTCAGCCCGTAAACACCCAACCCCAAAATCTCCAAAATTCGGAATTGGACCTCAAAGTTGACCACATACATGATTCCGTCAAACAAACTCTCCTTACGTTCATGGAAACCGCTCAGGATTCCATGCAAAATTTGGTAATGCAAGTGAGTCAGATCACATAACAATTACGTGAACGTGAGTAGGGTAACCTTTCTTGTCAAAATAAGGATTTATCTTTTGAAATCGAACCACCACATCCACAAAGTCAGACTCCTAGTTAGTCTGAGGGACTTGGGGTTGTTGTCTTTTTCACCTTAATCTATATTAATTTTGATGATTAATCAAAGTAAACCTTAATCAATCAACCTAGTCAATCAAAGTTAGCAAAACACGATTACATGCATTGCATACATATGTGTATACTTGTAATCATCTTAATAGGTTGATCAAGTTAATCAAAAAAGTAGCATTGGGACAAAGACATCAAGACCAAAGACTTGTCATCAAAGCTTTGGACCAAGAGATGTAATTTTGTATTTATTGAGTCCATAAGGTTTAATGTAAACTTGAGCACTAGGATTCTATCCATCATGATTTAGTAAACTGAATCCTTTCGGGTCAACCTAAGCCTTTCCTCTTCGGTCCATCGAAAACCTAATGGTTACCCGAATACTTCCCATTAGTAAACCTTAGGTTGTTCTCTGGAATTGCCCTGACAGAAGACCGAACCCCCTTCGGTCGACCGAATAGCCCTGGACCGGTTTCTGGACTTTGCTCCAACGGTTGCATTTGAAACGAGTCTTATAGCCCAATTGACTTGACCTTTTTTGGATGACCGAATGCTTATCGATCAACCGAGTTCTTCTTGGCTTTAGGCATCCAACAACTATTTACACATGGCACTTAATCGTTGTACCCAACGACTATTTAAGCCTTAACTGTCAATGTAAAACCCACGCAAACTTCGGTCTACCAAAGTATAGATGGTCAACCGAACTTGAGTAATCAAAGCCCAAACAACCTTACTGTCAACCTTGGAACGGTGAACCAAAGGGCATTCGGCTCTCTGAACTTAAATAAGGCTAAATTGAAAATAGTTACTAGAAGTTGGTGAACGGTGATCCAAAGTATATTCGGTCAACCGTACCTTTGTGTTTCAGACTACCGTTACATAAATGGTCGACCCAACGTGGTCTAAAATCTACCTGAGCTTTAAGAAAATCCTTGCTTCTCATTGGTCCATATCTCACCAACTCCCAAATGGCTCGTAGAGCTTGAAGGCTTATAAATAGGACTTAATCTCTCATTCTTCTACACTCAAGCCAAAACTTCACCACTTGCATATCCATTCCAATTCAATATCCAAGTGTTATCAAGTATAGAGTGTTACATTGTGATTCAACTTCCATATCCAAGAATCACCAAAGAGTTGTAAATCTTCGAGGAAGCTCCCTCTCGGGTTGTAAGAGGAGACACAAGCGAGGCGAGGATTGTTCGTAGGGCTCGGTGTTGTAAATGACGTTGATCTTAGCCCATAACGGAGATCGGTTAGTGGAATCGTAAGCGAGGCTCGGGGGATCGAGTGAGATTTGCGAGGAGGACTAGGACCGAGTGCGGTGACGAACCTCTCTAACTCCAGTGTCGTCAATTTTGTGGTTTGCAATTGTGTTATCTCTTAATCGTTTACTTAGTATTTTAATTCCGCATTTATCAATTGATTAGAGGCCCATAGATCCTAACAATTGGTATCAAAGCTTTAGGTTGCTAATTTCATTTACTTAATCGTAATTTAGATCTACATCTAATCATTGTGAAGGATTATCCACATTTAAGTCACTTTTGTTTAATAGGTTAAATTATGACTATTGGAAGAAAAAAAATGAGGATTTGTTTGCAATCAAATGACTTGAAATATTGGACATTCATATTAAACCCATACACACCTCCAAATGACGATGAGATTGTATCCTTAACTAAACCCATAATTAAAAAAACGGAGATGAATTCCCGCATTATGAACATCTTGTATTGTGGGTTAAATGAAGGGGAATACAATAGCGTAAGAGGTTGTGAAAGTGCTTATGACATTTGGCATACATTAGAAATGCACCATGAAGGTTCAAATAGATTGAAAGAAACTAGGATTAATTTACGTATGCATAAATATGAAGTCTTTCGTATGCAATCCGGTGAGAACATAAGCGAGATGCACACTCGCTTCACCAAGATCATTAACTCTCTCAAAGCACTTGTCAAAGATTTTAGCAAGGGAGAAATGACTCGAAAGATTCTTCGGTCACTCTCTGACAATTGGGAGGAGAAGACAACCGCTATCGAAGAAGCACAATATCTCACCAATTTATCGGTCGAGGAGCTAATGGGTATCCTCATGACATATGAGATACAAATGAAAGACCACAAGGAAAAGGGAGCCAAGAAATCTTTGGGGTTACACGCCGTCGCCAATTCCAACCAAGATGATAGTGACATTGAAGAGTTCGCAACACAAAAATTCAAGGAGTTCCTTAAGTAAGAAAAAGAATGGAGAAAAGAAAAGAAGAAGAGCAAGAGAAAAGAGAAGAATAAAGCTCTCAAAGCTACTTGGGACGATTCATCATCTTCATCAATTGAAGGTGAATTCGCCTCCATGTGATTCATGGCAATAGAAGATGAAGATAGTGAGATATCTTCTTGCTCTAGTCGTGATTCAATTGATTCAAATCATTCAAATTCATATAATGAAATCCAAAGTGAATTCAATGTGTTGCTTGAGGACTTTGAACAAATTTGCCAAAGAAACAAACCAGTAAGAAAGAAAATCAATGAGTTACAATCTCAAATTGAATCAATCATGAATGAGAAAAATGAATTGATTGCCAGTCATGATAAAACTGCATTAGCGAACACTCATTTGATTGATGAAATTGCAACTCTAAATGCATAACCTTCATGTAGTGATGATATTCAAGATCTAATTGTTAAGAATGTTAAATTACAAAAAAATCTTGAAAGATTCATAAATGGAAAGAAAATGCTTGATAGGATTATTGGTAGTCAAAGACAATCTTTAGATAAACATAGTTTAGGCTATTATGATAACAACTACAAAAACCATGTTATTCATACTACATTGAATGAAAAGCATTTCTTTGTGAATAAAAGTTCCTTAAGTGTTTGGGCACCTAAGACCAAAATGGTTTGGGTACCAAAAACTAATGTCAAAGGACCCAAGGTTGTTTGGGTACCAAAATCTTCACTTCTAGATACTTAGAAAGAGGAGAATCGGTAGCGATCGACTCAAGCAATAAAAGATTGATTCCAAGCTTCAAGGAAATCATTTGGATCGAATTCATAAAGCCGTCGTCACTATCAAAAGGAGATTGGAACCACTACCAAATCAAGGATCAAAAGTTGGGTGACATTTTCTATCCTCTTAACTTTAACAATTGGTTCTAATCTAAGAAAATTGCATGCTTAATTGATATCATACATCATTCTTTTTAGGCCTTACTGATAGGATGAGCATATAATGTTATATCACTTAATTAAGTGGGAGAAATTATGTAATCCTAACCTTTGCATCTTATGCTTTTATTATTTGCATTTGATTGATGTCAAAGGGGGAGAATGATAAGGATTGAGCTTCAATTGTTTCATACTATGCATATTGTTAGGGGGAGCGTCTTATACATGCATAGTTTACATATATGAAGTAAGAGTGATCATATAGAAAAAGGCAAAACTTAAATTGAAACTCAAGCAATAAGACATAGTTTTGCCATCATCAAAAAGGAAGAGATTGTTGGCTTTTTGGCCTTAATCTATATTAATTTTGACGATTAATCAAACTAATCTTAATTAATCAACCAAATCAATCAAATTTAGCAAAACACGATTACATGCATTGCATACATATTTGTATACTTGTAATCATCTTAATAGGTTGATCAAGATCATCAAGAAAAGGAGCATTGGGACAAAGACATCAAGAACCAAGACTTGTAATCAAAGCTTTGGACCAAGAGATGTAATTTTGTATTTATTGAGTCCATAAGGTTTAATGTAAACTTGAGCACAATAATTCTGTCCCGTCATGATTTAGTAAACCGAATCCTTTCGGGTCAACCAAAGCCTTTCCTCTTCGGTCCATCGAAAACCTATTGGTTACCCGAATACTTCCCATTAGTAAACCTTAGGTTGTTCTCTGGAATTGCCCTGACAGAAGACCGAACCCCCTTCGGTCGACCGAATATCCCTGGACCGGTTTCTGGACTTTGCTCCAACAGTTGCATTTGAAACGAGTCTTATAGCCCAATTGACTTGACCTTTTTTGGATGACCGAATGCTTATCGGTCAACCGAGTTCTTCTTGGCTTTAGGCATCCAACGACTATTTACACATGACACTTGACCGTTGTACCCAACGACTATTTGAGGCTTAACTGTCAACGCAAAACCCACTCTAACTTCGGTCTACCGAAGTATAGACGGTCAACCGAACTTGAGTAATCAAAGCCTAAACAATCTTACTATTCACCTTGGAACGATGTACCGAAGGACATTCGGTTAGCCGAACTTAAATAGTGATAAATTGAAAATAGTTACTAAAAGTTGGTGAATGGTGATCCGAAGTATATTCGGTCAACCGTACCTTTGTGTTTTGGACTACCATTACATAAACGGTTGACCGAAAATAGCCTAAAATCTGCCCGAGCTTTAAGCAAATCCTTGCTTCTCATTGGTCCATATCTCACAAACTCCCAAACAACTAGTAGAGTTGAAGGCTTATAAATAGGACCCTATTTGTCGGTTTTAGACCTTTTGAAGACTTCCTATCTATCCTATACTCAAAGCCAAATCCTCTTAATCTTCAAGTTCTCATTCTTCTACACTCCAGCCAAAACTTCACAACTTGCATATCCATTCCAATTGAAGATCCAAGTGTGCTCAAGTATAGAGTGTTAATTGTGATTCAACTTCCATATCCAAGAATCACCAAAGAGCTGTAAATCTTCGAGGAAGCTCCCTCTCAGGTTGTGAGAGGAGATACAAGCGAGGCGAGGATTGTTCATGAGGCTCGGTGTTGTAAACGACGTTGATCTTGGCCCAGAACGAAGATCAGTTAGTGGAACCATAAGCAAGGCTCAGGAGATTGAGCGAGGCTTGCGAGGAGGACTAGGATCGGGTGCGGTGCCGAACCTCTCTAACCCTGGTGTTGTCGAGTTTGTGGTTTGCAATTGCTTATCTCTTAATCCTTTACTTAATGTTTTAATTTCGTATTTATCTAGTGATTATAGGGCCATAGATCCTAATAGGGGTTTCAATTCATGATCACTTGGTGGGGGATTTGATTGAAATTGAGAATATCATGAACCAACGTCATTATGAGTCAACACATGATTGTACCTTATCTTTTTGTCTCGTGGCTCTTGAGCCACATGATCTTATTGTTGTGCCTCTTAACGACTCATCTATGGTGGTGCAAGAGCTCCCTAGTAACCTTAATTTCATATGACCCGATGAAAGTTTGCCTCTCACTATTGTTCCTGATCATCTTGGAAATGATGGGACATTTAACAACTACATTGCCAATGAGGGTATTGGGAGTTCCTTAGAGGATACCTTGGGTAAGAGACCCACTTTCTGTTTGCCTGGTGAGTCAGACATGCATAACGAGGTTCTTGACCTCGTTCTGACCCACCAGTTTGTTGGTTGGAGAGTTTGGATTGACGATCATAACTTCAATACCGCAACGGGAGAGGTTCTTCTTCCATTGCACAATCTGTCCCAAACTCTTGAGAGGTTTGAGCTCTCTCAGTTTGATCCTTTGAATGACACGTCTTTGCATCTAATTCATGAACCTCTCCTTGAAATTTGTGCACTTTGTGACGGGGCCCACACATGAGTATTTTGGCCCCACATGGTGTCATGTTCCTATTCCAACACGTATTTGTCTCCATTCTTCAATATTTCACAGGTTTTGAGGGGAATTCGGGTTTGTGTCCATCAACATAACCATGAACTTCCTTGTGCTTCAAAGTGTGGTGAGATCTTTTACTTTTTCATGCAAAATTCATGTAGTATCACACCAACTAGTAAATAATAAAAATGAAAAAAGAAGAATAAAAAAAAAGAAATGGTAATGCAAATAAGAACCTTAATGGACTTTACACTATGTACTTACACGAATGATTCATTAGGCTAGGTGTGTGAATTGGTTACATATAGAGAGTCGACCCGTAGGATTACCATGTCCAATGATACACAAAAGTAGATCCAACGAGTTGAGTTGCTAGGTTGAATAATGCATCAATGTTCGGATTTTGTGGGTATATCAACTGAAAACCCTCAGGAGACACCACTCCTCCTCCTTGGCGATAAGGAGGTTTAACGGCTTGTTGCACATGCTAAGTGCAACTGTGATTCCTACGAAAGTGAGTTAGGATTTCACTGTTTTTCGTATGTTTTTCCTTTCTGTTCCTTTTCTCTTTCTTTGTTTTGCTCAGGACTTGCAAAAACTAGGTGTAGGGGTATTTGATTGACATTATATCATGCATATATTTCCCATTTGAAAGTTGATGTATTGTAATTGGATCTTCTATGTATACATGGATAATCAGTTGGTTTAGTTAGTTTCAGTTTGTCTATCCCATGTATGTCCTTTTAAGCATTGTCGAGTCGTCTTCTTTGGTCTTTCTTTTGTAACTTCTTCGGTCGTCAATGAGGTCTCTGATTGCGACACTTGTAGTTTTTCCTAGTGTGCATATCCACGAGATCGTGGGTGTTACATTGTGTGTGATTGATACGTTTTAATTAACCGGAAGTGCACGTCCGCGTTGAAGCGGTGACAAATACGGGTCGATCCACAGGGAGGTGTGTCGACTTTAGTTTGTTCGAAAGCGAGTGGGAAAGAAAGGAGAGAAAGGTGTTATGGTCAAACTACATTACAATGCAAAAAGGAAATGGAAGATAAGCAATAAAAGTAAACCACATAGGGGGTAGAGAAAAGAGCGTGAACACAAAGATATGTGTATGTGTGTGTGTTCAATTAAGCTCATCAAAACATGTAGTGCATGAAAATCATAAAACTACATCCAACTTTGCCTCCACATGAATTAAGATAAGATCATATCATTAAAACATACAAGACAATAATTGGAATGAAGCTAGATGAACTCAAGTATAAAGACCAAACCCCACTATGCCACTACATGAAATAAGATTTACCCAATCATTAAAACATACAAGACATTAATAAAGGTAAGGGCAACAAGAGCACATACACTACAAGTCATGTTTCATATATTAATTCCATCATTATCCTTACCTCATCATTCCCCATAAAATAGGTCCACTAGTCTAAGCCTATGTTAAGCTTCATTCAAGAGCATTAGCATATCAAAGACAACAGTGAAATACCATTAGATGGTTATGGAAATCATATAAGGTTCAAAGGATTAAGATAACACACACCTAATACATCACATAATCACATCACATATTTCTCCACCCCCCAAATGGAGATGGAACTACTCACTAATCATTACACTAACTACATTAACAAAATGAAACATTGTACTAAAATGAAATTAACCTAAGCAAGCAAAAAATATTAAAGAAGCTAAAAGGAAAGAAAGTAAAACTAAAGAAGCATGCAAAAATTAAAAGACAAGATTAAAAGAAACTAAGAACAATTATTTTATTAAAAATGACTCACATTGAAGGTAGCATTCTTCTCCACCTTGAGTTTTGCTTCAAGGCTTACTCCAAGTAGAGAGAATGCCACCAAGCAATGGGTAGAATACAATGGAGGAGGACTTTTACTTATAGCCATAGAAAAAGGTAATCCGGGATAATCCCCCGGTATGGGACTAAACGCATACCATAAATGGACTAAATACATGCTAATACAATACCCGGCCAAGTCTTATCGGGTTTGGATCTAAATGGACCACCAATTGGCGTTCTTGGACCCTAATTGGCGGTCTATAAGTGTTGGATCGAGTCTGGATTTTGGTGGCTCGGTTCTGGATTGATTTCTTGGTGTTTGATGAACCCAATTTGGTTGTTGATGGTTGGGCCCAGATTTAATTGCCAAAATACTCCTCATGATGGTGTGGAGTTTCCTGATTTGCTCATTGGTCCTTTAGGATTTCGTTCGGGTCCTTCCCTCTTGCATCTCAGTCCTCAAGTTTTGCAGCTCCGTCCTTTTCCTTGCTTCTAGGTCCTTTTATGCCTCTTCTCCTCAATCCTGTTTATTCCTAAAACTCGAACATAAAACTCGTTACGTAGCATTGTTTAGGCTCAAGATAATGGATATAAGACACAAATATATGCATGATATGATGTCAATCAGTGTGCAACGTTAGTATTGACCAAAATGATGAAGATTCAATTACATACACGGTTAGAAAAATTGATGAAGATGATGGAACGAAGCATGTAAAGTTCAAAGGAATTGATAATGTGCTTGTATGTGATTGTCACATTATGGAATTTCAAGATCTTCCATGTCAACATAGTTTGACGATTTTTAAACACCTCAGTTACAAGCAGATGCCACCCGTTAACATTTTGCCTTGATGGCGAAAGAGAATCAAAGATGGATTTCATGAGAGAAATATTCATTGTACTAGCAAAGCAACAATATGTGACAAAGTCACCCACATTACGAGGTTGTGCAATGAATTGATATCCATTGTAGGAAAACATGAATCAACAACTGAGTTGGTAGAGCAAAAAACTAGAATTTGCTTTGTTAGAAGCAAAAGATGTAATTAAGGAAATCAATGAGCATGATAGGCGAAAATCCAGAACATGTGAAAGAGAAATACAAGCACATCAGCCAGATAAAGCAAAAACAAAAGGGTACGACAAAGGTGGAAGATTAAAATTTAGTAGTAATTGCATTCAATCAAAAGTGGAAAAGAAAGCAAACAAAAGTCATAGACAATGTAAAACCTGCATGCAATATTCGGACCACGACTCGAGAACATGTCCAATTAGGAAGGATAAGAAAACATGAGTCTTTAATGTTTTAAAAAAAATGCATGATACTTGAGAATTGAATTATATTTTGTATTTTGCAGGGTTATACCTCAAGATACAAGTAAAGGGCAGGACTAAACTTGCAAACAAGATTATCATACGGCTGTGTATATTAATAAATGACAAGAGAATACATGTGAAGAAGATTAAAATACGCCTATGGAACTACACATCATTTAGATTTTTTTGGTATAGATACTTTGGGAAACTAATATCAATTTTTTTATAGAAGCATACTTTGAAAATGTAAGGTTTTGTCCTATTTTTTCGACACATAAAGTACACATGAGAATTTATCAATTTCTACAGTGATAATTTGTGGTTCTTTGTTGTTTTGTATTTAGAATAACACAAGGTATTAGTTCAAAACTATTCAAATGAAAGTAAAAAAATGTAAATTACAGTAACATGTATGGGATGTTCATAACAAAGTTAATATTACATTTACAACAGTAATTTGATGTTGTTAGCCGTAATATAATGTAATTATTTTTAATTACATTCCACAAATAATGGTGGTGTTGTTTATCTCTTGGGTTTGACTCAACTTCGCAAGCTTCCAGATAAGCATCGACGTTCGTGGGCCTGTTATGCTCTCGTCGGGTTTCTCCACCGATAGTACTGGTGTCGCATCATCCCAAACAAAGTACCAATAGTAATGGGTTGCCTCCGAGGAGCCATAAACATAGAACTTTTCGATAATTTTGTTCAGAGTGTTGGACCACATCTCCATTTCCTTGAAACCACACCTACAGGTGTGATAGGGTGATGTGAATGTACAAGTATTTCCAAGAGGGGACAACCTCCCCATATTGGTCCACCGGTCATGTACTCATCTTCATCACTTGAGTAGTGGTTGTTGGAATTGTGTTGGAAGGCCAGTTTTTTGGGTGGACCGAATACACAACTGGAAATACGAATTTAATAGGGTTTAGGAATTGCGAATGGAATACAATATAGTGAATGATTTTATAGACTCTGAAATGTTGAGTCTCTTTGCATACCATGTACTGAAAGGTTGTGTCCTTTCATTACGAATCCTAATAGCCACCATTTTTTTTAATATCAAGACATACCATGTTGGATTTTTGGTTCGAGTCCGACAATAATGGGTTGGGTCCAATTGTCGAAGGAGCCACTGCAACAAATATAAAAATTCGTGCCTAATTTTCCCTCTCCTTTCTCAACATCTAAGGTCGGAAAGAAACAAAAACCCATCGTATGCGGTCGACCGAAAACACTACAATCCACCAATATAAGACAAAGGAAAATGGTGGTTGGACTCATGTTAACACATCTTTTAGAACACCTGCCTCTCCAACAGACCGTGTGCTTTCGAAGGACGCTCGTGATTCTAGAAGGACACTTGTGTGCCTTGGTTGGTAAGTTGGAGCCATTGTTTGTTTTTTTGTGATTTAAAATTGCCACAAACTTGAGTTCAAAGGACATATCCTTGATTTAAAGAACAGACATGTGCCCTTTATAGGGGCAGACACGTTCGAGTATCCAAGGATAGACTTTAAAAGTACTATTTCTTAATACCACGTCGACAATTGGGTTAAATCTGTCGTGCTATGTTGTTTTGATTTGGAAGGACAAATTTATTCGATATTTTCTTATGTTTATATGTGATATAAGGGTGTTGAATGTATGGTTGTCCACAAGTGACTCTTATATATGACCTTGTTATTGGATTTCTTACATAAACCAATAAAGTTATATATGTTGTTTTATATTAAATTTCAATACATCAAAAAATATAATTCAGATTATTACAAAACATAGTTGGATACTAATGAATTAGACATGAATACTTTGGATTCACAAAACATATCAGAGATATATATGTCTATTAATAATACACAAAATTGTTATATTAATAGAGAAAAACATCATACATATCAGAGAACAATATCATATATATATATATATATATATATGAGGAGGGATCCACTACACTTAAAATTTGTTGACAAATGGGTGCGCTTGATGATAAATTCAAATCTAAACTCTAAATTGAAAATCCAAAGCGTAGATCTTTATTTAAAACATATGTAGATTAAGGATGTTGAAAATCATAAAATTTAGTAATCATTTCATATAAGATATAGAAATTGAGTTTTTAATGAATGTAGTACGTTCATTTTTACATCTCTAAATATTA